>OY720644.1:53102651-55502651 GCA_963169105.1 Ceriagrion tenellum
GGGTCACCAATGTAGCGTTGGCAGCGCGGAATATAGAGAAGTAGTCTCTGCTTACAGTTTAGATTTTTCAGTTTCAGGTTAAAATTTAGGTTAAACCTTTGAAGTAAATTCGAAACCGATTTGTTCACAGATGACGTTAGATATATGTTGAGAACCCCTGCGTATTATGCTAGGTTTGACCATATTAACAAAATTAGAGAGATAGATTGTCGTACCGATAGATTTAAAATGTCATTTTTCCCGCGTACCATAAGAGAGAACAATAGGCAACGTAGCAAAAGGGATAGGTAGGTGAAACATAGTTAGAATAGTCTGTAGTGCATGATGCATGTAATAACTACCAATAATCCCTTCCTTATTATGTAGATTTTAACCTGTACTATACCGTAGTAACTAATATTATATTGTAATAACTACTGTAATTACTTGCAATAACTAATAATCTACTGTAGTAACTAATAAACTATGACCCTATTTTCTAGCATGTCTACATTATATATCCTGCTTACATGGCAATGGTGCATGTTTGGTGATCTTCACCCCCTGCCACACACCCTCGTGGTGGCTCGCAGGGTATTACGTAGATGTAGATGTAATCTTTGTCGTTGTGCCTTAAGGGACGCCGTGAGGTCATATTCCCACGACTCAACCTTCCCCCCTCTGAACTCCCACCTCATCTGCCCTCCCTCCATGTCATTCCACCCCCACCCTCTACCCTCCCCCATTTATCCGCAATGTAGTGTGGCGATATAATGAGTCGAACCCTTCATGTCGGCGTTGTGCAACGCTTGAAAGTGAAAGGGCGCCTTGGTAATGGAAATGCGATCAATTTCAACGGCTTGCGAGCGCTGCACAGCCGATTTCGACATGCTTCTCCCTCTCTTAAAGACCCATTCCCGACGTGTATGCCAGGTAGGTACTGCTCAGATCGGCGGCGGAATGGTCGGCTGTGCCGGCCTCGTAAAACGGACGCTCCCGAAACAAGTTGAATTTATATGCTTGAATATTGGCACTAATTTTGAGAGAACATCACACGTATCTACCTCATGAAGAAAGAGAGTAACTTTTAAATTTTCATCCTTTCATACTACTTACCATTATTTGCATTAATGATCTAAGTTGTCGAGTTAGCAGTTAATTAAGATAATTTACAGACGATACAGTTATCTACCGTGAAATAAGCGAGGACGCAGAATTAGAAGTTCTATCATCGGACCTTAACAACGTTCATCCGTAGTGCCAGGAGTGGGGGCTAGAATTGAACCTTAGAAAATGCACCACAGTGCACTAATTGCGAAAGTCATCACGCAAATGCCATACCAACACTGCGGGTGGAGTAAACATAAAATCTTCAGATACAGTTGTAATAAATATCTTGGAATTTCCTGAATTTCTGATACATCGTAGGGGACACGCGTACAAAACATATACGGCAGAGCATTAAAGAAACTAGATTTTGTTAATCGTATACTAAGAAGGTCCTCGGATGGAAAAGTCGAAGAGAAATGCTACCTCGCTACTTCGACTTGTTTAAAGCTACAATCAAGTGATTGTATGTTATGCTTTGAAACTCTTCGACGTACATATACCGCACGTAATGAGATCGACGCAATTACTTAACAGTGTAAGGGCGCACATACAGAACCTACATATTAAACATTTATAAATTTATGTCAAACATAGCTATAATAATATGTCCCTTACACTTTCTCTACAGAGTAGCTATGGCTGTACATTTTTGGATATTATTTTTACTGATTTATATTTGATACAAGAATCGGGTAATGAATTGTACTCTTTTGGTCCTGTACAAAAAACATCGTTTAAATGCTGTCAAATTTGGTTCGGGCTACGGTATATTGGTTACACGTTGGATAAAGGGAGGCGGAAAGTACGGTAATAGTCCTGAGGTCCCACATCTTATGTAAAGACTCTGTAAAGCCTTATAAATATATTAATGCCTGAATGCCTTATGAAATAAATGGATATCGTCTTCGTTTCTCAATTGTGTTTTTGTATCGTTTCGTAACGGTATAAAGTCTCATGCAGCCCCGGTTACCGTCGTGGAAGAGGGCGAGGCTTTTGAAATGCCTCCGCTGTAGGCTTCCGTTCACTTCGGATTCCTTACCGAATTGCCCTTTGTTTCGTTAAGACGACGATATATGAACTGTTCAGCGGCGTCTCTGGGGGATGTTGAACCCGTTGTTTCAATAGATGCCGGATTAAGAATGTCAGAGTTTGACCGAATTTATCCCTTCCCATCGATGAAACGAAAGAGGCTCAGAGTGATTCCGGCGTTTTCTGGGTGAAGAAATCTCTTAAGGCTTTCGGTAGATAATATGTTTGACGGGCGTTTCTTGGAAGCGAGGATTCTGTCATCTTCGCAGTAAACACTTTATACGAAGGGCAAAATACGTCAGATAATTAAGGTAGTTTCAGCGAAATGTCATTTCACTTAGAAATCAATGAATTTGATCTCATTTTAAAGAAAAGTATCTCACCTATCCAATGACACTAAAAATTCCACCCCTAATTACATTACTTTCGGAGATATTTGCCAAAAAATACCAGCCCTTTTACATCGGAAAGTGTATGCACTCCAGAGAGACATTATTTACAAAATGGGGTACTTCTAACACTTTGATGTCGTAATAAAACTAACAGCATGTAGATTGTATGTATTCTCAACTACTTATGAAAATTAATCATATTGTCACCGCAGTAGGTTCTTGGGTATCACAAAAAACCTTCCGTTTTGAAGGAGTTTGAAAGGCACCGCGCAAAAAAAACGAGTCAAGTTAAAGACTTATTTAGATATTTTCATTTAATTACTTACAATTTCTGTCGTATAAAACTATATTATTGCACCATTAATAATGCAATATTTAATTGATGTGTCCTACAGCTGGTGAAATTAAAACGTTTAATTCGAATATGGTCTCTATTATGACTAGGGAACTATCTCGCTCGGACTACCTTAAGTTTCCCATTCTTGAGGGTAAAACTAACCAAAATCTCTATCACCTAACTACTTGTTATTGTACCACGTGACTCCTTGGTTACGTACTCGGAATCATTCTAGCAGTTTCAAACACAAACCCTTTGGTTCTTGCGTAATCCATCGATTTTGGGTCCGATTCGATATGGGTGTGGTGGAAGCTTAAATCCATCGGATGAAACCACCTCTTGGTTTCGTCCCAGACGTGATCCTTACACCTCTTTAATCTAATAATGATCTCCGCTTCTCTTTCTTCAACGGATGTTGGAGCGATTTGTTCTGCCCGCGGTTGAGACTTCTATGATGTGCGATTCGAGCTAAACACTCCGTCATCAGACAGAAGCTTTTCGGGAACCCCAAGTGTTTCAGTAGCTTGTGCCGCCGATTTTGCCGTCGTAATCATCAAATGATAGCTAATCTCTCCGGGTTGTGATGCAACAGCGAGGCAAACGGTGAAGCCCGCAGGTTTTATCGCTACCACCCAAGTGGCCCATTACACTCCCACCATTCATTAGTATCTTTAACTGATCGAAAGGCATCAATTGCGAAGTTTGTGTGGAAGAAATCTTTGGATCGAAGCTTGAGAATCCCATACCGCTTAATTTGGCAGCGTGTATGGTACTCGTCACTATGTAGCGAAATCGGATGAAATTGAGACACGAATTTGACGAAATCTTTGACCCATTTATAAGCCACCCTCACCATGTAGGCCTACTAGTATGATTTTCCTTTCGATTTTTAAAGATGAAGTCGGAGTAATCGTCTTACATGAAGGTGGCTTAGTACAGATTGGCCTGAAACTTCGCTAATTGTTATTTTATAGTTATTTACATATTAGTAATTAACTTATTAGTAATATGTAAAGATAAAAGCGAAAAAATTGCCTTTTACCAATTTGGTGTCTTGGCAATTTTATGCTATTTTAACATGTAGATTTTGGGCACTTATGTATAATTATATGTATAATTCGAAATATTTCTATCCGAAAAATTTGCAGATTTAATTCTACATGTGAAAACATTCGTTCCATATTATTATAGTGGCTCATAGTAAATAATTATGTATTATGCTGAATGAATAATACGTATTTACGTACGATTTTTGCTTAAATGTCGAATCCCGCGCCGTATATCCGAATCAAAACAATTCTTTAATTGACATGAGTATTTTAAAATATAATTCTTGGATCATTTATATTACAACACATATGATTACTCCATACATGTAAGTTAATGCTCTCAAGTGAAGTGTGGTCCAAAAATTTTTTTCCTCCTCTAAAATTTAATAAATTGTGTACTCAATAACTCACGATTGGCATTCAAACTACCTTAAGAGAACTTCTTTCCTCAGGCATATCCTTGAACTCATTGAAATTAATACAGGCGTTGAAAAGTCTATTCGTTTTTTTTGGTGTGATATTCGTTTTTATGGGAAGTCGAAGTATTATTGGCGATAGGAAAGCGGCCTGGGCAGAGATCTTTTTCGCACACGTCGATATTCGGCAGAATGAAAACCATCTCAATGTTAATGGCATTACGTTAACTTTATTTTTCCTGCCAATGCAGTAGGTTGGTAGAAGTATCCATTTTTTCCATTTAAATTGAACTTAAACGGAAGGTCACTTGTAACTGTAATGAAAGTAGTGTCGGGAAGTCCTATTGCTTTTCTGGTGCCGTGTGTTTTTCTTTTCATACGTTTCTTTTTATTAGATGTATTCAAAAAACTCTATCCCGAAGGCTGCTAATTTATTTTTTGTTTTCATGGAAATAATTCTAGGTTAATGGTGTTACTTTTTATTATTCTGGAAAGATAGGGCGCACTTTATCGTCAAATTTCAATCAAAACTGAAACATTTTCCTTCTCCCTATCTGGAAACCCGTTTCAGACGGATTGCCATAGGTCATAGTGATATCGGAGAAAGGTCAGCGATTTCTTAGGTCATCATTATTGACGTATCGGGTAGTCTCCAAATGACTTCCTCGCTCGGAGAAGTTTAGGAGCAGCTGCGAGTTTCAGAGTAGACTTCTGTTAGTTTTTTCTGCCGTTTCCTTCGTTTTAACCGTAGTTGAGGCCCGACCGCCTGGGACGGTTTTTGTATGCTCCGGTGAAATTGTGTTTATGATATCGCAAACGCCGTGGTATTTTTACTTGCATTTACAATGCCATCTCTATCACATTGTGTAGTGAATGTAGCTGACGCGTATTTGCTGGTTTTTGCTTGTGTATCACTCCTCGTAGTTCTCATATAGCATCACGTTTAGCACGACCCCAGCATGACTCATGTATTTCGTTTGCGTAGTTGCAATTTACATTTCTACAATTACTTTCTGTAGCATAGATACTAAGCCTATATTGTAGTGTACGTTGGCGAAAGTTAATTGAACAATATAGTGCATGTAAGTTATACCTATGGTTCCATGCCAGCCACTTTTCAAAAATCCTTGACAGTTGTTGCTACAGAGTTGTGGAATGACTTGCCGAAATAAGTGAAATACAGAGCATCGCTGGAAATATTTTAGAGAAAACTTATCGGACATCTACTTACCAGTGATGCTTGATCATTGATCATGTTATTCATTCATTCGCTTATTGATACCTTTGGTGTTCTTTTTCTTGTCAGAAGATGCAATTTTGTTTATTCATATTATTTGATGTGTGATTACGTTGTTAACTTTATGTCTGCTACCCATTCTCATATTAGAAAGAAGCAATTTAGCCATTCGATTATGTAACTACCCAAATATGTATTCAGCATACTTATGAGTTTTCTTAATTATTTTCTTAACAATTTTTGGTTCATGGTTGAGTGGATACTGCAAATATCCTTTTCTCACTGTCGTTGTTCAATATAGTGAAAAAAATAATATACATTTTCATTATTATTATAACTCACCCTCTGGCAAATACCCTTGAAGTGGCTTGCAGGGTAATATTTAGATGTAGATGTATCAATATGGAAGTTGAATTTTGAGCTCCGTGCTCCGTTAATCAATCTCTTCCCTTGGAGGGATCGAAGCGTGCTGGGAGATCGTCGAGGTGTTCTGTTTGTGGTTCTGAGCGCGGAATTGCGTTCGGGAGACGGCAAATAAGCTGCGGTCTCGTGGAATTACGTCCTCCTCGGATGATGGCGATGCTCCGCGTGCCCGAGCGATTTTCTCGCCCCAATGACACTTTAACGACTTTTGACGACTCCCCTCGGAGCGTATTTTCGTCTGCGGTTCGTGAAATGCACATCTTTGGTGCATCTGTGATTTCTCTACGATTTTTTTCCTTAGCTCTCTTACCCGCGTGAACAGCTGCAAGGCATAACCCCCCTCCCCTTTCGTTCTACACCTCGTTTCGTGTCAAAATCCGAAGGGCTTTCGAGGTCGTTGGAGTACATTCAAATTGGCATTTGCAGAAATGGGATTCGAATTGCCTCCACGAAAAAAATGATGAAATTATTCTTTCCGCGTGAAAATGTCTCGATGGCGGCCCTTATTCTGTCGGAGGCGAGATTCTACTTGCTTCTTTGAATGATGATTGACACCTGAAAACATGGTTATCGCATTGTTAATCATAATTCTACGATAACGTGGCTTGGGGCAGACATAATTCGCCATTCGGTTTAGATAACAGTTTCCTCATCTTTTTTTGTTGAATATCGCCTGGAAAGGTCATTACCACATTTTTAACCCTTCTTGAGATGATTAGAAAGAAATGTCATATTTTGCCCTTCGTGTCTTTATTTCCGCTTCGTCGCACTGCCTCATGATTCGTAAGGCTTCTCTCTATTCACAGCTGTGTAATGCTTCAAGGACAAATAACGCCAGCGGCAGAGATCATGAACAATTTCATTGATGACTTCAGCCTAATCAGTCCAGCCTTTTGCTTGGAAAATCTCTTAATTTATGCATACATGAAGAATTGTCAGCATTTGTCCAATGACTGACTCTCCGAATAAATAATAGCCTTGGATCAATGGAAAAATGTCAATTTTATTCGTTGGTCCTCGCCATTCGGTCTTCTTGAGATCTTGTTAACTGATGATTAAATGGTTTAATTTGCCATTTTGCGCTCTTTTTCTGTACAAATGACCGCAATCGGACTCCATACCGGAAAATATTCCATTTCGTTCTCTTTATTGGCGATTCACTTGGTGGTTCCATCGCGACTATATGATTCAATATGAATTTAAATTTTTGTGTAATTTGTATAGACCATTCTTCTTTCTCTGGCGGCGTGCGTCATCTGTTGAAAACCAACATTAATGCACAAAATATGCTGATTCAGTCATTGGAGTAATTGAATAATAACTCAAGATATAAGGGGGTAATTAGCATTAGTTAAACAATTAATCAAATCCCTTGGTGTTTACGCCTCTTATTTACTCTTCTGCGTGAAAATTGCCTTTATTTTAAGCCAATTTTACCTGGGGCACGAAGTTGCACACTTCACAACTTTTTTCTCTTTTTTTAAACAATTAATTAGCGAATTAGAGAAGGGGCAATTTTAATATCTCGCCTGCATGCATTCGGGTATGCGTTCTTGCTATTCATCGCTTTACGTGACGAAATTTGCATCGCACTTTCGTTCATACATCAGATTGTGCAAGAGCGTGCCCCGTGTAAGACGGGATTTGGATGGAATTGCACTATTTTCCCTCTACTATTTGTCCATTCTTGCATTTGACACCATTTCATGTCCGATCTGCGAGATAGTTATTGTGAACAAGTAACATTTTGTTCTTCAGATCCGATAGAGAAAATATTGTATTGGATTATGGGGAGGCAGCCGACAGCTAAGGTCATTTGCGCCATAGGGAACAGGTGAGGGAGGAAGGGTGGGTAGAAACCCGACGTCGGAATTAGTCTGCTCTTAACGAAAGGCGCCAAAGGGACCACGGTTTTACGTCTCATCCGACAGACGAAGTATCGTACTTGAAGTGCCCTCCGCAAGACACTCAAGTAGGGATCGGCCTTCCTCTGAAGAATATCCTCCTCTGCAGGAATTTGAACCCTGGCCGCCCGTATGGTTAGCCAGTACTCTAGCTACCGCACCAACGCGATCCCCAAGAGAACATATCTTCCAATTATTATCCAGAATATAATCATAGCTACATTTATGTCCTCGAACGCTGGAGCCATGTTTATCGCTGCCTTTATTCGATTCAAAATCGTCCCATGGCATTCGCTGTGCATATTTTTCTCCGACATGCTGATATGACGTCTGGCATGATGGCTGTGAGGTCGTTGTTGCCCGTACAAGGCACTCCCCTAGCTAGTTACTGTTACATATGTGTCCACTCGTTGAAAAAGAGCTCGCATAACTCTGTAACGACGTTTTATTTCTCGTCGAGATGCTTCTGGTATCTTTTTTTTCTTCAGTATGGAATGATTAAACGAGTCTAGCACCGGCTGCGAGACTCACGGACGTGTGTGTGAGAATGTGGATGGAACGTCAGTATGTTTTCACGCTTGGGAGGATAGTTACATCTGTCGTCTTACGGATGCACTTGAAAAAAACAAGTGGATATAATTGTGTGAATTAAAACTCTTGAATGAAAAAAATGCACCATCAGTTGTCTCAACTAACGGAACTGAAAATTGTTTCCGTCGTGGTCTACCACGGAGTAGGTACACACTGACGTATTTTTGCTGGACGTAACTAGAACGCGCTCTTAATATCGTGCGTCTTCTTTCCTCTGTTCACATGACCTTTCTCGTGCTCTGTTTCTTACGGAAAGATTCTGTTTTACCGTAAAAAATTTCCCTCCCAAAATGTTCCCTTCGTTTGATCTCCTCTGGTATTGATGCTGTGAAGAATTAATTCTTGAAAGCGTATTTATTCCGTTTTCTATTGTTCCACAGATTTTTTCCGGCACTTTCTTCCAATTTTCGTCTTGAGTGCGTGACAACGATGGTTCAACCGTCTAGCTTTCGTCCTCCTCTGAAAGATTACTTATTTAAGTATGCTAGCATGATAAGTCTCCCCCTGCCAAAAACTTTGTGGTGGCTTGCAGGTTAATGAGTAGATGTAGATGTAGGCCTTTTCCCAGCATATATACATGTTACTAAATGTTTACTCGCATCACCCAAAGTCGTCCCACCTCTTTTCAACCGGTCTGTGGGAATTATGACGAACTGTGCGCCTGGGATCTCGCCCCCCCCCCCCCTCTGCCGGCAGGGGGGCAGAACAACGAAGGACAAGTGCTCGCCAGACTGGCTTCGCATCATCATTCCGGTCCCCCTTCCCAACCTTCCCCCGCCGACCATTCAAGTCGTCGGCAACGCTACCCACTCCATACTCGCATACTTCGTTTCATCTTGTCTCTGTGTCCTCCTCCTCACGCCTTCCTCCTATCCCCACCCCGCCCGCCTCTCGGGCGTACTCGCCCAGTCATCCCCGAGTGCCGGTATCGCCATGACGTCAGGGTCTCCCACCTCTATGCTATTACCTTATTCCCAACCGGTTGAGTCTCCTTCACATTATAAACCTACCAACTGTCTAGCGAATGTATATACCATTGTGGCTTGACGGAAAAGGAGATGAACACTCGAGCTCGTATCTTTATATATCAGGTCGAATATCGTGGATAACTTTCGTGATAACATTCTGACCGGACATCCACATATTACCCTGCAAATTACTACAATGGCTTGTTTTTTTAACCTACCACACTGCACTAAAACTACGTTTTGCACGATCCCTGCATTATTCTTGTATCTCGTTTACGTAGTTGCATTATACATCAATTCAATAGTTTTTGTAGCATTGCTTATGCTAGTTCTCTTACCTCCGGGTATCTCTGCCTATGAACTTTCCTCTTTATTTGGTCCATCAACTCATTCCTGGGTCTTCTTCTTGGGATTTTTCCCATTATTTTTCCTTTGATTTTGTTCTTCACTAGCCCATTGTGTGTCAGCGTGTGTCAAGTCCATCTTGTTCTTCTTTTCTGCATGGTGTCCCGTATGGTCCTTTCCTCTTCTACTCTTCATCATTTCTTTTTTTTCTCGTCTATTTTATCTTCAGCATCACCCTCCAGCACCAGGTTCCGCAGGATTCTTGTATTTTCTGGTCAGCTATTCCAATTGTCCATGCTTCCGATCCACAATTTTAACCTCACAAATCTAATATTTCAATCGATCTCTCCTTAATTTTCTCCTTAAATTTTCAGCCGTTTCTATTAATTTGTATGCTCTTGTCACCCTGATAAGCTTGTCTCGTCTTGTGTTCACGTATCTCCGGGGCCCAACCTACAGAATTAGATGAAAATACTTATAGTTTTGGGGAGAAAAAATTACCCCGGGCTGGACTCACTATCGCGACCTAAGAGCCAGCGCGCGAGGACTGAACTTCCGACGGGGCTTACAGTAATGGAATTTGGAAAATAATACCCACTTCAAGCATATCAAAAGAGCAAGAGGCTTAAAAGATTGATGCGAGATCTCATTTTTAATCTCTCCCGCGCTCAAAAAAGTATGCGTAAATCTCCAAAAAGGTTTTACATGCCAGCGGATGCTGCGCGTGGATTTGCGGCTATTGAAGTCCGCACAAAAGGATGAATAGGATTCAATCCACGGCACGAGGATCATCATCAAGGGTGAATGGAATCTATGCGAAAGAGGATTACACTCCCTCGAAGGTCCATTGTAAAAGTGACCGCCACTTCCCCTCTGTCGCACGCAGAAGAGAATTCCTCGACCCAAGTGTACCCTTAACGGGATTGAGAAGATTGATGACCGCCCAACGGAGAGTTCTTTTGGGGGCCGAAGGAGGATCAAAAGTATCCGAACGCTAGTCACTCATCGCGGAGCGAATTACACAGGATAGTTTCCCGCCACGAAAAAAAGAGAGGATACCGTGGACGAGCGGAGACCTCCGAGAGATTGGATTTTTGAGCAACAGTTGCCTTCTGAAACCTGTGGAACAACTAATTATTTATTCCAGCAGACTTCATTCGATCCAACGCAACCAGTAATTCAGGCGCTCACGCACCTTCCACTGGTTCACGCTAACCACTCACGTGTAACTGCACAAAACCAATATTGCAAAAGGGAAAATCTAGAGGTTTAGATGGAATAACGATAGAAAAATAGGAAGAGGGTAATGATTTGGACATTTTGAGTGCATTGATGACACTCAACTCTGATTAATAGTAGAGGTGATCTAGGATTAAAGGTAGATTTTGATGGAAAGGGAAATATCCAGTCGGTATCATTTTTCATGTACCTATTGCTTTATGATAAAAACTTGTTGTTTCAGGCGAAACTTTGTGGTACTCACTTAACATCTACGAAATACCGTGCAAGCCACCACTAGGGTGTGTGGCACGGGAAACATTGTGAAATGAAAGCTGTAACTACGTAACTCCACATAAATTTTATTGACCTCCTAGGTTTCGACATAGGAAGTAATCACCTGATGATGACTTCATAAGTCGTAACCTAGTTCTTTACTAAAGTTTGTGAGGAATTACTAAGTTACAGCTTTCATTTCATTACTTCATTAAAAACAGCCGTTTGCATGACTACTTCAGCAGAATCTTTAATTTTAGCTCATTTGTCTTTCCACCACTTTATCCTGGAAGGAATGCTGAAGAAGATTTTAGAAGGAAGAACACTGGGAAAGTGAGGAAGGATGGGACGGGAAGCCTGGACGAAATAAGGAGAGGGAGACGATATGAGGAAATCAAGGGGGTTTAATGGGGGGTCATCCATAGGAATGAAAACAGAAAAATGTGCCAGATATTAGGACGTTAGAATAAGCACTGTCCAAAAACCTACCAATCAGCTGGTAGAGTACTGAAAAAAGTAATCCTGTTAAAAAAAAGGGGAATAAATAATAAAAATTTGAAAAAAATACTTATTTTATCTGTAGTATTCAAATTTCATATGAACGTAAAAACTTGTAAAAAGAGGCATTCATTTCCGTATAAATCACGTAATGAGGATGTCAAGGCACGTATTCATATTTCTTTGAAGTTTTTTCTTCGAATAAGGAGGGATTAATGTGGGAGACCCTAGAGACTCGGAGGCTACACGCTAGGCCTAGGTTGCTTGAGAAATTCAGAACTGGTGTGTTTCAGAGCGATACAGAGAATATCATCATGACGCCTCACAAAATCTCTAGGTCTGACAGAAGCGATAAAATAAGAGAGATTCATTGGGGAGCAGATAGGTACAAAAACTCGTTCTTTCCACGCACAATAAGCAACCACAATAAAAAGTGAGCTCCACTAAATACACTCCCATAATACACGTTACTATTTCACCACCTAAAACCTTACATTTTTACATGGCTTATGTCGCAACACCCCCTTACAAGGTAGTATGTCGTGAAAATGACTCGTAACCTCTGATTAAATATCATGCAAAATTACATCCTTCGAGTAGTTGGCATATGTCTGTTGCCTTACAGCTCGGGAATGGCATGTGCAAGCGCAGAAATATTTTGAAAAATCGATAGAGAACGTGGATATTGCGATTTTGCATTCGGTATGGTAGCCACAAGAGAATCATCTCGACGTTTACTAAACTGATTGCCATATGTCTGTTGGATGTCTGTCTATATCTGTGTTTCGGCATGTGTCTGTTGACGTGCAGCTCAGAAATGGTATTTGCGAGCGTAGGAATTTTTTGATTATGCATTGGGTACGGTAGCCACTAGAGAATTACCTCGACGTTTTCTCAACTTATTGTCATGTGTCTGTTGGCTGTATGTCTGTGTTTCGGCATGTGTCTGTGGACTTACATCTCAGGAATGGTATGTACGAGCGTAGGAATTTTTTGAAAAAGTGGTGGAAAATGTGAAATTTCTGATGTTGCATAGGGGATGGTAGCCACGAGAGAATCATCTCCACGTATTCTAAACTTTTTGTCTTGTGTCTGTTGGCTGTCTGTCTGTGTTTCCTCATGTGCCTGTTGACTTACAGCTCAGGAATGGTATGTGCAAGCGTAGCAATTTTTTGAAAAAGTGGTAGAAAGTGTGGAATTTCTGATTTTGCAATGGATTAGCCACGAGAGATTCTCCTATATATTTTCTCGAATCTTTTTCTTCCCAGCCGCCCAGGGCTTAAAAATGCTCTCGCTTTTCTCCGGCTAGCCCGAGGCGGATACTGGCGTGGTCCATCCAAGCTGTTGCCCTCTGTTGCCCCCCCCGAGAAGAATCCGTCTTCTTTATTTTTCCCCTCCCGCCCCGCCATTGCCCGCTGATGCGGCCGCTTCGTGACGCAATTCCACTCGTTTATCCAGGAAAGGGAAAGCATATTTCAGCCGGCGGACCATGTGTTCAAGACGCCGGGCGGCAACGCAACAGCTCTCTCTCTCTCACACAACCAGTAAAAAAATTTGCTTTCTGTCCCGTTCGTTCCAGAGTTTTATCTACATCTACGAACTCCGACCAGCGAGACGCTGCAGAAAGGGTGTGGGAAGAACGGAGGCTAAGGGTACGAGAAAGGGGAGATAATAGGGTAAAAAGGGATTGCGGAAAGGGATAGACAAAAAAGGAGATGTCTTCTAGTGTGTTTACTCTCCTGGCGTGTTCTTTTTTTTGGTGCGGTCATTAGTGGTGCGTGGGAAAAAGGAACTCTAATTTCTATTTATATGTTAGGTTTCGTGCGCCATCTATTTCTAAATGTCGCTAATGTGTGCTCTTCCCAAATGTTGAAAGAAGGGAGTAGATGGCGTGTTTCCGCATGAGAGTGAGGCCTGTTTCTTAGCGGAAAAAATCATGTACTCAACAAGGCTACTGCGCGATATTTGTCCATGGATTTTATAAAAAATGGAGTGCTTTTTCGAAAGTTGCTTCCTTATTGCACTTTCCTAGGTGAATAATTGCGGTACCGCGGCTATTTTGATTCTAATATTAATGTTTTCGAGGGTTTATCCGCAGAGCTTAGCCCTTTTATGTGGCCGATCCGAACACCAACAGCGTCTTACGTTGCGGGAAATGTGAGTAAAACCCATGTAATTTTCACTGATTTTTTGAATATACCGATCGGTTTCGTCGAATAGACGACTTCATCAGGTAATCAAGGAATTTTTGATCATTGATATCAGTGTGAATCTTACATAGTTTTTACTGAAGTTAACCGTCCTTAAGTTTCACAAAGAGTGCTCTGTTGCCTTAATGTATTGAATTGGTTCCCGAGAGACTTGTGTTGTATGCCTATTATTTACTAGCTTAATCCTAGTCTCTTCAGTGTGTAGCTGCGTATGAATGAAGGATAAAATACTCGAAGCATTCCCAAATTCTTGAATTGGTTTGTTTTTTTAAATTTATAGTTTATTTCTGCTATATCTTCATCATCTTCTTCTAGCCTGCTGATCTTATTAACCTTCAGAGACACCAACCAAAAAGTAAGATACGGCTCAGGGTACTATAATATTCTTCGTTTATAATGCCGCCCGTGTATACGTTCTCTCTATCAAGTTGTTGCAAGAGCTTCGAATGTGTTATTCTCACGAAGGGACCGAAGATATCGTAGCCATCTCCCCGGATGAGTTCGGTGAGTTGGGTCGGTTTTTTTCCCGACTTGCCTCGCAAAATAAATTCAATCGATATAGCGTGGTTTATCGGCGAGAAGCGGAAGAGCGTAATATCGTGTTCATGTCTCCCGGTGTGTATTCCTTTTAAGAAGTCGTTCCCCCGCCTTCGGTAACCTGTGGGAAATTACTACGTGGGTCGCTTATACAATTTTCTTTCTTACCCGGAAGATATAGTGTGGATAGCTCATGAAAACGTTCGCGTAGCTAAGAAAATATGCGGTTATATGACCGTATGTACTCTCTTCTATTTTTGGGAAACGCGTTTACTTTTACCGTAAATATTTTTTTCCTTGCTCGAAAACTTGGAGTCAATTTCATTCGTAATCAGAGGAACGGAGGCGTTTTGCTCTTTTTATTTCACTCAGTATTTACCGTAACGGTCAAGTACTCAACTGTGGTCGACCGCGGCCTTATTATCCTGAATTACAATTTACGTTATTACGAAACTGGTAGAGGTGACATCCGGACATTTTTTATGCCGATATTAAAGTTGGTATCAGCTGTTGGCTTTTTTTATCAATTCAACTTCGGCTTAGTGAAAATATTTGTGTTGGTTATTGATGGATGTGGTATCAAATTCATGATGAGAGTCAGACGTATTCGTTCAATAAGTATTCATTTAATATTTAAACAGATATGATGGTCAAATGAAATGGATATTAGCGGACATATTTAATAATATGTTTTATATGTTAAAGGTATGGGACAGAAATACTCGCGTAACCTTAGACATGCGATCAAGCAGACCGCGGAAAACTTAAAAATAATTTCTTCGAAAATAAGTCGTAGCAAACTTCATTTTCGGTGGTAGACTCTTTTAATGTTATCTATTTTGAATATCCTAAATTGTGAATAATTAAAAGCGAGGCAGAGATGGAAAAACCTATGTTTAATATCTACTTCTACTTAGTATCCTGCTAGCCGCCGTAAGGGTGTTTGGCTGTGGGTGACTTATCACCAACTTGAACTACAGTGAAGAAATTTACTTCACCAACAAGCAGCGCACTATCGGTATTCTACAATTGCTACAGAAACTAGTAAAATAATCCACAATGTAACTATATAAACGTGACACAAGAGTTATGCAGGGAATATGCAAAACATAGTGTTAGCACTACTCGGCAGATTTAGATACATGTATTAGGGTGCATATGAATACCAAATCAGCTACACTACCTGTCAACTAACCTACTTCAGCGTCTATACGCAGCCATTATGGTCTCTTATCGATCGCGGGAAAAACGACTTTTAAGCCTATCTGTTCTACAATATATTTCCCTTATTTTATTCCCATGATCTGAACTACCGTAGTGTGCTGGAATCGAAGCGGTCTGTTAGACCGCTTGTCTGTGGTTACGGATTCAATAATAATAATAATGATTGGGAGAATCCCTCCGCCGGTTGTATGGGGGCCTCGTGAAACGAATCTCAGTAAGAGATTCCTTACTGTCTACAAAATATGGAACTGCCGATAGCTTAGCTCCCTTGCGATGCAATTTTCCTGTCGAGTTCTACCCTCAACCGCTCCCGGCTCCGATGTTTTGTTTTACTTTCGTGGAAAGGGCTGGGGGTGGAGGAAATTTGCCGACGAAAATTGCGTACCCGACGCTCGTGCGTGTTTATCGCGAGGGCAGTCTGCACTGCACCTGTCGCCGGTCCGGAGTGCTGCTCCTCGAGCGGTGGAATGAGACGGTGCGGGGGAAAGAGGGATAGGAAAAAATAATAATGGAACAGAAACCCGTCTCGGACAGAGCGGCACACATGCTCTGTTCAGACGGAGGCGAGTGGTCGCCCCGTAAGCTCACCGTGGGCCCTTCGAAGAAACTCGTCCAATCCTCTACCAGTCCCTCCTCCTATCAGCCGGGGTGGAGGCGGAGTAGGTAATTGGTTCGGGACTGCCCGGGGCGGTCAAACGGTGGCCCACGAGACACTTGAGGAGGTAGACACCCCGAGACAGTGTTGCAAAAGGTTGAGGCGGCAGATTGAGCTCGGTTGAAAGTGTCTGGTACTTACATATGCCGCGTTTACACTGAAGAGGCGCCAGCCTAGAACGGGATACGCACTTGTCGTTGTTGTATTTTTTTGGTATTCCATGTATTTTGTTTAAGTGTGGAAATAAACGTATTTTGAACTTGAACACTACTACCCTACGTACCCCTGCCAAACACCCTTGTGGTGTCTTGCAGGGTAATAAGTAGATATAGATGTACGTACGATGGTCCGGACGACGGTAGGCAGAATTCGTAAAGTGAATGCGCGTCGTGCCATTGTAATCCATAGTTCCTAGCGTAGTCTATCTTAGTCGTATCTAGAGTAGTTTATTGTATTGTTCTTCTACGTATCACTCTCCTGGTTTCTGGTCTGACTGCGCATAGTTGCCCTGACTGCTTTTGGCCTGCGCCTGGCTTTCGGGGGAACGTGCGCGGTTTTGATTAAAACTGCGATGAGTGCTGCATGCCTGGTGTGGAATCACCCCACGCCACACATTCTAGTGGTTACTTGCACGATATGTCGTAGATGTAGAAGAACAGGAACAACCAGTATAGTTGTTATTCAGGTTGTCAGGCTACAGTTTGATGACACAGTGCCCTTTCTATCTCCCTTAACCCTTTCAGTGCGGCATGACGTGATATCACGTTATGGTTGTCTTCACGCTGGTGCTGATGACGTCATATCACGTCAAGTTTACAGCGAGTATTCCAGCTTTCACTAGGGAACTTTTCCTAGGCCCCTTAGTGAAAGCTGGAACACTCACGGTACCCATGACGTGATATCACGTCATGCCGTACTCTAAGGTTGGAAACCTCCCTTTTTTTAACAATCCGTCCGCCCCCAATCCTCAAGTCTCGTGTGTCTGTCCATTTTATCATCTCCCTGGCGTCTCCGAAGCGAGGGAAAGAAGTTTCTACGCGTCTCATTTTTATTTGGCCCAGGCAATAGATGGAGGAGGCGACACCGGGAGGAGAATGCATAATCAGGGAGCGGAGAATGGGTTTAGGGACTCCAGGAAGGAAATAGAGAATGAGGTGGGGGGCGAGAAGGGGAAGGATATGTAAAGGAGGAGGTGGAGAGAGGAGTGTGGCAGGGGGAGGCGGGCGTGACAGGCAAACAAAGGAATTTATTAGGACGGGAAGGAAGAGGTTCGCAAAAGGGAGGTGGAGGTGGTGCCCTCAAGGTGAAGGTTGTGGAAGGAGCTGAGGGAGGAATAATGTTTTGTTTTCATCGCGAAACTTGAGCCTGGGGTTAGCTGGTGATATTCTTTGAATTCATTGGGTGGAGTTCCTTCATTATGAGACTGAAGTAAATACTACAATTCCACTAAAAATGTGTGTATTTTATCCCTTCCGACTCACATCATCTTCAGGTTACGGCGATGCACAGCAACGTTACCATGGTCTTTAGAGATAAAATAGGTGTATTTTTTGTGTAATTTCAGCGTCAACTTAAGCCTTATTGTGAGTACTATAAGAGACAATCACCGACGGTAAAAGTCGCGTTACTCTACTTCCTATTGGCTCTGAACAGATAGAAGCATGCGTGCACATCATCATGATATCTGGGAAGGGTGGATTGGATTGCATATTTGGGGAGGCGACCGACAACTAAGGTCATTTGCGCCATAAGAAGATGCCGCGAAGGGAGGAAGGGTGAAGAGAAACCCGCCGTCGGCATTAACCTGATCTTAACGAAAGGCGCCAAGGGTACCACGGTTTATCATCTCATCCGACAGACGGAGTACTTTACTTGAAGTGCCCTCGATGAGACAAAAAAGTAGTAATCGGGTATCAAATGGAAAACAGCATCCTCTGAAGGGATTTGAACCCAGGCCGTCCTTATGGTTGGCCAGTACTCTAGCCACCATACCAACCCGATCCCCTCCAGGAAGGCTTCCTGTGATCCACCGCGTAGAATGTCGCTCACTGACAACAATTTCGTTCTAGTTCCAGAGAACATCTTCTGTTCGAAGTTACCTGACCACTCCTGCCTTAAGATGTCCTATGGGACGAGAACGAAACGGTTGTCAGTAAAAGACATTCAACATGGTGGATTACCGGAATCCCCCAGATATCGTCATGAAACAATGAGGTAGCCTTCTTCAGAACCACATCTTCATTTGGGTAATCTCCCGGTAAAGATATGTTTGAATGGAGGTGAGTAAGATTCCTCTAGGCAGAGGAGACAGTCGAATATCCCTGACTCCTTACACGATTTCTTCATCTTAGCATATCCCTTACTTCTCTTCATGCCATACAAAGACCCTAATATTTCTTTCTCTTTCCTCCCCGCTATTACGACCTGCAACGTCCCTTCGCTCTTCATCTCAACCTGTCTTAACCACTCATTTTCTTCTTCCTAAGTCCCCCAGAAGTTTTCTCTCCTTACCCACCATACCCCTCTTCGTTTGTCTTCCCCATTTCGCATGTTCGCAGAGCACATACTATATTCTATAATGCGAAAAATGTCGTTTGCAGGGTAATATGTAAATATAGAAAGGCCTAGTGTCTTAAGACAAGGCCTTTCTACCTCTAGGCTTCTCTAAAAACTTAAGAGCTAACAAATAGTGTCTCACAACTTTTTGAAGGACTAAGGTGGGAGCCCATAGAGCATCGGGAGGCTACACGCTACAATAGGCTAAGCGTATTGAGAAATTCAGAGCTGATGTGTTTCAGACCGACACAGAGAATATTGTCATGACGCATCACTACGTCTCTAGGTGTGACAGAAGCTATAAAATAAGAGAGGTACATTGCCGAACAGACAGGTGTAAAAACTCGTTCTTTCTGCGCACAATAAGCGAAGACAATAAAAACTGAGCTCCACTAAATACACTCCCATAATACACGTCACCATTTCACCTCCCAAAACCTTAAATCTTTACACGGCTGGTGTCCTCACACCCCCAGCCTCACGCCCATGCGGTAGCTCGCAGGGTAGTATGTAAGTGTAGATGTAGTTTAACACCCCATGCCACCCAGTCTCGTAGCGGCTCTTGGAATCGTACGAAATGTATGTGTGCTGATGTACCTGCCCCACCCCGATCCGGAGATCTCTAAATATTCCCGTCTGAGTGTTTGGCGGAAGCGGCTCCAGAAGCAATTATTGCTCGTGTGTGTGTGGGGGAAAGGAATAAAATCTCTTGGGACTTGTCGTCCTTGAGATCCTTTAGAGAAAAAATTTGAGTCCTTGAAATCCTTCTGTCAATCGCGTCGCTTATAAATTCTCTTCTTTCGCTTAGCCCTTCTGACGGTCTTTCTCGGACCTCCTCAACTTTTCTGCAAGTGTCCTCCGTTGCCATCGAGTGTCAGATTATGGCAATAAATGCTGTTGCCTTCGAACAGTTATTTTTATTCCTTATGACAAAGCTCGAATATATCCTAACGCATTCGCAACGGTTTATCTTCATGGACTCTTTTTTCTTCAGGTTGTGAATGGTAACGATACTTCGTGTTTGTCCGCTCCAGGAGATAAAATTTAGATTGCTAAATCAGCATTCCCCCATGCTATATTATCTTCTGGGCCAACACATCTATTAAAAGTGAAGAGCGAACAGTGGCGGCAATCAAGAATCCATGCGATCGCTACGTATCGTTTTATATGACTTCCGTTGTTGCTTATTCTCTAACATAAGCAGTGACAGGATATGCGGGCCAAAATCTCTGATGTGTGAAACCTGACAGCTTTTTTGCTTAGATCATCAACTTCTACATACTATCCTGCAAGCCACCTCAAGGTTTTTTGGCAGGGGATGACATATCACCCACTTGCACTACAGTGAAGAAATTAATGTGTAAACAGAATGATGAGGGACCTATGATACTTCCCTAGGGTACACCCGATTTTACTTTAACTGTACCTGAACTAATGCCAGCCTGAACTACCGTCTGTACACGGTTGTCTTAGATATCTTTAAGTCAGCATATTATGCCGTGATTCGTACCATAGGCTTTCAGCTTAACAAGTTATTTCGGATGCGGGATTTCATCGGAAGCTTTATTCAAGAAAAGATATTGCGTCTACCTGGACAAGCCTTTCCCCAGAGGAGAGAATATCGTAAAGTATAACCTAGGGACCAAAATGTTTTGTAATGGACCATCCTCTCTTACGAAAGCGAAATAGTAAAATTGGTACAGTTGTTCTTGTCGACCAAAACGAGCTTTTCTCCTCCATCTCGTATACCGTTCTGGGGGCTCGGTTCCTTTCAGAATCTCATCGTAAGGAACTTCCATTAAATACGTCGAAATATCGGACTCGGGTGAAAGGGGGGGGGCAGATTTTTTTCCATTCACGTAGTGTGGTTTGAAAAAAAAGAAGACGATCGCCAGTGCAATTCGCGCCGGGTCCGCCCCCTCTTGTCAGTTAGGTTGGCTGCCTCCGAGGTCGAGGGCCCGTCGACACAAGGAGTGGCTCTGGGAATAATTTTCAGATGCTGCAGAGAGAGCGAATGAGATGGGCGGGAACGAGAGGGAGGATAGAACTTATGATCCGTTCTCTCTTCCAGCTTATTGACCATGGCCATTGATAGAGGTACAAAGAATTATGTCGACTAAAAGTAACTGGGCTTCAGTTGGTCAAAAAATCTGTTTTATTCCTAATACTATATTGGAGTCACACTGACCTATGTTGATGAAAGTTGCATTATGTAGACGAAAAGTAATGAGGAATACGCTGATGACAAAAAAACTGTTTTTATACATTTTTAGTAGTAGTTAACGAAAATAAGTAGTGCTATGTCGATTTTAGACAAAAGTAGGTTGCCTACCAAAGGAAAACACTAGCATCGATAGATTACGGTTATATTTAGTTTAGTGCGAGCAGATTTTTACCTCTTTTATGTACTCATTGGTCATGAAATTGATTTCATAAACGATACGGTGTAATTGACTCTATATTCAAGGCAATATGTCGCGAATTTTTGCTCTATACTTAGTGGCCATACGATGAAAGTAAGCTACAGGTTGCCTATCAAAATAATATACCATTATTGCTTCATTACGTTGATATTCAGTTTAGTGCGAGCAAATTTTGACCACTTCGATGTATGCAGTGGAAATTGATTTGATTTGATAAACAATATGGTGTAATGTACATAATATTTAAAGAAATATGGCGCGAATTTTTTTTCTCAATATTGTACGCCTAAACGATGAAAGTCAGCTCTAGCTTATCGTGCCCAACCGATTTAAATGGAATTCTTTATATCCCTTTACACATTTTATTTTTCAGCATTCAGTATCTAATTCAATAGTTCAATTCAATTCAACTCGTACACATCAACCTTCTTGCAAGATGTCCTCTCTGCCAACAATCATCCTTATTTTTGTTGATATCACCATGACAAACAATGTAAAAGGATGAAATACATGCTAAAAGCAAGCAAAAATAATTTAATTCACTATTAGACAAATGAATAAATAAATTAATTAATGCATAAAAGTAATTATTAATTATCGCTAAATTATCCAGTCATACAATTGACATGCATCAACCTTGCCTACCAAAATAATATACCAGGATCGGTTGATTTCGTTGATACTTCATTTTATGCTGACAGATTTGAGCACTTTTATATATACAGAGTCCGTGCGGATTGTTGATCTTCACTTCAACTTTTCTGGTGGGCTGATCTTCTCATCAGAACTGTTTGTTAATATTTAGGTCCACGTCTTGGATCCTAAATTTCTATGCTCCTTGGAGGATCCTGAGTTGGTGTGAACGGGGGGCTCTACTGGAGGGTTGGTGTTCACTCCAGAAGTACTGTGTGTTGATATTTTGGTACATTCTGAGGGTCCTATATTTCTAGACTCCTCGGAGCATTCTATGTCGGTGTGAAGGGGAACATGAGTCTCTTCTTTCGCCGTGCCTCTCCCTCTCTCTGTTCGTCCTCCACGCAGTCGCTCGACGGTGGAGGCTGGCTCACACGCAAACCGGATCCGAACCAATCCTCCGCCCTCTCCTCTTCTTACCCTCTCCCTCGCCTCCACTTGATGCCCTCCCTCCGGAGATCACAGCCCGATCTCTCATCCCCCTCTCTCGCTCTCTCTCTCTCTCTCTCTCTCTCTCTCTGCTTCCTTCCCCTTCATCCACCTTCCTCCTCGTCTTTCTCCCCTTCCGTTCTTTTCCACAGCGTTTATATTGTGCCCTTTTTCTTTATGCTTATTAACATGCCCTGTTTCTGGGTGCTTATTAACATGCCATTATTATACATCTACATTTAAGTCATACCCTGCAAGACACCCAAAGGGTGTGTGGCAGGGGGTGCTTCCACACGAGGCATGCATGAATTATACGGCAGAACACTGAAACTACATTGAAACCAGCGTACCACACATGCAACGCGCCAATTAAAAATCTACTTACCAAGAAACATCCTATCGTCAATCGTTCCAACATGCAAAGGATACGAAGACTACTACTACAGATTCAAAATATCATGCATAAATAAGAACATCAATATTTGCATCATGCATAAATAAGATCGTAGAGAATATCTAGAGAAAGATCTACAATCTAGCTAATCTCACTATTCGCACTATTGTTGACAACTATCACAGCTGTTATGGTCCCGAATGGTACGCGGAAAAAATGACATTTTATACCTATCGGTTCTACAATCTATCTCTCTAATTTTATTGGCGCGATCTAATATGCCGTAGCACGAGGGGGTTAATAGTATGTTTTTTACGTCGTGAGAGAAATGTTTTTTACGTCGTCAGAGAAATGTTTTTCCTGAAATTTAGTTGAGAGGTTAAGCCTATAATTTAATCTACGCTGTGAATACGAATCCCATCCCAGTTCTTCTAATAATCCAGACACACTACTAAACTTATCGTAGCATCGTTTTACAAGCCTAGCTCCTCTTCGCTGCCTAGGATTATAAAGGAAAGGCCAGGGGAAATTAAAAGATGATGTAGACTATTTTTTGCCGGACGTTCAACATATTTTGCTGTAGCCAAACTATTATAGTAGATAATACAAGTTCATTTTTAACTTTGTGGCATTCCATATTTCGGAAAATTTAATGGTAACATTTACAATACCTCATACTTTGCCATAATAAATGAAGAAAATTGTGGTGCTGTAAATGTTATCATTAAATGTTCAGTAATATAGTAGAATCGACCTCAAGTGTTAGACTAAGGAAAAAAACTGATGAAGGATTCAAAATGGCATTTTTTCACGTACAATTAGGGACCTGGATAATTGCGACAAATGAATTATATGAAGCTTCGAACTTCTCTAGGTAGAGTAGACTTAATACTTTTTCTTTATATCTTACCATCAATACTAACAACTAATCCGTATGAAGTTTCCGATATTTTTTAGCTTTTTGCATAGTGTAGATGTTTCCAATGCTGGTGTACCGTACTGCTGTTACATATCATTACCTGGTGTCTACCGGTTAAGGTAGATATAGGATATTTGAAAAAAATGCCAAGTGTCCTTGTTCATCATTGAATTCCATCTTGAAGTCTGTGCTTTCACGTGTCTCTCTTTGTTCTTTCTTGTCGTTTCATTTTGCGTTGTTACTGGTTCCCTGACGACTATGCTCAAATCCTCCTAGCTTCTTTGAAGGTGGTTGGAGTGATTTATGTCTGACAATGAGGGCAGATTTGCATGAACCTTAGCCTACATGTTTTAATTAGTGACTTATTTGGTAAAAAATAGAAATAAATACATATTGCCAATATTTTGGCCATCCGTTGCCATTTTAACACGAAGTCTTTTTGCACACGAGATATATTTCGTCATAATTCGAATACTTAGGAACAGATTTTGTACTGCACGCGAAGTATTACTTTTCATGTAATTAATTATGATTGTTCCTAATAAATATCGAGGTGTTAAGTCGAGTCATATATTCAAGAACATTTTTTTGTGATTTTTGCCCAAATTTCGAAAATCCCGCCGAAAATTCTAGCCATAACATGCCTCAATTAAGGCAAAATATAATTTTGGATCATTTCAATTACTTAATGTACGTGCAAGCCTGAGATCCATCGTACAAGCAGATGTACTGAAATAATCTGTGGATGTACAGGGTGGTTCAAAAGTCTTGTTATGATTACGGAAAATCAAAACTTTTGTTGAAGTTACCTCCATTTGAACTTGATGTATTTTGTAACATTTTCATCTTTGTTTCGTGTATCTATATGTTGAAAAATAAAAAAAGTTCTTATTTTCCATAATCACAACAAGACTTTTGAATCACTCTGTATAATTAGTATTTTTTTCTCAGTTTCTTACAATTACCGCTCCAGTCATGTTTAAAATTTCCTGCATTTCCCGTCGGCTTTCAATTTAAAAATTCTTCCTGCCTCGTCCTGCGCTGGCCCTCTCATCCTTGTGGACCCTCGCTTCCCCTCTCTTATCTGTCCAGGTTCTCCTCCCTGGTGCAACAGCATTCCATTATAAAAAAAACAGAGCCCGGGCTCCCGGGCGTCGTCGGTAAATTGCTGGCTACCGAGCATTTTCGAGCAACAGAACACTTCCCCCGACTGCCTCCACCGCGGGCTTGGCCCTTAATGAATTTGTTTTTGGGAGCGGAAGGGATAGCCCGCCTCAGCCGCATAGGAGAAGCTGGTAGGTCCCATTTTTTTCCCTCTCTGGGATGTGTGCGTTGCGTACTTATCTCCGTAAATCTCGCGGACGTGTCATCCGGTGGTTGCTTCTGTTGAAAGCGGCTCCTCTCTGCACTCCGAAATCCGTATATCTGATGTTGGGAGAGCGGGCGGTCTTTCGCTGCACGCGTTCATTTCACCCGCTTTCATCATCGGCCGAGTGCGAAGATTCTGCGTCACGCCCGTTTGAGACATTACTTTTCTTTTCATGAAGCCGTGAATGAATGTAAACTAAGCGATAGAGACATACAAGAATCGGGCATTAAGGGGGGAGGGGGAATTTTTTGGGTGATCAGAGCGCAAATGTGAGTCGAAACACATTTAAGATAGTTCGAGCGATATATCATTGTAGCTAGAAATCAATGAATTTTGTCTCATTTTAAAGAAAAATATATATCACCCTTCCATAGACTCCAAAAATTCAATCCCTTTACCACATTGCTTTCGGAGATATTTGCCAAAAAAATACCAGCCCTTTTATATGGGAAATGGTACATCTATGTACTCCAGAGAGACCTTATATTAAAAATGAGGTATTTCCTACACTGAGATTTCGTCAAAAAGTCAAGGATGTGTCGTTTGTGTGTTTTCTCAACTATTTTTGAAAATAAATCATATTGTCACCGCTGTAAATTCTTGGGGATCACAATAAACCTTCCGTTTTGAAGGAGCTTCAAACGCACCGCGCGAAAAAAATGAGTCAAGTTAAAGACTTATTTAGATATTTTCATTTAATTACTTATCATTTGTCATATAAAACAGTATTATTGCACCATTACTAATGTAATATTTAATTGATGTGTCCTACAGCTGGTGAAATTAAAACGTATATATCAAATATGGTCTCTGTTATGATTAGGGAACTATCTCGCTAGCACTACCATAAATAAGTTTTTTTTCGAATCAGCCGAGTGCGAAGATTTTGCGTCCTTCCCGTTTGATACATTACTCTTCTTCTTCACGAAGCCATGAATGAATGTAAACTAAGCGATAGAAACACAAGAATCGGGCCTTAAGGAGGGATATTATTTGGGTGATTAGTGCGATTTCGAGGTTTGGAGTTATTTTCGTTTACGTACACATTTTCTTGAAACTCTGCACACCTATACATTTTAGTATATACGTCTACTTATTATCCTGCGAGCCACCACAAGGGTGTTTGGCAGGGAGGGACTTGTCACCAACATGAACTGAATTTACACGCTTTTCAGTTCAATTCATCGATGCCTTGATAGTTAGGTCGTCTATAAGTAGTTTCATTCGTTCATATAATGAAATTTTTGGCGTTAAAATTTCTCGATTACTGCAAAGTTAGTTGTTTCTTTTTATTTTTGCCCGACATGAAGAGCTCGCGAGATCCAGTTACCATTTCCGTCGGCCGAGCTCGCATTTCAGCGTTTCGTTCCCAGTTATGAGTTTTCGGTTCTAACATTATGACCCCGTCTGTCCAGTCGAGAGAGAAAGAGAGGAGTCCGTATATTTGTATTAATTTATTTTTTCCTGGACGTCCATCCGTCCGCAGGCATTCGTCGAACGTTCGCTCCCACGATGCGCCCGCCGCTTCGTTTTGGTTATTTTTTTAATTTTTATTTCTCTTGATGCCCACGTCTTGCTAGTTCGTCCGCCGACCATAAACGTGATGAATATGCCAGAAGGTGCCCTCGTTTTCGCTCGCTCAGGCGGAAGGTGGTGTATTCTGGCAGTTTTCAAGGCGTGGGCTACGCTCGAGTAAAACAAAAAAAAACTCGGCTTCGTTTTCTCCCGTCGTCCAATGGGTGCCCTTTCCGGTTTGGTCGCGGATGTATCCGTCTTAAGCCTCGGTGTGAGTTCATCTCCTCTGAAGGGTCTTGGGGTCGCTTCGCCAGCCAAGTGTGCCTTGCGGGCCGTAGGAATACATTATCTTTTACCCCCCCATCTCTTCCGCTCCTGCTTGGGCAGATGTAAGGTTAAAAAAAAGCGTTTGAAACTTTTTTCCATTGAGCGTTGTTATTATCATACTGTTCTACCAGTTAAGGTATAGGCCGTTCCATGTTGAATAGATTGTATCGGCAGTGATGGAGATTTATTTCCCGTGTAAATCTCTACGACGGCGCCAGTAGCAGTAGGAAAAAGAACTTGGTGCTATGAAACTTTTTTCTATTGATCGTTATTACTATCATAGTGATTTACCAGTTAAGGTATAGTCCGTTCCCTATTAAATAGACTGTATAGGCACTGATGAAGATTTATTTCCTGCGTAAATCTCCAAGTCCGAAGTCCGAATCAAAGTCGTAAGAATCGAAGTCCGAATCAAATCAAAGTCCGAAGATGCGACCTTGCCATTTGCAGCAGGAATGGTAACATATTGCTATACGGTTCTCTCACTGCACATCCATTTGTCTTTCATTGTTCAAATGTTAAAAAATTAAGTCACCTACTTAAATTTAGTGCAGAGTTAGACATGGTTTGGACACTTGACTTAGGCCAAAATCGCTCAGAATTTGGCAACAGGGTTCCCCGTAAGACCCAAACCGTCGACTAAATGTGGAAGGCTCTATACTTCATGGTGGGAAAGAGCAGATATCTT
Source organism: Ceriagrion tenellum (assembly GCA_963169105.1). NCBI lineage: Eukaryota > Metazoa > Arthropoda > Insecta > Odonata > Coenagrionidae > Ceriagrion > Ceriagrion tenellum. The sequence goes on from OY720644.1 coordinate 53,130,363, forward strand.
CTAGACTTTCACAGGAGAAGGCTCCAATCTCGCGATTTCTTTCAGTTTTCGATTTCTGGACCTTTTTTGGGATTCTTTTGAGCTTAATTGCCTCATGGTTTAGATTGAACACCCAGTAGCACCACCACATTACCGTAAACCCAACGACATTATTGGTTTGAAGGGGGTCGAGTCAACTATAGTGAACGTTATTAGTATTTTTCGGAAAACATTCGCAACATTTCACGAATAATAAACTGTATTTTCACTCATTGATGTAGCCTGTGTGGCGAAACTGTTAGACCATTTAAACTACAAGTGAGAACATGCGTACTTAGTTTATTTATTAGTGAGCGTTAATGTAGACGAGGCATAAGCCCGAAACACCATGTTTTTCGTAACTTTTGAACGTTCGTTGTTTCATGCAGTTAGCGAAGGAGATTCGGTATCTCAAACTCAATTTATAAATATCGACATGTCGCATGGACAGTAGGAGCATAAGCCTGTGTGTTCATCTAGTCTCGGCCGAATCACCAGCCCAGCGTGCCTGCCCTGCGGGCATTTAGGAAAGGAAGCATCATCTTCTCTTTCTTCCTATTTCCCTTCCTTTGGCCGTCCAGGGAATAGGTGGGGGCGGGGAAAATAATGGGGAGGCTGGTCAGGTGATACGGAACCCATCCGTTGGGCTCTGTTCGAGTCGCCTCCCAAGACTCGTATCGTATTGCTTCCTCCGAGCACGATAGCCTATTCCCTTTCGAAAAAAAAATCACCGGCCATTCGCGGCACGACTCTCGAAAATGCCTACACGATCGCGGTGGCTGGCTGCCCCCACCAATTGTTTTGTTCTCCCGGTCTCTAGGGTTCTGCTCGGGACCTGATTGTTTCGTCCGTGGATTTGGAAGCGGCGCAAACGTCAAGATGCACGATCGCCTTCGACCGTGTTCGAATCTACGTGCGCGATCCCAGTGTGTAGCACACATATTTATGTGACTCGGAAAACTTGCGTAACTCGAACATCTTCGGACGAATTTTCGATGCATTGAAATGAATTTGATTAACGTTTTGCGTTTTCTTTCTCGCGAGTGCATTTGGTTCACCTCGATACCTGCCTATTTCCTCTGTGAACTTGAAAGTGTCGCAGGTACCCTTCAGAAAATCTTGTTGCCTGTCTTCGAATTTCCTCGTGCTCCCCAATATTACGTTCAACTCGCATGCTGTTTTACCTGAAGATGACGTCCAACGTCGAAACCGGAGTTGTAGCAAATAATGATAAGTGGAAAAACAAAGTTAAGTGTTATCATTACAATCATAAGGGGAAACAATTTAACCCAGCAAAAAGATGATCATACGGCTCAACTGAAAAAAGTTTTTGAACATTTTTCAGAGTGATATATAGTCATAATGATTAACCAAATTATTCAAATTTGCGTGATTAACTATCCACATCCCAGAACGTATCAAACGCTATCATGAGTTAGAAAGACAGGGAAAACCTGAGCGGTTGGCTATTAAGTTCATAATCCGCGCCTCTTAATGGCCGTTTATGACCCTGTCGTGATCATTAAGTTATTTCAAATGCTGAGATCGTGACGTCACCCCATGAATTTTTGGTGGAGTTTTTGAAGTTTGGATGCGAACTTAGTCTGAAAGAACTATCTTTACTCTCATTGCTCTGATAGTATCATTGTGTGATGATGATTGTTCTAGGAGAAAGCATTTTCTTAGACCGCAAAACCTCCGTTAACTGTTAGCTTGGAAGGCCAGGGTATGATGTTTTAAACTTCTTATTCATTTCCCGTGAAAAATCTGTTCTCATTGGAGTGTTTTTTTTTCAACTTTCAGTTGTGAAATGTGAAGCGTTCTCGCGCCGTATCTTTGCGTTCGGAGATACTTTCACGAAGATGATTCGATAATCGAATTACTTTCGCTTAATTAACTTCCCTTCACTCATCCGTTCTCGTTTAGAAACTTGTTGTGCGTTTAGATCTTCGCTGAACTCTTTCCGAAGATCGTGGGAGCGGTCCACTTCTCCGATGCTCTATTAGACGTTGATGAGTAATCGTATGTTTCATGTTCCCTTGCCCATGTTAGCTCTACAGTTTCAAATAATCCAAGTAAGTGTCTGTATAATGTGGGTTGCGTAAAATGCTCATACCTGCGATTCACGCATTTATGGCTTGCGGGGGGAAAATAACTGTGGAAGAAGTTTGTGATTCCTTTAAATGTCCCGAAATATGTTTCCTTACGAAATCCATGTTTTCATTTGAGTATTCTATCGGCTGATTGGTAGGTTTTTGGGCAGTTTGTATCCTTCTGGCACATCGTTCCGTTTGGGCTCAGAGAATCTTATTACTCTCATCTTCTTATGGTTTATACCCATACCTCTCTCATTACACCTCTAACGCATTCATCATTGACTGTAACTCCTCGTCTTACTGACAAAAAAGTGTTTGATCATCGGTAAATTTCTGTTATCAAAAATACATAGCATATTTCAAGTGGGGAAGAAGAACACGTAAATTTGGCTCCACGATGGAAATAATCGTTCGGTTGCCCCAAATTTTATCCTCGTGAATATTAAACTCCGTTCCCCTTCTATCTCTTTCGAGCATCTCATCTTCCGCTGCACGCATACCCTTAACCCAGTTACCGTTATATTGCCATTATCGCTACGTTTCGTCGTTAATTTAGCGGAAGAAAGATGTTATTCATCTGTCCGTTGTGGGGGGATGCACCTGTGCCAGTTTCTCGAGATTTCATCTCCTTTTTGCCTGAGGTTTCATGGAAGAGATCGCGTCGCTGCGGTGACCTGGCAAACCAGGTGAGACTCCATAGGCCGTCAGGCGTGTCCCTACAGCGAGCCCTCTTGAGCCCTTAAGGTAGTCGGCGGAATTTTCGTTAATGCGCACATGAGCGTGAAACTTTGAGTACGTAAACTTATTAGAAATTTAATTAATACACAAACTATTCAGGCCTTCCACGTATACGATGCGTGAAATAGAATGGAATTGCCATGAGGAAAAATCGGCCAATCCGGCCAAAAATAGCCGTATTCGCGGAAGGGCTGAATAATTTGAATACAGAGCCAAGTGAGGCTTTAGGGCTGGTGTAGGATACAGTCCTCATGCCTTGGCTTCCTTGAAGTCTATCCTCACTTGCCTTGTCATCTTTACTCTACCATATTATGCCATATATATATACACTATATATTTATACCATACACACTCCTCAGTCGACATTCAACTTCCATGGCGAATAAGTGTTTCCATTTTTTTATTCGCTTGACCTTCGAGATTTCTCTCCCGTCCTGTCATTTCCTTCCTTGGAAAGTCGCCTCGATTCGGATATGACTCATGCTGCATAATTTTAAGGAAATTATAATTATAACTCGGTCAGTGGGACTGCCTTAATTGGAACTCCCCTCTCCCTGATGTTGGCAAACTTCGTGCAATGTTAGCTTGTTTTGATTTTATCGTTATTTTGCCATCCGGTTTTGCTGAGAAATTTTGCAGACTAACTTAAAGGTCATAGACTCCTATGTCAGACTATTCTTAAGGCCACTATACTCGGTTCATTTTACTGCACAAACGAATGCGTTTACTTTTTCATAAGGAGAATCGTAACGTCGGCAAACTGTGTGATTGTCTGAATAACTGAACGGGAAATAGAACCTCCTCTATTTCCATTGATTTTCTTGTATATGCATTCAATGATTCATTCGTTTGTACGATAAAACGTAACGTGTTAGTGATTAAGTGTAAAAGGTAACTTTAACAGTTACCCACAGTATTATATGTAGACTCCTTGTAGACACCTCACTATTCGTTGTATATCTGCAGGATGAACGGAATAAATTTTGGCTATTTTACGGGTTAGTAAGCTGGTGTCTTTCTCAACCTTATAAAGTACTTAATACCTTTTATCTGTGTAAACCTTTGGGATCCGATTTTTGGTAATACTTGAATTAATTTTCAATCGAATAGTCATTGTCTCAATTTTATGTTATTAATGATATATTTCATAATCATATTGTCGGATGTCGTTCTCTGATGCTATTATTTCAAGGAATAATTCTTGTATTTTATTCCACGCGTGATTCATGTACCTACATGTTCTTTGGATTTCAAAGTTCAAAGGATTAATTATTAATGTCCATCATTGATTTTGCTCTTAAATGATATTGAGTTTTTTATCGTCACTATTACTTTTTACTGGGTCCATGTTTTTCACACTGGTCTTCCCAGATGTCATTTCGCAAAATATGCATTAGTAAGAATTAATATGATGTTTTCTACATTTTGTGTTGGTTTTCTTTGCCACTAAATACTTTTTTTCTCGTTTCAGGTGAGTGGCGAATCTTTGGTACCCATAGCCATAGAAAAGTAGACCAAATAGGTGAGTTGATGCTATGCAAATACTTCAATGCATGACTTTGGTGTTTGTTTGAGAACCGGAGTAGAATTACCCCACCTGTAAAAAGACCAGTTTTTCTGATTAACTCTTCTTTTATTGATAGTTAATGACGTCAATTTAGATGTCTCCCTCTGGCATTTTGCCGTCTTCAGACGTTCTGCGGGAAAGCTGTAATTTCATACTGAGCCACACGTCTCTGGATATTATGTCATGGGATTGATTCTTCGCCGCAATTTTCATTGAGCTGTGTAACAATGTAGTTGACCTCCTCTGTCGGTCTAGTTCTCTTTTTATCAAAGGTTGAAGCTCCTTAAGTGCAGTGAAAATAGCAAGTTGTGTATTTTTTGTATAAATTTTGGAGGAGTCTAGACGTTTTTGTCAACCTCCATCATCTGATGCCAGTCACTGGCTCTCAAGGTCGAGACTGCCCATCCCGTATGTGTGTAATTAGCCCGATGACGTTTTTATGAATCTTTTTACTCTACCGGATGCTTTCACTTTTATGACACATTTCAAACTCTGGCTTGAGATTTGATTATTTTAACGACGCGTCTCATGATCCTTGCTCACATCGCTAGCCGGTGAAATGGAAAGTCGAATGGTAATACCTAATTAACCTTTCTAAGGTAGACCACAATGAATTTTCTCCTAGACTTTCTGATCTTGTCCAAGGTCCTCTTTACACAGACCTTGGTGCTCATCAACGCAGTGAGTCTTGATGCACATCAGCGTCTTGAGTGACCTAGGATAAGAGTACGTTCGAAGAATACATTCGATTCTTAACTCTAGTGATCAATTGGTAGTATCAGGCGTAACTTTGTGGAATCTGTTAACATTATGATAACGTCGAAACCCGGGTCGTAGAAAATAAAGATATGTAGAATAACAAAGTTAAGTATTATCATTATAATCTTGTGATCATAGAAAATTAATGGTTGAAGGCGTAACTTTGTAACAAACATTATCACGGACATGATGAAAAAATATCTTAGTATATTCCACACTTAAAACCTGTGTTGGTTGAAGGGAGATCTTTCATCATCGTTTACAAAACATTTAATCGCGGAGGACCACGAAAGTGATTTTGTGCCTGAAGTGGTCCGTATTGAGAGAAAAGGGGCCAAATATGACTTCCACCGCATCCTATTGACCGAACCCTGCCGTGACGCATGTCTCTGATGTCAATTAACCACCTTCACTTCTTCCCTACCCCACCCGAAAAGATCTTCTCGATATATATTGACTCGCATATGATGTAAATGTATATACCTTGATTATGATGGCTGTGCAGTCGAAACCTGGGTCGTCAATAAACTTTTAAGTGTGGAATACATTAAGATATTTTTTCGTTATGTCTAGTGATCAAACTTGAGCGTAAATTTTCCGTTTCGTTTAAGTTTCAAATAGTTTGGAGGAATACCATTTCAACTAAATTTCAGCCCTTTAACGAACTACACACGGAGATTTTTGGCGAAAAATACCAAATTTACATGAGAAATGCTACATGGATGCACTCCAGAGGAACCGTATTTAAAAAATCAGGAGTTTCCAACTCTAGATCTCGTAAAAAATTAACAGTGAGTAGCTTGTATGTTTCCTCGAATAATTTTGAGAAGAAATCGTGTTATCACCGCAGTAATTTCTTCAGGATCACAAAAAACCTTCGCTTGAAGAAAATGTGTCAAGTTAAAGAATCACATAGATATTATTATTTAATTATGTAGAATTTCAGTCTAATAATAGTATAATATTCCACCTTTACAATGCAGCATTGAATTTATGCTTGAAAAACGTCTGATGAAATTATAACGTATGATTCGAATGTGATATCCATTATGACCTGGGAACTATCTCGCTCATACTACCTTAAACCAGTGCCCTTCTCAAAACGTCCCCGAAACATTTTTGCCGACGGAATTGTGGAAAAAAATTGCCTTGTCGAGCGTCGTTATGTGCCCGGTGATGTTTTTCGCCGATAAATCTTGCTTCCAAACTCGTTTCGTTGCTGTGAATCCAAGCGTGGAGTATTATTGCTATTTCGCTATCGTTTCGAGAGGGTTTCTTTTGGGCGGAAAATATCCGACTGACATGAAAGCACCGCCTGTCTTTTTTTCAACAGAAATGGTCGTCCTTTCTATTTTATACCATTCACGATCGCCGAAAAAGCCTTTCACACTTTGGTGCGTGTAGTAAAACTCCTTAATAGAGTTTCGTCTGCTTGCGACATCTAAACCTGACCAAGGTAATACTTTGCCAATTCTTTGAGTTCATCTACATCCACGAAATACCGTGGGAGCCACCCCTAGGCGTGTGGGGCCAGGTGATTCCCCACGAGGCACGAAGCACTCATCCTCGTTCAAATCAGAACCACGCGCTTTCCCCCAGCCGCTAGGCCCAGGCCAAAAGCAGTCAGGATAATAATGCGCGGGCAGACCAGAAGCTAGGAGAGTGCTACATTGACTAATATGTTACCATGTAGTACACTAGTTTATGATAAACCACTGGTCAGTATTATTACTGCGATTGATAAATAATCCTACAAGGTGCTTAATCATGCCGGAAATTTCGTGCAGGATGAGTTGTTAATTCTGATTGTAAGATGAAAGATCTTAGGTTTTCTCGGCGTATCTGCTGGATAAATATTTCTCGGGTGTTGCACCGGGTAAGAGGGTCCAAAGGTCCCGACGTTTGGAAGATCGACTTAATCTCCATCTTTAGGGGGGGTCCTGATGATGGAGATCAAGTCGATCCCCCTGAAGATGGAGATCAAGTCGATCTCCGAAACGTCGGGACTTTTAGACCCTCTAACCCGGTGCAACACCCGAGAAACATTTATCCAGCTGATTTTAAGACATTAAGTAACTGTAAAAAATCTTCTCCACGTGGAGAGAGTCAAACTTTCATAGAAACGATATATCTTTAAGATTATGGCCACTTATTGTGCATGGAGAAAAATGAGAAATGCGTAAATCTTCTACGTGTAATTTTTCCCATTTCTTGCTGTCGTGTCTTGCTCCGCTTCGCTAGTTCGTCTTTGTTCCACTATGCAAGGGGTACGTGATTAATATGACTCTGCCGGGCCCTAGTTACACGGCCATAATGTGATTGCTGAAACTCTCTCCCTGGATTCCTACCGTAAATCAGTTTATTTTGTGAAATTCATGAGAAAGTAAATACTATGTAATCTTCCTCAGATTTATTTAGATGTCGGGACTCGTTTTATCATACTGGGACATACATGTGCTAAACGACCGTTTCCGTCAAGATTCATCCTAAAACAGATCTATTGTCCAATGGCAAGGAATACAAAGTAATATCACCTGTGTTTCAGGTTTTTGTCGAGATATTGGTGAAAAATATATTGAAATGCATGCCTGATGAACTGTATATTGTCCGCGAGGTCGTTCGATATCTAGATAGTGTACCTTCTTTGAATGAATGGCATATCAATAGAATCTATCTGTTGATCATTCAATCTATCGACTCGACCGTGGTCAAAAGCTCAACCGCCCGGCAATATTTTGAAGTTCCGGTGTGGAACTTTGCCCGGGAACCCTACCGTTATTCTTCAAGGAGCTACTTATTTTTTTTCTGTTTTTATATCGAAGATGTTACTTCTCCACGCTCCACCTGGCGGCTTCCGTGAAAAAAGTCTCGGGTTTCGGTCTTTTCGACCGTTTTTGGATCGTCTTGCGGGTGTACGTGGGGGGGATAAAGTGGGTCTCCTGCCATCATCGCGTGGGCACGTCGTGAGAAAACGTCGTATCCCTTTCCTCGTTGCCTTGCGATGGGCAAAAATATCGATTTTTACAGCTTGAAATTCCATTTCTCTCTCGAAGACTGTTTTTGGTTTTACGAAGGTGTTTATGGTTTACATATAAGTCTCGATTATCGGATGTAATGTCATCCAAGGCCCACTTGGATAATGGGCAACTAGGATACGTGCGAGAATATTTTGTGCAAAAAATTAGGAGTTTCTATTCTTTGCCGTGCTTAACTTTTTTGCCATGATTAGGATGAATTATATAGGTGAATCGTCTTTTATTAATTTAGAGAATGAACTGTTTGCCGAAACCTTATGTTCGTCAGTATGAGCTAAACTGGCTTTGTATATACAACCAAAACAAATGGATTTGTTGCACGGACAATACGGAACTATATGTAATTAGGATTCGAATGTATTTCATTTTTTTAGCAAAACATCATCCATATTATTGCCATATAAAATTCTACTTTTAATTCAAGATGTAGGTGCATTTATGTGTATTTAAATTCAAAGTTTAATAAGTGCACAAATTGTGGAAAGCTTTCAATCTTAACTACTAGTATGATGGAGACATTGGTGATCATTTGGTCGTTCCAGAAGATTGGTTGCTTTAGGATATCAGGAAGAGGCAAAGTCGGTGCGTGTGGCTAGTAATGAATGTGTAAAAGACTGTTTGTGAAACTATATTTCCTGCAATTACAATGAAATAGCGTTTCGTGTAATAACTGACTGCACTCCTATGATTTCCTTCAAAAAGGAGCATAATGTTGACAAAGTCAAAACGATGGCCGGGCTCGGGAAGTTTTGGTAGGGACTGTCTTAAAACTCGCCAGTCACGCGGTAGAATAGGTACCCATTGATGAGCTTTGTCACATTTCCTTTGAGTTCTTTACCGCCCACCAATTTTTTTCTACATCTTTTCAGATTTCTGCAGGAAGCATGCGAGACCCACTGTTAGTTCTTCGTAGGAGGGTGAATAACAAGCATCATACTGCAAAGAAAATAGTTTTTTACACTTCTCACCAGACAAACATATACATGTCACAGTGGTGGTTTCCTCTGTTTCCTAAGAAAATTGATATTCTGGGAAAAAAATTTGGTTGATTTAAACCCGGAAGGGATATCCTAAGGCCGTTTTATATGCCCAATTTGATGCAAACATGAATGTGCATTGAAAATTGCGCCTTGAATTGCTTGAATGCATGCGCAACTTCATAAGCAACGGATGGGAAACGTAGCCCCTGCTCCAATTTCTTTACCGCAATTTCGGCACGTGAAATTGAGCAATTAAGTGCCTCGTTTTAAACAACCTAAAGATATTGTTACCTTTTAATCGAGTTTGGACTCTTGTCTTCGAGAGTTTGTGGGCACTTCCGGTCGCACCGGCCAACCGTCGAAACGCATCGGGTGCGGTAGTCGAGTGGGAGGATGATCGCTTCGTCTCCTCGTCACGTACTCCTCCCCCTTGTCCCCCCTCTCTCGCCCTTGATTTTCGCCTCCTCTTTAATTGATTCGTGTGTGCGGATGTCCGCCGGGAGGTGTGACTTCGGGAGTGCTGGCGGAAGCGAGCGGGATTTTAGGATGCATGGCCGGCGGCTCGGACTACCGGGCCGGACGAGCCCCGGCCTCCGTGGTGAGAGGAAGTTCATGCACGGAGGGCTAGTCTCGTGGTGTGGCATACGGTCAGCGTCGCCCAAAATTGATCGGCTGGTCGGTCGTTAGGGGCCTCAAATACTTTTCCGACGCCGACAAATAATGGACTCCGAAAATGGCTGCACTGTAGGATTGCCGCCACTTCGACCCTGTGGGTATCATTAACGAACACCTTGAAGTGAGTGACGAGATTGTTCGTCTCTGTACTGATTTTTGTGAAACTTTGCTTACGTGTCCTGGTTAGTATGTATCTATAGATGGAAGTGAAATAAAATAGCATTTTATCTGGCTTAATTTTTTTTTGGAAATTCAAAGCTAGTTTAATGCGTGGCCTTACAAGACAAATAATCAGTTTTTTTTACTCTTACTGGCTAATTACTATCTGCATAAGATACGTTTGATTCGGTAATAATTCTCTTGTGGCCAGTTAAAGGCACGACACACATGTATTCTATGAAGTTACGGGACTCCTAAGCCATAGCAACCATTCAATAAGTCGTTGTCTCGGGCGTGACTTCATGGAATCGACTTAACATAATGAAAAGTAAAGAAAACTTTGTAATTCCACATAGATAATTATTCATTACATTCAATAAGTGTTGCAGAAATATTCGATAAATGTATTGGTTTCATGACTTATGGCATGTTGCTATGTGTTGCATAAGTAGCCAAGATGGCGGATGCGCAATCAACCGCTTAGAGACTTAATCACTTAATAAAAGAGTTGCTTTGAGACAAATAATCAGTTTTTTTACTCTTACCGGCTAATTACTATCTGCATTAGCAATTATTCATTGGCTAAGCATTCGTAAATTTTATCCGACGGTGGAAGATTAGATCAAATATTCGAAGCTCTGAACTATTGGTAAATAACTTATGTAACTGGTAGATGTGTTCCTGCAATCCGAATATATTTTTGAGATCTATTGCTCTATGGATCTCATAACTATTGATTCCATGACTAAATGTTCTTACATGCGATCATTACTGGAATAGTGGCCAGGAAACGAAATTTGACTTCTGTTATTGTTACGCTTGACTTGCGCGAAAAGATGGGTGCGGGACCGGCAATGTTTGTAATATAGTGGGATTTTCGTTGACAATGGGTCAAGGAACAGTTCTTAATTAGTTAGAAAAAAGCGCCATTGTGGTGCTGTTCTACTACTCGTTGGACGGAATTCGAAACGAACGTCAGTTATTCTCAGAAATCATCTAATGAATTTTTGCTTTATGGAAGGTAGTCCTCAGGACATCATAAATTTATTTCTCTGGTCCCAGGATTTACTCTGATTCTTTCATCTCGTGATTATCCATTATGAATATCATTTAATGGTTTCGTAAGTCTTCCTATCTACGGCGTATCTTCAATGCCTGTGCATGGCTGAAGGCCTGACAGTCCTTGGGGCCCAAGAGTTTGAAGGAAATGTAGGGTTGGCCTAGACGTTTTGCATGGTTAGTGACATCCAAAACTGATCGGTCGGTCGGGAGTAGCTGATCGTTTCCTAGTCAGGGATGAATAATTACACCGAAAATGGAGCCATTGTCAGAACGCCGCCACTTTGACCTTATTGTTAGCTTTCCAGTCAGGGTCTGCTTTATTCTGTTGGGCACAATACCACTTTGGGTAAGCGTATTGCTTCCGGGCTTGAAGCTATGGCAACTCTATATTGCGAGTTTCAGTACGACACGTAATATATTATTCTGACCCCGCACTCTATCTCAAGGTGTGACATGAGTGACCCAATATGAGAGTCACACTGCCGATTCCGAAGTGATAGGTACAGAACTTTCTTCTTTCCACCCATCTATGGAGATGATGACAAAGCCAGCGCGAAAATAACATTGGGAGTTGCCAAAAATGCTATTCACATCTTTCGCCTCGTCCCTCGTTTTTACTATTCCCCCCTTTCATGTCTATTGCCATAACACCCCCTGCTACTCGTCTCTGTGGTGGCCCTCGGGATAGTACGTAGATATATTTTTTATTTACACCACTGCGATCCCGTGGGATAGGATGGATGAGAATTTATTAGAAGTTTATCATTTGAAATATATCTTGACTTCTACAGATTTCGTGGGCACTAATGTAGAACTGAAACCGCCAGTACTGAGAGTGTGACATTAAGAAATGTCAGGCAGTTGTCGTCACAAAATTGAATGAATTTTGTTCCTAATTATCAGTCCATGGCACAATAGGATGACTTTTTCATTTTTGTAAAATGTAACTTTTCTAGTATTTCAGTTGTATCTAATCTTATTTGAAAAAAAGAGATAACAATTATTTTGTAGAAAGTCCACGTTTAGGCTTTAGATACTATGTTAATTTAGTCCTTGGTCCAGGTGATATCATTCAAAAGTAAGAGAAAATTTTATTTACGTGATTATGAAGAAAATTTTTCAACTCCTTTTATGAAACACGCTTGAGCACGATGGTAAGTCAAAAGAAGGCGTTGGTAGTTTTTTTTTCATTCGCGTGACCAGTCGTGCTTACGAACGATCTACTAGCTCTCTAGACTACGTTGTGAATTCTATCTCCATATATTATTTATTGCCCCGCTGGGTGGTCTTGTATGTGTCACTATGCCTGCCTTTGAACTATTTTTTTCCGAGCCACTCCCTAAAATCTTTTCTGACTGTGACCTCCCTCCGTGTGTTACAATGGTCTTCCAGACTTTTATATTAATAGTGGCGCCTGAATTCAGAGCCAGCAGACGATTTACTTCCACGGTGACCTTTGCTCCGTTACCTCGCTTTAGCTTCGACTAATATGGCGTAATGGTTTAAGGAGACCTTATCTAATTTCTGTTCAAACAGATTTTAGTTTTCATGGGTTGATTCGGAAAATGCTACGAAAAGAATGAGCGATCTAATGTAAGGATATTGGAGTAAATCCTTGTTGGTTTCTTCTCAATCCTCAGATGGTTGGTTTGGTTTTACATTAAGAGAGGCAGAGGTTATCTGAGGAGAGACCTGGATGAGCTTCAAGTGACGTTTATAACCATCTCAGAAGTGGGAAATTTCGGGTTGGACCAGTCAGCTGGTAGAATATCCCACAGTGCATTTAGCCACCTCGTATTCACTCACGGTTGCTATTAATTGAAATGCGTGAAGTTGTTCATTACTCAAGTCTTCCGCTGTACATATGCTACTCGTTGAAGATAGGGTAGTGTTAGATGTTTTTTACCGATGTTGTGCACTCATATTTACGAGTTCTTAAATGATTAGCCTCGGGATATCACCTCAAGACTAGGTAAGTACGGAATTACTTTTTTAAATGGAATACGGACACCTACTAGTAAGTAACTTTCGGACAGTATTCAAATTCGTGGACGTATTGTCTGCGATGTATATTGGCCAGACTCTCTAATATATGGCTTTTGGATACGAACAATCTTCGATAATTGTTTGTATATTTTGTGGATTTCTTTATGTGCAAAACTCAGTTAAAATTGTGTAAAGTTTTACAATGGCAGAATAATTAGTGACAATTTTTTTTGCTCTACACAACATAGCATCCCAGAATAGGTCCTGCTAAGCTGCTTAGGTGCTTAGTTATTTATATATAGCTTGTCAGAAGGTTTCTATTTGTACACAAACACCTATGCCCTGATTGATAATTCTATCCAGGCGGGACTCGAACCCGCGACCCTCAGTATAGCAGGCGAGGACTTGACCCCGTCGCCACCGGGGCCGGCTTGATTTATATTAGCCGCCGAGTATTCACTAATGGTTGCTATTAATTTAAATTTGGAGTTTATCTCTTTTCAATTTTTTATTTTACGAAAAAGAGACATTCAGATTTTGAAACATTACCTTCAACCAAGAGACACATCATAATTATCAATTTGCTTGTTAAACCCCATTCTTAAGGACACCTCTGCTGTCGGTATTTATTTATTTATTTTCACTGTCCCGAATACAGCACAAAAGGCCATTTTACATCGGGTGAACAACAGTAACAACGGACGAGACACAGACACCCACGTCCTTGGCAGATAATATACTACCCAGGCGGGACTCGAACCCGCGACCCTCGGGTTAACAGGCGAGGACTTTACCCCGCCGCCACCAGGGCCAGGGGACGGTATTCTCATAGACCAATATAGTCCGTAATCTAAAGGTGTTACCGTGGTAAATGAGTGAGTATTCCTTTCGGGGATCGTGCCAGCTGCAGTTAACCTCTGCGCGCTCGAAAGGTGAGCTTTCCCGCGTGCGTGTCAACTCTTATGTATTCCACTCGTGTCGCCACCGTCGCCGCCATTGTTTCCTTCTCCCGTCTGTGTGAGCGCGCTTTGAGTGGGTGGATGTGTTTTCACGTGTGGTTTTGTGGGGCGGGGAGATGGGGAAGGGAGGGGTCATCGGCGAGCATCCGCGGTTGCCATGAGTACAGAGCGCGTCTTCGCTCTTGCCCCACCGGATGCGGAAGCTCGCCTCGTGGAGATCGCTTTTGGAGGGAAGAGCGGTCGCGGCTTCGAACGCTGTCGCGCATGCCCGATGACGTAGTTGTACATAATAGCCGTGTGTTATTCAGTCCACAGGGTAAACATAGCGCGGTATTCTGTGGTTTAATATTTTATAATAGTTTTGAATCAAAATGGTTTGCGGTAATCTGTGATTACATATTTATTAATGGTTTTGAAACAAAGTGATAGTCAAACAGATAGTGTGTTAAAGTGTATAGTAAGTTGAGGTGATAGTTAAATATAAATAGAGAAGACAAGTATCCAGTCCTAACGAGGCTGTTATCTAATGGTGTTCCCATATTCAATGACGTAGCCAGTAGGTCTACCGCTCCCACCCCCCGTCTGAAAATTTTTTAAAAGAGAGAAAGTTATAAAAGATAGTTATAAAAATGATATTCTTTTTTTAACGGAGAAGAATTTATTGATTTATTTCTCAGTTTGAACAAGTATTGAAATACAATAAAAAATTCGGATTGTCATATTCTTCCTCCCTTCTCCGGAATAAAATTCTGGCCTACGGATATTTGCCTGTAAGTAATCCATGTCACAATTGTAAGAATGAAATATTGTAGATTGTTGAAAGAGGAAAAAAATATATATTATGAGTAAGAACATACAAGATCATGATTGATGATGTGCGTTTTCTAATTGAGTCTATGACAGTCAAACGAAAGATAAAGAAAGTGTAATATTTTTTGGAATATTTCAAGAAAGATCGATTTCTTCTCACAAAGGGTAATGAATGAATGTGGGTTAGATGCTCCAGTATATGGCATATATGAAAGGAGTGTGCTTCGTTGGGTTGGTCATGTTGAGAGAATGGATGAGAGTTGAATAACGAAACATATATAAGAGTGAAATTAATGGTACGAGAGGGAAAGGTAAATTATGGTTGAATGTGGTTGAGGAAATTCTTAGGAGGAGGAGGAGTTATTGGAGGAGAGATATTAGGAGCGTTAGAAACAGGAGAGCGTGTATGAAGCAGTGGGTGGGGGTAAATGAGGCAAAAGAGGTTTGCAAGGATAGGTCAGTATGGAGGAAATCATTGAAGCAAAGTTAGGTGTACAAATATGTATTTCTGAGTGAAACTTTGTGACTATGCCTACCCCGGAAGGGAATGGCGTGATTGGTATGTAACAAATTGTAAGTGGGCTGGTCCTGAAGAACTGATGACATCACTTTGATGAACCCGATCGTTACAAAAAAATTTCTCTGAATTTTCACCAAGTTTTTTTTTATTTTTTGTTTTGACGAGCTTTCACAAAGTTGAGGCTGACTTTTTTTTATAGGCACAATAGACGGTCCCATATTCTCTCCAGCCATTAGGTAGGGATGATATATGGAGATCTTTGCGGTCCGAAATGATAATGCAAATGCGAAAGGTACTCAGGGAGAAAGAGAGGATTTGAACTCTTCTGAACTTTGAAGGCTTCCGCGGAGTCGTTCAGAAGATATCGAAGACTTTTCGGGTTCTCTTCCGCGTGTTTCCATTGTCGAAGACGACAGTTTCGACAGCGTTGCAGCTGTCTTCTTCAGGTCAGAAGTGACGATGCGTGTGAATGTGACCGATCTATATAGCCGGCCGTTTTCCCGCCATTTCAGTCTGGTGCGCTGTCATTGGCCGCTTCCTTTTTCTTTGCGAAAATTCTTTTCCAGGCGTAGGAGAGAGTGTAGCCATCTTCTCTGTTGATGTTCTCGGGTGTTTTTGCGATTTCGATGGCCTCCCTGATGAGTCTGGGGAAGTAGCGGTTTTCTTAGGCAGCTACGCAAATCAGCTCTGGCCGAACACACCTGGAGTGGACCTTGTCACAATATGAATTTCGAAGAAGCCAAGTTAATAGCAAAAGAAAACCGCTACTTCCCCAGACTCATCAGGGAGGCCATCGAAATCGCAAAAACACCCGAGAACATCAACAGAGAAGATGGCTACACTCTCTCCTACGCCTGGAAAAGAATTTTCGCAAAGAAAAAGGAAGCGGCCAATGACAGCGCACCAGACTGAAATGGCGGGAAAACGGCCGGCTATATAGATCGGTCACATTCACACGCATCGTCACTTCTGACCTGAAGAAGACAGCTGCAACGCTGTCGAAACTGTCGTCTTCGACAATGGAAACACGCGGAAGAGAACCCGAAAAGTCTTCGATATCTTAGAAAGAGAGGATGTATGAACACGTGGTGTGTTTGAAGGCAGACTGACTTATTGGGGTCGCGGCAGCAGATCCGCCTGGGAGGGTCCGGTTTGTTTTTTTTTCCGCCGGAAGTTGAGACATCCCACGTCCACGGGGTCCATCTATTCGTCCTGTTGCCCCGCGCGAACGCGGCCTGGGAGGCCAGAAGCGCGTGTCGGATTGTCTGGATCTTTATCTCTCTGTAGCTGTCGCCCGGTTTGGTCTCGAGTGAAGGGATTGGGGAGTGACGACAGAATCCAGGCGCCGTTCTCTCGCTCTGACCGAGTCGGCTTTTCAAATTTCGGTTTCATCACGGAGGCATTAACCCTCGTCGCACGCTTAAATTATTGTTTATCTCACAGAGACATAGAGGTGATTAGGATTTCCAATCGTCTAAAGTAGTGATTTCGACAGATTCAGGTGAAATATCGTGGAAATTCGTCATATTATAAAAGAAACAGCAATTGCACTCTCCCACGGGGTATTTTAACGAGTGCCATTAAAACTGTAAATTAGTAGCGTACAAATTGTAAATTGTACATTAAAATTAATTTGTACTCATTAAAGTTAATTGTAACTATAAAGTTTCATCAAAGTGAACATTAAAATTATACGAAAAGTACCAAACAATTTACGTATTAAAATATCCTGTGGAAAAGTGCAATTGTTGTTTCTGTTTTAATAAAGCAGTGATGGCTAAGCTTTTGAGATCTGTGCGCCGGAATTAGTGAAAAGAAGCGCTAGCTTCTAACTCAGTGCCTAACTCGGATGCCGTGTCACATTTACCAATGGACATAATGTTGTGATCCTTAGAATGACCTTCTGCGAAACTGCCACCATGTCTCATTGCCGCTGTAACACGATCGCTGTTTTCTGAAGAGGTGAAGGGGATCGCCCTCGGTATAAATAGTCCTAAAAGCGTAGGGAAAGTTCGTTGAGAATGGAACGTTATCGTCAGATTCTCCTTCTGTGCAACTGCCACCGTGTCTCACTACCGCTGTAATACGACTGTTGTTTTCGGACTAGGTGAAGGGTCCGCCCGCGGTTAAATAGGACCTTCCAAAAGCGTTGGGAAAGTTTGTAGAGAATGGATATGGAATCCTAAGAATGGCCTGTTGCGTAACTGCCACCATGTCTCACTACCACTG
Source organism: Ceriagrion tenellum (assembly GCA_963169105.1). Lineage (NCBI taxonomy): Eukaryota > Metazoa > Arthropoda > Insecta > Odonata > Coenagrionidae > Ceriagrion > Ceriagrion tenellum. Next base: position 53,147,956 of record OY720644.1, read on the forward strand.
TAACACGATCGCAGTTTTCGGAATAGGTGAAGGGACAGGCCATGATAAAAATGGACTCTCGGAAAGCGTCGGAATTAGTCGATCATCCGATTTCAAGCGGAACGAGTTTTCCCCGACTGGGCGTCACCCACGGCTTTCCCCTCCCACGCTTCTCTCGACTGGAGTTAATCTCGAATGCAGGTCACGGGGCAAACGGGTGACCGCCTGCAAGTGGTTGTGGATATGTTACATTCGCACGCAAACGCCGCCCCCCTTCTTCACCCAGAAGAACGAACCCGAGAGTAAAGCTCTCTCTCTCTCTCTCTCTCTCTCGTTAGCACGCACGGGAGCGCGTGGATATTGATGTTTCAGCGCACTCAATAAATCTCGCCATTCATCAAACGTGGTGTCTCTTCTGCCGGTCGCGGGCGACTTGTCGTTGTCGCACTCTTTCGGCGTGGCATGGGTCGCGAAATGCCTCACTTGACCTTGCCCGCGCGGCGGCGAGAATTGTCTTGGAAGATGAGCTTTTCAGACGACGCCCAGCGGGCAGGCCTGCGGATACAGACTGGGTGGGTCACTGGACCCTCTGGCGTGGTAAGCTCTTCGCTAGCGGTCGTCCGTCTTAATTTTGGTTTTCAGGAATTAACAAACTTTGTAAGTTTTACTCAGAATATTTATTGCAGTGCTATAAATTATTTGAGGACATAAAGTTTTACAAAGTAAGGCTGAAACTATTGAATTTAATTTTGGTTCTCTGCAATTTTCAGCTCTCATCTCCCTTCTCTGGTGAATTAAGTTGGAGGACAGAAACTGGAGCAAGTAGAGCATTTAAATTAATTAGGTGGCAGAAAACGAGCATAGTAGCAAAGACATACGGAAGAGAATAGTGCTAGCTAAGGAGGCGTTTAGTAATAGAAGGAGCTGATGACGGGGACATTGGGCAAGGGTGTGAAGAAGAGGCTGGTGAAGAGCTTGATATGGAGTGTAGCGTTGTATGGTGCAGAAACGTGGACCCTAGAAAGGTGGGCGAGAATAGGCTGCAGGCATTTGAGATGTGGATATGGAGAAGGTGAGATGGACAGAAAGGAAGACAAGCGAGGAAGTGCTTGAGATGGTGGGAGAGGATAGGAAATTTCTGAATGAAATCCCGAATGGGCACAGTAGGTGGCTGAAGGGTGTTATAAAGGTCGATGGGTTGCTCAAGAATGTGATGGAGGGAAGTGTGTTGGGCAAGCGTAGAAGGTGAAGAAGGAGAAAAGGTTTCATGGACAGGATAAAGAAGGGCAGATCATATGCTGAGGCGAAAAAGGATATACTGGAGGGGGATGGGCCCTGGAAAGTGTAGAAAACAGGGAGGAGATTCTCTTACATTCAGCAAAACCTACCTTAACCGGTAGAATACTTGAAAATATAAAAAAAACTCCCTTCTGACTACTACCCCTCAGATTTTCTCATCTTTAAATCCTTGATATACCTTTAAGTAGTTTAAGGTAGTTTGAGCGAGATAGTTCCCTAGTCATAGTGGAGACCTTATTCGAATAATGCGTTTTGATTTCATCTGCTGTAAGAAGCATGAATAAAATATTTCATTATCAATGGAGCAAGAATATACTTGTACGTGACTGAAATTCTTGGCAGTCAAATAAAAATATCTACATAAGTCTCTGATGTGACTTAATTTTTTCCGGCATATCTAGGTTAAATCGGGATCCTCATAGTATATCTTTGGGCTAGATTTTCCCGATATTTCCGCTGCGTTACTTGAGGATTTTTTTGACATTGCGTATTGGATATTACACGTATTCTCTAAAGAGATATAAGAGTTAACCTGAAGATATATGTTGAAGCGTCCTTGGCCAGAATATCCCGAACCTGCGATGGCGTTAATGTATTCTAAGCAGACTTTCGTTTTGTTGAATCTTTTCTAGACGCATGCAGAAGTGCCATAACGCTCTTTCGCGCGGTGATGAAGATTTCTTTCCGAGTTTTCATCTGGATAGGTAGACCTCGGTTCTGTCCCTTGCCTCAGTGTCTTTCATTCCCTTTCTGGCGCCATTACCCGCTTTTCCAGGTGCACATGCGAACGAGATAGCCTTGAATATATAATTCTTTAGATTGATAATCGTCCTTCGTGCGATTTGACAGTTACACACTTCGACGCTCGCAAGCTGGCGGAAGTCAACGGCGTCTTTCTTTATTATCAAAGGAATTCCTCGAAAATGGAGAGCTTCGTTGGCTGTGGCGTTTTCTATGTCGGGACAACTACACTCCCACTCGCTGATACCCTTTGGCGCGCCTGCAGTTTAGTCTCTTGTATTCATTCCCTAAATTTTTGACATTTCTCTTCCGAAACTCTAATCATTGCATGCGATCCAGGGAGACATTGTTTAAAAAAATTAGGTATGTTTAACTCCGAGAGCTCGCAAAAAAATTAACTATATGTGGTTTGTATGTTTTCTTTACTATTTTAAAATAATAAATCACATAGCCATTGCAGTATTTTTTTGTAATCACAAATGGAAGCATTTCGTTGATCACGATTTTTAAACGCACCGCGTGAAAAATATGATTTAATTTTTTGTGTATGTTTCTCTTCCACTTTTGCAAGCTTGCCCTGTCTTAATCTTTCTCTAAAACCACTTCGCTTAAGCCTCCAGTCTACTTACACGCTTACACCACAAAGATCGAATTTCCGAAGTATATTTTGTTTTACTAAGCATTCATTTTAAGGCATCTATTTCCTTTTTCTTAAGGCAGTTTGAGCGAAATATCATTTCTCATAGAAATCAATGAATTTGGTCTCATTTTATATAAAAACATCTCACCCTTCCAATGATACCAAAAATATCAGCCCCTTATCTCACTGCTTTCCTAGATATTTGACGAAAAATACAGCCATTTTTCGTGGGAAATGGTACGTGTATGCACTCCAGAGAAAAATTATTTTTTAAATGAGTAATTTTTAACTCCTATATCTAGCCGCTGAAATCAAAATGTCAAATTCGAATATGGTCTCCATTGTGACTAGTGAAATATCTATATCTAGATATTGGATATTCTTGCTTTGCATCCGTTAATTCGTCCATTCTGTCATGTTATCCAAAGAGAAGTAAGGAAGGAGCAGGGATTACCAATATGGTTGTTATTTCGGTCGTCAGGGTACAGTTTGATGACGTAATGCCCCCTCCATCTCTCTCTGTGTTGCCAACATTTCAATTTTTCCGAGATTTGATGTCGGATTTCCGTCATTGTCGTGGTTCGAAAATGCCGGGGCTGACCAGAATAGGGCACTTGTACTGTACCCGTTGTCGGCTTGAGCTGCTCACTCAGCGTAGGCTGTCACGTGGGCGTTCGGTGTTTTTTTTGGCCTCGAATTGCTCTGACAACGATGCAAAATTAATGATTCCATCGCCGTGGTGTAATTTGCGTCATTACCATAATCTGAATCTCCTCATCGTTGTTCGTGTAGTGAAATCGACCCCCGTGGTAATTGTGGCGATTTCGTAATATATCTAATCGGCGTGAATGTTTTCGGTCTTGAACAGTGAACTTCAAGGTGGAAACGCTTTCGACGATGCATTTTGGAAATTAGCGGTTGTCATTCGTAGTTAGTCAAAAGCGGCCCGATTTCGATGATGTCCTTCTTTCCTGCAATATAGGTCGATATTAGTTTCATTATCGCTCGTTAGGTACGTGGGTTAGGTTAGGTTATTAGGTTGGGTTAGGTATATTACTTTGTGAGAAAATGAAGAACCTTCTTCGTTTTACTTAGTGACAGTCAATTTAGCAAACCGTATTTTAATTTTTCAGCGTGAATCCAATACATATCAATTTTGTTCAAAAATTCTTGTCGCTGGCGTGCAACAAGTGTCAATGGCAAAATTTCGTCCGCGACAAATCACAACTTTTGAGTGTCGCTGCTGAAAATAGTCGCCACGTGCTTATTTTCCAAACCGATGAACGTTGCAATAATGAAATAAAATTCGGTTCAACTTTGTGGAGCTCCGTGTAAATTAGTAAAAACAACTTTTACACTCCACTGGTCAGTTCACTGATCATATGGCACCATCATCAGGGCAGTGAGCACATGAAGATGATGCCAGGCATCGAAATCCGGATTGTGCAATGGTTTGATCTGTGAACTCACCAGTGTTAAAGTTATTTTGACTAATTTTCAGTGGTTAAGGTTACTTCGTTACATACATCCACTTCTATTATAGTGTGACTTCATTTTCTGATGTTAAAATCGTCCTGAAATTGCTGTAAGTTAATGAAATAATCTTTGGTGGTAATATTGTTTTTATTGTGCAATAATGTCGAACAATTTGTGCCCAATTCTGACCCTAAAATATACCAGCCATCTTCGTCTGTGGCCCACAATTCAATATGATAGGTTGTTCCGCTTGGAAACATATAAATGACTTTCTGAATGAGTTTAGTAATATAATACCCTCATTAAAACGTCAATACATCACCTTCGTTGTTGATCGCCTCTCACTTATGGTAGTTTGAGCGAGATAGTTCCCTAGTCATAATGGAAACCGTATTCGAGTTATACGCTTAAATTTAAGTAGCATAAGCACGAACTAAACGTTGCACTTTTAATGTTGCGATAATATACTTTTATATGACAGAAATTTTAATAAAAATACCGATATAAGTCTTTAATTTGACTCATTTTTTTGTGCGGTACGTTTAAAACTCCTTCACAAGAATTTTAGTGACCCTGAAGAAAATAATGCGATGACAATATAATTTATTTTTAAAAATCGCTGAGAAAACATCCAAATTACAGACGATATCGAGGTGTTATAAATTCTTCGTTGTTAAATAAGGTCTACCTGGAGTAAAAACACCAATTCCCATGTAAACGGGGTGGTATTTGTCGTAAAAAATCTCGAGCAGTTGTGGGTTAGTGGTTGATATTTTTAGTATCTTCGGTTGGGTAACATATTCTTCTTTCAAATTATACCAAATTCATTGATTTTTAGGTGCATTTTTCGCTCAAACTGCCTTAAAATATGAGATTGAAATATCTTGAGATGAAGGCGGAAGAAATTTTCATTTATGGAAACTTATTGCTAGTGGTTTAACGTGAAATTGTGTTCAGGTTGGCGAGTGGAAGACGCGTCAGGTGCCGCCAGTGGTGTTCCTCTTTTTGCTACCGTCGGATAGAAGCGGGGAGCGAGGTTATTGGATCAGACACTTGGCCCGAGAAGCCCGCACGTCTCTGTTGAATCTTTCTTGCAGGAGTTGGCGTGTATCTTGACAATTTGGCCTGGAATGCTCAGGAAAATTGGGCTCGTATCAATAAAAGGAAAATAAGTGGACTAGATCCGGGAAAAAAGAGGGGTCAGCCAGGGTACGAGGATTATTTAGGCAGATATTTAACACTGCCGTCAGGGAGAATTTTAAACACTTAGTAATATTCCACAAAGAATATATTTTAAATATATATATAAATATAAAAGAAAATTTTAAACACTTAGTAATATTCCACAAAGAATATATTCTTTGTGGAATATTACTAAGTGTTTAAAATTCTCCCACGATATGTTATTCCACCAAGTAGAGCCGTCAACAGTTGAAATACTGCCGTCAGATTTTCAAAATACTGCACATTCAACCCTGTTCTACTTGACGACTGGGACATTGCGTCTCGTCTATTGTTGTAGATGAAGAGGGCATTAAGTCTTAAAACTCAATCATGACAATCTAAATAATACCATATTGGTTTTCCTTTGTCTTTCATTACTTTCCTTTGAATAGGTCTAGGGAATGGGCAAATTAACGGTTGCAAAGCACGAATATTCACTATATGTTTTGTAATTTAAGGCAAGTAACTTCGATGATGTCCCTCTTCGCAGCAGTAGCAATAATCTAAGGCAAGTAACTTCGATAATGTCCCTCTTCGCAGCAATATATGTTGTTGATTTCAGTTTCACTATCACTTGTTAGGCATATCTGTTTGTGTTCAAAAGACTTAATTTTTTTGCACTTTCAACTCCACGTGGTAGTAATAAAGTCAATAATGAAGCATGAGTAATCCCAAGTTATTCGGCACATGAAAATGTAGTTTGAAGCTAAATAACACAGTAAGTTTTACTCGATTTTCCTAGAAACTGACCACTGATGAGAAAACGAAGTACTTTCAATGCTAGCACTCATAGGAAATGCTCGGTACCAAGATGGAACAATGGCCGCCAAATGGCAATCAGATAAAATACAAATCAAATATAAGTGGTATCGAACTGTCGAAACATTCGGCTATTGACTGTGAAAATATAATTTTCTTCCAAAATGGTCAAGTGTCTAAACTTCGACCACTCTGTATAGATTGACCCGTTAGTTAATTCGCTCATAGGTATAGTACAATCTGTATTTTTCATTCCAATACGTGAGTGGGAAGGGGGTCATGTTAAAATAAATACTGCGAAAATTGTGTTAAAAAGGTGACGGTTTGTACGAAAATGGTCTCGCTACACACAATCCAAGTGGACATACATGCTCTTTCATCCATTGCATTACAATCGAATCCGCGTATAATCTGCCTCTAGAGCGTTTTGCCGCTGATGTCAAATCACTGTACCGGGTACAGTGTACCTATGAGTAAGAAGTCAGAAGAAACAGAAATGGATACGGAGTGGAAAAAGGTGAAATGTGAGCACGTATGCCAGTTTCTCGCTCTATTTGTGATGTGGTCTAGTCGGAAATCAAAAACTTTCAAGTAATGGTCCACTAATATTTTTATTGTTTACGACCTGAAGATGTCATTACGTGACGAAACCCGGGTCGTAAACAATAAAAATATTAGTGGACCATTACTTGAAAGTTTTTGATTACCGATATGGAGAGGTTCCACAAAGTGAAGCCTGAATTTATTAGTTATAAGACGTGGTCTAGCCTAGCGCTGAGGAAAAAATGAACGTTTGAACATTCTCTAACATGAACTTGGTTCATGTTAGAGAATGGAATACGTTGTTTCTAAAAGACAAGGTTTTTGCCGAACGTGGTCAACTGAGTAAGAAGTCTGAAGAAACAGAAATGGATTCGGAGTGGAAAAAGGTGAAATGCCAGCACGTATGCCAGTTTCTCGCTCTATTTGTGATGTGGTCTAGCCTAGCGCTGAGGAAAAAATGAACCTTTGAACACACCTGTCGGCCCTTGGTTCATGTTAGAGAATGGAATACGTTGTTTCTAAAAGACAAGGTTTTTGCCGAACGTGGTCAACTCAATATGCCTGCAGCGTGAAAATGGGCCGATAGTGTAAAGCACAACACTTTTAAGTGAAACGTTTCAAGTTGGAAATTTTTCCGTTTCTTGGCCATTGGACTTCGGCTAAAACTCCTGTTTTGCCTATTTTCTGCTTTATTGGTTGCTTTACCAATTATTTTGGTCGAGCATTTTTATGATCAGTGCTTTTTCTGCACTTTTTTTCTCGTAGTATTCCATCTAATTAAGTAATCCATCCATACGTCCTGCAATTTATCTCCTCTGTTTCTTTTTTATTGCCAGATTATGTATTGTATTTCGTTTTTTTAAGTGTTTTGTTTTTCTAATGTCTAACAGAGCAAGGCAATCAATCGCAAGCGATTTGATCGCATGCTTACCGATAGAAATGCGATTTGGTTGTTCACACGGAGAAAGTTTGTTCCGCTAGCCCATTCCCGCGCCAGTTCTGGCGCCGGCAATGTCACCGTGTGTAGAGGGGTCTTAATAGCGTGGGTCTTCGCCCTCCGCTGCTCACACGTTTTGCCTCCGCGATCACGCGTGTATTCGTGCCCGCCTCGCCAGGCGAAGCTCAGGGGAATCGGGAGTGGGGACGTGCTTATTTGGGTTTAGTTAACGGGAGTCGAGGCTCGGAAGAGATTGGAGACGGGAATGAAAGGGAGGTGAACGTACACATTACGTGGGGAGGAAGGTGATGTGCCTCAGGGGTCGCAAAAAGCATTGTCCCTTCCTTCATAGCCCGCTCCATCTTCACCATACCCCACGTCGACAATTTTTCTCTCAATTTTCTCCGTGTTTCACCGTGTTGTAGAAAGTCAACACCTGATATTAATTTTTTTAATAGATTACTCTTAATCGTTTATTCGATTGAGGTAGGTAGTGAGAGCTTGCTTTGGCTGTCAATGCTTATGGTTGTAATGTGGGCGTGGCCTGTCCGCCATCTTTCTTAACCCCGATTTTACGTTTTCCGTTAGTGAAGGGTTATAGTCGAGTATACGGGATTTCGGCGGGTATGCTAGAAATCGTAGGCAGAACTGTCCATGGGCTTATGCCGTTTGCGAACTTGGAATATCGAGCAATCTTCCCTTAGTACCTAGAGCGCATTGGGCGGAGATTACGTCAAATTCACGTGACCGCTGACGCCTTATTGTCTAGTTACATGGTAAAAAAACCGAGTAAATGAAAAAGCAGTCTTGTTATGATCACTATGTATTGAGTTAGAATTCGAGTTGTGATAATATGGGTATTTATGGAAAATATAAGTGAAGAAACTTTAAAATGGATATTATTTTATCATGACTACGTATATTCATGTGATATTTATTAATTTTTTTGCGGAAAAATTGACGATTTCGCTATATTTAAAGGCTTCTCAAATGTGAATATACTGATGATGTATTTGGTAGCAAATAGTTCTGCGAATAATTGTCAAAATTGCAGATATTCCATACTTGTTTACATTATTGTACCTACAAATTCTGTTTTCCTTGCTCTGAAAGGAAAAATGCTCTAATTGAAAGAATTGTGGTCCGATGAGAGGTACCCTCGGGTCATTTTTCGCCATATTATGATATATATATTATATGAATTATTTTCTTCTTGAGCGATAAGAATTTTAACACAGTATTCACTTCTAAATTGTCGCATAAGAATGGGAAGCATTTTCAAGAAGTAATCGACTTCAATCACCCACTAACATTATGAGCACGGATTCCGCTTTTCGTATGTTTTACGAGATGAATGTCGCACGATGTCTCTTCCATCGTAGAACGGCTACGAAAGTGTCAAGTGAGGATTTCATTCCGTCTACCTAGGTATCTAGGTTACTTGATTGGCAGTTATCTATGCATTTGCTCGGATGAAAAAGTCAAAGAGAGATGCTGTTTCGCTCTGGTTAGGCCACACCTCGAATACGCCGCGAGAATTTGGGACCCTGGTCATAAAGATTTAACCAAAAAAATTAATAAAATACAAAGGAAAGCTGTGCGTTTCTTTAAAAACCGCTACGAACGAACATATTGTGTTACAAAACTGTTAGAGGGATTAAGGTGGGAATTCTTCGAGACTCGGGAGGCTGCACGCTAGGCCTAGGTTGCTTGATAAATTCAGAATTGATGAGTTCCAGAGCAACACAGAAAGTATTATCATGACGCCTCACTACATTTCTAGGTATGACAGAAGCGTTAAAATAAGAGAGATACACTGCCGAACAGATAGGTGTAAAGACTCGTCTTTCCGCGCTCAATAAGCGACCACAATGAAAACCGAGATTTACTAAATACAATTCTATAATTCATGTCACCATTTCATCTCCCAAAAACATACATCTTTACACGGCTGGTGACCTAACACCCCCTACCACACGCTCATGCGGCGGATGGCAGGGTATTATGTAGATGTAGATGCCAAGCTCTAAAACGGCCTTAGAATTCATTTGGTAGAATACCAATAGCGATGATGAACTCTCGGCGTGGATTGGAACGCGGTCATTGTATCTTCATTTCAGACTCCAGACCCTTTCTCTGAGTCTCTCTCCTCTCCTCCCCTCGTCCTACACGGTTTTCTGCGTCCTGTATTCCGTCTCTCTTCCCTTTCGGTTTTTTGTTCTCGCTCTCCGCTGGCCCATTGCGTCCCCCAGGGCGCGACCCCGCGACCGTTTCCGGGTTCACCTCGAAGCGTGTGCCCTCTCACTCCCGTCTCCCGGGGGACGGAGATGTGCGCCGGAATGAGAAGGAAGTACTGCCTGCTGCTGTCGCGAGGAGGGACTTCCTTCTCCGATCTCACAGAGGAAAGGTTTTTTTCTTCCCCTCAGCGCACGGACGGAATCTCTCATTGCTAGAGAAATTGTTTCGTCTCGTTGACATGAATGAAAGGTTTCTCTCATGCCTATTGTTTTCGACTAGGTTAATTGTGCCTCCGTTTGTGGCTCCTGTACCTTTTAATATATTGAGTTTTTTTTTACTCTTACGTTTAAACCTACCGTAACCGGTAGATTACTAATAATGAATATGGCTATATTAAAACCTACGAGGTTAAGATACCGTTCCACCAAAACGAAGACAACTTTACGTGAACCAGTTTAGCCAGCACAAGCTCTATTTCGCATACAGGCAAGGAAAATTGTCAGTGGAAGATTTTTACAAATGTTTGCTTGCACTTATTTGGTGGTTTACTTTGAATTATGTATCGTTTTGGAGGTGTAGCTATTTATTTTTCTATATTTTTATTTTCACAATCCCAAAAACAGCACATTGAAGGCCTTTTACATCGGTAGATTAACATTACTAACAGACCAACACCAACACCCATGTCTTGAGTGGTGAAAAAAACCCACTCAGGGGGACTCGAACCCGCGACCCTCGGATTGGCATGCTAAGACTCCACCCCGTTGCCACCTGGGCCGACAAATTTGAAGTATTTAGGAGAATGGCTGCGTTCAGTATGAAGATAGAATAAACTTTCGCATTTTCAAGTAATTATTGTAAAAACTGTTATAGGCGGCCACCAACGTATTCATGAAATAATGGCCGCTTAAGGAGGTGACGCTGAAGGGAGGAAATTCATTCAGTTCCCGAAAATATTAGCAGCTTGGAGAGGTAACCGCTACTAGAGGTGGCCGCCTAGGCAGGTTTCACTGTAATTTCATCTGATGTTGTCAGGTTATTTTATACGCTGTAAGCAGACTAGGAGTATGATAATTTCTCCATAAATGATAACCATGCGTAAGTTGATGGAAAATTTGTATTATCCACGACATTTTTATTGTATTTGGCGATTAAGATTTCAAATTAATCAGTCGTTACCATGCCATTTGGTGCAAGTTTCCGGATGAGCACAAATTGCTTTGGTGATTACTGTCTAATGGCCAGTTGCAGAAACGACACCTATGTATTCTATAAAGTTATGGGACCCATAAGCCATGGCAGCTATTTACTAAGTGCAGAAACATCCGATAAATTTATTGGTTTTATAAGTTATGGCATGGAGTTATGAGCCCCATAAGTAGCCAAGATGGCGGATGCGCAGTGAACCGCTTGGAGACTTAATCACTTGATAGACGAGTTGTTTTTAGGCGAATAACCATTTTGTTTACTTTGGCCTAGTAATTATTATGTGCATTAGCAATTATACATAGGCTAACCTTTCATAAATTTTATCCGGCGGTAGAAGATGAGATCAAGTATTTGAATCAATTTACTATTGGTAAATGAGGTATGTAACTAGTAGATGTGTTCCTACAACCCAAATATTTTAATTGAGATCTATAACTTTATGGATCTCATAACTATTGGTTCCATGACTTAATGGTCTTGCAACCGGCCTCAAGTCATAACTTTGGTCGGCGATTTCATTAGAAATTTTTTTGGACTGTACAAACCGTTACTGTACTGTGTACCACCAAGTAACGCCTGGTGACATTAAGTCTATAATCATGTGTGATGGATTTAACTGTACCCGTACGCAGCCACCGCAGTTCCTCCTCGAGAGCGAGAGAGCTCGCTCCGAGATGAAGGAAATCGAAATGCGAGCACTCGTGCGTTTGGCGGAATTAAACGCTTTCCAAGCGCTCGCCATACCAGTCGGATACGTTTCTTGTCACTCGTTTTTAATTGGTGGGAACGGGAAAAATTTTACCGCTAAGCGAATCCATTCTGTCGACGTACTTTGTTGCCCTCTCATAGGAAATCTCATCTCTCTCTCATCATCGGAGAACTTTTGTTCATTCACCTTTTAGTTTCTAACCTGCCGCTATTAATCCTTCAATGCGAATCCAAACTGATGTGGAGAATGCTTTAGAATTTTCAATCGTATATTTCTCACTAAGGTTCTGTGCTACGCAGTGGGCGATTAGTTGGACATCGGCTACGGAACTTTCAAAACCCTCAGGAATTGGGTGGAAGGTCAGAGTGCCTTTTTAATTCTACCAACGCCAGCGCTTTGAGAAGTGAAATGAGTCTCCACTACCGGCCGTCCCGTTTCGGCTCTACTCACAATGAGATCTCAAAATGGGAATGCCCGTAAAGTCTTAGCGATGCGTGATTTTAACCACTTTCCTCTCGTGCCTCTTTTGTGTATTTGTTTGGTTCCCTTGATTCACCCTCTGTCTCTCTCATTGCCTCCCTATCTTTCCTCTCGTCCTTTACCTTCACCCCATCCACTTTTACCTCTACTTCTTGCCGCGTAGCTCAGTGCCAGGAACTTTTGCGAGAGCAAAAGTTCCTGGCACTGACTGGGCTTGGGTTGTAGGTACATTCAGAGTGGTGATGCATTGCTAATCAGTGAAAACTAACTTTATAGAGGTCTTATAAGATTTTCTTATAAGGCGGCGTTACCTTCGTATTAACAATGTTTTGTGGATGCGGAAGAATTTGAGAATATGAAAGCCAACGTTTTAATTTTTTCGTTTTTGATTCAGATTAATGAGTAACAATCCTTACCGTCTATGTCCTCTGGCGATGGTTCAGTGCTAAGGCCACTATTTTCGTCTGATATAGTGTTTATTCCTTATAAAAGGACAGCTTGATGGCAAATCCACCAAAAAATTGTATTCATGGTTTCGAAAATGTATCCTAGATTTTTCGATGCGTTTCGATGCGAGGTGATTATGCTACGGTCGTAATATTGTCATGGCCCTCTTATCGCTTACATTTACATCCCTAACGTAACTTGCTATTGGGCAGCGAAAATAATCCATAATTCAACTTCGAGTCGCTCAAATGAACATTCTACACAGGCACGTGGGTGCTATATATTAAGTACCTTAGTGAGGAAATTCGTCATGAAAATATTTATCAAATGGTTCGAAATATTATGTAATACAGGCAAGAAAAAAACAAATGACTTCTTCTGTGATTACTATTTCTTGAAAGTAGCAATGCCTTGTTACAGTCCTATCGGTATTGATGACCTTTATCTAGAAAACTAGAAAAACATGATCAGGTGGGCTTTTCCTTGCCGCCATTAGACTAAGCATCACGCATTCGTTGCTTTTCAGGCGCTGTGTTATATTTTACACGATGGAAATAGTTTTTTCACCGTGAATTCCATCTCTTCGGTGCGATATAGAGCATTAGTACTTCAATGCTTACAAGGAAAAGCTTTTTACAGCCAGTCATTTATCAGATTTTATTTCTTTCGTATCGCGGTCATGACGCCAATCAGGCGAGAAAGTCCTCGGTGGCTTACTTTGCCTTTTTTACGTATAATTTAAGTTAAATGGCACTCGAGTTGTTGAATTTCTGACGTAAAATTTTCCATTTAAAAATATTATGGGTATGAATTGGGTCTAGAAGTTTCTTTTTGTTTTTTTTAGTCATAGGGGTGAGAAAAATTGGATTGGTCTCAATTTACTAACCGGTTTATTAGAGAGAATACTAGATTGAAATTCTTATGTCGCAACTGTAGTCTTATTCTTGTTGCCTATGGTAACACTTTCCGTGAGGACAGCTTGCGAAATGGTTCTTTAAACTGAACTTCGTAGAAAACTGTTCTTGATGAATTTCCAAATCTTCGTGTAACACCTGGTTTCTTGAAAATTTTGTTTTCAATTAATCCGATCGCTTTTTAGTTAAATCATCGGAATTTTAAAAATACTTTTCGTACGATATGGAATTGGGATGTTCGGATAAGTAGAGTCCAAAAATCTACCAATCAGCTTGTCCAATGCTCAGAAGAATGACATTAGAAGTATCTAACCAATTTAGGTAGATTTGCACGGAGACACGCTTACCTTTACTTGTCTGTCTCATATCTTAGGAATATTTATTCATCGAATATTGTGTAGGCCGCCCCCAACTAGATTCGCATTGACACCGCCATCATGTTAATTGAGTCCCTGCGTCCGAAGTAGACGTGCTCTTAATGTCGCGGACGCTTTTGACTCGACAAATCGCAATGTTCACCTCTCGTCGTCCCTCTTATAAGTCCCACGGCCATCACACGTCCGATGACTTGGGCATTGATTACAACCTCGGCGTCTTCTGCCCCGTTAGGAGTAACGCCCGCTCAGATCCCACTCCCCATTCCCTACGTTGGCTACGGGAGGAGCCGGCGGAGAAATTTTCTCTACGATATATCTCCGAGGATGCTGTTTGCTGCTTAGTGCTGTTTCACCTTGTAGACACGAGTGAGATCGTGGAGGCATGTTCGTTGGTTGTATATACAATCCCAAGATTGGTTTACTGCAGCCCTCCACCCTTCCCTATCTAATGCTAGTTCCCTTACCTCCTGGTATCTTTTCGTATGTATTTTCCTCTTTATTTGGTCCATGAACTTATTCCTGGGTCGATCTCTTGGGACTTTTCCCTCTATTTTGCCTTCAATTATGTTCTTCACAAACGTATTGTGTCTGGGGGTGTATCCAAAACGTCTGGTTCTTCTTTTATCTATGGTGTTTCATGTGCTCCTTTCTTTTTCTACTCTTCGGTACACTTCATTTCTTATTTTGTCCGTCTGTTTGATCTTCAACATCCTCACCCAATCCCAGGTTCCGAAGGCTTTTAGTCTGTTCTGTTCTGCTTTTCCAATGGTCAAAGCTTCCGATCCATAGAGTGCCACGCTCCGCATGTAATGATTTATAAAGTCTACATTCCACATTTCCCCCCTCGAAGGCAACTTGAGGGTGCGTTGGCCACTAATCGTCATAGACATTCATACTGTTGTAGGCTATCAACCAAATATACTTTCATGTTAAGTTAAATAACACTCTGGGAAGGTTTTTTTTGTCATGCAATACGGCGTCTTACCATCTTTCTAGTCATTCTGGATATGGCAAAATCTCGTGCTGATAGGTTTTGTGCTAACGATCGGCACGGCAGAAGATATTGAGTGTGTGTCAAACTCGATCGTTACTGTAAATTTGCCACGGATACAATGGAAAACGGAGACATTAAATTACTCGTTGCTTCTCTGTCGATCATAAGCCGTCGAGCGCTTGTTCCATTTCCTTTCTCGTCGGAAAAATAAAGAAAAGCGTGCAAAATTCATTCTCTTCACCGTTGCGTAGTTGATCGTCGGAACACTGATGGGCAAATTCCTGCCCGCCCTGGGCCGTGCCTGCCGTAGAAATTGAGGAAGTCCGCGATTGTACGTCTTGGCACCTATCCACGCGTCGTGGATGCCAATGGCGCTGATTTTCTTTGACATCAGTGCCATTCCAACGTGCCAGCGGGTACTGTTGGCTCCAAAGGGAATTGGGCTGATAAAATGGCGGCCGTGGAAGGTTGAAATCACTTCCTATTGAGATTGATGTGGTTTTATGTTTGTCCTTATTTCTTGGGATGCATGAAATGCTCAAATATTTGTTAAACAAGTCGTTGAATTATTACAACTACAAAAATAATGTTCTTGCCGAAAGTAACGTCGGTGTGCTGAGCTTCTTGCAAGAGTTCTTTGATAAAAAGAGAAGTATCAGTCTTGATGTGGTGGAAAGAATTCATCATTAAGGATGGGAGTAAGGCAATATCCCACTCAGATAAATTGTATTCGACCTAGGTTTCTATGTACAACTATGTACTATGTACATCATCATCAGGCCTGATTTGATGTAGTACATCGAAACCTGGGTCGAATAAAATTTATCAAAGTGGAATATTGCCTTACTCTCATTCATTATGGAGATTTCTTTGATGGCCGAATTTTGTTTTGAACTGTTTACCATTTCCAGCGGGAGGGCTATTGAAATTATGCGTAAGAAAATTAATGATGATCCCAGAAATGGGACTTTAATGAAGGCACACTCGAAAAAATTACCATGGGGCTATGATAAGGCTCTGGGATGAAAAAATGGCCATTTACGTTAATATATATTTTTGTCCTGGAACGCTCGCTGAAATAGCTCGTCATTTATATTCTACACATATGATATATATGTCTGAATCATGTGATATTCCCTTAGTATATCTATGAGATGATACTCAATGAAGCTAGCAATTGGCAAAACATGTGTGTAAGAAAGGATTGGACATTATTACCGTCTTGCATTTCAAAAGATATGCTTTTATAATTTGCGATTGAAGTGTGGAACGGACAAATCGCAACTGAGGTAATGATGAGCCATCAGCTCCATCATCATTTGTCATCGTACTCATTAAGTGGCTGAATTTTGAGCAGTCTCGACATAAGCCTCCTATTTTTAAAATTAAGTTTAAAATGTCGTTTTTCCTGCGATCGATAAGAGACCATAATGGCTGCGTTAAGACTTAGAATTAGGTTAGTTGACAGGTAGTTTAGCTGATTTATTCATATGCCCCCTAATGCATGTTTCTAAATCTGCCGAGTAGTGCTAACACCATGTTTTGCATGTTCCCTGCATGAATCTCCTGTCACGTTTAAATAGTTACATTATAGATTACTTTAGTAGTTTCTGAAGCATTTGTAGTGTACCGATAGTGTGGTGCTTATTGGAGAAAATAAATTTCTTCACTGCAGTTCATGTTGGTGATAAGTCACCGCCTGCCAAATACCCTTGTGTTGGCTTGTAGGGTAATATGCAGATGTAGATGTTTTTTCTAAGGTTGTACACGACTGTCTCTCTAACCACCATTTATTCTTCAATTTATGGGTCATAGCTCATGGAAATTATCTGTTCAGTTTATCTCTTTATTTGTGGAACAGGTATTTCAGTTTGGAGAGGCATTGGCTAAGCACAGCTTACAACCTCCCGAGAATCGTCTAAATTACATTTCTACTCAGCTGGGGATGATTTTCGTGGTAAATCTACCCGTAGGTTAGATTCAAATTGTGGTGTGGTATTGCTTTAATCTTGGGCTCGTAAGTTGTAATTCAGACCCTTATCAGAGTGGCTTCAGTGGATGGATCTTGATTCAAGATGCGCTAACCAGCTCACAGGAAAACTTGACCGTGATATCTTGGATTTTTTTTTACTCCGGGATGGTTAGGAATTTTGCCGTGCCTACCTCAGGTCGTACTTTTTTTGCCGCCGCTGTTCCAGTCCGAGGGTAATGAGTGCATTGAGGCTTTTTCCTATCTGCCTTCGCGTTATCCTGCTCGGTGGCGGTCAATGAGGCGATAGCTTGAGCCAGTCCCGCAATTATTTATCGCTCTCTTGCGCGGCTAAGCGTTCTTGTGCTTTGGTTCCGTGAACTCTCGCTGTAGTGGTACAAATTGGCGAGGAATGGAAGGAATTCCCGCACTAAAGTAATGTTTTTAACTTTTAACCAACGCGTTTATCATGTTGAAGTTGAAGTATTATGAAATTGGCCCTCTGTCTCTTGAGTGTTATCATCAGCTAAACACAATATTTGCGCTCATAGCTTTGCAATTTATATTTTTAAGGAGTGTTTACACGGTGTACGTGCCAACCCAAGATCTTGGCTGGACAGATGCGTGTACAAATGCTCCAAATTTGAGCGAATTAAAAAAGAATTGAATTTTAAATATTTTGTTAAAAGAATTATTTTACGGCATCGCGTTCACTCATTTACGAAATTTTGCGTGTTTAAGCAATGCAGTATCAGTGGTTTATGTGTTCTCGCCTCTAATCGCGCGGGTACATGCTACGTGTAAACATGGATTTGGGGTAATCTACCGGTTAATGTGGGGTTAAATTGTCGAGAGTTTGTGTCATCTAGATTTTTCAGGCGCAGGCACGTGTCTACCTGATCGATTTCTTCTCTCATATACATCTACTTATTACCCTGCAGGCCAACACCAGGTTGTTTGGCAGGGGATGACTTATCGCTCACATGAGCCACAGTGTAGATATTAACTTTAACCAGCATGCATCACACCACGGGCATGCTACAAATGCTATAGTATCTACCAAACCGATCGACAATGCAACTATGTAAACGTGATTCAACAGAGACGCAGGGAAACATGGTTTTAGCACTACTGGGCAGATTTAGAAGCAGGCATTGGTGATCAAATGAATTCATCACCTACACTACCTGTCAACTAACCTACTTCAATGTCTTAACGCAGCCATTATGGTCTCCAAAAATCTTAGGAAAATCTTAAAGTCTTTGCTTATGGTCTCATCTTAGAAAACGTCCTACCTCTCTTCATCTTGTCCATCAAACGTTTCTGGGTGACACTCATATTTTTAAGTCATATTCTTGTTTCATTTTCTTCCACCGTGAACCCATGAGGTGTTTAGAAGTCCCGGGTTAAAATTACCATTTCGGCTCCTGAAGTATGAAAAACAAAGGACGATAGCGATGAATCCTTTCCGATCATCATGTAATTGACCTTTATTTTTCTATAGCATCAGTTTAAGAGGGATATTTATGTAGTAAATGGGCTATAGCCGTTCATCTTCTTTCATGTGGGCTTCGCTTTGGCTCGAGCTTTGAGCTGTTGCAAGACTGCTATCTGGCTTAGCCAGAGCTCTCGAGTTCCTATCGTAATTTTTTTTTAACGTGGATGCCGCGCCGAAGATAAACCTAATTACATCTTACCCTTGGCGACGACAGCCGGTTCTGCTCCAACGGCACGTTTTTATATGCGTGGGCCGGCTTGAAATTCTCCCTTTTCGTGTAACGCCAAGATGGTTCCTTGCATCTGTGTACACCCAGCAAGCGATTGACCCATTTATATCAAGCGTGTTCGTTAAATGCCGACGAACTTGGTCTGTGGAGGATATCTTTGCCCTATGGCTTAATTTTTTAAGTGGTTTCCCTCCCATGCCGAGGAGCTATGGAACTTTATACCAATCCTGGCGGTTGTGCCCCACAGAATAAAAAGGGCTCCTCCCATTCCCCAGGTTAAAATACTTGGTCTTCACCTTTCTTCAATGACATGACATATCCCTTACTTCCACTCTTCTCTGGTCTATAAAAATATTCCTGCAACATTAGAAATGATGTATTCACGATAGTTCATTGAAACTTCTGGTCAAATATTCGTCATATTCTCACTGATAGGTAACTTCAGAGCCTAAAATTGAAATGCAAGCCTTAACTTTCAGACTTAACTTTATGGAATGTTGTAAACCCTAGCTGTTATTGTCCAGGCTTCGTTGCCATATGAGTTCGTAGTCCTTACTGAGGTGTTAATGCCTTGTATCCTCAAAGGCTCGGTCGCCTATACTTTTTCAGGCATGTATTCATGACCACTAGTGAATACATATTTCTTCCGGTAGATTTTCGCCTTGGCTTGGGCATTTTTGCTATTAAAATATTACTTGCTTCCCCATCTCTTGCAAAATCAACAACCTAGAAAAGAGTTTCTACCCCGTTACTTACATATTTTGCGTTTAATTATACTCATCCCCTGACAATCATAGCTCTTCCACTGATGCTTTTATTAATCATATTTGAAGGTAACTCCATCAGCCACTGAGATCGCATCGTGTTTACTGTTGTGGTAAGCAATAATGTTCATGCCTTCGTTAAACATAAAAAGATGTTCTGACTGTTTCTTATTTTCTCCGGAGGCACATACGTTGCTATGGTAAGTATTGAATGTAAATTTTTCCGGAAAGACGAAACATAATGTTCGGGTGTCATTACAGCTCTTAGGAGCGACCGAATGTCCTCAGAAAACCGTTGTTCCATGGAAATGTAGGGTTTTCCGTTACGTTGTCGTTCAGAAGAAAAACTTTTACTCGGAAAAATGACTTCGCGTGGAAGTTGGAATGTGAATGCCGCCGAGCTATCGGGCGTCCGTAATCATCTGTGGTCTTTTACGACTTTAATTGAAACGCCCTCTGTGTATTCGTCCCGCTGCTGTCTTGGCAATTATCCGCGGGTGGCGATCCAGTAGCATCCGCCGCGCCCGCGAATTCCCTTCGTCATCGGAATATCCTAGCATCTCGCGCGCCAGCCCGCTCTCGAACTGTTTTTTTCATTCGCCCACCACCTAATACGTACGTCGTTGATGGATGCCCAGTGACGGCGTGAGTCAAAGCAAGTGAATGATCTTACGATTCGGTTTTTATCGTTTCAAAATACACCGCTTTCTTTAATGACATGCCTTTGATACAGGGAAAAAGGTGATGTTATGAAGGCGAGGAAAATTCTGGGAAGTTCTATGCTCGTTTGTTTTATTTTATTGCTTTCATTGTTTTTTGCCTCCTTTTGTTGTTATGAGTTTAATTATTCATTTACCAGGCCAGTTCATAGCTTATTTGCGGAATTTATTTTAAAATATCAAAGACATTATTATAGATTTCTACGTTGTATTATTTTAGCTAAATCCTTACTGGCGACGAGATGAATTTGTTTGGCATAGCTCATTCGGCTGAAAATCCAGCCTCTCGTCTCAAAGTACGACATTGTAAGCCTGGAATTCCAGTTATCTGCATTGGAGGTGTTGCACTTATCCAGCCCAATTTGCTGACCGGATAGCTAGTTCTATTGAACTAACGAATTTAAACGTGAAAAATGGTCATATTAATATCTCAATTGCTCAGGCGTTTTTGTCTTCTAATTTAAATCCTTTTTATAGTATCGAAGAATTCACGTCATATTCCGGTGTTTCACGAAAATGACTTTTGAATATGAAGAAATTAGATATTTGCCTGTTTTTCGCCCATTTCTTTCCTAAACATCTATAAATCGTGTTACTTCTTGGGCAAAACGTGAAAAATAAGACTCAGGTATGGGAGACATTTTTTTTGGCGTCGTCAGATAGACACTTCATTCCTCTGTATTTTACATGAACTTATAAAAAATAATTTCTTTCATCTTACAGTTGGACCCTCCTCGTTAGGTGGCTCAGGCCTCAGGGTCAATTATCACCAATTGTCTGAAAACTTGAATGTCGCATGTTTAAAATGCGTTTCATAAACTGAGATGTAAAATGAAATCGGTTTTCCTGGCTAGTTTTACTGTGTATCAGCCTTGAAAGTGGAGGTTTTAACTTGGGATCTTATGGCGATTTCTCAGAATACAGCAGAAAATCGTCAATTTGAGCGAGAAATCGTAATCCAGATTGTAATTTAAACTGTTTATTAGATGCAAGAAGTCTTGGAAAATTGAATAAAAATAAAGTTTAGGCATCTGACCACTTACTTTCAAAAGTTATTAGCGAATTACTGCCGTAGTCTCATTACTAATTGAAGTCAAAATGCGGTGGTTCCATGCATAGAGCGCTGCAGTCGACACCTTTAGCTGGACAAATGTGATCATTTGGAATATACTCGTAGAATAATCTGTATATTTGGTGTCATGATTTTGGTTCTCAACAAGTAGCCCATTTCATCAGAGAAAGCAGGATTTTTTTAATGTGAACAAAAGTATATGACTTAGCAATAATGAAAAGGGAAACTTTGTTACATTCCACCAATTTATTTTAAGGTTCTCTTAGTTTCGACGCAGCGGCGTCATCTTCAGGTACCTTGCTACAAGTACCTTCAGTTACTTGTAGCAAGGTACTTGTACTGTACTGATGGTAGTTGTACAATGTTGCACAAGTACCTGCAGCTACTTGTACAACATTGTTCTTAGCATATTAGAGTTTTCACCAGACTTTTCTTTGCGTCTTAACTCAGAAAGTCTACCCGCTCATAAACTAGCGTCGAAACTAGTAGTACCTGAAAATAAATTGGTGGAATAAAACGAAGTTTTCTTTTTCATTATTCATAATGAACTTCCGCGAAGTTGAGTCTGAAACCATTGAGATCATGTGACTTAGCGTTTGTCTTGATTAACTTAGTCAAGCTATTGCCGACTTAAATCGTCTCTACGGGAAAGAGCACGATCGTCGGCGAATGTCGTGTTGACCTGGATAGTCGAGGTTTGCCGCCCACTGTGCGTAAACATATACAAGCCTCTGGCATTACGGGCTGCCTCTTATCGGATAAATCACGCTGTTTGCGAAAACGGTGGCGCGAATTCTTTTTGCGACGATAGGGGGGAATACCTGTAGCTGGATACATAGATAACATCCTCTGTGCATAGATGACAGCCGAGTTGTGGAAATGGAATGATTTATCAGTGTCAAGCAGTTTGCTTCCGGCTACGCTACGCCATATATGTACCTACTATTGAAATATTTGGACTTGAATGGACTTTATACGTCTGCGTTAGGACGAAAAAAATTATGTTCACTAACCCATGAATAAATATTGTTCAAACTAACTGTTGATGCTTGTGATTTGTTGAATTCCATTTGAGTGTTCTACCAACTGATTGTTAGGTTTTTGTCTCTGATTTGATCAGTATTAATCTTAAGGTTCTAATTTCTGGCTTATATTTCCGTTTTCACTCCGATGGATGACCCGCCATTTGATCTCTCTTGAAAATCCTCCTATATCGTCTCCTTCTTATTTCGTCCAGTAGTCCTATCTTCTTCCTTCCTCTACCTTGCTTTGCCATTGTTCTCTCCTCTATTATCCTCTTCAACATTCCCTCTCCTTTCAATACGTCCTCTTCCGAATCCATCTCTTCTGCCTGTTCCTAACCTCTGCTACCAGTCTCCTCTCTTCTCCAGCCTTATCCAATACTTCCTCGTTCGTCCTTCTCGCCTCCCAGCTCACTATACCCATCCATCTTCACACCCACATCTGAAACGCACCAAGTCTTCGTACATCCTCCTTTTTAAATGTCGAATAAGTCTTTTAAGCAATACCTGACGTTGTGTATTCCGGACGTTACCAAGTAAATTTTAAAAATTGTCAGATGAATAATTGTCGGAAGAACAGAGTTAGTTTTTCTTGAAACAATGTTATATTTGCCGTAATAAGAAATTCAAAACGGAGATGAAATGGTGTTGTGTGTTATGGGAGTGTATTTAGTGGAGCTCAGTTTTCATTATAGTCTCTAATTGTGCGTGGAATGAACTGATTTCTGTACCAATCTGTTCGGCGATGCATGTCTCTCATTTTATCGCTTCTTTCGGACCTAGAGATGTAGTGCGGCGTAAAAATTATATTCTCTGTGTCGCTTTGAAACACACCTCGTCTGAATTTCTCAAGCAAATAAATCCTAGCGTGCAGCCTCCTCGACTCTACCGGTTTCCAACCTATTAACTCCAAAACGTAACATGCTCGTACTAGTGTTAACGAAGTGCGTAGCTTTACAATGTATGTTATGTATTTCTTTGGTTAAATCTTTTTGTCCAGGGTCCCGAATGCAGGTGGTGTATTCGAGGTGTGGCATAACCAGAGCGAAATACCACCTCTCTTTTACTTTTTCATCCGAGGACTTTCTCATGTATGATAGATATGTAGCAAAAAGGAGTTCAGTTATGGTCATAGAACCAGTGTCCGGCCTTCTGCGAAAAAAATGAACCCAAATTGCTGTCTTTTTTACTGCTCCATCGTTTTGCCTGAGGAAGTGAGAAGAGAAATGATTTTTCGAGAGGAAAAATAACGAGGTCGTTTTTTTCATGTGTGTTGGGCGCGGCTTACGTTATAGCGAATATTAACCTTTTTTTTCTAGCGATACATCGTCTGCGGCGTAGCCATGGAGTGTGTGGGAGTGTGTTCTTAGCCGAGATAAGGACTCGAGATAAATACAAACACGGGATCAGTGCGCGATCACTCACGCCAGTGACGAAAGTGGACACGTGACCAAGGTCCACCTCCCGTTACCGCCTGGACGTTTTCTTCTGGGGTTATTCAGAAATTCCAGGCTCATTGAACCTGGATTTTGAGCGTGCTGCTCGCGAGGCCACTCATTGTGAAGTTTTAAGCTTGTGGCAGTGTGTGCGGGGTATCATTTCACCTAGAAATCAATGAATTTGTTGTCATTTCAAAGAAATGAAGTTATCAGTATTTTAAGTAAAGAAGATTTAAGAAATGAAGATGTTAGCAATATTCTACGAACTGCAGCATAATACGGTAGATCAGATCATGGGAATAAAATAAGGGAAATAGATTGAGGAACAGAAAGGTTTTAAATGTCGTTTTTCCCGCGAACGGTAAGAGACCACAATGATAGCCATAAGACTCTGAAGTGGGTTAGTTTACTGGTAGTGTAGCTGATTCATTCATATGCCCGCTAATGCATGTTTCTAAATCTGCCGAGTATTGCTAACACCATGCCTTGCTTGTTTCCTGAATGAATCTTGTGTCACGTTTACATAGTTACCTTATAGATTAGTGTAGTAGTTTCTGTAGCATTTGTAGCATACCCAAAGTGGGGTGCATGTTGGTGAAATTTAATTTCTTCACTGTAGTTCATGTTTGTGATAAGTCATCCCCTGCCAAACTGCCTTGTGGTAGCTTTCAGGGTAATGATTAGTTCTAGGTAAAAAATATCGCACTCTTCCTATGATAGCAAAATATCAGCCCCTTACTGAACTATTTTGCGAGGTATTTCCCAAAAATAACCAGCCGTTTTACATGGGAAATGTTACATATATGCCGTATAGGAATACCTTATCTTGAAAAAGAAGGTATTTCTAACACCTAGGTCTCGTTAAAAAATAATAGTGTGTAGTTTATGGTGATTTCTCAATTATTAAAAAAAATAAATTATGCATAAGTTAAATAGTTTAGCTTTAGCATACATGTTGAACGTGCGATGAAAGTAGTCTCAATCAAACTTTCGTTGAAGACATCATGTTTCCCTTCGATATACAGAGGTTCCCACCCTAAAATATGTTGGGAGTTGTCTGACACTCAAATTTATCATATTAGTACATGGTACTATATTATAGTGAACGACTGTTGTCGTAAGTATTAATTTTATTGTCATTGTTGAAACAAGATGCTGGAAAGATGAGATTTATGTAACTGTGCATGTATCTTTTGTAAGTGTGAACAAATACTGAAGAGAATCAAAGAATAGCTCATGTTCTTTACTCAATTCTATTAGAAAATAACAAAACATTCTACACTTCGATTACACCATTGAGAACTATTTTTGACGAATCTAACTGCTCTCCGCAGTATTCGATCTATTTCTGAAACTAGTCCTACATCTAAAGGGTCCCATATGCTAGCGGCTTACTCAAAGTTAGGTCTCAGGTGAGAAAATTATCATCCCTATCCCTTACAATTACCTATGCGTTAATCATCAGGTAATTCTCTGCCGGTAGTCGAACACAGGGCCCTTGGAAAGGGAACCCAGCTTTCTATCCATTACACCCATCCCTATCCTTCCTTGAACGTTCTCACTTAGCCATTTTCCTTTCACTCATGGGACTTAATTAGCAGAAGAAAATAATTCATGGGGTACCTGAGACTGTCTCTCTTTCTTTCACCGCACTGATTGTGAGTGATTTGATGCTCCGATTTAATTTCTCAAGCCTTTCTCTCCTCAGTGCCTGCTAAGGAGAGCGCACGATACGAAAGTCACCCGAAGACAATGGATCGAATGAATATCTTTGGCATTTACAATAACGGGCGAATATATAAAACCATTATGCGCCTAATTAGGACGGCAATTCAGCTGAAGTTAGTAAATTGTTTAGTGCTGGCTCTCAAAATTACACATATGTAATTCATTGCCCCGTACTTGCTGAAAATTCGTTAAATAATATAAAATTTTATTAATCATATTCATAAATTTGAGAATTGGGAAGTATTCGGATTGTCCGGGACGGGAAAAACTGGTGAGTTTATAAAATTGCCTCTTCTCTGATGTAGTGGAACTTGTAGTAAAACCTGCCACACACCCTCGTGGTGGCTTGCAGGATATTACGTAGTTGTAGTACCGGAGGAAAGAACTCAGCAGCTGTAAACTAAGAAATGTTTAATGAAATGATTCAAATGTTTAGCCTCATCATTAGGATTTGATAATTATGTGAAATTATGTGTTCTTCTTTCGTGCTGCTGATGAAGTTTCCGGGCCGAGGAAAACTAGTGAGTTTATAAAATCGCCTCTGCTCTGAATTGGTGGAACTTGTAGTACAGGAGGAATAAAGAGCTCTGCAGCATGAAACCAAGAAATTTTCAATAAACTGATTCAAATGTTCAACATCATAATCAGGATTGTATAATTATAAATATATTGAACAAAATTGTAAAGAGTTCTTCTTTCGTGATGCTGATAAGAGTTTTTTTCCACTTTCCTGACCCAAGAAAACTCAATCAGTTGGAGCATTAAGGAATGTATCTACTTTCATGCATTCGTATCTCGTAGAAAGGACTTGCGAATGGTTCTGTAATATTTTTAACTCCTTAATCTCTGTTGCAACGCCAGAAAGCGCGATGGCATTGGCGAGATTAAGACTTATCTTTGCCTCAATGCCTCAACGTAAAAGTTGTGTGTTGGCTTTTGATAAAGGAGGGGCGTCCTATTCGCAATCGTTCGGTGAAATGCTAGCATCGCTAATTACGGTGCTAGTACGGCTGATTATATCTGTGAGCGGCGCAACCTTTTCATAGGACAATAGAATGTGTGCATCGGTATGCACTTTGGCGCCGAGAGAAGTTATGGGATTGGCCGGAGGGATTTAATTGAGCTGTTGGCGAGGAAGATGTTGGTTGGGAGGAACTTATGTGTGATGTGTAGTTTGCGTTTTTTTTAGTGTTTTTTATGCCCTCTAGTATCATACGCAGCCAGCACCTTATCTTCACCTGTCAACAGACGTTTCTCGTAAATAAATGCTCCAACAAGCAAACAGTATTTCCTCTTTGTCTTATTCTGATGTTCTTCGACGGTTTTTCAGTATTTTCTTGCCGATGACATTATCAGGGCATGAAGCGAATGATGTTATTCAATTATAATAACTTTTATGCTTATATTTGTTCATATTTCTTAAAACCGTTTTGGGCAGAAGTGAACTGAGCTGTTGAGAGTTTATCCAAAGTCGATGTATATATGTTAGAAGCATAATTTCTTATTTCTAGAATAGACAAGCATTTTACAATTACATTGTTGCCGAACATGGAGTGTCCAATGCTGTAGTTGCAATGCCTTCGAATATACTTACCTCAAGTGGATTAGTCATCGCAGGTGATTCCCAAGATTTTTTTCAATTACATTCACTGAACATTAGTATGCATTATTATTCGACGTAACCGACTCGTGTTTCATCATAAACGTTTTAAAATGGTGCTCACTTTTTACGGTTGTCCTCATAACTCCTGCTTTATACTTGAGATATAGCTTTTAAGTTACTTGTTGTAGTGTACAGTACAGTCTTGCAAAATGAATTAACTATATATTATTTCTAGAATAGTCAAGCATTTTACAATTATTGTTGTCCAAAATGAGCGTAAAATGTTATACTTGGAATAGCTTCGAATATGCATAAAGTGGATTAGTCGTCGCCGTAATACCGATGCTTTTTCTGCTACTGCATTTACTTCACATAAGTATGCGTTATTATTCGCCGTAACCGAATCATGTTTCATTAAAAACGTTTTAAAACAGTGCTCAGTTCCCGCCTTACACTCGAGGTATTGCTTTTGAGGCCGTTTGAGCGAGATAGTCATAATCGAGAACGTATTCGAATGATATGTTTTAATTTCAGCAGCTGTAGGAAGCATGAAATAAACATTACATTATTATTACGTATTATTATAAGGTGCAATGTTATTCATCTACACGACTGAAGTTCTACTCAATTAAATAAAATATCTCCATATGTCTTTGACTCATTTTTTTGCGCGATACTTTTAAAACTCCTTCGCAACGGAAGGTTTTTTTGTGATTCTGAAAAAATTACTGCGGTGACAATATGATTTATTTTCAAAAATGGTCGAGGAAATATACAAACTACACGCTGTTGGTTTTTATAGGAGATCTAGATGTTATAAATAACTCATTTTTTAAATAAGCGCTCTCTGGAGTGCACACACGTACCATTTTCCGTGCAAAAGATCTGGTATTTTTTGGCAAATATCTCGGAAAGTAGTGTGGTAAGGGGCTGGTATTTTTGTATCTTTCGGAGTTTGAGATATTTTTAATTATAAATGAGACCAGATTCATTGATTTCCAGGTGAAATGATAGTTCGCTCAAACTACCTTACGTCAATTGTTGTAATGCACAGTACAGACTTACAAAATGAAAGCCATATACTCAACCGTTGCGTAGTGCTTTACTCTTCTGTAATACGTATCGTTCGCAGCAAATATTCGTGATTCATTCTTCTAACGCTATCACGCCTCTTTTGGTCCCGATGAGCCCGTGACTTTCCGGGAATACCTTATTTCCAATTATTGCTTTCGATCATGGATTCTCTCATAAAACGAGTTTCGCGATGCTGCAATCTTCGTATTATGTTTTCGACGAATTTCCTCTCGAGAGGATGACGTTTCGGCGAATTGATTTCCTGTGGCATAAAACCCGGAAACCTCTTCGTCCGCTCTGGCTTGCCTAGCCAAGTGTTTCATTCGTCGTCCTGCTCGCGGAGAGCTCAGTCAGCGTTATATGAATCGCTGAAGAAGAACGGCGTACTTCACCTGATGCGGAACTTTTAACCCGAGGAATCCACATAAACGTCTATTTTTGTAACGTTGTTACGCTGGAGGTCAGCCTTCAACTACATGTGCAGTGCATTGTTGTTTACGGAGGTGTTTTCGATCCCAGATCAGCGTCAAACAGTTGAGCATCAACTTTACAACAGAAAATCAAGTTCTACCAGTCTTCGTTTTCCCCCCAGCGCTCTTCACGAGTGTCGTTATTCATTTTTTCAGCCTTGATTTCGTCGTCTTTATTGTGTGAAGTGTTTTCTTAAAGGTTGGCAAATATATTTCTGCGACAGTGTATGAAAGGATTGTTGTGATGGTGCAAGAATATCCAGTGTCCTGCGTTGTGATAACCTGTATGCATCCGTTTTTCTCTTCTTGTTTAACCAAATTCACCTTGGATGACGCCCTGTCAATCTCGTAAACATTCGACAGCTACCGAGGATTTCCGAAGACGGGCGATGATTGCCGAGGCGCGCTCTATTTGATGGCCTATTGTTAACCAGAGTGGTGAAAGTGAATTCGGTTCGCGGCTGACGTTTGAAGCACTTGTCAATCCCGAGTTAGCTTCGTTGACCTAATCCTTCTGGGTTATGACGCTGGATTCTGTCAAAAGCGAGAAAGGCAGACAGAAACTTTGGCGGGGTGGTTTCAATTTCGTGAGGGACAAAGTGCTTAAGAAGACGACGCACTCGAAGAGTGATCAGTATCAGAGGGATATGTGCAAATCACGTGTCATCAAGATCGGTGAAGCGTTCGGTAAGAAATCTCGTGAGCAAAACCACATCGGTGACTCGGCGAATGCCAAATGTGAAGGTTCTGGTGGAATGACTTGTGTCGACATTAGCTCGTCGGCGACATCACAGTTCATGGGAGCGAATAAGTCCCTTGAATCTAATGGAGCTTCACAAGGTGAGTTAACTGTCACGGTTTGTCTTACGAGGAACAACAGGGCTTTTTGATCACCATCTTAAGTCATTCAATTCCAACATTGGTTTACTATTGCCATCAACTCTTCCCTGCCTCCAGATACAGCCAGGTTATCAATCAGGCATTTTCCCTTCGAGGTTGGCGCTGTCAAAAGTCTTTAATTCTGATTGTAAATCCCAGGGAACAAAGTTACAATAATATACTCTATACTGCCATACCCTTCCTCATCTTGCGTTATTTTGGGAAACGCTTTCCGATCGCCAATTAAAAATTACACTTATTTATTTTCCAACGAAGTTATTAATATCTTACTAACTCCAACATACTACGGTAGATCATGGAAATTAAATTAGGGAAATAGACTGCTAGGCAGACCGGTTTAATATACATGTTTCTAAATCTGCTGCGTAGCGATAACACCATGTTCCCTGTATTAATCTGGTATCTCGCTTATGTAGTTGCATTATAGATTAATTTAATAGTTTCTGTAACATTTTAGCATGTCACTAGTGTGGTGTTTGTTGGTGAAAGTTAATTTCTACGCTGTTGTACCTGCTGGTGATAATTCACTCCTTGCCAAACATCCTTGAGGTGACTTGCAGAGTAATATTTAGATGTAGATTTAGTCACTGGACTTTTGGTAGTTCGTCGATGGAGATTACTTTTGCTTCTGTTGCATTTGGGCTGTGAATTATACACGCTCACTTGTTCTTAATATTCCACCATATTTTGTCTATTTCGCCAACTTTTCGCTTGTGCGGTACAGGCAATACAAAAGCATGTTCTCATATGTATTATGTGGTACGCTGGAAATCCTCAAAGCTAGAGTTTAGCTGTTCCGGGAAAAAACGAGTCACGGGGTTTATCAACAGACATGATAGTTTTTAATCTGCGCCCTGAGCTTTCCCATTTGCGCATGCACTCGCAAATAGAATTCCTCGGTGGTTACTCGAGTAAGTTAGCTTTGAAAGCGACACAGATCGACGGAATATTCTATGGAAATGTCGTGTTTACAATTGTTTTCTTCCAGATATTTAACCCAAGCGAACTTCCTCTGTCCCCTTTCTTCTCAGTCATGCTCTTATCATGACGTGTGGTGAGGTTACTGACTTCCTACCGATTCTTCTATGCAAGATTTGTCTCTTAATGATTCGTGCATTGGTTATTATGCTGAAATTTATGTGTGATGGGATTTCTTCGTCGTTTGAGAAATATAACACCAAAAATTCAATTAATAGCAGGCCGAGTTTACGGAAATGTATGTCGTGCTGAATTTTACGGAGCATAATTTATTAGTCATTTCCGAAATATTGTTAGTGATTAACTATTCCCTCATCAAAATGGCGGGTTTAACATAAAAACATCAGCACTTCGGATTTTGTGTGATTGACCCATATTTGCGAGCATAATTCGATTTTGCATTTCCGTATAGCTGTGTGCCAAAATAATACCAAATCATGTCATTGATATATAAAAAACAGAGGAAAGTCCGCAAATCCAGTGCTGTAACAACTGAAACCTAGGCCGTAATAAATATTTCACTCGTGGAAATAGCGTTATTTTTTATTTATCAGTGACAATTCGGTTCCGCAAAGTAGCGCCTAAGTCTTAAGAATTAGCACCAAATTTGTGTTGTTTATGGTTATGTCTGTAACTGGGTCACATATTGGAAAGTTTATAACAATTCTCATGCTCTCAAAATGTAGTGAAATTTTGTGGGCTCTTTTTTTTTCTCGTCTAAGTGACAGATAGTGTTTTTCTGGAAGGGGTTATTTTGTCTCGTCGGCAAAAATTGCTATTTATAGCAATAGCGTTTGAGGCATTGTGGACAGATTAACAATGACGCTGGGGTTTTGCGTCAAATGGATTTGTCGGCCGGATAAGTTAAGATTTCTGGCTGTGGACACACCGAGATCTTAATTTGGTAGTGAAATTCTTTCGTAAAGCGCTCACTCATTCAATGTGGATGTCGTTAGTCAGACGGGAAAGCCGTCTTGTGTCCGAAGAACGACAACCGCAGTTTCCTACGTCGCGAATCTTGTTTCTCTCGCGCACGGAAATGCGATTTGCCTCAGTCTCTGACGCATAGTTAGACCGAAGTTTTCTCGTCCAACAAAGTTCAGATTGCCGCGCGGAAAATAAAAATTCTCGCGAATCCAGACCAAAACAAACAACGTATTCGTCAGACAGGATACAGAAAACGTAGGTAGATGTCGCCCGAACATTGACGCAGCGGACTTTTAAGTGGCTTTAGACATGGAAGTTGACTTATATCGATGTAGCAAGTGTTAGTGATGACTCTATGCGTATTGATACCTTCAGGGAATCATTCTGATTATACCGTGTTTGCGACTTGTCCGAAAAAAAAGAATTTCGAAAGAATGTATTTGGCAAATTGGAAAATTTCCGAATTTCAGCTGTCAATTCGTATCCACATTGTACATCTACATCTACGTCATACCCTGCAAGCCACCCAAAGGGTGTGTGGCAGGGGGTGCTTTCGCACCAGGCATGCATGAATGATATGGTAGAACACCGACATTACATTAAAAACCCGCGTACCACACATGCAAAGCGCCAATTACAAATCTAATAACCAAGAAACATTCTATCGTCAATCGTTCCAACATGCAAGGGATACAAAGACTGCTCCTACAAATTCAAAATATCATGCATAAATAAGAACACCAATATTTACATCATGCATAAATAAGATCGTAGAGAATATAAAGAGAAAGATTAACTGCCTGCCTATTGTCAATACTCGAACTATTCATGACGACGATCACAGCTGTTATGGTCCCGAATGGTACGCGGAAAAAATGACATTTTATACCTATCGGTTCTACAATCTAGCTCTCTAATTTTATTGGCGCGATCTAATCTGCCGTAGTACGAAGGGGTTAATAGTATGTTTTTTACGTCGTCAGTAAAATGATTTTCCTGAAATTTATTTAGGAGGTTAAGCCTATAATTTAATCTACGCTGTGATAGCGATTCCCATCCTAATTGTACCCCTATTGTACATGACACTCCAGGAGTTCCATGGGCATTCTTGAAAGTTTTAGCTTTCTATTAATAAAATTAACTTTATAGACCTTAATGGTACTAAGCGCCAGAATTAATTTATTCATAATGTGTCACAAGTTTTTCTTTGGGGTAATCTCTTTACAATAACGAACATAAAATGGAAACTTAACTTAATGGAAAATGGAAACTTGAAGCCTTAACGTGGTGGAAGGACGTCATAATAAACAAGATACACATTTGTGACTTCCACAATTTATTGAACACTAGCGACCGGTTTCGGCTGTCACGCCATCATTAGGTGCGTGCCTGATGATGGCGTGACAGCCGAAACCGGTCGCTAGTGTTCAATAAATTGTGGAAGTCACAAATTTTTATCTTGTTTGTTGATAATGAACATCAAAGCGCTTACACGTAACATTTAATTGCCGTATCAATAAACCCTCTGGCATATTCGTAAAAAATCCCGCTCACGGTCATGTAATCAGGACTTCGCCACATATTCGGCGTTACAGTCGCAAAATTGAATTTATGCACGTAGGTGGTATGCTCTTTTGGGGTAGAATTAAGCATGGAAGTTGGCTGCTATAGAAGGAGCTTCTGTTGAGCGATATTTCGATTTGTATCGCTACTTGCCGGGCATTGTTCAGATTACGCTTATTTTCCAAATTTTCCCAAAGAAACTACCGACAGAAGTAAAAAATGAGAAGGGTTATTTGGAAAATCGACTTAATTGTGCAATCAATACGTTTGTACTTTAGTCTGTTCGAGTCCCTCAGGCATTCGTGGATTTTATAAATTTGTTCAATCACAAGAAAAATATGAGCATTATAGGGCATCAGGTATGATAATTATGATTATTCTTATTGCTCAGTTCTAGAAAAGCCAAAAGTTTTGCCTTTGTGTTATATTTTTAATTCGAAATTATTTATTGGTACATATCATCATTTAATTACATTTTTATTGAGTTTTATCATTTTAACTAATTAACTTAACTCACAGACACATTAATATAAAAAGAAATCTAATTCATATCTCTATAAAATCTGGTTGTTGTCTGTTTTAAGTTAGAATTCCAAGTGTTGTGTAAACAAACTTGTCCTCCTTTACAACTCAATTGATTTTCTTTTCTTAATTTAAATTAACATTTTGATAATTAATTCAATACTTCGACAATTTAAAATCATCCGCTCGCAGTTCTGTGAGGAGGATTTCTCAAGGTTCGATTCAATTTTATCGATGAATCGAAAAGCTTCTTGCCGGCGAAATGGAAACCGGTCTATCACTACGTTTACCAATCGAACTCTGACCAATATGATCTCGGACCGATCTGAACATTCTAAGCCAGCCGACTCGGATCGCCTGGTTTACCAATGCGAAATCCATTGAAATGTCGATTTGAATCGGTTCATAGCGATATGAAATCTCAGGCTGGCAGAGAAAGTGCACCGAGTTAGCCCGCTTCTCATATCGATTTCGCTAGCCCGTTGCGTATACCATACCGTGTTAAACCGGCCAAATCGATCTGAGTTCGATTGGTAAACGTAGTAGATTTCCCGCATAAGTGTGACACGCGGTTTATCATTACCGCCATCGGCTCCTCCGCCAAGCAAATCAGTGCTTACTCATCGAAGTGTCGCTTGCAAGCGACTTCAAAGGCTACTGTCATAGAAGTAAATTCCTTGTGAAAATCCGCAGAAAATCTAAATAATAAACTTCACGAATAACACGCAATTCCAAACTGGCCTAATACAAACTTATGGGATTGAGTACTTCCAGTCACCGGCTTTCCCTTCCTTTGGCGTGTTGAGGAAGTGGAGGGGTAAGATTGAAGGAAGGAAGAAAGAACCCTTATCAGCTGGAGTGCATTGCTTATCTCAAGGGTCGTGTCGTAATTGGAATGACTTTACGCGCTGGCGGAGTTTATATCAGCTTGGGAACATATGCTTCGTTCTCGTGGATAATATACTTCGTCTTCTGCTAGAGCTGATAGCGACCGGTGGTCTCTACTGGGGCAAGATTACAGACTAAATATGATTGTTCCCCAGTAAACGTTAACATCTCCATTGAAACAGCGATATAATTATGTCATGTACTTTTACTATGCATTAGACTCAATCTTGTAGGTGTTCTTTGTGAAGACCATTGAATCTCCCTCTATTCATCATCACTGGTTGTTGAATCCTAAGATCGGTTGACTGCAGCCCTCCATCCTTCCCTATCCAACGCTACTTCCCTTACGTCCTGGGTTCTCTTTCTTTGTACTTTCCTCTTTATTTGGTCCATGGACTTATTCCTGGGTCTATCCCTTGGGACTTTTCCCTCTATTTTGCCTTCAATTATGTTCCTCACAAACCTATTGTGTCTGAGGGTGTATCCAAAACATCTGGTTCTTCTATTCTGTATGGTGTTCCAAATGGTCCTTTCCTTTTCTACTCTTCTGTACACTTAATCATTTCTTATTTTGTCCGTCCATTTGATCTTCAGCATTCTCACCCAGCCACAGGTTCCGAATGCCTCTAGTCTGTTCTGTTCTACTTTTCCAATGGTCAGAGCTTGCGATCCATAGAATGCCACGATCCACACGAATGTTTTCACATACTGTTATTCATCATTCCTCTTTCCATTTACATCAACATAATACCACTCAAGCTTGTAATCACCGACATTTTCTACTCAATATCCTACTAAAGGCGAAGATACAACATTTAATGCATTGGGAATAGATAGGATCTTGAAAGTGCATAAAACCGGGAGGATTTTATCTAACTTTCAACAAAACCTACCAGTTACCGGTAGAATACTTAAAAAGTGAGACTTAAAGTGAGCATTTAATGGACCATTGGAGCATCTAATTAAGTGGACACGGGGGCCCCCAATTGAGTGGACTTGGGTGATATCGAAAGTGTTACATTGAGGTTATCGTGGGGTCGTCATCGATAGGTCGAGGAGTTTCGATAGTCAAACGAATTAACTTGTGTTTACATTATTAATATGAGGAGTTGAGTATCTGCGTAGGTGTTAATCTTCTCATTCACTTGTTTATCCTATTTTACGTATTTGGAATTCCCAAAACAAACTTAAACATTCACGCGATGCAAAGTTCTTTCCATGAACACTAGCTGGGGCTACGGTAGATTTAACATATGTGTGTTGACGCTAGTCTGCATTAAAGTAAAGTGCTGCTTTAAAGTAAAGCCTGCTGAAGTGCACATACAGTGTAGACGAGGCACATGAGTTCATTTCGAATATTTCGGTTATTTTCTTCGGCATCTCCACGAGTCTTCTCCATACAAACCAAGCGAACCAAGCGCAACACATTGTGTTCGTGTGGGGGTCTCGCAGCGGTTTGGCCCCCTGTGAGCTCGGCGCAGAGCTGTGGGAGTTTGGGAAGATTTGGGAATGAGATAGGAGGCGAGGAAAAGGGACAATGGAACACGATGGCATGGGCGAATGTGGGAGGTGTTTTTGAGGAGAGGCTGTGGGTGGTATAGAGGTGGGAGGACGCCTGCCCATCAGCCACCTCTGCTTTCTTCCTCGTCAACTCCCGGCTGAAACGCTTCTCCATTTCCTCCTGCGGCGTGTCTCTGCTTTTCATCCAGCTGGAAGTTGAGGCCCTGCCGCTCTAACCAACGGTTCAAACGGAGGAAAATTGTCCGCGTTTCCGGCCGATGTCAGTGTCACATAATGGCTTATTGGCGGTATTGTTCTCTGCGGATATCCCCTTGTCCGGCGACGATAGGGCTGGGCGGTATTTGAGTCCCAATATCTTAAAATATTGAAAATGGATCAATATCAATAACCTGTATTTGACTATTGAATATTGGAAAATACTGACATTTTGGAATATTGGAAATAATGAAAATATGAATTTTTTTTACTATCGAAAAAGTTTTTTTTTATAACAAAATTGCTACTTGCAACAAATAATAATAATAACAATTGGCAATGATAACAGAAAAAATACATGTAAAAAAGTTGCAATGGTATATTGAAAAATATTGAACATAGCTATATTAAAAGGTAAAAATATCAGGTAAAAAAAACGGTGGCAAGAGTGTGTTAGAACCGAGGGGGGTTACTTATAAAAAGGGAGTAATGAAGCTCAAATGATTTCGTACTGTCTACTAATTTTTATTTCACCTCTTGCTACACGTGCTTCGACTGACTAAGCAGTCATCATCAGGCAAGACTTCTTGTCAAGACAGTCTTGCCTGATGATGACTGCTTAGTCAGTCGAAACACGTGTAGCAAGAGGTGAAATAAAAATTAGTAGACAGTACGAAATCATTTGAGCTTCATTACTCATTATGCTGTTCTACGATATCTCGCCTGAGAAAGTGGAGTTTATTTATAAAAAGGGACTTTATGAACTACGTAAAAGTCTGTTACTTAATACAAACAAGAATAACAATGTAAGCTTCTTTTCCCCAGTTATTGCTATGCTTAATCTACATCTACTTATTACCCTGCTAGCCACCACAAGCATGTTTTGCAGGGGGTGACTTATCACCAACATGAACTGCAGTGAAGAAATTTACTTTCACCAACAAACATCACACTATCGGTATACTACAAATGTAGTAATCCGTAATATAACTATGAAAACGTGACACAAAAGTCATGCAGAGAACATGCAAAACATGGTTTTAGCACTACTCGGCAAATTTAGAAACATGCATTAAGGTGCATATGAATTAATCAGCTACAGTACTGTCAGCTCACCTAATTCAAAGTCTTAACGCAGCCATTATGGTCTTTTAAAGAGGGTAATTAGAGGGGAGAACGTTGGGGAAGCGAGGAAGAGGATAGGAATACAGGACGAAATAAGAAGAGGGAGAGACTATGAGGGAATTAACCAGAACCTAATGGCGGATC
This sequence comes from Ceriagrion tenellum, assembly GCA_963169105.1. Lineage (NCBI taxonomy): Eukaryota > Metazoa > Arthropoda > Insecta > Odonata > Coenagrionidae > Ceriagrion > Ceriagrion tenellum. The sequence goes on from OY720644.1 coordinate 53,185,272, forward strand.
ACATTTAGGTGGGAATATAGAACGATATATAAGACAGTAGGACGTTAGAATCAATACTCTCCGAAAAAACCTACCAATCAGCGGGTATAATACTGAAATAAATTTAGAGCAGCCGCTGGGGCTGTGTGGCTGTAGGTGATAAGCCCGTTTCATACGAAGCACGTTAATGCGCAATGTGATGCTTAGGAATTGCGTGAACGCGGGCTCGGTTAACTCCCAGCTGTCGTAAAATTTCCGCATTTGACCTCTGTTGTCCGTTGCCTCCACATGATAACATAAGAAACTTGATACATTTGTCCATTTTGTCTCATATTTTACGTTTCTAATTGCATTCTCTTGTTTTTTTACAGGTGAGTACCCTGATACCAAAAGGCAATTGAACTTAAATGCATCTCATGGTTCTTCTATTAGTAAGTACATTAAATTTTCTCACATATGAGAAGTGTCCATAATGTCAAAGGACATAAGATGGAGGTGGCTTTCTGTTGCTTTCGTCAATAGTGATGTTAACTGGTGAAGTTTTCTCAGGATTTCCTCGGGGTGAGGAATGTTGCTGTGGTCAAAGTTTCGACTGCTTACTCCGGCCTCGACCTCAGGGCAATATCATCAGCCCTGAAGGTGATGGTGGAGATAGCGATATTACAATAGGAATGTGTTATTTCGCGTTTGCTCATTCAATCGATTTATTTCTGAATATAATACGTCGTGTACTATAGATAGATGATGCGTGTTATGATAGCATCGATTAATTTAAGAACCAAGTCGGTATGATGCAATATTTGACTCTTTTATCCATATAAATCACTAATGAGAACACTAGGAATCGTAATGAGGAGATATACTTTGTACTAATTAACACAATACTAAGGAAAGCTGGGCGCCTCGTTAGAAATTGCTCCGAGCGAACATTAGTGCCTCACAGCTTTTAGAGGGATTATGTCGGGAGCCACTCGAGATTCTGAGGCTTCACTCTAGGCTTAGGTTGCGTAAGATTATCAGAACACATGTGTTTCAATGTGACAGAGAGAATATCATTTTGACGCTGCACTACATCTCTAGGTCAGACAGAAGTGATAAAATAAGAGGGATACATTGCCGGTCAGTTGGGTCCAAAAATCGTTCTTTCCACCCACTAAATGTGACCATAATAAATACTGAACCCCACTCAAAACACTCTCATAATACACTTCCCAATTTCATCTCTCATAACCTGATCCTATACACCTTTACGAGACTGGAATATTTATGAATAGTCTGAAATAAGTATCTTAATCTCTCCGTGGCATGAATATAGGTGTGTTAGTTGTTACCATATACATACGTCATACATGAGATTATGGATTTTCTAGTTTCCCCTATTCTCTCGCCTCGTTGCCCTCTCATCTGTTTCTGATGCGGATTTTTCTCCGTTCACCTCTCTGTCCACACTTCTCTCGTCTTGTCCCAGCCTGCTCATTCCATTTCTTCTCTCCCTGCGCCTTTCCTTAGCGCCGTGGAACAGGAATACACACCAGTGCAAAGCCGCCCGCCCGCCTCCCCATCGCCTCAGTCGCCCGCGGGTAAAAACTCATGACGAGCGGCGTTGCCACACGTCTCTGCACATTCATTCCCGCTCGTCGCACATAGGTGTGGCGCCGGGTGATCTCTCGTGTTCGCGCCGTGGGTAAACATTGGTTGAACTCTCAGAATATAAGAATGCACGTGATGACGAGTCCGTTGAATAACCCTACTCCTAAATTAACTTAAGATACCCCGGACCTTAACAACGTTCATTCATGGTGCCAGGAGTGGGGGCTAGAATGAAATCTTAGTAAATGCACCATAGTTCACTTCCTGCCAAAGTCATCACACAAATTCCATACCTATATTGTGGGTGGAGTAAACATAACATCTTCAGATACAGTAAATTATCTTGGAATACCTTAACTGCTGATATATCGTGGGGATTACACATACAAAACATATGCGGCGCAGCATTAAAGAGGTTAGGTTTTGTTAAGCGTATAATAGGAAGGTCCTCGGATGAAAACGTAAAAGAGAGATGCTACTTCGCTCTGGTTAGGACCCACCTCGAATAATCCGCGAGCATTTGGGACCCTGGTCATAAAGCTTTGACCAACAAAATTATTAAAATATAAAGAAAAACTGCGCGCTTCGGTAAAAACTGCTTCGAGCGAACATATAATGTTTCACAACTTTAAGGGGAGGGATTAAGGTGGAAGCCCCTAGAGGCTCAGAGGCTACACGCTAAGCTTAGCTTGCTTAAGAAATTCAGAAGTGATGTGTTTCAGAGCGACACAATATTATTATGACTCCTCACTACATCTCTAGGTCTGATAGAAGCGATATAATAAGAGAGATACATTTCCGAACAGATAGGTACAGAAACTCGTTCTTTCCGCGCGCAGTAAGCGACCACAAGAAAAACTGAACTCCACTAAATATGCTCCCACAGTACACATCACCATTTCACTTCCCGAAACCTTACGTCTTTACACGGCTGGTGTTCTAACATCCCCTGCCACACGCCCATGCGACGGCTCGCTGGGTAGTGTGTAGTTATAGAAGATCTGACCTCGAAATTTACATTTAAATTACATCTACATTTACGAAATACATACCGTAAAAGCCACCGCTAGAGTATGTGACACGGGATGATTCCATCCCGTGTATGCAGCCATCCCAGTTCAAATCAAACCCTCGCGCGTTCCCCCGGCTGCTAGGCGGAGACCAAATAGCAGTCAGGATAGTAATGCACTTGAAGTATGCTTTGACATTTTGGCTCTCGACGTAGGTATATTTCGAAATAATTCGATTCTCTCTGTATAGATTGTCTCCCATATGCGGTAACATTAGTTTCCTATTATTATATTGGTTATTGAGAAATATCAAGGTGCCATGCCGAAAAAAACACATATTTACTTGTGATTTTCGCATAAATTTCGATTTACATGCCATAAACCCAAGTAACAATGCTTTCATTGGGAAAATAATGTAAAAAATTAAATTTTTGCATCATGTGTATTAAGAAAATGTACGGTTATTTCTGCCTTATAATCAGGTATGCTTAAGTGTACCCCAAGGATTTTATTTCGTCTTACTTGAGTTAGTATGTGCGCTCAATGAGTCATGATTCGCGCTCCAACCACCTTAATTGGGGCCGTTGGGACGCAAGGTGTATATCTTTGAAACACGCCTTGAGATAGTTTTCTTCTGTAAGAGGTTCACTGCCTCTGTGAGATGCCTTCCTCGGGGTCAACAGTCGTCGGCTGCCCTTCCAAGCCAATTTTTCGCGTGAAATTCATTCGTGCTCCACGTTTGTTGGCTATCGCATCGAAACGCGTGTTCGGAATATGTCCGCGCCGCGTTTCAAATGACTTTTACCCTTCTGCGGACGAGTCTCGGACGAGTTGAAGAATTGAAAATGACGCACTCGTGTTTCCTCGGAGACGACGCGATGTAGCCAATGTGAACGAAGTCGTACGCTACATAACAATGACTTCCTTCCCGAAAATTGTCATTCAATTCTTTATTGGACTGCTTTCGAAAGAATATGATTTTTAACTTATAGTTCTTCATATAATGATCTGTTTTCGAATGTTGCAATTGCATTGGGTTAAGGACTGGTGTTCCCGTTTGTGGTAAACAAGTGATGATGTGAAGGTAGGTTTCGCTTATGTTTAGATGAGGGAAAAACACTGGAAAGGTAAATTCCCGTGGTTATAAAATAGTAGTTGAGGCCACATCGAAATAGATGCGAAATTGATACTCTTGTGGAAAGTGTTTTTGTTTGTTTGATATGGAGCGTAGCGTTGTGTGGAGCAGAAACGTGGACCTTTAGAAAGGAGGATGAGTATAGGCTGCAGGCTTTTGAGATATGGGTGTGGAGAAGGATGGAGAAGGTGAGGTGGACGGAAAGGAGGACTAACGAGGAAGTGGTTGAGATAAAGATAAAGAAATATTTATTGTTCTTGGACCACTTGGTCCACTAAGAACATACAAAAAGTATACATTGATTAGTAGTATTAGAGCTCGAGTACCGACAGATATACACAGAAAAAGTGGGTACAAGCAATAGATGAAATAATAATGGCAACAAAGAAAGCAAAAAAAGCAAGCATATTGGTGAATTAAATTTTATCCTGCAATAGCATTTTGTAAAACAAATTGTTTTTGAAAGCCATCAGCGAATTAGAATTTTTGATTGAAACAGGAGTATTGTTCCATATCCTTGTCCCTACAACAGAAAAAGATTTATTGAATGTGGTGGTTCGATGAAGTGGGACAATTAAAATGTCTGGTGACATTCGAGTTGCTACATTTTGGGTTTTCTCCTTAGGCTGGAAAAATTGCATAATATATTCAGGCTGTTTACATTCGAAGAGTTTATATATGAAAGAGGCAAGCATGTATTCCCTCCTTGTTTTGACTTTAAGCCATTCTAATCTAGTAAAATAAGGAGATATATTATCATCTTTTTTTAGGTCATAAATGAACCTGACACACACATTTAATTGCCGTTGAACCATGGTATTAATCCCTTCAGTTAGGCCATGGTATACAAGACAGCAATAATCAATATGGGGGAATATTAGCGAGGATACAAGCTGCTTGCGGGTATGAGAAGGCAAAAGGTTTTTATGAGTTTTTAGCTGAAACAGGATCAAATTAATATTATTGCAGATGGCTTGAACATGGTTTTGCCAAGGCAAGTTAGGCATCAATGTGACCCCAAGGTTTTTAACAGAGTTTGCATATGATATTTCCGCATCACCAACAATAATCTTTGGCATATAACATCAAAGTCAACAGTTTTGAAGTACCGAGTAACATTGACTTTGTTTTGCTAAGGTTTAGTTCAAAGTTATTGTCTACAGCCCATGAATTGATGGCTTGAACATCCTGATTCACTTTGGAAACTGTATCATTCAGCTCATGCAAAAGGTAGTGGAAGAGGAAAGGAAATTTCTGAATGAAATTCGGGATCAGGACCTGATGGTGCCGACTGGCGCCACAGGCTTATGCGGCGGCTCGCATGATAGTATTGAGATGTAGATATGCAAGAAAAGAAACGTTCGATACTTACTCCCATGGTCATTAGCAAGAATCAAAATAATTTTGGTAAACAACGGAAGTTGGATTACATAACATGCATTAAAAATAAAGGTTACATTATCTCCTGACCAGACAATTATTTTTAAAATAAGTGATTGAATAGGGTCTTTCAAAAGCTTATCTAGTTTTATTTTACTTAATCTTCTCTCTCCCGAATGGGACGGACACAAGATGAAAACCTGCAATATAATTTTTAAGTATTCTACTGGTAAAAGGTAGGTCTTCAGTGTTGGAGAAAATTGGCCAAATTATGTCCGGCGAATAACAAAATCAACAGACGAACACAACATCCATACTCTCTGTGGGGATAGTTACACCCTGGCAGGATTCGAACCCGCAACCCTCGGGTTTGCAGGCGAGAGCATTTCCCCGTCGTCACCGGGGCCTGCCAGTCGAAGTAATTCGGGGGTTTTCATCTACATTTACGAAATACCGTTTGCCGAAAAATATTTTCAACGTCTGGCAAAAAAATGTCTTCATCAAACTTTCGTAAAAGATTTAACCTACATTTCTCCCTTCGATGGGACAGAGGTTCCCACCCTAATTCCCTCAATAATTTTGTAACACTACTATGTTTATCATAACAATTTTTAACAAATCTAGCTGCCCTCCGCTGTATTCGATCTATATCTGAAACTAGTCCTTCTTAATTAGGGTCCAATATACTAGCGGCGCACTCCAAGTGGGGTCTCACGAGAGAAAAATAACATCGCTCCTTTACCCTCTCGTCACACTTTCCTAGTATTCTTTTAATAAATCCTAATTTACGACTTGCCTGTCCACAAATTTTTCGTATATGCTTCCCCCACGACAAGTCCTGAGTAAGGCTCACTCCTAAGTACTTAACTGACTCTACATTTATTAGTTCGAGTTGATTAATTGTGTAATTTTGTTTTTGATGGATCCATCCTCGGAATTCCCGAGATTCGACCGTATCGAGTCCGTACAGAATATCCCCACTGAGCCCCTCGAGCAATCGAAGCCTCGCGGGTAGCCTCCGGTGAGGAACTATCAGAATGGAGGAGAAGGGAGAAAATCAAACGAGGGGGAACTGAGGTTTCTGACGAGAGTGGTGAGGGGCCGACCCCAAAATGCGCGAGCGGATTCGTGAATTAAAGTGCGCGGAAGGAGGGTAAGGGGGGTTAGGAGGGTTGGAAACGGATGAGGAAGGGGAGGGAGAGGGGAAGACCGTGAGTCAGAGTTGAAGAACGTGACTCACGTCGCAGCACGCCCTTCTTTTTTTTCCTCATTTCCCGCCGTCTTATGGGAAAAGGGGCGATGGTGGTGATGATGGACTCTCTGGGGAGGGATAAGGAAGAGGCGCAGGAGAAAGATGAAAATGAGAACGGGACAGAAAGGAGACCACGGAGTAGCGGCGACTTTGGTGGTCTGGAAAGTGTCGGTGCGCGATATCCCCCAGACTAGAAGCATTCGGAACGTGATGATCTACATCTACATCTACGGCATACCCTGCAAGCCACCCAAAGGGTGTGTGGCAGGGGGTGCTTCCACGCCAGGCATGCATGAATGATACGGTAGAACACCGAAATTACATTGAAACCCGGGTACCACACATGCAAAGCGCCAATTAAAAATCTAATAACCAAGAAACATTCTATCGTCAATCGTTCCAACATGCAAGGGGTACAAAGACTGCTCCTACAGATTCAAAATATCATGCATAAATAAGAACATCAATATTTACATCATGCATAAATAAGATCGTAGAGAATATAAAGAGAAAAATTTACAGTCTGCCTATTGTCACGATTCGAACTATTCATGACGACGATCACAGCTGTTATGGCCCCGAATGGTACGCGGAAAAAATGACATTTTATACCTATCGGTTCTACAATCTAGCTCTCTAATATTATTGGCGCGATCTAATCTGCCGTAGTACGAAGGGGTTAATAGTAAATTTTTTACGTCTTGATGGAGGAGGATGCTGAAGATGAAATGGACGGAAAAAATAAGAGAGATGAAGTTTTCAGATGAGTAGAAGAGGAAAGATCCTTATGGAAACTATACAGGAACGAAGAACCGGATGGATTGGACAACACTGAGGCACAATGGGTGTTCATTCATTCATTGGTCGTTCAATCTTAAGATTGGTTGACTGTCGCCCTCCACCCTTCCCTATCTAATGCTAGTTCCCTTAACTCTTCCTATTTACTTTCTTCTTTATTTGGTCCATTTGGTTCCTGGATCTTCCTCTGGGGACTTTTCTCTCAATTTTACTTTCATTTATGTTCCTCACAAACCCATTGTGTCTCAGGGTGTGTCCAATCCATCTTGTTCTTCTTTTCTGTATGGTGTTCCATATGGTTTTTTCCTCTTTTTCTCCTCTGTACACTTCATCATTTCTTATTTTATCCGTCAATTTTATCTTCTGCATCCTCCTCCAGCACCAGGTTTCAAAGGCTTCTAGTCTATTCTGGTCAGCTTTTCCAATGGTCTATGCTTCCAATCCATTGAGTCTTACGCTCCACACGATCGTTTTCACGTACTGTTTTCTGGTTTGTAGTCCTAACAATGGGTGTAAGAAGACCATTATTGAAGGTAAAATATGAGGAAAAGTTCCCAGGGGAAGGCAAGAATAAGCTCATGGACCAAATAGAGAGTAAAGTACCTAGGGAGAGCTACCAGGAAATAATGGAACTAGCATTAGATAGGGAAGGGTGGAGGGCTGCTGTCAACCAATCTTAGGATTGAACAACCAATAAAAAAAGTTGAGCTTTAGTATGACTGTCGGGTTGTTCTTGTACTCCAGCCTCGCACTTTCAGTGCTGGAAAACTGCGTGGATTCCTTGAATCCACGATTCTTTTATTTTTTGTATTTCGCTTGGCTTCTCACATCACAGCCCATGTGCGTCTTGTGCGTATCAATGGGTTGGCGGCACATTATCTCCCTCCGTCCGGCCGCTTTCGTCTCACTAGCGGTTACGCCGTTGGATTTCCAACCCCTCGTTTTTATCAGTTGAGGCCTTTCGTGGAACGGAGTTTATACAGTGGATTTTCTCGGTTCTCGGAGACGGGCGGACGAGTGTGATCTTGGAAGGAAGACAGTAGATGTCCGCGCGAAAGAAAAAAATCTCTTTCACTGTCTCTGTTGTACGTGGTTGTATATACGATTTAAAACCTTCCGTCGAATGCTATCCCGCTCTAATACTGAAATTCAGATGTGCTAATGGTGTTCGCAATGTATTAAAGATGTTAGTACCTATATTGATATATTTGTGATGAAATTGGCACATGAGTTTACATTGAGCTCTACAACTATGAAATTCTGTTTGTCGAGGTCATGATGCTTCAGTCGTATTTCAACTGCTCTTCTGTTTTATCTCATCTACATTTAAATGAAATATAGATTAAATCAATAACGATGTTTGATGTAGACTATTTTTTTGCTGGGCGTTCAACATATTTTGCGATAGCCAAACTATTATGGTGGAAACGATCACATGCATAAGGTTAAGGAAATGGACCGCAGAACCGGTAGATTCAGAATTTCATTTTTCCACGTACAAGAAGGGACTATTTTAGTCGCGATAGATCTTTTTTATGTTACTTAGACTCTCCCTAGGTAAAGTTGTTTGTGTTGTGCTAAATATCTTAGCATATATATTAACAACTCAACCCGTATGGCATTTCCGGCATGATTTATCATTCTGCATGATTTAGCCCTTTGTAGTAGTATTTATCAATCGCATTAATAATACTAACCGGTAACTGTATCTTAAATAGTACTCCGGATGGTAGAATGTTCGTCTACGTAGCACTCTAAGCTTCTGGCCTAACTGCGCATTGTTACCCTGACTTCTTCAGCGACCGGAGGAAAGTGCGCGGTCCTGAATTGAACTGGGGTGAATGCTGTATGCCTGGTGTGGAATTTCTCCGTGCCACACACCCTAGTGGTGGCTGGCTCGCTATTCGTAGATGTAGATGATACCCTGCAAGCCCCTGCGAGGATGTGCGGCATGGGGTGAGTTCTCATCAGCGCTCATTACGCTTTACCCTGTCGATATAACTATGACATCTGATGGATTAGCACAAACCTGCCAATTCTTATCAAGAGGCTAAATTTCACAAGTATGCTCTTCGCTAGAAACACGCTGCTAATGTAATACTGTTTTTCTAAACAGAGGACTTTTATTAATTAAAGAAATGGAAGTGAATGACTTTCGATTGTTATAACTTTGTATTTTCTGATATATTCGCTCAGTATTTGCTTATATTGAGTTCGTTTTCGTGCCTTTCTATCAATTAATACGGAGCCACCCTCAATCTGAGTGTTGCTATAATAATTTCTGCCTCGAATTCGTGCGAAATTTAGCCCCATTACTAGCGTTTATAATATTCGTGCAATATGGTGTAGTCTTAACAATGTTGGCCTGTTGAGTTGAAGTATTATTTTCCGCTATGAGGTTTATTCCGTGTTCCCAGCTGTCCCAGTCACTTGGCTGGTGAATAACGGACCATACGCTCCAGCTTGACTCCTATCTAGGTTAAAAAATTGAATAGGTCAGAGTAAATACTCGTGTATGTCATCCTGAACCCACCTGAATTGCGCTGCTAGAAAGGTTTAGTAGCCGCGCAACAATGAATGATAGGCCGCGTAAAATGGGACCCAATTGACTGTTGTCGTATGAATGCTCCCCGGCCATTCAGGCAACAATGGGTCCTTGATGAGCCATTCTCAAAGTGCGCAAAATTCCACCATTTATTTGCTTGTTTGTATTAGGCTGTTTTGTTGGCGGCATTGTTGCGAAAATGCCCGCCGGTCCCACTATTCTGGGGTCATCCTATTGAAGTTAGTCGTACGCGAAAGAATTATGGGTCCATGTGAGTTATTAGGCGGCCATCTCCTCCTTATGCCACAATATTTTGTGGACATTGTCCCTCTCTCGGGTCACTCCCATTGTCACCATCCTGACCCTGGACCACAGTGCCGTGGAACCTTTTCTGTACCGTATTTTGCTACGCGAAACGCGGCCAAGTGGGTGAAATGGGTGTAAACGAGCATGTTTTTCCGTCAAATCTAACGTTATGCTCCTATCACATCACAGTTATTCGTTTAACTGGTCTAGGTATCATTGTATCGTCGATATGTTTTTAAGAATAGAACGAAGTATCATAAAAGGCAATATTTGTTACTTTGTATTACTTTGTTCAAACGCCAGCTACAGTTTTGTTTTTTATATACTGAGGATATTCTCTCTGTTGAATGTAGATCATGACAGTTAACAGTTTTATTCCTTCACAACCCCGGATTTATCACCTCTTATAATTTAACCAATTTCTTCTACTCTTGGTCTTCCTTGGCAACACTTTTTTTTTAATAGAGCGAAGCAACGAAGGAATACACGGCACGTCCGTTCTCTCTTTCCACAATCACGTCTATCCCGATTTTCTATTTTGTCACCAAAACCTCACATTTAACAAACGAACGACTTTTTCAAAGTAATTCATGTGAGTATTCTACCAGCTGATTGGTAGGGTATTGGACGGTACCTAACCTAATGTCCTACTTTTAAACTAATAAAACCCCAATAAAAAAGGAACAAGTCACAAAACATAACTCTACACCATCAAACGTTTACAACATGTGGATAAGTGTAATGTTTTTGCCTTGTCAAGGCTGTTTCGATCTACTTCACTCCTTCGTTCAGTTCGAGAATCATGTTTATCGACATCACGTGCTCACATAATCCATTCCAATTGAGAAGATCGTGTATCTTCAATGGTTTGCGAGCTAAATTTGTGGAATTTAGAGTTCATATTGAGATTAAATAAGAACACTGTATAATCCACACAAAATTTTAATGTATGAGCCCGACCGGCTTCAACGCTTCCTGTCAAGGGACTCTCCCTTGGAACCCAAGGGATTCTCAAGGGACTATATCCCTTGAGTATAGTCCCTTAAGAATGACACAAAAGTGTTGAAACCGGGCGGGCTCATACCATTAAAGTTTTGTGTGGACTTTACGAAGTGTTCTTATTTCATCTCAATATGAGATGATCGTGGTTTATGGGCTAGACAATAAAAGTTGTCCTCGAACGTCGATTCGTGAGCAAGATCGTCATTGGAGACATCGGTAGTCGATAAAATAAAAACAGACGGCTCTATCGAAAGTAACTCTTAAACGGAAATAGATGGCCTTGGGCTTTATATGAGTTGAGGGAGTTAGAAATGGAAAAAAAATAAAAATGCGTGTGGACTCGATTGAGTCTCGTGATTGGAAGAAAGTTAGTTCGCACGCTTTGGTAGGCGTTGTCGGACCTCAGTGGGTGGAGACACGCAGAGACACGCTGGGATAGGCGCCGCGAACATCGACGCGTTTCAAAATACAGAAAATAACCTTGAAGCGTAATTGACGGAGTTCAATTTTTTCCCGTCTCCAGATCCATTGCGTTGATACGAATCACTTTTGTGTCGGGAAGAGAAAGTTAGAACTTTTATAATGCGAATGATACGCAGTTGCTCGTTGGCCTTGTTTCTGGGCGCGTGCAATCTTTGCCGTTCGTTGCACAGCGATACGCGATACCCACTGTTTTTTTGAGAAACCTCTTGTGCGTAGAATTTTATTTTTTCCTGCGCGAACGTATAAACTTTATATGTACGCTTGGCTTACCATAATCTCATGTACCATAAACGGGACGTATTTAGTTTTAGGAAGATAGAAATCGGAATTAAATTGGGACGTTGTTTATTAAATATTAACTCGGTGTAGTATTATTGTATTCTTTGATAGTAGTAGTGAATTTCGTCGGTGGTGATGGGGTATAAAATCCTCGTTTGCTAACTTAGGGTCGCAGTTTAGATTTAGATTTTTACCCACTCAGGACGTGAATATTTGTATTTATCAGTTGTTGATACACCTGATGTAAAGGCCAGTTGTGCTGTTTTCGGGATAGCGAAAATAAATAACATCGTTATTTGCAAATGCGATGGCTTGTTTTGTAAAGGGATGGGGAAAAAAGAAAATAGATTATATGGATGGGATGAAGAGGGTAGGTTCTAAGCTGAAGTGTAAGAAGAAATATTATGGAACTTCTGGATGAAATCCCTGATAAGCAGGCTAGGTGCTGGTTGAAGGAAGTGATTAGGGGCGATGGGTTGCTCAAGACTGATAAAGGGATGGATATGTCGGATAAGCGGGGAAGGGGAAGAAAGATAATAGGTTTTATGAACTGGATGAAGAAGGTTAGATCGTATTGCGTGGGGAAAAAGGAAGTACATACTTGAATTAGATTTGGCCATGAAAGTGTAGAAATCGGGAGGCGCTTCTCTAACTTTCAACAGAACCTAAATTTTATCGGTAGAATACTCTCAAAAAATGGTAGAAAGTGCCCAGCACTTGTGAAGATAGGAATTTTACTCACCTCCATTTATATCTAACATTGCCGGCAGATTACCCTAATTATAATTAAGTGTAAGTTTCTCGTATATGCTTCCCCCACGACAAGTCCTGAATAAAGGTCACTCCTAAGTACTTAACTGACTCTACATTTACTAGTTTGGCTCGATTAATTGTGTACGTCTCGTTGCTTAAGCTACTCTTCCTCCAAAAGTTCATAACAACACACTTTAAAATTTAATTCAAACTGCCAAATGTCGCGTCATTCGTTTCTAGGTCTTTGTTCAACGCAATTCTATCAGACTCTGTGTTAATGTCCCTTTACAATAAAATAGGAATATGGGAATAGGAATTTTACTCGCATCAATTCAAACCTAACATAACCGGTAGATTACCCTAATTATTATTAACTGTAATCTTTACTGCGTGACTTCTTCAATATTACTGCTTTCAGCGGTTCTTTGAATTTAGCGCGACCATTCGTTTTTTTTGGGGGGGGAGGCGTTTCGAGCAGAATTCTCCGAAGAGGTTATCCTGATTTCTTTCGTCTCGCGGTATTCCCCTTTACCCCTCCCCGCGTCTCTTTCCTGTGTCCCCTTTCGCCTCGTCTACCCCATCCTAATCTCTCCTGTCTCCCGTCCTCTCTCTCTCTATCTCTCTCTCTCTCATTTCCCCTCTTTGCTTTTACCGTTATGACCGCTTGGCCCTACTTCGGCTTCGATTGGTCAGGATGTTTTCCGAAGCGCTTGTGTGAGCGGGCGTGCGTCTGTTAAAGGCTGTTTTTGTCGAGTTGGGATGTGTTTGGCCGGGTTCGGGCGGTGGGTGGAAGAGTGAGGAGGGGGGGGGGGATAGGAGCTCTCTCGGTGGTGGTCGCTGTGGCAGTGGTGGTTTTTGCCTTTCCAAATGGTTTTCTGAGGTTTTTCATGGGAGAGGATGGGTCTACCTGGTGGAAAGGCGAAGGGACATCGGTGCAGAGGTGGGGCGGGTGACGTGTGTGCATGCGTGACGTTTCGAACAAGCCCATGCGGGTTCCTTTCACGTCCGTACAGTGGGGCCAAACCTAGAAAAGTTAGCGAGAGTATGAAAAAGAAATTGATGGATTCGAAGTTCTGACATATTGTAGTTTATGAGGCCTTCCGTGACGAATGAGTAGTTTAAAGATTAATGTTTTATCCAACTTAGCGTTAGAGATAGCGGAGATATGAGAAGAAGTTGCAAGTTTACATCTACATCTACTTATTACCCTGCAAGCCACCACAATTGTGAAATTAACTAACACCACAAAGATATTAACAGTTATCAACATGCACCACATAATAGGTATGCTACAAATGCTACGGAAACTACTTGCCTAATCTATAATGTAACTATGGTAACGTGAGACATGAGCCATGCAGGGAACATGCAAAACATGGTGTTAGCACTACTCGGCAGATTAATGAACATGCATAAGGGAGGATATGAATTAATCAGCTACACTACATCTACATCTACATCTACGTAATACCCTGCGAGCCACCACGAGGGTGTGTGGCAGGGGGTGAAGATCACCAAACATGCACTATTGCCAAGTAAGTAGGATATATACATCTACATCTACATCTACGTCATACCCTGCAAGCCACCCAAAGGGTGTGTGGCAGGGGGTGCTTTCGCACCAGGCATGCATGAATGATATGGTAGAACACCGACATTACATTAAAAACCCGCGTACCACACATGCAAAGCGCCAATTACAAATCTAATACCCAAGAAACATTGTATCTCCAATCGTTCTAACATGCAAGGGATACAAAGACTACTACTACAGATTCAAAATATCATGCATAAATAAGAACATCATTATTTACATCATGCATAAATAAGAAAGAGGAGAATATAATGAGAAAGATTAACTGCCTGCCTATTGTCAATACTCGAACTATTCATGACGACGATCACAGCTGTTATGGTCCCGAATGGTACGCGGAAAAAATGACATTTTATACCTATCGGTTCTACAATCTAGCTCTCTAATTTTATTGGCGCGATCTAATCTGCCGTAGTACGAAGGGGTTAATAGTATGTTTCTTACGTCGTCAGTAAAATGATTTTCCTGAAATTTATTTAGGAGGTTAAGCCTATAATTTAATCTACGCTGTGATAGCGATTCCCATCCTAATTCTTCTAACAGTCCAGACACACTAGCCAACTTATCGTAGCATCGTTTCACAAACCTAGCTCCTCTTCGCTGTACGCGATCTAACTCTGATATCAAGCCCGTTTCGTATGGATCCCATACACTAACAGCATATTCCAGATGAGGCCTAACGATTGAAAAATATAATGTAGACATGCTAGAAAATAGGGTCATAGTTTATTAGTTACTACAGTAGATTATTAGTTATTGCAAGTAATTGCAGTAGTTATTACAATAGAATATTAGTTACTACGGTATAGTACAGGTTAAAATATACATAATAAGGAAGGGATTATTGGTAGTTATTACATGCATCATGCACTACAGACTATTCTAACTATGTTTCACCTACCTATCCCTTTTGCTACTTGCCTATTGTTCTCTCTTATGGTACGCGGGAAAAATGACATTTTAAATCTATCGGTACGACAATCTATCTCTCTAATCTTGTTCATATGGTCAAACCTAGCATAATACGCAGGGGTTCTTAATATATATCTAACGTCATCTGTGAACAAATCGGTTTCGAATTTACTTAAAAGGTTTAACCTAAATTTTAACCTGCGTTCTGATAGTAATTCCCATCCTAGTTCTTCTATTAAACTCGTAACACTAATACAATTATCATAACGACATTTAACAAACCTAGCAGATCTCCTTTGCACGCGCTCTAATTCTTTTATCATACCTTCCTCGTAGGGATCCCATATACTAGCGGCATATTCTAAATGAGGCCTGACAAGTGTAAAATAGCTTCTTTCTCGGACTCTCTCATCGCATTTGCCTAGAACCCTTTTTACGAATCCTAATCTACGGTTTGCTACACTAGTTATTTCCCTGATGTGTTTCCCCCATGACATGTCTTCACTGATGGTGACGCCTAAGTATTTAATTGATTCTACGTTACATATTTTGTTTTCTTTGATGCTATAATTATTCCGGGGAAGGCCATTCTTTTTCCAAAAATTCATAATCGCGCATTTCTTAAAATTTAATTCTAGTTGCCATCTATCACACCAATCATCAATCGCATCTAAATCCTTAGCTAAACACTGTCTGTCCTCTTCATTTCTAATTTCTTTATACACTACTGCATCATCGGCAAAAAGACGGAGCTTGATATTTTTTACTACACTATTTAAGTCGTTTACGTACAGAAGAAATAAAATTGGGCCTATCACGCTTCCCTGGGGAACACCCGATGTAACTTTTACTTCGCCTGAGCTGACACCATCTAATACCACCCTTTGAACGCGTTCATGTAAGAAATCTCCTATCCAGCCTACTATATTACTGTCTATTCCGTATGATGCTAACTTCGCGAGTAACTTACAGCGGGGAACCTTGTCAAAAGCTTTTCTAAAGTCAAGAAACGCTGCATCTACCTGTACGTTACCTTCTCCGGAAACTAAAATATCGTGCACAAAAAGACCTAATTGAGTTTCGCAAGACCGTCCTTTTCTGAACCCATGCTGGTTTGTTATTAATAAACACTACCTGTCAACTAACCTAGTTCTAAGTCCCAATGCAGCCATTATGGTGTCTTATCGATCAAGGGAAAAAGGACATTTTAAAACTTTATTGTTCTACAATCTATTTCCCTTATTTTATTATCATGATCTGATGATGTTTATTCATCTACATCTACGTAATACCCTGCGAGCCACCTCGAGGGTGTGTGGCAGGGGGTGAAGATCACCAAACATGCACTATTGGCATGCAACTAGGATATTTAAGGGAGACATGCTAGAGGACAGGGTCACATGCAGCTAGATGGTTAGTATCTACATAATAAGAAAGGGATTATTGATTGTTATTACATGCATCATGCACTACAGACTACTCTAACTATATTTAACCTACCTATCCCTTTGCTACGCTGCCTATTGTTCTCTCTTATAGTACGAGGGAAAAATGACATTTTAAATCTATCGGTACGACAATCTATCTCTCTAATCTTGTTAGTATGATCAAACCTAGCATAATACGCAGGGGTTCTCAATATATATCTAACGTCATCTGTGAACAAATCGGTTTCCAATTTACTTAAAAGGTTTAATGTAGATGTATCCCCATCTGTAATTTATTTTTATCTGCAGGATTTCTATCTGTTCAGTTCCTGATCTAAAATTACGTGAACTTGGGGAAGCCTTTTTTATACTATTATTTCTTCTAAAGATCCGTATTTTAAATTACAAAGTTAATGATCAGAATAAAGTTTGTGAATTTCACCATTTATTTAAAAGTTACCGAACGGTTTCGGCAGTCGAGCCATCTTCAGGTACTAAGGCCGTTTTCGAACTTGGCAAATCTAGCATCTTGCCTTGAAACCTAGTACGCATCGAAAGCTATGACGTCATGGACAAGTCATCACCAAGCGCTTGTTCACTAGCTATCGAGGAAAGATACCAAGTCAACGAAAAAGGAGACTTGCTTTGCTTGCTAGGTTTTAAGTTCGAACTCGGGGTGTGATAATATGGGCTTGTACGGAAGATAGAAGTGAAGAAACTTTCAAATGGATACTATTTTATTATTACTACGTATAATTGTGTGATATTTATTATTTTTTTGCGGAAAAATTGATGAATTCGTTATATTTAAAGGCTTTTCAAATGTGAATATACTGATAAAAGATAGTTGTTTATGTGTGTTGTAGTAAGACCTAATAGTTGTGTGAATAATTCCATACGTTGTAAATGTACCGTCCTTGTTTACTTCATTGAACCTACAAAATGTATCTTCCTTACTGTGGAAGGAAAAGAAATGAAATAATGATGAAAGAAATTATATGAAAGAATTATGGTCCGATGGAAAGTACTCTAAGGTAGCCATAATTTCATTGGCAGCATTATTGTTAGCTAACGAACATAATAATTGTTAATAACGTTGACATTGGAGAGGTTTTCACTGTATTCATCAAAGAAAGGGGACAATAAATCATTAGGGTAAATGTAATTTGTTTTCAACTTAATTATGTTAGTTACAACGCGCGTATTTATCAGTCAACAGTCAGAGATCATAGGTAGTCAGTTCGGAGTGTAATGCATGAATATATTGTTACGTGTTTTTTCATACAGGCAAAAAATATTATGATGCCTTTTTTTGCACAAAGACGTTGATTGTGGTGAAATACAGTGAGCGATATGTCGTCCACTTTCGCAGCCCCAAGTAATCGAATCATATTAGTTAATCACCATATTATGGTATATGAGAATTATTTTATTCATAATCAATAAGATTTAAAAAATAATATTCTCTGTTACTTTGCCGTATAAGGTTGGGAAGCATTTTAAAGAAGTAATCCACTTCCATCACCCACAATAATTATGGACACGGATAGCGCTTTTCGTATGTTTTACGAAATGAAGGCCGCATGGTGTCTCTTCCACCGTAAAAGGGCTACGAAAGTGTCAAGTCAAGATTCTACCCGGTCGGTCTTGGGATCAAGTTAACTTGATATCAAGTTAACTAAGCGTTTGCCAAGTTCGAAAACGGCCTAAGTCCCTGGTGTCAGTCATTTCATATATAACAGAGGATCATGGAAAACAATCATGTAATTACTTAGTCACTTTTTGATAAAATTACTTAGTTAACTTTTTTAGTGAAGAAAATAAACTAATTACCCCTGCTGCACACCCTTGATGTGGCTCATACGGCACTTTATGCATGAAATGTCATTTATATTGGTTTGAAATATTATTTATATTTGGTCTGACTCGTCAGTAGTTTCGTGTTGTGGATTTGAGGCTACAATTCCCATACATCGGTTGAGGAACCCAGTTGACTTGTGCTAAGTGGTCCTTGGTCCATTTGTTTTCACTGTGATGGACGGTGGCTTCGCTTAAGATCCTTGTTTTCAGCTTTTAGGCCACCCTAGTTCGTCATGCAGGTGACTTTGCCGGCGGAGAGAAAAATATTTCTTCTCGCTTGTTACGTCGTTGACTTAATTATAGCCCTTAGGGTCATGTAAGGGTCCGTCCCTGCTGTTTGGACACGCCCCATTGTCTCCGCGCCGTCTCCTTGAAAAGGGCATCTCGGCTCCCTGGGAAGCCCTTATGGTCAGAAGAAAAGGTGGTGACCGTTTGGACCCAAGAATATGCCTTCTTGGGATAATCCGCAGATGCAATTTCCTGTCGACTTTACGACCTGTTCCGTTCTTTCAGGTTCTTTGACTCCGGCCGGGTGACGCATTTGAGTCGTGAATAGTGTGTTGTCTCCGGTTAAAAGGGTACTTTCGTTCGGTCGGGGAACATTTCTGTAGCTTTTATGTCACCGGAAAAGTGACGTATGTGCATGGCGAATCTGATTGTATATCGGCTACTCCGCTTAAAAGTTTTCCACTTCCGCTTGGGACGAATCGGTTCTTATGGGATTCCCTCTTGTAAAACTTTCAGTGCGTATGAATATTCGTTATTTTTCTTTGTTCTGATTTCTTTACATCCTGTCCTGATGATACCTGAGCTCTACAGCAGGGGTATTAGGAGAATACGAGCATCAACGAAGGTGGCTTTCTCCAGAAGAAGGGAAAAGTAATCTCGTGGTCATTATACAAGGATGGAAAGGAAAGACTGACAAATATGTATTCTGACTCAAAGAATTTTCAGTGGTCGAAACCTGGACTCAAGATGAAAGAGGATGAGAAAAATTGCTGGCATTTGTGATATGGGTTTTGGGGAAGGATGAAAATGGTGCGATTTGTGAATAAGGTATCGGACGGAGAAGCGACTGTTATGTTGGGCGAGAAGAGGAAACTTCCGGAGGAGATCAGAAGAACTTGAGTCGATGTTAGGAAGAGGTAATGGAACAAGGGAATGATGAAGACCATAGATAGAGGGAAGAATGTTGGGAAAACGAACAAGGGGAAGAAAGAGAACGAGCTTATGAGAAGGGCAATGAACTGAAGAAGCAGGCAAGATAGAGTAGATAAGTAGATCCTGACTCGACTTTTACAAGACGTACATGAGCTGATAGAAGCACTATTCGTAATTTTTATATTTACCTTAATCGGTGTACCATCTCTGATATTAATAAATCGATTAAAAACCTGTTGAAGATGATGTTTGGGAGCAAGTGCCGGCGATTACAAAGTTACGGATGACCAGGCGGCAGTACTTCTACATCCATTCGAATCTACTTCTATCTACGACATGTACTTATTACCCTGCAAGCCACCACAAGGGTGTTTGGCAGCTGTAGTTCTACAATATACTTCCCTTATTTTATTCTCATGAACTGATAGATGTCATTATGTGACGAAACCCGGGTAGTTAGCAGTAAATCTATTTAGTGGACCATCACTAGATGTTTTATAGTAATTTTATGTCCGCTACCTTAGTATGTTGGAGTTCGTATGATATTGAAAACTTCGTCTGAAATTAAGACGGTTTTAAAGTTGTGTAAAAGGTTGAGTCTAATTTTCAATGGACGGTCTGAAAGCGATTCCACCTCCAAGTTGTTGTAAGAGGTCGGTAACACCAATGAGACTATCATAACGGCGTATCTTGCTGATCTGCTCTGCACGCGTTTCAACTTTTTTTCGGTAAATCGGTAGTTTTTAATCAGTAGACCACCTATAAGATACGCTTAACATTTTAATTTTGGGTTACACTGAGTGATATTTCTAAGCACGAGCTTCATCTACATCTACATCTACGTAATACCCTGCGAGCCACCACGAGGGTGTGTGGCAGGGGGTGAAGATCACCAATCATGCACTATTGCCATGTAAGTAGGATATATAATGTAGACATACTAGAAAATAGGGTCATAGTTTATTAGTTACTACAGTAGATTATTAGTTATTGCAAGTAATTGCAGTAGTTATTACAATAGAATATTAGTTACTACGGTATAGTACAGGTTAAAATCTACATAATAAGGAAGGGATTATTGGTAGTTATTACATGCATCATGCACTACAGACTATTCTAACTATGTTTCACCTACCTATCCCTTTTGCTACGTTGCCTATTGTTCTCTCTTATGGTACGCGGGACAAATGACATTTTAAATCTATCGGTACGACAATCTATCTCTCTAATTTTGTTAATATGGCTTTCGCTTTCGACAACCTATCTGCCGTCTTCATTAGGCAGTAATGACTGTCTAAATCTGCATGGCCATGTATACCAAACTAGAACGTTAATCATGCGGCATACTGAGAAGCTAAAATCAAAATATGAGATATGCTATTTTCCCGTTTGGTATTGTCCGAGGCTTACTTAATAGAATTGGTCCTTTGTGACTGTCACATCCTTGTCGCTGGGATGAACATTAGCTCTCTTTTCATTTTAGCGATGGGGTTTAGCCGTATGGAGATGTTATTAGGAGGCAAGTAGAAATATACTTGTAAGGAACTCCTCCCTCTTCGAATGTATGTATGTCTTTTGAAAGCGACGGTGGGGGTAGCGTTCTGTCCCGGAGTCTCAGCCCTTGAGACAGGTTCGGGGATGAAGATCGCCCATTATAGATAGCCGACAAAGGCGTCTCGGCTCAACAATGAGGAGTTCCTTTCGTCTTTCCTTTAAGGCTCTTATGCCGACGTCGAATCGGGGGTAAGGTGCAAAGCTCGCAGGTGCACTACTCTTTTAAACGTGGCAGGTGGGCCGCTCCTTGAAATTTCTGAGGGGACCCTCATTCCTCAGTTTCTTGAATGCATGTCCATCTTGTTATGGGAGCGTCGGTCGAAGCCTCTTCTACGAGCGTGGTCCGGATGTGGAAGGAAATCCACCTACTTTAGCAGACGGGAAAGGAATGTAAATTAATGTCGTTTTTGAAAACACCTGAGTATTTTTCTAATTGATATGTGCATATTTGCAATGCTGGCGTCATTACGATTACAACTGTGTAACTCAAACCTCGATCGCAATATTGGTTACGAAATTACATGGTACATATAGGTGAGACATAGTACAAGTAGGCGAGAAGATAAACCACATTACTGCGAACTTTTCATTCACACAAGGCTATTTATAGAATAATTAACAATCTATTCTAAATATACACATTGCCCTGCATGACACCTAAAGGGTGTTCGGCAGGGAGTGATTTATCAACAGCATGCACTATTGTGTAAAAGTAATTTTCACCCGTATGAACCACATCTACTCATCACCCTGCAAGCCACCACATTGGTGTTTGGCAGGGGGTGACTTATCACCAAGATGAACTACAGTGACGAAATTTACTTTCACCAATATGCACCACATAATGGGTATGATACAATAGCTACAGAAACTACTACCCTAATCTATAATGTAACTATGTAAACGTGACATAAGAGTCATGCAGAGAACATACAGAATATGGTGTTAGTACTACTCGGCAGGTTTATAAACATGCATGAGGGGGCATATGAATTAATCAGGTACACTACCTGTCAACTAACCTACTTCAAAGTCTCAACGCAGCCATTATAGTCTTGTCGATCGCGAGAAGAACGACATTTTGAACCTTTCTGTTCTACAATCTATTTCCCTTATTTTATTCTTAGATACATAATGTTTGCACTACTTCGCGTATTAACATTAGCAAGAAACAAGCATTAGGGAGCAAATCAACTAATCAGCCACACTACCAGACGAACAACCTATTTATAAGTCTCATTGGGAGCGATTAATACCTGTAATGAAGGGCGACCGAGAATGAGAGAGACTTCACGTCGCCTTCAGCTGCTAAAATACCGCAAACTAGGAAGTACGGCTGAGCAAGTGACGACACGTAAGAAATTCCAACAGATGTAGGCGACATTCCAACGCCAGAGATCTGACCATATTGGGAATTTAACCCAGACGTCATTTCTAGGCTGCCTTATCCGCATAACTCATTTCCTGCTCAAGGATTGCACCAATACCACTGACGCTAAGCTGCTAAGGCGTTGACTTCGAGACGGATGTTTACAGGAAAGATCAACAGCCTTCGAGTGAGAATATTTTATTTAAAGAGAAAGTACTCGAACGCAGCAAACGCAATTAGCCTCAAGGTATTATGTTGAGTTAAAAAAATACGTATGATATACGCTTGAATTTAGAATTCCGCGCAGTAAACATAAGTCAAAACTATGTTTAAATTAAGGCGAATTGTTCGAAATATAACTTTTGCATCGTTAATATTTCAGCATACGTATTCATTTCCACCTGATTAATTAACCTACTAAGGTGAAATGTGTCCCAAGAATTTTTTTCGACCTACTTGATAAGTTTATGAAGTCTGAACGAGTTTCAGGGCTGACTTGGTGAAAATATTGAATATCCATATTGGAAAGATAAAATAACAATGGCCATTTTTTTGTTCACTTGTTATTACGTCACGTTGAACCCCCATCTCTGTATGTCCCATCCTTTACCTTCTCCTCTGTCATAACCTAACCTAGTGAATTCTAGTGTATAAAAATCAGGCGCTCACAAACCTTTAAGGGTTGTTTTACGACCTTAGTTGTCCACTGACGGCTTTTTAGGTGTATGCATGACTATTTATCCAGCGTTTTGTGTGCCAAGTATGTATTTATACATACTTTTGTAGATGCCAGGTTCTGTATAGACGTCTTCATTCAGTCATTTGGCGGTTGATTTTTTAATTTCGGTGCCTCAATCCTGTATCTTCTTCAAAGCCTCAGAATCGCTCTTATAAGGTGCTGAGATTCTCGAATATTTCGTGGCATGAGGGTTTCGTAACTTTCATATCGTATAAAGACATTTAGTTCATGGCCAATCATTGACTCAGCTATGGATCGAACGTGAGCTTGTTATAATCTCGAGTTTCATCGGACTAATCGGACGCCGAAGTTGTGATGAAACTAAATCTGGAGACTTAGAAATTATAGGTTCCTGCTTGCACCACTAGGTCGCTTTTGAGTCTCTTGTGTCTCTAGAAGGATACTTCATTTAAATATTTCTCGTACTCTTACCAACCCATTTTGGTTTCTTTCCTGAAAACCCATAGGTAGGCCAATCCCATTGAAATTTAGTCTTAAGTTTGAAGTAAGTTGAAAGACTGTACCTTTTGACTTCGTTAACGTTTTTAGAGCTCCTACATACACTGGTCGTGTACACCATGAGCCTAAATTTAGGCTGAAAATTCTTTAGGGTGAAGGGCGTGACGTTGTATTATGAAGAGAGACGTTGTTTATGAAGATATTCCTTTTGAGCTATCTATTGTCACTTTCTCTGTTGAAAGTTTTTCGAAAATTGGGAATTAAATAATTTTCTTCTGAAACCAGGCACAGCTTGGCATGTTTTAACATCCATTGGGAGTAAATTCCAATTTCTTTCTATCAATACTTCGACGAATGATTTATGACACATTTCAGTTTTATGCTAAGGGATCTATAGGGCTAAATGCATTTATAACAATGCACTGCAATGTTTTTATTGCAGTGAAGGATTGTTATATTAGTAGGAGGGAGTCATTTTCCGACGACCAGGTAGAAAGCGTATGGTGCTCCATTCAAAATCCTAAAGCAAAAACAATCTATGTGTGCGCATATTACAGACCACCAGATACCCATATAACCTCAATATTAGAACTAGAAAGTCAACTCAGTAAATTAACCACTCAAAAAAACGACTGTCATATTATAATCGGTGGGGATTTCAATCTTCCGTCCATAGACTGGGACACGTACAGTTTTATCACTGGGGGGAAAGACAAAGACCTTTGTGAGTCACTCCTGTATACATTCACATCTCACTCACTACATCAATTAGTCACTGCTCCAACTAGAGGGAAAAATACACTTGATCTTTTAGCGACAAATATTCCACACATGGTTGTAAACATAGGTACGGATAAGGGAATAAGCGACCACAAGATAGTTAAAGCTAATTTTTCCGTGAGCATGATCAAGAAACATAATCCACAAAGAAAAATCTACTTATATAATAAGGCTGACTACGAAGGTATGAAACGAGAGTTCCAAAAGTCATTTACTAATTTTCAAAAAATAAGTATCAACAGTAATACTGAGGTTTTGTGGAATACTTTCCTCAACGTTACACGATCAGTAGTTAGCAAATACATACCAAGTAAATGGAAAAGAGCCAATGCAGAGCCTAGGTGGTATAACGCGGAGGTTAGAAAAACATTAAAGCACCAAAGAACATGTCATGCTAGGTTAAAAAGGGCAAAAATTAACAAATCCTCCGAAGAACTATACACAGTCACCGAAAATTACAAAATATCTAAACTCTTAGCAAAAAAAGCGTGCCGAAGGGCGTTAGCTGATTTCAAAAGTAAATTACTGGGAGAACAATTGAACGATAATCCCAAGGCATTTTGGTCGTATGTTAGGGACACTCAAGGAAATAAATCAACAGTACACACGCTTAAGAATATCAAAGGGGAAAAGATAACCAACAGTCTACAAAAAGCCAATTCGTTAAACTCATTCTTCAAAAGCATTTTCAGTACTTATACACCACATCTTTTCGATCCGCAGCCAGTTCGTTCCCAAACATGTATGCCTGAAATTATTATAAATTGTCGTGGCATAGAACAGCAGCTAGAAAATATTAACCCCAACAAATCCCCCGGTCCAGATCAAATACCTGCTCGCGTATATAAAACAATGGCATCAGACATAGCGCCTTACTTAGAATTAATATTTACCAAATCTTTAGTAGATCATGTAGTGCCTAAGGACTGGAGAGTAGCAAATGTCACACCTATATTCAAAAGCGGCGACAGGGAAGACCCTAGTAACTATAGGCCTATTTCTCTCACATCCATTTCCTGTAAGGTATTCGAACACATAATCGTAAGCTCCATTATGAGTCATTTAGATAGGGAGGAATTGTTAATAAATAACCAACACGGATTTCGAAAGGGTAGATCTTGCGAAAC
Source organism: Ceriagrion tenellum (assembly GCA_963169105.1). Taxonomy (NCBI): domain Eukaryota; kingdom Metazoa; phylum Arthropoda; class Insecta; order Odonata; family Coenagrionidae; genus Ceriagrion; species Ceriagrion tenellum. Next base: position 53,210,766 of record OY720644.1, read on the forward strand.
CCAATTGGCCCTCTTCGTTCATGACATCTTGCTCTCGGGTGAAAATAATGTCCAAGTTGACGCGATATTCCTCGATTTTAGGAAAGCTTTTGATAAGGTACCTCATGTTAAGTTGCTCTCAAAACTAGAAGCATATGGAATAGATAAAAACATTATTAGTTGGATTAATCAATTCTTACATGGGCGGGAACAAAGGGTTGTCATAGACGGTATCATGTCAAACACAGTTAGCGTTACATCGGGTGTTCCTCAGGGAAGTGTAATTGGTCCACTTTTATTTCTCTTGTACATTAATGATATTAGTAACGTCGTTAAAAGTAAGCTTAGACTCTTCGCAGACGACGCGGTTGTGTATAGGGATATTAACAATTCCGAAGATAGCGACTCGTTAACAATCGACCTACTTGCTATTCATGCTTGGTGCGAAAAGTGGCAGATGGAACTAAACATAAAAAAGTGCGTAGCAGTCAGCTTTTGGAAAAAGAAAAATTGGCCAGTTAGGGCTTACAGAATTAAAAATACAGAAATTATTCACGCCGAGTCTGTTAAGTACTTAGGAGTCACAATTAGTCACGACCTATCTTGGGGAAAACATATTAGGGAAATATGCGGTCAAGCATATAGGAAGCTAGGCTTTATCAAGAGAGTACTCGGAAAATGTGATGAGAAAGTGAAAGAGCGTTGTTATTTTTCAATCGTTAGGCCTCATCTGGAATATGCTGTTAGTGTATGGGATCCATACGAAACGGGGTTGATATCAGAGTTAGATCGCGTCCAGCGAAGAGGAGCTAGGTTTGTGAAACGATGCTACGATAAGTTGGCTAGTGTGTCTGGACTGTTAGAAGAATTAGGATGGGAATCGCTATCACAGCGTAGATTAAATTATAGGCTTAACCTCCTAAATAAATTTCAGGAAAATCATTTTACTGATGACGTAAAAAACATACTATTAACCCCTTCGTACTACGGCAGATTAGATCGCGCCAATAAAATTAGAGAGCTAGATTGTAGAACCGATAGGTATAAAATGTCATTTTTTCCGCGTACCATTCGGGACCATAACAGCTGTGATCGTCGTCATGAATAGTTCGAGTATTGACAATAGGCAGGCAGTTAATCTTTCTCATTATATTCTCCTCTTTCTTATTTATGCATGATGTAAATAATGATGTTCTTATTTATGCATGATATTTTGAATCTGTAGTAGTAGTCTTTGTATCCCTTGCATGTTAGAACGATTGGAGATAGAATGTTTCTTGGGTATTAGATTTGTAATTGGCGCTTTGCATGTGTGGTACGCGGGTTTTAATGTAATGTCGGTGTTCTACCATATCATTAATGCATGCCTGGTGCGAAAGCACCCCCTGCCACACACCCTTTGGGTGGCTTGCAGGGTATGACGTAGATGTAGATGTAGATGTAGAAATGATTGGATCTTGTTAAACGGTGTTGGATAATCTAGTGGGTGACGTCAAGGAATGGTGTATCTTCAGGAAATGCGACTCATATTCTTATTTAATTGAGCTGGTTTATTTTAATTTGACGGAAATAGTCGCCCTTTTTTCTTAATGTAAGATTATAAATAGGGATGATTCAATCCCTACCGTGGATGCACGTGTGGGTTGAAGAACGATATTGTGCGGTGACGTCAAACGATTGAGACCCTGATTTGGGTCACGTAAATTGTATGTACATGCTTTTTTATTGAAATGATTAATTCCAGCGGTTTACGCATATACATATGGATTACTCAGACCAACAAGGGTATGCTTTTTTGATGCTCGGGGCCATTTCCGACGTAGTTTTGTGCGCTTAATCCGAATCAATTCACGAAAATTGGCTGTCACGTCAGAATTTTGAAATATTCTAACCTGAAAGGGTCAAAATGGCAATTTTTAGGTCTTTTTGAGCTTGAATATCTCAGAAACCAAATGTGATAGAGTAAGTATGTGAACGGATTTGAAGCCTGCGTTATAAAGTATATAAAATACAACTATGAACCCTAGAAAAACTATTGTTACCGTGACCTGCATTAACTTGGCAACTATCAACAACTTTATTTATATTCAACTATACTATAATTTTCAGTCGACAAATTTTTAATTTAACATACAGGTTTGTGTTATGTATTTGCGATCATGAGCATGTTTGCTACCTTTGATGCTGACTTTATTGACTGTGTGGATGGAGTTTCATGCATGTTTCCCATTTCCTCCCTTTGCACGTACGTACCAACTTCCCTTTCGCCTTCCGTAGTGATCCCTCCCTTCCCAGTAACCCCTTTTCACGTAATCCGCCCCCTGCTGTCGTGTCTGCGGCGACCGAGTCCAGTGGCCGTGTGACCCAAACAAGAGAGCGCCCGCCAGCCGGCTCCGCTGCGTTTAGCACCCCGCCCACGCGTCACGACTCTGACCGATTGCGCCGCGGCCGCGCTGCATTGTGGGAAGGGGAGAGAAGTGCTCCGTTCGCAATGCCAACGTATACAAGCCCGACGGTACCCACCGGCCGTCGCACCTACCGCCGTGGACGCGAAGTGCCAGACGAACGGGCGTTCGCTTAATCGTAATTTTTAATTCCAAACGCCGCTAACTTTAGCGCTGGCATCGCGAGATTATCGAAAAAGAAGCAACATGAATATCATAATCATACTAAGGCAAGCGTTATGATGGATAAAGGTCGACTCTTACTGGGATTATAAATCAGGGGCGGATGTCACCTACCGCCGTGGACGCGAAGTGACAGACGAACGCTCGTTCGCTTAGTCGTAATTTTTAGTTCCTAACGCCGCCAACTTTAGCGTTGGCGTCGCGAGAGATATCGGAAAAGATGGACCATGAATATCATAATCATACTTAGGCAAGTGTTATGATGGAGAATGGTCGGTTCTCACTGAGATGGTAAATCAGGGGCTACTGTCATTTGCTCTTAAAACCATTCACAAAATAGCCAAACACCTCAGGGATGTGTGAAATCCAATTTCATTTTCAATTGACAGCTTTCTTTATCTTTTATTTGCTAATTCTAGAGAGGGAAGCTCGTAATTTACTTCATTATTAAATAAACTCTGTATTATAAGAGTATTTATATGATTCAGCTAGTAAAATATGACCTACCCTCTTCAGAATTCGCGATGAACACGCGTAAAGCCCGCTGATATTTTATAATGGAATGACATTTTCTATATCTTTAGGCGTTTAGCAATTTTGGAATTGGTTATTTTAAAATCAAACGGCTCTCTCAAAGACGCACGAAATCAAATTTTACTTTAAATTGTCTGCCTTACTTTCGCTTGTTTGTGACTAATCCTGAGGAAGATGACACAAAGTTACGAAGATAATTGTAACAATTTGTGTCAATATATGTCGATTTGTGACGTGCTTGGGTGATTGCGCAAACGGAGCATTACTTGATGCATGCGAAAGAGAAACTTCGACAAGGGACGGGCGGTAGGGAAATCGGTTGGCTCGACGCTGAAAAATAAAATGATTTTGGATTTTCATCGGTGAAATTTCGCTTCGACGCGTCGAAAATTGGTATTTTCGAACGTCCGAGCCATTTGATGGGTGAGTTAAGAGAATCTCGGTGGCTTTAATGTCAAGTAAGGGGAATGAAAGTCTTCGGGAACATTTTCCGGGAGGCGGTTCCACGCCCCACGAATTGTCGACACCGCCTTTTGACTCGAACGGGCGAGAATCTAAGCGTAAATGTCATGCAATCCCGAAGAGTTTTGCCATAAAATGTGTCGGTAAATACGGCATCAATATGATGAAGGACATGAATGCAACACTTTGCCGTTTGATGGTTGGTTAATTTTTTAGCGGGTCTGAGCCCTTGCGTGGAGATCTGACCGAATTGCGTAAAACACGGTGTCTATTTTCGCGACTACTGCCGCGTCTTCCCTAACTTATCCGTGTAGTTTGGCAGGATTTGGCTAAAAGTTAATAATTTTTTTACAAATTCGTCACAAAGATCTGTTTTTCTGAGAATATGATATGCGAGACCCACAAATATTCCATGAAAGATAAGGTTCATTAGTTATTCATTTAAGTTCAATTATTAATTTGAGTGGCATGAGAGAATGACTCAGTGGTCTCAATTACTTTGACCATATTTGATTGGAAAATATGGTATATCACGCTTTAAATTCTAAAAACCCGCTGTCGATAATAGGGTGGTACTCACAGCGGAAAGCATAGGTGATAATGTGTGCGTAGCACATGTAATCTCTGAATGCAGGTGTCATCGCTCTTTCAAGCCTTTTGGAGTTCATTTCTGGAATTTATCTTTTTCTTGACGATTCAAGGTGGTGCTTTGCGTTGCTCTCGGCAGTCTTCCATCACTTTGGAAACTATCCTGAGCCATTATTATTCCCCAATACAAATGGCGTGAGGATGATGGAACTGGTGAGATAACGCTGATATTATCATACAAAATGGAATATTGCTGAAAATCTCAGCTGTCCTCGTGCGTGAAATTAGTCTTAATTTCGCCCAGAAACCTGTTCCCACTGTTCTTCTGCTCCTCTCGATTTTGCGAAAAAGTTAATTTCATCATTGGGGGCAGTGTTCTCTCTTGTCTCTCTCCACTTCCTCCGAGAGATGGTAATTACGGGCTCGGTAACGCGTAAGTCCCTAACAAGTGTAATTTCCCACGTTAAAAGAGGAGAGGATGATTAAAGTAATCGGTGTTATCAACGGTCGCGTGGGAAAAACCATGGTGGGCTTTGCAATCATCTCGAGTGATAATGTCTCGCTTATTGTTTTAATGAAAAAGAGATTGCCCCTTCCTCGTTATTAAATGTGTTATATCCTCTATTGTCGTGGGGTATTCTCGTTTATCTAAGTCGTTTGTCCTGATTTATTCTGATCACCGAATTAAATATCCCTGTAGTGTGACAGCCCGTCGATAAAAATGTAGCCAAATTCAGTAACGCAAACAAACATCGGCGTGGAGACGTGATACTAATAGGACTCGAGTGCGTGAATAGACCTTCATGCTTTTGCCCAGATCTTAAGTACAACCGTTTTTAGGAGTTGATGATTCAGTCACATCATTTTATAATATTATTTAGACTTAAATATGAAGTGGAATTATTCACTGCATCTTCTATGAATGAATTGGAAATTCCGTTTGTCGGATGACTGCAGTAAAGGCCGCTTTAGGCTGTACATTTATTGTACCAGCGAATCTGTCACATTATGTGCAAGAAAATGAATGGAATTTGATCAGGTTCTATTTCCCGTTCAGTCATTCAGACAATTAGGATTGATTGAGACGATGGTACGACGCGCGTTTCTCCAAGCTGTTACCCATGGCCTTGACATGATTATACCGTGCTACTGGTACAATTAATACTGTGAAGACATTAGATTTTTTCTTTCAAGCATGCCTCGTTTCCACCCTGTCATGCCTCATCCCGTCTGCTTTATTGCAAGTTAGTTCGTAAAAGGTTCACGCGGAGACCATCAGGCGGCGACAGGAGGTGCTGCATCAGATTTTCCCGGCATTGTACACGCGTAGAATGGTCGAACGCTGCGTATATACGCTCTCAAGGGCTGTGGTTGGGGGAGTGTCACGGCTCTTTTTTTGTTTCGTCACCACCTCGCAGAGGGTTTCGTGGCCCGAGAGCACACGTGATTGCGGGCGAGAAAGTGAGCGTTGTGTGTCCCACCCACTATATAACCCCTTCACGATCAAGCGGAAAATCTTATTCGTGCCCGCGCACAATGAGACGTTCTTGTCTCTTCGAATAATGTTCCCATTCCGTTACGTTCCCGCTGAGTCCCTCATTCGCCCCCCCGCCCAACCCTTCTTGCCGCCCCTCTTCGCCCCGGGCAAGACCGCCCACGCCCCAGTCTTCCTCTCCGCCCCCCTTCCCTCCTTCTCCCTTTCCGTATCTCTACATCTCCAACTCACTTCCCAGCTCTGCTCCACTTTTTACACTCGGTCCGGTCCCACGGTCCCCCTACCAGTAAGCTCACGATTCTCTCTGTGGCACCAAGGCGTGCCCCAGCTCTCGTGCACGTTAGAGTAAAACCCCGCTTACGCTACCAACGTTACGTATGTATACATGCGTAACATCGTGAGCGGAAAGCACTTGTGTGAACGAACTTCCTTAACATCGTGATTTTTAGTTCCTATCACTGCCGACTCGCTATGGTTAGCGCTGGCATCGCGGGATGAAACGGTGAAAGAAATGGAACACGAGAGCCTATTTTGTCAAACGATTTGAAATAGGACAAACCTTTTCTTTTTGTCATGAAGAAGCCAGAATGGAAGGACATTTCCTTCCAAAAGATTTCCCAGGTACAACTATCAACTTCAAGATGTTAAAATGGGTCCTGCATTAATTAAAGCCAGCGTAATGCTACATTTCCTCACTATTTGTCTTAAAATATTATTTCAAATTTAATTAACTTAATGGCGAGAACGGGCGAAATCGATTCAGAAATGAAATATTTATTTCATGCTCTTTTACTTTTTGGGGAAAACAGATGTCAGATCTAAATTCTTCCATAATATACGTTGCATGTAAAAAAGGACACAAGCTAGTCTTACAATTGGAGTCATTTTCTAATAAACACAGATTTTGGAGTCAAATGCGTTTGTTCAAAATTAATCTCACTGCCGTCGTCTCCTGTGGCGGAGAATTATCAATTAAAACTGTATTCCTTCTATATTTGACATAATTATGTATTATTCTCTTATTTTTGCTTTGCCAATGAAAAAGACGTTCCATCAATGTAAATAGTATTTTTTCCAACGGTAATGAATAAAATTTTGGAGTTCTCAATGATCGTTTCTGACGCAGTAGCGAGGGCATCTCATTCAACACCTGTTTACCCCCTGTATACACTCGTGTGGGAACAAGCTTGAACACTTGCGATAAATTCATTAAGTATTCTAATTAGTAGGTGTTTGTGCTGTACACACCCTAAACAGTTTTCATTCCAATGGATGGTGCGCCAATAGATCCCTCTTGTATTCCTCATGTCGTCTCCCCCTTCTTATTTCATTCAGATATCCTATCCTCTTCCACGCTTCCCCAGTCTTCTCCCCTCTATTACTCTCCTCAGCATTCCCTCTCCTTTCTATACGCCCTCCATCCATCTCTTCTGCCTCCTCCAAACCTTCGCCATTAGCTTCCACTCCTCTCCAATTCACAGAATTAGAACGTTGTTTTGTAGGAATATGTTCGCACATCAACGTAAGTAGACGAATTTTCATGGTGTAATTACGAATGAACATTTACATGCGCGTTCATTAGCACGTGTGCATGTATCGTGTTAACAAACATTTGGAAACGATTATTGTCACGAAGTCGAGTAACTCGGTCAAGATACTTGAGTCTCGAACCGTCAATTAGATGACCCGAGGTGAGAAGATTCCTAAAGAGTGTTTCCGCATTCCTTTCCTCCCGTCGTGGTGTATTAATTTCGACCTGAAGAAGGAAAGAAAAACGTCTTTGATGAAGCGGTCACGAAGAGGGAGAAAATGGACGCGGCCCACAACTGTACCGACGCGAAACATTTCAGGGCAGCGATGAATTAAAAATTGATACTCATCTCCTGGCGCTACGGATGGGTTGGATGCTGTGCGGTAAATCATCCTTGATTATCCAGTTGAAGGAAAGGCAAAAATGGGATCGTAGGGTCAGCTTGGTGGACACGAAGTTTGTTGTTCCTCGCAAATGACCTTGATTGAGCTGCACTTTCGGTACATAATCTTCATATTTGTACTGCAGCTCTCAGAAGAGTATACTGTCAGCAGATTTCAGCAATTAGAGACGTTCTCGCTTTGCTCTCAATTTATCCAATAAAAGTGGTTCTTCAATCAGGTAATGGTCGATAATGCAAAGATTTCTATAGGCGTCCGGACGACGACCTATTTATTTATTTACTTGTCATTTATTGGTTACAGGAAATAAGTAATTTATACATTTAAGACACTTTGAGACATAATTACTGAGGGTGACCAGCACCAACCCAAAATTTTCCTTTTTTTCTTCATCTCTCAGTCATCACCAATGGAAATTGGTGTACATTTCAAAACAAATTAAGTTAAATATTCTTTTCCGGTAAATTAATTCCATGCAAAGTGATTATTCAATTTCTTTAGTGATAATTAGACAACTTCCGTGATGAGGATGTAATTCAGGACCATCAACATAGTGACCTCGGAAATCCTAATGGTGATGAGTAATTTTTATAACTTTGAAATCTATAAATTTCCGGATAGAAGTTTGTTGTCTGTCTTGGAAAATTGTGTTAATCATAATTTGAGTCGGCTCATGGTAATAGCGCGGTGGCAATATACTGATTTGACTGAGAAAGAAATGGGAAGAAAAAGTTTTTACAAGGAAAGAAAACTAATTTATTAACTTGAAAATTTTACAGACCACAGAACAGAGTATTCTGTGGTCTGCAGAAGTTTCAAGTTAATAAATCTGTGATGAGCACCGCAAAGTTAATGAAGATCAAGTGTTTTTTAAGAAAAGAAAACAGCGGCGAGGAAATAAAGCATCTTTTCACGACTGTATGGCTTAAATATTCACCACATCAAGGATTCTTCAGTCACGTGAATCCCTTCCCCATGCGGCATTGGATTTGTTCCCTTATTGGCTGCTTTTCTCACTGTAAACTCGGCTATTATCTCAGCCAAACTCAAAATTCGTTCTGTAAGAAGCATTTTTCTGAGTTAATAGGCAGACTATCAAGATTGTATTAGTTACTTGCCTGTGCTTCTGAGGACCGGCAGAATAAGCTTACAATAATAACACCGTTCTAAATCATCGTACTCTCCAGACATAAGAAATGGACCACATGTTCCAGTTTCCTCTATCCGATCTTGATGTTTTAAGTCTTGCCTTTCGGCTTCGGGAGGATCTCATTATATCTTCAAGCACTCGGTGCGCGTTATTTTATTTTTCGCACGGACGTCTGGTGATCTCTTCCCAGCTTTTCTCTTTTTTTCCGATCGCTCGCAATCTGCAATTAAAATACCGACTCGATTTCTCTCATCTGCCCGGGCATCACCTGCCCTCGGGGTCCACTGCGGACGGGGGAGAGTGAAGGAGTTCGTTTATTTTTTTTAATGTGAAAGGGAAACTGGAGTTCCCGCGAGCTGCCGTTTTAAACCGCGGGAAATGTTTGCCCTGAGAATGGAACGTGAGTTTATGAAAAAAAATAATTCGTTGTTCGTCATTTTTACTTTCTACCGTCGGACTTTCGCACTCGAACGGGTGTTGTTGTTGGGCGGATGGCAATTTGTGGTCGGAGATGGGCACTTTGCGAAAAAAAAGAAACTTTTTGAACGTTTGTAAGCGTTTGAACAATTTTTTTTCTCGTCGGACGCCTAAAAACGTGTAAAAATCTCAATACCTTTAAAATAAAATCCTTATCCTAATACCCTGAGAATGGAACGTGAGTTTATCACTACGTTTACCAATCAAACTCAGATCGATTTGGCCGGCTCAGCTCGGTATGTTAAACGCAACGGGCTGGTAGGATCGATATGAGAAGCTCTCTGCCAGTCTGAGATTTCAAATCGATAGGAACCGATTCAAATCGATATTTCAATCGACTTCGAATTGGTTAACTGGGCGATCCGAGTCGGATTAGAATGCTCAGATCGGTCCGAGTTCACATCGATCTGAGTTCGATTGGTAAACGTAGTGTATGAAAAAAAATAACTCGTTGTTCGTCTTTTTTACTTTCTACCGTCGGACTTTCACACTCGAACGCGAGATGTTGGTGGGCGAATGGCAATTTGTGGTCGGAGATGGGCACTTTGCGAAAAAAAAGAAACTTTTTGAACGTTTGTAAGCGTTTGAACAAAAATTTCTTCTCATTGGACGCATAAAAACGTGGAAAAATAATAATACCCAGAGTTAAAAGTGTAATTGAACGTTATTTTTCCTTTTTACACTCCGCGTCAAACTCTTCGCCACAAACTTCTTTGTATCTTTGTCCTTATCAAGTTCCCGTCGTCAACCTCCTTTTACCTGCTAGACGCTTCTTTTTCTTGCCTTATGTTTTATATTCATTAATTTATTTGTTCCCAGTACAAGTACATACACATAAAGGTAAATATCACAAAATTTCAAAACGAGGGAGATAGGTTCCCCTTAGGATAACATCCTGTTTGGGGTTAACTGTCTCTTCTTTGTCTATCAAAATTATATCAGCATAGAAAACAGCAAAAATCAGTCACTGTGCTGCAAATTGCTAATCACCTAACAAACATTATTAGTGGATACAAAAATATAAACAATAAGAAAATTAATATGGAAAAAACATTGATAATGCCGGAACACACAACAGAATCTGATTAGGATCACTGCAAGTCACAGATATAGTTTTTTAAGATTATGATACATAAGTAATGTAACACGAACCTATTTGGAGGAAAAGAATCTAAAGTTAATTAATTACTAGCAAGCATAACATGCCCTCCCGAATTCCCCTTCTAAAGTCTCTCTTTGAAGAAGTAGCTTAGTATTTTTGAAAGTATTTTACCAATAGTGCTGGAAGATGGACAGGATGATATCTCTTTTACTTTTTAAAGATGTACAGATTAGTGATGCACCGCCTTCATTTTTTTCAGTCTATCAGGCGACATCCTATTGGTACACAAGCATTTCATATTCAATTTTAAAGACAAACCTTATAGCTCGTATACGGGTACCCTTGTACACCAATGGTACCCGTCTACGAGCTATAACTTGAGATTCCTTGTGGTCCGTGTAGCATACTAGTGTCCACTCCGTCCACTTCGGTGCTCCCACCGCCGCACTTTGATACCACCGCACTTTAACACGTAGCCTCAGGGCACTTCTATTCATATCTCGTAATAATTCGATTCTATACGTATATACATGGATTCCCATAATCGAAATATATGTTTCCAATTATTATAATGGTTGCTAACAAATAGGAAGATATTATGCCGAGTGAAAAACACGTATTTACCAACAATTTATAATTCGGCGCCGTAAACCCAATTCATAAAAGTGCTTTAATTAAGACGAAATGTAAAAAAATTGAATCTTTGATTCATTTATTTGGGGACTTTGACTTGCAGTCTGGATCGAGGTGTATTTTCACGTAATATTGTCTTATATTGTTTTGGTAGGATCCATTAATTTAGCCCTGGAAGGGGTAAATCTTGCACCTAACTGTTCGGTCTTATTTAGTCGGTTACGTCTGCCCTTCAGATGCAGTTTGGGGATAAAATGTTTACCTATTTAGCTAAAATTCGTAAAATTCTGCTTTATTCGTCGACAACGCTCAATTTTAATGGCCCTGAATTAGTATGGGATGAGAAAGTTGTATGGGATCGTGGAGTAAACTCTGTGATGTCATAATTATGCAATAATAAATAAACTTATCCTAAAATGTGTGGTTATTTCCACCGTATAAACAGACGTGCTTAAGTGTGGTCGAAGAATTTTTTCGACATATTTGGAAAGTTATTAAAATGTGCTCTCAATGACTCGTGGTTACCGCTCCATCCACCGTAAGGGCGTATTTGGAAGCAATGGGTTGAAAAAAAGTACTTCGGTCCACAGATTTCGGTGCGTGATTCCGCTAGCCTTAAAACCACGGTTTACCGCAAGTGCTCTCTTTACTAATTGGCGTGGAATTGGCGATGCGTCTTCGCGATTGACCGAGAGGATCTCACCGATCTCCGGTGGGCCTCCACAGCGCGGACTCCGGGAGCACTTTTTTCCCTTCGTAATTGCTTTCCGCTAGAAAGTTCCTCAGTCACGAATCGTGATATTTGGTGGGAGTGAGGTGGGGGTGGGAGAATGAGGGGGGGTCTACGCTCACCTTCCCCGATCTTCTTTTGTCAGTATCGCCTACGCGCTGGTCCGCGGAGAGAGACTTTTTTTCTTCCGAGCGTCGGGATCAGACGTTTAAGAAATTCCCGGGTTCTAGGATGCCGTGGTGCCACTGTGGTCCTCTTATAAGGTACGCAACATATGAATATCTATATCTGCGTTATTTCTGTGAAGCCCTTGCAAGGGCCCGTGGCTGGGAGTGTTAAGGTATCGGCCTTGAAGACTATAGGGATTCTGGAAAAGGGAATGGACGTTGGAAGTCTAATTAAATCGCCAACCACTCGGATAGTGGTAAGTTTAAGAATAAATCTCTCATTTGCGTCGGTAGTCTCGAATCACTCGGACTTTGAAGAATATGGTCGGCATGCGAGAAAAATAGCGCAAAATTAACGTTAGCGTGCCTTTTCGACAATGACAGCGTTCACCGAACAACTCAATTCACATAAAATCTGTAAAACCCGCTTCAAGTTGGGAAGAACAATCGCCTAGGATTTGGTAGATATTGTTGTGGCGTGAAACTTGTGGGTGCAGTGTCATTGGCGTTTTTTAAACCCATTTCGGCCACCCATTGTTACATGTTTGTTTGAATTATAGGAGAAATATACAAACAGGGAAGAGTTAAGTATTGAGGTGTATTTTCACGTATTTTTGTCTCGCATTGTGGTGTTAGGAACCAATAATTTAGCCCCTTAAGAGGTAAACCTAACTGTTTGGTCTTATTTAGTCAGTTACGGCTGCCCTTCAGGTGAAGTTTGGGTATCAAATGTTAACCTCTTTTGCCAACATGAAGCCCCTGCGTTTTTAAGTGAATGGAAGTGAAGTATCATTCACGATGCATTCAGTATAGGATGTGAATAAAATGGGAGAACAGAATATGAAAAAGGAAGAGTAGATTTCGAGTAGCGATTTGGAATATTCTGCTTTATTCGTAGTACATAATCGAAAACGCTCAATTTTAATGGCCCTGAATTGTTTAATGGGATAGTTGAGTTTCCCTACTTTAATTCCGTCTTGAAAAAAGACGTACGTTTTGTATTTCCTTGATTTTTATATACCAGTATGATTCCTTTGTCTAATTGCTGTTGCCAAGGTCTTCTGTAACTTATTATAATAATAATTATTATTTTACTATATATGTATCTATGTAATTCTTTCACTGTGCAAGTTTTTCTGAGCGAGCGTTTTTTAACATTAGACATTTCGTTAAAGCATAACGGGTAAGCCAAGTAACTAATGATCTTTTTTTTCTTCCTCAGACACCTCCTATGAAAAAGCCTGTAGCGGCAGCCGAAGAGGGAGTGCCCCAGCAACGCCTGTCCTTGGAACACGCGCCCTGGAGCTTACACCATCACGGATAGTAGTAAGTTTAAGAATAAATCTCTCATTTGCGACGGTAGTCTCGAAAATGCGTACCCATCCCATATTTATTCTTATTAGTTGGTCAGATTTATCGTTAAACAATATATTTTTATGGATATTTCGAATGTACGCGGGGGATCGGGTTGGTGTGGTGGCTAGAGCACTGGCTAACCATGCGGGCGGCCAGGGTTCAAATCCCTGCAGAGGAGGATGTTTTTCAGAGGAAACCCGATCCCTATTTGAGTGTCTTATGGAGGGCACTTCAAGTGCAGTTCTCCGTCTGTCGGATGAGGCGTTAAACCGTGATCCCCTTGGCGCCTTTCGTTAAGAGTAGGCTAATGCCGACGCCGGGTTTCTATCCACCCTTCCTTCCTTAACTATCCCCTATGGCGCAAATGACCTTAGCTCCTTAGCTGTCGGTCGCCTCCCCAAAATCCATTCCAATCGAATGTACGCATTTATTTGATATGGTTTCTTGGGGCTCTAAATGTATTTCTCTAGATTTTTCCTTGGAGGTGAAAATTTTTGTGGTGACTTTCGCGGTAGACGCCAACGGAGGACGATAGAATATTTTAATTCATTCTCGAAAAATCATTCAAAATGATGCCTATTAGTTGGTTACTGGTTGAAGCACTCATCACGAATTCCGGAGATTCGGCTTCGTGTGACAGTGTTAGACCATTGGTTCTCAAGCTATTTCGATTAATTCCCTCGTATACGTAGCTCAGAATGTCATTCTTCCTTTTCAATAGAAGTTTTTAAAGAGTGCATAATTTTATAATTTCGCTTGTGAGAATGATGAGCGTATTAAAGACCAATTTCAGTTAATTTTAGTCTAACAAGATTAACCCCATCTCTAGGGAATTTCTCCTCAGGGGTAGGTTCGAGGATTTCCCTCCATTTTAGGACCGCCTTGGCTAGCGCGCTGAAATTTCTGAAAATATCTCATTCGATATTAGTATTAACTTCAGCAAAACAATGATCATCGATTCGCTCAAGAAAAATGAGAAAGATAATAATTTTGGTATTATGGGTGCCATAGATAATAGTTGCCGAGAAGAAACATGTTTTTAAATTGAACTGTACGAAGGTTCAGCTTTGTGGTTATTAGACGTCGAAGATACGCAGTGCGAAATTGCGGAGTGCAAAAAATGTGACCTTTTTTTACTTGAACTCCAAAAAGTTGCCCAAAATTTGTTTTGTTTTAATTTTTCTATTGTTCTACTCAATGATTGTGTATGAAACAGATTTATGTACATGATGATGTATATACATAACGTGAAAATGCAATCAGCCGTCTTGATTTAATTAAGGTTTAAACCGAACAAGATTCTGGCGCAAGTAGTTGGTGAATGATTTTTTCGCGGCGCCTTGCGCTTATGTTTGCCATTTTACTGAATTTAAAAAATAATTTTCTTATAAAATAGGAAGACTGCATGCAAAAAAGGGTTATCAATATGTTGATGAGAAAAGTTTAGTAAATTTATGCCTTATTTATCGGTGGGAGCTTTGCAGCTAATGGCATTAATGTTTTTTCCGCAGAATTTCTTCTCGAAGAGATCATTTCGATCGAACCCCTTGAAGCGTACAAAGAGCGTCACAAAGCTCGAAAGGAAAAGGATACCAGACAGTATTCCAGCAGACAGGTAAATATTTTTCCTCTCATTTGTGGCCCTAGATTTTTTTGGAATGACATCACAATTAATCATTTTTCGCTCGTCCAAGTTTTAAAATTGCATTTATGTTGCTCGAAATGGTTATCCACATGCTTGGGCATAGAGTTATGTTGAATCCTGAGTAATAAAAATTCTCCATGTCTATATCATTTTTATTTCATTCGTGTTCAGGTATATGCTTGTGTTAACCCTCTAATTAAAATTCAGTAGAGAATACGACGATACATTAAAATTGTGGAAATTTGATAAAATATGTGAAAAAACCTATCACACTCTCATTTTACGTATGTGTCTGTGTGGCAAAATCGTAAAAATCTTGTGTTTTGGTCTGAGTCCGTCCGTCCGTCCAAGAGAATAGCGCAGTTGAATTATACTGATTTGGCTTTGAAATAAATGAAAAGTAAACAATTTTTTCACTATTGTACGATTTAAACAAAGGCCACTGTCATGGATTCTTCACCCTTGTTATTTCTTTCCCCAAGCGGCATTGAACTTAGAAATTTTGATGCATTTCTGTGAACTGTGCTTTTATCCTGGACGGACTCTAAAGATAAATTCTTGAAAAAATCGCACTTCAGAAACTTTTCTGTTAGAAATGATTCTGTTATTAAACACTCAATCAAATCCCTCAAACTCAACCATGAGGCAATAAAATTTTTAAAATCAATTGAAACAAGACGGAATCATAAAAAAAATAAATGGAATGCATTATTCATGCTTCATCAATAAGAAATTAGCTAGAATCAAGAGTTGCCACTGTTACATTGGCAATAATCCTGAATTTAGTCATTGCACTTGGCAGGCATGATGAGCTAAGTGCATATAAACCTCAAATTATATTGTAACAGAAACAACAATTGCACATTTCCACAGGAGATTTAAAGTCTTATAAGTACAGTCTTGTACCTGATGATGGCTCTGTGAGCTGAAACGTGTTGTACCATGGGTTGTACTCATTAAAATACCCTGTGGAAAAGTGCAATTGTTGTTTCTGTTATAATCTGACGAACTTCCACGATATCTCGCCTGAATCTGTTGAAGTCATAAACCTCAAATCCTATAGTGTGCAGTCCATGACCATTCTGGGACATTCATGCATGTTAATTTAAATGTAACGCAACTGCTGTAGACCCTCGGCCCGATACTGACAATTTCGAACTGGCCCCGTCGTACGGATCCCCCCGCGATATGTCGGCAATCGACCAATATGGCCACGCGTCCATTGCGTTGACTGCAGTTTTACCATATTTCTACCTTTTCTTATGATCTAGTGTTCGGAGTGGTTGCTCTGGGCTGGGTGGAGGGTCCTCCTCATCTTCTTCGTCCTCTGGCGGGATTGCTCCTAGGCTCAGGTCATCCCGGTCGCATGAATCTCTCCTCTCTGGTCACCCACATAATTCTATGTTGATGATGCACACCCTCGACCTTGGCTTGGGCCTTCTGGTCCCCTCAGCAGTGGGCGGGAGTGCCAATGGACCTGGCATAGGGCAGGTGTCAACGAGCGGAGTGGAGATTAAACCACTTCATGCCTCTGTGCTCGGCAGAGAACACTGCTTTCAGGTAAGGCATCCTCCGTATGTTTTCAGTGCCTGCTGCTAGTGGTCTAATTTTGTGAAAATGTACTGTTAAATTTTTTGTTCAAATTGTGGAAAAGTGTTTTGTTAAACCTGGTCTAACTACCTATTTGATGGATGAGAGTAAACTGAGGGCATTTGAAGTTTGATTGTGAGTGAAAAAAGTGAGCTGACTGGAGTGGATGACGGATTAGGAAATTGTGACACAAAGGAAAGATACACTTTGCCAATTCCACATAAAATTTAGTTATATTTACAACCGGTTCCATTGCAGAGTTAAATTTTCAGGTGAAAATTTAAATGAGAGGGATTCCTCAATTCCAGATGTGACCATCACCATTAAAGATAAAAAATTCTATTTTCCCATCTTCATTGTGAAACCAAGAAAAATACACCTTGCAAATTTCTCATAAATTTATTCTTACTTAGAAATTGTTAGGTTTATTTAGATATAAATGTAATGGGAAACTCCTAATAAATATTACATTGTAACTATACCATATTTCAGGCATTAGTCCAAATTCAGACTTAGCAAAAATTCTTATGTATTCATTGATATTCCATTTGGATATTGTTTCAACTTCTGGGGCTAAATTGTCTAATAGTTTTCATTCTCTTGAGAGTGGACATTTTTACCCAACTATGCCATAGTACCTCATTTTAATGAAGTCATGTTTGCCCTGGGTTAGGGCCATTGGTGATCCTTATTCATCATGTAATTGAACATTTACTTAATCTTTTGCAGGTCACATTGCCTGGAGCACAAGGCAGTCCAAAGTATTTCTCATGTGGGACGGCCGAGGAGAGAGACAAATGGGTATACAGGTAAGCAGTTTTGGTATCCTCATGGTGAAGTTTTGTTTGGATCGATTAAACTTGGCAATTATTTTATGTTCTGCCTCTAGTTACACAAAATAGCATTATTGAATGATTTTTCTGTTTTGATGGTGTTGATGATTTCTTATTGTGTAAGAGCATCTACTTCTGTATGGATTGAGTGGATGTATGTTTTGAGTTATTTATTTACAGTGACTGTACAGTTATATTTTTCATGAACTCATTTTGACTTTAACCTTAGGTATTACACTTTGGGTGAGCATAGCTTATTTCAGTATGTGTCTCTCTTTCATAGTCTCCGGAAAGCTGTGCAACCTGATCGGGAGAATGTTCGGAGGACAGATAATTCTCTTAAAATTTGGATACTGGAGGCAAAAGGTGTCGCAAATAAGAAAAGGTTTGTAAAATTTGGAATTTCAATGCCATTTTGTCACACTCTATCATTTAACTTATATCATTAATTTCCTGAAAGGTATAAGCCTTCTAAAGAGCACGAAGTGGTATTCTTTATGTTATCCTCTGTGTCAGACAGAAACCTGAAACATTTCATTAGCTCATTCTAATTGAATCCTTGTCTCAATATAATTTCTGAAGCAATTGTAATTATTGGTTTGAAGATGGAACGTCTGGTTTAATTCCTATCACCATGATGCAAAATTTGTATAGGTTTTAAAAGTATTTTTATATCCTGGTCAAATGTCCCTTCTAATTTTCACTTTATTGTGAAAGCTGTTGAGTTTTTTGCATATTAAAACCTCTGTATTCACATCCAAAATCCTTAGACGGTTCTTGTTTAACTGTTATCACCCATCGAATTATGACCTAATATTCCGAGCAAAATTAAGTGGCATGCATAATTTACTGAACTAATTCCAGGCTATTTCTATTCCACAGATACTTCTGTGAAGTTTGTCTTGATAAAACCTTGTATGCTCGCACATCCGGCAAGCAGAAAGGAGAGATGTGTTTCTGGGGTGAGCACTTTGATTTCCAAGGCTTGCCAACTGTCAATATTCTCAACGTTCATCTGTACAGAGAGGCAGATAAGAAGAAAAAGAGGGACAAAAGTGTTATCATAGGTGAGTTTTATAGACAAATTTGAAGAAATTTTTTATCCTAGACAAACATCCTTTTTAATTTGCCCTCCGTCTTGAAGGCTATTGAGTTTTATAAATATTAAAACTACTTAACTCACATCTACAGTAGGTACTTAGATGTTTAAAGTTTTACTTTTGATCCCCCAATAGTTATAACAGTGAGACTTGTTGAGAGGAAATTGCAATCTCGGTCTTCATTATGTTAAAATTCCACCATTTTATGCCTAATACTTCTTTTCTGTTTGAAGTCAATCATTTTTAACCTTGCAAATCATGTCATCACTAAATGACTTAGTATTTACTTTGTATGTTTCACCCTTTTTTGTCCCATTTTGTTAATGACATAGGCCAAATCCATAAAGCTAAGGTGGAAATCTTTGCTTTTAAATCATTTCCTGCCTCCACATTTAAATAATTTGTGACTTTTTTCATCAAATTGTAAGGCTTAGTATTTTTTAAATGTGGCTGTGAACACCTTTTGCCATGTGTATATTGTTTTGATGCACTGACATTGATGGAATCATGTGAAATTTGTGTATTGTACAACATTGTGAAATTTGTGTATAGACACATATTGAATGTTATATAGTTTTTAATCATAATGTGTTATTTAATTTTTTGTTGATAATATTTTTCTTGTGTTTTGATTTACCTGTATTTTTAAGAAAGCAACAATATGCTTCTTTTGTATCAGGAGAAATATACCTATTTCATCCTTCTAACAATTTCATTTGGTTTCTTTAACTGCACGTCATCTGCAATTGCATCCATTATATGTTGATTACAATTGGAATATTTTGGCATAAAGGTTTCATTATAATTTTTTGGGAATATTTCTTCGTACCTCGCATGTATTAACTTTGATTTTATTACACAGGAACTGTGAGTATACCCATCCATGATGTGACATCTCGCTACCTCATCGAAAAATGGTATCCAGTCTTGTCAGAGAAGGCTGTCAACAGCGGAGCTTCTGGAGTCATGCATTCAGCATCAGGGACAATGCTCTCTACATCAGCCTACTCATCATCATACTCTTCGAGCTCGTCAACTAAAGAGCTTCCTGCTCTCAGGGTGAAGTGCCGATTCCAGTCAGTCGACATTCTCCCGCTTTCTGTCTATCAGGAATTCTTGGAGGTAAGATATCTGTATATAATAACTGAAAGTGGTGCCTAGTTTTAAGCAATGTGCTTATTTTTAAAGGGAATTTATGAAGTACATTATTTTTCCTATCAATTGTTTCCTAGTCCTGTAATCTCAAGAATGTGTAAGGGCTTGCTTATTCCCACTTGAGAAATGCATTGAAATTCTTTAAAATCATTACACACTCTTAATGGCCCTGCTACTTGATTAATTATCCATGTTAAACAAATTTAGATGATTCACAGGGAGTTTGTTTTTACATAAGAAATTTTGTTTTAGAGCTATGTATATTAATTGAATGCATTAGCTCCACATGAACGTAGTGTAAGATGTATTGCAGGTAGTGCAAATTCTGGAAAAGTTGGAATCCTAAATGACTAGTAGTGAAAACTGTTTGACTGTTGACACCAGGCATGACATATTAGAAATTTTTATGAAATTGAGTAATGCACTCAGAATAAGAAGTACCGAATGTACACCAATGTTTTTCTCGTCAGTGGATGCTCAATTTCTCTTCATCTTGATGGCATCTGATTCATGTGTTTGATTTCTCATTTCAGTACCTGAAGAGTGAGTACAGCACTGTCTGTGAAGCTCTTGAACCTGTTGTTGGAGTGCGTGCAAAGGAGGACATAGCAACAGCATTGGTGAACGTTATGCAGAGGGAAGGCCTTGCACGAGATTTCCTTGCTGACCTAGTCATGATGGACATTCATCGAGTTGGTGAGTCATTAGCTTTGGAATTTTTAAAAATGTTGTTCAAAATATGTATCCCTGCGATTATCCTTTATTACAGAGTGAGATAATTACAGGGCTTTGAAGAGAATGATTAAATTGCAATATTGCAGATGAATAACTGTTTTAAGAAGTATGGTGAAAAGATATAAAAAAGATAGCCTAGTGGGATATTACTAACTTATGAAATTACTCAAGGGAATGCTGTTAAATTCCTTTGTCCTCATTTGACTTGATTTATTATTGTAAATTATTAATTTTCTTTCCAACCCCTCAAAAGATCTAATTCCTAACTAGGTAGGTACCTTATGTCAACTTAATCCTTCCATATTAACCTGGTGAATTATTTATCCAACTAACTCTCTCATGCAGACTTCTTCAGTCTGCTATTTCTTGTTGTGCATGAAGTACCAAATGATGAAAAAAATCTTAATTATTATCATATGTAAATAAAAATTATTTTTATCTTTAATTTTTTATTTAACTGTTGATCTGCTGGGTTATATACATGACCTAGATTAAGTCAACAGACTGGTAGGGTCAAAAAAATTCAACTTATGTTGAAAATTTTAAAAATATTGTCTTTGCTGCTCAATAAATCCATCAACTGAATTTCATCAACTGAACAAAAAGAAAGGAACTTCCCATTAACCTCCTTTTGTTATACGTAAATACATCAAAAGAAACCATGTCACTAGTATGGATATACATATAACTGGCTAAAGGTAACTTTTTACTGTATTTGTATGGGCTCTGATTTTTCTTCATTGTGTCCTTATGTTTGTTTAAGCTTCATTCTGTGTCTTCCATGTCTTTTGTGATATTTTCCATGGAACATTATACATCTGCAATATTATTACTTCAGGTTCATATACATCACATACATGTCAATTAGCTATTTGTATAGTTTCTCACTTGGTAAATGGATTGCTTTGAAACTTCAATTAAGTATCGTTATGAATGCTGGAAACTGGTAGTGACATGTTAAAGAATTTTTTATTTCTCTCTAATTATGAGTAATTTCTCCCTTTACAGATGATGAGAGGCTTACTTTCAGAGGAAACTCACTGGCCACCAAGGCAATGGAGGCATATCTGAAACTGACAGGAGACCGTTATCTCCTGGATACTCTTGGAGATGTGGTTGGTGCCATGGTGAATGGTGGAAGCGGAGGCACCTTGGCTACCGCTGGTCTGGGGGGTGATTGTGAGGTTGACCCTCTCAAAGTGTGCAGTGTTGCCATGCTTCATCGACAGCAGGCTAACCTGAGAGCTGCTGTTCAGGCAGTCTGGACACGTATTTTATCATCGCACAACACTTTTCCAATGTAAGTATTTCTGTACCTTTTACAGTGATGACTGTCCGTGAATGAATATTGAATTTTTCAAGTGATGTCATTGGTTTATTCATTAATTTTCTGCCTGCATGTAGTTTACATAAAGATGGAGTTGAGGTGATTTAAGATTTCAGTTTTTGTATTCACAATGTATGTATTGTTAATTATCTTGGTCATAACAATGATAATGATAAGTTTATTTATTCAAATGATGCATTGCGCAGTATTGAAAATACATATGGCAGGTGCATAGGACATATCTAAAAGCAAATGCAATTATGTATAAAAATAATACAGAATACAGATACATCAGAGTTGTATACACTTAAATTGTGGATAAATATTCACTTACACTGTAGTAGCACTCATTGACCAGGTATGCAGGTAACCTTTTCTTGAATAAAGGAATTCTTTGTTCATTTTTTAAACAACTGGGTAGGGTATTAAACAGTTTTGTGCACATTCATAATTGGCCCTTTGGCTACCAAAGACAGGTTTGTTGTTTTCGCATGTATATCTTTACATCTTCTGGTATTATAGCTCTGATAACTGTTATTCATTGTAAAGTCATTCTTGTTTTTCATTGTATAAATGACGGCATGGTAAATGTATACACAAGGTATAGTTAATTTTCCTAAGTATTTAAAAAGAGGTCGACAATGTTCATGATAATGTTGTTTACATATGTTTCATATTATTTATCATGTACCGTCCACCATTTTTGTGGCTAACCATTTGCTGGCAGGTATTTACATTAGCTTTCATGCATTAGGCTGTGTACCATAGTGAAATCCTTTCATATTTAAGAAATCAATATACATTTTGCTCTGTCTTTTTGCAGTGAATTGCGTAATTGCTTCCGCACACTCAGACAGCGACTTACAGCTGATAACCGTGAAGATCTCAGTGATCACCTGATATCAGCCTCTATCTTCTTACGCTTCCTTTGCCCTGCAATCCTCAGTCCTAGTCTCTTCAACATCACTCACGGTAAGCCCTTTTCATTAGTTTTCCTCATAATCATATTGCCAAAGAAAGGATCAAAGAGCATTCTTCGGTTGCTAATACAGTGTAATCTCTGTAAGACTAATATTCATATTCTTATATTTTGTTTACAGAATATCCCAATGAAAAGGCGGCCAGGAATCTCACATTGGTGGCCAAAACCCTTCAAACATTGGCAAACTTCACACGTTTTCAAGGAAAGGAAAATTTCATGGAATTCATGAATGATTTCCTTGAAAGGGAAGCTCCAGCCATGAAGACATTTTTGCATAACATATCTGTGAGTTTCTTTCCTTTTATTTTTTTTAAATTTAAGTAGAGCTATGAAAACTATTATCTGAGAATCTCTCTCTCTTGATTTTCAAAAAGGCTAATCCTTCAATACATTGTTATTTTTTTCAGAGTCCTCCAACCAAAGAAAATCAGACACCCGAGTTTGATGGGTACATAGACCTGGGAAAACAGTTAAGCATTCTTGAAGCTTTGCTCACTGAGTGTATAGACAAGATTCCAGGACAGGTAGGTTACCTGTTTTATTTTACATTATATTCATGCTTAGGAGTACTTATACATGAACATCTGCTCATAACCAGTGTTTACTTCACTCAAGGCATTCTTCTCAAGTTCTTCCCTCGGTTAGGCTCAGCATACTGGCTGACATTTTGATGCTCTAGACTTTTATACTAATATTGATCTCTTTACTCTATACTTTCGTTTGTATTATTTATTGATTAGGTTTCAACTTGATAGCTTTTGAACCTTATCGTGGCATTAAAAAGTAATCAAGTTCTGGCATAAAATTCCATTATGTGTGAGAAAACATTTTATGCAGTGGATGTTTTTTTTCTCTTCATCATCCATAACTATTTTGACTTTGGTTCCTACATTCACTGTTTTCTTGTATACTGTCTTCCTCAGGTGGTAGTTTAATTTCAAGTTGAAACCAAATAATCTGTAACCATGAGTTTCTTATTATTCATAATTAGAAATCCAATTTATGGGATTCTTGTTACGATTTAAGAGTTTGCATAAAAGTCAGAAATTTTGTTATGGTGCACATGTGTACATACTCTGCTTGGAGTTTGTGCATTTCTTTATGTTATGTATGTATGTTTTCTCTCTCTATTTTTAGTGGCCTTCTGAGTTGGCCAGACTTCAGGGCATCCTGAGAAGGATACATGAGGCACAAGCTGAGCCATCAGGCCTTCCTCCTGCCATGCAACAGCAGCAGCAATGCAATTCTCCAGTGCCAGCCACTTCTGTGGCTCCCAGCCAAACGTCTAACCACCAGCAGTCGGTGGCATCACACCAGCATGGGTGGTCAAACAACAACAACAATGGTGGTGAGAGTAATGGAAATGAGAATGGGTCACAGGGTACCATGAGGAGCACTGATGGGGAACACAACTCCTTCCAGTCGCTCCAGAGGAATATCTTCAGGTAATCAATGTTGATATCTGCATTTTACCACTTTGATTTTTCATATGATACGCAGAAAAGTATACCTTTTTTCATCACTATCTACGAAATATAAAAAGTTAATAACTCATTGTTGGTATAACATTGATGTCATGTTGTGAACCAGGGCTTAATTTCAACCGGAGTACTGATCTGGTACTCTGCAATGCTGAAGTGGAGCTCTGGAGTATTATTGAAAATAATCTCACATTCAATGAATTTGATTCTTATTTGATTTTTGTTGTTCAGGGCAATAAACTAACCTAGCTCAATTAATGCTGGGCCAATTATTGAAAGATAATCCACAAATTTTAGGATAGTATTGCTAAAAGGCCACTTTATATTGCAATCAATGAATTCTCTTTTTCACAAGAGAATATGTTCTATATATTTTTTCAAAATTTCTTCATTTTTTCCCAAGAGCTGGGAAGGCAAACTTCATTTTAATTTATGTAATTTTCTTTAAGGGAAGGTTTTCATTTTATTGACTAGATTTCATGAGTGTCTATATTCTCACTAAGGCTTTCATTTCTTCCAGGTTTAATGATCCTACCGTCAGTCGATCAAATGATGCAGCTGCAAATCCTCAGAGGTCACCAGTTGCACGAGCAGCAACACTTCCAAGAAATGCTTACCTACAGGGTCTGGGATCTGCACCCCATCAGCAGAAAGTGATTGTTCCAAATGAGAGGTTTCAAGGATCTGGTGAAAATGAGTATGGACACCAGACAGGGTATAGTGGAATAATGCACAGCAGTTCGGGTCATCATTTGAGCAGCATGGGTAATCTGCTGAACCCATCCCAGCCTCAGGGTGTGAATCCTTCAAAACCCACTGTGCCACTGACTGCTTTTGTGCCCAGCCAGCACCATCGGCAAGGTGTAATGGATCCAGCGATGGAGTCTCATCAACCTTCCGTGCAGTTGGTTGCCCAGGTGGCACCAACTCAGCACCGGCATTTCACACGTCAGAACCATGTTGTCGTGCAGAATGGAGCGATGAATGGCATCTCAGTGGCCGAACAGAAAATGGCATATGGGGGCATTTCTCAGCACAATGGCCATGGTGAGTTTATTGTACTGTTTCACTTTAATCATCCATCATTACCATAAATCCCCATACTAAACCCTGAAAAATAACCCTTTTGACTCGGTAGTCATTTATCATCACATTTTAGGACTTTTGTATTTGAATTTTGTGAAACTCGTAAAATCTTACTTTATATATTTTATTCATAAATATTTATATGGCAAATCATTAAAGACTAACACTTTGAGTGCAATGGGCACAATGGTATGCCCTCCAGTTTTTTCCTAGAAATCCAACAGACATTCTTTGAAATAAAATATGAAACACTTGCAAAAAAAAACCTTTTGGCCAAATTAAAAGTAAATATTTATATTTCAATTCTGCAAAGTGTTCAGTGTTAAATGAAAGATAAATTTGTGACTATTACAATGCTACAAGTATTGATACTTTATATTGGCTTAAAGGGGAATGGACACCATGCAGGCAAAGGTACTTTCACTCTGCTGGGGGTTTTTATTGCCATGGTAACATGCTAGGTGATAAAAGAATTTTGTTGTTTTGCCCTTCCCATGAGAATTGCCTCCCCTCTGCCACTACCTCAAATTATTCTTGAAATCCTCTGCTTTCAGATGATTTTTTACTTTCATTTTTTAAAAGTAATTCCTCCACAATGTATGTATCCACAAGCATGCATCTACTTACCACTCTCCCAGGAATTGAAAGAGTGTGTATTAGGGGGTGTAAGGATATGAGAAATAATCAATTGCATGATATCATCATTATTTCAGAATACAAATTTACTTAAACACCCAGGGTTCAGAAGTGTAAAATCCATCTCAGCTGAATCCTTACAATACATAAGTGAATACATCCATTGGTCACTACCACAAATGAGCTCAGTGTTTTCTTTTGATATAATAAAAAATTATACATGACGTTATATTGTCATTTGACGTCGTAATTCTTCTGCCATTCACTACATGCAATATGTGGTCTTCCTTAGGTCCAAGCACAAAGCCCACAAATGGACTCCAAGCACCAATGGATCATGTACCAAGTCGATTGAGGCATGCCGCTCGTACACAGCACCAACATCGCCACTGTTGCTGTTGCTGTGCTACATCCCGCACTGGTGGAGTTGGAACTGCTGAGTGTGCAGCAGGAAGGAATTGCAATGGGGTTGACGTAAATGGATCCAGGTCGCATGTCTGTCGCTGCAACGATGAGGACGAAGACGATGAGGATTACAGGGGTCACTCAAGGGTCCACATGGTCGAAGATGAGGTTGGCGAAGGGGATGATGAAGAAGAGGAGGAGGAAGAAGATGGCAATACTCAGGGGAGTCAGATATCAATATCACAGCTCTCTAACGTCGCATCTTCTGGATACCAGAGTTTTGCTTACAGCCAAAGCTCCAGTCCAGTTGATCCTGGGATTGTGGCGAATGGCATGCAGAATCAACAAACTGCAGCAACACTGACCAATAACAATAACAACAATAATGGGGATATAATCAAGGTGAGTGATACTTTGGCAACTTGCCTTGATCAAATGTGGGAATCTGGTTGGTGTGGGGGCTTCAGTGCTGGCCTCCCATAGTGAGAGCTTTGGTTGCAAACCTGTTTGAAGCACTGCTTTTTCATTGTAGTCCTGATCCATACTTGAGTGCCCTGTACAGAGTATTTTGAGTGCAATAATGTATTTTGTTTGAGATGCAAAACTTAAGTCCAATTGATGCTTTACATTAAGAATAGTCTAACATCAATGCAGGATTCCTCTCCCCTCATCCTCTATGTTCCTAATAATCCCTTCTTTAGCAACTATCCTTAATGGCTCAAACAGATTTAGTTGTTTGTCACCTTCTCAAAGTACCAACCAGTTGATTGGAGATCATTAATTTGGTATTGTAGGTTTAGTTATTAAGGGAAGCAACTGGCTACCAAGGTGCTTTGCGCCTTTGAAAACAAGTGGGTAGGTTGAATAGGAAAGGATAGTTTGAGAAATGAAGGAAGAGTGGAGAGAAACCCAGAATTAACTTAAGTAAAGGTCCTAAATCAAAGCACCAGGAATCTCCTCCTTCACCAGGATTCAATGTGCAGATCATTCACAAAGTTATTTTTCTTAATGAAGTGAGATCACATGTATGCCTGCTTTAAAGGTCATAGTGTGGAGAGTAGCATTTTTACATGCATAAATTCTAAATGATATGCTGCTGTTAAAAATAATGTCGTCAGATTTGGGTACTACCTCCAAGTTCAAAACTGCAATATATTCTTTCTTCTTCTCAAGGGAAGTTACTCAGTTGTTGGTTGTGTTTGTGAAAATTCACTGCAAAGACTGTAAATGCATATGCCAGTAGTGGTTGTGGTTGATCCTCTGTTGATATATCAAAATGGGTTGCTCTGCAATATTAGTTATTTTCTCCTGGCATTTAAGGGCATAAAATTTGTTAGAAGTTAAGAGCTTTGGTAGGGCAGTACAATAATTTCTGTAGCACTTGTAACCATTCATGTAAGGACCAGACGGCATCCTTTTGATTCTTAAGTGTGTATATATTTAAAATGGATGTCACATGCTGGTTAACTTGGTCTTTTTCATTTGTATTTTAAGTGAGGCTGAAGCTGTTAGTGTTAGTCCGAATAAGCAAGAATTTTCTGGAGTCACCAATAATGGATGCTTACGAAAAATTCTTTTTGGAAGAAATTATGGAAATAATGAAGTACTTCCCCTGTAGAAGCTGTATTTTTTGCCACTGGAAGTAGATAAAGGCACTAAATAATGGAACTTTAAGCTTATCTGTGTTGGGTCTTTTGACTGTGTAACATTGTTACCAAGACCACAAAATTTGAAACTAGAATTATTGATATTGTTGTATTTTAACATACTTATAGGTTGGAGTTTCTTTACCATGAATTATGCATTCCTTTCAGATGACCATCACAAATGGTGATGATAGTGCAGCTGTTGCAAGTGGATTGGGTATTCCTGGCTCTAGACAGCCAATACAAAGGTCTGCGTCATCACATCAACCTCTGGCCTTTGCCAATCCCATGTACCGAATGGGCCACGAAAGCTGTTTGGGCCGAAATGGTGCTGTGCCAACCTCTGTTGCTGCAACAAGAGGGCACCGCAGGAGGTCAATATCTTCCTCGTCATCTTCTTCCCCTGCCACCCCAACCCCACCAGCTGGGAGACGCCACATTCCACCACACCAGCCACCCCCTCAGGTATATCGCCCTGTCCTAATCAGCTTTAGATGTAAATTTCTGTACTTCTTAGCACATTAGATGCAGAGTGATTTCACTGGTTAGATTTTGGAAGAAAAAAATTCTAACAATTTATTGGACAAATATAGGATTGTTCATAAATAAAAATAGTAAATGTGTTAAAGGAATTTGTTGTAGAATCCCAGAAAGAAATGAATGGTGGAGAGCATGCTGTTGGCTGCATCAGACACTGAGTCACAGTCTGCACAGTGTCTGACTAGGGCTGTACTTGATATTGAGGTTGGAATCCAGTGTGATTGGAGCCATTGTAGAGGGTCTCTCATGATTGTGGAACTTGTCCTAGCAAGGGAGCAGTATTTGCATATATACTTTGGAGCATTCCCGCTGTAATTTTAAATTAACCAATATGTAAACAGGCAACCAAAGCAACTGTTGGGACATATTTATTGTTTATCTCATATCCGAAGAATCACTAATTGCCGCAGGAGTTATCGATGGTGCTGATTTCAGAAAGTGACAATTGCACTATAACTGTAAATGCTTACGTGATTCGTTAATGGCTATTAAGTCCTACTGGGAGCCAGTAGCTAACTAGCCTCTCATCAACTGTGGAGTCAAGTGGCTCATCGAGTAGTGAAAATGCATGTTAGCCAGTACTCTAGTTTTACATCACACATTATCTAAGCTATCACACTAATTAGTGAGCCTGTCCTCAAACTTTAGGTGGATTGAGGTAGATTGAGGTGGAATGGGTTAAAGCATGCTGCTGCAACACACTCGATGGTGAAAATAGAGAGATGGAACATAATTTTCCCCTAAGTCCTGATTTTCAAATGATATTTGGAGAAAAAATTGCATCTCATGTTCTGGGAAATATGATACCATATTTTCCTGCTTATGAGACTGTCATGCTGGGTGCACCAAAATGCCTCAAGAAAATCTGCTTGTAAATGCCTTAACAGCTTTAATCTTTTGAGAATTCAGGGACTGTGAAAGGGTTAGTGAATATGATTTGGGTTCTCCAATGGGTCAGACTCAGCATTCCTAGCGATGACTTGTAAATCATAACATCGGCAGAAGTACTGAGTTTTACCCAGTGGAGAAACAGTTCACTCATAACTATCTATATACCTCAGGAAAGCATCTGATGTTTCTTCAGTGAAATATTTTAATCTTTTTGGCTGGGGTATGATGGAAAAAATTTTTCCTCATACATGTCTTTTCAGGTTCTCTAAGTTTGATTTTAATGTTCTTTCTTCAATTTTTCATGAACAGATTGCGCCACATCAGCACCATCATCCACACCTTGTGAACCACAACCCGGCTGGTGCACGGGCACCCAGGACCAACCCACAGTGCTCTGTGCGGCCCACTTGGAGACCTCAACATGTGGTCTCCCTCAGCACTCCAAATCCACAGAACTCAGTTTCATCATCTCTCTCTGGTCTGGCTCTCCGAGGTTCGCCCTATGCCTCTCGAGGTAAGCATATGCATCTGGATTTGCAAAGTGTGCAGAATATTTAGCATGCTATTCAATTAAAGAGTAAAATCCTGCTTTGCTTGCATGAGTTCCTCTCAGGTCTTCATCTGGGTCATGGTCTTCATGCAGGCTGTTTTGACATGCTCACCAGCATGAAGACGTAGAGCCTAGACCTAGACCAGTTGAAGAATCAAGACTAATTTCTGTATCAGACTCATTCGAAAAGCTCCAGATCATACAGATGCTTTGTATGAAAATATAAATGCTCATAGACTTAATTTTTTTATAAATTTTTTTGGAAATATTATCGCAGAAACTTGTATGGAAAAACTTATGATAGTGACAACTATTGAACTATCACCAGACTTGACTCATTGCTCATGGCTCTCAAGGTTACTCATGTCTTGTTGGCAGCATTTTATGGATGAATCATGATTATACTTGTTTTTTGTTCTTATAATTTTTATATCTGTAGTCTACAATTTCATTGAGAATAGCGTTTGTAAAAGAAGTACATAATTTCATGCATACATTGCTAGTCATCATTATGCCAGAAAACACTGGAATTCCATCAGAGTACTGAGACACGCTACTGAGGAAAATGAGCCTATTCATGAGTTTGCATTAAAAACTAAGCATGTGATAGTATTTTTTGGGAAATCTGAATGGGACAACTTGTTACTACCTGTTTAGTGTTATTGTGTCAAATTTCAGCTAATTCATTTGTCATTCATGCATCAAATACCATTGAGATATGTTTCCTCCTTGTTTTTGCAGAACTGTCTCTGCAGGCACACACTCAGATTTGCTGTAGTATGAAGGGCAGGCAGCGTGAAGGGGCCCATGACAGAGATGACCTTTCTGACTCTTCGGAAGAAATGGAGGAGGGTGATGGAGTAGTACCATTCCATGCCCAGAGGTCAGCTGGCAACAGTAGCAGGACTCTGATAAATGCTGGTTTAGCTCCCAGGGATCTTAAAACTGTCTCAGAGGTTAGTACTGGAACAACTGAAATCAATGTAGATTGATTTTGGGTCGTGGCTTCCTAAGTTCCTCTCAGTTGGAAGTTGTAAAATGAGGGATAAATTTCTCCTGTTTTGTCACTTTTGTTGGTCCCACAGATGTAGTTCGTAGGTAAATGATATCCGTCATGTTGCCCTGATAATGGGCATCTGAATTTTTCAAATACAGTAGATTCCGGTTAATTGGGACACATCGGGACTGGCGCACTTTGCCCCAATTGAGCGGCTGCCCCGATTAAGTGAAGTATCCCATTAAGTATGCATAAACAAGCGTAGAAATGAAAACGCACCAAAATTCTGGAGTAACGTGGGCAGTCAGTTCGATATCCACCCCTCTGCACTCTGATCATCAGAACTATTTTTTTCTCCATGAGATCTCTTGAATTTGATTTTGTTTCTGGTCTTCCATTGAGACAGCCATCTGTTGGCTTAAAATCATCAAGACCAAGTTTCAAAGCTAGTTCCTCTGACTCCGACTGACGCAACCCCCTCGTTCACTCACTATGGAAAACGACTGGTTTAAAGCGTCCTCGACATCTGGATCCTTACCTTGACGCTTGCGTTTCAGGGAAGGGTCTTGCTTTCCATTGAGACTCCATTCTTCTCTCAGTTTATCCTGATGCTGCATTAACTGAGCTACCATCGATTTTGGCACCCCCAGAAACGGAATCTGGATTCCCTATAGGCTGGTCTTAAGAGCTTTAAAGGCAGGAATAGGTACCCACATGGAAAATAAGATTAAATGAAAGAAGTAGAATGTTAAAATAACCATTTCCTGGTATGAAAAAAATTGCAATGCCTTGCGAGGGTAGAGTCAATGTCGTCAATGCATGGCCCAAGCAAGCGGCATGATGTCCTGATTAAGCGGAGAAAACACAGGGATATTCTTTGGTTCAGGGATTTTCAGGGATATTGGGTTCTGTTCTTCAGCACTTGCCCCAAATAACCGGTGGCCCAATTAACCGGAATCTACTGTATCTTCAACTCACAGTAAACATGGAGTCCCTAGCAGCTTCATGTCCAACCTTCATGTAATTATGACTCTTTTCATGACACCTTAATTCAAATCCATATTCTGGTTCAATCAGGGTGTCCACTGACTGGGAAAACAGGGAAAATCATGGATTATTCGTGAATTTTCAGCCCCTTTGTTCCCTACTCAAAATTCGTGAATTTTGGGAATCATCATTTTAATGGGAATTTTAAAAATTATCATTTCAAGACAAAAAATCCTTATTTTATGAATAAAATCAACAACAATGACTTTATATCTGTTTTTTGATAATTGTACATGATGTAATGGATTTACTGTTGGTATGAATAAATAAATCAAAGACGAAAACTTAGTAGAGAAAGTAAAGTAATAAAAGTAAAGTAGAAAAACTATGAGTAAGCCTACTTCTGGTTTAGTCTTCTTAAAACTGAGGATGAGTCATTTCCAAACGTCGATTCTCAATTCCACCGATTCTCAGGATTAGAATCCGTATGGAGAATCGATCGCCTAAAGTCGATTCCGATCCCATCGATTCCAGATAGATAAATATTCAAATCAAATTTCATTCATCACATCATATTTGTCTCAGAAATTTTGGGTGTAGGCTATCAATTTGTACTTTTTATCTACCTCAATAAGCTGAGGATATATTTGCTATTTGTTAATAAATATACTTTTTGAGCGACTTAATTGTCTTTGCTATTTTATTTCAGCCAATACTTGAATTTGAATAATAGTCGTACGCTACTCGTATATCAATATCCATCCTATTATTAGGCATTAGAATCAATGGAATTGGAATCGAGAATCGATTTGAAAGAATGGGAATTGAAGAAAAGTGGAATCGACTCATCCCTACTTAAAACCAATATAAAACTTACGTACATACAAACCAATCATGCCGTTCCCTTCCAGGGTTGGCACAGTCACAAACTTTCACTCATAAATACATATTTGTGCTTCTAACTCTGCTACAATAATTTCCTCCATACTGACCTATCCTTGCAAACCTCTTTTGCTTCATTTACCCCCATACACTGCTTCATACACGCCCTCCTGTTTCTAAGACTCTTAATATTTCTCTTCCTAAGAATTTCCTCTACCACATTCAACCACAACTTTCTCGGCCTACCCCTACCTCTCGAACCATTCATTTCACTCTTATATATCCATATAAAACTTGCTTATCGTCCCCGGTGTCGGCGGGGTAAAGTCCTCGCCTTCTAACCCGAGGGTCGCGGGTTCGAGTCCCGCCTGGGTAAGATTATTCAATGCCCAGGACATGGGTGTTTGTGTTCGTCTAATGATATATTAAAACACTTGTAATTGGGGAAACCTGTAAGTGTTAAATAAATTATTATTATTACTGCCAATAAAACGACATATTTGATTACTTTATGTTAACACTTATTCATTTATAATTATTTAATTACTTTATTCATGGGTTGGGGTTCTTTATTCTTACTTATGGGTTTAGCTAGAAAAATCCATATTCTACATAAAACTTGAAAAACATCACTTTGGCTCATAAAAACCGCGATACTATAACCTGGAATTTTGTATAAATTTAGCCTTGAAAACCTGGAATTATGCTTAAATTTAATATTTTGAGTTTAGTGGACCCCCTGTCAATGAAAACATGCAATTTCCTATTTTTTCCTTTGTATTTCTCCCTCGTAACCTTCTATCATTTTATTTCCCTACAAGCAGTACGAGCGAGAAATTGAGCATTTGCGCTCCAGTGTGGAATCTCTGCGTGCACAGCTGGAAGAGTCTCAGAGACAGTTGTCATGGTCAGGCACCAATGGCTGCTCTTCCAAGGCAGGGAGTGTGACCAGTGGTGGGACTCTGGCTGGGGATGAAACGGCTGACTCGGAGAGTGGTAGCAGCCGCAGGATAGGAGATGGGGACGTGGGTGATAGTTCCACAGCATGGAGAGATGGCATCGAGGAGGATAGTTCAAGGGTGTTGCCACCTGAGAGCCTTGAAGACTCATTACCTGATGATCAACATATGAGAGGAATTATATCCAGGTGAGTGTTATTTGATTATTTCTTGCTCTACCCTTGAGGGTGGAATTGGATGTGTTGTTGTCCCTTTCCTATTCTGTACTCTTACAAGGTTTGCCCTGTATTTTCATTCCTTTGGCACGCTTTCCAACCATCATATATTCAATCGTATCTAATGTGATACTGTGGAACATCATCGTGAATTTAAAAAGAAAAAAACTTCATTATGTCCCCTCGGTTATTTGTTTGTACAACACGTTACGATGCTTGAAGTGTCATCAAACAATGATCAACATCATTGTACCTAATGATGATGCTCTAAGTGTCGAAACACATTCTACAAATAAATAACCGAGCTACAAAGTTTTTTCTTTTAAAATTCATCTTTTTCATACCTGGAAAGGCTGTCATAGTGTCCATTTACCCTTCATCAACTGTGTTAGTTTCCTCAAAGAATTTCCTTTACATCCCCAGTCATGCCAATGACTTCTTTGAGTACTATTAGGACACAGCCAAATAAGTAGTGGTATGATCTTTTATGATGAATAAAATTTAGGTAATTGCTGAAACTTATCCATTTTTTATAATGATACTTTAATGATCTCAGGATAGTTGATTTTGTTTTTAAAACTAATTTTCCGGGGGCTTTTTGTAAAGCTAGATTGTTTTTACAAATCAAAATTGCAAATATATGTTAACGAACTGTATGTGGACAGCTTCTTGGTCATACACAATCAGTGCATTTTATACATTAAGTTGTCTCTATTTTTTATGATTCAAGTGACTGCCCCCACGCTTGTACAAAAATTTGTGTAATTTTCTTAAAAAATAAGCATGCTCATTTTTTCCCTTTGGCAAGGGACTTATTTTTTGCACTATATAGAACTAGGATTTTAAAATATTCATGCATATGGATTGGTAAAACCTCCACAAGGCTCAAAGCTGTCCTTTAGTCACTAAGCCTGCAGATGAATTTGTAATGACATGGTTTGTCTTTTGAATTACAGGCTTGTGTGTGTGGAAGAGGAGCTTCGAAAAGAGCAAAGAAAAACCGCTGAGGCTCTGGTACGCAAGCAGCGTGTGATAGAAGCCCAGGAGCTAAAGATTCGAGCCCTTGATTCAGCTAACAATCGTCTCTTAGCTGCCCTCACTCATCTCCGGGACCGTCATAATGGTAACTTGAGTGGAATCACCAATGGAACAACTTCTCCATCTGCATCTAGGTCTCCCACTCCTTCAGGAGCTCTACCACTGGAAACTGAACGGGAAATGTGTGCACAGGCCAGGCTTCTTGCTGAGCTGTCTGAGCTCAAGAGCAGTTCGTGCTGATCTTCAATTCTAATGAGACTATGTGAGGATCAGCTTTTCTGATGAATCTATTTAGAACCTTAGCAACCCTTGAGTGAACCTTTTAGTCCCTTGCTTTGAAGCCTCATCTAAAAAGTTCTAAGGCAATCAGAGTGTGAATGCTGTGAATTATATGGGCAACAAACGTTGCACTAAGGTGATCAAATATGTATTTTTCTGGTGAAATGACCTGCTCTATATCTTTGAAACTCACCATTTAATTAGTGAGTAGTGGTTGCCACAAAGACTGGCTATGTCCTTCTCCCATGGCTTATGCAGGAAACGAACAAATAAATGCAGCTATCTTTGTGTTTATTGAGAAGACCATTCCATTGCCTGACTGCTTATGTTGAGCTGATTAGGAATCAGTATCTATTCTTGGTGAAGTGTATAAGTGATGACTTCCTTTATGATGCCACTGTTTTACTGTTTCTATAGGCATAGCTCAATTGCACAAATAAATTATATGAATGTGTTTCCATCACTCTCTTGGTATGTACACATTGTCTTTATTTTCATGCTGTGTTAAAGAGTTGCATTTAGTGGGATATATATGTATGTCAACATAATAGTGATTGCAATTAATGTTGATGGACATCAAAGAGTGATAAGCTCACATTCAGCTGGCTGTTGTTGAGTTACCAATGCAATCTTTCAGCAGCCAATGCAATTACAATAGAAGTAAAGATGGTGGCTCTCAAGCCAAGCACAGGATTCTTCAAAGTGTCTTTTGTGTGTTTTTGTCCCATTTGTCTCGCATTTTGTGTTCTGTGTTAAGATTATTATAAGCAAGAGGAGTAGTGAAATCAGAAGGTTAAAATGATAGAGAATCTAACTTAATTGAATTTATTATATGACTTTGTATTTAATACTGCTGTTTGCAATAATCTGTCGGATCGTGTGTGTGAGTGTGTGCGTATCATTTGAGTGTAAGCGTATTAGTTGTATGTTTGTAAATGTGAAATTTTTCTGTAGTCTTCTTTCTGTAGTTAAAATCTCATTGATTGCCTTGTTACCATTCTAATTCAATTCGATTATTGTATATCTCACTCACTGCTTCCAATAGTATTTAGGGCTTCTGTTGTTGCACATGCAAGGAGATTGATCTCTAACAAGTATAATTTTAATACATAGGTACAAGTTATGACCCTAATTAACCGCCCTTCTCTACCAAAGATTAGTGCTATGATTTAAGTATTTCTTCTTGATTATCAGAAATCATTTTATGTAAAAAAAATTAAGTTAAATGGGAAAAGCCATTTCTTATGTATTATTTTTAAATGCTCTGACTGGCAGTTAAAGTATTTTAGATATGCTTGTTTTCTCATTTGTCAAGAATTGTTTTATTATGTATTTTTCTTCTAAAATTATTTCACCTTTGACCAAATGATCTGTAAATTTAAACCTCAAGTGTATTGTGTACTGTAGATGTAAATACATGTAAAATTATGCTTTGAACAATGTATACAGTATTAAAGGTATGTATTATTTACAATGTCTTTTATTTCAAAGCCATATAAATTGTCAGACGGTAATATAGTGATCAAGGAGAGATGTAACTGCGCTCATCAACAGTCTCACACACTCTGAAGCTCATTGACTAAATCCACATTCCAAGATTGTCTGATGTGGTGAATGGCTGGTAAAGAAGGGTTAAATTCAATTCGTTCTCAATTCAACAGAGGACTGTTAATAAAAAATTGCCTGAAAATTACCAAAATTATCTGTAATATTCACTTCCATCTCAGATATTATTCATACAGCTATATTACTAGCATATTACATTAAGTCTATATACACTTAATACAATTTTAATTATTAATAAAGGCACTCCAGGAAAACTACGGAGAAGATGTCCAACCTAGTGGCGGATATCAGAAAAAGAAGACTGCAATTTTTTGGACATATCTGTAGACTCCCACCGACAAGACTCATCTAAAAGGTCATCACATATTTACTAGGTGTCAAATCAACAATACCATGGTAGTCACAAGTCAGAGGTGATCTAGAAAAAGCAAAAATAGACCCTAAGGAAATTGAAAACAGAATCACCTACAGAAATAAGATACACCAGTGGAATGTAATGCCAGAGAACGAAGTCCCAAAGAAACCAGGGACAAAGTAGACGGAAGAGAGAAAGAGAATAATAATAATAATAATGATTTTTATTCCAGATTAGATAAATACAAATATTATTTTACAAAGATTTCTCCGGAATATAGGTGCCCCATTGGACAGTATCTCCGTTTTGGGGTCACCGACTCGACCATCTCAGA
Source organism: Ceriagrion tenellum (assembly GCA_963169105.1). NCBI lineage: Eukaryota > Metazoa > Arthropoda > Insecta > Odonata > Coenagrionidae > Ceriagrion > Ceriagrion tenellum. Next base: position 53,248,212 of record OY720644.1, read on the forward strand.
TGAAATACATAAATGAATATAGAATAAGTGTGTTGCAATTACAATCACATAGATGCCATCATTGGTGCTGAATATTTTTATAATTAACCCATGGTTTGAAATGTGAAGTAGAAGCAAAGCATAAAGATTAGTTGAACTTCAAAAGTCTCCTTCCTAGTTACACTTGTGTTTGAGCAATCTGTAATTGACATAATCATTATAAATAGCTACAACAAAATGTAATTGAAACGTTTGCTTGTAGTTGTTATTGACATACGTTCATTTTGAACTACACACAAAAAAAATTTACATAAAACATCTGAGGACATATTTTGCACCAGTTTCTTATTTATTTATTTTTTTTGTTTGTTAGCTATTCGCACAAGTAGAATAATTTTTAATATACAAAAAGTAGAAATCATTTTATGTTTTACATTTAAAACTATAATTGTTATATAACTTTTGTAAGTAAGTGCTTTACATCTCTGATTCCAATTAACCATTTCCTTAAACGTAGTGTGAACCCCTTTTCATTTTTAATTTTAACTATATCTTCAGGCAGAGAAATCCACAGAGAAAGAATGAGAGAAGTGTGGAAGATAAGAAAGAAATTTAGAAATGAGTCCTAACGCTTTGCGTGATCCAAAAAAAAGGGTCCATATGCAGCTAATAATAATACATTTGTGGAATTTTTTACTTATGGAATATCCGTGGGAATATCATTTTCAATGGTATGAACAAATTTCTCAAGCCAAAAAAAGAATGCCGAATTGCGTGTGGGCTGCCATGTTAGTTTTAAAATTCCCTCATTTCTAATGCATTAATGTAGGAATAACTTTATAGTTTGTATGTCTTTGACCCCTTGCTGTAGCTATTGGTTTTCCTATTACATCCTCTAATAGCTATTAATAGCAGAAGATTAAAAATTACCAGAAAATTGCTGTAATTGTCAAAAATTATCATAATTTACCTCAAATGAAACTTATTGTAATTTACCCATTTCTACTCAAGGATTGTGGCCAACATCATGCAAAAACTTGCTCCATATGTGCCATTTCTGATGGATTCATTTGGCATATTAATGCTAGTGAGAAATAAATTCCACGAAATAGGAAACCCTGGGTAGAATGGCCATCTGCTCATTGGCATGTAAAGCTGAAGGTTCACAGTTCCTTGTTCTTTTTCCCTGATTCTGGAGAACTTTTACATCTGGAAATTTCCAATGCATTCTCCTCCATCATACAAAGGTGTTCTTTGTTAACAGTGGTACCTCAAACATTTTGTAAGGATGTCGAAACATCCAAACACACATCTTGCCACCATCCAAGGAAAACATCTGAGCTACTCATTTAAGCTATGGAAACTAAACTCATGAAGCCACAACAGATCACCATCATCCCCAATTGTTAGTGAATTTAGGACTAGTCAACAATATTGGATAATTCTGTGAAAAGAAGAATAGTAGGATTGTTTAAAAGTCCATGGCATTATTTAAGATGGGTACTGGGTCACTTAGGAGAGAAGATGAGGCTATTCCCAGTATCCTCTACATTTGTCCAAGAGAGTGTGTATTCTAAGTTTAGATGATAGCACCAACGCTTCCGTAGTATTTTAGGTCTGACAGTCTTGAATGTCTGGTTCCTTCAAAGGCCAAAAAAATTCGCTGGGTAGAAGAATGCGTCACAAGCTAAACTGGCTAAAGAACACAGTGTGAGATCAAGAGATCCAGGTTCGAGTCCTGGACAAGGCAAGTGATTTTCTCTCTTTGAATTTTTTTGCTATTACCGTATAAACGCGTGTAAGAGGCGCACCCCTCTTTTTAAGCATCAAAGTTGAAGAAAAAATTTTGGGGCTTTTTTCCTCCTATCGCGAGGTTTTGCGGACCTAACTTCCAACTTACGGCCATTATCAAAGCCTTCTGGACAGTCACACTTTTTTAAAATGCCATTTTCCCCCACCATTTTCCTTATGCACAAGTCATAGTCGCTGTGAGTATGGGTCTCTTAACTGTATTCAACTTTTACATATTATATTTTGCTGTAAGCGATGACGAGTGGGAATTCATGTAAGAGGCGCACCCTCATTTTCGGCTGCGATTTCAGGGAAAAAAGGTGCGCCTCTTACACGAGTTTATACGATATATGCACTTTTTGAGATCTCATTAAAAATAATACCAAGCTACTCTCAAATTTGTCAAAAGGAAGGAGTGAAAAGCACTATGATCTCATAAGTAATTTAGGAACTGTCGAGAAGAGATAGAAGTCATGAGATACTCGACTCTGAATCAGTATTCATTTATTCAATATTCTACCTGCTGATTTGAGGGTTTTCGGGCAGTGCTTATTCCAATATCCTAATTCCTGACATATCATTCTGCTTTTGCCCCTCTCCATAATCCACCATTAGATCCCTCTTAAAATCCTCATATCACCTATCTCTTCTCATTTAGTCCAGCATTTCTATCTTCTTCCAAGATTCCCCAGTGTTCTCCCCTCTATAACCCCCTTCAGTATTCCCTCCCTAATCAAAATGTCCTCCAATTATCCCTTTTGCTTCCTCCAAGCCTCAGCCACCAGCCTCCTCTACTCTCATGCTGAAAACTTCCTCGATTGTCCTTCTTGCCACCTAGCTCACCTTCACCATCCTTTTCCATGCCTACACCTCAAGTCTACATGCATCCTACCTTTGTCATGACCAAGTCTTTGACCAATACAGCACCATGCTCCATATTAGAGTTTTCATCAGCCTTTTCTTTGCCTCCACTCAGACCCCCGCATTGATTCCCTCATCTTAGAATTCCCTTCCATTGCCAAGGCAATGCTACATCTTATGTCCCTACCACTACACCCATTCTTCACCAAAATACTACCCAGACGTGTCAACTGTTTGACTTGCTCTATTTTGTGCCCTCTCACTCTTGTATACAGACCTGCCTTTTTCCTTCTACAGAATTTCAAAATCCACAGGGAAATTATTTATTTACTTAATTTGTCCACATACAGCATACTTGCCAATTTACAGTGGCCCAATATAACAAACACAGAAGATAGACACATACAATTCAAACAAAACTAAGATCAATAACAATTTATTAACATTTAAGTATTGCTGGCGAAATGAGAAAGAGCGCGTTGTGTAAAAGTGTTGGATGAAAGCAAAAACGGATCAATGTTGGTAGGAAAATTAGCAGAAGATCCAAAAATGGGTGTCAGGGTAGGGACTGCACACATGCCTATCATTCAGTAGTAGGTTTGCCCCACAATAGTGATGATATTGTTGATGATATGCTCCGGTAATTCATTCTACTCAAAATGAGAGCATACCTTTCACGAGATATAGACTGTAAGGTCACAGACTTAAAGCTGAAACTTTGCAGGGTGACTCTGCAGGAACTTGGGTACATAATAAGGAAAAAAAAGGTAACAAATTGGCAGTCATGCAATGAAGAAGGGGTGGAATGTACAGCTAATAAAGAATTTTTTATTTTTGCGCATACCATATCCTTCTAAAAGGTATTCCCTCAATATTAAATACTAGAAAATTCTCTCAATTTGGTCACTAAGGAGGTTTAAATATCGAGGACATTTTTCAAAAGTGATGTCTGAGTACTTGCACTCTATACCACACACAAGTTATTGGTAAACTGGAAAGCCAACATAAATTTCAAAATTGTTGCATCAGCTGAGTCGATTTTGACAATTATTCGCTGATTTAAATAGTTGTACAAGATTGAAAATCACCAGAACACACGCATAAACATGGAAGCTTTTATCTTCATGGAGAAATCAATTTCAAAATCAGTACAGCAGAGCTGTATACTTGGGACATTCGAGAGATGGGAGTGACTTTAGAACTGTAGCACAGTGACAGCCTTCAAACTCAACTAAGTAACCGAAAGGGAGTTGATAAAAAAAACATGAAAATTAAAAAATTAACATCACTAGAAGTGAAGCAATTATTAGACTCCAGCTTTCACAATCACCATAAGGGCCTTTCAACAGTTGAAACAAAAGAAGTATAAAATATTAGAGCTATGTGCAAAAGCGCCAGTAAGGCTGTATCCTTTGAAAACATTCGGTCCGCCAAGAGTTATTTATATATAAAATATCCATCCAAACCTTCCTCTGCGAGTGTACACACGTACTACACGAATCACTAAAGAGCAAAGAGTTGCAATCACCCTTTGATGAAGGTAATCGGATTGAAAGAGAGTACTGAAAGTCGAACAATTTCAAGGAACGTATTCTCTACTGGAGAACCTGAGACTTGTGGAATCTTGGAAAAAGGCAACGCTCATTATCACGGCACAGCCCTTACAATTGTAGCAACATTTCAACAGCTGCAACTCCTTTTCACGAAGATTTTAACGGAAACGGGATACCCGGATGAAAATATTATCGATGCGCCGATGGTTCTGCCTTGTCAATATGCGACAAGCCGATGTCCACAGAAAGGTCTGTCGCGGCGGTTGCAGCCAATTATGATTTCTTCAAATTATAAGAGGCTCCAAAGATAATTTTTGGGAAATAGCGCACAAGAGGAACCAGCCCAACGGAAATTACATTCGTTCTGTCATCACTTTCCAAAACTTTGCATTGCCCACAGGTGGGTGAAAAAATATTCTTGCTCGCATAAATTAAGTTTCACTTTCTTTCGTCTGTCATTTAGTCGAAGTATAGTACTTCAAAAATATCAACATGGGGTGGAGAAAGATGTAAGAGAATATCAATTTCATCTGTCATCCGAGCGGCCTGTTGGTCTAGGGGTATGATTCTCGCTTTGGGTGCGAGAGGTCCCGGGTTCAAATCCCGGACAGGCCCTGTTTTTTGATACAGCCGTCCTAATGTATTGTAATAAATGATGACTTTGAGTATAGTATTTTTGGCTGGAGGGCGGTGAGGTTTTTTTTTATATATTCTACCAGCTGATTGGTTAAGTTTTGGGACATTACCTACTTAAAATCCATTTCCAATTCTGTGGATGGCCTGCCATTAGAGCCCTCATGAATTCCTCATATTTTGCCTTCTGCTTTTCATTTCATCCCAAATTCCTTTCCTCTTCCAACCTCTACCGTGCTTTTCCAGTGTTCTCTCCTCTATTACCTTCTTCATCATACCCTCTCCTTTCAATACATTCTCCATCAATCTCTTCTGCCTCCTCCAAACCTCTGCCACCAGTTTCCTCTCCTCTCTATCCATATCCTATACCTCGTCATTCCTCTTTTTGCCACCCAGCCCACCTTCTCCATCTTTACCAACAGTCACATCTGAAATGCCTCAAGTCAATGGATGTGAGGTAGGGAATTCTTATTGATTCTTTTCCATCCTAATACTTACGATGAAATCTAATTTTTTTAATTGCCTTCTTCTCCCTTACTTTTCATGAAGAAAATTACATTTCTCTGTAATTTTAATGGTAAAGAAATTTATAAATTAACTGTAACAAATCTAATGACTAAGCAGTACCCACCACAAATTTACTATGAAGAGGAGATTCATTTTAATTTCAATGGTTTTCCTGTGACTTAACATGATTCATAGCAATGGGCACATGAATTCTTTCATTTTTTCATGTTACTCATTGTGAAGTTAGCCATAAATCTTGGCAATAACTGCCTGTCTGACTGAAATTGTGGATTTTTCCATATCTTGATTGAGTTCAAGGGAGGGCTGGATGTCAAATATGAAGAATTAAATCTGCACTGTGTGACGAGTAGGTTCATTATTTTAATGAAATACGAGATCGACAGAGAAGATGGCTGGAGGATGTAGTAAGGAGTGATGGGTTGCTCAAGAAAGTGATAGAGAGAAAGATGTTGGGCCAGCGGGGAAGAGGAAGAAAGGTTTCATGAATCGGATGAAGAAGGGTAGATCGTATGCTGAGGCAGAAAAGGATTTACTAGCAGGAGATAGGCCCATGAAAGTGCAGTAAAAGAAAGGAGGAGATTCTTTGACATTTCAACAAAACCTACCTTAACCGGTAGAATACCTACTTGAAAAAAAAAGTCACTGCAAATTCCCATCCCACATATGGTTATATTGTAAGTCAGTATCACAGGAGATGGTCCGTTGAGGGGTTAACAGGGAACCAATAAGGCCATTGATGGTTTAACCACTCTTGATTATAACACCCGCATCGTACAGATTCCCAAACCACACTCCCCGAGGCAAGCGCCTCGTTTTCCCCTCTTCTGCCCCCCAGCGTCACCTCGTGATCCCTGGTGGCGGCACCTCTTTGGATGGTACTAAACATCTCCTTAAAAGGAGGTTCTAGACAAGGTTTATGGAGTGCTGACTTGCTGCTGTCAGCGTCTCAAGCGAGAGGCGGCCGGACGTGGGTGGAATGTCAGGGGGATGTAAAGTGCAACATTGAGTTAAAATGACGGGCAAGGAAGGTGGGAAGGGAAAGGCAAGGGGAAGGGGAATGTACGTGTCCGCCTCTTACATTATGCTTGCTTATCTGTGAGCTGACCCCAACAAGAACTTAAAAAGTACTTTCACTAATGAATTTTATCCTAACCTGTAAGAAGTATGAAACAGATTGGAGGAGTAATTATGTTAAGGGATATCTAGACTAGGAACGAACCTCTGGTTTTCGAGGCCAATTCACAACACTGCAGAAACATGATAACTATTGCTTAAGGCAATTAAAGCAGAATTTAGGTGAACTAGACAATTCGACCATGAAGTACATGAACACTTACGGGTTAATGTATCGTATAACCAGGATGGAAGGAGGATGTTTTGAAAGGAGAGGATAATAGAGGGGAGAACAATGGGGAAGAGGAAAGAATAGGATAGGAATTCCAGAGGAAATAAGAAGAGGGTGACAATATGAGGAATTTAAGAGGGCTCTAATGGCGGGTCATCTAAAGGTTTCAAAACAAATGATTTACAAGTAAGATAAAAACTGTCCATGAATCTACCAGTCAGCTAGTAGAATATTCAAGTGATGATGTTAGGATGTTTGAAGTGTGCCTGTCATTAAACAAATAAAAAGCATTTTATTTCTGGTGGTTACCAAGTAACATAGAAATCATCAAATGTTACATTGGGAAAACAATGGACTATTTATAAAATAAGAAAAACAGACAATATTGGCTAAGAAAATCAAATAACCACAAGACACAGCATATACATAATAAAGATTCATGTTTTACAGCAATTACAGTCTGGCTTGATGAACTCAGCAATACAATAGTAAGTTTGAATATAAGACTGTCTCTGGCATTACAATGGTAACACCAGAGTAACAATAGTATCCTTTATCAAGTAATTGGTGCTTTGCATGTTTCTTGAAAACGGTTAATTTGCTGTTTACCATAAACAGCAAATTTACCCTGAAAACCAATAAAGATGTGATTTATTTTATGTCAGCTTGTAATTTGTTGAAGATTACTGAGGCTGCGTGATGAGGACCATGTTGAGAAAGGGAGGTTGAGATCTTGGATAAATTGATGTTTATATTGTTGCGTGTATGGCAGGAGTGTACATCATGGTGACAGGAGAAGATTTGAGTTTTTTTTACAAACAAGGCACTGTTAAGTATGTATAAGGATGGAATGGTTCTTGAATAATGGTCTGCCCAGAGTACTTAGGGGGAGGTGAAGTATTTAGAGCCTGCTTTTGAAGGGAGAAAGTCTCGCAGAAAAGGCTGCCATTACCCCAGAATAAAAAGTTCATACACAATATGGGATTGGATTTTTGAGTAAAATAGGAGTTTTATTGTATCTTTCTTAACCTTCTATCCTAAAAATCTCCCATCCTAAAAATGGATTCTCTGTTCTTCTCTATTCTCCACTGCCTACTTTCCTTTGTTGCCCCAAAAATCTTCCTATTATTTTTCTTTCCCACCTATTAAGAAGCTCTTCTTCTGCAGGGGTCATGGTCCATGTTTCTGGATCATACGTAACCTTTGTACTCAAGTTCCTTCTGAGGTTTTGTGCCTTGAACACCTTCAACAAAGCTCAATAAGCTCTATTGTCTGCTGAAATCCTAGCTGTTATTTCTTCTTTCATTTCATTGTTTGTGTCACCAACACTCCATAATTCTTGAACTTACTACAGCTCTCATAATTGTTTCTATATAAGTTCATATATTTATCTATCACCATTATACTTCTCATGGATGAGAACAAATATTGTATTTCGGTGCAGTTCACTTTAAGTGCAACTTTTTCTGTCTCCATCTCTAATCCTTCCAATGCTTCTGCAAGATCCTAGAGCAAGTCATATTGAGATCATATCAACATTGGCTAGATGTTGTGAAGTATGGTTGAATTATGTACCGCCTGGGTCGCTTGCCTCTGTTCTTCTCCAAACCCACTCCAGGACCACTTTGAATAGCATAGAGAATAACATATCACCTTGTAATGAGCCATGATTTACTTTGAATTCTCTGGTGAGACTTACCCTATTTTGACCTTACATTGTGCATTCTTTAGGATCATTTGTATCACTTTGATTAATTTCATTGGAAATTCCATGTTCACCATAATCTGGCACAGCTTATATTTCTACACACTATCGTATGCTTGTTGAAAACCTACAAACAAGTAGTGTAAATCCAAATTATATTCATAACACTTCTCCATTATCTGCTTGTGAAGATATGGTCTCTCATTGATCTACGCTGTCTAAAGCTACATTGGAAGTCTCCAAGAATCTTCTCTACCAAAAGGTTAAGCCTTCTAACCAAGATTTTGGTCATGACTTTGTTGACCACCTTTAAAAAAGCTATGCCACAGTAGTTTTTCGAGTTGACCCCGAACATTACTCTTATGAATTGGGGCAATTATAGCTAGACTCTAATCCTTGGGTATTCGTGCTGATTGCCATATTTCCACTATCACCAACAGTGATTGAGAAGAGAAAGCTGTTCCCCTCCATATTTAATCATCTCAGCTGAAATATTATCACTTCCTTTATTATTTTTCAGGGATTTTATCACTTCCTTTACTTCTCCTATAGATGGACCCAGTGAGAACAAGTCGGTGGAACCCACACGGGGACCACATGGATATGAAGGTGGAAATTTGGTGGAAATCTTTGGTGGTATTCACGTGAATATGGTCACCGGATCCACAAAATTTCCACCAAGAAGCCAAATTACCACGTGGGATCCACATTGGTCCCACATGGATTCCGCATCATACCCTCATGGATTCCATCAAAATTCATAAACCTTCTAATTTCCACGGGGGATCTGCTTAAACCACATCAAATCCAAGTTGAAAATTTTGATTTTAGGCATTTAATGTTTATTTTGTGATCTTTGTAGTTATCTAGAAGGACATACCTTGCTTACTAAATTAATTTTTGCACAGTTCCAGAAATTTACATTTCCACGTAATTTCCTTGCAATTCCCATGATGGGTAATTGGGGTTATTCCCACCAAATATCCACGCACCCAGGTGGATTCCTCTGTGGGACCCTTGTGGATCCACGGACCTGTTCTTCCTGGGGAGATGGTACTGGGACTGAGCCTGGTAGTAGGTCTTGCCTCTGTTGTCCACACTCTACTTCAGTTAGCTGTGGTGTCATGTGGCTTTCAAGAGTTCACTAAAATATTCATCTCATTTTCCTAAGATTTGTTCCTTTCCACCAATCATATCCCCTTCCTTATCTCTGCAAAATATTGCCCTTAGTTGATACCATTTTCTTACATCCTGTATTTTGGCATAGAAATCTCCCACTTCCTGAGTGCTGTGTTGCTCCTCCATCTAGGTAATCCATTTCTCCACCCAAACTCTTTTTTCTTCTACATAGCTTGTCTGCCTCCTTTCTCTTCCATCTAAAATGCTTTACTTCTTCATGTTCTTTCTTCTTGTTCTCCTGTCAATCATTTTCCTCCTTGCCTCATTCCTCTCCTTAATTGCTTCTCTACGTTTTTCACCGAACCATCCTTGTTTTTATCCTTATCATGTAACCCTAGGACTTCACCCACTGTTTCTTTTAATGAATTTTTATTATATTTTTCCCTCCTTCTATACCTTCTCTTTTCCAGTTTGATTGTTTAGTCAAAAGGTGCTACTCTACTTACAATTAGTGGAAGATATTACATTGAGTTGCTACATGCTGTGATTAAAGTCTCCTTAAATCTCTATAGGAAAAAGCAGTAAATAAAAATAATAACCATGGGTGGAAAATGATGGAATTCATTGAGAAAATTCTGAATGGGGTTGATATGAGAATTAAGCAGTCAGCTGAAATGAGAATGGAGTGGATTGATAATAGCTGCTGATGATGTTGTTTTGGCAGGGATGATCCATGCTACTCCTTGGAATTTTGCATTAATTAGCAACTTAAAACATGACAGAATGTGTTAACTTCTACCTAGATGATGTCAATGAATTACAGTGAAATTGCTTTGAGAAAATATTCATATAAAGAGAATCGATGTACAGGCCAATGCTGTGACAAAGCCAGGATTTGGAGTTGACCTGTGTTTAGGAAAGAACTTGAGGTGGGAATCAATGTAGGAGGGCATCTGATAAAGTTGGTTAGATTTGCAGACGATCAGGTGCTGGTTAGTGGATCTTTGAAGGGACTGCAAGCTTTGATAGATGCTTTAGAATTGCAGTGCAGGATATTCGGAATGAAGATAAACCATAAGAAAAAGGTAAGATTCTCTAGGACAATGAAAGCGAGGCTAGGCATAATGACTAGCAGTTGTTGGACACAAACTGGAACAAGTAGAGCATATTAATTATGTATGTTGTATGCTAGAAGAAAACAGATATATGTAGTAGCAAAGACATTCCGAAGAGAATAGTGCTAGCTAAGTAGGCATTTTGTTACAAAAGGGAGCTGATGATGGGGACATTGGGTAAGGATGTGAAGATAAGCTGGGATAGGGAGGGCAAAAAATTTAAAAAGTCGGAGAATATTTGTGTGTTCAGGTCATGGAGGTGCATATATGGATAGGGCACTACTCCATCAAACTAAAGCCTGACAACCAAATTACCAACCATATTGTTTAGCCCTGCTCTCTCCTTACTTTCCTATGGATAGCTTGATGGAATGGACAAATTAGCCGATGTTATGCAAGAATATCAACCATCTGCTTGAAATTTAGGTCAAATAACTCTTGAAACACATATTTGCTGCTTAGTGCCATAGTTTCTACTTGATTGAACAATAGTTTTCATTGGGAATGCCAATGATTATTAATTTAAATAAATTTTAAAAAATGTGTAAAGAGAATGCATTTTAAAGAATTTAGTGCATACTGAGTTCTATTAAGTAATTGATGGAAAACATAGTCAACAGCAACAGCTTGTCACCAAGCGATGGATAGAATCCTCTTGTCAGTTGAGGCAAAGCTAGAGACAGTAGGTTTGTTTTTTGACGTCACAAATGCTTTCACGACTGTCAACCATGAAATCCTATGCAGTAAGCTAAATAGTTTCGGTATTAGGGGCATACCTAAAAATTGGTTATGTTCTTATCTGGACCATAGGACACAATATGTCAGTGTCAACAAGGATAATATTACATTGAACTCTACTTGCAGAATTGTGAAAAGTGATGTCCCACAGGGTTCTGTGTTGGGACCTACTTTATTTTTATTATTTATTAATAACCTGCCTGAACTCTCCTCCAGTATACAGAACATTGATCCTATAGTCTCTGCTGATGATACTAATTTTATTCTGTCAGCTTGTAAGCAGGATGCAGTGATACAGGCAGGAGAGCAGGTAACAGCCAATCTGACTAAATGGTGTGTAAATAATTGCCTAAATCTGAATTTAAGTAAATCTCAATTATTATGTTTCTCAAATATTACTAAACCAAAGAGGGAATATAGCTTTATGGTGAACAATGTGGCACTAAAAGAGGTGGGTATAGTTAAATTGCTTGGCCTGCATATTGAGAGCCATCTGTCTTGGGAAACACACAGGCAAGTTAGCTAATAAATTAAGTTCTCTCTTTTTTCTTGTTAGAGTTATAAGAGTAGAATAGAATAGAATTTATTCTCCAAAGACCATACAAACATGTGTAGGTATAGGATTTGTCATTTACAAATACAAAAAATATTTTATCCAGTACAAAAAATAAAATATATATACATATTTTAACACAAATACTACATTAAACTGTCCAGCGATTTGTTTTTACATACAAATATGGGCCAAGTCAAGACAATATTAATACAAGATATAATTGTTATAATTGCTGCATAAATTCGTCAACTGAGTAGAAGATATTTATTTTTATAAGGCCCATATTTTTCGGTCCTAGTGCAGCATGTCTAGTCCTGACATAAGTTTGGTGTAGGTTTGCAGCACTCCTGGTGTTATAACTGTGATAAAAGTCATTTTGGCTATAACTACCGAGATTCAGTTTAGCACAGGTGATTGCAGCATATATATAGACACATGGAAGAGGCAGGATGCAAAGTTTTTTAAAAAGAGGGCGACATGGTACATTGAAAGGTACATTACACATAAGTCGAACAATTCTTTTCTGTATTTTAAATATAACACTAGCCTTTGGTGAAGAACCCCAGAAAAGAATACAATAGATTACATGGGAGTAAAATTCTCCAAAATAGACTGACAATAACACGTACATCAATGTTAACTGTATGCCGAATAGATCTTACAAGGTAACAGACAGAACACAATTTATTCCGTAAATGGTCTACTGTATTAGGTACGTATAAGGTCTACTGTATCCATCAGTGTATTATTGACCATGTATTATGGCGAGTTTTTCTCTAGGATAAGGCCTGATATTATATTTCGGGGGTCCTCCAATCATGCTACTAAGATATTCATAATCCAGAAAAGGATTGTCCGGCGTATCGCTAAAGAGCAATTTCGGGCTCATTGTCGCCCAGTATTTAAGAAATTGGGAATTCTTCCCCTTCCATGCTTGTATATCTTATCAGTAGTCACCTGGGTCAAGTGTGGTTATTTTGATGCTGTAAAGAACTCAGATATGCATAGTTATGATACTCAGAGGCAATAGGACTTTCCACATCCCATATGTTAGGACTAAAGGAGCTTCAACGGCACCCAAAACTATGGGGTTGAGAATTTTCAACAAGCTGCCTGATGACCTTAATGTAATTGATTCAAAATCTGTATTTGTGAAGAGAGTAAAGGCTTTCCTGTGTGAAAAGCTTTTTTATTCTGTGAATGAATTTTTTAATACTACTTGACTTGTGACATTCTTTGAATTCTTGCCTTGTAACTCTGTTGTACTCTATGATTGTATAATTTGACGTTCATTATATCATGCAATTTTATTGTAAAGGATCATAGAGGCAAATAAATATTATTATTATTATTATTAAACATAGTAAATTGCAAAATTAGTTGGCTAGTCTGCAAACACTATAGAAAATTGAGGGTTATTGAAGATGGTGGACTGGCGTTGGCTTCTAACTTTTCAAGCAAAGCAAGCACCCTCTCTATTTACTTCAAAGGTTCAGGTAATAAAGAGTGCACTTAAAACAGAGGTGTGATTGGCAACATTAAAGGTTTGGGCTGTGTCAACTTTTGCATGAATATGAAACCCACACCTAATTATATTTTTTTTATTATGAAAAAATTCATTTTTAAAAAGCTGTTTAAACAGGAATAAATGAAAAATGTACTAAAAATTTTGGGGCCAAGGGGTCCCCCAAGGCTTTGTCACTGGGCCACCAAAATCATATTACACCACAAGGGAAAGCTGAGTATTCTTAGGTATAGTTCATTTGTACTCCTAAATGCCGAGTAAGATACAGTAATCTTGTGAAAAATTCATATGCATTAATGCTAATTAGGCTCCACCTACTAAGCATGAGAGGAGTATTTAATACACTCTTCACTTGATTTTTTAGAGTGGTTGAGGACAAGAAATATGAGTTGAATTATCATAATGTTTATGGGTGGCCAAAGACGAGCAGGATAATGCCTCATTGGTACTACAAGGAGAAATCCTACAGGCAAAGGAGATATGCAGATACTGGAGAGCAATCCTGGAGAAGGATGAAGGCTGGAAGCTGAGGTAATAATTATAATATTTATTTTTTATGTTGATACAAAAAGATTCTGACAGTATGAAGCTTGAGAGGTGGAGAGCCAAAACACTACATGGGATGCATGCTAACCATCCTCTGCAGTCGCATATTGACAAAGAGGCATCAAATAATTGGTTAACAGCAGATATCTTTGCAGAAACAGTAGGATTTATGTTTGCCATATGAGATATAGTAATTAAAACAACAAACTACAGTAAATTCATAATAAAAGAACCAAATGTGAATGACAAATTTTGAAAATGTAATATCAAGTTAGAAAAAATAGAACACATCACTAGTGGATGCAGTGTACAAGCAAGTATGGAATACACACTAAGATATGATAATATATGCAAACAAATATATCTTGCATCAGTGAGGAAGTACAATGTATCCCATGAAAACAAATCATGGTACCTAATGACACCACTGCCTGTAATAGAAAATGGTGCTGTCAAAATGTATTGCAATAGAATTATCATAACGGACTGTGCTCGCCCAAACAATAGACTGAATATTAATCTTCAATCAAAACAAGAGAGGACAACATATCTGATAGATATCTCCATCCTGAACACAGAAAATTTAGAGGCTAAATACAAGGAAAAAATACAGAAATGTGTACCTTTACCTGAAGAAATAAAAGAAATGTGGAACCAAATTTCCATTAAAATTGTGCCAATAATAATATCAGCAACTAGAGTGTAATACCCAAGAACCTGCACAGAAGCTTGTAAACAATAGGAATAGGTAATCATATTTACATGCAAATTCGAAAAATCACTATGATTAATACAGTCTCCATAGAAAGAGGATTTCTAAGTGAACATTTAAAAAAACAATAGATGAGCCTAATCCCTTTGGTGCTTTGCTCCCGGGATAGGTGAATGTTTCCCAGCCTTCGGGCTTAGAAGTGAAAAATTTGAAAATAATATTTATTTGTCCAGCGATTTGGTAGTACAAATATAGGACACATCAATACCAGCACATACAAAACAAATGAAAAAAAAAAAGAATGAAGGAATTTATTGATCGAGGTAAACAAATTTCTCAATAAAAAACCATGTAATATACATTTGAAGAGGGCCATCTTCTCACTCTTAACTTCACAAAGAAGCTTGTTATTCAGTTAAAGGTCCCTATACATTAGGGCATAACTTGAGCTTCTGGTTATAACCTTCATTTGGTGGAGGTCAGCAGAGTTCCTTGTATCATAACTATTGTGGTAATTATTAGTAGCATAATAGGAGATATTTTTCCTAGCACAAATAATTGCAGCAAGCATGTAGATACAGGGAAGATGTAAAATACCCAATTCCTTAAAGAGGTGACATGGGGCATGGAGAGAAGCTTTACCTATCAGCCGGAGACACCTCTTTTGAATTGGAAATATTATTATAGCATTGGGTGTAGGGCCCCTGAAGAGAATACTGAACATGACCTAGGAATAAAACTCACCATAATAGATTGACAGTAGCACATTCTTATTTACACCTTGTCTAATAGATTGAATTGAAAAACTGACATAACTCAATTTGCGACGGAGTTTCTGAATTGGACCATCTCAAGAGACATGACCAAGGATAATAGAAATCTTTATAGTCTGTTGACATGACTGTGTCTAACGAATGATACCCAAAAAGGAAGAGCAATTATTCTGTGGAATAAGGTTGCCATTTCTATTAATTGAGATAGTTGCTATGTGTTTATTATTATTGGAAAAATAAATTAAATTTGATTTCTCCTCATTAAAAAGAAAAGAATTTCGATTACACCACTCTTGTAGGCGATGTGCATCATTATGGTATCATCAGCATACAATATTGGAAGCATACCTGGTATAGATTTATACACATCTGGTATCCATATAATCTAATGAGGTACCCATAAAATCCAATGCAAATGATTAAATCAGAGGAAAATGACTGGAGTGTTGTGTGACTAGTGAGTGAGCAACAGAACAAAAGAAAAAATATTGTGAGGCCATGATCTACAGTCTGGAGACATGGACAACCACAAGGTTACAGGAAAGGAAACATGAGGTGACTGAAATGAAAATACTGAGGTGGATGGGTTGAATCAGGCAAGGGTGCCTACATTGGATGTGATGCATGATGGAGAGAAAAAGAAGAGTCGGGGAAAGGTTTGGAATTTACGACTATAGGCTGAATGACAGGAGGAGACTATCAGTCGACCTGGGTCGTTAGGTTAGTGGATTTTGGGAAGGATGTAGAAGTGAGGAGTACGGGGATAAAGAAGAGGTAATAATCCGCCGAGGGTCGTAAATGCAATGGAAATACGGATAATCCGACTTAAATGAGTAGTGAAGTCGATCTGAGTTAAAACTATGACGAATGTTTGAATATATGTTCTTGATCAATAGCTTGTGATCCGTCGTGGCTAGATCCAATTCGTACGGAACTACCTAAGCGCGCCTTTTTTGAAAGACGTCAGCGCCGCGAGTGTTATTTGTAGGCGTTTCGTGGGGCTCGTACAAAATGACTGCTCGGCTCGCCCGGATGTGAGGGGAGGGAGAGGTGGATGAGAATGTTGTTTGTATTGCCACATATGGGCGAAGAAAACTTGAAATGGATCTCATGGAAATACCCGTTCATAGCCGCAGTTTTTCTTGGAGGCATTTTCGAAACACAGATAAATCACCCTGGAAATTCATGATGACGGTGACGTGAGATGAGGCTCCCCTATCTTGGACCCTCGCACGGATATTGGTGCTGTCGAACACCTCACGTGGTTCGTTGTGCGTAATAGTTATTTCATCGCGAGTGATAATTTCGGTGCAATATGTGTTTATATGACTATTGTGTAATGTTGTAGCATACAAGGTCAATCTCATAAGTTCTGGATATGTATCTGGGATTCAGAAATTTGTGTGAAATTGTTTGACTCCCTAGTCTTGCTCTTAGGATGTCAACTCTGAGTTTGCATTTAAACCTAAACTTAAGTTCCCAATAAACTGAAAGTGAAGAGGGACTAGTTAAATGATGGCTGTGACTAAGGGAATGGACTCCATTTCTGTAGCCCTGAAACGTCAGTTTGAAAATGGGCGGTACTTGGATGAAGAGGAAGGCCAGAAGGAAACGTCGCTGGACACACGCATCTTCTCTTCAGCTAGACGAGTCCTAGAAACTAAAATTGAATTTGAATCATCTCAGGTGCAAAGCTACTCAGTTCTCGCGAGCCTTAAGGGAAAGTACAAAGTTTTATCGCCTCCAAATAAGGTGCAAGTTGATAAGGTGCCCGCTCATAGTAGTAGCTCCAAAACAATCTCAGATCTGCGAGCTGGCACGCGATGTGGTAAGCCAAATAATGTTTCACCCCCTTAATGTAAGCATGAGTGAAAATTATTCTTAAATATCTGCTTTGGGAGTATAATCATACATGCTTAAATTTAGATCAGCTACGTAATTTTAAATGTCCGGTCATACGAGGAATTCAAGATGATCATCATTTTGTAGTCTTGTTTGCATGATATGTGTACCTGCGCGAATAGTTGGGTGAACGCATGTTAGAACGAGGTCTCTATATTAACATAGAGGCTACCTACTTACCTGTTTTGTTTTTTCGCGTTTCCGCTTGTTGGGTTTTACCGATCCAATTATAGAGAAACATCTGGTCACGCATACACTCGCGCGAGTATTCATATGTGAACAGGCCGTATCATTCTAAATTTACCATGAAAGAGATTTTCGTTTCTTAATCTGGATTGGTTAAAATGTTATAATTATCTTCTTCCATTCTGATCAAGTCGTGCTGTGTTGACGTTCTAATATGTTATAATTCTTATCAAATCTTCTCCCTGGTGCAGAGTCAGGAAGTTCGCCAAAGAAAAGCTGCGTGAAACCTTCTGTTCCTGATGCTTCTACTCCTCAACCCCCAAAGGTTTCTCTATTTCCGGAGGATGGTGTCAAACTGGGTTGGCAAGGAAATGAGCCGGTTGGAGCTGGAATGATAAATTTAGGAAATACTTGCTACCTCAATTCAACTCTTCAGGTAATAAAATCGTCTTTGCTGTCAGTATATTTTTATAACTGCTGGGCCCATTAAAGCAGGTTTAAATGGATGAATTAGCATCTAAATAAGATTTAATGCTTTCCCGGTAAATGTTTGGAGTAAATTCTACGGGGTTAAACTTTTGATAAACCCCGTCGTTTCAACGGATGTATTCATTGGGGTAAGTAGGATTTTTATGACAATGGATGAGTCGTCCAATGACACTTCGGTACTTATCAAATATTTAACCTGGTGGAATAGCTGAGAAGCATTTACTCTAATCTTAACTAATACTTTACAGCTGCAGGCCCTTATTTCCTCATGATTTCAGTCTTCAACTTCATCATCCTACTTCTCTTCACCTCATCCATAAAACCTATTGCTTCTCTTCCTCCTCTCAACATATCCAACACCCTGTCCTTCATCACTGCCATCAGCATCTGTTTGCCTCTCATAACGATTTTCAATCCCACTCTCTACCTCACCTCTGGAAGTTTCCTCCTCTCACCTACCATGATAACACTTCCTCATTTTTCTTCCTTTCTAGTTGTGGATTTGGCCCCATTTTCCTTCCTATAAGCATCTCAAACACCTTAGCCTATTCTATGTCATTCTCCTCAATATACAGGATTGAGAGACAGAGAGATAAATGGTTCAGGCATCTCCCTCAGTGCAGGTAAGGGAGAAGCTGGGAGACATAGATTGGTTCCAGATAGATTATATTAAGGTGAGACATACCATATTTACTCGTGTAAGCTGCGCCCTCGTGTATCCCGCGCACCCCCATTTTTGGGCAGGCTCGTGAGGAAAAAAATTATTTTTATGAAAAAATCAATTTTATGCCCTTGAGCCTGCATCATTTTGTCATAACATGAATGCACATTCTTTAATAGAAATTCTGTGCCTAAGTTAAGTGTACATCTTTCTCATGAATTTATTGCGTTACGTTTTAATATCGTCACGATGCACAGCCTGTTTTATTGTGCGTCTTTTTCTCCTAGCATCACACAGTAATCACAGCTGTATACAATCACATCATTCAGCTGTAAAAATGGCATCTGTTCAAAATGAAATATCCAACTAAAATAATTGCAGAACTATACACAATGTCAACCCATGATCATTCGATTACGGAAATCCGTCGGCAAATCAACAAATAAAAGCAGAATGCCATCCGTGCCTGATAGAGACATTATAGCGGTGGACTCGTCTGCTTTCTGCGCGGTAGCTGTGGGCTGGGATGATTTAACAACACCGGAACGTCTTGGAAACACACGGAAAAACTAAACTCAATGTACTTAATAGCAGTTATTATTCTTATAAAACTAAAGAAAAACACATTAGTGGAAATAGGATTGTGAATCACTAATGAATATTTATCTCATAATAGTTCTCATTTTTAGTTTTCATCACTGCTACTAAGATCTGAGAAAATCACGTCCTCACTTTCACTGTCCCACACCTCACTGTCTTCGTTGCTGTCCATGTCATTTGAAATGCAACATTTCTTAAAAGCTTTTTACGACTAAATCCTCTGGAATCAGCTTCCATGATGCCAAAATCCATTGACAAATCTGCGTCAACTCTGTTTTTTTTTATTTTTCCCGCGGGAGTTTCTTCATGTATAGTGCTTGCCATCCACTCTGTGTACAGGTTCTTCATGTTCGCTTTGAATGATCTATTTATACAAACGTCTAATGGCTGTGTCATGCCACCTGGAATTGTCACCTGGTCAGTCTTTCCCTCTTACAGCCTTTGTTTTACAGGTTCTTTAAGATGCCCACGAAAACTGTCGAGTACTAACATGCTCCGCAGCCGTAGTAAGGCACCAGAATGGAGTTTTTTCCCATCTGCCAATACTGTCAACATGACTGTACAATACTGTTTTTCATAACACCACTTTGTACTTGCACAGACTTCTGGCCAATTTCATTCACAGTTGTTTCTGACGGCATCTTGAAGTACACTGGTGATTGGTCTGCACTTCCAATTTGTCCCAATAATTAGCAATGTTTTTTCCTCAGCTGAATTACATGCCTCTGAAAGCTCTCCAGCTTATCTTCTTATGCATCAGGTAAGCGCTGGGAAATCGTCGTCCTTCTCCTAATTGATAGTCTGTTTCTGATAAAAAATTGTTGTAACCATCCTCTGCTCGCCTTAAAGTCTGCCGGAGCAACACCTTATTCTCTCGCTATTTCTCTTGCTTTCAACTGGCACTTGACACTGCATACGCATACTGTCGTTGATCAAAGATGTATGAAGCCAGTCTATTTTCTAGTTCAGGGTATTTTGCACTTTTACTCCTAAAAGCTCTCATACTTTTTTTGCAGATTGCAGTTTTTCCTTCATCTTCCTCCAGTCTCTGATGCACGATTCAGATACACCATATTTCCTTCCTGCAGCTTGATTTCCTATTTTTTCAGCATCGCTTTTAATATATAGTTTTGTACTCACGGGATACGATTGCAATTTCACTTCAGAATTCATTTTTAGGGTGGTAACAGCAAATTATTTTAAAATGCCAAATGACTCGAACTCATTTACTCCTCTCTCGCATGGAGCGGATAGTACGGACAGAAAAGCACGTATAGTAAGAAGGTATAATCTCTGAGCATACGAGTCTTGCCACTATGTAACAAATACTTGGTCGTGTTTTTACAATGTAGCTTTAATGTGTACGCAAAAGTGGCTATTTATTACGTGAGAAATGTTGCTACAGATACGTGATTCCGAAACAAACTCCGATTACGACTTTGAAAAGACTTAAAGGCGCCACACCCCCTTGCGGCAGCTTACAGGATACAATGTAGATACAGATTTGAATACATATCAGTCCTAAAATATGTTATCTTACGTACGATCTATACACGGTAAGTGCTTTGTCACGTGGTGTTTCTGATATAGCCTTTCTTCAAGTATCGTTGTACGCTCAGACGTTGATAAACGATGATTTTTATTTCTAATTACTTCAAAATACTTTACGGGTGTATTACCACACCATACTTACCAATTCACATTGCTCTATTTACTTTGGAAAAACTTACAACTTTGGAGAAACTAACGACAGGAATTTGAGGTAAAATGGTGTGCGGCTTACATGAAAATCTGGAGGATTCGTGTAAGCCGCGCACCCCCATTATTTCACCGGCATTTCCAGAAAAAAGGTGCACGGCTTACACGAGTAAATACGGTAGGTTCAGGAATAGTGCTAAAAACTTATACTTATTCAAGGGTTGATGCAGACACAGACCACGAGTTAATTAGTGATGAAATGTCATGTTGTTCTTAAAAAGATAAGAAGGGGCAAGAGAGTATGAAAGTGGAATACAAAGGCATTGATGGGGGATATGAAAAAGAAGTATTGAGAGTAGGTTGTTAAAATTCTGGGTGAAGTGAAGTCAGTGGCAGATGATTGAAGAAGTTTGAAACAAAGAATTATGTATAGTGGTGGCGACTGCAGGTGTGGATTGTAAATGAAAGTAACTTTGTTATCCCATATAAATTTTATTTAAGATGACCTGGGTTTCGACGTGGCACGTCATCATCAGGTACACAGAATACAGAATGTTAAGAATGTCTAGGCACAGCATATTGAGGGAAGAAGAGGTGAGAGAGGAAAGAAGGGTAAAGCTTAAGGTGCTGTGCATCAGGAGCCATGGCTGAAATGGGTGCTTGGCGGAGACAAAGCAGGCTTTAGCAGTGCACAGTTGATCTTGAGTGAACTTTCTTTTTTCCGAAACGGGCCGAAGCCTGTCCAAATATCGAAGCCTGTAGCCCAAAGCATCTACAGGGTGGCAATCATCAGGGAAAACCTGGAATTGTCAGGGAAATTTGAATTTCTGGAAAAGTCAGGGAATTCTCGTAACAGCCTGGGAGAAACTAGAATAGGAATCCTCATTATTTTTCTACCATTACGTTTATCTGCCGGTCTCTCTCACCCATAATTTCACCAATTAAAACTCACGTCCGTCGCTGACGTGCATGGAATTAGCACCATCAATTCGTGGAGTATTCAGTTATTTGTTGTGAATCTTAGTTATTTAGTTGTGAATCAGACGTGTATTGTATCCCTTTTGTATATCCTTATTGCGATATTTGTATGAAAAAATCATGGTCACAATTTATTACACTCATCACAAGCAATCTGAGACTATATTGTTCGAAGATTTTACATCGCATTTTTTTTCACTTCCTAAACTCAGGTTGAGAAGTAGCTGGAGCACACTAGCTTATAGTAAATACAAACTTGCTGTTCTAAAAATATGAGACGATGATTAGAAAATTTAAAGCTGCCGTACAAAATTTAATTCAGCAGAATAAATTATTCCAATAATAAGTGACTTTTTGGCAATCGGTTTGGGAAATTGGTAAATCCATCAGGGAAAGGTCTGGGAATTTGAAAATTGGATATCAGTAGCCACCCTGATCTAGCCTCAGTACGAGCACATGGCAAGATACACAGCAGACTTGCTAGTTGGGCTTGGGTGCTTCCTCTACGTCACCACCACGTCATGCTCAAGCATGCTCGCACCAAGCAGGCTTGTTTCGGCCATGGCTAGAGTTTTGGGAGTGAGAGGAGGAATGACTCATTTGGGGGGGGATAGTGGGACTCCGGCATGTAAGGGTTTGTTTGGTAGAAGAGTTATGGGTAACCTGGTGTGCTGGTGATTTCAGATCTGGGGGAACGGAGATGGAGGTATGTGGAGGTGAAAGGGTCAAGTGGGAAGGAAAGTTTGGGAACTACACATGCTCATGACATCCCTGAAGTCTATGCAGGGGAGGTGTAAGGTTTGGGAATGCCCCCCATAGGCTCCCTTAACCACAACCAGCTTCTTTTCTTCACCTCTCCAACCATATCCTCCTTGTTCCTCTGTCTCACCACCCAGCTCGCTTTCTTTATCTTTCTCGACACCCACATCTCAAATGCCTTAAGTCTACATTTATCCTCCCTTCGCAGTGACCAAGTCTCTGAACCCTACTGCACCATGCTCCCTATTAGAGTTTTCACCAGCCTTTTCTGTATCTCTCTCCTCAGACTCCCCCTCATCAATTCCCTCCTCTTTGAAAATGATTCTTTAGCCATGGCAATTCTACATCTCATGTCCCTACCACTAAACCCCTTCTCCAATATACCTACAAGCCAGGTACATGAACAGCTTGACTTGCTCTATTTTGGGCCCTCCCACCCTTATACTCAGACCCTCCTCCTTGCTTCTCCTCTTAATCTCATCACTTTTGTCTTGTTATGGCTTATCTTCATCCCAAATCTCTCCTACTGCACCTCTAATGCATTGATCATTGGCTGTTACCCCTTGGCTGACTGACGAACAAAGTCTTGATCATCTGCAAATCTCATTGATCTGATCAGATCCACTCCTTCCTTTACTCCTACCTCCATTCCTCCCCATGCCACTCTTACAATTTGTTCTGAATACTCATTAAAAAGCTATAATGATAGTGGGCATCCCTTCTGCACCCCTGTTCTGTCATGGTCCATCTCAATTCTCCATCGGCTACCCTATCCTGCAACCCGTGGTTCTTATAAAGATTTTGGAGATGTCTGTCCCTCCAATCGACTCCTAATTTCTTAGGAACTTCCATTAATACCCCCAGTCTACCCTATCAAATGCCTTCTCAAAGTCTTCAAGGAAAGCAAACACAATTTGCCTGTATTCTATGTTTCTTTCTACTCGGGTCCTCATCACTCCTAGAACATTCCATGTTCCCATCCCTCTCCTATCTCCAAACTGGTCATCTCCCAGGTATTTGTTAGCCATGTGCTCCAGCCTTTATTTATAAATCTAAGGATTTCTTTGGCCATGTGGGACATGAAGCTTATTTTCCTATATTCCTCGCTTTGTCGAATAGTGTTAGGATAAATGCTAGGATGCAGCATAGTTCTGATGCACAATTTTTTTAATTTGTCCTCAGGCATTATTCCATGTCCCATCATTCTGCAACTGGCTCAAAAGTGAAAACCAGCACAATGGAATTGGAAAGTGTGACCAGGCATGTGAGTTAACTTGTCAGTTTGTTTATAAATGGTATTCTTTCAGAATGCTTCTGTATGATACTCGAAAGAAATGGAATCAAGGAGATGAATAAGATAAAATTGTGTTTGTCATAATTCTTGATATTTAGTAGTTTGTTCTACTTTTGGGATTTACAATTGACAATGTTTTGGGTGGTACTTAATGAGTTCTGTTTGCACTTAATTGAATTGAGATAAGTGTTAGATTTCTCTACTGCCCAGATAAATGGTAAGAAAATAAATTTTATAGAAAAAGAAATTATCTATTCATTGGTCCTGAAAATCATAGGTCTGTGGATCAATTTTGTTGGCTATATCAATAGCTATATCGCTGGACGTTAGTACATGTTATAACATTTAGTAATTCCTTCATTTACCACTTATGTATCCATGATACTGTTTATTTAAATAAAAACTTCTGTTCTGATTGTAGCCGATAACCAGTGTGGTTTAGATTAAAGGGAAACTTTCGGGAAAGTTCAATTATTTCACAATTGGCTCACTTCCACAAAATCCTTAACAAATTTAAATCCCATGAAACTATTCTTTTATGATCATTTCATAAAAATGGATGAAATTAGAAAGCCTTCAGTGTAAATTGTTTCTTATTGATGTTATAAGTGTCATCATTGGTATTTTTCATGCTGAAGCCCATTGAATTTTTTTCTTGCAGTTATGTCGGGTGATATGTGCTTGATCTGTGCAATGGCATCTACCCTTAGGATCTCGCAGACTCACACAGGAAATGTTATGAAACCTGTTCTCATATATGGAAGGCTTAAATGTGAGTGTATATATTTTTTAAATTTGACATTCTGTGTCTGTAAATATGTGGTAGTTGTACCTTTAGTAGTATTAATGTAGTTGAAAGCATGTTTTGCCAAACAGTTTCTCAGAACAATCATTTATTGGTCATTTTGTAAATCCAGACGTTTATCCTACCTATATTTCATGCACATATAATTATTTACAAATAATTTTGCATCAGATTGTGTTTTACTGTGAATTTATTTTTCTTCAAACGTCATTAATGTCTATTTTGGTGAATACATATTTATTTGTAAATATTTTGACCTTGGGGTTTGGCAACATTTTGAGGTACTTAATACTTGCTTTGCTGAGGATACTTTCCATAATTGGCTGATAATTGGTGTCCAGTTGCTCATCAAGGTTTCAAAATGTGATGACTTTGTGTTTAATGTCAATTATAATGATAGGAATTGCTCAAGGGTTACATAACTTGGGCATGTATGCAAAATGTCAAAGATGGTAAAATATTAGCATTTTTTGCTTACCTGCTTATTATGAATGTGTTAAATAGAAACATGTTTATTTCCAGCTATTTGCAAACATCTTTCACATGGTCATCAGGAGGATGCTCATGAATTTCTCAGGTTCCTGATTGAGGGCATGGAGAGGTGTTTTCTGCTGAGATTCAAGGGAAAAAAGTGAGTGATATTAGTGCTAATTGGTAAAGTTTTCATTCATCCATATAAGGTAGTCCGAGTGAGATAGTTCCCCAGTCATAATAGAGACCATATTCGTTTTTTGGTGCGTTTTAATTTCATTAGCTTTTATGCATTATGCATTTAATTTTACCTTAATTTCATTTAATTATGCATTTTAATTTCACCAGCTGTAGGACATCAATTAAATATTGCATTATTTTTGATGCAATAATATAGTTTTATATGTCAGAAACTGTAAGTAATTAAATAAAAATATCTAAATAAGTCTTTAACTTAAAGAAATTGCCATGAGAAAAATTCTGCCTGGACCAGGAAGTTTCCCGGTCCATGCCGAATTTTTCTCATGGCAATTTCTTCAAAATATTCACCCGCCATGTTTGAATTTCAAGTCTTTAACTTGATCATTTTTTCCGCACGGTGCGTTTGAAACTCCTTCAAAACGGAAGATTTTTGTGATACCCAAGAACCTACTGTGGTGACTATATGATTAATTTTCAAAAATAGTTGAGAAAACATACAAACTACATGCTGTTAGTTTTTTTACAACATCTAAGTGTTAGAAATGCCTCATTTTGTAAATAACGTCTCTCTGGAGTGCATACACTCCCCATACATTTCCCATGTGCGAAATTCCACTGAGAAAAAAATCATCCGCCTTGACTGGGATTCGAACCCGGATCCCTCGATAGCTTAAAATTTGTCACCATTTCCCATGTTTAAGGGCTGGCATTTCTTGGCAAATATCTTTGAAAGTAATTTGGTAAGGGGTAGAATTTTTGGTGTCATTGGATAGGTGAGATATTTTTCTTTGAAATGATACCAAATTCACTGATTTCTAAGTAAATTGATTTTTCGCCTAAACTACCTGTAAGTATTCTGCCTGATGATGACTTCCAGGTTTTTGTACAGTATTTATCCTTACCCATTTTCACGACTATGGATGGCCCGCCAATAGATACCTCTTGTACTCCTCGTATTGTCTCCTTATTTTGTCCTGAATTCCTACCCTCTTCAACATTCCCTCTTCATTCAATACGTCCTCCATCCATCTCTTCAGCTTCATCTGAAACTCTGCACCAGCTTCCCCTCCTCTCCAATCATATCCAACACCTCCTTGTTTGTCCTTCTTGCCACGCAGCTCTCTTTCTCCACACCCATGTCTCAAATGCCTCAAGTCTATGTACAGGCACTTCAAAAATTATCGCGAAACACATGACTAGCGGTTCGTATATGTCGGATGCCGATGCTCGAAGTATGTTGGCTATTCTGGGTCGTCTCTGGTAGCAATGAGAATTTGCAGGTACACTTTCTATTTTCCGTCAGAAAAAGTGACTGGTTAAGTGGGACTGCATTATGGGAGTGCTCTCGTTCAAAGGTGAGGACAGAGTTCCTCCTTGACTCAGCCTTGCGGATGTGTTCGGTGAAAGAAGTAAGAAGGGAAATGTGGTGAAAAGGCAATATTGAATGGAGTAAATGATTGAGTGATTATACGAGTGAAGTCGCACGGAGGTAAAACGAAGAAAAGACGAATGCATGGGAAAACTAGCTACAACCTATGTATGAAGGAGAATGGGGACTGCTATCGTCTAAGCTCAGCGAACCAGAGAGCCTTTCGGGCATCAAAGGCTGATATTTTAATAAATGATTTAAGATTTTCC
Source organism: Ceriagrion tenellum (assembly GCA_963169105.1). Classification (NCBI taxonomy): domain Eukaryota; kingdom Metazoa; phylum Arthropoda; class Insecta; order Odonata; family Coenagrionidae; genus Ceriagrion; species Ceriagrion tenellum. The sequence continues at coordinate 53,275,373 of OY720644.1, forward strand.
CGGTGTATTATATTTAAATATCTTTCTCGGGCTTCGCACCGGGTAATGTTTTCATAATCTGCCTATTTTTTTATACTTTAAGTTGACCGCCTAATGGACAATTATGAGATGTATTGACTAAAGCCATTGGACAGTATTATTATTTTAGTATATAGTATCCTAAAGTTGTGAAACCATTTTCGTGATTATTTATAAAAAATGCAATATAATAACAATTTTGAGGTAGAGAATTGAAAAGGATAAAGTACCGTTTTTACTCCTTTAATTACCAGCAGCTCACCTGTTGAACACATATCGCTATTAAGTCACAAATAAGTAATAGCATAATTGTTAAAAAAAAAGAAACGTAACAATGCATATGTCAAACAACCACAAGTAAAAGGCGATTAAAATTAGCAGTGATTTTAGTTATCGAGTTCCTCTTGGACGCCACTGGCTAATTTTTCCATCTCCTTTACTCTGGAAAAACTTTTCATCTCTAAAGAGGTCCCGAAAGGATTAATCATTGGTGATATTTTTTGTGATAGAACCTAAACGGGCGGCCCTCTGTTCCTCGGTCAATTTTGGCTTCCAGGCCTGACTAAAGTGTCGCAGGCCTGCTTCGTGGAGTATATTAAGCACTGTTTTTTTAACTACACTCGAGTCTTAAATCCCTTTTAAGAGTTGATATGCAACCAACCATCAAAGGAGAATCCATCATTGAGGCAAATACTGACTCATCCTTGCTCTTTTCACTTTCCTCTTCATAAGAACTGCCGAGTATGATTACGATGCCTCTGAGTTGCGAATACCCTTGCTCCCCGCTGTGAATTCATTTCAGTGTTTAGCCTTAAGTCCATAGTACTGTCGGAGTTTAGTCCCACTTGACTTAAAATATATGTCGTAGTGTACCAGACGTTTCTCATAGTCACCCATGACTACTCAGGATAGCCAACGTACTTCGGGCTTCAATAACCGACCTATACGAACCGCAAGCGTAGTGTGTCGCGATACTTTTTGAAGTGACTGTACATCCTCCCTTTGCAATGATCAAGTCTCCGACCTATTCAGTGCCATGCTCTGCATTTGAGTTTTCACCAGCCTTTTCTTTATGTCTTCACTCTTTCTCTATGTCTTCTCTCAGCCTCCTGTCCTCAATTCCCTCTTAGAAAATTCTTCTTTAGCCAACAAAAATTTACATCTTATATCCCTGCCACTGAATCCATTCTTCTCTAATATACTACCCAAATACGTAAACTGCTCAACTTGTTCTATTTTGAGCCCTCCCACCCTTATACTCAGACCCACCTTCTTGCTTCTAGAGAATCTCTCTGCTATCATCTTGTGATGGTTTATCTTCATCCCATACCTTTTGCATTGCACCTCTAATTCATTCATCATTGACTGTGACCCCTTGGCTGACTGACTAATTAATGCTTGGTCATCTGTAAATCTCTCTAACTTTTATTATATTCCTCGCTATCTTTATTCCTACTTCCATCTCATTATGTAACAAAAAAACGCTTCACTTCTAAATGGATTTATTAGAAGAAAACTACCAATTAAGTGAGTTATATCTTCAGGTGATTTACAGAGGAAGGCTAAATGTGATGAGAGTCCTTGGGGTGCCTGGGAAATATATAGCAACTCTGCTAAAAAAAACCATGAACTTCAGAATTATTCTCAATAAATATTTTATAATATGCATATTTTTCATCTATCTATAGGTAGCTTTGTCATTATTACGAAGTTGCAGTAATTCATGAAGTAGTTGTTAGTTCTTCTCTTTTCCATTACTTTAATTCTGAATAAACCATTCGTTCCTTCCTCAATCTTCAGGCTGGATAATGCAACTAAGGAAACAACCCCTCTGCACAGGATATTTGGAGGATATTTAAGAAATGAAGGTTTGTTGTGTTGACTATGTTTATAATTTTTTGGGCTGTGTGAATGTGCTAAATTCATACAATTTAACAAAATCTAATTTTCAGTTGTGTGCCACAGCTGTGGAAGGACTTCGACAACCTTTCAACTTTTTCAAGATCTCTACCTGGATATCAGGCATACTGACTCTCTATTGGATTCTATGCAAGCCTTCTTCTCTCGAGAAAGGCTAGAAGGTGATGATAGGAGTGATAGTTACCGGTGTGAGTCCTGCAAGCGTAAGGGAAACTGTTCGAAGCGAGTGTATATTCAAACTCCACCCAAGGTGCTTTGTTTTCAGTTGAAAAGGTAAGCATTTTTACATAATTTTCATTCATGTCCTTCAGTGCGATGTGTAGAAGCAGGGAGGGGTTTAGGACACCTCCCATGAATTAGGGGTGGAGTTGGGGAAGGATGGAAAGTAAATTATGTATTGATGGCAGTTTGTGGTACTAACCTTTCAAAGACGTAGTCTGCCATCATCAGGGTGAATCTTTCACTGACTGTATTGATTTAGACCATGTTCCAATCCAAGTAAAGCTCATAGTATTGATCATGGTCTATGTGCCAGCTATGCTTGTGGTTTACTAATGAATTGCGACAAATAGCTGGCAGATTAATTTTAGCAAGGCTGAACCTCTGTAAATGCAATAGGATAAGTCAAAGAAGATAACAGGGTGTCCACAAACCTGGAATACTCAGGGAATTTCAGTCTTCTGGAAAACTCAGGGAATTCGGTAAGTGTTCTGGAAAAATCGGTTTTTGTTGCAAATGTGGAGATTACGCTTCCTTCCCATTATTTACACCTGGTAACGTGTAGAGTTATACAGTTGCAGTCTCTTACAGTGATGGTGGCAGAAGGCAAGGCGTTCACTGAAAAATGTGAAGGCTTTTATGCCTGGTCTACAATAGACGTAAGACGAAAGCTGTAATTCAAAATTAAAATAAATGGATCGCCAATCTGCTACGAGACCACGGTGAAAAAGGGCTTGCAAACGATTGCAAAGATGAAGAAAACACAATAGGTGGAAGACATAATGGTAAAAATTTAATAAAATTTAACAGTAATATCCACATTATAAATACAAAACGAAATCGCCACCTGGGAAGCTAAAACATTATAAGTGGTACTAGAAAACTGAAATTGTAATACATTGAACACTAGGGAGCAACGGACAATGAACCGTCAAAAGAAAGATTTTTCACATTTTATTATTTGCTATTATTAATAATACATTATATATCATTCACTAAATTGTAACTATTTGTTTTTCTTCATTACTGTATAGATTCCCTTAGTAAGGAATATATGAGTGAATAGATGGAATAAAAATTGTGGACGTAGAAAATACATATATGATCAGATGCCATAGAATCCCCTACCATACACCTTAACAGTGGCTCCGAGTGTTGTAGATACGGTATATCCAAGTATTGTAGAATTCTGTAGATTTAGCTGCAGATTCAAAGATCTTAATTAATTTTATAGATTTATTTATATGCACCAATGATATAAGTTAAATCGAACTATGTCACCTATGGGTAACATTACAGCAACAATATATACTCTCGCAATGGGATTCGAACCCACGGTATGTTAGTTCTAGGCCAATATTTTATAATCTGAATCCCACGTTTGTGGAATCGATATTGTTAAATCAAATCTAATGAACAAAAACAAAAGAAAAATGATAAAAACAACAGAGATACACTTCTAATCATACAATTCAAACCATAAAAATTGAAAAAGTTGCCAAACATTGCCGTTATGTAACTAAAAAACGCATTCCAGAACGCAGCACATTGTAGTAAAGGTTGAAGCCTAAGATATTATGCCAGCGGAATTGCAATCGCCTTACAAGTGACTTGAGTCCGCTGACCGGCAGTAAAGAATGGCTTGAACGTGGAAGTTCAAGTACGTCCTGTGTCACCTGATAGCACACACAGGATGTTCCAGAACGTCCTCGCGCATTGAAAGTGTTAAAGAATACTCACGACAAAGCTGTTGTCTTGATCGTTTTTGGATGGAGATGATAGGAGGTTGACCAGGATTTGAGCATTTCAAAATTTTTGTGAAACTTGTATGCATGCCATTTCATGGTGATGCTAGCCTAGAGAGAGGATTCTCGTTAAATTCTGCATGCCTAGCGGATAATTTGAAGGTGGTGTCATTTGAAGGAGGTGTCATGCATATGGTACACGATGCAGTTATTAATGCAGGAGAGATCAAGGAAGTATTGACCACAAAGTCAATGATACATTCTTTTCGTAATGCCAGAACTAGGTGCACAGAGGCCATGGCAGCAAAAAAGGCCTCAGAGCAGATTGAGAGTGTGGTAATTAAGAGGAAGGTGGAAGCTGATGCAAAGATCAGGGAACTACAGAGAGAAAAAATCAAAATCAGAGAAAATGCAGAGAAAGAGATTGCCGAGATTGAGGAATTGGTTCATGTATTGCATGAAAATTAGGGCATTGTATTCTCTAAATATTTTGATTTTTCCTTAATTCTAACAATGATCTTAATGTGTGTGACCTCTTTATTTAGAGGAAATTTGATTTTGTTGCTGGACCGTGCGGATGTATAGAAATTATTCTCTTGCCATTGTGGGTATTTGTCAGACTCGGTTAAAATAATTTCCAGGTATATTTTAGAAAAATAATGCAACTATTTTATCAGATTTGTGTTAATATTTTCCTGGAAATCTATATTCCTTTGATGGAAGCGCCACTTCCAATAACTAGCCATTACAAGAATTTGTCAATGAAAATTTCTGATTAGAATTGTTGCTTACTTGATATTCTTCACTTATTCACATACTGCTCATATCTATCTGGGGTATTTTCTAATGTGCATTTGAGTGTCATCTTGAGAACATTTGGAGTAACATGGCATTATTTGTTAAGAGCAAAATAATGTGATATTGCTTGTGTTGGGTTTTTCCTCTTCTTGAGTGTGAATATGTGAGCAAGAGTATTTATAGAATATGTAGATGGTTTATTAAACCATATGTAATTGGGGTAACCACTATTTGTAGAGAAGTTATTATCATTATTACTTATGGCAAATAGCAATATATCAAGATGTTACACACAGCATTACAATGACTCAACCAACTATATCCTAATGGAATAATAAGGTGCAATTTTCCACAAAAATAACTTAAAATTTGACCCGGGTTTCAGTGTTACTACAATGACGTAGTAACATTGAAACTTGGGTCGCATTAAAAGTGATTTTTGTCAAAAATTGCACCTTATTATTCCATTATAAACAAATTGGACTCCATCTCGCTGGAATCCTTGGATTGTATACAACTATACCCGATTCATGGAGTTAATAATTACTGCCCCATGAGCAATATTTAGACAACAATGCTTATGTTTAGGATTGGAGAGCACCCTGGAAAACTCAGGGAATTTCTAAATAGCTTCACAATAGACACCCTGAGATAAAGAATTGCTCACAACTAATCAAATTCATGGTACAGTTTTAGCACTAAACCATAAATGCGTTATTCACCAGTATGTTTCAATGCAATATGTGTAACTGAGAATGCATGACATTCACTCATTGAAGTTGATGATTCCAAATTATCCACAAGAATAATCCACATTTAGTTGATTGGAGTATATTTTAAAATTATTCAACTTATTTAGTTACTTCACAAGAAAACCATGATGAATAAGTATGACTGGTACTGCTGGTTAGTCAGCCTTGCCTCGTACTTGTTCATAGCAGCCATTTTATATACATTAAGTTGGTCCAAAGTTTGAAAATATAATATTACTTCCGGAAAGTGAGATAATAGTATGGTTTGTATGCCTTGATGTGGATTAGAACATGGCCTCGGTATCGTAGGCCTAGTCAATTATTTTCTCTCTGTGAAAACTGAAGACTGTACATTCTATTGACTGATAACACTCCTCCTCAATGAACTAGATGTTATGTATAGTACCCAAACTCTCAATTAACAGAAAATCTTTGTCATCATGCAGTTAACTTTAACCAGATATGATAGAACGAGGTTGTTGCTCTGACCTTGCTGTGGTCTTTCATGGTCTATAGCAAGAAGAAATGTTTGCACCTGTTTAAACCTGGATCTCTAGTATCCTCTCTTTCATCGTGACATTTGTGTGATCTGAATCTTTATTTTGTTTGTGGATGAAAGGTTTCTGTCCTGTTCCTGATGCTTGCTGCATACTTGAGATGGAATACTTGGGTTTAACGGACATATTCACACAACAATAACAATTGATTGAACCCTTCTATTTTTTAATAGCAGTTTTCTAGGTACTAGAATTATTTTTCGATCAGTATTTCTCCTTACATCTTTTGGTAATAGTAACATTTTTTGCAGGTTTACAGCTATGGGAAAGAAGATCATGAAACATATCTCATACCCTATGAAGTTGGATCTCTCTCCTTATGTCTACTTGAGAACAGTCAATAAGAATGGGGACATTATCAGCCCGTTACCTAAGGTGCGACGACCAATACCATACAAATTAGTGTCACTGGTGACCCATTATGGTAGTGCTATGACCTGTGGCCATTATACTGCAGTTGGGAGGTCAGCTAAGGGGCCTTACTTCACATTTGATGACTCTCTGGTAAGATTTTTCGATTATATTTCATCTCGAATTTGAAAAAGTCTCCGTTAAAGTGTGACAGGCTGATATATATATTTATACATCTTAGGGGAAAAGTGTGTGAGGCCGATAAATTGGCTCAAACATAGATATTGTTCTTAATAATTGTATATGTACATTTATTTTTCAAATGGTGTAAAATAAAGGTATCATTATTAATTATTCAATTTATATAAAATTTAAAAAAATCTTAAAATGGATATCTTAAGCAGTAACTTCATAAATTTTTTAATCCGAAGGTGATACGTTTTATTAACTTAACTTATGCATTTTTCTCAAGTACCCCTGGCAGAGGGTAGCACTATGAGGGTAAAATGTTATTTCAAACTGTAGCTGAGCTGGGCAAAATTGAAATAGTACTCTTTATTATTTAGAGGGTTAATGAAACAGAAGTTGCTGTTTAATATACAAGCTGAAGACTAATGTTTTTGTTAGCACATTCATTTTATTTACAGTAGACCCTCGCTTTATGATATTAATGCGTTCCTGGTGACCGATGGTAAAGCGATTACCATTGTATGTTGAGTCGGCATTATTTCCAGACGAGGAATCAGTTTAAGGAGCATCAGCACCAATCCATTCAGTGTACGCAACAGAGCCAATGCATACGAAATATCCTGCATTAAAGTTATTTATATGTAATATTATTAAACCAGTATTTAAAATTAACATTAAATACGCATTAATTACGCAGTAAATTGTCATATTGAATTTTCCTCCATGGACACTATTGCAAGATGGTTATCTTAATCCTTGTCATCGCCGCAGCAATGACGGGCATGGCGTGCCACCCACCTACGTGTCAATTTCAGCTACTTCATATTTTATCGCATTTTGAAGCAATGGGAAGATAACGTGGATTAGAAAGTACCAAACTTTGGCAATGAGGCAGCTTTCTTTTGATCCTGCACAATCATCCGTGCATTGCAATTACTTCAGCGGAAACCTTTCCATAAATAATTTACGTGCGCATTGGTTTCGTCAATCAAAAATTTCATTCAAAAATTTAGTAGTTCCGAGGTGTCCCAACCGTCATGACCGTTTGAGTATACGTCGGGCATCCTGTAAGGGTTTGTTGTCAACATAATCCGGGCATAGGGGAGCATGGGTGTCTGGTGAGGGTCGACCGTATTTTGCGGCCGCTTGCAGGTCTCTTCAGCTGACTTGGCTCTTTGGGGTTGGGAGACTCAGACATCCATGCAGCGAGAAACACGAAACACATACGAAGGGGTGATAACTATTTTAATGGAGGCTTTACTAAAAACAAACAAACTTAAAATGCAAAACAATGGTAACTTCTCATGTAATGTTTATATTAGCACATTGATAGGTAAAAAGTTATTTATCTGCAGGCTCAATCTGAGAGGAAAATTGTAGATTTTACTTGAAAAATTGATGTAAGGTGGTTTGTTTAAACCTATCCAGATGAAGTCTTTTGAAGTGTCCAATGACTTTATCTTCATAGTCGCATGATAAAAGTTCAGTCTGTTCTATGTCAGCATGTTTCTTTACAATTCTTCTCACTGTACCCCAAGCAGTGAACAATTCTTTAATGTCCTCAGAAGTCACCATATTCCCTTCGTTTGGGGAGTCGTCCTTGCCGCTACCTTCTTCATCTACCATTTTCTCCTATTCTTGTAGTTCTCCAGTGATCAGCTCTCTTCCGTGGTCGTTGATTAGCTCCTCGATGTCATCTTCATCCACCTCAAGCCCTAATGTATGACCGAGGTCAATATTTCCTTGCCTATCACTTGCTCTTCATCAAAGCCTTGAAAATTGTGAGCAACTTCCGGCTAAATCTTTCTCCACACTGAATTCAGGCGTCTGATGGAAACAATTCCATGAGTCCACAATTAAACGAATACTCTCTAAAATGTTGAAGTGTGACTTCCAAAAATCTTTCAGAGAGATAGAATTCGGATGGTTAGTCTCCTCGAAGCAATTAGCAAACACCTTTTTTAAATATTTTTTTTTTAATTGGCAATTATTTTTTGATCCATCGGTTGTAGCAAAGAAAAGGTGTTGGGAGGAAGGAATAGCACTTTCACAAAGTCGGATTCTGCTTCAATGGATGCAGCAAGATTCGGGTCATGACATGGGGCACTATCCAGCACCAACAATGCTTTAAGAGGCCAGTCTGTACTCTCAAGGTACCTAGCTTTTTACGGAAGGGCAGAACTCCGATAACACCCACTCATTAAAAAATTTGGCGTGTCACCCAAGCTTTTTTGTTGCAATGCCAAAAGACACCCAAATTGTGCTTGTCCACTTTGTTTTTCTTAAAGACCCTGGGGTTTTCTGTGTGGTGTACGAGCATGGGTTGCAGTTTAAAGTTGCCTGAAGCATTAGCTCCCAGCAAAAGTGTGAGCCTATCTTTTATGGGCTTATGTCCAGACAAGGCAGCCTCTTCCTTCGTAAAATATTTCATCTTGGGCATTTTTTTCCAAAAGAGGCCTGTATCATCGGCGTTGAACACCTGCTGTGGGCAATAACCTTCATTTTCAATAATTCCATTGAAGTGCACTACATATTTTTCTGCTGCTTCTGTATCTTCACTCGCAGCTTCGCCATGCATTACGATACTTTTAATGCCCGTTCTTCCTTGAAATAGTTTGAACCAGCCTTTGCTCGCTCTAAATTCTTCGTACTTTGTAGCACTCGTTGAAGGTGTTTTGCAACGAAGATCTTCAAAAATTTGTTTGGCCTTCTCACATATAAATTGCCCCGGTACAGTGTCACCTTTCAGTTTTTTCTCGCTGATCCACAGTAACTGGAGTCCCTCCATTTCAGAAATCAACTCTCTTCCTTTTTGTAAAGAAGTGGATTCATCAGCCACTTTAATTTCTCTCAGGCGCTCTTTCTGTTTAATTATCGTTGATATCGTTGACTGTGAAAAACTGTACTCACGTGATAAGTGCCAACCCAAGCACCATTCACCGCAGCATTCAGCATTCATCATAGTGTTAAGTTATTGTTTAACTTGTTTCATTTGCCTGATTTATTACCTTGCTACAGCTATATCCATTAAGGTATCGTATCACTTTGTTGGTAGGTAATACGCTCGAACATGAAGTTACTCTTTGGGTAAAGTGTTCATTTTATAGAATTTCACTATGGTAATTTTGTATGTATAATGACTAATGAAAGCCCCATTTTTTTTCCTAATATATTTGATACTAACTACGTTATGAATATTGCGATATCTCGTTGGAGATTATTTGCGGTAGCGCATCGCAACATTTGTCTTAACCTCGCCAGCAGCTTTTAATTACTAGTAACATTGAATATGTAAAAGTTGCAATGTTAAAAAATGTGTTTCATAACAAATTCATTAACAAATAAGGCTTAGAATTATGAATGGATGACACATTGTGCGAGTGGAAACAAAATCAGCAAAATTTGCAGTTTTAAATAGCACATGCAAAATCAGCTCAGATCGTATGTCGAATCCATCATAAGTCGAACCTATCATAAAGTGGGGGTCTACTGTACTTACTATTACCTGGTGTGCATGCGACTTAAATTTCACAACAAAGGAGGAGTATAAAAACCATCAAGTTTCTAGCTAATAATGAAATTGGGTGTTAATTTTGCTGTGCGAACAGTATCTTCTCTTACCGGTTTAACATGTGTGTAACTTAACTGGTTTGAAGTCTAACGTTGACTATGAGGCATAATTTTATTGTTATTAGAATTCTTAAGCGTGCTTTTTTTTAATATAAGTCCCATAAAAGGTATGATATTATGAATTAAAATCTTTCTGCCTAGTTGGTGGAATGGAAGTGTTCAATGTCCGTGAAAATCATTTTCATAAATTTTGAGTTATTTTTTCTGTCAAAGCTGGTGTTCATTTCCAGTATTCCCACTGAGCCTAAGGAGTGTTCTCCAGCATTTGATTTTTAGGGAATGCTCATGATGCTGTCCTCTCCTTTGTAATAAGTAGTTCACCTTCATTATTAGTGTTAGTCTTTCTTCAATAGGATATCTTGTCTAATTTGTATGTGTTGAATTCTAATCTGGAGGAGTTCATCACGAGTCGGAGTTTAATATGCATTGAAGGATAGTTTTGAAAGTACCATTTAATTGGGGATTTGTGGTTCGAATATTGTGCTTTATTTTGATTAACATAATGTGTCAAGGAAACAAATCGTAATTCAACCATGTTTCTAAGTTCATAAAAATCGTGCCGGAACATTTGAAAAACTAATATGTTCATGGGATTGGTGACATAAGTTCTTTGTTGTCAGAACAGTTGTCTCATATACTTTCCCAATAAAAAAAGTCACAGCTTCAATAGACATTGATGTAGGGGGTTAATGTCTCCTGCAAATAACTAGCACAAAGTATCTGGGAGTTATGTTAAATAAAAGTATATCATGGGAGGTTAACATTTGTGCCTTTTGCAATACGCTTAATTCAATGTGTCCTCATTAGGAGCATTTGGCATACTGTTAGCACCACAACATTAATATCTATGTATTACAGTGAATTTTATTCCCTAATTATTTATAGTATATTGTTTTGGGGCTCCTCTCCTCATGCACATGTAATTTTCAAAATCTATAAGTGTATTATATGTCTAATATGCTTTGCTCCTTATGATGCTCCTTGCCACCAACTTTTTGAAAAATTATGTATATTGACTATTCCATGTGTTTATATCTGTGCTGTAAGTATATTTACTAAAAATAATGTCTCAATACACGACTAATGACGTGTACCGTGGGTATCAAACAAGGACATGTAGAGATCTCCACCAAATGTATGTAAGCATTCAGAGTACTGCCAATGGACCCAAGTCTATGGGCTTAATGATATTTAATAGTCCACCACCGGATGTTAAGTATGAAACAAAAACAACAGCCTTCAAGAAAAAATTGTTAATGTTCCTGCAGTATATATTGTATTATTTTTGGAATGAATTTCTGTACCCTTTATTATGTTTATTTTAAACCTTTTCTGCATTTAAACAAGGCAATATTCGAATTGATGTGTCCTATATTTTTATCTTTGTAAAAATAACACTAATCTCTGGACAAATAAATTATGTTGTAATTGTTGAAATGTTATTTGTTCTTTTCATAGGTTCGTCCAGCATCAATGAACTCCGCTTTAGGAGCTTGTGCCTATATACTAATGTATGAAATGGAGCCTGGATGGAATGTGGGAATGGGGTCAAACAATGGAGAAAAAGGAGTCAACAACTTATTAAAACCTGCCAAGTCATTACCTGAATTGTCGGGGATGTGCAAACCATCAACTTCATTACCCAAGTCGTTGATTAATCTAGAGCGGAAGGCTAACTCTCTTTTGGAATTGCAGCATCCTAAACATTCCAAGGAAAATCCGAAGATTGTCACTTCATCAGCTCTGCAGGAGTCAAATTCCAAAGGAGGAATATCTTCACCTAGGTGATTAACTTCTTTATCTTGTTCTGAGATGTACCATTAGTGCAGTCTTAGCAAAATAGTTGGCATAAGCTCTTGGGCTTTATACTTAATCTGGGTGGCAATTGTCAGGGAAAACTGGGAATTGTCAGGGAATTTTGAATTTCTGGAAAAGTTGGGGAATTCTTGTAATAGTCGGGGAGAAACTGGAATAGGAATCCCTGTTAATTTTCTTCCATTGTGTTTATTGGCCAGTCTTTCCCACCTTTTATTTCACCAACTCAAACTAATGTCTGTTGCTGACGTGCATGGAATAAGCACCATCAATTCGTGGAGTATTCAGTTGTGAATCTTGTTAGTTGTGAATCTTAGTTATTTAGTTGTGAATCAGACGTAAAATGTATCCCTTTGGTGTATCCTTATTGCAATATTTGCCTGATTGTGTTAAAAATCATGATCACCATGTATTACGTTCAACACAAGGAATCCGAGGCTATGTTGTTCGGAAAATTTTACCTCTCGTTTTTTTAACTTCTGAAACCCAGGTCGAGAAGTAGCTGGAGCACACTGGTAAATACATGCTTGCTGTTCTAAAAATTCGAAACGATGATTAGAAAATTTACAGCTGCCGTAGAAAATTTAATTCAGCAGAAAAAAATATTCCAATGACCTTTTGGCAATCGGTCGGGGAAATCGGTAAATCCATCAGGGAAAGGTCAGGGAATTAGAAAATTGGAAATCAGTAGCCACCCTGTTAATGTTATTCTATTCTGAAGATGGCCTGAGTCCAATGGGCCAATTGTACAGCTAAGTTATCATTTGATTTTGTGCTGCTGACTGATGTAGCAGCTGGAGAAAGGTGCACGCTGCATCATTAATTGTTTCTGTCATTCTACATATCATATGGCTAACTGTATAGCAGTTGCAATTGTTGTAAATTAGCAGTCACATTTTCCTCTGATAAATTTACAAATAATGGTCATTATTTATTATGCCAAAATCTGACCTGTGAAGTCGCAGTGCATCTTATTGGCCATACTGTCTAATGGGCTGGGAAATACAATACTTGATTTTATGAAAGTCCTAATGCTTCATAAATACTAACAATGATTGTATTGTTAATGGAAAGCCTTAGAAAAAGGCTGCTGTTGATATATTTTCCTAATCTTATTTGATCATTGTGTCCTCATCTGTGCCACATTTCCTTCTATATTATATTTAAAATAACTATGAATTTGTATATACTTTTATAGTTAATTTGACAAGTCTTTTGGTGTCAATACCATCACCAGTGTGTTGGTCATGTGGGTTGTTGGGTGCCACAGAGGATATTATTTTAGTCCTGCGTTCTCTCTCTGGAACTTGCGTAAGCAAAAAAATAAGAGAGATGTACTGAATAAATCATATGCATTTAGATTCCTTCTTTTCCGACTATTAATGACCGCAACATGCTACAAGAACTGAGAAAGACACTCCATTATCATATCTCTTTTTTGTCATTTTCCTCTCCCTACTATTTCCCATATTACTGCCTTTTAACATGGATGGTATTTTAACACTTGCCACCTCACAACCCTGTCGTGACTGGAAGGGTAGTATAAAATTGGTAGAATGTCACTCTTGATATCAGGACTCCTAATCCCGATGTATAACCAATATATACCATAGGTAAATGGATGAAATCTCCATTTCTTGTCCAGTTCATTATTCATATCACTTTATTTGGTAAACAGTCTCATGACCACTTTCTTTACATATTAAAAATATCATTAGTTCATGTTATCACATGTTATCAGTCCATGTTATCTCATGTTATCAGTCCATGGATTTACTTTGCATTGGTCATTCCCGAGTATCCTAGTATTCTGTATGAATTAAACCTTCTTAGTGAATTTTGAATACTGAAGCTTCGTATTTCTTTTGTAAACATAGTTTCTGTGATCTCGTCTTTTTCTCTCTTTTCAGCAAAGCTGGTGTTTCGAATCCTGCTGTGCCCAAACGTGAAGCTGGCACATTATCTAGTTCAGGTGCAAGTGTCCCAAGCAAAATTGCTTTGAATGGATTCGTGAACAAGAACTTAAGCATTCCCACCTCTAAACTTTTGCCTAGTGTTGATTCATTGAAAAAACCTGTGGGTAGTAGCATTCCCACCTCTAAACTTTTGCCTAGTGTTGATTCATTGAAAAAACCTGTGGGTAGTACTACTTCTAATGCTCTGAACCAAAGTCAAAATACTCTAAGTGTGAATAAAACTACACCTCCTGTTCCTTTGCCATCAGAGGGGCTAGTGAAAAAGGTCAATGAGCCTTCAAAAATGAAAGAAAGTGGATCGCCTAAGGACCCTGAGTCAAAAGATTCTCGGTCATCATTGATCTCTTCCAGTGAAAGTGTGAAGCAAAAATCTGCCCCTAAGGTACCTAAACAAAAACCACGTAAGGAGTTGAGTCAAGACCATGAGAAAGGAATTGCAAAGAAGAGGAAACACTCTTCTACCTCTTTGGATGATGACCAGAAGTCTCCCTTTCCTCTAAAGAAGCAGCTAACTTTGCCTGATCTCTTCAGCAGAAAGAATGCCCTGAGTGTTGTGGAAATACCTCGTGTAAAAATAAAAACCCTGAAGGACTGGCTTGAGATTAGGAGCATTCCAAAAGGTAAGGCTTTGGAACAGTGTGTGAGGAATGATATTGACAATCAATCCATGCTGATAATCCCCATTTGAGGACTAAGTTATTGCTTGATCGTTCTTTGTGATACATTAAGAAATATATAAGCATAGACCCATGAAGTTATTTGTCCCCTTTGGTAAATTAATCCGAATTTCATGAACGGGAGAGAGCTGTTGATAAGTGTGTTCATGTAACAGTATTAATTAAGATACCATATCTTGGCTATTTTAAGGCAGGAAAGTGATTTCACGGCTAGTGAAATAAAATTAGGCTTGCTAAATTTGTGTCCAAAATTTTTTCATATTCCTCAGAGTGAAAACTTAATCCTAAAAAATATAAGAAAATTTTCTCTAACTTCAGTTACAGTCTTGAAACGTGCTTTCAATGAGAATAAAGGATAAGAGAAAATGAAAGATACATATCTTATGTAAAACTTAAGTTTTGTCATTTGATATTGATGTATGCCACTGCTTTTTGGCATTTTTATGGTAAGTGCAAAATGGGCTGGACAAAGTATTGCCTTGCTTTACTTGTAGTTTTACAACCCCTTGTTCATTAGGTACAAACTGTCAAAAATTACCTCCCCTACTACCTCTTGAAGCTACTGAGATTCCTTCTAAAACGCCATGTACTTTAGTCAGGTCTTTAATTTTTCACTACTCAATTCCTGGATATATTACCAATTTTTTAAAGTGCACATTTGTGGAAGAAATAAATGAATGTAATGGTGTTTTAATAGAAAACTTTCAAATTGAAAACCATGCTGAAATTGCTGTGGCAATATTTGTTGGTGCAACTTGGACTTTGGTGGTAGTGACTGAGTTTAATATTTGGACGTGTGTTCATTTATCTATGTAATGCCATCACTATTTAATTTTAGGTAATGCCACTGTGAACCAAGTTTTCCATCATCCCAAGGTTCCTACTCCCGTTCAGACTGTTAAATCAACCGTTGGTGGCTGGAAGGTCACCGATCAAAGTGAAGTTTCTAGTAACTCTGTTTCAGAGGTGAAATGCAATGCCCAAGTGCCAAAGCGAATGAAAGAAGTGGCTCCTGACTTGGTTGAGAACAAGAAAAAAAAGTTGGCTCAAGATTCAAACGCTCAGTTGTGGAAAACTCTCTTCAAAAACAAAATTAACAGTGGTAAATTGGATAAAAAAGCTGGCCTTGGTGGTAAAAAGAATAAGCATAAAGAAAAGAGTGATACTGAAAGTGCTTCCAACCTGCCTGACACTGTTGGAAGTCTAGCCTTGTTCCAGAGGGTGTAGCTGTGTTACCAAGTTGGGCGACCAAACTATTTTGTAGCCATTGACGGGAGGTCTATTTTAATGAAATGCTTTGCGATTCAGTTAAATGTATATAAATCATGTTGTCATGAACTTGCATCGTGTGCATACTGCATCCAGTCAAGCTGAATCAAAATGTTTTTACTGTTTATGGCATCAGCAAAAATATTCCTTGAAATATATTTTTCATAGTTTCAAGATTGTTATTTGCTTGTCACACTGTTGCTCCTTGACATTGTGCCTATTGGTATGGAAGTATTTCAGAAGATTAAAGTATACCGTTTCTAAATAGTATTAGTTTCTTCATGGTCCTTATAATCACAAATGGGAAAAGTTAAAAAAGAATATTGAGTAAAAACATTTCTATCGACCATTTTTAATAAAATAATTAACGCAGTCTTTTGGCTCAGAAGAATCATGGTTTTCGCCATACATAGGTGAAACTTATAAAATCTACTATTGCCCTTTAACATAATTCATGATGAATCTGCGACGGTATCTTCCATGGAATGATGTAAATTAACAGCTAGTTGTGGGGCACCATACTTTTTTCTACGTATGTCTAATCATAAGATTCATATACCTATCACACATTTCTAAGAGAAGAGATTTTCCTATATGATGTCTAAGAATGTTACCACTGATGATTGTGAAAATGAAAACTTCAGCAGCTATATCTGAAGTAAAATTGTACACATTTTAGATATAAGTTTTTGGAATTCAATTAGTCAGTACTGCAATGTCAAGGCTCTTGTCCAATAAGGTATAGTGTCCCGAGGCCAAATCTGACCTTGACCATGTAAGATGCAGAATCATATCTTATGTTCATAGGAGAAAGAAAGCATGTCTTACGAGCCATAAATATGGTAACATGAGTACAAATATATATTGAAATCAGCACGTCTGGTAACACATGGACTGCCAAGAGCTTGGTTGTATCCTTTACAGTTTTCCAGGTTTAATGTTGTGTATTTATTTAAAGGTACAAATTTATTATTTTTAAATCAAAGTTGTTTTTTTGACATTGTATCTCAGGAAGCAATGGTTACTGTTATGACTTAAGCGAGTGTGCCATATATGCAGTATTCATTTGACAATTTTAAATTAAAGTAATAATTTGCATTTCATTCCTCCTGATTTTGATCATTGAGTGGAGGTTTTACAAATTGAGAGGCCAGTATTCTCTAAAAACATTGGCTTTGTTATCCAGAAAATACATAACCTAATGACAGTTTACCCATAGCCAGTGGGGAGATCTATTAGCTGTATGTATAGCATAAAACCATCACCAGCTTTTCTCCTATATCCATGTTATAGTTAGATAACTTGGATTCCCTTCACAGTGAGATTTATATGCATTATTCTTCTCCACTCACTTCCCTAATGCAAGTGTTCATGAAAAATTACCCATTGTGTAATGCTGAAAAATAATTAAAAACCAAACATGAAATCCACAAAAATGGTCTCAGCCTACTGTACAAGTAATATGCAGGTGAAAAGGGTTAAAATGAGATTGTTTTACAATTCTGTAATGTAAAATGCAGTGTGGTCTTAGGATGCTGACTTTCATAGTGTGCTGTGGTAAATTAATTCCATGCAACAGCAACATAAAGCAAAAATATCCTATGAACTGATATTCGTTATGTTACCAGATGTAGATGTTGCGTATTTGAATTATCTTGCATGAATTCCATAGTGAACAAATGAACCATGACTTCACCGAGTAGAATCCTTGATGTATATATTGCCCAGGCTTGAGGAATGCTTGCATGCGTTGGTAAATATGCATTACATAGCCTTCATGATTCAGATCTTTTATAAAATGGCAGTATGTGTAAATCATGTAGGAAGAGGGTTATGAGTTGAAGTAATTTGGAACCATTCTTGGGGGGAGACTGATGTAAGATGAATTTATATGTACAGCCTAACGTTTCTTCAGGCCATCATAATACTCCACAAGAGATAATTATAGGCTGCTACAATTGAGTGTAGAGTTCAAGCTATCAAGATAGAAGAATGCTACGACATCCAGAATAACTTTTCACCACATGGGGTAATGTGAGAGGAACTAGGAGATTAATTAAAAAAAAACATAATTTTACATTAGTGCAAACCCTGTCAGCTTACAAAGACTGAGGCAGTATTAACATGGGCAGCAAGACTGGGATTTAAGCCCTGGGCACACAATACATTTTAACCCATACATGTTAATTTATGAATGCATGAACCATATTAGGGCAGGTTCTACCTTCCTGTTCACACATTCGTTGAAGTGGGTACACTGAATTTTTTTGTTCGACCATTTGCACATGAAATCATATGAGGTGATGTATCATGCAACCAGGCCTTCACTGCGATAAGTTTCATTTAGCGGAAAACTACTAGCCAAAACAGGAGTTGTGAATGGTAAGTTCTCAACGCTAGGTTGAAATGAAGAGATTGGATGCATCGAAAAATATTCTCAAGATTTATTAGTAACCTTATTGAAGAAGTTGTGCTTACTGCTAACAGAGTACCAACAACAGTAATAAGAACTTAGAGCAATTTCAGATCTTGCAATTACATATTTCCACAACTACCCAGAGAGAAGTAAAACCTTTTAAGCTCACTACAATTAACTCAAAACTAATCAATGCTGTTGCCCCTATTCCTCAAGCCAGTACAACTAATGGACGGCAGGAATCTCAACTAAGACCCCCCGTTTACATAATGGTATTGAGATAAAGGAAATTACCAAGGTAGACCAGTGAAAATGTAGTCTATTTCTTCGTTCGTTTTCTCTCAGAAGACATCACTCTTGAGAGAACACTAAGAACTCCCCGGACTTGAAAAACTGTTCGATAAACGATTATGAGCAACGAATTAAGATTCAGCATTTGCCATTTTCCTAATATACATTTTTACTTTATAGGGAGAAGCATATATAGATAGCACCTCTGCAGAAACATCTTGAATCCACAATTGCTCATACATCATTCCTTGACCGAATCCTTCAGCAACTGAAGTTGAGCTTTTAATTCTTCCATTTTCAGTCCTGCCAAAGAAATAGATAGTTTTGAACATTTTATAATCTCACAGAGCTTTTCTAGTTCTAATCAGTGAAATGAAATCCAACCTATTGATCTGACAACATTTCTAGCCTGATCATCAGAAAGGAGCCCTAGAAAATGCTCATACTCTTTAAGAACATCCTCAATTAGGGCTTCGGCGTCAGTCATGTCCTCGCTGAAATAAACAGTGCCCTTTGAACTAGCCTGTTGGGGTAGAAATTATAACTCTAATGTACACATTTCTCTTTTAATCCTTAGGACACTAGTAAACAGCTATGGGATTAAACTAACAGCGTCACTGAGGAGTTCCATTGCTTCAGTGAATTTATCGGTTATTCCGTTCATGTGATTTTTGATTTCTTGGTCGCTCAGCGATAAAAACTTCACACTAACATGAAAACTTTTCCACGCGCAAATGTCTTCACCTAGAGGGGAGTATATTCGTTGACTCTTAAAAGACTTAGCTGACGTTGGGACGATTCCTACCTTATGCAATGTCAGAGGACGTCTTGAGACCATAAAATTAACATCACGGGGAGTTCGACAAAAGCAACTCAGACCCTTTCTAAACATAATGAACTAAGATAGACTACTCTGTTTTACAACAAAATTCGTATTATTAAAGGACTCACTACTCATACAGCGGCACTTCGCCGCAGTAAAACTCGACACCAATTTAACCTTATCGCAACTCTCCTACTCCGCCATCGAACAAGATAATGCATAAATTATGAAAATATTGTACTGGCATTAAAGGCGTACGAAATTATCATTATTTCGAAAAGAACTTTCAATTCTGCTAAAGGTTCAGGAAGCGAATACCGAACAGTATTATCATCCGTCTCTAGTAAAACAAGTCAATATTTAAGTTATTGACATGATACGCCGTCATGGCGCTGTTAACGTCAGAAAAATGAATTCAAAATAAAATCTTATAATTTTATAACCGTCCATAAGCAGCATAAAATGAATGATTAAGCTATTTAAAAAATAATTATATGTAATTCACAGTCCTCATAAGTATGCATTACCCCACAGTTACTGTGATCAATTAATAAAGTATAGTATTTCGTACCCGGATGCGGCATGCCTTTACGTCACTTTACGTTCCGGTAACGTTACGCTCAAAAGAAATAGTGAAGTTTGCGATAGTTTTAACCAGAATTAGGTCATCAGTCTTTGAGAGCATAATTAAAACTTTCTGCTCATGGGTAAGTGCTTTTATGGTCTCCTTAATATATGTGTGCTTGTAATAGTTGTCGTTGTGTTTTGTATTATTCAACACATGCCCTGCAATTTTTTTTGTAATTGTAAAGTGTCATTGTAAACATATTTGCGAATATTTAGTATGATACTGACAACTGTTCATATAGCAATGAATTTTGTCGAGGTATTTCAGCCAAGCAGCGAATCGTTCCCAAATTAGAAAGTTTTAGAGTCGGTAATCACTGTTTTATCGCATGTCGCAATCGGCTTCTCTCTTTCTATATCAACATAAGCCATTCTTTACACGGATAGTGCTTTACGACTTGATTTTATATTCAATGGGATGTATTTCGCATTATTAGACGACGTACTAAAGCGCGGGAGTATTCTGGTTGTATACTCCAGTTATGGCGGCGAGGCCGGCTGGTATGTCGAAATCACCGCGAAATATTGATATCTTGATCGTTTCAGCGGTTCCAGTTAATTACCGGTCAGGTAAATCATTTCCGATTGAGTCAATTAGTTAAATAATTTCTACTGTACTGGCTGTAATTTTAACCCTTTATTGTTTTTTTCAAAATCTGTGTCTATGTTAATGTGTATTTATGCGTGGTAAAACTGATGAGGGGTACAGCAATGGAAGTTTATGTACGTAATTACTTGAACGGGAAATTATCCCTGACCGAAGTGATCAGAGGAATCGAGTTCGTTAATAAGTATAAGTGTTTATCGTCCGAAGCCGGCCTCGTACCTGTCTTGTCAATTTATGCGTCAGAAATTACTTTTAATTGAATTACCCTGAAATTGTTATTTTAATTTCATGTTTGATACCCATTTAAGTTCTAACTATTATTGGAGGCGTATTGAATAGTGCAATTTAGAATCTTGCCTCATCGAAAGTTATTCATGATTGACGATACATTTCTCTGAAATGTTAGTTTTCTATTTGGCAGAAAAAATATGCGGCTAAATAACAAGTGAGACTAGACTAGCTGATTCACATGGTCAAGCCTATCTTTTCTCTATTGCTAAATGTTTTCATTCGTCTGAAGTCAGGCGTCGCTAACGCTGCTGCTCAACCGAATGTTTGTTTTCGTTGTCTCCAATTTGTAGAGTGAAAAATATTTCAAGTTAGATGTATTGGCGTATCTTAATATCGTAACTCATTCCGTTAGCATTTTACCTGCGGACACATCTTTAACATCAAGTTGCCGCCTCTTGATATTTCCGAGGTGCCTTAATATTATGACTTCTGTTTAATTTTCTTTAACAAAGTTTGCATTAATAATGACTTTTTTCAGTGGGAAGTATATCTGCCTGGGCGTTTACCCTCCAACGGTCCCTTTTAACATGTCATCGGGGAGAAACCGGGATTACCGAAAGCCTTACAGCAGGGGAAATGTTTCCCGAAATGCCTGGCAGCCTTATCCCCCAAGACGTACACAGTTCACTCCGCAGAGGAGCAGGAGGAGTGAAGAGGAAGATGACATTCACTATGAAGCGAGGCTGATCGATTTGGCCCCAAAAGTTTTTAGCACTCGTGTTGAATTCGAGCGCTCGCCACAGTCTTCTATGCTGAGGCGTGACACCTATGAAGGAAGAGCTAAAGTTATAGTTTTGCGAACTTATGGTGTGAGTGAGCCATCCCATGTGGTGAGGACACCATCAAGGAGTCCAATCAGTTCTCCAATCAAGTCGTCTTGCTCAGGTGAGAATCTATCATGTACTATTTAGTTAAGGAAATCAGTCTATTGTTGCTTGGCGATTTTTTGGGTTGGTTATGCCGCTTCAGTTGAAGTATTCTTGCAAATGGTAATATCAGGCTTGACTTGGTAGAACCGACGTGCATATTTTTATGTAGAGTGGGAGGGATTAGTACAAAGGAGCCTTGTGAATTCAAATATCTGGTATTCACCTTGACTACAAACCTAGCATGGGGGAACACACATGAAAAATTTTCATGTGCACAAAAGGCATTAGGGTTTGTGTGGCGAATAGTTAGAAAAATAGTTTTCTAAAGGGCTAAATTGGGAGCCACTAGAGGATAAAAGAACACACATCAAGCTAAGAATTCTGTATTAATTCTAATCAAACCTTGATTTTGTATAATACTGAGGATACCATTTCCCCTGCATTTAATGTCAAGATCTGATAGAAATTATGAAGTAAGACAATATCAAAAAGATAGGTGCAACAGTTCCTTCTTTCCTCATATCATTTGTGTACAGTTCACGTATGTCCTTTCCTCAATTTCCCTTCCATGACTTTGTGTTCTGACAGCTCTCTAACTCCTGATAGCTTGCTGGGCTGAATGTTGATATCCTTATTGAAGGTCCAAATCAGGTGGTTTGGAACTAACTAGGGGAAACAACAGTTAGGTCATTCACCTATGAAAATATTCTTTGTTAAACAATGGGTAGCCTGGAGAAAGAATCATATTATTAATATATTGCCAGTAAGCAACATATTAGACTGCAGAAACGTTTGTGTCGCAATGATTAGTTTGTCTCTTTGTATGACTTTTCATTTTTATGTTATATTTATTTGGTATCAGCAGAGGTGTTTGTGTTATCAACCGCTAATTTTTAGGGAGAAAAGGTGTGGGAACATAAAACGTCGACAGCTCTCAAGTCGGGGAACTATAACATATGTAAAACTCCACTAAGTCTTAACATGTATTACTTGTATTTTATTTATCCTGGGTTGGATGGAACAGAACCGTCCCCTCTTCCCCCAACCCAGTTTACATACACAGACATCCATGTCCTGGGTAGATAATAATCTATCCAGGCGGGATTCGAACCCGTGACCCTCGGGTTAGCAGGCGAGAGATTTACCCCGCCGCCACCAGGCCCGACATGTAGGGAATGTGGTATACTTCAGAGCCCAAACATCCCTTAAAGATATAATTCGTTGTCTCGGGCGTGACTTCATGGAATCGACTTAACATAATGAAAAGTAAAGATAACTTTGTTATTCCACATAAATATTTATTGTAAATGGTACTGAAATATGAATGCAATTAATTTCATATTCACACAATGACTAAGACTAGTAAATAAGAATTCAATCTCCTTGGTAATTCCATACTGTAGCAACAACTGAAATATCTGTTGTGGTAGTTCTTTCAACATACCTATCTGAATTCCTTCCTTTTAAAGCTATACTGTGTTCCTTTTGAAGTAAATAATGGTTGGGTAGTTGTGGAATGTTCCAATGGAAGGTCATAAATCAATGCATGCTTTTCTTAGAGAGATGATCATCCAAGAGGGATTATGAATTCAATTTTACTTATATTCTAAATCTATTTTATGCAGTAGTTATTGATTTGGTTCAGTGAAGTTTCTTTCAATGAGCAATGAGCTTATTTTGTCAAAGGGTAACATTTTTTTTGTTTTAATTGCTGGTATCAGTTATTGCTATTGTACTCTATCTTGCTGGTAATTTGTTGGACCTATTAAATTCTCCTCCACCATCCTTGAATTACCCTTTCCGAACCCCATTCCTCTCTTTGGTTCTGACATTTATTCCACACCATCTTGCCTTTCGTTTTAATCTATTCTTCCCTCTTATCGACTTTCTTAGCTCTGTTGCTGCTTTACCAGTCCTCTACATGTTCTTGTGTATCTCCTATTATCTCATCAGCCATTAATTCATGTGATTCAATAACTTTAAAGAGAATACTCCAACTATGTTTAAATGAAGTGTTTCCTCAATTCCAAACTTGTGTTGCTAGCTGTAAGTTAGTGGCATCATCTTCTGGTAGAAAGCCTTCTGGGGTTTGAATATTCTTTCTCCTGTTAATTAATTATTCCTTTGTTTCATTCTTAATGTATTGAGGTCATAGTTGTCTTCTCTACTACCAGGGCATAACATCCCTGCCAAATGATTAAATTGAATCTCATTGTTTGTTTTCTAGCATACAGTTGGTGGTATCATTAGTCTTTTCAAAATGTTAAGCAAAACTCATCAAAAATTATGAATCCTCGGTAAAGTCATGAGTTCTTCACCATATTCGTGATATCTTTCGATAAGGATAGTGTCTGTTTCTGGTACCACTCACACCTTCCTTTCTTCTAATACTCTTGATTTTACACGGACTGTATTTGGCTACTGTTGTTCTTCAACTACTGATTGTGAGATTTAAAAAGCGATGATGCTCATGTTTTTACTTCATTCTGAAGCCTAGTTCCCTAGCTAAAGGCAATCAACTATTAAATTACTCTGAGAACCTCTTCAAGTTATCTCTTTCACTACCATTGTCACATGCCTTTACACCCATTGCCACAATTACTGCTCAACTCTTACTGTTATTAGTTTGTGCTGTAGATGTGTGCGGTTCTTGATAACCAGAGAAGCACATTGTTAAAATAGTATTGTATTATAATTATCAAGCTTCTTGTTTATTTTTTGAGATGGTTTTAATTGTTTCTCAAAGCAATGTACTCATTAGGAATTATTGCTGCTTTTTTTCTTCTCGATGAATCGTATTGAAGTTAAATTGGTGGTCTGATTTCAAATGCCATAAGTGGGCAGTAACTTATAGGTACCTTATTTATCTCATACAAGAAGAACGTTTTACATGTTCTTTTATTCGTTCCTTGCCTTTCACAATTGTGTTTATAGTTGACTCGGCCATGTTTAGAACACGTGATATGTTCGATATCGTTAGCCCACTTTCATATTTCATCATTATATCAATTTTCTCTTCTAAAGGGATTGTGCATTGCCTTTTAGAAGCACCTGGCTTACTCTCACTTCGACGCTTATTTGCTATTGTTTGAGGATCCAAAACACTTCACTGTTAAAATTTTTCACAAATCCAACTCTTGAGTTCCAGTAAATGACTGAAGGGATTGATATAGGCATCGTAGTACCCTACGATCATTCAGTAACAATTTTGCCAGTGCTATTGTGCCCTACATTACAATGTACCAATCAAACAAGACGTCTTTGGTTGCCTGAGTTGAATACATTGTTTCATCATTTGCAGCAGACGCGGACAGTGCTGGATTAACAATAAGGCAAAGTAGGCTGCCTATGGGCCCCGAGAGTTTTTCCCCTCTCTTCTCTTGCGACTCCCTCCTTATCCCCTCGATGGACCCCATTGCTTGCTCTGCCCACAGGCCCCCTAGTCCGGCACTGGAAGTGGCGGGTGTGAATATTTTTTTTCAAGCAAAATATGAACAGAATATTATAAAAATATACTTTAAAGTACAGAATGATGTGTTAGCCATAGCCTCCGAGATATAACATCACTTCTTACATAGTAGTCCTTTGAAAATCACGGGTAAGTCTGATCGCTGTGACTTTCCAATGGCCAGGTTCAAAAAGTTATTTCTAGTTGATTTCTAAAAAAATAATATAGAAGATGAACATGGCTTCTCATTGTAATCTGATTTAAGAGTTCAAGCGGATGTAAGTAGATGTTCTTGGTTAGAGAAAATATGAGTTAAAGTCATACTCCATTGTACAACCGACTGCCGCCTTACCGTGGGCCAAGTTCCATCACGTGGGTACTAACCAAGTCTCTACAGTAATAAAGATTTCTGTTAGAACTTCATTTTCTTTTAAATCCACATACGGGCATGGTCAAACTTAAGGATACTATTTTAAAATAGACGAAAGTTGGAGTTTGGGTTTCAGGTCTGTATGATGCATAGCAAGCTGTATTGTACTGGAGTGAGTGCAACCACTTCTATCGCTTGGACTGTAAGTTGTCGCGTTGATTGGTGACTTGGGTAGAATACATAAGGTTTTTAAGCGATTTTGCTTCAAAACTTAACCTTTACCTTCTGAGCGTGTCTCTCCGGCACAAAAATTGTGTCCCTAGACTGCCGAGCATGTTCATTTGGCACATTGATGGACATTTAAAAAACACTGGTAATTTAAAAACCCCTGGCCAGCAAGGCTTACGACTATGGAAAAACTCAGGAAGGTAAAGGTTAATGAACATTAATGAAAATTCCTTAGATGAATGATAAAAATGGGCCAATTTGTTTTGTGTATCACGTTAAAAACTCTATAACCATTCGATATTTTCTCTGTCAGTAGGTATACTTGCGAACATTTTACTTTTTTGTGCTCGTATTCGAAAATTGATGGAATCTCTTCAGATAAGGTTACCACTTAACGTTAACGTAAGTATGGATTTACATAAGTCGAGACATACGTAACTCAGGGACTGCCTGTACCTTTTCAGAGGATGAAATTCTTATTCGGCCTAATTGAAATCTGGAAAATATTTACTTCATTTTTAATAGTTTGGTTTTGGGTGGCTTAGTTGTCAACTTGGTACATATTCACATTGTAATAAGTTGGCTGAATACTCTAGCTGTGCTGTGCTTCTTGTAGCTTTCCTCTTATGTAAGATATTGCTATGAGTATGCTCTTGAGCCTAGCCCTTAATGGCAGATGGATTATCTGTTAATGGCTGCTAATCCAGAATGGTGGCAAACCAACCTGTCATTATTATAGCCAGGGAAATAAGTAGAGTGAATTTCATTCTCTGGGGAGGCATAGCAATATTTAGGGTCGGGATCGGGTCTTAATGAGACACTTTTTGGTTGGTAGGAAAAGCTTAGACAATTATGCTTTAAAGGAAATGTGATCCATCACTTTTCAAAGAAGTGATGATAGGGGTGGGAGGACTCACAGGAGTGGCCATGTTCAACCGTTGTTGTGGGAGTCACGTTTCACATCCAGGGCATTCTGCGATAGTGAAAGCTAGAAATCAGACTGTTGGTATCATCATGAGGGTTACTGCCTGATCATTAAGCCAATCAGTGGCATGGAAACTGAAGTTGGCTTCTTCTCCTTCTTGGGTGGCAGCTTTTCTGTTAGATGTACAGAAGTATTGTGAAAGTGGTGGCTGTCATCTGCATTGAAATTTTTTCGTTTTTTATTCTAATTTCCTTAACGATAAGACAGGGGGAATCAGACTTTTATGTGACCAATGGTCGTACTCCATTGATATGAAAAAAAATTCAACAGTGATGATTTGCATACTTGACGCAGTGTTCAGAGGATTTGGAAAATGTATTTTGGCAAAAGTGCCCAACAAAATGTGAATGCAGCCAAGTCAGTTTCCTTGCTACTGATAGGTCATATAATCAGTTGGCCTCTCTAAAGATGTGTACATGCACAGGCCAATTTCCAGCTTTCAGCTTGTGAATACAGTTCTGAAGATGTGTCATGCAATGGACACAAAATATCAATGCAGCAACGATGGCAAGAGAAACTCGAGAACAAAAACCGGGGACAAGTCATCCGACCGAAAGTATCTCAGTGCTGCAAAAGCCTCTTGTGGAAAGTATTATGTACTATCGATTAGAACTTATCCTGATTCCTTTAATTTACACTCTGCTGTTGTGTTGGCGAGGGTTGCTGCAAGCCTGGAATACCTGGTTAAGTCATGGAAATTGAAAATGGCCCTATAAAGGTAATGGGACATGAGAAGTTAGCTTTCCCAAGTCTAAGTATGTTTATAATATGTGAAGTTTACTATTCCAGGCTCTATGAGTTAGTGTGGACTTGCAAGGACAATTGCAAAGGGTCCCCTGCTGATTTCATTCTAATTAGGCAGGATGGTAGCATAGCAGAATAAAACACCATGTGCTGAATTTCCCATGCCCTGATTTGAGTTGGGCCAGTCTGTAAATTACCACAACTTCTGAAAATTACTGCTGTTTTCTGGAAAATTCACCTATTTTTCATTCTGATGTATGCCAAACATTTTTTTCAAACAAGTTCATATATACTTCAGGTTAAATTATTAATTAAGGCACTTACTACTAATTTAGTAATAGTAGGATGGATTGTTTCGCTGAACGGATCCCCAGGTACATGCACCATGCATTATATTCCGTGAGATCATCCTTAGGCAAAAGGATTGGCTCCAAAACATTGGTTAATTGATAAGGAGAGGGTTTTTGGGTAGGGTAATGGTTTATATTTAAACTATACTGCTCATTTGTGTAATCATCTTTGGAATATTTGTCGAGCTATTGTTTTAACAGTTTAAACAAAAATTTCTCATAATTTGACAATAGATAGCCAAATTGCATGTTTGCTGCCGAATTTTTTAAAACTTTTTTTTTTAATTTCTAGTACATCAATGTACAATGGTAATGATATTATGTCATTAATCTCTTGCTATTGCATATTTCATTTAATCCATCACGAACTATTAATTGCTGAAGATTCTTGCTTGCACTCCTGGTGTGATTTGCCTAAATACTGGCCCATAAGCAAAGGCCCTCCTTGGCCAAAATGGGTGGACTGTGCTAAATTTCGGAAGCAAATGTCTCTATGCTTAGGACATTACGGCCTGGGAAATTTTACGTATCTGGTTTTATTGAACTGCACTACTGTCCTGCCAAATTTGAACGAAAGTGGCAGGGGACACTTAGTGAGCATTCCTTGTTAGGATTTTATAATGCCTTGTGTGAAGAAGGCAGTTGGGCTCCTATTTGGTGTTTTGTAATTAACCATGCTCTTAAGTAACTTTAATGGTCTTATTCATTGCACTCATGATTATACAGATTGAATATCTCTTTTCTCTTCAGATTGTGTGCTGCTAATTTGTGGCCCTCATTGTGGTTGATATCTATTGATGTGTGCCCTCAGAAGGGAAGGAGGTTATCGATTTTCCCCAGAGCGATAGTGGTGGTGCTGTTTGTGGTGGAGCGTTATTCCCCCTACAGCACACACGCAAATGTGTCATGTTCCTATTCTCGTGTATCATTACAAAAGCAGGCTTACCGTGGGATGGATATTTTCACTTGGCGAATGACATTTTCGATCTTGAAGACCTAAGAAAGTCAGGAATTTCATTATCTCCAGTCTATAGCCACCCTGGTCAAATGAAAATACTCGTGTAATGTTGAATTTTGTGGTCAAGAGTAGGATAGAGATATTTTTCTATTGTTTGATAGAGATTCTTTTGTTTCATCGCTGACTCCACTAAGAGTGGCAGAATCATGAGCTGCTGGAATACTCACTTCTATTTGGCATTAAATCTTCAGGAGTGAAGTACAATGGAGTCAAAGTTGAGCCAATCAATGGAGTCAAAGTTGAGCCAATCAATGGAGTCAAAGTGGAGCCAATCAATGGAATCAAAGTGGAGCAGAACACTGAGGGAGATGAAGATCCTGATGGCCCTCCTGTACCCAAGGTCTCTCTCTTCCCTGAGAATAGGATAGTTTTGGGGTGGAAGAAATCTTTTTCTGTCGGAGCGGGAATGGCAAACCTTGGCAATACTTGCTACCTAAATGCTACTTTGCAGGTAAAATGTTGTATGTTGGTACATATTGCCTTTGTCATTTGATCTGCACACATTAGAAATCAGCAGTCAGTTGGGCTATCCTCAGATGAATGGCATGAAAGTCCAAATTTTTTTCTCTTCTGAATACTAGCCCTCCATATTTTCATCCCTATTTTCCATTAAAAATACTTTATTTTCTGTCTGAAGCAATCATTTTCGTATAAAGAAGACTTTATGTTAAGTAATGAAAACATTCAGTAGCTACCAGTTAAATTGAACTTATAAATGTCCGAGGAAATGACCGGAATCCACTGAATATGTTTTGTTCTCAAGCTGTCCTTGAAGGACTTGTTTTTAATTTATCATTGTGGTAAAGCGGGCATGCCATTACATTGAGTTTAAACTAAATCAGGGTCATCTGCCCGAGTGTCATTTTTCACACCCATCTTAAACATGGCACTTAAAAGAATCTAGCTCTGGCATTGTCATCTTCGAAAATGTCAGTTTGAGGTTATTTTTTCTTCCTGGATTTCCTCTTTAATTCTACTCAAAATAATGATACTCATAATTGTTAATATATGTCTGGATATAGCTATTGGAAGGAAAATTGTAATTAAGGAACTGCTGTATCATGAGTTGCATAATTGCTGTCAGAGTTGCTAAATGTTTTTTGTACTTCAAAAATAGCCCCCTCCTGCCATTTCTACAACTGATTTTTGACATGAAATTGTGGTGTATATTTGTTCATAATATGATTATTTTATTTGTAAATGAAACTAACCTTTTTAGTAGGATTTATTGCATGATGTGGTTTTTTAGAAATGGCTCTACTTATGTTCATAAAATCATTTTCAGGCTTTATTTCATATTCCATCATTTTGTAATTGGCTCATGAGTGAGCTGGATCAAGATGAGAACAGTGGGTGTAAAGAACTAGGTAAGTGAATGTTCAGCCTTGCTGTAATTCTTTGTTTCAATCTTCTGTTAGTAAATCCTAGATAAGTGAAGCACTGTAATATCCAAACGGTACTCTTCCACTTTGTGCAGGTGGCAAGGAGGAGTCACCTTTATGTTTTGGAGTGATGCACAAGTTTTGAAACTGGTCAATGGCATTTTTGAGTAAAATTGAAGTTTGGCGTCAAAGCTGGCACAGCACATTACTCAATCTGTTTGACTTCAAATGAAAAGAGTCATTTGCACCAAAATGATGCTCTCTATCATAATACATGACATTTGATTGTGGATGGACCACGAGAACATTGAGATGTTACTGGAGGAGAGGAATTTGATGGCAAGGACAGCCACTTGCCCTTTTTTAGATTTTGAGGCTATTTTTTTTTAATATGGCATAAGAAACCTCCCTGCATCTTACATGTGAAGTGACGCCGCCTTCGATTGGCCAATTGTTTCCAATGTGAGCTTTGCCATTGGCTAACTTTTCCCCAAAACTCTCCCTACCATGGCTGACTCATTGCTTTTCTCCCTAGCATAAATAATTCATTTTATTTATATATTTAAATGTCATTGTCATGTCTCCAGTATTTTAATTCCTTTTAAGAATTCACTCTGAAAATTTTAACTAATTTCCCTGTTTCTCTTTGTTTGTGTGCATCACTTAATTCGGGATTAATCAGTAACTGTTTCTGGACATCAAATGGTTTTACTATTCATTCAACATACCATTCATAGTTTGCATGTTATTTTTGTGGGGAACTTAATTGCTTTACAAAGGATATTGTAAGAAGTGTGAAAATGGTAAGAGATATCAGAACATTTCAGCTGATCATTGCTTGGAAGCATCCCTTTCATCTATGTGAGAACCTTTTAATCTGGCTGAGTCACTTAATATCCTGGTCATTTGTTGTTAGATTTTACTCATGTAACTAAAGAACTTCATTTCATAAATTTATTTTATTTTGATTTTATTAATTTACATCATTCCTTTAGTTATCAGTGTAAGCATATGATATTAATCGTTCCTCTTTATTGCTTTCAGATGATAATAATGGCGAAAAATGTATTATCTGTGCCATGGCAACTACATTGAAAATTGTGCGAAGTAAAAATGTAGGTATTGTAAAGCCATACCTTATCTACAATCGGCTTAAAAGTGAGTATATTTCTGTGTACTCCTATGCAGATGTTACATTGTTCCTGTTTAGTTTCTCCTTTTTTTGTTGTTTTTGTGTACAGCAAGTGTTAAATAATATGTTTGTGTCTCGTTAGGTATTTGCAAGCACATGAGTTATGGACGGCAAGAAGATGCTCATGAGTTTCTACGCTATCTTTTGGAGAAAATGGAGCTTTCCTACCTGGAAAGGTATAAGGGGAAGCAGTAAGTATTATTGCTGTTTTCTATGATTAATACCTTTATGTATGGAAAATAATCATATGGCTGCTTCAGAGGTAGCCTGGACCAAATAGTTTCAGCATAATTTTCTATGGACCAGAATATTTGTGTATATTGCTGGAAGGCTTATGTACTAGATTTTAATGTGCTTTGTCAGATATGGATGTATACTCTTCATTTTCTGCCACTTGCATACCGGGGAAACAGTGCTTTATGATTAGGCATATCTTCCCTCAAAATTTGAGCCAAGTCCACCATTTCTTTATTCAGTGACTGAGGGAAAACAGGTGTTTCCATTGTGGATGGCTGTTGTGTTTTTACTGAAAGGATTATAAGTTAACTGAAGTTCACCATTCAAGCAAAGGATAATTTCCAAATGTTGCAATTCTGTGGTACTGATGTATGTAATAATAAGCTTAGCTGCATTTGGAACTGTTCATTTATAACTCATTCCCATCAAGAATCTCTTGATATGAACCCAAGCTCCAAAATTCATGCCAAGTGCATTAACCTGTTACATGACTCTAGCAGCTTCAGGGTGGCCACACTTCTGAGAAACTGGGAAAGTCAGGGAATTTCATTTTCTTGAAGGTCATGGAATGTCAGGGAAAATGAAAAATAAATCTGGAATCCAACGTGGCTAAAAAGTCACATTATTTTTACAGTTTTTGATTAGTCATAGATATTTTTTGGAATAATTAAATCATGTTGGTTAACAAATTTATTTTTCAGTTTATTTCTTACCAAGCTTAAATGTTACATAATATTCTAAGCAAATTTAAAAAAAGCGCTACTGAAATGTGAATAGTCTCAAAGCATGATCCTTTTTGGACAGTTCTCCTTTCAGTGGTGAAAAATGGGTGATTCTGAAAAGGGCATCGAAAACTGTGACGTGAACTCTTGGAAAACCTACATCTCTATTGATCCAATTGTTGTTTGTTTTTTGTTCTCCTGAATATAAGCCTAGGCTTAATGACTAACAGAAATGTTGAAGTATATTATCACTAAAATTATTATTTTTTTCAGACTTGAAAATGCTAGTAAAGAGACAACTCCAGTTCACAGGATATTTGGTGGATACTTGAGGTCTGAAAGTAAGTGGCAATTTTCCCTCTTATTATGTTTTAGTAAAAATTTCTCTGTTAGCAACCATTTAAAATGCTTTTTTCTGAAAGTGTTACTTAGGGAAATTGCTGTTAATGAAAATTAAAACCTTTCCTTAGCCTTGTTTTAGGCACAGAATTATGATTATTGTTAATCAATGAATGAGGAACTTGTTTTCTGACAAGTAAAACAACTAAGAATAGATTAAATAAAACAAGAAAAATGACTTTTTATGCATACCTCGTGACTGAAGTTTACTAAGTGCTAAAAAGTTTTCTGTTGTACTGATTTTACCAGTGTATGTATCATGCTCTCTCGTAGAAGACTCATGCTGTAAATTATGCACAGAATTTCATTCATCTATTTGAAGAGCTTGATATGGAGCATAGCGTTGTATGGGGCAGAAGTGTGGACCCTCAGAAAGGAGCATGTGAATAGGCTGCAGGCACGTGAGATGTGTATGTGGAGAAGGATGGAGAAAGTGAGGTGGACGGAAAGGAAGACAAGTGAGGAAGTGCTGGGAATGGTGGTTGAAGAAAGTAAACTTCTGAATGAAATCCCGAATGGGCAGAGTAGGTGGCTGAAGGGTGTTATAAAGGGCGATGGGTGGCTGAAGGGTGTTTATAAAAGGCGATGGGTTGCTCAAGAGAGTGACAGAGGGAAGGATGTTGGACAAGTGGAGAAGGTGAAGAAGGAGAATAGGTTTCATGGACAGGATGAAGAAGATCAGATCGTATGCCGAGGCAAAAAAGGATATACTAGAGCGAGATTGGCCCCTGAAAGTGTAGAAAATCGGGAGGAGATTCTCTGACATTCAACAAAACCATACCTAACCAGTAGAATACTAAAAAATTAAGTATTTTAACTGCTGATTGGCAGGTTTTGGACTTCTCTTATCCTAAGGTCCCAATGTTGTACACATTGTTCCATTTCCCTCTAATATGTTTTCCTCTCAAATTCCATTTATTGTCTCCCTCTTATTTTGCCCTGAGTTCTTATCCTCTTCCTTCCTCATCCAAGCTTCCCTATTGTCCTTCCCTCCATTACTCTCTTTCACAATTCATTTTTTTAATGCATGTCATCTGCCTTTTCCAAACCTCTGCCTCCAGCTTCCTCTTCTCTCCAGCCATGTTCAGCACATCCTCATTTGACTTTTTGGCCATCCTGTTCACCCCCTCCATTCTCCTAACCCACATCCCAAGTGCCTCAAGTCTACATACATCCTCCCTTCAGAATGTGCGAATTTCCACGGAGAAAAAAACTATTCTGCCTTGACCGGGATTCGAACCCGGATCCCTTGATTTCTGGCTGAGTGCTTTAGCCAGTTAAGCTACCGAGGCGTCCTCTTCCCCTGTGGTACCGAGGCGTCCCCTTCCACAGGGAAGAGGATGCCTCGGTAGCTTAACTGGCTAAAGCACTCGGCCGGAAATCGAGGGATCCGGGTTCAAATCCCGGTCAAGGCGGATGATTTTTTTTCTCTGTGGAAATTTGCACATGTGTGCATTGCGGGTGACTCTGTACAAGTGGAACTCCGTGGCTAGTCCCGGATAGCTTGAAATTTGTCCCTTCAGAATGACCAAGTCTCTGACCCATACAATGCCAAACTCATTATTTTAGTTTTTACTCTCCATTTCTTTATGCCCCCCCCCTCCAATCTGCATACAGATGTGGAATTATATTTCTGACAATTTTTAAAACACATTATTATTCTTTTCACCCATTCTCCATGTGAAAAATATTAGTAAAGAAAATAGGTCTAGTGAAGGTAAATTGAAATATTCTTTCAGTTACCTTGTTTGTAATTAGGTTATTTTTCACCCAACATGAAAAACATAATAATAGGGTAAACTCTTTTACAGTGAACAATCAAATCAATTACAATAGTCAAGGCAGGCTGAATATTACATGCATCAAATTTTATATAGCATTGGTCTTGATAACAAAAAGTGAGAATTATTTTTATTGAACTATTTTACAATTTTGAAAACACTGAGGGTATATCCGTTCGAAATTTTTCTTGTGACATGTACATATTTAGCTCTTTACCATGTGTATTGTATCACATAATCTATTTAATACAATAATTTGTCTTTATATCTCGCAAGTAAAAAGTCTTCTTTAGCGTCCCTTTTTTAGTTGAGATTAAAAGATTTAATTTACCAATTAATTCGTTACAATTACCTTCATTAACAATGTCATGCAGGAAGAGTAACTCATTTAAAATTCTTCTTTCACTCATTGCCTGAAATTTGAACTCCTCCAACAAAGTTTTATAGTCTACATAATTATCAAACATAGGATATACATCGTAGCATACGTAATATAATTGTCTCAAAAATCTTTTTTGTATTCTCTCAATCATTACATCGTATGTTTTCAAATGCAGGTTCATAATCACAGAACAATATTCAACTTCGTTAAATTAGAATTTTCTCTCGGAGACTATTCATGGGGACCACAATTTGATTTATCTGACACTTAGTGGACCCCTAGCCTCTGGACTTTTATTTTACAATTAATTACAATTACAATTTACAATTACTGGAGTATTTTATAATTAATCAATTTCTCCAGGATATTAAAAGTTTTTCTTAAATCTAAAGGAAATCTCCTTGTCTATTTCATTGAGAGAGAATTTTATATAAGAGATAATATAAGAAATATATATAATTCATGGCAGATTTTTAAAACAATATTACAATTTATTTGTATATCTGTTATGTATTAGAATGTAAAACCGTATCTATTTATTACCATGGCATTTCCTATACTTTTATATGTAAATCATTGGACTAATAAAATGTTGTTATTATAAAATGAAATTATTGGCTATGCTTTTAACACATCTGATTTTTTTTTGCATTTTCCAGTTTCATGTAACTTTTGCAAAGGTACCTCGACCACATTCCAGCATTTTCAGGACCTAATGCTCGACATAAGACGATCGTCATCTCTGGATGATGCCCTGAGCCTCTTCTTTAGCCGAGAAAGCTTGGAAGGAGATGATGGGGGAGTGGGTGGTGAAGGAGGAGACGCGTACAAGTGTGGAAAGTGTCACCTTAAGGGGCATTGTGTGAAGAGGAGCTCCATTCAAACAGCCCCAAAAGTTCTCTGCATTCAGCTGAAAAGGTAAATATGTTATTCCTGTACTGTGTATTGGAGTGTGAAGAACGTATTAGCATATTATTAAATAAATTTGCTTAAAATAATTATATGTGCTGTCAATATCTTTTAACTCTTTGAGTTCTGGATTTTAAATTTGTGCCATTCTCTGGAAAACTAATGAATTTACGCATTGGATATGTGTATTCTACCAGCTGATTGATAGGTTTTTGGGCAGCACTTATTTTAACATTGCAATATGATGTAGTGATGTTTATAACTCTACAAATTGAAATACACCACAATTTTTGGGAGCTTTAGGCAGCCTCAAAGGTCACAGACCTGTGGGTAGGCTGCCTTCTGTAAATTGATTGCATTGCCACGTAAGAAAATGAATAATAAACCTTGTAAAGCATATATATCTTGTAAAATAAAAGCGTCTCTTATGCACCTGAAAACAATAACAAATCAATTACAAGTATTTCACATCAAGCTTAAATTGAAATTTCATACAATGCTTTAATACAATATTAGGTATGATAAAATAGGTATAGATTTGTAATATTACGTCATTATTTTAATGTTAAAAATAAATATTTTCATGTGATATCCAATTTTTAATTGCTTCAAAAACTTTTTTACATCTTATGATTTTGATATTGTTGGGTAAAGTAATATTTTTGGTCCTAAATGCAAAAGGATCTCTTATGCAAGGTTAGGTTTTGGTGTTGGAAGTGGTGTATTAAGCTTCCTTCATAAGTAATTAATAGTCACTTCCTGAGACTAGGCACATTGCTACATCTTAAGTAAAATAATTTTAGGACCTTAAAAATAAATATATATCATTGGAAGAATTTGTAGACAAACAAACTATGTCCAATGCCTCATCGGCCATCCTTCTCACCAACCAGCTCACCTTTTCTTTACTTCGATACTCAGCCCACCTCTTTGAAAATGCTTCTTTAGCTATGGCAACTCTGCATCTTATGTCCCTTCTACTGAACACATTCGCCTCCAAAATACTACTCGCATAATGCTCGACTTGCTCTATTTTGTGCCCTCCCTCCCTTATCCCTTCAGCCCTGCCTTCTTACTTCCAAAGAATCTTATTACCTTCTTCTTCTCATGGCTTATCTTCAATCTGTGCCTCTCGTACTGCACCTGTAATGCTTTCATAATGGACTGTAACCCCTTGACTGACTGACAAACCAATGCTTAATTATCTGAAAATCTCACGGACTGTATCAGTTCCTCTCCTACCTTTATTCCTACCTCCGTCTCTCCCCAGGCCTCCTTCACCATTTCTAAAGAGTACACATTAAAAAGCAACAGCATTAGTGGGCACCTCTGCTGCACTCCACATCCTATCATGCTCCATCCCAATTCTCCTTCGGCTACCCTTACATTTGCCCTCTGATTCATATAATGATTCCAGATGAATGTCAGTCTCTCCTATCGACCCATAATTTATTTAGCTCTTCCATCAATTCACTTAGTTCACTCTGTAGAATGCCCTCTGGAAGAAAAGGATTTTTTAAAAAGAAAATCTAGGTAAATGAACTCTAAATTACTTTTAAATTTATTTAGGCACTGCATGATCTTAAGTATGTCTACCAGAAAGACTGCCGCCATATCCTTTCACCAAGTTGCCATTCAGTAATGATATTCCATGATTGTCCATATATGTCCATCATCCTTCCATAGAAAAAATAAGAGGAAGTACCATTATTGAACAGAAGGCATTTCCTTGTTATTTTCAGCTGATTTATTTTAATTATAAATGAGAGTGATTTTGTTCATCTTTATTTTATAGTAGATTATGTATGACTGTGACAGTGTTGTTTCTATTGAAGTACAGGGCTGGGATGAGTTCATCGAAAAATTAATCTTAATAGAAAAGCTGTTTTTCATTCTAAAATTTGTAATTATTAAAAAGTTTAAATTATTAAGTTATTTAACATTTTAAATATTCAAATGGAAATTGTTTAAAATCTAACCCTAAGCACAAATACAAAATAATTCCAACAATAGGGAATGGCGATAAACAAGTGATTAACAAGACGAGAGCAAGTGGAGGGAGAGAGATTTTGGGTGTGGAGTGCTAATACAGTGTTACAGTATCATCAGCTTACCTTTAACTTCTGAAATAAATGTATAATACTTCTCTGGATTGGATATTGAAGAATATATTCCGGTGAATACTAAGAAAGTGTTACAAATTGCAATATGATAAGTATTAATGCCTCATTGGGCCTAGCACCCCCTGCATGGAAAATGTGGACTGTAAAAGCATGGATAATTATTTCCGTCTTTGATGTAACTATATGTAATATTTGATTGTGTTTTTTCTAGTAGGATTTTTAAAATTATATATATATATATATTTTTTTACAGATTTTCAGCACTGGGTGGCAAACTTGTAAAGCACATTTCATACCCTGAGAAGCTGGACATGTCACCTTACTTGGATAGCAGGCACCCAGGGCAGTTCAATTCATCTTACGGCAGTCAGCGTCCATTGATGTATCATTTGACATCCATTGTTAGTCATTCTGGTGCATCAATGAATAGTGGACACTACACTGCCACTGCAAAGGCTCCTAGTGGAGAGTTCTATGAATTCGATGATACTTATGTGAGTATTTGTTATTTTTATTAAGGATTTAAAAAATAATTTAATTGAAATGTGTTAGTTTCCAAAAGTTATCCTTTCCTCCTTGAAGAAATTCAATTTATTTTTTTTCTCACTGTTTACTGATGTAAGCTTCACTTTACTATCTTAGAAATCCTATGCAGGGAAAAAGATAAATCTATAACCAAAAAAGTTGGTTCACAATCCTTTATCTCCCTTTCTCATCCTTTTCAGGTCCATCAGGCATCTTTACATGGGTCCCTGGAAGCAAATGCATATATCCTCATGTATGAAATGATTCCCACTCGTGAGGAGAGCCAGGCCAGCTGTACACCCTTGAAGTCAACCACAAGTGTTTACACATCTAACGGATTGTCCATGCCCCCTGAGAAAATGAGACCCTTTGTCATGCCCACCAATCGCCCTAAAATGATTTGTTGGTCATCCCGAAGGCCTCTGAATGGTGCCATGTCTTCTGTGCCCTCATTTTCATCCACATCTACTTCTGGCTCTAATTCTACTTCCAATAATTCATCAGCCTTGCCTCCTGCGAAAGAAAGGTTAGTGGCCACTGCATAGAATACTGTGTGGTTAGTAATTCATAGCATTTTAACTTGTATGGTAGTCACACGCAAAGTTAAACTGGAATGTTTTGGAGCTAACAACGTGGAATTTAGTATACATTGTTGAAGGAATATAATTTTCTCTAAATAAATTTTCCTAAAATAAAATTCTTACTATTTGATTGAGACTAAGGATGGAGTAATGCTAGTCATTAAAACTTTGGTTTTCATACCCTTGATATCAATGGTAAATATAAAAGGCTCTCTAGCAAATCTGCCATAATGGTTAAGAATTTTAATGATGTAAGCATGGTAATGGTGTTTTTCACATGCGTAGGTCTTTGAAAATGTAAGTTTAAGCATTTGCAATTTCCCTTTCAGAGAAAAAGTTTACTTTGATATCAAATCACCCAATCATACATCCAGTAGTCACTCCTTGAGCAGCCAGTCCTCCCGAGCCAGTGTGTCCAAAAGTCATTTAGAGTATAGCCAAAGCAGCCCAAGAAAGCTGTCACCAGAGCCCAAATCTCAAAGCCCTGTGTCCAGAACTAGTCCCAAAGTGAATGGTGTCTGTGGGAACCCTGCAAAGACAAATGGTAGTCAGCCTGCAATCAGTGCATCTTGGAACCCTAGTGCAGCCAAGTCTGTCAGGCAGCCGGCGAAATTCCCATACTCGCCAATGGATAACAATCAGATGCACACTGCGGTCTCTGGAGAGGGCAGTAATGGTCGTGAGGGAGCGGAGAAGTCCCTCGATCGTTTGAGCAAGCTTGGTGTGCTGGTTGGTGTCAGTGGGAAGGGTCGGGATGCTGAGTGCTTGGCTGGGAAAGCAGACCACCACCACTTGGTGTCTTATCCCATTCTGAGCGGTGAGTCGTCAGATGAGGAGGAGGAGAGGAGAGGGGCCAAAAGAAGCCGAAAGTGCTCAGGTGAGTTGATTTCTGTCTTGTAATCCCTTTTACATGGCAAATGATCATATGCCTGATGTTCATGCGCTGTAATGTGGAAAACTCCATGCATAATAAATCATGTGCGTGATCATTTGAGCAAAATTAGAAAATTTTGTAGTTTTGATCGCATGATCCCGTGAATAATTGCATGATGCAAGTGCATGACATCTATCTTGGTTGCTTTGGTTAATTGAACTACAGAAATAAATTGGGAATAAGATTTTTTTGTGATAAGATGTACGAAATTTGGTCTGAACATAATTCAAAATGGTTTTAGGTTTCAGATTTATTAATGTATGTAAACAACTTCTTTTCCCTCCTGTTTGTATCCCCAGATTGGTTTCAATTAAAATTATTGACCATGCAATGGAGACATGGGAGGTATTAAATATATGAGAATATATAAGGGTCTGACTCAGGCCTAAATCTGTGGAACCAAATCGTTTTGAATGAAATGTCGTCCTGTTGCTTAACTTTCATTTTATTTCTGATTATGATTTCATCAAATTCTTGACATTTTCATTGTTTTTATGGTTAATTTTCCATGAAAATGGCAATTGATTGCTGAAACTATGGCTCCAAAGAAAATATATGTTGATATGTTCTTAGCTATCATTTTATTAATCTGGGGAATTCATTTACATTTAGCCAATGATTAAGGTGACCAGATTTCCAATCGGCTAATTCTGGACAAGCTTTCATTTTTCCTGAAGATCTTGGAACTTTTTGTACATTTTTCTCTAAAAAAGTGAAGTGCTGGAAAACTCATCACTTATAGAAAGTGAATCCTACCTGACTCACCCTTTCAAAGTCTTAATTATTGCAGCTTCCTTTGAATATTGCTAATATTATGAGTGTGTTTGTTTAAATACATGTATGAAGTATTTATTTAGCAAATAGAAGAGTAAAAGAAGTCAAATGTCAAGGGAAAATAATATCGTTAATGATAAATGTGTTTAGTTCCACATTTAAAGAAGATTTTCATTTGATGGAAATAGAAAATTTGAAGGCCAGTACAGTATCTTTGTCAAGTCTTTTAGGATAATAGGGAAAACACCCCGAAACCATCACTATCCCGGCCAAACTGTTATATATGGTCACCCTGTCAAAAACAAGCCTTGTATCCTGGAAAATCTGTTATTCTCTCAAAATTGTGAGATAGTAGAGACTGTTACCATCATATAGTCGAATGCATTTTTCTCCCGCTTAGGATGTTTCTGCAATGACTAATTGTTCATCCATTTATATTTTTCAGAAAGCGGACTTCCTAAACTTGCATGTTCTGCCTCTGAAATGACAATCTCAGGAAACTTGACAGCCGACGCTACGGCTATTGCAGCCAGCCGGGGATGGAACATCAATGGCAGCACAGTTGCCAAGGGAGGCCGTGACTTGCAAAAGACTGTTGACAACAGCAGGGTGGCCGAAGTGTCGAGTGTGAGGAAAGATTTGCCGAATGGCAATCGGGCCGAGTTGTTAGTGATGAATGGGAGGGAGAGGACAGAGAAGAGTGGTGGCTCTGGGGTTTGTTCTAAAAGTGATGTGAAAAAGTTGAACTCTTTGGAGGAGGGCGAGAAGGGTGAGGGCAGTGCTGCAGCAAGTACAGTGAACGAGAGGCTAGAGGAGAGGCCAAATGGGTAAGTACTGGTGGTGTACTGGAGACACTTGTTAAGGCATAAATGGGGGTGTATACCATGGCTGAACATGCTTCCGCAGACACCCACTTTCATTTTACAAGTATTTTTGCTGCTTAAAGTAAATGTTTGTGCAGTCCTCTGGTATAAGTGGTAATATTTAAAATGTGTGATACTTTTCGCTTTCTACACAACTATTTCAACCACAGAAAAAATGTGAATTGTCAAAAATCAGGTGATCACCAAGGCGCACACATTTTCTAAGCTCTGCACTTATTGCAAATGGGAATCCATCACCTCTGTAAAGGATCATCAAATTGCTGAAAATTGTGACTTACAATGTCACAGGGAACATTGGAGTATGCACCACTGGCCCAAGCTAATTTAAAAGTGAGAACAAAATGTTATTAGATCGCCCCTTATGAAGAATTGGCTAGTGATTTTGATTTATTAATCAGTTAATGGTTTTAGGGGTGTCTGAGATTTCAGAATGATCATCTTAACATCATAGTTTCCTTTCCCACCAAGAACTAAATATTCACTCTATTAGTTGTCTCCATGCTGAAGGTTTTGAAGAGGAAAAGTATTCATACAGATATGTGATGACATAATGATTCAAGCATGAAAGTCTTCGGAGGAAAAACCATTCGCCTTAGTTGGGACTCAAACCCTGATTAGGGAACACAGTAACACTTATGGGTGTTATGATGAAGGTTAAACCATGGGCTATGGTCCCTGGCTAATCCCACCATTCTTTAAATTCACTTATACAGATTACATTTTGAACTACTACTCGAGGCAGATTGCAATATCTACTGTGAATTTTGGTGCAGTCTCCACCACAGTTCCTTTCAATGGGTTGGTTATGAGAATGCTATTGAGGAAATTGTTAGTCCAAGGGTTTCACTTCTGGTGACAATACAGTATTCAGTATCATTGATGATGATAATTGATTAACTTTGTGTTTATTTAAAAGTTTTCTTGAGAATGAGCTCTTTGTCTGCATCAAATCTTGTTACCTAAATTTAAAATACTTCCCAGTCACTGAAAGCTCTGAAATTTTGTCCATACCCTCATGGGTGACAATACTGTAATCAATTAATACCAACACTAATTAATTATGCGTTTATATCAGAAAGGTGAACTATCAATTACGGTACCCCTCTTCTCAGTGAAGGAGTCATTCCTCAGTTAATGCTCTCATTTACAGACTGATCCATTCCTGGACGAGCTCTTCTCATAATAAAAAGCCCAAATACAAATAAACAATTTGCAAACATTGGGGTTGGAAGCTTTACAAAAACCACAACTGCAATTTATGAAGTTAGAATTTCATTACAAGTAATTGGAAACAGTAAAGTTACTGAATGATAAAACCTTTTTCCTTAACACGTTCACTGCTGCTCACCACCAACACGCAAATCCAACAAGCAACGCTGCTGTTGAATTCATCGAATTATCATAACTTGCGTGGAGTATTGTGAGAGTAGTAGGAAACAAGGAGGACTGTGACCCACTGGTGGGCCATGCCTCCCATGTGGAAGGCTGAGTGTGACCCACCAGTGGGCCACGCCGCACTGTGAGGGGTAGGACTTTGATCAGCTCCGCAGTGAACTGTTACCCATGTTGCCCATACCCTGGGCAAGCAGTAGTGATGCATACATTTCTGAAGGCTATTTGGAGAAAGGGGCCATCCTTGGTATTATGTTAAGTGATTTTGGCCGATATTATTCCCCTCCCTAGCTCAATGTAAGGCAAAGGAATATCTCAATTCTCCCTCCCCTCCAAATATATAATGTCTTAATCAGATTTCAGAAGTGTGTAAATAGACTCTTCAATAAACAATCTTTTGTGACATTTTGGGGACAAATGATAGGTGTGGATGAGATTACAATGGTAGCCAGACAGACTTGTGTGCTGTAATTGAAATTAAGGTAGCATCCCTATCGAAAAGAATACTTCATGCTTGTTTTCAATTATTGTTATTATTAATAATTGTAGAAAAGTACATAGTATTCTTTTTAATATGGATAAAAATGTTAAGTTATTCTATGAAGTGATGCATGATTTTGTCAAGTGTATTGTTGAATTAAGTTCATGAGGGTAATCGAAAGTTTTCATCGAGAGAGGCAGAAAGAAATTAAATGAGTGATGGAACAGATTCAATCCTGACCAAATAAGAATGCTCCATTTTTTAAACAAAAATTGGTTGATTACTTATGCTCTCTCTAGGTCTCACTTCAAGAACAGAAAGTGCTCATGGGAGATTAAAATATTGG
Organism: Ceriagrion tenellum; assembly: GCA_963169105.1. NCBI lineage: Eukaryota > Metazoa > Arthropoda > Insecta > Odonata > Coenagrionidae > Ceriagrion > Ceriagrion tenellum. The sequence continues at coordinate 53,319,400 of OY720644.1, forward strand.
AACTGTTTAATTTCTATTATTTTCTTCTACTACTAGAACTCTTTTAACTACTTTACGTTCACAAATGAGCAAGAAAATTAAAATTGGATTTGGAATTTTTGAAAATCATTATTTGCATAGAAAAAGACCTGGGGGGTGTTTCAGAGTCATCCGTTCCGTTCGGATCGGAAGACTTTGATCGAATTCTACGTCACTTACTATCGGAAAGACTATCCGTGCGTTTCAGACCGCTTCCTATCGGTTCAAAGAAGGCTTTCCGATCGGAATAGAAGTCGATTGGCATAGAGGTGTCGGAACGCCATTCCAATTGCGTAGCTTGGTCTCAGTTGAATACCCTTATGATGTTGTTGACATTAATTAATTGGCTGTATTAAGATAATACCACTTTATTTCATGAATTCACATTTATTTGAATGTTCTGCAAGAATAATAAAGGTGTAAGAGAATGTAATTAGCATGTAAACGGGACAATATATGCGCATGTTGTGACACTGTTGGCGCAAGTTTGTGTACAAATTATTTGGACATGTTATCCAACAAAAGGACGATGAAACAAGTTGGAATGCATTATAACTTATAAATAACTCAGGTAGGTCCTCTGGTTTGGAAATATATATTAATAGACTTATTAATAAACACTTAAGTAAATTTAGTTATAATTTTTCTTGGAATATATCAATTTCCCGTAAGATGTACTTACGTGCCCTTGAACTGTTAAAAGCTTTTTGGCATTATTGTTGCAGTAGAAAGGAAAAATACATGTAATTTATTAACTAGGAAAATCTTGTTGGAATATTTTAACCTGTGTCCTCTCCACCACTGCGCAAATAAGTGTCTTATTTAAAATAACAACAATTTTGGATTATACAATATAAATCAAAACATGCACATAGGCTGGAGTTATTCGAAGGAGGTTTGCAAAGCCCAAATATGTTGTCTAAATTCTGTTGATGGAAGTAATTTTGATATGAAAATGGTGCAATATAGTAAGTGCCATTTTAGCAATAAAATTCTGCTATAAAAATAATCGAGTCGCTGTACAATGGTTGACCAACAAACCCATTTATTTTCTATTATTTTAACCTACATAAGTCAAGCCATTGACAATCATCGAAACCATACACACTTTCAATGTAACCACTGTATTGCCTTCCGATGTACTTCCATTTTTAAGGACGTAAACTGTAAAATATAAATGGCATGTCATGAAGGCCATTACATACACTTCACAAACCGCAGCAGAAGGATAAGCATTCGCATTAAAATGAGGTAAACAATTAAAATAAGACATGACGTGTTTTGGATAAATCATTGAGTAAATAATGTCCTGTATCTGTTATTGCAAGATAGGATGCGTTTCGCGACTGTATCCATTATAAGTCTTATGCATGTGACCTTAACATTCAACTCTGTGTACTCACGAGAATGAACGAACAAAATCTCACCCTCATTTCATAACTTGCCTAAAATTTGCCCTCATGCCCGTCATTTACACATAAAACAGTAAGAGATTACACTACAAAAATTACAAACAGACAATTCTAAAATAATTTAACCCACAATTACTTCAATTACATTACACTGTATCAATTAGCACAAATATATGCCTTTTCCCGTCATCGTGAAAGTTGTGAAACTGGCTGCAGGTTGTTTTTCGCTGCTCACTTGTCTCTTCAAAACTATGACGTTTCATCGTAGCTCGACTGGGATGACGAGTGACGTCATACCAAAAGCGGAACGCTTTCCGATCGGAAGTGTGAAGCGCAAGGAAGACGTGCGTAGGATAGGCATCCGATCGACGCGGATTGAATCCGGTTCCGATGCCGCCAATCCGATTACACTCCGAAACACCCCCCTGGAATTCATATTTCAGTATAAACAATTTGATTTTGAATTAATCATTTTATGTGAGATAAAAAAATAAGACATTCTGATTTTGACTCAGAACTATTAATTTCATTAAGTTTATTTTCCACATTATATATATATTAGAGAATTTTGTGGTGAAATTTTGTGTATATTTTCCTTTTTTCATGTAGTAAATGGTCTTATTTTGTGTCCACGAACAAAGTGTGGAGAACAATTTTTTCTCTTAAAAAATATGTTGGATCTTTGGATATGCTTTCTATGGTAATGTCTAGAAAAATGTGAGATATAATAGCATTGCTGTGGTGTTCATGCATTCAATTTGTTTTACAGCACATCCCGACCATCCTCTCCCTGTTCGTCGGCATCTTCGAGCTCCTTAGAATCTTGTTCTGTGGTAATGAATGGGTCTACTGAGTTTAAGTCCATTCTGAAAATAATTGATAGGTCAAACTGCGGTATGATAGAGGATTCGGATAGGAAAGCGACAGTGGCTAGTCCGACCAAGCTGAAGAGTTTGCCAAATGGGACGGGCAACACTGTTGCTGGTGAAGGAGGTCCTGGTAAGATGGCAATTGTTCTGCATGTTGCATGTGCTTGGATTGCACTTGACTTGGCATGGTCGATTCTTGGCTTGCACGTCAAAAGAGTGAATGTTTGTGTATGGGTGTGAATTTCAGATGCTGCCAAGGGAACCGTGGGAACTAAAACCCACAAAAACCTTGGATATGCTAATGAAAGGTCCTGCCGAGAGAGCCTTAGATGTAGTTTAATGAAAGACTCATCCAGAAAATGGAGCTCTCAAGGTATTGTTTTGTACATGGGTGGTATATGAAACTTTGGCTTGAATCAAATTGGCTGCTAACTGGGTGGAAAAAAAACTTGTAACTGACATAAATGTTACTTATATTTCAGCAGCTTCTGAAGATAGGGATGTAGTTTCTAAGATTGTTAAGTGGTTGAGTGAATGTGATTTTGAATCTTGTGAGGATGACTGCTTGAATGGTGGTTTTTTATCCCCATCTCCTACTTATAAAAATGAAGCACTGCTCCCTAATTACTGTGATAGAATAGAGCGACTTCGTAGCTCTCTCTCATTGAAAGAGAGAAGTAATGTAAGCTCTGCAAAAAAACAGAAGGGTGTGAGCAGGAGGCGAAATATGTGGATGAAAAATCCTTTAGAGTTGAAAAAATCAAAGCGAGAGACGTATATTTCTATGAAGTTTGATGAAGAATTTGAGTCTGATATGATTTTGGATATAGCTGACCGGGGTAGTGTGCCAAATATTCCAAGTGACAGTGTGGACACTGGAGTAGACGCGAGTGCTAGGGAGATTGGAAAAAATCAACAATGCAGTGATAATGTAACTGATCCTGGTAGTGTAATTATTACATATAGTGATCGTGTTGATACTGAAGGAGACTTCATTATCAGGGAGATGGGAAAAAATCAGCATTGCAGTGAAGTTAATCGTGACAAGATTTTGGAAAGCGATTCATCTTCAACTGATTCAGGTAAGTTGACTGGTGCACACATGGAATTTTCTAGCTTGTAAGCCGCTGTTTTTCCTTAAGATGGCTCGGGTTTGACTGTATCAGTCAAGACTAATATTAAGTAGCATATTTTTATTTATGCAGTTTTAAAAAATCCTGCTTTCGCTGATGACATGGGTCACCTATGGAAAACCATAATTGAGGTAGTTAGAGCGAGATAATTCCCTAGTCATGGTGGCTGACCATATTCGATTTATAAGTTGTAATTTCTGCAGCTTAGGAAGTGTGAAGTGAATATTGCATTATTAATTGTTAATTAATGGAGTGCTATAATGTACATATATGTGACTGAAACTCTAAGTAAATAAATTAAACTATCAACATAAGTCTTTAATTTGACTAATTTTTTTCACACGTCCAGTAACTGTATCCCAAAGTTGGTTTCACGTTCAAAACTGGTTTATCATTAGCTGTCAGCCAGAATTGCATGTGTTATTGGCCACTTATTGAAGTTAAAATGCTGTAATTTCATAGAAATTGCCCCACTGTTGGCTCCTTTGGCCGGAAAAAAGCATAAATTAAAATGTGCAGTAGTTGAATCATCCACATTTTTTGTTTCTAATTCTTGTTTTCTATAAGTAATGCTTGTCATTAATGAAAGCTGAGCTATTGAACTACCTAAGTGAATAAAAAGGTGGTATTTAGTATTTTTTTTTACTTGTACAGTCATGGTGGGACCTCCTTATGGCTGGTTTAATTTGCGTCCAGTTCAAACTTGATCCCCAAGTTGATTTCACATGCACAACTTTGATTTACCATTAGCTCCCAGCCAGAATTGCATGTGTTACTAGCCACTAATCGCTACGTTTGAAGTTAAAATGCAGTAATTTCATAGAAAAGGCCTACAGTTGGCTCCTTTGGCCAGAAAAAAGCATAAATATATATCATTTGAGATTAAATTATATAAAAATTAAAATTAGATTAAAATATATATCATTTGAGTCATCCACATTTTTTGCTTCTAATTCTTGTTTTCTATAAGTAATGCTTCAATGCATCAACGAAAGCTGAGCTATTGAACTAAGTGAATAAAAAGGTGGAATTTAGTATTTGTTTTTACTTGTACAGTCATGGTGGGACCTCCTTATGGCTGATTTAATATTTGCTGTCAGTCAGAGCATGTATTTTCAACAGTTGGTAGCAATTGTCTATCTTTGGCTGGATGCCAACGAAGCTAATGTTTGCATTCATCTGTCTTAAAATGAATCCATCATGTAGTGAACCTATTGTAAAGCAGGGGTTAGCTGTACTGTTCATGTGGCTGGCTTAGACTGTGAGGTTTGAATATGAGTTGAGGCTGGCTGAACTTTACGTTTGAGCTTTTCACATTATCGTGTGCCCATTACAATGTGATTACTCCACTCAAAGTTAGAGTTGCAAGTTCACATTTTCACCAATGCTAAACTGGCCTCGACTATGGTCCTAGCCTCATTAATCTTCAGCTTTGGCAGCATAATTCTTTTGCAATTACTGTGTATTAGAAAGTAGGGTAAGGGGAGCATTCAGGGTTGGTTGAAGAAAATCATGATGAATGAAGCTTCAGGTGACATTATCCTGAAGGCTAGGATATGGCGTCATTTTCAAGATCTAGTGGAGATTCTATTACTAAGAGACATTATTTCACATGGCACTTAAATTTCAAAAGTCCTACTGGTACATTTGTAATTGTTTTTTTATTTTACTTATTATATTTTTATTTTACACTGGAACTGTAATTGTTTTTTAGTTAATTAATTGGGCTCCTAATAAATGTATAATTATGCTTTCCCTGCAGACACCTAGAAGGTCAAAAAGTATGTTTTCTGCCACTCAAGGGTTAAGAGGTGGTAATGTGGAATCTCATGGTATTTTGAAACCTTAATGGTGAACATTTTGGCTGTATTAGCCTCCACACTGAACCCTGTAGTTTTTGCCAAAACATTCAACTGGATTTTGCTACGCGAGCGAGCCCCAAGTTTCTGAGACTTAAGTTAGCTATGTAATGTGGTTTCCTATGCATCTAATATGAATGAAGATTTTCTGCATTTGAGTTGACTTGTGTTTTTTTCAGATACAAAGGGAACCACCCTCTCATATAGAGAGTGTAATCTTGAACAAAGATGGAAGCAATTAACACGTAGCGTGCAGCAGAAGTAAAGAAGCTTGATCATTTAGAGCTGAAACTATAGTCTATGAAGTAAATAGCCTTAGGTAAATTAAGTGAAAGGATTTAATTTTTAAGAAATTAATTGGCCATTGTATAAAAGAAGTGTTAGAGATCAGGAATGAATGCTTCTGAGAAATGTTACGTATTTCCTGGCCAATTGTGTTAACTGTAAGTACAATCGATTTGTGTCATAGATCACATCCCATCCTTTCCGTTTTATTTAGGGATGCAGAAATGATTGCAAGGATAGATAGGTTGTTAAAATTGCCAGGAATCTTGAGTAGATGAAATTATAGTTCCACAGAAGTGCTATCAATCGTAATTTTAAAATGATTTCTTTTATAGCAAGCAGAAAGCGGTCATTGACTGCGGATCTTTTGAATCTGGATGGTTTTTTCACATATTATATTGATGTGCTGCAATACTTATCTTTTAGCAGTGCTGTTTCACGAGATGGGGCTGCTTTACTCATATCTTCTCCCCCAATGAGGGGGAGAAGAATAACATGGTCCCCCAATTGTTTCCTTGTATAGTTGGTGCTCTAGATGTGGTGAAGTCTTCAGATGGTTGTTAGGAAAAAGCTAGAAAGCTTGGAAGGTACTAGTGGATGACATACAAATCAGACTGTGGACTGCTTCATTTCTCATGTCCTTTTTCTATCACAACATTTAAAGTGTAAACAATTATGGCCAAAATTCTACATCCTGGCATTCTCAAAAAAGAAAAGAATAATTACATTGGCTTCTTCATCCATTTCCTTGGACTTAATTATCCAAAACATTTGTAGCATCTTTTAAAACCTTAATTCTGTTATTCATATTTTCTTTACTTAATCATCATCCCTTGAAGATACCTTGAAATTCAGTGACTGGTTTCTTATACTGTTTGATATCTAATGATTATGCCTGCACCGAATCCCATCTCTTTCATATGTTGCTTGTATTCTTTATTGGGCTAAAGAACTATCAGTGGCTCATTGAAGGGACTGGCATATGAAATGAATCAGAATCAACTTATTGTTTCAGTATTCTCTTAGGTTTTACTGTGTCTGAATGAGCCTGGTGCATTGTTTTTCTTCCAACATGTACTTGAATGTTACGTTTGATTTATATTAAAGTTCTATCAATAAAAAACTAGTTGTGTTCCTCATTGCTCATTTTATATCAAGCCTATCTCAAGTTACTACTTCGCATATTGATTTGACGATCATGTGACATTGGTACATTCTAGCTGTACATCGGAGAAAAGACATTTGGAGGAATTCAAAATTGATTTTAAGAGAGAAAATTACGTCCTATTTTCTTATGAATTTCTCATCAAAACACTTTATCAACATAAATATGGGGTCATAGCATTTTCTTGGTAATATAGTATGTTTGTGTTGAGAGAATGGGTAATTACTTCAATTTTTGGCCATTTTAATGTGATGGTGAATTACTTCTTGGTGATCCTTAGTGGGTGTTTTTGGTTTTTGAACTGACCTTTTGTTTTTTTTTTGCTTTATGGGTCCAAGTGGGCTCTTAAAAGTTGCATGGCTTTATTTTATTCTGCTTGATCTTGTCTGCATTTGTTTTCATTGCATTCATGTGGTGCTTGGAATTTGTGTCATTGATTTGATACTAGTGTATATTCCCACGGATGATTTGTTTCATGCATCAAGCTTTCTTGTGGGAGCATGTTCCATATCTATTTTTGCTGTCATAATCTCTACTGATTTCCATTGACTCATTTATGGATCTCTTTTCTTATTGTAAGTATTACTGTAGCGTGAGATGAATAGTTTTCCAACTACATTGGCCATTATTTGTTGGAGTTGTTGAACATAGTAGGCTGAGCATGGGCATGAGACATTCCAGCTTATCCATTAAAAATGATTTTTTTGCATAATGTTGTATGAACTTAAGTTTATATTTTTTTAGGATTGTGTCTTCGGAGCAATTTTTTCAATTAATTGTTATTTTTTTCATCTGGATCAACTCCTTGCTTTAAAGCCATCATTTAATAATAATGTTTTCTATTCCTTATGGTCAGAATTAAACATGCATTATAGTAACAGCTTGTGGCAGTTGACACAACTGTGTTAAATTTTCTTGTTTTCCATTAATTAATCTCTGCAAACTCTTGAAAAATGTTTCATATGGGTGGCATGAGTTAGGGATATTTTGACTAATTTACTTATCAATTTGAAAATGTTAATTTGAAAATAATTTTGGCTAAGGAATATATTTTATTGTGCATGTTAGAAACAATTGTCCCTCAAGTTGTTTCACTACAGAAAGAATTGTATCATTAATTGAAATACTGTAAGGAGAGGTGCTTCCTCCTTGGAAGGTCATTTTAATCATAAACATACTGATACAAGAGCTCAAACTGAAACCGATGGGTGATTCTATCTCCTGAATTTGTGTTATAGTTTTTGACCAAGAATTGACCATTTGACTATTTTCTGCATATAGGTGGGTAAATACAATATATGATCACATTGAAGATTCTTCAGTGCCTTTTCTTTCTGTATTTCTTTGAATTTTTTATTTTATTTCTGCCGGACTGAGATATTGTGACACTTGCATTTTCAGAGAAAGTTCAGAGGAACTCTGGTGCATCTCCTGTTCCAGTTTTGGGTAGATCTGATGCAAGAAGTTTGATCTCCAATCCAAGCTGAAATCGAGGTCAATTTGTCCATTTAAAGACTGATGCATAAGAATACCATGGAATGCTGTTGACAGTGAATCAACCCTAAGTTATGGAAAAAACTTTATGTATGAAAGATAAAATTGTAGTGCGTACGAGTGTGTTTTGTCCTATTTGGTGGATTATGGGTTTTCTCATGTAACAAAGTTGAGAAAAATGTAAAGGCATAAGTATTATTTAACTCACCATAATTTTCTTCTAACAACTGTCCTAATATGTACTTTATTTATTGTGATTTGATGTTTGCATTGCTGACTGAGGACAAATCCGGTTACTTAATTATTTATCATAAAATTTTCAAATTATATTGGAAGGTTATGTTAGTTTAATCAGGTGCCAGGAGGGGTGTATTAAAGAATATGATGAATGAATTTTGAATGTTAATAATAATAAATGACAGTGCTCTACTCATTTGTATGACAAGTGAACCATAGCTTTGTGGATGCAATCATCTGGTGACTTACAAAGGAAATTTGTATTGATTTCAAGTGCATGTGTGCTAATGGATTATTTTTATTTGAGTATGGTAAACCCTTAGGAGATTTCCTAGGTTTGTTAATCTTGTTAGATATTTTTGTCTGTCACTCCCAGGAGAAAAGTCCTGAGAAGCACTAATTTCGTAGAGGATTGCCCTATTTTTTATTGTAAAGTTCTTAGTCGACCTTGCTTTTTGTCCTGCTTCTGTATTTTTAAGTCGCGTAAGGTGTCTTGTACCACAGAAAAGTTAAAACCTATGCACTATTTTAATGGAAGAGGTGTCATACTTTTCAGGAATGGAATGTATCCTCCTTGATGTATTCATCTTTGAAGAAAAGTTGTGGTAATTGTGGGTTTGATGGCATCAGATGTCCAGGGAGGGCCAAAATAATGTTACTTGTATGGTAATAGCCTTGTAAAAGAATATTCATTCTGATGAAATGGCTGTTTAATTTTTCAAGTTGTGGGCATATGTAGTGTGGACCTAACAATCGAGGCTTTTTTGGAGATATTTATGTTGAGGGCATAAAAGACTATTCGGGGAGTGAGGATATTAAGAAAAATCATTGGTCCCTATGGAGACCTCAGGATTTTTGTATTAGGGAATTTTTTAACAAGTGCTCTCGGTATAGGTTCCAACCAAAAGAATATGTTGTAACAAAAACATGAAAATATGTTTTATTGGACTTAAATAAGTGCAAGAGTATATTTGGTTATTATTTGCATCTGGTGTGTTTTTTTGGTACTTGTGGTATGACTTCATGAGCATTATGCTGCTCTAATTCAAAACATTCCTCGGTGCTTTATTTATTTTGTGTTGTTAATCTGCCTGAATGGTCTTTTTTAAAATTGAGAAGACATTTGCCACTCAATTGACTTCTATGAAGTATTTTGATTAAATCTTTACACTTTCCTCTGGCATAGTTACAAATCAATTATTACAATGTTTACATTTTTGTTCATTGGAAAGAAACAAAAACCAATGGCTAGTTGAGACATTGGCTGTTATTAATATTGCAGTTGTGTATGCTTCTGGGTAATGTTATAAAAGCCCAGTTGTATGATGAATTGTGTAGATGGAAAAATTGAAAAATCACAATGTGAAATAAAAAATCTGAAAGAATGAAATCAGTTTTGATTATTTAAATTAATATTTTTTAAGTGTCTCTTAAGATCTAGAAAAGCATTTTATTAGAGTTCTAGTGTTGCAGCTTTCTTCTTTCTGAACAATGCTAATTGACCCATTCTGCTTCTTACAGCTGTCTTATTGAGGTATTTATTTAAGAGTATTTCAGGGGTTGATTCATTTATCGCTATTTCCAATCCTTTGCTTGGCAGTAGAATGTTATGTGGCTGTGTTGAAGCGTTAATGTGATATTTGATTTGATATTTGTACTTAAGTTTTGGCCAGGTTCAACAAAACTGAGACAGGCTCCCAAATTGAATCTGCAGTATAGCTATTGATATATTATTCATGTCCTTTTTACTTGCAAAAATTCTTATCTAAATCAAGGAAAGGGATAAAAATGTTATCTATTTCCCAACTATTTTCATATGGAAGCAAGTTCGTTTAAGGAATTGCTTGCTATTTATAGGCCACATCCATTCCTTATGGTATTTTCGTGTCTATTTTTATGCCTCTGTCCTCACATCTTGTACATTATGATATATTATTTTGATTGCATATCCGTTCTTTCCTTAGTTACCTTTCCTGGTATTATTAATCTGTCAATCCAGATAACCAGGGGCATTACTGAAAAAATAAAAACGAAAGAAAATTTGATTTAGAATGTGGCAGACACATGTTTTTATCGTTCAAATTCAATGTGGTGCACTTGTTATCATTTCTTCGAAATAATTTCTAGGGTGGTATAAGGTTGCACTTCATTGAATTTATCATTTTTGATATGTATCATTATCATGTTTTTATTTGAAGGAGGTTGTACTAGCTCTTGCATAAAATATTAATGGTAAGGTAAGTTTTTAATTTTTTTTTTTCAATCTCCATCTTGAGTGCTAATTTGCTACAAACTTTGTCTGGTTTGCATTTCTTGGTGGATACCATGGTATTCCTGTGTAAGGGTAAGAATTCTAATGGAGTTAACCAGTTGGCACCAGTCATGGTAACTTTTTTATCCAAGGAAACTTCTTAGGTTACTATTTACAGTAATTATTTTCTGCTATCCAAATGGCCTTAGTACATGGCTGAAGTAAACAATTGTCATAATATTTAAGTGACCAGTAGGTGATAAGAATAAAGATAAATGGATCAGAAATAAATATGCTCTGCTTTGCAGATGATATTGCTGTCACAGATAGAAATTGTGATAGGTTGTGAATGTGAGTCTCACTCTAGTGATTGAATGCATGATTAGTGAAAGTGTTAAATTTATTTTTGTGTAAAATTTATTATTAATGGTAAGTGTTAAAAATAGGTTTTATCATATTTTTACATTGTTTTTGCATTGTTGAAAATACCAATAACTGTCGAAAAGCGTTCCAGAGTCACCTGGAACGTTTGCTATTGTGTTTGATTCTTATTTTTTTTATTTTTTGCCCTTCACTTTTCAATTTTAGGAATTTCAACAATTTTTGTTCCATCCCGTTTTTTTTTTTTGCTCTTCACTTTTCAATTTCAGAGTTTAATTTAGATTCAATTTCAAATCCGCAGATGAAAAAGGCTCATGATGTGTCATTAGAAAAGTAGTTTTAATACCATCGGTGGGATTGGATTGGATATTTGCGGAGGTGACTGACAATTAATGTCATTTGCGTCATATGGGAACAGGCAAGGGAGGAACCCTGCTTCACCATTAGCCTGCTCTTAGCGAGAGGCGCCACAGTTTAACGTCTTATCCGACAGATTTGGAAATGCCCTCCACAAGGCGCTGAAGTAGGTATCGGGTGTTCTCAGAAAATATCCTACCCTGCAGGGATTTGAGCCCTATAGTATGGGAAAGAACAAACACCCGAAAAAAACAGAAGAGTGCCCTGGGTGCAACTCTCCGTCATAATGACCGAATTTTACTGGCTCGGGAAACATTTTTAGTGAAATGGCTTCTTGATATGTATAATTTAGTTACTAACCGGGTCAATGTCACTTCGTCAAATACCCTAAAAATAAGATATGGTGAGTAGACATTTATTTATTGAGTAAAACTACGAATATGCTGTTAGATATTTAATGTGACACAATACATTGGACCGATTTGCCGTTTTCATTTGAATTATTTGGATAACATTCATTGCCGTTTGGTTTCCATTTATTTCCCTTTTAAATGTCAATTCAGTAGACTTTTCTTTTTATTTTCATTTTAAAACAAATTTGTTCGAAAGTAAAGTTAGAAGGATCTTGTAGGATTTGTTACAATTAATTAAAAGAAGCTGCTCAGTCGCTGCCTTTAAATGGCTGATGATTAATTAAAAGCACAGCGTAACATTTTTAACTGTGCTAGCATTCGACTTTCAGTAATTGTCTTGAAAATATGTTATCTATTGTATCGCTTTGAAGCTGAACATAGCCACAGGAACGCAAAGCAGGGTATTAAATAGAATGATGTGTTTTCTCGGTGAATCTATGTTCGCAATAGTACTTTTATTTATTTTCCCATTCATTTCATATCAGTCTGAGCCGCAGCGAAGCGTGGTCGGGTTTAGCTAGTTACATTATACAACAGAAACAATTGATGAATATAATGTAAATGTGTAATTACATCTTTGGATATTTAATATATTGTTGCTTTCTCTTAAATAAAACTAGTAAACAATTCAGTTTTAAGTAGATTTCAATGTGTAATAATGTTCATAATTAAGAAAGAAATTACAACTTTTTTAATATTTGACTAATCATTAGTTTGTATTTTTGCACATTTCAAAGACCTGGAAAATAACCCATCTACATGAAAGGAAACAATCGGGGGAAGTGCTCAATGGATAAGAAATGGAAATGATGGTGGGTATTTAAGATGGATGAGGAGAATGTTGTTTGGACTACTTGTGGCAATTTTGACTCGTACATGAAAGGCAGTGGATAATAGACTTCATTATGAAATCCTCTCACGTATAAAAAGCAGTGAATATTGCTTAAATATCATTCATTTTTTTATTTTTATTGATTAGACATATAGCTCATTTATATTATTTTAGAGTGCTTATTTATGTATATCTGTATCATCTACTCTTTCTCTTTGCCATTTCATTTTTCAGGGGTTCCATCCATCCATCCCTTTGACACTCCAGCTTGGGAAGAGCTTGGACCTCCAGGATTATTCCCCTCCATTTCTCTCTGCTCTCAGCCTTTGTTCTCCATCTTCTCACACCCAGTCTCCACAAGTCATCCTCCAGATCCCCCAGCCATCTTTTTCTCGGCCTTCCTTGCCTTCTTCTGCCTCCTGGTTTTCCAATAAAAACTTTTTTCAAGACAGTTGTTTCCGGCATTCTTTGGATGTGTCCTGCCCATCTGATCCTTCCTCCTTTTATATCTTTCACTATGTTTGGCTCTCTGTACCTTCTCTCCAACTCCTCTATTGTATGTATCTTCCAAAATCCTTGCTCATTTACAGTGACGTTAATCTTTCTCATGGCTCACCAGTGGTAGTGGGTTCGACTCACGTTCTGAGGGTTGCAGGTTCTACACCAAGCGATGGAAAAAATTTTCCTTGCATGCCACCCAACTTTTGCACGCTACCCGAATTTGACCCCACTACTGAGAGGCAGCAGTCTTAGCAGAAGGCATTGATGGCGTAGATCAAGGCGATCAGACCATGGCGTGATGGCATTCCTCCGTGTAAAATATTTCAGAGGTAAAATAGTCCCTCAATTGGATCTCCGGGTGGGGACTGCTGGGAGGGGTATGTCAGCCAGGAAGGACTAGAGCAGAATAGGAACATGGAATGTGAGATCTTAGGGGTGAGCGGGCTGGGTTTGTAAAGAACAGAATTGAAAGTAAATTAGAGGGATAAGTCCCCAGAGGAAGACCCTGGGATAAGTTCATGGACCAAATAAAGAGGAAAGTACTTTGGAAGAGATCCCAGGAGGTAAGGGAACTAGCATTAGATAAGAAAGGGTGGAGGGCTGCAGTCAACTAATCTTAGGATTGAACAACCAATCAAATATTTCTCAGTAACTTTCTTTTTCACCTCCTTAGCATCTCTCCATTTGCCACAGTTATTGTATGTTTCCCATCCAATGTTTACTGTTCGCTTCAAGATGGTTTTGAACAACTTGATCTTAATTGCTCTGTTAATGTTCTAAGACTGTAGTATCTGCTGTGGAGAGAAATCACACTGATCTCCCTTAGCTATCATTTCCTTTATTTCTTCAGGTATGACATTATTTTCTGTAATAATTGAGGCCAGATATTTGAATTTTTTAACTCCTTCAAATTCCTTTTCTATCCTCAGTTTCCACTCTTTTTCTTTTCCTTATTTCTGGGTTTCTACTCCTTATTTTCTGTTTCCACTCCTTTCCGTCCCTTGTATCTTCTGCATTTTCTTTTCTTTCTCATGTCTCCAGATGTGAAATCCTTTCATCTTCTCAATGGTTCTCCATTGGGCCTCCAACCCTACATCTCCATATCAAGCACCCTTTTTGGCATGTGTATCTCTTCCCTCCACATCAGACGGCCAGAACATTCGAAAAAATGTTCCAATACCTTTGATGGCTCCACCTCTCTGTCTCTTGGATGATGTCATGTGTAATTCTGTAGAACTTGTTTGTCTCGACCTTCCTCCTCTTATGGGGAAAAGTCTGCAAAGGAATCGACTCACTATGTAAGGAGAAGAGCATTTGATGGGCAGGCAGCCAAATGTACTCTTCTACGTGGTGCCCGTCGGAAATGGAACCATTTTAGTTTTCCATGAATGACGGGAGTCACCGAGCTCGAACGAACCAACCTATTCTTTGTGACCGAAAGAAAATTGCCTCTCTTGTTGATTGCTTAAGGGAGGCATGAATGGTTGCCGGTGAATGTATGTGGGCTCCAGCTGGGGTGGCTGGGAACTGCTTAGAAAAGTGAAGCAGAATTGGAGTTTCAGATGCCAAAAAGCAAAAATCAGGTTTCTTGGTTCATTAGGCGGTCAATCTAATTGTGACTAGGTTTAAAACTGTTCCTATCCTAAAACCCTCTCCCTTTCCAGTTCTCAATGGTTTGGAGACAGTCCGTTTGCTTATGGGCAATCTCATGGCATTAAATGCATAGTGTGGGCATCTGGGGATCTGTTCGGCGGTGCAATCCAATGACATTCGCGTATTGTTTACCACCCTTCCCCCTCTCTCTTTCCCCCTCCCCCCCTCCTCCTCAGTTTACCTTTATTTACAACTTGGATGTCTTGACCCTTGTGACGTGTTACCTTCGGTTCGCTGAAGAGGGCTACTTTGTAATACGCGTATTCGACCCCCACCCTCGTCCTGTTGTGTTGTGTTGGTTTGACCACACTCTTTTTGAGCTGATTCTCCCTGAAGTTGGGCCCATTTGTGTGTGTGAGTGAGTGATTTTGTGTGCTTGCGTAAATAACCGGGCATCCTTAGCGGGGTCTCATTAGCCCTGTGAAGGATCCCAGGTTATAACCCAAACATCCTTAGCCCTTGGCCCTTAGCCCATTAGCCCTTGCAAAGGATCCTATTTGGGTTGTGTGGGTGCGTCTGTGTTTGGTCCCTGGCGAGGAAGTAACATTCCCGTAAACCATCATAGGGGGGTATTCTTGGTTGAGAGGCTGTGGTTGGTCTCTACTGTGGTTCTCCCAGCATACCAACACAGTAAATTTGGTGTTTGTTGAAGAAGGGTGCCAATTGTTTACGGCTTTTGGAGATTCTCTCTTTTATTTCAGCTTAGAAACTTGCTGTTCCTAGTCAAAATCTGATTGTTTGCAGTGAGGGAGAAGTATAAAATTTTAGGCAATGCATTGTCAGTAGAATGTTGCCATCGATGTGCATCTTGGTCGACCTTTAACTGTCTCATCTCCTTCTCTTTTGTGTTTTCCCCACTAATAAACTGTGCTTCAATTTATATTGATTACCCTGTGTACCTGAGGCACAGATGAGCCTGCCTCAACCATTCCAATGGTGCTTCTTCCCTCACCTGGACCCAATGGCATTGTTTGGATATCCATCCCTCTCCAAGGAGGTAATTAAACTGGCAAAAACTCTAGTTCTCTCAGGGGAAATAAAGCGTCTTCGAAACAAATGCTTACAAATTCATATCCCATTAAACCCACTGGTCAACTGTCTTGTGTCTGTCAGCAATAAGCTACCTGTGGTTCTTCCCTTAAGAGTTTTGTTTCAGATAATTTATTTTTATCTGATTGAGATTTATGAGTGTGTTCAGTTGCATATTTAAAATGCACACAACATCATATAATGTGGCAAGTTCTAAGCATGGTAGGAGCAGGCACGCTACTTCTAGTGTGTCTCTAACTTCAATTCCTCTCTTATTTCCATGCCAAAATTTTCGAAATGGTCAAGTATATGTAAATTATATTTTAAAATTGGTGAAATATCCTTGACTGATAAAAGTCTGTTTTTACAGAGTACCTATTCTTATCAATCCAAATTTTATTTTTTGTGTACATGATAATACAACATATCATGGAATTAAAATATTTTTCATAATCAATTAATTAACTCATTTACTTCCAGCTTCACTTTCTGTAAGTTTTATAAATCCTTGTCATTAACCCTTTTAGTGCGGCGGGCCGATATATCGGCTTTGGCATCTCAGGCGTAAAGTGCGGAGGGCCGATATATCGGCTCATAGGCAAAATATTGTTTAACTTTTGCACAGAAATATAATTACAATTATTTTTTGCACCAAGTATAAGCATTTTTTTATTATCACCTAATTCAATGCATACGCAATAAGAAAAACTGCATATGGATATTTTAAACAATAACTTTATAATATTTATTTTCCTAGAGTGATACATTTCATTCTAGTTACCCTCCGCATTTCTCACTAGAACCACTGGCAGGGGTCAGCACTAAGAGGGTTAAAAATGCTCATAGTAATTTTCAATACGTCTTTTATTCCTTTGACTTGTTTCACTGTGATATGGCATCATCAGGTACAAAGGGAGTGTGGAAAATGGGCTCATGATTTTACATACTAAGGAAAGGACTAATTCTTTGGAAGAAGGGTGACTGCATGGAGGAGGGAGTGTTGGCTGTAGATGGGGTGGAGGAAAAGAGTAGTTATTTGTCTACATACCTTGGGGTAGAAGAACATTGGGAGTTAAGTGGCTTTGAGGCAATGTGGAAGTGGAGGGTTGGACTGGGGATTGGAGAAAGTAGGTGGAGGGTGTTAGGTTGTTGTTTGACAACCAGTAATGGGGATGAGTGGGTGAATGGTTTGTTTGTTGCTATACAAAATTTGTGTCCACAGAAGTTCTGATTATTTCCATTTCTTCCATGGGTTCCATCTTTGATGCCTTTGGAATAACACATGATATTCCTGGTGTAAAGTCACTCTTGGGATTAAGGTGGCATTTTATTAATATGGATAATTAGTAAATGTGTTTTGGGAAGAGAGTTTTCCTGAATTTGCGAATTGTGTAACATTATTTAAAAAAGAAACTTTGGTCATGACATAATAAATGTATTAATTAAACTTGCCAAATTTACTTTGCACAACGAATCTATTTTATATCTGAAATGACAAAAGTTCTGCAAATGAAAGAAAAAACTAATCTGTAAGAGTGGAATTGCGACAGCTGTTACATATGATTTAGCTGAAATATGAACAAATAATCCAATTTATCTTACTTCAGGTTTCATCTTTGGATTACCTATTCTTGGAAATAGCATTCATGCATTGTGGGCATCACACATCCAGACCCAAATAAGCAGAAGATTGTAGCATGAGATTACCTGACTGACCTTCTATTGGAACTATGCCTGAGAGAATGTAATTATGCTGATTTTATATTCACAGAATATGTTATTGTGTATTACTTAGACTATGTGAAATAATCATCTGGCCAAACTTCAGTCATATTTGGTATATTTGCATTTCTTCTTCTTATCCCTGTGAAAAGAAAGGGCATTGATTGATTCCAAATTCTCAATTTTTATTTCTAGAGGTTTTGCCCATATTCCACATTTGCATAAGTTGCATTTTAGGTGAGTAAATCCATCATAAGAGTTAGAATTTATGATGCAAATAACCTTTACCTGGGTATAATTAAAATACTTGTCTATCTACAACAGTTGTTTTCTGCGATGAGTGGTTGTCAAGTGATGAATAGCCATCTTCAAGTGACCAGTAGCCGATAAAAGACAAATATGATGCATGATAAAGGTAGGGTATATCAGTTCTGCTGTGCTGATTAAAAGCAGGTGAGGATCCGGTTAGAAAATACCAACATTATCTCCATTGGTAACAAAGAAATAATGCAAATAAGGTGCAACAAAATAAATCACTTCCATTTTTGTGATAAGACAATATTATTAAATATTTATCAAGAAAGAGAATAACTGTAATTATAAATAACATTTTCTGGGCGCATTAAATTCTCAAGTTAAGAATAATAACCCATAACAATGTCCATTCTGTATCGAATTATGAAAAATAAGGGGTGAGAAAAAATAAATATCAATTCCGGAGAGAAAAATTATTGAATAGTGTTGCAAATGATGAAAAAGTTTGTAAAAAATATATAGACATTTTCCTCTGTTGAAAAACCTTAAGTTTGATAATACCACATTAATAACACACCAAAATACATCCAAAAATGTAATTTATATAAATCTATTAAACAGGAAAGAATTGCATAAATAAATAGTTATTTACTTAACACTGAATCGTTTGAAATGAACCATTCTCTTCAATAAATAAATACATAATTGCAGTAACATGGTGATTAAACATCAAATGGAATCTAAGAAACTGTCCTTAAAAGCGAAAAAATGATACCCCTTAGTCTTTTCGTTTCGAAGGTACCGCCTGGCACATCAAGAACTCAGCGCCACGAAACAGCCAATGGAAGAGTCCGTCCGGCGGTAAAAAGTGTCCCTAATTTCCCCGCGAAACCTCAATCCTTTGAGCCCATTTTAACCCTTCGACATAATTCTTAAAACGGCACCAAAAACTCCAAATTTTTGAGAACTCAAAAATCAGCGAAAACACGAGGAAATGGGCTGTTCAAGGTCGAATATGGCTGGGGTGTGGGGAATTCGCCGACCCGAAGCGTTGGTGAAGGTCGCCGAAGGTCGAGCGAAGGACGCTGTGGATAGTCAAGTGGGCCGAACTGAGAGGATCGATTTTACTGGAAATGAGAGAACAAAATACTAATGAGAAATCTTTGATATCAGGATCTGCACGGGAAAACTCCATAACTACGCAACGCAGAGACAAATGAGTAACATCATATTAAAGCACATTAAAAAACCTTTTCCATAGCATTACCTATAACGTTGAA
Source organism: Ceriagrion tenellum (assembly GCA_963169105.1). Classification (NCBI taxonomy): domain Eukaryota; kingdom Metazoa; phylum Arthropoda; class Insecta; order Odonata; family Coenagrionidae; genus Ceriagrion; species Ceriagrion tenellum. The sequence continues at coordinate 53,338,546 of OY720644.1, forward strand.
TGTGTATTTTTGAGGTTTTATTCATATCTTTTGGCGTTACTTTTCACCGTCTTACTCGAAACCGTGATAAGACTTAACTTTCTTAATATTGGACGGAGAACTTTGGTTCAAAGACGGTTGTAATCATCATAATGAGAAGGTACCAGCTGTACCACATGAAGGTTTTAAATCCAAATAGTACAAATATTAAGTATTTTCATTAAGGATTAATTTTTCTTAGAAGAATCATTGAAGTACCGTGTGTTGTAGTGCACCGTTTTGTAACCGATGCTGTTATCATTTGGCATAATTAAGACCCAGAACTCTATCTTCCTTAATTTCTCTGTGTTACCAGTAACACACAGAAATTAAAAACCTCACGATAAAAATATTCAGCGTTACAGGGAATGCTAATATCTTTCACATCGGGGAATCGAGTCTATCTTACATTTCAACTGCGTTCAGTCGCAGTACATCTCGTAGTTTCCTTAACTCGCTTTGGATATAGTGAGCAGCACATTAGTGATCACTCACCCTCTGCCTCACTCCTTAATGTTGGCTTGCAGGGCAATATGTATTCTCACTCTTCCTCAAGATATTACCTTGTATTTCCATGTAAAATCTCAGTTCTGCTCTCCAGCTCTCCATGCGTCAATCCTGCGTCTACACTCTTCCCAAGGTCGCGCATATAAACTTACTTCTCCGCGCGCAGAGATATTGCTAAAATATAATCCACAAATCTTCAGTCCAAACTCGTAATCCACATGCTTGAATCTCATCTTTACGATTACTCCTGTCTTTGAATTCAATTTCTGCGATCGAAATTAAGGAAGATAGAGTTCTGGGTCTTAATTATGCCAAATGATAACAGCATCGGTTACAAAACGGTGCACTACAACACACGGTACTTCAATGATTCTTCTAAGAAAAATAACGTAGATACTGCCATGTATTTCAAATGTTTATTACAGTGACGCTGAATGGCTTTCCCAGGCTTTTCAGCTTGGGCGTACCTTCCTCAAGGTCGCTGTGTTACTCCAACCTCTCTGCGCGCTTGAATATACTTAATATTTGTACTATTTGGATTTAAAACCTTCATGTGGTACAGCTGGTACCTTCTCATTATGATGATTACAACCGTCTTTGAACCAAAGTTCTCCGTCCAATATTAAGAAAGTTAGTCTTATCACGGTTTCGAGTAAGACGGTGAAAAGTAACGCCAAAAGTTTGAATAAAACCTCAAAAATACACATTCAACGTTATAGGTAATGCTATGGAAAAGGTTTTTCAATGTGTTTTATTTATCGGAAGGTTCACGCAAGGTCGCGGTGATGCTTCAACCCTCCGCGCGCTTAAAAATACTTAATATTTGTGCTTCTCGGATTTAATACCTTTATGTGCTACAGCTGGTACACTCTCTTTTTGATGATTAATACCGTCTTTGAACCAAAATTCTCCGTCCAATATTATGAAAGTTATGTCATATCACTGTTTCAAGTGAGACGGTTACCAGTAACACAGAGAAATTAAAAACCTCACGATAAAAATATTCAACGTTACAGGGAATGCTAATATCTTTCACATCGGGGAATCGAGTCTATCTTACATTTCAACTGCGTTCAGTCGCAGTACATCTCGTAGTTTCCTTAACTGACTATGGATATAGTGAGCAGCACATTAGTGATCACTCACCCTCTGCCTCACTCCTTAATGTTGGCTTGCAGGGCAATATGTATTCTCACTCTTCGTCAAGATAATGCCTTGTATTTCCATGTAAAATCTCAGCTCTGCTCTCCAGCTCTCCATGCGTCAATCCTGCGTCTACACTCTTCCCAAGGTCGCGCATATAAACTTACTTCTCCGCGCGCAGAGATATTGCTAAAATATAATCCACAAATCTTCAGTCCAAACTCGTAATCCACATGCTTGAATCTCATCTTTACGATTACTCCTGTCTTTGAATTCAATTTCTGCGATCGAAATTAAGGAAGATAGAGTTCTGGGTCTTAATTATGCCAAATGATAACAGCATCGGTTACAAAACGGTGCACTACAACACACGGTACTTCAATGATTCTTCTAAGAAAAATAACGTAGATACTGCCATGTATTTCAAATGTTTATTACAGTGACGCTGAATGGCTTTCCCAGGCTTTTCAGCTTGCGCGTACCTTCCTCAAGGTCGCTGTGTTACTCCAACTCTCCGCGCGCCTGAAAATACTTAATATTTGTACTATTTGGATTTAAAACCTTCATGTGGTACAGCTGGTACCTTCTCATTATGATGATTACAACCGTCTTTGAACCAAAGTTCTCCGTCCAATATTAAGAAAGTTAAGTCTTATCACGGTTTCGAGTAAGACGGTGAAAAGTAACGCCAAAAGATATGAATAAAACCTCAAAAATACACATTCAACGTTATAGGTAATGCTATGGAAAAGGTTTTTTAATGTGCTTTAATATGATGTTACTCATTTGTCTCTGCGTTGCGTAGTTATGGAGTTTTCCCGTGCAGATCCTGATATCAAAGATTTCTCATTAGTATTTTGTTCTCTCATTTCCAGTAAAATCGATCCTCTCAGTTCGGCCCACTTGACTATCCACAGCGTCCTTCGCTCGACCTTCGGCGACCTTCACCAACGCTTCGGGTCGGCGAATTCCCCACACCCCAGCCATATTCGACCTTGAACAGCCCATTTCCTCGTGTTTTCGCTGATTTTTGAGTTCTCAAAAATTTGGAGTTTTTGGTGCCGTTTTAAGAATTATGTCGAAGGGTTAAAATGGGCTCAAAGGATTGAGGTTTCGCGGGGAAATTAGGGACACTTTTTACCGCCGGACGGACTCTTCCATTGGCTGTTTCGTGGCGCTGAGTTCTTGATGTGCCAGGCGGTATCTTCGAAACGAAAAGTAGTAGGGATACCAATCTTTCTTTATTTCATGATAGGAAAATGCTTTTCTCGGGAGTTTTATTTCATATATAATTTAAAATTCTTGTTGTCTTTATTAGAATGATCGAAGTTAAGTAAAATCATATTTTATGGTAAATAATAATTTCAAATGTAAAATATTAATAAATCGATCTTAAACTTCTTACAATATCTTTAACGAGGAGATTTGGCAAGTGAAATAGGTTTATTGATCTTTGGGAAACACAATAGCCAATTTTTAAATGAAATATTTTACTATACTATTATTTGTGGACACACTACCTCTTTTCCAAAATTTGTCATTATTCTTCTAAATAAAGTAGCTTTGATTTGTTTTGACATTAATTACTTACTTAAATTTTTTACTATAACAATTATTTACTTTATGCTTGTATTAGAGACTTTTCCATTTACCTCTCTTTGATATTTATTCGATTATCCATATTTATGATTCTTTATATCCATTTTTAAAAATAACTTTATTTGGTTCCTATGAAGCTAAAATATGCCATATAATTTAATATTTCTCCCTTTTGGCCATGTTTTGTTCATTTCAGGCAAATAAATTATTCAAAATTATATTGTCCGTACAATGTAACTTACCTTCATTCCATGGAGCTGTCATATCACTGCATGCTGCTTCTTCAAAGATGAAAATTTCAACATTTTTGGGAAACTGAAGACTTTATTTTGGAAGAATTTAATCATTGGTACAACTATAAAGTGACCAACCTGAAAAGCCAAAGGTTTGTGTTCCCACTCCGAGTCCTCGACTTCTTTTTTCTAATGTCTTTTTCTATAAATGCCATTTTTATTTTTTTTGGGCATGAAGTTTCATTGCCCCCATTGTTTGAATTAGTTACCAGATTACCAGAAAACTAATTAATGATCTTTCAGGCATAAAAGAATAATTACTGCCAGTAGTCATTGTCATAACTTGCCTCTATTTATTTTCATAATATACAGACAGAATCATAAATTAAAATTCATTTCCAAAATTATGTCGATACAGACTACCTTGTTATCCCTCAAATCTCTAACCTGATATAAGATATGCCAAAAAAATAAGGAATAGTTAATAGTTTTGATATTAAACATGGTACAAAAGATTTAGCCAGTCAAAACTGGATATTATTTTTCATCATTTTTTTATTAAGACCTCACAAATATGGCAATAGGACTCCAGTTCCCTGGTCCCTTTCATTTTCCAAAATAAAAGAGTTATAGACAGAATATATAGGTACATCAAATGCAATGCTCAGTAAATATCCTTTTCACACTTACACACTGACATGCAAGACAATGTCATGTAAAGTATACTTAGAACATTCAATAATGTGACAAAAAGGTTTTCAAACTGTGGTAGAGTTATCTATGTTCCACTAAATATATCAATTTCATTGATTCTAAATCTTGAACTACATATGAACCAGTCACTGCTGTGAGTACTGGCCAATATAAGAAGAAGGCCTCTTTGGAAAGGAATTTAGAAATAAAGTTCTGAAGTATAAAAATTTTATAAAGCACAGCCGTGGCTTAGAGGATGCTTCTTTATTTAGGCTAGGAAGATAGGTTTTTTCTAATAATTTAAAGGTAAATATAGGTATTCAATATGTGCAGCTCACATAATACTGATAGTAGAAAGTGCTAAGTTGAAACAATTTTATCATCCCCAATCGGGATTTCAGTTTTTCAAATTTTTTATTAGATTAATTTTCTTACAGTTCATTTGGCTGTGGAATTTAGTCCAAATGCAAGATTTAGGCATTGAAGGCATCTTAAGATTTATAGAAAACAGATCTCGTGATAGTATGTAATTGACTAAATATTCAGTTTCAAGTGAAAGATTTGAGCAAGGGAATAGTTCAATTATAAGCGTAGTGCTGAAGTGTGCATTTTTCAGGCAACTGGAAATATATGTCTTCATGTATAACATTATGTTACATCCAATTAATGAACAGAATTTAACGTACACCAATTACATATTCTTATTTTATATATATATGAAAACATGTTAATGCATGTAGATGATTATTAAATTATATTCCATATATTCATGTATGTATATATATTTGTGTGTATATATGAATATCTAAATGGATATATCGATTTCATTTCACCATAAACTGGAAAAATATTTGAGGAGGTAAAACCCATGGCCAACCAAATAAAGTGCAATAATTTTTTTAGTTGTAACATGCCTAAATGACAAGAGAGAGAACTCATAAAATTATGTTATTTCCAAAATAAAAGAACTTAAAAACATGAAATAGGTTAGTGAACACCAATTCTGCATCTAATGAGTCAAAGATAGAAAACAATGCTTTACAATACAACAAAAATATATTAGAACACTTTCAGTCTGTAAGATAATTGGTTTAAAATTACATAGAGAACTGTGGCGCATATGGAGATCCTATCTCTTTGAATAAATTACGTAGAAACATTCTGTTTCTGTGACATCAAAGGAAAATTAAGATGAATTTTAGCCATTCAGTTACTTCCTTATTTGTTATAACCTTATTAAATTCAATTAAAAACCTTATTGGTTAATCATATTTCAATAAAAAAACCTGATAAGTAAATTCAAGTAAGATCAGTAAACATTAATATGATTGATACATATGAAACTGGGCTCAATATACTACACAATTTAAATTTTGACTTGGTCTTGTAGCCATTTCTTAAATAAATACAAATTTAACTTCAGAAATTTCAGCCTTGTAATACTTATCTCTACATCAATTCTCAATCTACAGGCTTGTTTGCCAAAACTAAGGTTGGAACTGTATAAAAAAAGAAGTCAAAAGAAGGAATACTTACACAGAGTACAAAAGGAGGATGGAATAAATACTCATTTTACATTAAATATTACAAAAATAAGATAAATAGTCCTTGCCATTATTTGTGGAAACATTCAATTACATTGATAAGATCAATCTTTCACTGAGAGGCTTAGGGTCTTGATCAAGGGTTTACTTTTAATGTTCTTGCTCACTTCGGCATATTGTTTTCATGTCACAAATTTTGTTGTGTATCTATTCATTTATGTACTTGTATACTCAAATTACAAAATGATTCACTTTTTTTTCTTAAATTCAGTTTGGATTTGTGCTTCCTTGTGGTCACTGACCAAAAATTGAGGTACCTATCCAAGAATGTTAGGTTCCAACATCTTTCACATTCTTTAAGCTACAGTAAATTGTTCCATAAACTGAGAGGAACCAAAATTGTTGCACTTCTTGAAAATGGTTAACTTATTTGACCTAAAATTGGGGAATGTAAATCAATTCATACTACTTGAATTTTTTTACAAATTAGCAGTGATGATATGCAAAAGCAAATGATAGTGTTGTATTCAACAACTGTGGGGATGTTTCTCTTCTCCGAAGCAGCCTTAATGTTACTAAACCAAAATGTTGAAGGCATTTGGGTTACCACCTTTCGGAACATTACAAAAAAATAAACACTTCCACAAATATAACAACTCTCTCCAATGATGTGTCATCAAATATTGACTTTAACAGTTGGATGCAATTAGCACCTGGAGTGATGAACTGCATCTTGGAGATGTCAGGAATCCTGTAATACAAATACACTGTAATTTTACAAAAAGCTTCATAAAAAATTGATTGCTGACCAGAATGGGACAAAAGTAGAACAAATAAACTTGGCTTGCACTGGAATCGATTCTTCCCTGTCAGAGGCATAGCTATGGTTTTCTGTTCCTAAGGACTTCGTCATTTTTTACACACCCTAGGGTCCCAACCATTACTACAGTATTAATAATAAGTGTTTATTTTATATATATCAATGACATTTGTTCATTAAAAAATTTGTTTAAAAAAACCAGAAGTGCATTTAAGAGGGAAAACATTTCATTCTGAAAGACATTCATAACTATGAAACATCAATTTGGTGCCACCAAATCCTATACCAAGGGACCAATATCTCTCCTTGCCCCTCCCTAGCTACCCGTCTGTTCCCTGTAGATTTCTATAGGCATTGAAAGAGCTAAGTGTTGAAGGATAATGTGTTTTCCTGTAGTGCAGGAAAGGTTTTTAGTAATCATATTGCAAAAAGTTCACATTAGATATTCATTGGTTTGTAAAAGAAACATTCACATAATATTAAAGAAACCTATACAAGGGGCTTCACTTGATCTCATCTATTTAAGCTGTTAAATAATAGCTTCAGGAGTAATTTCCCATCTTAACTCAACCTTAACTTTTTATCTCATTATCTGAGCATAGAGAATACATATCAATCAATCACATTCTTTAATTACGATATACACTACTCTGTCGTTTAAAACCATCACTAACTTGATCCTCTTTGTATTCATCATCATTCACCAATTTAACATCAGTATTTATTAGCATATACTCTTTAGTCTTTCCATTGATGGTTAGCATTATTATAAAAAAACATCAATCACCATTTGCCAAATAATTTTTCATGGAGAAGTGATCTTTATAGACATTTCCCATTTCCACTGAAATTTCTTGACAGAGCGTCTGTACTTACTTTGGCACCCATCTCTTCAACTTGATACCAATGTCATTAACAGCTTCATTGTGACTATGACGTGATGCGTGGCTTTTGCTTTTTCACAAAGTCCTGAGCCATTTTTTCACTATGCCTCATCTCTAGAATCTGAAGTATCGGATGATCTGAAAATAAGATATTTTTGCAAGGTGAGGGAAATAAGGCCCATTTCTGTTACCTGCTATCTCAGAACTTGGATCAAACATTGAGAATTTGACTGATTTAGAAATACTGAATAAAATATCGGGCAAAAATTTTGTGTTTAAAAAGATTTAAGCAAGAACCAATATGGGAGAAAAGTAGAAACTACTTGATAGTTTCAAAAGTAATTCTTGGTTTATTCTTATGGAAATATAATATTCTCAACTCATAGAGTAGAATGATTTGCATGCTTATTGTATTGACACTGAATGCTCTCCACACTTAGTGTGTTGGAGTTGGCACAAGCCATTATACATCAGAGCACTTAGACCAACTACCAACTACCTTAGACTACATGCCTACTGGTGGTTGGTCTAGCAATTCTATATTACCATAATAAATTACTTACGTTTATTTTTCTGATGCATGAGAGGTAAGTCTGTATGCTTTAATCCATGAAAGTTATCAACTGTTGCATTGGCTGATGACACTCCAGGGATATCTCCTAAAGATAAAAATGCCTCTCCTGCAAAGTCATTTGCAGTGAGAACATCATGGTCCATTACTGTGAAGAGGAGCATAGCTCCTTCCATGTGACACTGCTCAAGGGAGACAGAGCTGAAATATTGAATTTTTTATCATTATTAATTGTTGAAATAAAATATTTGTACTTTTCTACAAACTTTCGTCACTCAGACATAAATCTAATCATAAAAAATTGTAAGAACTAAGAGAAGCCAAAAACAGTGAAGTTGATTCTATTTTTGGATTACATAATACATTGAATGTATTTCATATCTGAGAATAGAGTATAATTAAAATTTTCAACATAAAAACACTACTACTACTGAGCTTAGTATGATTTTAAGACAATTTGTAAGTAATGGGGAGGCTTTTGAGTTAGACCATGCAGTGAGTGAGTTTTCCATTTCAATTTTCATCTCACTTTGAAGAAAGCACTGGAAGTCGCAAATGTTAATCAGAAAATTTTAATAACTTGAATTAAAAATAAAAATTCACCATTTGCTTAACACATGAGATATGACCTAAATAGGCAAATACTAAAAAAACAAGAGATAAGGTACATAAAAATAGGGCAAAAACAAAATAAAAGCATGAAGTAATATTTGACTCTAACAGTCTGTTCAATGGCTAAGTCACGTAAATGAGATTCATTGTCAGTTTAGCATCACCTGTATCATGTAAGGGCACAGATAAGTATGAGCAATATGCTTGAGTTTGTTGGAAAATTTGCTGTCATGTACACTCCTCAAATATAAGGAATATATTTTACGAATGTTTATGTTAATGTCTAAACTAGTAATAATTTCCTTTTGGTTACTCACAATTCAAAACATTCATCAAATAAGGGATTCAAGGTTTTCTTCTGGACACTTGTTCTTTGCTCACTGCAATGAGAGAAGATTGCTCTTGGAAGCAGCTCAACGATTACGAATGGATCACTGAATCCTGAAATGAAGAATGGTTCAAATCAAAAAATGACTTAAAAATCAGAATGAAAATAGCATTTCCAGGATTATCAATTATGATACCATAACTTGGCAACTAAAGACTCAATTGAAATAAAAGTCAGAAATATACATGGTACATGTAACAAAAGACAGCACAAGCCCCTCAACAGTTGCTGATAAATACCCAATAATGTAGACATGTATGTAAAAGAAGCAACAGCTGTGTATTTGCTGTATTTGCACTCTTTTAGCTAAAGTTAGATTAATAACAATGAAATCTATTTAAGGAATTACGTAATTCAACACAAAAATCCCTTGGCTAGGGTCCAAATATGACAGAGTAAAGCAATCAAAGTTGGCCAGTGAATCTGCGTGGAAACAATGGTTAATGCTGATAAAGGCTGCATTTTGGGGTTGTCACTGCTTTGTATTTTTGATGACAACAGTTTTGCCAGCAGGCATCTTCAGGTCAAAGTGATGATGCCAGAGAGTGGACAGCTTTATAGAGGCCTGGTGACCTTTCACTTTTTGGCACCAATTTTTTCCTGTTGTCATGATTGGTCTGTTTGTTTGGAAGAGACTATTCAAAAAAACTTCAATGCTCAATTCAAATCAGGATAGCTGGAAAAAATTGGCACCAAAAAGTGAAAGGTTGCCAGGCCTATATATAGGTGTCCACTCTCCAGCATCATCACTTCAACCTGAAGACGCCTCGTGGAATGCAGGAGAAACTGTTGTCACCTAAAAAAACAATGTGGTGAAAGCCCCAAAATTCAACTTATATCATCGGAGCACCGCGGAAGCTTTTGCACCAATAGTTAATGCAAGTTAATCAATCAAGTCTCTCTACACTGTTGATTATAGCTGAACTCGATGAGTACTTTTGGAAGGGATGTAATCTTTTGGAATAATTCACATTTACTAGCAACATTTATTCTCAAGGCTCAGCTTTGAAAAGTCAAACCTTACCATTTGGATCCAGTGGTATGATGTCTCGGGCACTGAGTACTTCCACACAAAGTGAGTCATGGTTAAAGTAAGCCCTCACTGTGAGAGTTCCGTATTCTGCTCTCTCCGTTTCACTGCTCACTGACCCAGATGCCATTATCTGCTGTTGCAAGCGCAGCCTCTCAGCATGGTACATATCTATCAGTTGCTGTGTACTTGAGACATGGTAGGATAGCAATTGACGTGTTGATGAATATGATGGCGTGGCCAGAAGTTGAGGAGTTAAAGGTGGTGGTGGCGGTCCAACTGCCCTGGTTGGTCCATCCTCAGAATCCCATCGTCCATTGTCACCATTCGAGAAATAATGGGCCAGGATAGCTAAAGCTTCCGAAAGTCGATTGTAGAAGGATGAGAGCTTATCCTGTGTGAAGATTTACAACATTAATTTGGACATACTCAGATGGGTAAGTAAATTTTTGGAATGGCCTAAATATTTTGACTTAATCATTCAAAATTTGATCAGAACACCATACAGGTACAATGCATTCATGTGGGAAAATTAAAAAAATTATGGAATTGGCTCAAAATACATACTTGAACATTATATATTTAAAATGAATACCTCTGAGATAGAGTTGCTCGGAGGGGTAAGTAAAAAAATCATTGAGTTGTCTAAAACATTTTACTTTTGCATAAAAAATTTCATCAGAATTTCATTCAAATAGAAAATTCTCTCATCCTGCATGAAAGGAGACTACATTTAATTTGATGAGAGCTTTCCCTGTAATTTGAATAAGTGATAGAGATAGGGGCCCATGGGTTCCTGACCCCATTTGAAATTTAGAGTAAATTTTTTAAAGGAAGTTCTAATGGAGAAAGCTAAATTTTTACATAGTTTTTAAGTATTTACTGTTTGTTCAGAACAAATTTTTTAGTGAATATATTTTTAAGTCTCAAACATAAAAAACCAAGGGTTTCATAATCTTTAGGAAATTTGCTCAGCAAAAATTATAAAAGCTCAGCTGTAACATAGAAGTCATAATTGCACTCCTAAATGCATAAGCATGCAATTTTGCTTCTGATTTTAAAAATCTTTTAACCCACCCCTGCATATTTCACCCCCTGTAACATAATTCTGGCTTCATCACTTATTGTAATGGTAAATTCTTCACTGGCTCCCAAATGGATCAGGAGTTCAAGCACTGATGTTTAGGTGACTAATTGGAGAATACTTGCAACCATAGGTTTCAAGAATGCTGGGATGTTGAGTTTTCCACAATATATGCTACTATGGTTTACTCAGGATGTTACTGATTGACTTTTGAGAGGAGACTTCTTTGAGCCAAACTGATTGGCGTGGCCAACAGGGTGTTAGAATCAATTGACAAGGGAGGCCATAAAGATCTGGGAGGAAATATGGAATATCAATATAGAAGAGGAATATGGACCAAGCAAATTTTGGAAACTGGTTATGCACTAGATAAGAACTGCATGGGAATACATAGTTTTTTTTGCAAAAGAGGCCCCTCTTAACAGACAATCAGTGATATTAACTTAAACTCAAAAGAATGTGATGCAGAAAAAACAATGTTCTCATATCAAACTCATAAAAAAACAATAGAGGAGTTAGTCATTGAGACGACAGTGCCTAAACTCTGGACTCAGTTCAAAACCCATGAAAAAATCACTCAACATTTAATTAGGACCCACATAGATGGATAAATAAAAAAAATTTCAGCAACCACCGAAATTTTTTTTCTTGAATCTCAGATATTTTATCAGAATGTCATACAGGAAACAAAATCAGATAAGTTAATTCAAACATTCATCGAACAAACAAAAATTTGAGTTCAAACCAAAAGTAAAATTACTTACGCCACTTGTTGCGGATGCCTCCATTTGTCTCCGTATTTGTGCCAGGATGGCATCCCATGTTGCCAATAGCGCACGAGTAAAGTTGGGTGGTAGAAGCGCAGCCGAGAGGGGACTCAAAGCTGAGCGCAACAAGCGGAAGAGGGGAGCCATGGCCTCTCGTGTTGGTAGTGATTCAGGGGACCATGCCAAGTGGAATGTAGCCTTCTCTAGTGGCTGACGAAGCTGTAAGATTTGGTAATAATGATAACATGAGCACTTTTGAATGATGATTAAGGTAGACTGGTTACAGTAAATTTAAATGGAATCTAGAAAAACCTATATATTTTACAGAAGTACAGTGGTAGGTACCTATAATGCTTTTTCTTTAAATTAGATGGTAAAATACTTTAGGAATCCACAAGCCATTGGAGTGCCATTTTTTCCAAATAAATCATCAGGAAATTTTGGGGTAACTCTATCTGCAGTTTACTTTCACTGCTATACTTTTGAGCTGTTGATTGCTCTACCATTTTGAAAATACAAAAATGACAAATAACTCTATTACAAGAAAAAATAAGGATAAGCAAATATGAAGATTTATGTTATATGCATCTTGCAAATGAATCAGACCTAAGGACTAAGTACCTGATTATCTGAAGCTAACATTTTGGATTAGGCTACAAGGAGGCATAGCTGTTGCCCCATGCACAAAACTCTTCATCATATATAGCAGAAATGGGTCCATAACAGCACTTATAACATTATAATGGCACACTGATTCTAGTTCAATGAAGTTTAAATAAATCAAAAACCCTGGCATAAGTTTCCTGAAAAAGTATTTCAATAGAAAAAATTGGTTGTGTAGGTTGTTTAATGCTTAACTTATTACGTTATTCCAGAAAAAATATCAATTGAAAATATAAGGACTAATGATTTTTAGAAAATTCACAATAGCAATTACTTTAAAGTGAAAAGTTTGAAGTTAGATGCTTTTTTATTGAACAGTTGCTGTTGATAAGGTGAATAGTAATAACTGATAATATACTAAAAGAAATAGCAAATGATAATTTGGTTTATTTTTACTTTGCCATTTTGAGCATAAAATATTAGAGGAGAATGCTTTTACTACTCAGTGCAATATTAGATTTATCCACAAAGTTATCCATTCAAAAAACCATGCCAGGAGAGGGTTAGATAACATTTAAATATTTTTAGGGATGAAAAAAGAAACTAGGTGCAACTAAGGGAGGAAAAAAGAACAATTTCCTTAAATAATAGTAGTAATGATTTAGGATAATGTAGCAGTGGAGGTTTGAGCACTGTCTTCCTACCCAAGATGTCTCAGTTTATATCTTGGTGGTGATGAATATTTTTTAACAGAAGCCAAACCCCTACTCAGTTTTTAGTAGTGAACATCTCGAGTACAGCACTCCATAAGTATGCATCTGGATGGAACCATGAAGCATGATCTCCTTGGTATATTTTGTTTAGAGCAGGCTAATTCTAGCAGGTGTGTTTATCTCTCCTCTCTTTCCATTCCTGAATAATTCTTCCCTGGCCAATCAACCCAGCAGCCCTCAATTGCACAATTGACCTCAGTTTGCAGCGCTCTGTCCAAATAGCCAACAAACCAATAAACCTATATTGTATTGATCAAAATTCCTGCTGTGGGCGCTGCCGGCCAGATTTAATTTTGAACATGCAGTAACGATGCTATGCGGTTAAATATCACATACAGTGAACATTATTCTGCATGCATAGCCGGTGGACTCCTCATTCCAGAGTACATTTAAATGTACATTAGTCCTTAAAGGGTAATGGTGATGTTTGATACATCATTGTAAAATCTTAAAGATTTATGAAAAGGAGTCAATTTTTTATTCTAACAAATATTTGACCCTTGGAGTTATAATGCAAGATTCGACTAGTTGTATCATCGACATGGTCTGCTCTCTCCAGAGTATGGGCGTAAACCAGTCATTCCCCTTCTTGAGGAGCGCCTGCGGATTAAAAATATACAACTGTACGTGCACTCACGAAATGCGGGTTGCGGTAAATCACGGGGCTCTCAGGTACATCTTCACAACGTTGCTAGGTGGTACATTTATCCATGATAGTAATGGGCGTTGGCTGTGCGCAGACTTGAGAAGTAGCGAACGAGTCAATGTTTTTAGTAATTTTTTTGATAGATGTGTTACTTTTGAGCCGTAGGGTAAACGATTTTTGGGAATTTCACATACAAAGTTGCATGTGACTGAGATCTAGAAATATGTACCTGATTTATGCATAGAGAATTAGAAGTCGAGGATGAGTGAGATGGCAAAAGCGTGGGAGGCAGAGTGGTTAGTGTACTGATATACAGAGTAGTTTCTGATATACTTTTGAGCAGTTAAATGTACTCCTTATTGAGCACACACATGCTGGAGCATTTGCATTAAGGGTTCAATCCCCACCTGATGAATGCATGTTCTGTCATGAGGTAAAGGCAATGAAACCAAAGCAGCAACACATTCAAGACCCTGCTCCAAAAATGGAAGAAACTACCACTTAGTGCAAGCACCAGAGCTACCGGTAGACCAATGAAGATAACCTCTATACTATTGCCCTTGAAGGGCACTTATTGTTCAAACCGCATATAAACAGTTATTTTTTACACTCATTCTAAGCTGTTGTTGTTAAAAATGAAAGTAAACCCATTGTTGTGTTGTGTAAGTTGTTATATAACCACCACTTAACAGCCCATTAATGTTGTTGGATTGCATTGGATAATTGAGGAGGCGACTGACGGCTAAGGTCATTTGTGCCATAGGGGATAGGTAAGGGAGGAAGGGTGAATAGAAACCCGGTGTTGGCATTAGCCTACTCTTAACGAAAGGCGCGAGGGGACCATGGCTTAGCGTCTCATCCAGCAGACGGAGTACTCCACTTGAAAAGCCCTCCACAAGACACTTAAGTAGGGATTGGGTTCCCTTGAAAAACATCCGTCACTGCAGGGATTTGAACCCTGGCCGCCCGTGTGGTAGGCGAGTACTCCAACCACCACACCAACCCGATCCCCTTATTGTTGTTATCTGGGGCAAGAAGTTTGTAAAAGTGGAGACCGAACGACTGAATTTGCATTCTGGTGTTTAAATGAAGATGTGGCATAAAAGCTATTAGGAGAGGAATGTTTGTGGTATAGCTCAAAAATGCTTGCTGAATTATGATGACGGAAGATGTAAATTGGGCAACTGTTTCAATTAGGCAACTTGCAATCAGGTTATTCAAAAGCGAAGAAGTAATGAAAAGGGAAAGGAAAGCGAACCTTTATTTGAGAGCAAAATACAAACATGGGCTTAACTGCTACCAAAGGTAGGAGCTTAAGCTAGTATTGTTTACTATCCCTTCCATCAAATTTCTTCAAGCACCATCAATAACCAGCATGTTCTTTGTGTCTTCCTGTGATAAATTTTCACTGTAACACCACTGACTTTCATTCAAAACCTATTTTACTACCAATACTTGGTATCAAATATACCAAACCAAGGAACAAAACATATCCATCCTAATCCCTGTATCCTCTCTCAGTGCCAATGTGGTCCCTTGCCATCCATTTCAACACATATTAAAATGCAGGTTAACATCTATTCTTATAAATTAAATACAGTATGAGATGAAGGAAGTCTCCCAAAACAAACTTCATTTTCTAACTTCTTGAGTTGAGTTGCAATAAATCTGGATATTGTCATGTATTTGTGTCTGTCTTTGTCATATTGTATTGATCTTGACTCGATGTGCTATACTTCTAATGACCAAATAACATGTTTTGATCAATTTTGAGGACAGTGGGACCACAAAAACCACAGGGGTAGAGGGTATCAAGGTAGCTGGCGAAAGCACTCCATTTGAGGGATCTGGGCTTGATCCTGATAAAGATGAATGATTTTCCTCTGGAATTTTGCTCTCATGTTTTGATGTCCTTCATACATCGCTTGATGAATTCCATCCTTGGTTATTCATAATAATTATTCCCTTTCATTTCTCCCTCTATAATGATAGTAAAGATTATGTCATGACATGAAACACCTCCAATGAGTTTGCAGCTTCTCAGTTCAGGTTTACTTAAACATCTTTTCCCTACAAAAGGAAGAGTTCAGCACTAAAGTATATACATATATTAGTGGGTAGTGGATGGTGCCAGAGGATCGAGAGTATGGGGAAGTCGTGAGAGAATAGATTGGAAGAAACTCTAAAGAAAAGAAAAAGAAAGAGGAGGAAAACAAGGAGTCTAAGGTATAGGAGAGTGTGAATGAAGCAATGTATGAAAGTAACTGAAGGGAAAGAGAAGTGCAAGGATATGTAGTAATAGGTTGAATTATATAAAGGCTGCTAGATAATAATCTATCATCTATTTGTCCATTCTGAATTCCATATTTACACAAAGAGACATTCAGTGGATTGTTTTGAAATGTGAACTATGTATTTCTTTTGTTTTTTGTATTCATATTGTTGTAGTTTTTCTCTGCCTTTGGACAGTAGATGTGTGTTTCCAAAATCACTGTTTTATTTATCAATCTTCATGGTTTATTACAAAGACAGCCAGTTTTCTAGTCCTGTCACTTAAAAATAAATTATTTTAACTGAGCCTACTCCAAAAGGGAAAGGAAAGAACATGGAAAAATTATAACAAGAGGGATACTTGTTGGAGCAGAAGATAAGTAGAAACCATCAAATCTACATCTATAAGTACATGCAACCTACATTAGGGGATCAACTCTAAATAAAAAAAGGTCAGGTGTGGCAGTGTGTGGCATATGCTCATGGGTTTTTTATGAATATGCCATCAAATGCAGTGCTAATATCTATTCTAAACTTTTTGTCAGCTAACACCTGAGCAAAGTGCCATGCCAAGGTAATGATCATATGGAGGAAGTCTATCTGAAGGACAAGGCCATATTAAGTTCCATCATGCCATTAACTACAAATTTGTGGCATCAGAATGGATAACCAATCAGAGCAGCAGAAAATTACTTTGCTGCTTGTCTACTACACTAGAGTGTTACACTAGGGTGACCAACTCTCCTGTATTTCCCGGGATCTCCCGTATTTGACCCTATTTTTTCACGATCTCCCAGCTCCCATATTTTCTGTCTCTTTGGATGAATTTCTCCCATATTTTTTCGTCAATTAAAATCATTCAGTTTCAATCATTTAAATTTTGCGCACACGGTCAAAATTCATTTAAATGTTCTAGAGCAGATGCAATTGATTCTATATAGAGTTTTTTTCTATCGATTATCTTGTTTATAAATGAGAAATCAATGAGTTAAAATCTCCTCATCTGTTAAACCAATGAATGCGCACGTACTTACTGCCTTTCTTTCTTTCGATCTTTGTGTTGCTCAGCTGGTGGTGCTTTGGCGTGATTTGGTTTCAGTGGTTTTACTCTACATCACCTGTGAGCCGTATATGGGCAAGAGTTTATAATACAATAATGGGCAGTGATGACGAAGCTAAAACGCCACTAAAAAAGAAAATGAAGTATATGTGTACATATCTTTCGGAACAGGAAAATGTATATTCCTGGTTTGGACCTGCACAGTTTTATGTTTATAAAGCGAAGTGTTTAATCTGCAAACATGAGTTTGGCATCACACATGGCGGCAAGAACAATGTGGCAACCAGGTAGTGATACTCATACAGAGAGTATTTTCTCTTATAAATTACAAGTGGACGGATGTTAGGAATAGGAGCTATACAAGCTGATCAAATCAGAACTCAAGTTGCCATGAATTTAATGTATTTTTGCAATGAATTTTTAGAATTTGCAAAAAGTGATGGCAAACTATTGTCTGAAGCAAACTCTGTTGCAAAATATATTTAGGTCTTCTTAAAATATAGAATAAAGTTCTTTTTAATAATTTTTACAAACACTGCATTGCTTCTTTCTTTTTTTGTGAAATTTTTCCTTGCTCTAAATCTCACTTATTTTTGGTCAAGAATATAGAAATCTTCCTTATTTTCTTCAAAAATAGTTGGTCACCCTAGTTATCCCATATATTAAGCTAAAATATGTATAGTCTGTTCATTCATTTATTCTAGTAGTAAAGGTAGGTTTTGTTGTAAGTTAGAGAATCTCCTCCCTATTTTATACACATTCAGAGGCCTCTCCCCCTCTAGTTTATCTTTTTTGCATACGATCCACACTTCTTCATCCCATCCATGAGACCTATTCACTTTCTTCCCCTTCTCCATATATATAATATTCAATAAAAACTCTATTGTCAACACATGAACTATTTTGAACAATAAAGTTAAATATAGAAAAATATGGAAGAGAATGATATGTAAAAATTAGAAAAATTATTAGTAACAAAGAATAATTTTTTACATCACTTATAAGTACAGCGAACATTTGAAGTTCAGGATTTCATTAGTGAGTACCAGATGAAAACAAAAAAGCTCGGAAAACAGATTTTTATTACCTTGATTGTATATCTTTAGCTTGATACAACCTATAAATTCAGTTTTCTTCTGAATAAGAAAGAATACTTTTTTATATTGCCTATAAGTACAGTGAACATTTGAAGTTCAGGATTTAATTAGAGAGTACCTGATGAAAACTGAAAAGCTTTGAAAACAGATTTTTATAACCTTGATAATATATCTTTAGGTTGATGTAACCTATAAATTCAGTTTTCTTCTGAATAAATTAAGAGAAGAGTTAAAAAAAAAAAATTCTCCTATAATCTCAGTCATAAGGGGCAAACATTTTAATGCAAATTTAGGTGTGCCATTACATTACATCCCTATTATTCACCAAGAAGTGCTATGATGTTATTAGTCCCATTTCATTGATGTGATTTATAATCTTGCAATAGTTGTTGGTATCCATTGAAGAACCATATCACTTTATCAGTAGGTAGTATGCTCTGATAATTAGTTAATATTTGGAGGAAGTGCTAATATTTTTATTAGTTGGTGAACAATGTAATGTTCCTGTAATGACTAATGAAAGCCCAAATTTGAATTGTCACAGATGTGATCCTTACTGTACATGGATGTTGCTTCATCTTGTTGAGTTGACGCAACATCCATATGTACTAAGGATTACATCCATGATAATTCAAGTTTGGGTGGAGCTGGCTCTAATCATTGTGACATTCATCAAATTGCGTGAATAGCTATGTACCAAAATTAGGTACAATAGATTGTTGAAATGAGACATTTTAAAATTCATGCGCAATAGTATGCAGATCGTTAAGTGAATCCATTGTAAAGTAAACCCATCATACAGCATGGGTCTACTGTAGTTATTTATTCAACAGATATATTCCTGTCAATAGTAAGGCAAGTGTAAGAGTTAACGGGGTCCTGAGTGATTGGTTTGTATTAAATCGGGATGTAAAGCAAGGATGCGTAATGTCTCCATGGCTGTTTAACCCTTTTAGTGCGGCAGGCTGATATATCGGCTCATAGACAAAATATTGTTTAACTTTTGCACACAAATATAATTACAAATATTTTCTGTACGAAGTATAAGCATTTTTTTTATTATTACCTAATTCAATGCATACGCAATAAGAAAAACTGCATTTGGATATTTTAAACAATAACTTTATAATATTTATTTTCCTAGAGTGATACATTTCATTCTAGTTACCCTCTGCATTTCTCACTAGTACCGCTGGCAGGGGTCAGCACTAAGAGGGTTAATGTATTTATGGATAAATGTGTTAGAGACGCATATAGTGAAAATGACGGTCTTTTGATTGGGAATGTAAACATGCGAGTTCTTCTATATGCGGATGATGCTGTTTTGATCTCAGACAGTCAACAGGGATTACAGAAGCTCATAGATAAGTTTTGTGAATCAACGAGAGAATGGAATTGAAGGTAAATGTGTGCCAGACAAAAGTAGTAGTTTTTGATAAGGAGAATGGGGAGAATAACTGTGTGATGAGGGCGAATGGTGAAGTAATTGAGCAGGTGGATGATTTTGTGTACTTAGGTAAGATGTATTCGAAAGATGGAACAATAGATGAGGAGATAAAGACACATGCGAATGCTGGAAGGAAAGTGGTAGGTAGCATGTGGAGCATATCAAGGAATGAGTGCTTGTCTAAGGAAGCAAAAATTGCCGAGTACAAAAGTGTACTTCTTCCCACTTTGCTATATGGTAGTGAAACATGGGTATGTCAGGATAGACAGAGTACACTAAACGCCGTGGTTATGAGTTATCTTAGGAGTATTTGCGGCAAAAGTAGGATGGATAGGGTCAGGAATGAGTGGGTCATGAATGAATGTGGATTAAATGCTCCAGTAATGGACATGTATGAAAGGAGTGTGCTTCATTGGTTTGGCCATGTTGAGAGAATGGATGAGAGTCGAATAACGAAACAGATATATGAGAGTAGAATGAATGGTGTGAGAGGTAGAGGTAGGCCGAGAAAGTTGTGGTTGAATGTGGTTGAGGAAATTCTTAGGAGGAATATTAGGAGTTTTAAAAACAGGAGAGCATGCATGAAACAGTGCATGGAGGTAAATGAGGCAAAAGAGGTTAGCAAGGATAGGTTGTTATGGAGGAAATTATTGAAGCAGAGTTAGGTGTACAATTATGAATTAATGAGTGAAACATTTTGACTGTGCCTACCCCGGAAGGGAACGGCGTGATGGGCATGTATGTATGTATATTTCTGTCAAAAATTGGATCTTACCTGAACTCCCATCCTCCCGATTATCCTAGTTAGCATCCCCTCAAGGTGGGCTTGCATAGCTTCAATTGGATTGTACAATGCTCCACGATAATCTGGACCAGTTGTATTTGATGATCCCATTTCAGTCATTCCACCATACTGCTGATGATGTTGATGCTGCTGTTGAGAAGCAGCAGACTCAACAGCAGCCATGACAGGCGCCATTCCCAGGTTGTCACGCAAAGTAGAAACACATCGAAGAACCATTTCCAGGTCATTGGCAACCATGCACATCTAAGAAAAAGATTAACATTCCTTGTGGTGTTAAAAGCTTACAAATAGAAAAGACAACATTATAATTTATTTATTAACTAGCATGTAGTGAAACTTTGACAAATATTTGAGTCATGTTCCAAAGTTATGCCACATCATGCAATTTTTCCCAGAAGGAATCATTATTCTCATAGAAATATGATGCCTGCATTTTAAGATGGAAGAAAATACCATGCTTGGGTTGTTTTAGATAGTTATGATGCAGTAAACCAACTCTCAATTTTAAGGTAATGTGCAAGGAATATTAATGGAAACTAATTTCATGCTTGGGTTGTTTTAGATAGTTATGATGCAGTAAACCAACTCTCAATTTTAAGGTAATGTGCAAGGAATATTAATGGAAACTAATTTTTTTGCTACATGCCATTCACTCAAAATACTTATGCAAGTGTCTAAGAGACAGGAAAGAATTCATACTGTAAGCTTTTTAAATTTCAACTCAACCTATATTAAGTAAATTTTTCTATTTTTGTAGAGAATGCCGTAGAATTGTAACTGTAAAGTGTATTTTTTTCACCCACTATCAAATATAAACATCAAAAATGTTAAAAAGAATGAGTGGATAAAGATGAAAGGAGATGTATTTAACCATTCCTTACCTCTACATTAAATTTATATGGACCTGGGTCTTCATAAAAGCCTGTTTCTTGCAATTTTTGGTTGGTGAGGTCAGAAAAGTACTCCGCAGCACTGCATATTATCTGAAACCAATAAAAGAAAAATGCTTGAAACAGTGATCCATCTTCTTACATTTGTTATAATCTGCTGTGAATAATTGGAGAAGGATTTAGTAGAGTGATATTTAGATATTTTGGAAAAAATGGATGATTCATGCAAATAATAGGAGATTTTCAGTTATGACTTTATCCATAAAATCCACAATATCTTAGGCTCATATCTTTTTGAATATTGAAATTTCCTGGGTAAAAATATTTGGTCTGCAAACTAATGTGATAGACTGGTATCTGATCTGGAAGTGGCCTGAAACTGGGCTGAACTGGTCTGGATTTTGAAGATGTTTTAAATCCAGACCAGTAACAGATCACTTTCAGATCAGATAATATTCTTTCAGAGCAGTTACAGCCCACTTTCAGGGAATTTACAGACCAACTACCCAAACAATACAAAATTGGTGCGTAGGTCAAATATAGCCTGTGATTTATCTCATAAAAAAACTGATCCTACACATGACTTAACTCTGGACTAACTGGCACAAATTAGGTCTATCAGCTAATATTTCTTGGCTAAAACACGTGATTGGACAGGCAACAGACGATGGGGACTATGTAGTTCAAACTTAGCCGTTGGTGGTGCCAATGATACGTCAGGCAGCACAAGGTCCTTGTACAAGGTTATACTCATACTCTTGTACAAGGACCTTAAGGCAGCATGAATCGATAAAGCCTCAGGAAATAAGATTACCTCCCTTAACCACTGAATAAGAATATCTACCACAAGGTGATGAACGGAAAAAGCCAAACAAATAAACAATGCGAAGGGAATAGAGAATCCAACGTGCATAAAATGTGACGTGAAGATCTGTTGCGAGCCACGTGCTGGCTGACGCCGACTGATAAGGATTGGCGGGGAGTGAGTCATTGCCAGCCAGTCATTGGAGAAGGTTTGAGAAACCTCATCGGCAGAACATATAAAAGGCCGCAGCTGGACACCACCGGGGGCAGTCTACAGAACAGTCTACTGGCACAAACACTACATGGTGGCAGCAGCTGGACTACGCCATGGTGGAAGGAAGCAGTACATTAGTGCTGGCAGCGGGAGTGGCAGTGCCGTCCCAATTCTCTTTCGTGGCGGAAGATTGGTCGCTATGGGTGCAACGCTGGGAGAGTCGGTCTCTGGGTATCTACTGGGTCGCATCTGGGCTGAAGAAGCAGAGCAACAAAGAACAGGTCAATATGCTAGTTTACGTGATGGGAGAAAAGGCAGAAGACATTCTACTTAGTTTAAAACTGTCAGCAGTGGATAAAAAGAAGCATAAACATGTGTGCGAAGAATTTCATAATCACTACATGGGATGGGTGAATATCGTTTATATGAGGGCTGAGTTCAACCAAAGGTGACAGAAGGAAGGAGAGCCAGTAGAGGAATTCATCGCAGACCTGTATCGCCTCATACAATATCGCAAATATGAGTCACTCCAGGACGATCTTCTCCGAGAACGTATTGTGGTCGTGGGTCTACGACGCAAAGTTGTCACAAGTGTTGCAGATGGATCCTGATCTGTTGCTGCAGGTGGCTCTACGGAAGGCACGACAATCGGAAGTGGTTCAGTGCCAGCAAGGCGTGGTGAGAGGCACCCAAGGGACAACGAATCGCGGAGCGGTGTCAGAGTACGAGGTTAGCGAAGTAAAGAAGAGGACTAAACTAAGTAGCGGCCGGAGACCACCACCAGGGGGAGGAAGCCGCCAGCATCGCTATCACCCCAGTGATGTGGCCGGTGCAGGTGGAGTCCTCAACTCGCATTCGCAACCTACCCCGCGAGACAGTAAATGTGCCATGCGTGCAGCAAAAAAAAAATTGGTGAAAAGTATATAGATCGCGGAAAGCCGCAGGCACCATGGTAGTTCGGGAAGAAGACGATGAAGAAGGTATTTATTACTTGGGAACTGTCGAAACTAATCTCGAGCCATGGTGGGTCACGGTTACGCTAAATGGTGTAGATATTAGATTCAAAATAGACATGGGGGCTGATGTAACAGTGTTAGGATCCCTCGTAGTTGAAGATAAATTGCCAGGAGTTAAATTAACCCCTACATCTAAGCGGCGTCTAAGGACGTGCTGCCACAGCGCTGCAGGTAGTCTCTTGTTTGAAGTGTAGCAACCGCAAGTTGCAGACGTGCTGCCACAGCGCTGCAGGTAACGCGTCATGCTAGTGGCACTACATGGTGAAAAAAAAATCGTTAGGGGTTGACGAATCCATGAATCAGCCATTATTGCTTGCTAGTTTTGCACACGTGAGCGTGGCTGAGTAGATCGTTTGGCGAAGTTCAAAAAGTGAAGGCAGCGTGGTGAATTCCTGGCTAACTTGAAGCCTGCGAGTAAGGCAAGAAGTGGAAAACGTAGTTTAAGAAAAGGAAGAGAACTGAAAGGTAGGTGACTATGATTCCATAATGCTATTTTATTCCAGTGATGAAGTACAATATGACTATTTACTAGATTTTTCCCTCCGTGAGTTTCCAATTAATTTTAGTGGGTAATTGTGATTTTTTGCAGTTTCCACGCAGATCCAACACAGTATGTTTTAGACTAACACTTCCACGATGCGACGGCATCAAAGTTTTTCACAACATGCACCTTTCTGCGATCGTTAACGTTTTGTACTGATGCCTCAGTCCTCTGCTATTGCCACAACTGTATACATTAGACAAAATTAAGGAGAAATGAAAGCAGATAACAAATGATTTAATCAAATTACGTCTATGTTTACGTTATTGTAGCTATATGCTTGTAATTTGATTAAAAGGCAATTCCAGATATCATATGTATATTTTAATACTAATTAATGAAAATTTGTTCGTTATTGCTGATCAATAAAGTGATTTATTGCAACCCTGTGTTCTCAATTCATTGTTAATGCCTCTGACATACTTTTGTAGCGCTTTTGACATTCACTAGTAGCGAATCAGGCATGCATTTGCAGCGATTCTGACATGCATTTGAAGCAATCGTGACACGCTTGTGCAGCGCTGCTGACACCCGCTTGCAGTGCATCTGACATTCAAAAAAGGAAAGTTTAGGAGTGCTAGACACGCTGCAGCAGTGCCTTCGTGGCAGGTGCAGCGCTGCCGCGCAGCGCAGCGCATCAGATGCGCATCTGCAGCATTTTGTGTTTACTGGGAAGGGAAAGTGGAAAGCAGTCAACTATGCATCCCGATCCCTGACAGACACCAAACAGAGGTATGCGCAAATAGAAAAAGAAGCATTAGCTTTGACTTGGGTGTGAGAGAAATTCACCTCGTATATCCAAGGGTCTCATTTCATTTTAAGGACAGACCATAAACCATTAGTGCCATTACTAAGTACCAAACCATTAGGTGATTTATCCACGAGATTACAGAGATTTTGCATGAGACTGCTAGGCTACCAGTATAGGATATACAGGATAACCGGCAACCGGCAATTTACGGTGTATTGATAGCATGTGAAATTAGATACGTCTCTTCAGTCGCTCAGTTGCATTCTCTCTCGGTCCAACAGCCTCTCCAAAGAAACGGAATATTTCACTCAGTTCGATGAAAATGTTTGTGACACTATGCCGAGTGCCATCAGTGAGGAAGAACTAAGTGAGGTTGAATGTGATCCCCATAAATTTAGAAATGTTAGCAGAAATATTCAAGAGTCCTTTTTGACAAGAAGGTAATGTTGACTGCTGTATGTTTGTATCTAACTTTTCTTATTTCTAACTTTTAGTTATTAGCAATCTGGATTCTCTAATTTTTAATGAATATAGCATAGTCTTATGTCTCATAATGTTGCATATTTCATGATCCTTTGGATGCAATTAGGGAGAGATTTCTTGATACATTATTCCAGATAAGCATAGTAATTAAAAAAAAACCTTTTGCCATAGAAAATTGAGCTAAGTGCTAAATTTAGAACTGGAACCGAGAACCGGAACCAAGAACCAAAGCTAAGAACCGAACCGGAACCGAAAAAAAAGTGGAACCGACCCATCCCTAAAAATATACATTATACATATAGGCGTGTGACACTGAATCCGACAAATATGCCTGATATACACCAGTTAATCCTGCACTATGCTTCGACCAAAACAACATGAGTATTTTTCAACTCTGTACTGTCTGGGAATATGTTACCTGGGTAAGTGAGACACCTTGAAAAATTATCAAGGATACAGATAGAGAATATTAATGTTCAAAATATTTCTTTTGGGGAAATATAGGACACATTTTTCTTCAGCCATTTAAATAGCTGTCCATTTGAAGATCCTTACGTCAACAATACTGCAAAGATGAGAGTATGCAGATATTGGATCTGGCCATGACAGCTGCCTCCAAAATTCTTCTATCTGATGGAAGCATGAAACACAGTCTATTGCAGATGTACTATGAGGGGGTGCATCACTGCCATTTGCTGTTGTCCCATTCAGTGGGGTTGCTTGCTCGCATGCTCTTCTCACTCTTAACATGGCCTGCCACAAAAAGATAATTATGTGCTTGAAAAATGAGCAAATGCTAAGCATTCATCACTAGAATTTTTTCTCAAAAAAGGTGAACAAGATTAATCACCAAAATACTTTTGGATTAACCAAAAATCAACTCCAAGAACAGGAGTTTATATAGGGCGACACAAGAGTGATAATTTCATATACACATGTTTTTATTAAAAAAAGATATTTTGGGCTTAAAGGTATTTGCAGTGACAGTAAATGAATATGTGGATACAGACAAATATAAATCACACTAGTAAATAGTAGCCAATTAAAGAGTGATCAAATGAAGGAAATCAATACTGGCATGGGGTGTTAAGAAACCAGTCATGAAAGGGGAAGGAATAGTGAAATGGAGGGGAGAGGAAAGAGGTGGATTTTATGTTAACAATGAGTATTATGATAGCATCATGCTGTTTTTGTAATAATCACTTATGGAGTGAGGAAAGAAGGAATTTTTGGACCTAAAATGTGGACAGTGCACCTCTCTTTTTTGTCACTCTCGACAGTTTCATGGAAATAGCTGTGACAACATAAAATACTCTCTCTGTTATATGGCTACTCACCTGAAAATTCATTTCAAAGTCACTGAATTTTACATGCCAAAAAATACTATTTTCACCATTTAACACTTGAAATATATAGCTAGGACTTATTTGTTTTCATGTTTACATAATGCCAACCAAATGGAAGAAAACTTACTTATAATTCGACCATTGCACATTGAATGGTACCAGGCAATATGAAGACATGTGAAAATTAACTATGGAATAAGTCCTAGTTGCATTCTTTATCTTTGATTCTATATATTCTCAGGTATAAGAGTTTCATTCAATTGTTAATTATGTGAACAAAGTCCTCATTAGGCCATCACACATTGCACAAACAGGAAGGATTGGTATGGCTCCTTCTTTAAGCTGAAAATTCCCTAAGATTAGTGTAGCACACGTTGGAAGAAGCAGGACTCAACCATTTCTACTGGCTTAAATAAAAGTATCCACTCATCTTAAAATTACTATAGAATTTTTGTGTGATCTAAAATTAAAACTATCTCAGAGCCTTTTTTGTATTAACCTGATAAATACATTAGTTTATTATTGATATTGGTAGGATAATATGAAATAGCATTAGTAAGAACCTGGAGAGATTATCATTTAATTTTGTATCTATTAAGCCCGTTGCCATGCCTTGATTAAGTTTAACACTTTCCTTGCATCATGTTCATTTTTAGGTTTTTACCGGGTAGTGAAAGTGGCTCAAAATGTATGAACATCAACCTTTTTATCCTTTCCATTCCCGATTTCATCCCTGCATAGAGCTCACAATTCATTATTAAGCCAACACCCTTCCATGCATTTATTATGCAACTAACAAGGAATATTCATGAAGTGTTCCTGCTCTATTTGGTTCATATAAGGCACATTTTTGTTCACATTAAAAAACAGCATTGTGTGAAATTTCTCTCACTCTCTGTTCCCATGAGAAGAGTTCTTATGATTTGAAAATAGGTCATGGGGAACCCACAACACTTCACCATGACATCACACTAGGTACTATTTCTGTACTATTGTAAATTTTAAAACATTTAAGACAGTGGATAATTTCCAAGTCATCATTCAACTTCAGCAAATTCCATCACAGTCACACAATAAGTGAGAGGAATTTTTTCAAGGAACATGCCTCTAATGCACAAATAGAAAAGAGTGGAAAAATCATTGTAATATAGGGGCTCTGCATCACCTGATTCCTTGAATCTAGCTTGCATTATGCCAGCTCAGACATCTGCAGTACATATACTATAAATATAAAATCTGTAAGATTGGGAAAGAAACCTGAAATATAAATTTATTCATACCTTATATTTTGCAACATGCAGCCACTTTTCCAGTGCTGGTTCAAACCATTCATGATAGTTGTTCACAGCTAAGGCTCTTCTCTCCTGTGATGCTAGATGTTCCCGAAACCTAGGAATAAAGCATAATTTTCATTGAAAGACTTTTGAAATGAGCTAATAAATTTTAATAACAGTTACAAGACAAGTTCAATATTTTTCTACCCCTTAGAATGTTCATAGAGATAAAATGAAGGCGTTTGATCTACAAGTTCACTCATTCCTGTTATATAAACAAGAATAAATGCAACAAATATCTATACAGCATTTTAACTATTTCATTCACCATAGAAGGATTGGAAAGTTATTTTGGAGGTAATTGACAGCTGAGGTCATTCATTGCATTTAAGACAGGTGGGTTGGTTGCTAAGGGATAGAAGATAGCATAGTGAGGAACCTGGCATCAATAATTGTCTACTCTTAGCAAAGATGTCATGAGATTTATATTTTAACATGCCACCTGGGTAACTGAGTGCCATATTTTTAGGCCCATAAAATGCGATTTTTAACTTGAAAATACATTCGAAAATTGGCTTTCACGTTAAGGGCTGAGAGTAAAGCCACATTTTCATACATTTGATTTTGCATTGCCATTGGAAGTACCCATCTCTCTTTTTTTCACTGCAGACTGTGTTTCAACAGCAAGCGAAGGGCATACTAACCATAATTCACTTGTTAATGAGATTCTGTCACTTCTTTTTAACTTCCACAAGGGCATGGTCATGAATCAAAATTAATCAGGTGCCATATAAGAAATGTTGCTCATATTCTAAATTGCATTGACTCATCACTGATATGAGTAGTATTGGCACATTATTATTTAATTCTCCCTACCTTTTTGTATTATAAGCCACCAAACTTCTGAATAGTTTCTTTCTCTTGAAAACAGACAGTAGCTACTGCCACTTTTTACAGCCGGTATGTGACTGTTAAAAGCATGCCGGGACTAGTCACCTATGACTTGCAGCTGGACATAACTTGCCATCAGATTGCCATCAACAAATGAGTAATAATGTGGAACTACATCCAGCAAGCATGAATAGAAATGGGTTATGTATTACCGTGGTAATTTTCATAAACTACGATGGTATTTTACATAAACTACTCCAGCCCCTAAAAGTTACCTACTGTAATTTTTGGTAATATTCACCTCTCTCAGATATTTTTCATTCTGCATTATTCCAAACACAATATTTTAAGCAGAGTCTATAAATATTTCATACAATCTTAATTATACATTCAACTCATTTGTGGAATATTTTTAATTGTGAAATATTTGAGGGGCTATCGTTTTCACGGTTTGAACAAAAATTTTTCATATCAAACAATAGAGCACCAAAATGCATACAGGTTGCCGTATTTGTTTTTAAATTTTATTTATTATGAATACATTAGTGTAGCAATAGGAATAGTTTAAAGTCCATCAACCCCTTTTCCAAATTTTCAAAAATCTCCATAATTTTCATGCAGTGTTTTATTTGTTTGACCTGTATTTGAGACCACGTTATTTACAATCATATGAATTCTGTGAAAAATCGGCAGAACAACTTAAAATTTTGGAATGGCAAGTGAATGAATGAAGGAACTGTTTTAAAATTAGAACTAAGGGTGAAAAATCATCAGATGCATTATGATACAAAGAAAAAAAAACGGAATATCCATCCATTTTCACACCTTATGGATGTAATATCATGGAAATTATGATCTGCATACCTACCTATGACTTTCTGGTATACAACCATAACTCTACCCTTAGGAAAAAAATACTATTAAAAACTAGTAGTTATTTCAGTTGTTTTATAGCTACTATTGAAAATCCAAGTAGCTACTATTAAAGGCAGCTTTGTAGTAATTTCAGACATCTAATAGTTACAATTAAGCTTTTAGTAGTAACTACTTATAGTTTAGTACTTTTGGGTAATTGTTAATAGTTTAAAGTTACATCCTGAATAGCCTACTATTAAAAAGTACAGAATTATTAGTAATAAATTAATAAAAACTACTACATTTTTAATATTCAATTTTTCCCAAGGATACAAACAAATGACTGAATAATTATAATCATAAAAATCCTATGTTTTACACCATGGCCATTCTCCAAGACTACTCCCCATTTTAAACTAATAGATTGATAGTGAATCTCCGATCCTAATTTCCCACAGTGTTCACCATACATGAACCTGAACCTAACCAACCTTTTCTGCTCCAATCCCTCTCTGTAGCAGAGAATGACTGATGCTCCCCATCTGACCATACAGAGATGCAGCAAGCTGCATTGCAAAATGTGCAAAATCTTTTGATCTATGTCCTCATTCCAGAGCCCAAACTCTGCCATTGAAACCTTAATTCATTCACTAGCCATTCCCAAATTTTCAATACCCACTTTTCACAGAATTCCTATGATTGTAAATAACATTGTCTCAGGTACAAACCAAACACATAAAATGTTATGTGATTGTTTGAGCAACGAACTTGCTGTGGGTGAATGCTGACCAAGGATGAGAAGCCTGCCAGTGGTAGTACCAGTCAGTACACTTGGGGTGCAACTTGTGAGATGAAACAATTGATAGATCAAAAAATGATCGTGTGAAGCCAGCTTAAAGCACTCTTCCCATCCTGGTCATGGGCTATATAACTAGTTGGTGAAGCCGTGAGCCCATTGGGAAACCCAAGACAGACTCCTGCATCATTTCACTGGGAAAAATTAGATTTCACCTCAATAATAATAATAATAATAATAATATTTTATTTGTCCAAGGATCATTATACATGATATAGGACACGTCAGTTATACATATAAAAACATTTAAACTCTGTATGATACAATCATAAGTCCTCATCTATGAGGTATTCGTTGACTGAGTAGTACAGTTTTTGCAGTAGCATTTCTTTAATTCTACACTTAAAAATAACAATTTTTTAAATGTCTTTGTATTTTGTTGGGAGTTTATTATAGAGGCGAATCCCCATAGCTCTAGGACCATGGGAGGTATTACTCGTCCGTACAAATGGAATATGTAGGTTATTCCTCAGTCTTGTCGAATAATTATGTACATTTGAGTTCTTTTCAAATTCAGCAATATTAGTCTGTACATACATTAAAACATAATATATATAAATACAAGGTAAAGGCAGTAATCCCAATGCCTTGAAGATAGGTCGACATGGAGCAATCATAGAAGCATTTACAATTAGTCTGACAGCTTTCTCCTGCAGTTTAAATATCACAGTAGCACGGGAGGAAGAACCCCAAAACAAAATACCGTATACCATGCGAGAGTAAAACTCTCCAAAATACAGAGAAAGTAGAACATCGATAGAAACAGTATGTCTTATAAATCTAATCATACAACATTTTGAACTAAGCTTACTAGCTAATTCACAAATATGAGGTTCCCAGGTCATATAAGAGTCGAGATGAAGTCCAAGAAATTTAGCCTGGGTGACCTGGAGAACATTGCTCTGATTAATATTCACATGTATATCTTTCTGTTGTTTGCCTCTGTTCATGATGTACATAATTTGTGATTTATTAACATTAAGGTGCAAGAAGTTGTATTTACACCAATCGCTTAGTGTTTGGGCAGCTAAGTTGCATTGCTGTAGGAAACTGCAATAGTTATCAGAGGAGACTATAAAATTAGTATCATCAGCATAAAGAATTGGGGTGATATTATCAATGTTGGAGTATATCCCTGGCAGATCATTAATGTATAATAAGAATAAAATAGGCCCCAGGAGAGAGCCTTGGGGAACACCATGGGGTACAGAATTGTTATAGTGAGGAATAACTATACCCATTCTCTTTAATGATGACCATTTGTTTCCTCTCGTGAAGGTAAGACCTAATCCAATTGTTAGCAATGCCACGAATGCCAAGCCTATCTAGTTTAACCAGAAGCAGCTCGTGATTTGACAAGCTTCCTCAGCAATGACAAGCTTCCTCAGTTCCTTTATCAACAATAAGTACTGAAGGCATAATATGCTAAGAGGATGGTGGATATTTCAGTCACTTCTTGTATTAAAAAATACAGATAAAAAGGTAGCATTATTTTTCTTTCTCTATGTTTAATGTAGAGTGTCTCATGTTAAAAGGATGGCTCATGGGGAGAATTTTTTTCAAAAAAGGAAATGAAAAATTTGAGGGGGCTTACAATTGGAAAATACAGAAATATGTACTACAACCTTTAAGTCAGAGTTTTAATGATTAGATACTTACAGTACAAACTCTTGCATTGCCAGGTGGAGTTCAAATATAGGTGTGCCAATATCAAAAGATGAGATCTGGAGCATTGGGGCAGAAATGGTTGGTATGTTGCTGCCTTGCATGGTCATCTGATGATCTTCCTGGATTTCCATTCCTGCACGCATTTGTGCGCAAACTTCGGCAACTTTTGATCCTATGTCAGCATGAATCTACAAAAAATATTATCACATAAATAACTTCATCTTGATTAGCCAAGATCATCATTTAAAAAATTATGAAAATTTTAAACATATTGAATGTAATCATGTAGGAAAATATATTCATTCTCATATTTAAACAAGATATAATTTCTACAGCAAAGAGACTAAAATTCATCACTATTGCAGCAAAGTGCTCGTCAGGCTTCTGGTTATCTATTGGAATGATAGAACTAAAAAAATCATTGTATCCTAAATTACTCAGCCTCAAAGCGCAGTCCATTCTCTCTAGCAATAACATACCTAAATATTTTCTAGCAATCCTTTCACTTCTATCAAAAACATGCATCATGCATGCAAGTTACCAAAAAACAGCTCTAAAATAAAAATAATTAATTGGATAATTTTCTATGCCATAGTCCATTCTTAGAAAAAAATTGTTCATTGCTAATCTTTAAACTGGTATGCTGTTGGTTTATTTAAAACAACAAAAATATTCAGCTAATTGTTCTATACAATAATCCATTCTCAGGAAATTATATTATTTTTTTAATCTTACAATTGGAATGGTATGAGTCAATTTATAACTACAAAAATATTCAGCTAACTGTAGTACCTACATAAAAATTATGTGCTTTTGCTTGTAGCTACAGCATTACCAATGACATGATATGTAGTTGATAGTTCCTGGCATTTATCACAGCAGCAAAAATATCCAAACACACAGAATGATGAAGATGACCAACTTTCTACCTTCACTTGATTTCTTTGATTGTCCAAAAGTGGCTTCAAAAAACAATTTTATAACACAATAGCCCAATTTTACATTTAAAGTGATTTTGAATGATGCATCATTTTAATATATTATAATTATTTTTAGAATTCCCTTGTAATTTTGATAAATGCATCGTAATATTATTTCTTACTCAAAAGTAATATTAGTACCGAGGTAAAATAAACTATGCCTAAAAAAATCTTATTTTCAATGAACCCCACAATACTAAAAACAGAAAGATGATAAATGATGCACTAAAAGGCTATCTAGAGCTTTTATATGCAAATGACTTCTAACAACTCAACTGAATTAAAAATTCCTTGACAGGGAAAAAAGAATTGGAGTCAATATTGTACTCCATTGTATCAAATACCTACATAGGTATCATAGTTGGGAATGTTACAAAAAAAATAAGTGATTAAAGGTAAAGTTAATCTCTGTGAAAAGTGACTAGTTAAGGTTAAAAGTTAACTCTTCAAAAAAGTGACAGTTAAGCTAAATAGTAAACTACATTTTTAACTATTAATTTTAACCATCAATCCCAACTATGCTCAAACGCAACAGTCACAGTCACAACTCAACATTGCTACAAATGCTCTCCATTTTTATACCCTTCCTCCCCTTCCATTGGCAAGTATTTGCCCAAAATCCCCCTCCTCGGAAAAGTTACATTGTCTCTACACATGAGACTGAATTCAAACATATTGTTTTAATTTTTGGTTGAGCCTATTCTGTTTATTCCATCCTCTCTGTACATTTCTGACAACTGGCTTGAAAAACGTTGTTGTGAGGTTGCTACTTAACACGCAAGAGGGTTGAAATAAATGCGATGTGATGTATCCCATCAAAATTGTAACATTGCTGTGGAAATGGCTGTCATATTGAGTTGCAGTAGATGCTGGGGGTGTGCCTGTGCCCCCTTTCTCACGTTCAGCTCTGATGTATCAAATACGCCATGTCGCCGAGTAAGGCATACATAGTCTGGCATATTGTAACAGATACGTTTCTTTGAATGAACCCGTCCCCTTGTTAACCATCATAGGTTTTTCGGTGACCCCCTTTCTCGTGTTCAACTATGTAGTATTGATGACATGATGTCGCCAAGTAATGCATTCATGCCCTTGCGGACATGGTCTTCGAGTGCTTTCGTGTTTTCTTGTCAGACAGGTTCCTAAACTTTGGCAGTCACTCCACACAACCCCGCTTTTGTTTGGATGTATTTGTCTGGGCCTATTCATTGCATTCTTGCACAACTACTCCACTATATTGCATTCTTAGATACTGTTTTATTTTCCCCTTTGTCCATTGGGCAAGCTTTGTGCCCAAATTCAAACAGGTAGACATCCACAAATAAATAACGAAAAAAATTAACTGAATTTAGTTTTGTAACAGTTAATGTGTATAACTTCAACAATAAAAAGGTAAAAGTTAACTCTTCTAAAAAGTAATGGTTAAGTTAAACATTTTTAATGATTAATTTTAATCATTAATTTTTTAAATCGTTAATCCAAACTATGATAGGTATGAATCTAAGACTGATAACATAGAAGAATACCATCTTTCATGAATCTCCTCCAAGAAACGCCAATGGGAAATAAATGAAAGGCTCCCTTTTTTACAGTAGTGATATCCCTTATCAAACCAATACCATTGGCGATCAAATAGAAAAAATATGGTTAAGAAATCCGAAATCTAGATTAAAGACATTTGAGGTAATTGACTGGTCTGAAGTTATAAATTGATATACTTTGAAAGTGATGAAAAATAAAAAAATTCAGCTCAAACACCAGCAATGTATTATGAGGAATTGCAAGACAAAAAGAAAAATATTGTACATGAAATTATAATTTAGAGCAAGGCTCAATGCAGAATCAGGATGTGTAATATGACTGACCACTGATTCATTATGAAAAGATGTGCATTTTTTATACAGCCTCTACTTTCCCTTAATTTTTGAGCACCATATGCTCATAAGAATTTGAGAAAGCATTATGCTGAAATCAAGGCCACAACTTAATTACAATTGAACACAAACTGATTATCTGTCGCTTTTTATTATCTGATTGGGCTTTCTCCTCCATTAGTATGGATAATTGGCACTGTACTGTATTTTGGATTGAGACTAATGCAATCACTGCAGTACCATAGAATTGGGGGAAGTCAGCAAAGGAATCGACTCATTTCTATGTGGAGAAGAGCCTTTGATGGAAAAGCGGCCGAACATACACCTCCCCATGGTAACCGATGGAAACAGAATCATTTTCGTCTTCCGTGAACAGCAGTAGTTGCTTACTCCCACGATCCTACCAACCCTTGTGGCAGGGGGTGACTGATGGAAACACGCTTCTTTTGTTGTTTGTTTAAAGGGAACTCGAATGGTTGCAGGCGAACGTACGTGGGCACAAATCTCGACAAGGGAGATTCGGGGCTGCTTTTACCAATAAAGCAATTTGGGGTTTCTGATGCCAAATATCAAAAATCCAGGTTTCTTGGTTCATTATGAGGTCAACCTAATTGTGATCGGGTATAGAATCTACCTACCCATTACACTATCCCTTTCCTTTTCCTAAATGGTTCAGAGCCAATCCTTCTTGCTGATAGGCAATCCCACGGGATTAAACACTAGGCGTTGGAGCCTGGGTATTCGTCTGTCAAATTAATCCTTTCCCCCATTAATGAGTACCACAGAGTGAGAATAAGTTTCTAATACAAGGGCAGCATAATTAGCAGCATTGAGATACAATATAATTGAATTTGGAGAAAGCATCTACGCAAATATTATGCAATGGTTAGCAGCTTCCTCTAGGGACATATATGTAGTAACTGACATAAGTAGCCAAATTAACATGTTCTATCAACTGGTACATGTAACTATGAAATAACAAAGAAATAATTCACATTTTTACAGTTTCAAAACAGTTCTAACATGGAATTCTTAAAGGTGGAAGCTTTTCTGAATACACTAACACTATATTTCCTAATTATTAATTACAGGCTTCGTAAATGTTAAAATGGTCTAATCAAAAGCAATATGATGCAGATCAATATTCAAAATCAAAATAATACTCATGCATGGAGATATTAAGTCATGATTTTGATATTCAGAACCTTAAATAAGTAATCACCAAATGATGAGTTATGATGATGATATTAAAATTAATAATAACCACTTTGGTCCCTCAACATATCACACAAATCTTTAAAAATATTATACATTTCTAAATCAAAATCATCATCTTTTTTAAAGAACACAATAGTTAATAGGTTAATACTATTAGCAACATTTCTTGTAACTTCAAATATCTGAATATCTTCATGTATAAAGCCATCATATCATGAGTTATGTCAAAGGGCTCTTAATATTGCACTGTCTTCATGGAAGTGTATAAATTTTAATGTCTAATACAGTAAGTCCTCGATTTTTGTTGTTTTGATTTACGTCTGATTCAATTTTACGTCCATGCTAACGAGGGCCATCAAAAAATTTCTCCTGGTTTAGCTCTAATAAAATGTGAATATTTGGTTCCATTTTACGTCGTTTTGATTTACGTTGATTTTCTTCAGCACGCATCTCCGACAAAAATCGAGGACTTAATTTAGTCCTACTAGCACTTTTGGGCAAGTATGTGGCTTTTACTATAGAAATTCCTAATTGAAAGAAATGAAACAAAATATAGCCATTCATTTGAGTTTTCTGAGTGCAAAATGTATGATGCTCAGTACTTTGTGCTAATAAAACCTAAAATGATTTAAGGGTTCTACTTTCTATTCAACAATGCAACAGTGGAAATTCAACAAAAATATTTTCAATTATGACTTAAGGCAATAGTCATGTCACATGAGCCAACATCCTCCAAGTGTTCTTTCACAGTAATATTTTCTTCAAAACTTTCTGTAGATCTGAAAATTTTCACTAATTTATCTTATCATAAATGTGCAAAAAAAAACAAATTTAATATACATGCAAGCCATTCTGCTTCGGTATATTTTCAACTGTGAATGTTATTAAATTTCTTATCCACCTCCTCACTCACAGCAAATCTCGTGAGCTTCTCAATGTACAGAACTTCAGCAAAATTTTAAGGTCGGGCTTATCCTGTTTCTTGTACAATCTTTCGTTTATAATTATTAAATAAGTTTTCATTTCAAGACATGGTTTAAGTCCTCTAACAAAACTTGGACAGAAGGTTGGCCCATGTGAAAATGAAGTGACTGTGAGCTATTATTCTATGATGGAAAAATTCGTGCGATGGTGCAATCTATTTTTAATAGTTGATTAAAGGACAAAGCAGGGTTGCCACAAAAAACTAATATGCATTAAATTGTATTTAATATCAGTTAAAATAAAAAAATGATCTAAAACAATATTTATTGTTAAAAGCTGCATGATTCCATGACTACACTCCTTTTTCACTAAAGAGAAAAAAAACTAACAAATGTGTCAGTAATTTGCTCACTTAAAATGAAACATGTGAAGGTGAAACACATTTTAGTTATCAGTCATTTGTCTTTGATAAATAGGTAAGAAAATATCTTAGCCTCAGTTTTAATTTAGTGAGTGACAAGTAGGTAACATTAAAATATTACGACAGTTACCATTGAAACACTAGCCTAATTTCCAAAATGAAACATCAATGCTTTGTAGTAGAGGCTGTACCTCTGATTTTGCACAGCCTTTGAGACCAAGTAAGTAATGGATTCATGCAACATGAAAAAATAAAAAAAAACATAACCATGAATGATTATTAGTACTCTAGTCTAATTGGTAATTATTTTGATTTAAATTGAAATTGTCATTTACATATTAAGATTACCATGTACATACATAATGATTATGAAAGGAATACATTATTGTGCAACCTGTTAAAATATTTTAGAAAACCTGTGGAAACATGCTCCCTTTAAAGATGATCATCAGGATTAGTGATTCATTAGAAAGGACAAAGGGAGTGGCAACCCTTAACATCTGGCTTAAAGTAGATTTTTTTTTAGAATATCAAGAAGCCTTTGTGCAAAAGAGGAGCAATTTATGTGACTATGGTGCTGGTACGTGCTTCATTTCCATTTGCAAAAATCAGCAAGGGTGATTGGTGATACTTTGTGAAGAATTATTAGTTTGAATAAATGATACAATCTGGTTTTCTACCTCAATTTTCGTCATCACTTTAGAAACGTCCTCTGCCAACTGAAGAGAGCATAAGATTAGAAAAAATTGAGTACTTATATCCAAAATTAGAGAGAATTATTACCTAAAAACCAACATTTCAAAAATTATTGCTTAGCTCAGACATCACATGATTTCAAAATTGAAATATTTAATACTAAAAGGAGTGGTTATTTAAAATACAGTGGAAAAGCTTTATCAACAAAAATCAAATGTATAGTTTGCTTTGTACCACAGATACTATTTATATACTCGGCATTCGTTACCTTTCTTAAGGCAAATATGTTGACATGATAAGAGTTCCTCAAGGAAAATGTAAAACATTTTTTGTTGGGTGATCCAGATGACAAAGTTCAAAAATTAGGCAAAAAATAATTAAAATAATTCTATTTCACTTGATAAGAAGCATAATCATTCTAATTGGAGAACTGAGTTAAAACTCTCTAAGGGGAATCTAATGGCATTCATAAATAGTGATACTGCAAGATATTTTGAAGGAATTGCCACATACTTTGATAATTCTGACACCCTTAGTCAACTCCATAATAGTCCAGCTTGATGAAAATGATGAGTCAATTATTCATGATACGATGAGTCTATTTCAAATCAAAAGTCATCTGTTAATTAAAGGGAATCAGCTAAAAGGAGTTTTACATTGGACATCATGACTCTGCCTTATTTTTCATATGTTTGTATTCAGATAAATTCTATTCCAAATGATGCCCATTCTAGAGAAGTTAAAATCAAACACACTCATTTTTAAGTAAATGAGAAAAGAGCTATTCAATTTCTTCAGTAGAAGGAGATTTATATTTTTAGAATGCAATCAGAAAAAGAATACCAGAATCACCCTAAATGTTACAAACTTGAATTCAGCATTAATCCACCACATTTCCCCACTACATTCATTCCACAAAACCATATCCATTGCATATAGTCTGGGTAGCGCAAAAATATACTTTATGAAAATTAAAAGCTACTTACCAGCTTATCTAATTGTTTGTACACCACACCAAAATAAGGTATGCCGTTTGTACTGTGGAAGAAAATATTTTTGCATTACACTTATAATATTTTTAGGTAGCACTAGGAAATTAACGACTCAATAAATTAATCGATATTTGTTTGCTAACAATAAGACAGAATAAGTGAAAGAATGTAATTATTTCTTAATAAAATTATGAACTTATTTGAAAGAAAGAATTAGTTTTCAATTCAAATGAATGAAATTGAAATCTATCGAATTATGATAGTTTATAGTGAATGGACTATTCCAAACTTTCTTCATATTTGTGATTAGAGAGAAATACATAATTTTTATAATGCATGTATATAAAAATGCTATTTCAATAGTCATTCATTGGGACAAAACTGTTTTTCCAAGTGTGTAACTATGAAAAAATTCAGGTACGAGAGGTGTGATGTGTGCATTTATGCAGTTCATTAAGGCAAATACAATATCCTTACAGTTGCCACTCATATTTTTTTAACATTTCATATGCTTGAAATTCCTACCTTAAGAATGAGCAACTTCTGAAATCAACTCGTCGTGTAATGACAGCCCTAGTAGGGATAAAGGTTGAGGTGAGAGATATGATTTGACATGGGTAACAAAAGGATTGGGAAGAAGATGAATATTTAAGCTATAACTATAAGGCATCAGTTTTGCAAGTATAGAGAATATATTCACTCAGTGTCACTGTTTGTATGCAGGCTAGAGCAACATATCACTCGCGAAGCCATCACAATGATGAGATGAGCTCTTATGGCTACACAATTAAAATAAAACAAAGAAAGCCTCCAAAAACCGTTAACATTTGGAGACTTTCTCTGTTTTATTTTAACATATCACTCAATCTACTATGAAGCCTATTGACACAACTCCGTGTGTGGCCCTAACTTCTGTTTAGATGAGTTACATTTAGTCTTGTATCAATTCCAGTTGATTTACATCTTACAAGATCTTTGCTAGATCTTCTAAAGAAGTTGTTTGAAACTTTAACCAGCATGGCTCTGGAAAAGGATGAAAGAAAATAGATAACACCAAAGTTAGAAGAATAGCCAGAATTGCAAAATATGATATTGGATGATCACTTGGATTCAATAACTGAAAAACTGGAGTGGAAAACTTGCACTCCAGCATGAAATAGACTACAGAGAAGAGTCTAGAATGCTACATAGCCTGTGTAACTAATAGAACAACTTAGACCAATCAAAATCTTAATTTGACACTGCAATAAGAATGAAATTCCACACAGGAAGAAGCATTTGCCTTGACCAGGACTCAAACCTGGATCCCTTCATCTTGTACTAAGTGCTTCACCAATTAAATTCATTAGGCATCCTCCTACCCAGTAGATTTATATGGGCTTAAAAGGAACAAGGTGTTTAGGACAGCAAGATTTACAAAGTAACATGGCGGGTGACTCCGTAAAGAAAATACAAAGACTTGTCCCAGCATCCTAAAAATTTGTTGACAGTTCAACATGATAATGGCAACCAATATCCATGTATTCATCACAAGTTTTGTTACTCAGAGTGATATGCGGCTGACTATTGTGTGGATAGCTGAAACTTGCTCTTTGAGTAACTACTAGTATATGATACTGGTCTATGCATTTGAATTAGTGTACTCATGTGAAGATAGCAAAAGCTCTAGTATAAGCACTAATGTAGACTTTTGGTATCATCAAACAAAAGCTCAATCGGTTGAATCATTTTAAAGCATTCATATTGGGTTCCTGAAGGTATTTTTAAATTTCCAGCAGATCTAAAAAGTTCACATATTATGGGGTTACAAACCTTTCAAACATTGATGCATAATAATCGATTCCTTTTTGCAGGTCAACAAGCATATAAGTGATCAAATTGACTAAACCCTCTAAAGGTGAAGCGGATGGTTGGGTTCTGTTTCTAATTTCTTCATACCTGTATAAAAAGTGGTTGAGAGAAAACTTAATTAGTACATTAAATATTATAGATATTACATCCCAATTATGATGCTTGGTACAATAGTGTGGCCACATATATATCTTTAATGAAATTGTCTTTGTTTAAATGTAATAAACGACCAAACATTTTGACAGATTTGAACAAACTTTAGCACATGCATTTCTTAGGACCCAGAGGGATTACTAGAGGCTATGTTAAAATAGCAGGCCCAGGGGCTCATGTGTGGCCTTTTTAACGCCACATTATAGTTTAATAAGGAAAGCATTGGATTTGGAGCAGTTTTTTCTCTATTTGCCATTTTGAAATACTTACACTCATTTTACAGAATTGGAATTTTTAGTATCAGAAGAATTAAAGAATCAAGCTCTCAATTCTGGCATTCCAATATTGTGCTCGACTATTTTTTGGCCTAAAATAATCATTTTTTCTGTAGTATTTTGACAGTAGAAGATTTTATTTACTTAGCAACTAATGAAAGTTTAATAATCAAAATAATAGAATTACAACTAGATTTTTGTAGGAATGGCATATATACTTGTGCAAAGTCAGACTTTTTGAGATAAAATATTTGGTTTAAATGTGGGGGGTTGGAGTCAATCTTTTGATGGCTTAAATATTGGCATGAAAAAAATGAGGCTATTCTTTCTAATGCTAGGAGGCTTCACCACAGTGCAATGCATATACCAATCTCCAAAGTAATTGCTTGGAGCAATGTTTTTTACACTATCTTCAGTTGACATTCATAACTGAAGGGAAGTAGCTTTGGTTATGCTACACTCCATAAAGAAACACAGGACTGCTGAGGACCACGTTTATGGCTTCAACGCGTTACACTTATGCTCAGAGTATTGATAGTAGATGGCAGATGATGCTATACGTTGAGCAGTTGGTAACAGACTGACCATGCTCTCCGGTCCAGCAATCGCTGCTCAGGTCACGCCCTTGCGATGGCGTTTGGTACTATGAGCAGGAGACCTCAACCAGATGGCGCCAATGTGGCGAGCTTCAGAACTCCATCACAGACAGCCACATCACCCGCCACAATGACTTTTATTCAATGATTTAAAAGTACTGTTGGAATGTTTTTTGCATTTTGTGATTAGAATCAAAATTGTGTACATCTGGCGAAGATATTTAGAACTGAGGTTCATTACAATATGCTGGATTAAGAATGGTGGCTGGTATTTGTGAACTCTCATCAGCAAACCATGTGACATCGTAATAATGAGAGAGAGGACATAATTTTCTAATGACGGTTTACAAATATCCTACCCAGTCCTTCATGCTATGAGACTCCTTGCAATTGGTAGAGTTCATGAGCCATCGAACACACAAAAGTGACCTTTGTCTCATCACACAGCCCTATGGACTTTTGGAGTCATCCTGTTTTGATTAAGTTATGGCACAGAAGAGTAAATGCCGGACAAATAAATCATCTGTTAAGGAACATTAGGTATGTCACTTTTTTCCAGATGGTAAAAATCGAAAAAGGGCACTTCTGAGGTATGGTACATTCCTAATACATCAGTAATAGCCATATCACCATAGTAAAAATGTGCGTGATGAGTAGCAAAGCATGATTTTGCTGGAAGGGCTATATTTTTAGAAAGGGCAAAATTTGTCTGAGCTGGCATACCTCTATTGGACACTGACCAGGTTGGACAATATTTGAGCCATAGGAAAAAGTACAATGTTTTGGCTATAAAATCATGGGTCAGACTATACCCAAGATTGACTTCTACCTGTGTATATACCGTATTTGTTTCACTGACCCCATCACCTCCACGTGTGGTTATAGACTGCTAAATGTATATTTATATGCATTGTGAATACCACATTGAAAGGATTCTTTATCCTATGCAAGAAATCAATTAAATACTTGAAATTCAACAGACATCAATATCCAGTTGCATACATTTTAGAGGAGAGGCTGGCTGGTTATTAGGAAAAGTGAACAACAGCAGTCAGCAGTAGTTTTAGGATTGATCACTCGTTCGGTAAGGGAAAGATAACTTGAGAGACAAGTTATAGGTACTTAACCTACCACTCTGCAGTTCCTTTCCTAAGTGATCCTATGACTTCTCCTCTTATTTCCTTGTTGAAAGGACAGACCTTCCAAAAGGCTTTCATGGAAGACATGAAACCCAAACACCTGCAAGAGAATGAAAGTGAAAATGAAACCATTTATTTAAATGTAAAGTGTGACAGAAGAGGCACTCTAAGACTTCAGAGAAACAACATTTCAAAAATCCGTAAACTTATTTCATTGACAAAAAATGTCATTGACTTGAAACTCAACAAAAACCAGTGATTGCTTAATTAAGATAATTAATCAACACAAACATGGGGAATTATCAGTAAGAATTTCTGTCATATGAATGCCATCATTTTACTTGGAACCTGAGTTTACCTGAGTAGGGCATCCAACCGGCATAGAGCTAGACGATCTCTTGGGTTGAAGATTTGTCTATGACGTCTAACTAGTTTCAGTCCAAAGTCTATAAAGGCATTAAAAGATTCGGCCAAACATTCCTCCTAGAGAAAAATAAAAACAATAGCAAGTAAATACGCATTTCTAAATTTTGAAAGGATTATGGGAATTTTTCTAATTCTCATGGTTATGATTATCTTCATGGCTTGGAAACAGAGACCACTGACCAAATTAAATCAAAGAGGAATTGGAATAGCTTACAAAAAAATAATTTTCAGACATGGAATCCAAAAACAAATGGTTTTTTTTACCACAAATATACCCCCAATTAGATGGGATTGATTTCAGTTCTCTTCTTGGGGTATAGGTAATCAAAAGAAATTTCCTTCCATCAAATTATAGTGAATATTACCAAAAATGATGGTAATTTTCAGGGTTTGAGGTAAATTATGAAAAACACCATGGTAATTTTCAAAATGGCCCATCTCTAAAGGCTACTACATGTATATTTTTACCAACGTCAGACCTATAGTTCACTACTTACTCCATAAATAAATTTGTAACCGACCTCTTCTCTGGATAAGGGCTCTGTATTGCCCCACTTCATCTCCAACTGC
Source organism: Ceriagrion tenellum (assembly GCA_963169105.1). NCBI lineage: Eukaryota > Metazoa > Arthropoda > Insecta > Odonata > Coenagrionidae > Ceriagrion > Ceriagrion tenellum. The sequence continues at coordinate 53,382,845 of OY720644.1, forward strand.
TGAAGGGCCTTGAGTGCCAGCCGGAGGTCGATGGAGTCCCTGTGCGCCTCCGAGTTAGCACCCCGTCGGCGGCCCGCGCCCCCGCGACCACGCCTCCTTCCACCTGATGCACCACCGACTCCTCCCCCACGGCGGCTGCCCCCCCTGCGGGGCCTTGGCTTTGGACTCCTCCTGAGAAAAAACATACCACAATGAAACAAGGGATGACTGAAATCCAAAAAGGTGGCCACTTTTCCTGTAATATTAAAAAATATGAGGATTGAGACCTTAACTCATGGTTCATGCTACAAGATACCATGGATGATGTTCTAATTTAGAAAAAAAATCTCAGTACTGTGACGGAAGGCCACTACCTCCTATTACTGTTTAAATGTTGCAGGGAATCGTGATTGGTTCAACCATGATGGTCAAATGCATACACAGTATACAAAGAACTGCAAAAGCGAGTTTAAGATTCACATGGCCAAAAGAGAACACTTTAAAAATTCCATCAGAATACAGGAAAATACTACAACAATGAGGAAAACTATTCGTGATCTTGGTATGCTACATCCAAAACATAACAATGCTATCAATATTAATTTAGATATTCTTAATAATTATGTATTTCTCAATAAATGGAAGTAGCATTGAGAGCAACGTGAGCAATGTCTTTGAAAGCCATACAACCCTCTCTCTGGAAACCGGTTTTACTTCTCTCACATTCCTCCCTCTTCAGTTACGAGAGCAAGCAATGATATCACCACAAACACAGAAGGTCATGATAAAATAAATATTTTCGTAATAAAGAAGGCTCTGCCAGTCATACTTCCCCTGCATCTAAATATTTTTGATGCATCCCTTCAAACAACACAATATCCCATGACATGGAAACATTCTATAATATGCCCAATCCCGAAATGCCATGGCATGGAGCAAGTGGATCAAATGGCAGCATGGCCATGGATCCAAAGTTGAGCTCTACTTTACATCAATGGTTTGCCCTTCGTTGAGCCCCCTAGCTGTTCCATGTCGACCTTTCACGAAGAAATATGGGTTTATATTCGAAGTCTGAAAAAGAACTGTCTGTAAATAATGGCTATTTTTCTCACCTGAATAGTGCAGATAACAGCAGGTATTGTCTATACATGAGTTGAATTTCTGTGAATGACTCGCTTTAAGAACACAAATAGTCAACCCTTGAAATGCGTAGTTATTTTAGCTATTACGGGACCGACTGCCATTATAAGCCTCACTCATGTTTTAATAAAAATCTCTTTCTTAATATGTTCTCGCACATAGCTTGTAAATTGGCCTTTCTGGGCACATATTGATATAAAGAACTTCTACACCCTCTCATAGAATACCCTAATTCCTTTGCCTCTAGCTTTTTATTTGTTTCCCAGAGAGCAATAAGTCTGCATCTCCAATTTCTTAAGGAAAAGCAGTCCAGAACAAACTGGAAGTCTTCGAAACCTGGAACAGGAGGAGGATGCTGAAGATAAAATGGATGGACAGAATAAGAAATGATGAAGTCTACAGGAAAGAAGAAGAGGAAAGGACCATATGGAACCCCATACAGAATAGAAGAACTATGCATTGGACACATCCTGAGAAACAATGGGTTTGTGAAGAGCATAATTGAAGGTAAAATGGAGGAAAAAGTCCCAAGATGATGACCCACGAATAAGTTAATGCACCAAATAAAGAGGAAAGTACGGAGGAAGAGATACCAAGAGGTAAGGAAACTCATGGTGCCAGGTGTGGGGGTAAGAATTAAAAATCAGGAAATGCACCACAGTTCACTTCCTGTGTAAGTCATCACACAAATGCCATACCTATACTGTGGGTGGGGTAAACATAAAATCTTCAGATATAGTAAAATATCTTGGAATTACATTAGCTTCTGATGTATCATGGGGATTACACATACAAAACATATGTGGCACAGTATTAGAGAAACTAAGTTTTGTTAAGGGTATAATAGGAAGATCCTTGGATGAAAAAGTAAGAGAGAGATGCTACTTTGCTCTGGTTAGGTCACACCTCGAATATGCCGTGAGGATTTGGGACCCTGGATGGCAAAATGTCACCAAAAAAAATTAATAACATACAAAGAAAAGCAGCATGCTTTGTTAAAAACTGCTATGAGTTTAGATCATCATTTTCTTACTTTTGGCATTGATTGATCATCAGTGACGGGCTAGCGTTAGGATCCCAAAGGGCTGGTTACCGCAAGCTCTCGGCCCCTATAACCTCTGCCGGTGCCGTCGCTTCCGACATCAGTGAGATGTGTGGTACTATCATCGTTTATTTTTTACTGCAACATCTTTTAATTAATGTCGCCTTCCTCATTCAATAAAAGTGTTTCTTGACCACAGAATCGTCGAAATGAAGTAATTTCTTCCGGAGAACTGCTACTGTGGTCCTGTTCAATTTGCATCCATTTTTTTAAGATGTGGGTCACTCTTTTTTTTGTAATTGACTCCCGGAACTTTTCCCTTGCAGTACACGGTAAATTCCTCGTATATTGCTCTTTTTGTCACGTTCATGAGGTAATTCGAGAGTCGAGTACCATTCCTATGGGCCTTGTTTTCCATCTCGCAGAACCCCATTCTTAGTTGATATTTGTATATTTTGTCTTTCTTGGTCAGTTTCTTTACCCATGTCGTATCTTGTTTCCAAATAGGGGTAGCTCTCCAACACTCGAACAAGATATGGTCCACAGTTCCCAGCGTTTCGTCGCACCATGGGCAGTATGGATCTTCCCTTAGACCCGCCTTGTCTAAAAAGACTGAGTCCGCAATAGCTCCACGGAATATGTTTCAGAGCAACACAGAGAATATTATCTCGACCCCTCACTACATCCCTAGGTCTGACAGAAGCGATAAAATAAGAGAGATGCATTGCCAAACAGATAGGTACAACAACTCGTTATTTCCGTGCACAATAAGCGAACATAATAAAAACTGAGCTCTGATAAATACTCTCACATAATACACGTCACCATTCTCCTCCTAAAACCTCATCCCTACATCCTTTCATAGCTGGTGTCCTAGCACCCCTTGCCACACGCCCAAGCGGTGGCTCGCAGGGTTAGTATGTAGATGTAGATAAGAACTAGCACTAGAAGGTAAGGAGGGCTGCAGTCAACTAATCTTAGGATTTAGTGACTGATTATGATGATATAATAACCTTTCAGCATCCGTCAAATTCATTTTTCGAAGGGGTTCAAACCCCTTATTGCTCACCTTCCGGAGGCCATCCCCGGGGGCCCGTGTTGCTGGTTGTGCGCATGGAGCGTGTTCCCGCTGCTTCCGCCTCCTCCCCTCACGCTGTTGTGCGGCAGCTTCCTCGCCGGCCTCTCCTGCAAGAGCGAGGCGTGAGGGGGAGCACGGCGGACGGGCGTTGAGGCGGGCGCCATCGAGAGGCGGCAGAGCGCCAACCACCGGCCTGCAGTCGCCTGCAGCTCCGACACGTCGCCTTGGATGGCGTGCTGGTGCAGGATGGCCTGCGCCACGGGCGGAAGCTCACCTCCCCACTCGCACGGTGGTCCCTGGAAAGCCGGGAAAAGAGAAGGAAATAATAGAAAACGGTGGATGATACTGGTAAAGTAAAGGTAATGACTGCAATAGCCGCAAACTTTGTTACGAAGGCTTTCGGGAACCGGGTTGGTGTGTTGGCTAGAGTACTGGATAACCATACGGACGGCCAGGGTTCTAATTCCCTCAGAGGAGGATGTTTTTCAGAGGATATCCGGTCCCTACTTGAGTGTCCTGTGGAGTGCGAGGGGACGCGCAGTACTCCGTCTGTCGGATGAGACGTTAAACCGCAGTCCCCTTGGCGCCTTTTGTTAAGAGCAGGCTTATGCCGACGCCGGATTTCTATCAACCCTTCTTCCCTTACCTGTCCCCTATGGTGCAAGTAACTTAAGCTGTCGGTCGCCTCCCCTAATCTCCTATCCAAATCAAATGAAGGCCTCCGTGTTTTTGCGGTAATTCATAATTGTTCGGGTTCTTCCCGCGTTCCAGCAAAATGGTGCACAGCCGTTTCGCTGGCATCCCTATCGCCAACATTTGGTTCGATTAAAAGGTTAGGTTATTGAGGGATTCACGGAGGATTAACGCGCAACAGGGCTCCGCTAATGGGGGCTTTAATCTCGGCCGAAAACGATTATTTTAGTTCCGGCTTCTGCCGCAATCTCGGAGTGAACTTCTCCTTCCTATCCATTACCCGCCCCGGACAACAGCGCCACTCACGGTCCTGAGGAAAATGCATTAAATGGGTTCACGTGAATGTTCGCTGCCACGTTATAATTTAAAAAATTCAAAATTTTGACATTTCTCCATAGAGATGAAGGATTCCCATTTACAAAAAGTGCAAAGATATTTAGAAATACACGTCGAACGCGTCATGGCTATCACCTTATTTTCGACCAATTCACGTTTTTTCTGCGGTCGAAATTGTTATGTAGAAATCAAAAAGCGAAAAGTTACGACACTAATTCTAAATATCGATCCTCATTCCAGAGGCCTGCGCTAACAAATTTACTTTAAGTGTCAATGCAGAGTCGCAAAATAAAAGTATACAGCCCACTTAACAGATATTAAGACACATTAGGACAACACAGAAACGGTACTCGCATATTCTACCAACTCGTATTTTTCAGACGAGGAGCTGATGCCTCGGTCAAGAGAAACACTAGTAAGACACCTACAAGTAACGGGCCGTTCAAGTATACCGTAAGTGGATTTATGCAATTTTTGACCTCCTTCCTTCCCCGTAAGTAAGACAAAGTAAGATTTTCCCAACCCTCCCTCCTTCTCTCTCAGTCTTACGTAAGACGTTAGATATTTGTATCTACTCTTCGTTAAATGCTCGCAATCTGCTATTTCATCTTTCCATAGAAGCCATCCTACAGCTTTGAGCACTGGATATTGAATAATTGTGCAGTGTTGGAGTACCACATTCATTAACACTAAGAGTGAAACAGTACCGCAGCTGATGAAGTTGTGAACAATCACAGGACATTTGGAAAAAAAACAGAGGATATTTGAAAACGATACAACGTTTCAAGACGGGCAATAACCTTACGTAAATTGGTTCTTGACCCCCTGCTCCCCTCTTCATAAGACAAAGTACTATGATCCAGACCCCCCCACCTCCAAAAACGTCCTACGTAATACTTGAATGGCCCCTCACACTAATGATGGAATGGCTAGGTTGATAGTCGTTAGAAACTCATATGTTACACGTTGGGAACAGCTTTGATGATAATTTCTGATTGCGCGATTTTCATGTCGACAAAGAAGACATCAGTTGCAGTGAAAGCTTCACATGGTAAACGCGGTACGTATGGAGGAAATCACACATAATGCGGGCCATCACATGGCATAAATTTGGAGGAGGCGAAAATTATCGGAAGTGGTCTGTGGTCTGCGGATTATCCCCGAAAGTTTTACGTATTAGGCTGTTGGAGTAATTTCCTTTATCGTGCACATGTAGTGATTGCTTGCTCGCTGGTTACTCAAATCGGGACTTTGGTTATCGGAGTCAAGGCTTACGTGGTCGAAGAAACGAAAGACTTTGACCGCGCAAAGGAGCGGGGAGAGATTTGGTAATTCGGGAGGAGAGTGGCGAACGTCCGTATGGAAGCTATGCCCTCTGTCCTGACCTCATGTGATTAGGAGAATTCCCCACACCTCCTTCGTTCGGGAAAGTTATATCTGGTCCGACGCCATGACACCGAAAAAGTTTACGAATACCAACACCCGGCTGAGATCGGGGCCTTTTTGCAGACGAACTCTTGCTATATATAGTCTGAAGGAGACGATGTTCTGTGATATTCTTAAATATACTCTTCGAAAAGAACTGTCCTCGCGTGAATAACAATTCATTGGTGCACATCCTACCCTAGAGAGGAAGATTAAACCACTCGGGTCTACCTCCACTCTACTAAGTCGCGAATTCCAGCGGGCACGACAAAGAGAGGAAAACTGGTGTCCTGGCCTTCAGATCGCGACACAATTTTTTTGCCGGACGATTCCGTTGGCCCGTATGTCCCTGGGATCCCAATTGGTAGCTAAGCCTGTCATCAGGTTTTTCAGGGACCGAACCAACAGAACTTGACATACATCCATATCCTGGGTGATGAAAAACCCACTCAGGCAGGACTGGAACCCGCGACCTTCAGTTTAGCTGGCGAGGACTCTACCCCGCTGCCACCGGGGCCGGCTCATTATTTAGCGTAAGAGCTCATATGGTGGTGGGTCGCAGGGTACTTTGAAAATGTGGATACTTGCCCTGTGGATGCGCAGCTGGTGCGACAGCAGGAGGTGCGTGAGGGTGGCCTGTCTTCTCGACTGCGCCCAGTGGTCGTCCTCTTCCTCCGAAGTGCCGCGGTCCTCGCGCGTCGACAGCCAAAGGCGCAGCCGGATGCGGCCCTGGACGGATGAGCGGCAAGTCCGCGCCTCCAGCTCGTACCACCGCTCGAGGCCCGTCGACGGGATGTCCTAGGGGAAGACAGGGGGAGAGAGAGGTGCAGAAAGAGGCGAAGATTACTCTCATACGGACAGGACTCACGCTTTGCTCCTAATCCCTACTCCCAGATCATCACTCACCTTGCGCTACCTATTTTTAGCCTCACTTCTCTACTAAAATTCACTTCCTGGAAACATCGACCCTTTCGCTTTATTTTCGCTGCTGCAGCGAACATATAGGGGGCTTTCGATTCGCCGTCTGTCGCCGGCTATAGCCGCAAATCGAAAGCACCCATAGTGTCTCACAACTTTTAGAGGGATAAAGGTGGGAGTCCCCAGAGACTCGGAGGCTACACGCAAGGCTTAGCTTGCTCAAGAAATTCCGAACTGGTATGTTTCAGAGCTCACAGAGAATATTACCATGACGCCTACCAACATATTCTCACTACATCACTCACATACTAAGGTGAGAGCCCCTAGAGACTCGAAGGCTACGCGCAAGGCTTAGGTTGCTTGAGAAGTTCCAAACTGGTGTGTTTCAGAGCGCCACAGAGAATATAATCATGACGCCTCGCTACATAACTGTCTCCCCATGTTGGGGAATAATTTGTTAACCATCTTCTAGTGACAGTTTTTGAGTTTGTGTCCTTTTTTGTTCGTAATATGTTCACCTAAAAATTGCATCGTGCGGTATGTGATCTTTTTCCATTAAATAAATTAATTTTAAGTTACAGGTGAATTAATTATTTGGATCGCAGTTATTCAAAAGGATGAATCGATTTTCACTTTTTTTCGAATTACCAAACGCCTGTGGGGATAAAATTTGCCTTTTGGAATGCAACTGTCGCGGTATGTCAATCAGTGGCCAGTGGATCGCATGCGGCCCTTAGAAAGCATACCTGTGACCCGCCCACTGTTTTCCGCCCTTTGTCCCATAAACCTATAGCCACTGCATCCGTATCGTAAGCTTTAAAATCATAAGACTACGCGGAATAACCAGGAGGATCATGAAAATTAAGTTGAGTCAATTATGATTAAATTATTGTTTATTTCAAATCCAATCGATAAATAGGCCATCCCAGGGCATGAATGTTACCTGTTGGTCAGGACTCTGCCTCCAGCATCCCCAAGCTGCCCCATTGTTCCTTATTGCTCCCTCGAGATTGAAACACCGCCCCCAGGGAACGGTAGAGCCCACTTAGGTAACCACTGGGCTAAACAATTTATTGGCATATTTTATGTTCACATGGACCATGACCGCTGCAGAAGAAGAGCTACTTAGAAAATGGGAAAGTACAGGGTGTTTGAAAATGAATATCGGAATTTTAAGTCATTGTAGAATTTATACCATTTGAGTTACAATTATAAATAATACATCATCTACATCTACATAATACCCTGCGAGCCGCCGCATGGGCTTGTAACAGGGGGTGTTAGGTCACAAAACGCGTAAAGATGTAAGGGATAAGGTTTAGGGAGGAGATTGTGGCGTGTACTATGAGAGTGTATTTAGTGGAGCTCAGTTTTTATTGTAGTCGCTTATTGTGCATGGGAAAAACGAGTTTTTGTACCTATCTGTTCGGCGGTGTGTCTCTCTTATTTTATCGTATCTGTCAGACCTAGAGATGTAGTGAGGAGTCATGGTAATATTCTGTGTCGCTCTGAAAATCATCAGTTCTGCCTAATTTCCCAAGCAACCCAAGTCTATCGTGTAGACTCCGAGTCTCTAGGGGCTCCCACCTTAATCCCTCTTAAATTTGTGAGACACTATCTGTACGCTTGCAGCAGTTTTTAACGATGCGTGCTGATTTCCTATGTATTTTATTGATTTATTGGTTTAATCTTTATGTGAAATGTCAAATGAAAGAGAACATCAAATAGTTATGTTGTATACTTGTACGTATGCGCATGCAGTGTCTCCTCTATCTTCCTTAGAGAGCGCTAGTAGTAAAGATGGCGACTACTGAACAGATAACATTTTGCGTTTTACAGTTTGCAAGGAGTGAGCCTGTAGTTACAGTTCAACGTGCGTTCCGTATTAAGTTCCATTGTAATTCTCCAAGCGAAAATAACGTCCGTAGATAATATCATCAGTTTGAAGACACCGGCTGCCTTTGTAAAGTGAAGACTACGGGACGACCAAGACTGACTGAAGAACGTGTTGAACGAGAGAGAGAGAGTCTTTCGCGCGTAACCCCTAAGAAATCTGTTCGGAAGGCTAGTCGTGGATAAGCAATTCTAGTAATGTCTGAGTGGAGAGTTTTAAGGAAACGCTTACAACTAGGTCCTTATCGTTTACGGCTGTTACAAGCTCTAATGTCTATAGACTACGGGTTACGTGCCAATTTCGTAAATGAAATGTTGCTGCATGACGATGAGAACAATGGTATAAAAACTCCTTTTTCTTAGTGGAATCTGTCTTCTGACAGGTTTCAACTGGATGCCTTCCATCGCAGTCGGTCCTGAGTATCTTCTTTCATTTGCCTGTAACTTCGGCCATTTTTTTATGTCATCGAGCACTCCCATTCTTCTTCTTCCCCTTCCTTGCTTTCCTTCCATTTTTCCTTCAATAATTCTTTTAAAAAGACAATTTTGGCGTAATATATCCAAGCTGTCTTCCTCTTTTTGATTTCCCTCAGCAGTTTTCTTTCTTCTTCTATTATCATTAGTACTTCATAATTTCTCATTCTATCCGTCCACTTCACCTTAAGCATTTTTCTCCACAACCACATTTCGAAACTCTCTAAGTACTTTTCATCTTTCTTTTTGACTATTCATGTTTCGCTGCCGTAAGTCACCACACTCCAAACAAAACATTTAGCAAATCTCTTTCTCTATTGGAATCTCTATGGAAAATCAGCTCTATTGGAATGCTAAATGCTGTCAGAAGTTCTTTCACCCTCTCAAATGCTTTTTTACCCATAGCCATCCTGTCTTACTTCCTGGGTACAGCTCCCATTGTCAGTCACTAAACTTTCCAAGTTATGAAATGATTTCACTTGCTCAACAATTTTTCCTTCTACGGATATATTAATGATTGCTTCATTCATACTTACTCTCAACACTTTTGTCTTTCCAACATTTATTTTCATTCCGTATTCTTTCCCCACTCATGAAATACTCTCCATCATATACTGTAGCTCCTCTTCTGATTCCGCCAGTACTGCTTGATCATCTCCATACTTCACTGCATAATCACTACAAAGCCTTAAAAAAACCCGATATTCACTTGAAACATCCCGTACCAAGGAAGATTTTTGGAGCAACAAAGGAAGGCGGATCGTGGAGAATACAGAAGGAAAGAGAACTATAGGAAATAGACTCTTAAAACACCCTAACAAAGAATTAGAAATTAAGAATACTGGGTTAAGAAGGTTAGGTCATGTGGAGAGAACATCAAAGATAGAATGGTGAAAAATATATACCTTAGATACCCAGGCGGTAGAAGACTGAGAGGAAGGCCACGGAAAAGATGATTGGACGATGTAAATGAAGATCTGAGAAAGATGAGAATAAGAAGATAAAGAATGCATGCAAAAGATCGTGATGACTGAGCTAACATTGTCGCAGAGGCCAAAGCGCGATTAGGGCTGTAACGCCGAGGAGTAAGTAAGTTAGTACGTTTCTGTGTTTGTGTAAAAAAAATATTCTGTGATAATTTTTATCGAATTCGATTAAAAGTCATCTGCGGCCCTAATGAAAACGCAAAAGCGAACCAAATGGCATTCGGGGAAAAATCAGTTTGACGTGCCTGGTATTCCATATTCCTTCCTTTTAGGTCCTACATTTTAGTTAACAGTATGAGCTCTTATAGGGACAATTTTCCTATGCAAATCTCTAGTCGGCCGGAGAAGCCATGTTACCAGTAGCAGCGAGAAAATTAATTTAGCACTCATACCGTATACCATCAGCTCCCTAGTAACAGAAATCAGGGCGTTGAAATGGTCATCGAGAGACGCATCTCCATTGGTCGAAAAACTTATTCAGGTTATCACCACGCAACCGTATCTTACACCTGAGTGCTCTGACCACTTTTGTGGACTCTACAGAGGAGAGATTTAGATGTGGGTGGTTCGCTAACGAACGGGTCCGAAGGAACTGGTTCATGGATTGAACTGGAGGACCGATGACCGACTTATATGGAACGACCGTTCCTTTCGATCCGTCAGTCCTTCCGGTCCTTCGTTCCTTTCGGACCGTCGGTCCTTTCGGTTCTTTGTTCCTTTCGATCCGTCGGTCCTTTCGGTACGTCGGTTCTTTCGGTCCGTCGTTCCTTTCGGTCAGTCATTCCTTTCGGTCCGTCGGTTCTTTCGGTTCTTTGTTCCTTTTGATCAGTCGATCCGTTGGTACTTTCGGTCAGTCGTTCCTTTCGGTCCGTCAGTCCTTTCGGTTCTTAGTTCCGTTTGGTCAGTCGGTCCTTTCGGTCCGTCAGTCCATTCGGTTCTTTGTTCGTTTTGGTCAGTCGGTCCTTCCGGTCCTTCTTTCCTTTCGATCCGTCGGTCCTTTGTTCCTTTCGATCCGTCGGTCCTTTCGGTCCGTAGTTCCTTTCGAACAGCTGGTCCTTTCGGTCCGTCATTACTTTCGTTCCTTCGCCCCTATCTTCAAAAGATTGGATGCTCTTAATGACAGCCCAAAAATTCCTGCGCTGGTGCTAGCAGTGTAATATGCAGTATTTTTGTCGTTATATAAATTAAACCTATTTAAGAAACCATGTTAAAAGTTGGTAATATTACCTTCCATCTTAAATTTTAGTTCATGTATGCTAAGTTACAGTTCGCACAGTTCACTGTATGCTAAGTATTTCTAGGTTTATTTTACATTCATTAAACACAAGGAACATGAAAATAAAAATTCATGGCCACCAATAAAGAAGGAACGGTGAACAAGTGAAAAGGAACGGGTCCCAAAAAGGACCGGTCCAGAGTGAACGAATTCCGAACAATGAACGGTTTTGCCCATCTTAAGAGAGACTGCAAGATTAGCCTCGCAAATACCAGTCTGGAACAAGCTAAAGACGTGAAATAATGTAAATTACTCCGTAATTTCTCTTCTTTTCTAATCCATATGGAATAATGACAATATATACTTTTCCACACAAACGCTTTGGAAGACAAAGAGGATATTATCGCAGTGTAAACCTGGCTCTTTAGCCAGAGTGATGACTGGTACCGATATAGCATACACGTCCTAGTGAATTACTGGAGGAAGGCAATAGGAGTTGAAGCAGATAACGTGGAAAGATAAGAGTGAGCAGATAAAACATCATTCTTTCATTCGTGGTAATTTCATTTTTGTATAATTAATAGGTTTTGAGAAAAAAATATGGGGCGTTACTTTCGTCAACCCTCGTATTACTCTTCAGATCAAATTACTTCAATTGTGCACGGTAATGGATATGGTTGCCTTAGATGCCTAGAATATAAATTTTGGCAACAGTGCTCTCAGTAACGCCCATAATCTCAACTAAATGAGGTACGCACAATCACAGCATAATTGTTATTGCATTTTGACATGTATATTTGTAAAATTAAAAACATTTAATGTTTCAACACCAAATACACCTCTACGATAAATATATAAGAAGGAACGGCACGCCCACTGGCAGTATCATTGTTCTGGTGTGTCTAACTTTTCACGGTACATGGTGTCTTTACATCCTTGAGTCGATAATAGGGTGTTCAATAACAAATTTCATGATCACCATCAGCCACAGCTCTATAGCCAGGGGTGGGCCTTCTATTTTCTCTATTATATACCTCCTTTCCAATTTTCAACTCGTTTTCTCCTTCCATTTTTCACCTCCCATTGCCCTCAGATCTTCCTCAAAATCCTGCAGCAACTGTTTCTGCGGTCTTCCCTCTCTTCCTTAAAACTTCCATTACAATACACTCATTTTGGCTTTCTGTGTTCACCCATTCAATCTATACGATCCATTGTGAATCAGAGAACCTGGCTACATCTTCATCTCCTCATATTTCGCATATCTCCCAGTTAATTCTGATTCTCCATAACTATCCCTCCCTAACTGCGCCATTTATTCTCCTCATTATTTTCCTTTCGAATCTTCTTAGTGTTTTCTCGTCATTCTAGGAAAGGACCCACGTCTCTGCTCCATATGTGGCAACAGGTCTTATGAGTGTATTATATATTTTCATTTTTATTTTTCTTGACAATAGGGTTGATTTAACCCTCTATGGATGAGCGGGGCAAATTTCCTTCGTTTCATAATCATTGTTTCATAATCTGCTTTCTAAGAGGCTTTTCCATTTAGTTTCTGCGCTAGACAGAATTGCGACGCTTCGGATTAAGTATGTGGAAAGTTGCGTCTCTTTCGGCGGTTTGTGAAACAATTTGAAGAGATGAATGTGTGACGCTATCCACTGACAATTGCGTGCCTGGTGGAGCTCTGAAATAAATAGTTTCGGCTGTCACGTAAAGAAAAAATTGGAAAAGTTAAAGAAATGGTACGTTATGAATGTAATGTTGAAGTATACCTTGTGTAATTATAATTATGTTAAGTGTTTTTTAAAATAAAATATACACAATACAAATACGTCACATTTAAAAATAACTGTCATTCTCAAATAAATTGCATGATTGATGCAAATGATTAAATAGCACTTTCAAAAAACTAATACAGTAGCAGTATTTTTTTCATGCTGATGTTTCATAATTCCATCCATAGAGGGTTAAGAAGAGGTAAATTAGCAAGATATGGAGGAAGTCAATGCGGGTTTTCCACCGGGTCAGGTTGTCCATGTCTGCCGACGTTTCGATGACCGAGTTGCTCATCGAAACGTCGGCAGACATCATGCCCTGAAGACGATGAGCAACTCGGTCATCGAAACGTCGGCAGACATCATGCCCTGAAGACGATGAGCAACTCGGTCATCGAAACGTCGGCAGACATGGACAACCTGACCCGGTGGAAAACCCGCATTGACTTCCTCGATACCATAGCAAGATATGCCTTACTGCCGGTCACTACCCTTAGTTTAATCTCGCTAGATATCTAATTTTTATTATTTAAACTGACTCCTAGAAAGGTAAATTTTTTGACTTCCTCAAACTCATTGTTCCCCATATTTATGTTGTGTATCACACGTCTGCAGTTTTCTGTGGCCGAATTCCAAGTAGTCAAAGCCAAATTTCAGAAAAAAATAAATAAAATACGCCAAATCCTGCCCACATGCGACTTAATGTTGAACTGATTATAAAAAAACACATTATTTTCATCTGAACTATCAAAATACCGTTAAATAACACATTTGATAGCGGGGATGATATCATTAACTATGGCGAAAGTGGAGAATTGAGGAGAAAAGGTTGAGAACCTCTGTCAATGACATAAAAAAGCGTGAGAAAACTTTCAGTTTCATAAAACTCTCCGACACCATTATTTTTCGATCACGTTCTTCATCGCTTCACTTCACCATTCCACATGGCCTTCCTGACACAAAAAAAGCCAAGCTTGGGTCGACTTTGAAAGTCTGTCCTCGAATAAATGCCCTCGTCCATTTATCCTTCAGCAGTTATGTTGACAGCTGGCGTGCTTTCTGCTGGGGGGGAAAGCTATCCTTCACAAAGTTGGTTTTACGGGGATAAAAGCCTCGGGATTATCGCAAAAACCACCATATTTTCTTAGGCGTCGAGACCGTAAGAACGGAGGGGCTAGGGAAGGCTCTGACGGCGGCATTATGCCGATGCTAACGAAGGGAGGCACATGGGTCAGTCACCAAAGCTTAAAGTTCCTTCTGAAGGACGGGCAAAGGGCCGTGCTGTCGACCCCCTCGCAAAACACTCCAGAAGAAGCGTGGGCAGCCCGAGTTGGAATAATTAACAACCTTCTAGGGTCCTGGAGACCCCTAGATTAAGCGTCCTCCTTCCCTGTAGCCGGCACGTCAAAATACTCCCCTCCATTACGGAAATTAATTATGGAACCATCGAGGCATCTTTCTTTCTATTAAGCCGTGAGATTGTTTCACCTCAGAAGTGGTGAGGAAACTTTTATTGTTTTATTAGGTAGGAGTAATTTGGCTGCTGTCTATGGTTCCATTTAATCACACCATTTAATTCCCCGGTAACAAGTCAAACTTTTTAAACAAACATACATATACATATATTTAGATTAAAAGCAAGGAACGGAAGACAAGAATTTCTCGAAGGAGCTTTGATGATACATACATAATTCTTAAAAATCATATTCGATCATTGAACGATAGATATAGGGTACTATGTACATAAATATATGTAAGAAACAAATATACAAACTTACATCAAGACTGTGATAGAGGGAAGGATGTTGGGCAAGCGGGGAAGGGAAGGAAGAGATTAGATTTATGGACGGGAGAAAGAAGCGTAACTTCTACATTTCACCTCCCAAAACATTATATTGTTCCCTTTTACACGTTTGGTGTCCTAATACTCTGCCACACCCCCATGCGGTGTCTAGTACGGTAGTGTGCAGATGTAAATCAAATCAAATTCCGACATGCTTGACAGGGGTTACTCTATTTAAAAAAAATAGAAGTGGTAATAAAATCTCCTTCCAGGTAAAAAAATAATCGTCTTTTGCTTCTTCTGTTAATAGTAGGGAATGCGAGTTATGAAGTGTGTTAATTATGCCGACGTATAGTATTTTTGAATGCGAAACAGAGCAAGAATGCTTTCGGCAAAAAAGCACTGGGGGCATTTCTCACTATCTCGTCTGGGCTGTAGCCTTTCCGAACACAGTCGGCATCTTCAGTCGCCCGTTCCTTAGCGACGGCTGAAAATGCTAATTTCGTTTCCCATCGCTCAATCCGCGGAAGAATATTATTACGTTTTCATCGCACTTGACTTGAGGCAGGTCCTCGGGTATTTTTACGCGACGTCGAGTGTTTTTTTTTCGTTTACGAACGCTTCCTGCTCGACTGAACTCAAATCCTTCATCGTTTTGTTTTTTCCTTTTATATTTTCACGAGAGCAGAAGAAAATATTTGAACATACTCCTTTCGCGGAGCGGTGAGGAGCTTTCTGGTGGTGTGGAAGGAGCGAGAAGCCAGCAGGAAGGCTTATCCGAGCGGAATGCTCTGCGGAACACATGGACCAACTCGCGATGTATATGAAAATCTCATCCTTATCCTCGGGGCACGAGGAAGATTATGCACCCGATACCGAACGGCTTAATTTGAGACCCCACACAAAAAAAGCGGAAATGCAAGCCTAACAGAAGCTGTGCGCCGAGCACTCATGCCGAGGGAAGAAGGGTCCGAATTAAAGAGGTTTCGACGCAAAATGAAGTGAACACCTTCTGTTTTTTTCATTATTTGTAAGATTTTCAGGATCTTTACAGAATAGTTTCATTATTTCATCATCATTATTGGTCGTTCAATCCTAAGGTTGGTTGACTGCAGTCCTTCATCCTTCCCTATATCATGTTGGTTCCCTTACTTCCTGGTAGTTCATTTTATTTACTTTCTTTTTTATTTGTCAAACATATTTATCTCTTGGCCTTTCCCTCATGGGGATTTTCCCAATAATTTTCCTTCAATTATATTCTTCACAAACCCATCGCCCCATAGGGTGTGTCCAATCCATCCGGTTCTTTTTTTCTGTAGAGTGCTTCATACGGACCTTTCCTCTTCCAATCTTCGGTTAACTTCATAATTACATATTTTATCCATTCATTTGATCCCCAACTAGTATTCTGAATCCTCCTCCAACACCACGCTTTGAAAGCTTCTAGTCTTTTCAAGTCTACTTTTCCAATGGTTCTTGCTTACGACCGAGAGAGTGCCACGCTTTACACGAATGTTTTCAAATAATTTTCCCTGTTCGTAATCTTTTCTTCTTCGAGCACAATGGTCACCTTTTAACCATGATCACTTCCTTAGCTTGGGCTATTATTCCCTTAATATCAATCTTACTTCTTTCGTCCCTGGTGATGGTACTTCCGAGATAGGCGAAGGAATCCATTTGCTTCAATTTCTCTCCTCTCAGTGTGACTTTGCATCATGAAAACAATAAAAAATTATCACTCTGAAACACGCACAGATGTATTTCAATTAAACTGCTGCTGTCGCAACATTGTTACTTTCTTAGAAATATTTATATGCTCTGTAAAACTTGGTGGCTCTCATTATCACAGAATTAGAGGTCACTGAACGTGACTCGAGCATTGATTGGCGTGACAAAGTACCAAAATACTCCCAGAGGGACCTCAAGTGGAGAGTTCGGACGTTTTATTTAACATCTCTCAGTGCTTCCTTTTTATTTGACTCTTGCTCTTCACATATGAGTACTAACTAGTTTTGCTACGCCTAAACAGAGCTTGGAGGGATAAAAAACACAGAAAAAATACAGCTGTGAGGAAACAGGGGAGGGAGGACTCATTATTAGGTTGGGGTGAACGTGGACCACGGTTGTTTCGTGATTGAGTTTTTTCTTTAATAAAAATACATGTATACGTACATTTGTATACTAATTACACTTAAAATTAGAAGGGCTTCAAAACCTCAACTTATGGCGTGTTTAATGATTAAAAAATTTGTTCGAAAGCTATTGCTTTTGAATTTTCCCCTCACTTCAACCTTCCCTTTGCTTGTTAAGGGCGCAGATTATAAAGGTAATAGACGAAAACAAACGGTTCGACACTGGAGTGTTATATGAAAGCTATTGATATACGGACGCAGCCATATTGCAAGGATCGGTTTTACAGTTTGTATGCCAAAATCATTGACATAGTAGCGGAATTGTTGAGGATCCCAGATAATTTATTTTAAAATGCAAAATAAAAATAATTTCCAAAAATATACAGCTGATTTTATAATAAAAATCAAGGAATTAAGAGCCACAGCGATATTCAGTTCTAAAGAAGAACGCATTAAGTTCTGGATGAAAGTGGTTCCGCGGTAAAATCCAGTGAAATCTTTTTATAATATTCGTATACCTTACGGGAAAAACGCATCCTCTAACTGAAAACGTGAAAAACATTAACTCTCCACACAATTTTTTCATACAAAAAACAACTAATTGCATAATTAAAATTAAAAGAACTATAAAGCATCAATTTATGACACGACCTATGACTTAAGCCGTTCTACAGCAATTACTGGTTCATAATTCCCTTGAATTGCCTTTTCGTGAGTTTGTTATGAATGAGGGTTACATATCCTTTGAACGTTGTACTCTCTGTAGACTATTTTGCGTAAACTTATTTATTGTAAACTTCATAATCAAGCAAATTTTTAAGAATTTAATATTTTAATATTTAGTACATATGGATGTTTATGTATGATTTCCATTTCTTTAGCTCCTATTATACAGTTAACTTCAAACAGTGGGCTCCCAATGGTAATTTAGTTCGGCAAGTTTACTCCGAAAGAGCTTACGGGGAATTTAACCTGACAAAAAACTTTTAACAGGCTAGAGCAGAGATAACATTGGCTGCTGCATACATAGTTAGCTATGCGCTTTGCAAGCGACTAACCAAAACTTTTAAAAAGTTCTATTGGTGGACTTGCACAGCAATTTTGCTCGCAATTTACAAGGAAAGTCACTTGCTGCAAGTCACTAGTGCAATAAACTTACGAGCCTAAACCCGCCTGGAAAGACAGAGGTTTAACTTTTGTTTTCAAAGCTTGTTCACGGAACTCAGAGAAAACTTTGATCGTGTAGAAGGAGCCTATGTAATTTCTAACGACATTTCCCTCACCTTCTCTCCCTGTAACCTTCTCTTTCTTACCCGCTTGCCTATTTCCCTCCATCGTCTTTCATACAGCCTCTCTCACACAAACTTCACCTAACCGCCGCAATTTCATCTGCTCCTAGACCATCCCCCTCCTCCGCCTGGACCAATTCCCCATGTCCCTCCGAAACCGCCGGCCGAACCTCTATCTCCCCTCCATCAGCGTGTCTTTGCGCGAAAACGACCGGCAGCACCGTGCGGAATAAGTAGACAAACCGCGCACTCGGCAAAGTGCCGGTGGAAACCTCAAACTTTATCGTGTGACGTTGCATATCCTTCCAGCCTTTCCTGTTGAGCATTAGAGGCTGAATTTTAAGCTAGTTGATGCGATTTTTTCTTTTGTACAGGTTTAAGTGAGACCTTGCATACGTGTACCAATTAGTAAATTTAATGTGAGTAGATTTTGACCACTAATATGACAATAATGTACGGCTTAGTATACGTATTTCTGGGGAAAATACATTAGAATATGTTTTTTATCGAATATTGGACTCGGTGAGTCACTTTTGTAATTGTTAGCAACCATTATAATGGTATGGAGTGTATTACTTCACGTTTAGGAGAAAATCTGCTCATATGTAATGGAATTATCAGGCAATATATCACATGCAATAAGGCTACGCGTGAAAATAGCATTTGATCGCCAAAAACACAACATATCATTAGCACGCATTTTTTCACTTTTTTATTGGTATCACTCATAAGAACACCAACGCAACATTTAACGCATATCACTCCAAACACAGCAACTTTATTGGTGAAACGAATCAAGTTATCTGAGGTCAAGTAGCAAGACTCAGAAAGAGGTGACTTCCTCAGTCTGTTATATTATTTTTACTTTGGAATCTATCGGACAAAGTAGGTTCAAGTGGTAGCGATTAAGAATACTTCATATTTTGACGAGCGCAGTCCCATATCCCGCGACACGATTTCTTCCATCAACTAATATCATTTTCATGTATTTAGATTTTATTTAAAAATTTATTTAGATTTTGTTGTACGGCTTGTATGGAAATAGTTTTCCGCTTGTAATCGTACTTCTGACGGCAATACAAAGAAATATGTGTTTTTAAAAATAGAATATTGGACTCGGCGAGTCACCTTGACATATATTAGTAACCAATATAACGGCATGGAATGTATTAGTTCGCGATGGCTAGGTTTAGATGGTTGCGATTTAGAATACTCCAGATTTTTTGTGGGCGCACGCCCAGATACCGTAAACCGATTCCTTCCATCAAATCAGACTACCTCCCTCCTGCGAGTATGATA
Organism: Ceriagrion tenellum; assembly: GCA_963169105.1. Classification (NCBI taxonomy): domain Eukaryota; kingdom Metazoa; phylum Arthropoda; class Insecta; order Odonata; family Coenagrionidae; genus Ceriagrion; species Ceriagrion tenellum. The sequence continues at coordinate 53,402,303 of OY720644.1, forward strand.
TATTAAATTAATGACGCATTCACAGGTAGTTCCCATCACTGAGACATTCAAGTGGCGGTTTTTCCCGTAATATATGTGGTAAGAGAGAATGAAAGTCCTCTTCACAGACTTAAAATATTGTTCGAGAAATCTAGAACCGTAGAAGTCAGATGTACACTGAAAGGGTGAAATTTGCCACAAAAAACCGTTTAATTTTAGCAGAATTTGGACCCAGATCTTCCAATTATCGACCAGGTGTATTAGACAGTTTCACTATCAAGCCTTTTTAATGCAAAGCGAATTTCAGCAAAGGTTTATATCGCGTTCCACATCAGAAAATTTCATATAGTTAAGAATACCTAATGGCGAAGCTAGCAAGCACATTTACCCGGCAACTGGGAGAACCGGGTTCGAATCCCGGTAAGGTCAAACGGTCATTTTTTTCATCGCGAATTTCATCGTTTTTGGTGGGTGTATTTGCCCCTCGGGCGCATGACTTCCTACCACATCATTCACGCATTTCTCAGTGGTTGGAAAAAATAGCCGTCGGGATGATAGAACACAAATTTAGCAATCTTCTTCTCTTCAACCCTAAGGTTGGTGGGCATTCAAATTCCTTCTTTCCAAAGCCAGTCTCTTTATATCACTGTATCTTCTCCCCGCTATGGTCTCTTCCAGGTATTCTTATCTTGGTCTACCTCTTCCAGCACGGCCCTCTACCACTCCTTCCATTAAAGTAGTCATCCACTCTGAGTGACGTAGAAGATGTCCAATCATTGCGTTTCTTTTTTTACAATTAACAAACGTTTGTCCTTCCCCAATCCTTTGTAATACTTCAAGGTTGGTAACCCTCTCTGTCCAAGATATTTTTAAAAATCTTCTCCAGCACCACATTTCAAAGGACTCCAGCTTTTTACTCTCATCTTTCCTCAGAGTCCAAGTTTCTGAGCCATAGGTGCACACACTCCAAACATACGTTTTAACAAGTTCTTTCCGGGTCGCTAAAGAAACATTTTTTGATGTCAAAAGAGTTTTCTTTTTGATAAATGCTTGTTTTGCTAGTGCTACCCTACTTATCACATCCGCTGAACATCTAGCATCAGATGTAATATAGCTACCCAGATATTTAATAGTACATAGTAACTTGAGCAATTTAGCAATTGCCATCATTTAAATGTAAAAAATGCAACATTTTACAATGTTCTGCGTCTGCGCCTGGTGGAAGAGTGGTTTATGATGATGCATACGTGAAGAAACGTGTTGCTATTTTTTGACCAAAAACTAGACAGTAAGCGGCATACATATATCACTGTATATCATTTCAAGTTGTTGAAAATTTTAAATCAAAAGGGTGTTCTATCGGCGGTTAAGCTACATTTAAGGCGTCGAATCACACCCGCTCGAGCAGTCGGATTTGTCATGATTTCCGACCCCAGATTTTTTATTAAAGACTTATGTCATCAACTTGAAATTTTCAATGTTTAAATGACAGACCTTTGTCAAGGGAGACCTGTTTCTCAAGCGTAAGTATTTTATCTTGGTGCATGAATAAACCACCAGGAAACCGGCGAAATATAGATAATATTTTTACAAAATCAAATAACCGCAGTGAAAAATCGTGAACGTAGGGAGATGTATCAATCCTCCTTCTACCAGAATGCTGAGTAACAGCATTCATAGTTGTATGATAAAATCTCTAATTGGTCCTTTTCGACCAATTAGCATTAGAGACTGAGTGCTTTTAGACGGCGATACGCTCGGACGGTAGCGTAAACAGTTCAGCCTTTCCTCACAGATCTTCGGTCAGCGCTGCCTGTATCTGCGTGCTATAGACTTTACAACAATTTACAAGCGACTGTTGCCTAGAGGGATAGTTATCCTGGAGTGTGGGATCCTGACGTCAAAACTCCTCGACCGGGTGCGAGTGTCGCCATCTGGAGGATTTTCTAAATATCTATTCCGCCCCGAAGGGAAAGATGCGTCCTCTTAAAGAGAATTGAGTGATAATCCCCTACATTGTCACTGGCACGGGCGCCTGTCTCCAAACGCAATTTCTCCCTTCATCTCAGCATACGCTCACTCCCTCCGTAAAGCTAACCATCTTAAGGCGGGCAATAGTGGGTAGCTGAGGGCATAATTTGTTTCAAGTGAGTTGAAAAAAATCTATGACCACGCATCTATTCAATCATTTAATCATAGTCGTCCCCGGTGGTGACCGGGTAAAGCCCTCGCCGACTAAACCGAGGGTCGCGGGCTCGAATCCCATCTGGATGGAATTACCACCATTGATAGCATTGGTGTTTGTGTTCGTCTGTTGTTGTTGTTATTCGCCCGCCATTAATTGGCCCACTTCACTGTATTCGGTGGAGTAACAATAAAACTAAACATATTTTTTTGCAGCTAAACTAACCCTACTGGGTATAATATATTCGAAATGATAGATAAATAATATTTTATAATTTTTGCTTCAATTAAACGAGTTATGACTTCAGTTTTCCAAAAGGTATCAGACGTTTAGGCGTAATTTATATATAAACATGTTTGTTCACCTCGACGTAACTTTTGGTCTTTGTTATAAACCATTATAATTATGCAGAACGTGTTATTGTGAATGAAGAAGGGAATATGGAAAATTTGAATAAAATTATAGAGTAAATAAAAGTGATGTGCATTAGGCCAAGTGTTTAAATTAGCGTAAAATTGCTAAAAAAACGAAGTCAGTATGACGCGGTTTTTTCACTTTTATCTAATGATTTCACTAATGAGAACAGGCAAAGTTTCTCACAAATCTGTACAAACAATGACAATAATAACACACTTATTCCGCTACAGCAAATACATGCAAAATATATACACAAGATAGGAGGAATCAAGTACTCCAGGAGAAAAAAAAGTATCATGATTGCATGTCTATTCCTTGATATGGCAGTGAACTGCTGTTCAAAAAATATAAACATATTTATAAAAGGCTATTTAAACTTAATATGCCAATAGTGATCATTGAATGGTACAACTATCACACCATTCGTTCATTTGAGTATTCTACCTGCTGATTGGTAGATTTTGTACAGTTTTTCATCCCACTGGTACATCGTTTCGTTATGGCTCCCATGGATGACCTGCCATCAGATCCCTCTTAAAATCCTAATTCCGTCTCCATATTCTTAATGCACATGAATACATTTCCCGGCAATTAAAATTAATAAGGGACAAAAAACGTGGTATTTAGGGCCCTTATTGAGGATTAAGCAATAGATTTTAAACAAATTTCCACATCTTTCTGTTAAAGTAACCAATTACTCAATTTAAAAAAAATGCTTGATTTTTACAAGGGACATTTATTTTGGTAGGTAACTGCGTATGTAGTTTTGGTACTAGAAAACTATAAAAATGTTTGTTTAGGTTTAGGTTTAGGGATTAAAATACACAGATTTCTTTAAAAAATTGCTCCAATGAGGAAACAAAAAAATCGCTCCAATCACCTTAACTAATATGCTTCCGTCTATCACGGCCTTAGTCCCTAAATACATCTTCCACCAACGGGAATGCGGAATATTATCAATTTAAATTAATAGAGAATATTTGTGAAGAGAATCCTCATTAACCAATTGAATACGGCATGACGTGATATCACGTCAAAGGGTACCGTGAGTGATTTAAAAATTTTAAGAGAACTTGGCCCCCTAGTGAAAGCTGGAACACTCACGGTACCCTTGACGTGATATCACGTTATCAGCACCAGTGTAAAGACAACCATGACGTGATATCACGTCATACCGCACTCGAGGGTTAAATACGTTCATTCATGCTGGTTTCTACTAAGTTATCGGTGGAAATTATTGCAAGATCGCAAAATTTGTGCGTCAGTCCGTAAGCGCTCAAGGAATATCGGTGTTCAGCTATGATGGTAGACAGGCCACGCCTACGTTACAGTTTTTGTCTTGAGCACGAAAGCCAGCACCCTCACCATCGACGTAAATGGTTGGATATTTCTTTCGCTAGCGCAATTCTTTTTCAAATTCCATCTTACACTAAATCTCTTACAGATTCCGTTATTCTACTCACAGATAATCTCACCAAACGGTGCTCCGGAGCATAAAACTCCACTGTAAACTAAGCTCCCAATCTCCACGGCAGGGCAACAAGTAATCGTGCGCATAAATCATAATCGCTCTAGAGACTTATGGTGCTAGGCTAATCCAGGTCGCTATGCTCGGCCGCGGCGACGCAATAATTCATGATTCCACAGTTCACGAAGTGCGTTCCAGTTTAAACTGTGCCCCGAAGATAATCGGGCCTTACGTCGATTCACCATCGAGTTTGACCTCATTTATGATATACATCTAAAGAGGAACTACGGAAATGAGACGAGGAACACAATGGACTTTTAATAGCATTAAATTATGAAGAAGAAAGATAGAATAAACAATATTTGGAGAATATTAGATTGGACTGTGACTTTTTTCCCAGGAGAATCCATCAGGAAAGCACACGTTCTGAGCAAATGAATTTTTCGAACCTCGTTGGAAATCACGTTTCCGCAAGTAAACTAGTTGGCCACTAAGGAGTGCGTCATCCTTTTATGTAAATTAAAAAAGTTCATTAACAAAAGGTAAAATGCATCAACGGCTGTAACCATGGCGATATTATTGAAATGAGCAATAATGATGCAAAAAATAGTGTGTTTGATCTTTAATATCTTATTTTACTGACAGCTAAGTCTAAACCGAAACCTAAGCAAATAATATTGTCTTTCTCGCACAATTCAATCCAAGTTCAACTGCCTTAAACGTATTTCATCATTTATGAAGTTGTATATAACTGAAAAACTCCTCTAATGCGTCCCCACGGATTTAAATGATTTTCTAGATATGCCCTGGAAATCTCTTTCGTACTCGCTCTTGATCCTCAAGCGAATTTTCAAGATGGAATTCAATTGAAATCAAGTGAGAGAACGATTGAATATTATTTGCATAGGTTCCGGTTTGGACTTAGCTGTCAGTAAAATAATATAATCAAGATCAAACACACTATTTTCTGCATCATTATTGCTCTTTTCAATATTATCATAATGGTTACGGCCGTTGATGCATTTGATTTTTTGTGAATGAACTTTTTTGATTTACATAAAAGGATGACGCACTCCATAGTGGGCAACTAGTTGACTTGCGGAAACGTGATTTTCAGCGAGGTTTCGAAAATTAATTTGCTCAGAATGTGTGATTTCCTGATGGAGAAGTAGTAGTGTTTTTACAATGGGTACTTCGACAGCAGCGGTCATTTTGCACCACTTACTATACTATAATGAGAACTATTTCATTAAAATACTGCATGTTATGATAACTTATATTTTTTGTACCAATCGGTAGGGCTTCCTGATGGATTCTCCGGGAAAAAAATCACAGTCCAATCTAATATTCTCCAAATATTGTTTATTGTATCTTTTTTCTTCGTAATATAGTGCTATTAAAAGTCCCTTATGTTCCTCGTCTTTTCGACCGGTCGTCTTATCGTCGGGTCAAAAAAGACCCGAATATAGCAGTTTAGGGTTAATATTTGTTGGAATTAGTAATAATATTAATAAATTATTTATTTCGGGTTTAGAAGAAAAAATATGTCTATAATAATATTACTACGAAATATAAGTAATTAACCATCAGGCTTCGGGTTAAAATAGCATGGAGTTGTCAAAAAACCAAATCGGTATGATGTCTTTCTTTCGGGAGTCTGAGTAGACTTTGAGAAAAAGTTGGCGCAAACTAATATAGAGCGCGGGACTGCACGGGTCGGAGGCTTATTCATTGCGAAGGTGGGATGTACGTAGACTTAAGTCGTTTGAGATGTGGGTGTGGAGAAGGACGGAGAGGGTGGGCTGGGTGGCGAGAAGGACGTGCGAGGAGGTTTTGAATACGTTTGGAGATGAAAGGAAGCTGGTGGCGGAAGTTCGGAGATGGCAGAAGAGATAAATAAAGGGCGTTTTGAAAAGGGGGAAATGCTTAAGAGGATAACGGATGGGAGAGAACAGGGGAAAGTAGAAAAAGGATAGTAATTGTGGGCGAAAGAAGAAGAGGGAGACGATAAGCGGAACTCAAGTTGGATTCTATGGCGGGTCATCCATAGGAGTGAGAACGGAAAGATACACCAGAAATTAGGACATTAGGATGAGTACTGTCCAAAAACCATCCAAACGGCTGGTAGAATACTTCAATTAAGTGTAGATGTTACAAATGAGAACATGGATCCAAAGTTCCGCTCAAATCTGTGCACAACACAAAAACGCTCCCGCCATCTGATGCCACACTAACTCGAGAGAGTGCATACAAAACGGCCGGGAGAGTCAAATTGGACGTATTCGGGAAAGTGTGCTCTCATACCTGCAGCGGGATGTTGACGCAGCCGAGGAAGTCGTCTTGGCCCCCTCCACCTCCAAGGCGCGCGCTCTGCGCAATCTGCTTGAAGAAGCGACCCAGGCCTTTGACGCCACGCACCTCGTTCAACTTGCTGACGGCCTCCAGCACAGAAGACTCGTCATCGTGGTCCCTTGGGAAGAGAAAGAGAAAAAATTTTAAGGTAGTCCGAGCGAGATAGGTCTCTAGTCATAATAGAGACCATATTCCAAATATACGTTTTAATTTCACCAGCTGTAGGACTCATGGATTAAATATAGCATTATTAATGGTGCAATTTTATAGTTTTGTAGGACAGAAAGGTAAGTAATTAAATGAAAATATCTAAATAAGTCTTTAACTTGACTCATTTTTTTCGCGCGGTGCGTTTGAAACTCCCTCAAATCGGAAGGTTTGTTGTGATCCCGAAGATTTTACTGCGGTGACAATATGATTAATTAAAAAAAAGTTGAGAAAACATAAACTACACGCAGTTAGTTTTTTTACGACATCTAAGTGTTAGAAAATTTTCATTTTATAAATAATGTCTCTCTGGATTGCATGCTCGTACCATTTCCCATATTAAAGGGCTGGTATTTATTGGCAAATAACTCTGAAAGTAATGAGGTAAGGGGTTGAATTTTTGGTGACATTAGAAGGGTGAAATAGTTTTCATTAAAATGAGATCAAATTCATTGATTTCTAGGTAAAATAATTTTTCGCTCAAACTACCTTAAACCGAGAATGATTAGTTGTATCCTTTTAAAGGGGCCGCAGCAGTATTCGTTGGTCAGTCAGAGCACAAATTAAGAATTTTTCAAGTTGTAATTTAAAAATATTTCTTATCCCAAAGTTAAGCGCACCTGTTATGCGATATAAAGTGTCGTACATGCTATAATATAAAGTATACATTATTTTTTCCATAGTTAAAGCATGATATCACTAGTGTTTTCGGCAGGATTTTCGAAATATAGACGACATTATGATGAATTTTTTTTCGAATATCAGACTGTGAATTGCACCTTGAATTGTGTTACCTACAGTTAAAATAATGATAAATTAATTATTTAGCGTTTAGGAGAAAGTACACTGTACACATGTAGTCGAATTACGACATACGTGTATGAAAGTTATCATAAGACTGCGTGTAAAAATTTCCTTAAATGCCAAGCTACCTAAGCGGAAGAATACATTTTTTCACATCCATCTAAAGATACTACAAATTAGAACACGTACGCAAATTTCTCAACAAATCTGTTCGTAGCTATTAATCGCTGCAAGCACCTTATTGTATTATTTACTAGGGATGAGCATCGATACCGATACTCTACAAAAACGCCCATCGATAGTTTGCTACCGATGTTTTCACATTGTATATGGTTTTATTTGACGATATCCCTCCATATTTTTCTTCATTATTCGGTATAATATCTGTCACAAACTCCTCATTTTAGAAAGGCATTTTTAAGGTTGGGTCACACAGTGCAAGCATACCTCAGATGATAAAATTAATCTTTCCAGTTGATGTAACGGAGATGCTATTTATCTGGAAATGATGTCCAATATATTTTGGAACCACATCTCAAAATGACGTAAATACTTTTTAAAATTTTAGGAATGGTCAGATAAAGATTTCTATGATAAGATTAGTAAAAATTCATTTCAATTTGACATGATGCTATTGCGTTGACAGCTTACAGTAGCGATACAAAACATATCATCGATGTACTCTGTGGTTTCAGGCTTGATGCAGGCTTCAGCACCTGAAGATGCTGTAAAAAGCGAAACCGGTCGGAATAAATTTTATCACAGTGGAAGTTACCTATTTTATACTTAGATATCATCGATGGTTCCAGTTTTATGTTTTCTCAACATGGATATGCTATGATATTTAAACGTCAATGACTTTTTTATGTCATCCTCCCGAGTTCAAGTTTCTGGTCTATCTGTTAATATATTTAATACTGTTTTAAGAAAACTGTAAAGAATAAACCTGGCTGTCATCACCTGTTACTAAAAAGAAAGATTAAAGAATACCGAGCACTCAAACATTACAAACTGATGCTGACTTGAAGGTTTCCGCGGGGTTTGATTTGAAGTGTAGCAGCTTCAGGGCGTTTCTCCGCGTGATATCCATAGTTGACAACTGTTTCTCCAGATATCCTGCTGACGTCTTCAGGTCTGAAGTGGCAAACCATTGTTCTGGTTCGTCTTATATAGCCAGGTCTGATTGGCAGGAATTTCTCTGATTGGCACATTGCTGGTTTCCCGGATTTATATTTTAAACATCCTCTTCCAGTCGCTAGGGAGACTGTAACCGTCCTCCCGGTTAAAGTTTTTAGGATGCTTTGCGATTAGACAGTTGTCAACCATGGACATCACGCGGAGGAAATCCCGAAAGCTGCTTCACTTCGATTATAAATTGATTTTTACGCGAAAACTTTTCGCCTTCGTGCAAATAACATATCATAGAAGTACAGATGAGGTGAAAATTTTCATATAAAAACACTACACGTAAAATAAATAGGAAAGCAGGAACATTTTGATGTATCAAATTCCGTTTACTCGTTTGGAAGATGGAACACCTCAAACTCAAGTATCTTGGCATTTTTTTTACAGATAGTAGTCCATGCATAAGTTGGTTTACACTCCCTGTCTTTTTGTTGGGTCATTAAAGGAAGAACTGTACCGCAATTGCAGTTTTTTTAGTGCAAAGATCCATTTCGGTGTATTTTGCGAAGATGAGGTAGCAGGCCTGACTGGAACATGCGTTGCGATTAACATTTTGGAACGCATAAACACACACTGCGATGAGTATTAACACATCCGTTTATGAATAAACTATTCAATTAATAATTAAATCATCTGCAAATTGCCATGAAAGCGTAATTATTATACGTTCAGACATCGATTGCGGTTTCCCTCCGACGTCACTGAACAGACTCTGGCGGTCCCCTTCAAAGCTTTTTTTCCCTAATCACCTGCGCATGCATTAATAAACTTTTCATCCGTGTAATTAAAATCGAGACAGGCGGAAACAAGGAAAAAGTGTTGACTCATAATTTGGGTAATCTACAATGGCAGCTGAAAGGTAATAGTCTCGTGTGGAGAAATATTATTTGAGTCTGATGATAGATGGAAATGGTGATACATTACGACCGGGCCAACGAGTGATGCACGTTTTATTGGTAACCATTCGTTATCTCTTACTGACCTCTTTTGATTAAAAAAATTACTTTTTTAATTTTTAAAGGAGAAGATTAGTCTTGCTAAAGAAATGCCCTCCTAAATCAATTCTCTTCATTTCGAAAGTTCTTCTCTTTCTCACGCCATACTCCATCTAATGCCCTTACTCCTAAACCCGATTTTCTTCCCTAACTCTTCCAGGAGGCGTAAATTGCTCTTAATTAATCTCCAATCATTGCATTTACAAATGATATGGCACCAAGTCACTCGCAGGGGTGTATATGCACCAAGATTTTAAATTTTCCGTGAAAACATCATTTGACGTGACCGGGATTCGAACCCGGAACTCCCAATTTCCGGTCAGGTGTGTCAGCCATTGACACCACCAAGCAATCCTTCTTCAAGGAAAGTCGCCTTCCTCGAAATTCGCTTGGTGTTGTAACTGGCTAACACACTGTGCCAAAAATTCTCCCACCCGCTCTGCTAGAAAAGCATTTATCGCCAAATATCTCGCGTACGCCTGTGCGATTATCCCTCGCGAGAATTGTCTCGTGCTTCGTTGTCTCGCGTTCGCAGTCCGCGATGGAGTAATTAGCCCTTTTCTAAACTGATTACGATGGTGGCGGACTCTTTTTGCCAGCGATAAGAGCCAGCGCAGCGTCTCTGCCAATCAACAAGCCAACAGGGACTCCTCTACTCCCCCCCTCTCCTGCTCCAGACAGCTGTTCCCCCTCCAAAGCGTGCCGGCCTTGTCTCGAAGCAGCGCGTGATTGCTTTCTTTGAACCTGACCATCGAGCAGGAAGAACCGGCTACACTGATGACATCGGATCGCCATCGTTATACCAAGTCTACGGTACTCAGCCTACGGGCTTGCTTTTAATTGTAATACTGGTTTGTCATATTCCTGCTGGAAGTTAATCAAACTGGCTAATGCTGTTGTTATTTTCTCTCGACTCCGCCTACCTGTCTCAGTCAATTCACTCGCGATGTCAAGTCCTAGCGAATTGCGTTTTAACACCTGACCGGCGATTGGGAGATCCAAGTTAGAATCCCGTTAAAGTCAATTGATTTTTTTCATGGCGAATTTCAACCCTTGGCGCTCTTAACTACATTTTAATATGTCCTATTTTACAATTGCAACGTGATGGAAACGACTATTCCATGATGAAAAGCAATGCTGGAGTTTAGCTGAGGCTATATTGCTCAGAATAGCCTGGAATTTTCTTCCGCGGAGTTAAAACAACGTCCTTTTAGATGGTGTTTCATTTTTTGGAACCGAGAGAAGTCGCAAGCTGCTAGGGCTTTGCACGGAAGGGTGAATTGAAAAACATAGTGGCAGTTGTTAACAAGCTCCCTTTTCAGCGGAAGCAATCATTTCCTACGAGTCTTTCGCACGGGGTAGCAAGGCGGTCTCCGCGTTTGAACACTTGGCTTCCCAGGATGGCCAACCTTAGTGATCAACTTTAAAGCGCTCAAAATGTTTCTTAAGTTACATAAATATCTCTCTATGGGCCGGTTTATCAATCTCCGGGTAAACTTCCCGGTAACAATCCGCCGGATAGATCTTATGTACCGTTTATCGAACATATTTTATCCGCTGGATTGTTACCCGATAGAAAGATGTAGCAAAGTTCGTTTAGTTAACTCTGAGTGAACGTAAATTTTGAAGCGAACGTCGTGATTGGCTTCTGTAATATCAGAAAAAAAGAATTCTTACATTCGCAAGGCCCCGGAACGAGCCAATTATAGATACCAGTGCGTATTTCAATGTGGTGTATTTTGCTACCGTTTACTAAGGAACTAATTCATGGTCGTATCACGGTCGCATTTGCTTGGCGAGGATTGTCTCAACTGCAAGCTTGATCTTAGCTCTTGTTTCATAGTCGTTAAATAAGGCTTCTCAAGATTTTTTTAAAATATGGCGAGGTTCAAGAAGAAGCATTAGTACAGTGAACCCGCCACCGAGTGTCCCAAAAGGTTGATGTAAATAAGAGTTACAGGTGATTTTTGGAAAACAAAATTTGCCATTGAAACTATGTTTCGGGCTTAATATGTTTTGTTTGATAGTGAGCGCTGTACGATAAATTTGAATCTACATGGTGGGTTCAATAAGGGTTGTCCAACGATAAAGTAAGAAGGATACGATATTATTTCATGCCGAAGACGTAATGCCTTTTGGCTAACTTACTTTCTGTCTTACTTACTTTCAGTTAAAAGTTGGTGTCTACTCTTTCACTCGTTTTGCATGCTCTTTCCATCAAATTGTTGAAATAGGTTTATCAAATGTCACTCCAATCGGTGCCTTTGCCATTATCAAAGTCTCGAAACTATTGGGCTGCATCACGTATTCTTACCAGTAAACATAATACCTTCACTCCCCTTAAAATTTCGTTCGAGCAAGTCTATGGCAAACTAAACGGGAAATAAGTAAACTATTTCGGCAAGGTAATAGGTAGGAGGAGAATTGAGGGTAAAACTTTGGATCTACGGCGAAATTTCAAAGTCTATAAAAAACGGGGTCCACGTGAGATAAATTTTCATCGATTTCCTTCGTAAGAAGGAAGCTTTTACTCTACGATGACTTTTGGATTAGCTCCCTTTCGATGAACGCGAATTCACCGAACAGATGCCACGATAGAAATAACTCTGACAACCAATCAAAATTATATGAATTCGGTGTAAATGATTACAGTGACGTGGCAGGTTTTTAGAAGGAAATGCATGTTCCAAATATTTGCAAGTGTCAGATTTTAAGCTATCCGGGTCTAGCCCCGGAGTTCCGCTTTTACGGAGATTTTTTCTCTGTGGAATTTCGCACATTTGCAAATCTGTTTTCTCATAAAAAAACTCTTTTTACTTTTTAATCTTAGGCTGAAGTCATTCAGAAACAGTAACGGCTTAAGATGCAGTAATTTAACTGAAATAATTACGTAAGTTACAAGTTTAAAATTTGTCAATGATTTCTTGGATAGTGAAAAAATAATTTTAAACCAAGTGATTGTCTAGGCTTTAATAATTAGAAAAAATACTTACCTACGTTTTTTTAAAAAAAGATAAAATTTTTTCAAGCTTGCAATTAGCAAATGATTTTCTGAGTCGCAAACTTAAGCTATAAGATTACAATTTTTTTGAGCATACAATTCTCCAAAAATTTTACAGATGGCAAAAAATGTGAATTTCAAACAATGAGATATTATGGCACATTTTCAGCATATGTATCCTGGGGAGAGAGAAAAAGTTCATATCTAAACTCTGCTTAGCCTTCGAGAAGCAGAAGTTTATTGAGAAAACAAAACACTTGAAACAAGAATTTTTAGCCTTTTTTACTTCAGACTGAGAGATAACGAAATGAGAAGTTTCAGAAATGATTTCTTGTACGAGGAACTGTTCTTTACAAAATAAAGCTTTCTCCTTGGACGTGAAAGCTCAGTGGTGCTCGATTCAGACTATTCGTTCATCGCTTTTTGAGGGTCAAAACTACGATAGTAGGTGCGATAATTTTCCCTAGTCCTAAGGCACACCAATATCACTACTCATTTTTATGTTTGACCAGTAGCAAGAATCATGAAGTAAATGTTGCAATGTGAACGACGCAGAAAATTTGTTCAGACGACTGAAATTCTCGGTGTTTAACAATATGTACACATTGTATAGAGCTTTCACTTAACTCATTTGTCCCATGTCGTGTACTACAAACGACTTTAACATCGATTTTTGCTAGTTATAAATGATACAATGGTAGTTAATAAATTAATTTTTCTAAAGAGCAGAGATAGTTCCCTTGTCATAGTAGAGACCATGCTCGAATTATACGTTTTTATTTCACCAGCTGTAGGACACATGGATTAAATATTGCATTATTAATGGTGAATAATATAGTATTATATGACAGAAATAGTGAGTAATTAAATGAAAACATCCAAATAAATGTTTAACTTCACTCATTTTTTCGCGCCGTACGTTTGACACTTCTTTGAAACGGAAGGTCTTTTGTAATCCCGAAGAATTTAATGTCAATGTCCCGTGACAATGATTAATTTTCAAAAATAGTCAAGAAAACATACAAACTACACACTGTTAATTTTTTGATGAGATTTTGGCATTAAAATTCCTCATTTTTGAAATAAGCTCTCTCTGGAGTGCATACACGTACTATTTCCCAAGTAAAAGGGCTGGGATTTTTCATCAAATATCTCGGAAAGTTGTATGGTAAGGGGTTACATTTTTGATGTCAGTGGAAGTGTGAGATATTTTTCTTTAAAATGAGACCAAATTCATTGGTTTATAGGAGAAACGATCATTCGCTCAAAATACCTTAAACGTTAAAGTAATTCCTTTTTTAAAATTGTCTATCAGAGGCCGTAAACATCCAATGGGAAACGACATCTAAATTTTGGAAAAGACCTAAAAAGTAGTAAGGTGAGAGGCTAAATATTAGGAACAACCGGGGCGATGAAATTATTCCTTCCTTCGCAATGAGGCCAAATTACTTATAAGTTAAGATGGAAGCCAAATACGCGGCTTGCAAAACCTAATCTCACATTGTTTAAGAGATCCTTTGTGTATTTGGGCGCAAAAGTTTTTAACGCCTTTCATGAATCCATAAAAAGTTTGAAAAACAAAGTTTTGAAATTAACAAAGGAATGGACATTGGCACAAAGCAATACTGATTTATTGTACTAGAACTGTAATACACGTACATGTATCTTGTGTTGTAACTTGAAGTAATTAGCGTTTTATTGCAGTGGCAAATTGAATTATTATTATTGTCTCTGTTTCCCTTATTAAAATTGGGCTTGAATGAAATCATCTTGTTATAATTATATACACTTTTGTTTAATGTATATGCAAATATAAATTTTCGTCTAATGCTAGCAATGTATTCAGATTTTGAAAGGCAGTCTCCATACAGATCTCTGACCTTTGAGGCTGCCAAGAGCTAATTGATATTTTTAAACAATATTGTACTAAAACTTTTAGTAATAAATTATTCTTATTCCTAAAATTCACTGACTTTTTATGTCAATATAACATCCCGCTCAAACTACTGTAAAAGCAGCTACTATAGTCCGTAAGAGAGTGAGGGATGTCGCGAAGATAGTACAGGGTTATGAGGCACGAGGAAGTAGCAAACTTGAAATGACAAATAAAGGATTTGATAGCGCTACGGAAGTTACGAAAAAGAAAAGACTACTCGCCTTTTCCACCAGCTTGAATGGTTAATCCGTTGATTTCTTGAGATATAGCGCCTTGCCAGATCGCGAGGAAGATAGCGAGCGAGGGTAAAATAATCGAGGAGAGAAGGGAAGGCAGTAGAACTCGGTTAATGCGATCAGGACGAGGTTAATCAACTATGGAAATGGAAGAGCACTGGCTCGGAAGCTGAGAGACGGACAAAGGGGGCGGCTGTTAAGTAGATCGCAAGAAAATTGAAAGAAGCGAAGCGAGCAATTTCACATTAAACACTCCGAAAATATTTTTCTTATTTTTCTAGGAATCCCATTTATGTTCAGTCAAGTTTAAAAAAAAGCGATGAAATAAAACTCACCAGATATCCAAGTGGAGAATATCACTTGCTACGTCGTCAATGTCACTGTAAAGAAAAAGGAAATGAGCATTAATTAACTGGGTTAGCGAAAGAAAACAAAAAACGGCTTAAACTCGCTAATAAAAAATGAATGAGTGACTTCAAAGTAATCAAATATCCATCTAATTAAAGCCACGTGCATGCATGGAGATATTAATTTTTGTGCCTAATTACGTCAATTTATGACTCATCAAAAATGTCATCTAAATAGTGAGGGGCTTAAATGCTAAAAATTATTATGTCCACATGAATTAAATATAAATTGATGCTTAAAAGTAAAAAAAAATTATCGATAATTTTATGCACATGAGCTGATGAATTATTTGCCAAAAATATGTTTTTTTTGCAATTTCCTCAATTCGATGTAATTGGATACAACAAATTACATTTAGCGACGTGTTTGATTACATCAATAAATTAATTCGGGAGAAATGGGAAAGACGGCAGCAGTGTTGCCTTTGTCAGCCGAAAAGCGTGGACTTCGACAAATAAGGTGCAATTGGAAACTGTAAAAAGAACTCATGTGATAATTGACACATGGTGTAACACATGTAATTATTAGTAACGAATACAACATTTATCAAGGGCCATTATTGGCTCAACTACATTCTGGCCCAAGACCATAACAGAAGTTGCTGTGGTCCCGCAATTTTGTGTGCCAAAAATTCAGAGATGCATGATACACAACGATTCTCACACTAATTCATGCTAGAAGAGAAATTCATGTCCAAATGATAATAGAATATCACGAGAACGGCGAGATTATATCCAGTGTAACTTTGTGGCAATGTTTCATAACTAAATGAAATAATTAGAAATTCCCCATGTGTGGACCCTCAGAAAGGAGGACGAGAATCGAGGATTTGAGATGTGAGTGTCGAGAAGGATGGAGAAGGTGAGGTGGACGGAGAGGAAGACTAACGTGGAAGAGCTTGAGATGGTGGGTGAGGAAAGGAAATTTCTTAATGAAATTACAGATAGGCTGAGTAAGTGGCTAAAGGATGTAATAAAGGATGGGTTGCTCAAGAGTGTGATAGAGGTTAGGATGTTGGGCAAGCGGGGAATGGGAATAACGAGAATAGGTTTCATGGACAGGATGAAGGAGGGTATATCGTACACAGAGGGGAAAAAGGATATACAGGGTGCGGCATCATAACTTACTTTTTTCAAAACGCAATGAAACCCATTTTATGACTGATATTTTTTTATATTTTTTATGATGTTGTAGGTACATATCTATAATTGTGCGTTACACAGTTTTGAAAATAATATCAGGTAGGTGACACCCCACTGTCCATACACTGAATAAGCCGATTTCTGGCGTTTGTCATGAACCTTACCACCATAGCAGCGGGTATGTTAGCTATTTCTGCCCGGATATTGGCCTTCAGGTCTTGTAGGGACCTTGGAGGGTTGACATAAACACGGGATTAAAAAAAACCACAAATAGGGTTTTTTTTGGGGGTGTTGACACAAACGGTGGCAGAGATTGCCAACATATCCGCTGCTATGCTGGTAAGGGTCATGACAAACGCCAGAAATCGGCTTATTAAGGGTATGGACAATGGGGGGCGTCACCTACCTGATATGATTTTCAAAACTGAGTAACACAAAACTTGAGATGTGTACCTACAGCATCATAAAACTATAAAAAAAAACTTCATTCATAAAATGGGTTTTATTGCGTTTTGAAAAAAAGTAAGTTATAATGCCGCACCTTGTACTTGAGCAAGATAGGCTCCTGAAAGTGTAGAACTGGAAGGAGATTCTCCGGCATTCAACAAAACCTACCTTTACCGGTAGAATACTTATAAAATGTAACGGCGACCAGGTTTCAGAGCCTATCATATCTTACTAACATGTTTCAAGCCTACTGGTAACGCTGAGTTGATACACGGGGTCGGGTTGAAAACACGTGACAAAAATGGTAACGACTAAATTTAATGCAATTCTCTTTCTCAACCATTATATTAAATCACCCTTGACTTTTTTGTGAGGTTATTGGCCAAATAATTGTTTCAAGCCTACTGATAACGCTCAGAGTTGAAACCTGGTGCGCGATCACAACTCTCCTCAAGCATTCACTCGTGTAAGCGTTATTTTTCAATTAAACTAATGAGTACGAAAACGGGATCATCATTTTACAAATTTTGTCAGACGCTGTAAGTCACCAGTTTAAATTGATGGAATGCGTTCTTATTACAGTAACTACAAGTATTTCCGTCATAAAGCCGTTTGTGGTTTTTGTGTGACAACATGGCGAAAGAAGAAACCACGATTTGACCCCTGGTCGTGATAAAATCTTATACGCGTTGAGTCTAAGATTTTAATTGAATTACACTACAGATTGAACTAAACCACATATTAAACTGTTGATGTTTTTGCTAACGTGTTTTTTACATTAAATATTTTACGATAAACACGGTTTATAAAACTTTTTCCGTTATGGAGCTGGTTTAATTAAAAATATAATCACTTGTCGAAATTTATCAAAAATGTTTTACAGTTAGCTACATGCATAAGATAAGAGGGACGGAGCCGCGAATTTAAGTGCCTGTAGCATTGTCACATGAGAATAACCTCCTGCGCGAGAAAATCGGCGATAAACATCTATCTTTCCAAGCTTAGCCGACTCTTTGGGGGTCGAAAGTGGAGATTTTAACATGAGCTCTTATGTAGATGGCCCATGTTACAGCAGAAAAACGCGACTGCCACCAACTTTCGATACCACTATACCCGATGAGATAACGCCCTACATAGCTGATGAAGATCTACACAAAAGCGACAAAATATTTTAGCACCGGTGTTCCGCGTGTAATGAAAGACCGGAATGCTTTCGGGCCCATATCGCGTGAGTAATTATGCGGAAGAGTAAGTGCTTTGCTACTCTCCACTGCGCGACATGCCGGCGCCGACACGCAGCGATGGCCTCGTTTTCGGAGAGCAGTGCCCTGTCGATCCTTACTGCGTTGAAATAGTGACCCAGGAGATCCTGGGGTATGGACATGACCCATATTGAATTTCAGTATCACATATGAATTTTGAACCGCAAAAGACGCACTTTCTCGACAATTGATATTTCAAAACGTGTTACATCGGAGGATAACAACTGAAGAACGAAGGCAATTGGAGACAATGGAAAAGAAATATAACAGGAGAATAGTGAAGCAGCTGATCCATAAGTTACGAATGTTACATGTATACTTCATAAACTGTATAATTTTTCAAGTATTTTTTTATATCCATTTGAAAGTCAAACAGACACCAGAAGGGGTTGTTTCAGTAGGTATGGCAAATTTAGAGTCCATATTTGAATTTATATTAGAACAGGTAATAACTTGATGTGTAACGGACGTCATTTAACTCTGGTAAAGATATGTAGAATTGCGGTGTTAATTCTTCAATCCCTTATATCAAGAAATTCCACCAAGTTAAGTCCGAAGCTATCATCTAACCCTGAACATGTTATTGTGGTAACAGAGCAATCGACAAAAACACGGTTCCTTAAACAACCACCCAAAAAGTAAACACTATGTCTTCTACATGTAACGTTAATGTCACTTCTACATGTAACGTTAATGTCACAATACAGTGAATTGATATTTAGAAAAGTTATTCTGAATATTAGATTGAATTTAGTGACGGACGGTGCCGTTATTTTGTAACGGTAGTCACAAAGTGTTCATCCGTTAAAGCTATATAAATAGCTTAATAAAATATTCAAATAATTACGCTTTGTTTCATTTACGCACTAAAAATAATCTCATTGCTATAAATAAACATACTGTTCATAATAAAAATCCTAGCATTTTTTAATGTTCTGGTTTTTCCTAATTAATTCTGCATATGGAGTCACTGTAATTGTGGATTCCAGGGAGTATGTTAGATAATAAAATCATTAACAAGTTATATATAGTAATTTTTCTATTTATGTGATGAAGGTTCATTAAGAAGCTGCCTTAAATGAGATTTTAATGATCTTATAGTGTTTGATGACTTTTTATCATTTAACCTAAATTCCTCTTTTACACGGCTGAAAGATAGAATACACGAATAGAAAGATAGAATTGGCTGAATGATAGAATAAAGGGAAGTAATCTTAAACGAAGAACCTGATGCTAGATAACGAAGAGGAGTTTACATGTCAAAAATCATTTAACTTTTCGAAGTGTTTGGGAGAAAATACGCCTGATGGAAACCATGAGTAAAAGCACGAAAACTTGTTGGACACCTTAGGAGACAAGAAAACCTACGTACTAGAAGTGTATCGGATGATACGACATCAAAGACACTGAACAAAGGACGTGGAAAACAAGAGGTGTTTAGTCTTACCGAAGATATAGTTTCGCTAAGTGCACTAAAACTTGCTCATCATTGGTCGTTCAATCCTTAGACCGGTTGAACTAAGTAACTGAGATAGAAAACGATCTTCAATTTTTAACGAGCAATACAAGGGGATGTGGAAAATTTCCGTTACGTACATGAACTGGTCTTTCCTTCGTTTCTTCTTCCTAAATCGTCTCAAAGAGCAATACCGAATTTCTAAATTATCTTCACCCACAGATGACTCACTAGCACTAAACTCATTTGAGTGTGCTCCCTGTTTTTCCGGATCAAAATTTCACACTACCTGCCAAAATCTCGAGGGTATTCTGGGTTCTGTCGGTAGAAAACGCATCTTGCATGTTAACCATATGAGTAAATAATGTGGAAGGATTTTTCCCAAAATTGCATCATACTTTTGAATAAATATGTATTAAATATTTTCTCGGAATCTACTTGGTAGAACTCTGAACAAGGTGTTTTCTCTGCCTGTGGATAATTCTTTGTATTTCATTACGCTGTAGACCAAAATCTCCTCTACATAGATTACAATTGGAATTAATACATGAAAAAATAGGCTATTTTGCTTCATTACATAATAAATAAGCACTTAATTTAACATTTGAATTTCTATTTTCAACTCAGCGCATAACTTAGTAAGATCATTCCGAGCCGAATAGATTAACACAACAGAATACGAGTAAAATGAATTGACAATGCGTCCACCACTAATAGATTGGAACCTACCGAAACGGTGGTAATTCGTAACAGGCAAACTAGAGTAAATGGTTTACAAATTATCTATGGATGGGATTCCACTCAGCTGATTTTAGAAACAATATACAGAGGGAATGATCTTCGAACAAGGAGGGCATAGAGCTGGTAACGTGTATTTTACGGCGACGATGTTAACCAAAGAATTATACTATAGAGATATTTGCCAAATGAGTTACAATATTAGCTCTTAGTTACGATGGTAAGTAGAAGATGGCTTCATTAAAAATACTGAAACAGGATTTGAAAAATATATTAAATACTGAAGTCGTAATTTTTACGAACGTAATCACTTAAGGGTTAAACGTTGGAGCGTTAAAGATGATATTCATACACATGAGATCGGGATGTCGAGTTTCTTTCTTTAGATAGCGTAGAGGTCTTCTGAAGCTTCCAATTCTGCCCCAGTTTCAGTAATAACAAATTTAAATTGATTTTCATGAAATATTGTTTGATTTACTGCGAAAGGAATCCGCTTCAATTTCCCGCAGGTGTATCTGCCTGTTGAGGTCCGATCTTGCGTCGCTTCATTTCGAATCTCGCACCGAAGTACGCGCGTGTTATATAATCCACCTCCACGATAGGCATACTCTTGTGTAACAAGCTCCGTTCTGGCAGACTTTGCGATCTCTCGACTCATATTCTCAGAAAAATGCTCCCAAAAACTGGGGTGCACTTGAGAGACGGGATGTAGAACGAATCGTATAGGTTCAAGGGGAAAGAACATTCGATCAACTTAAAAGCCCTTCTTAGACACATCAATTTGTTCAAGAAATTCATGAAACAGTGGGTCAAACTGTTTTATGTAACTTCAAGTCTTTTAGACGAATATATTCAAGGTAACCCGGCGAGATGTTGAGGAGCATCATCTTGAATTTAAAAGAAAGAAGCTTTGAAACTTTGAAATGTATATGCACTCTGCTAATTATTTGTTTAGATAACGCGTTTCGACGCTAAAAGCGTCATTTTCAGACACAGGCGTACAACGTGTTGTTGTGCAAACAAATAAATAACAGAGTGGAGATTCCAAAGTTTCGTAGTTAATTTTACTTTAAATTCTTGGAGGAAAATTTGGTATCGATTGACCGCAAGCTTGTCGAGCAATTGCTCAATAAAATCGACCGTTTTTACCGTATGGCACACGACGAGATAAAAGTATTCAATTTCACATAACTAAAGAGATATGTCCAAGATACCTGTTAAACACTACATAAAATAAAAGAGATTAGATTCATTAAAAGCGAACCTAGTATGCTTCGGGCGCTGGACCGCATATTTATTTTGAACGCGTGAATATAAAATCAAGCTTATTGTGCGTAGCCAAGTTCAAAATACGGCTACACTGCATGAGTCAAACAAAAATGGTTATTTCTCTGAGAAGAAATAAATCGAAAGGAAATGAATTTTCTACCACATTTTGACTTCAATTACGGTAGGCATTCGGTAATAACTTAGAAAAATAAGGGTAATATGCCTACAATAATAGTAATTGTTCAATCCTAGGATTGGTCGACTGAAGCCTTGCATACTCCCCTTGCAACTGCTAGCTCCCTAACTCCGTAGTAGTACTACAAGTACTACAACAACCACTTCCCTCTTTATTTGGTTCTCGAATAAATCCCTAGGCCTTCCTCTGGGGGCATTTCCCTTCATTGTTTCTTCAATCACATTCTTCGAAAATCAATTTTTATTCAATTTCCCAGGACTTATCACTTCTGATGAATTTTAATGAAAACTTTGACAAGGCTTTTTCCTTCAAATTCACATTTTTCTACTGTACCCTGAGTAATCTCCCCACGTTAAACTCTCAAATTTCAAGACTGAATTGCAGAAAAAATAGCCTGGAAACCCTATTTAATTTTCATCTCAGTTTATAAACAGTCTAGGATGATGTTTTCAAGTTTTCAGAATATCTAGAATAAGTGATCTTGAGGCCAGAGAATATTGGGTAGAGTTTTTCAACTCGTAAATTAGGTGTCATTTTCTGTGATTCCTCAATCTCCAGCTTTTTTGGCTTATCCATATTGTACCCATTACCTAACAACTGCAGGACTTCCGGGTCGAATTTACTCGCGTGTCGATCCTCCGGTAGGTGACTCGCAAAGTGGGACAGACGGGTAGATTTTCCGAAAAGGAAACTTTCTCCTACCTCTCCTAAAAATTGAGATTGTACCTTGAGAGTGACAGATATTGTCGAAACCATAGTCGGTGAAAATAAAATAGTGTGGAATGTACAAAGTTAATTCTCATTTCACCTGGGATGAGGGCTTCATGCCTGGTGTGGAATTGTTGTTGTGAGGTGGGATTTAGATGGAGATTCCCTCCCGATTTCACTTTCAATATGTTTGCCACTCGTCATGTTTGCTCAGCTTCTTCACCCCTCTCCCTCACCCGGATCTTGCTTGTCGACCTTTTGTTGTGCTTAGGGCATTCCGCTGTTTTGATCTACTTGTTTGTGAGTGACATCCGGGTCCCGCGGTGGACTCCAGAGGAAAACATTCCGTCCACTCTTTTCGAGAGGACGGGACCCCACGCCGCCAATGCCCCATTACCCTATTAACCGATGCCGCCATTACATAACAACGCTGTCAGATTCGATACCTTAAACCGTTATATTTACCAAACAAATCCATTCAATAATTCACAATACTGAGTTATATAATGTATTGAGATAAAAACAGAGCAATAATGACTGATTCTACCTTCATATTTTCTATCCGTTGAAGTTAACAAGAAATTCGTATTTTATCTTTGTGTTACACTCACGCATTCCGCAGACCATATAAAAGGGCTACCGCGGGCACCCAAAGTCAGTCAGGTTAAGAAGTTCGTCAAGTTAAGCAGTAGGTCGACAAGTCGTACAGCATCCCACGTCAAGGCCACTCCTTGGGTGAGATCCGTAAGCTTTATTGGCTCTCAGCACTCTCTCTAGATTTATCTCTTGCCCCCCGTGTACAATTCTCCTCTTGACCCTGTTCTATATGTGAGTGTGTGTCAGTCGTTTGATTTTGTGAATGTCTCTAAACGTAATAAAAACCAGTAAATCCAATATTTGTGTCATTATTCTACTTATATCGACACCTTGGCAAGAACCCTCCCATAGACTCCCACACTACATGTTTAAATACACTCCCGTAGTACATGTCACCATTTCACCTCCAAAAATTTTACATCTTTACACGTCCAGATGACAGACAGTTTTTGTGACCCCCCTCCCCCTTCTGAAAAAATTTGTACCTAATTTAACTACAATTTCATAGGTATTTATGTGCAGTATGACAAAATTGTACTTTCACTCAGAGATATTTGGTCTGCTGGCTATTCAAAGTTCGGGCCCCGACCCGAGCCCGAAACCTAGTGCGTGACCCGGGAGCCAGGGCCTGGGCGGGAATCCCCGCCTTCCCGCCCTGGCCACGCCGCCCCTGCCTACCACCCCATGCCACACACCCATGCGGCGGCTCGCGGGGTAGTATGTACATGTGGATGAACCCATTATGTGAGTGACGTCGTGGAAAGGCGGCGCTCATGACAGAATCACCCCGTGCCAAACACCCTAGTGGTGGTTTGCACAGTATTTCGTAGATGTATCACGAGAGAGAGAGAGAGAGAGAGAAGATTGGAGCCGAGGTGTAGAAATGAAAGGACGGGAACGGTGGGTTAGGGGGAAGAAGGAACATTGTTTTGTGAAGTCGCACACGCACAAGCCAATTGCGACGCTCGCTTCCACTCCGTCGCTCAATTACTCGGATTGCGAAGTAATTGAATTTCCGCCGAGAGAGGGCGGCGTACGGAGTTAAAGTGGGTTCAGATTGGGATGGGGAGGGAGGGGGGTAGGCGAGAGGGAGAGGGAGGGCGGAGAAGTGCTAAGGGTGGGGAGGACAAGGGGGGACGATATAATGGCAGACGGCAGACGAAGAGGAGGTCAAAAGTCAGATCGAAGGCAAGGGAAGAAGGAAATGAAGAACAGAATGGAAATTTTACATATTTTATGATCCGAATATCGCCCGTCAACATCTACACATAATGTCCTCCGAGCCAAGTCAAGGATGTACAGCAGGGGTTGAGTTTTCTACCAATACGCACTATACACACAAATATAAACAACAGCAATATTTATGAATTGACAAATACGCATTTGTAAAAACCTACAAATACTACCCGTCAGGTTGTGAAATGTAACCAAAATGCATTACTCAAGCACTTCCAAAACCTTTTAGAGCCATAATATTGGTTCCACAAACCTATAGCCAGAATATACAGAAACTAGCTTATGCTGTCACCTTTGGTGGCAGTTAAACCCGCGTTTGTATTTTACTCTCAAATAAAGGTTTTTTTTCTTTTCCCTTTTCATCCCTTCTTCGCTTTTGAATGACCTTATTTTTGGGGATCGGGTTGGTGTGGGGGCTAGAGTACTGGCTAACCATACGGACGTTCAGGGTTCAATTCCCTGCAGAGGAGGATGTTTTTCAGAGGAAACCCGATCCCTACTTGAGTGTCTTGTGGAGGGCACTTCAAGAACAGTACTCAGTCTGTCGGATGAGACGTTGGTGGTCCCCTTGGCGCATATCGTTAAGAGCAGGCTAATGCCTACGGCCATGGCCGCCTGGCCGCTCTGACGTGCGTGCACGCACTAGCTGCTCCATTGTTGTTTGGCCGCGTATAGCGACCACCACTGCGGCCGCTCAGGTGTGTGGAGGCCTTAATAGTGCGTGGAAAGAATGAATTTTGGTATCTATCCGTACGGAAAAGTATCTCTCTCATTTTATCGCTTCTGTCAGACCTAGAGTTGTGGTTTGGCGTCAAAACTATATTCTCTCTCTGTCACTCTGAAACACACCTGTTTTGAATTTCTCGAGCTAACTAAGACTAGCATGCAGCCTCCCGAATCTCTGGCAGCTCCTAACCTCATCCATTTAAAAGCTACGTAACACAACACCTTTGCTTATAACGGTTTTTAACGAAGCGCGCAGCTTTCCTTTGTATTTCACTTATTTTTTGGATGAAATATTTCTGTCCAGGGTCCCAAATGCTCGCAGCATTTTCGAGGTGTGGCCTAAAAAGTGCGAACTAGCATCTCTATCCTCACTTTTATCCGAGAGTCTTCCTAGTGTACGCTTGATAAATCCTTTTTTCTTTAGTGCTGTGCCGCATATGGTTTGTAGGTGTGATGATCTCAAAATGAAAAGGTTTTTGTTCACTTTCCACAAGATTAATTTTTTTCCCGACCTGGTTTCGACATTAGCTATGTCATTTTCAGGTCATCTCACCGTCATTTTATCCGTTATTATCTTAGTTGTTCGACTCACCAATTTTGTAAAAGATTGTTACAATCTAACCTTCACCCCTCCTCTATGTTCTAAACCCTTACGACAATTAAACCAGTACAAAACAAACCTTTAACCCCCTTCCCTCCGATTACGTCCCGTTTGTCATTCCATCCCCAACTTCCACCATTTCCTTTCCCCCCACCCGACTATTTACAAAAGTATATATAAGCTTGCAATATGTGTGTATTTTTACCTTTAAATGACATAGATAATGTCGAAACCAGGTCGGAAAATAAAATTATTTATGTGGAAAGTGAACAAAAACCTTTTCATTTTGAGATCATGATATCTGTGGTGCATTTCCACGAAGTATCGCCGGATACCCTCAACTTAATTTGTGGGTGTGTTGTTTTGTTTGTGTGATCTTTGGGGAACATAAAGGAGGCAGGGACGAAGCTATGACGCGGGTGAGTTAGAGAGAGGACATTTTTGAAGGCGAGGGGATTGAAGGAAATTGAAACGAGAGTGAAAGGACTGGGAAGTCAGGGTTAGGAGGGGAAGGGTTACACACAGTTTGGGGTCAGGAAGGGAAATGAGAGAAACTGAAAGAGGATGGGATTTATAGGCTTGTGAGAGAGGGAGAGGGTTGGGGAGTGTCCGAGGACAAAAATAACGCAGAATCACATGAATTTTTTCCGGGAATGCCAGCGTGTCAAAGGCTACATTTTCATTCTCGACTCGAGCATCGCCCGAGGTGATGGCTTCACACATATAAAGTATAACTTCCGCAAAAGTTCCTGGCACAAACCGATGGGGCCAAGAGGTGAGAGGGAAGAGGAAGAGCGAGACCGATGGGAAGAGAGGGTGGCAACGAGATAGACAGAAAGTGAGGGAGGGGAACAAAACTACTTCACGAAAATGGTTGGGGTTTAGACTGCAACCAATCCGCGTAACACAGGAATTCAGTCAGGAAAAAAGTAAAAAAAAAACATTAAGACATTTAAGTTGAGGTGGAAAAATAGTATAATAATTAAACCCTCATTAAAAAATCAGCTTATGACTTAGCCATGATTTTATTAACTACCTTAAATTTGAAATCCACTGTTAAGATGACTCAATAGGCTGAAGAAAAATAAAAAAAAACCATAAAACAGGGAAAAACTTTAGCTTAATTTTATTATAAACATTGCGCATCTTTTGTGGGAATAAAAAATCATTGCCATAATAAAAAACACTGTTTATGACTTAACCATAGTCTTATTTACTTTTCTACTTTTAAATCCACAGTTAAGATGGCTCAGCAAGCTAAATAAATAATTTAAATCCAGAAAATGGAAAAAAAAATTGTGAAATGTTTTACGGAGATTGTGCATGTTTTGTGGATTTAATGCGACGGATTACTTTTTAGTGCATAAATAAAACATAAAATAGACGATTGAATAATTCAATAATTAATTAATAGGGCTATAAAGAAAATGTTAAAAATTTCAACATCCGTTACAAAATCAGCGTAACATCCGTAAGTAAATCAAATTTTCATAATTATTTATCATAATATCAATTTGAATTACCGACGAAAATAATATAAATAATACATGCGACGGAAAAAGTTTTTTCTTTTTTAAATACGTTTCACATTTAGGAGCGGAGTTTTTGCTGACTGTTCAGTGACCACAATGACATGTTCAAATTTGTGTTACGTCAGTAACTCCTAATTATTGCTCACCTTACTTAAAATAATTTAAGCATGGCCTACACTTGCTACTCTTACTGTGGAAATCCCTTTTGTGTATATTTTGAATTTTGTGAAATTTAGTGTATAAATGGCATAAATTGATGTTAAATATTTTAAGGAAATTTATAAAGTATAAACATAACATCCGTTACATATATACAGGCTGATTGTTGGAACTATACCATTGAGATTATAAAACAAGAAAGTTATCAGATGAAAAGATGAGAACTCCACAACGGTGCGAGACGTATTTTGCGGAATGAAATTGGAATTGCGGATGGAAATTGGAATGATCATAAAATGAAGTAGTAATTTAAGCCGTATATTTCCTCAAAAATTTGAATTTTCAAGACAGTACATCTTTGGTTCATTTTACCAAATTTAAGTTCTCATTGGTGCACATGCTCGTGAGCCTGCTAGATTTCACTGAGAATAATTCATTATTCACAACGGAGGAATAACCTCTTGATTTCATCGTCTCCTGACCTGAAGACGATGGACGACTCGGCCATCGAAACGTCGGCACCTATGGAGTCTCTCATCCGGTGGACTTCCCGAATAGAGGTTCTCAACATCTCACGCCTGGAAAGCCTCAGATCTTACATTACTGTAATCACCTTAATGGACGGATCTTCAGTTGAAGTAGCAAACTCCATACGGATATTCTTTTGACATGAGCGCTCGGAGAATCTTGTTTTGACAACTATCCCATAAGCGCAAATTCACACCACATCTTCAATTTCCCACAACTTTAGGACACTAATACACATTTTATTGGTATTTTCGGTAGGCCTTTAATGAGCCGAAACATATTTTGTAGTGGAAGATTAACCATAATTGAAAGTGTCCAACTACGTAGCGTGTACATAAACGCAGGCCTCAAACGATATTTTCATCTTTGATAGAGCTATCCAAATCAATGTAATAATAATTTTACTTATTGCTTGCGCATCAACGGAATGGTTTTAAATTTGTATGAGTGAACATTTAAATTCATTAAATGCTGATTGAAGACTGATGTTTTATTCTCGCCCAACACATTTAGGACTCATGTAAAATTTAAAGTGAATTAAATTTATTTAAATGTAATCAACACCATTTTTCTATACCATTAGTCTTCGCTTGTTTAATTATTTAACAACAAAGACAGTTACCTAAAATCTAAAAAAACACTAACAAAAAGATTTATAATCTACAGACAAATTGCGACTAATCCACTTCTCAAAATAAATAACGTAGATATTCCATCCACTCTGTGGCCACCAGAATCGTATTCTTTTGATGAAATTCCGACAAGTAATGCATTAATTAACATAACTGAATATTTCAATTCATTAATTCAAAGCAGGCAAGTGAATTATCAGACAATTATATTAATTTGATAGATGTCAGCGTACATCCTAATTGATGACTTGAACTAATACCTTTTTTTTACACTCAGCAAAGGAAAGGAATATTGACGTCGACGAATGATGCATTACTTACATATAAATGATACGACTCATTTTAAATCTATCTTTTGATTCAACCAATGCTGTCGCATTTTTACAGTTTTAAGATGGAACTCTCAATTAATTACACCGAAAAGAGGATTTTTTTCTTGTGGTAGAACTTGGGTGAAAAGTAAGGAAGCCCACTTTAATTCAAATCAGGAAGTTCTCTGTGCACACCAGCAGAAAAGAACTTAAATGGTTTTTAATTTTTTTCAATCCTTTTACGTAGAAAATAAAGATAATATAACTATTTTGAAAGTAAAAGAAAAGATTGCAGGTTTTACCGGGCGGAAGTTATCCAGTACGGAAGAGTAAAAATAACTTTGTTATCTCCACTTATGAGATTTAACCGTCACTACCCGGGTTTTGAAACTGCGTTATCTTCTAGATAGTTAGACACTTATCAAGGAATGAGTGCCTGTCTAAGGGAGCGAATATCGCCGTGTACAAAAGTGTACTTCTCGCCACATTGTTGTACAGTAGTGAAACACGGGCATTTCAGGATATACATAGGAGTAAACTAAACGCCGCGGGAATGAGTCATCTGAGGAGTGTTTGCGGAAAAAGTAGATGGACAGGGTCAGGAATCAGTGCGTAATATTCGAATGTGGTTTAGATGCTACAGTTATGGACATATATGAAAGGAGTGTGCTTCGTTGGTTTGGCTATGCCGAGAGAATGAATGAGAGTCGAATAACTAAACAGATATATAAGAGTGAAATGAATGGTGCGAGAGGTATAGGTAGGCCGAGAAAGTTGTGGTTGAATGTGGTGGAGGAAATTCTTAGGAGGAATATTAGGAGTTTTAAAAACAGGAGGGCGTAAATGAAGCAGTGTATGGGGGTAAATGAGGCAAAAGATGTTTGCAAGGATAGGTCAGTATGGAGGAAATTATTGAAGCAGAGTTAGGTGAACAAGTATGTATTTATAAGTGAAACTAAGTGACTGTGCCCTCTCCGGAAGGGAATGGCGTGATTGGTATGTATGTACGTGTCATCTTCAGGTGAAAATTCAACATTAGTTTCAGTAGGTATTCAAATTAATAGCTTTCCCCTCGCCTGCTATGAATTTGCGTATATACTGAAACTAGTATTGAATATTCACCTGAAGATGGCGCAAATGCAGAAACCAGGGTTGCGATAATTAAGTCTCACAAGTGCAATAAACCAAGTTATTTTAATTCTTCCGTTAAATGAAAATATGAAAAAGCATTTACTTTCTTATCTCTTTTTCTTCCACGACCTTTAAAAATAGTTTACAGCTTTTTGACCTTTTTTTATTCTTCGGCAGTACTTGAAAAGAAGATAATGAGCTTTACCTAAAACGTTTTCAATTTAGAGCTCTAAAATATGTAATTTGACGACAATTTATTCATTCATGTGATTCATTATGTGGAAGATTTAACGAATAATAAGCAGACTTAAGAGAAAGAACATTCCTTAATCAACGCGTATCGCAGTGATTTATATACTGAAGCTTTCAATTCTAATACCGATATGACTGCAACAATAAAAAACCACAGCATTTTCCACTTACCGTTCATGTAGAATTTCACACTTTAACGCCAAGCGTGATCATATGATCACAGAAAATATTTCATGTTCCAAATGGACCTTCTTACCGCATTTTAATATGTACGCAAAGCGGATCTTGTTAAAATATTTCGATAGATTATTTCACCTAAAAGTCGAAATATTTGGTCGATTCGATCGAATATTTAAATCATACGGCTCTCGTAACTCGAAAGCTTAAGGAAAAAAATAAACAATTTTGTCACAATTTGGTATTGAGGAGGGCCAGTCTACGATTTATGAATAAATGAGAAAGGGGGACAGAAAGTGTAATTACAGTAAATGTTAAAAACTTACCCCAAATATATTTACATGTGAAATGGCCTACTTTTAAGTATCGTAAATGTGACTGACACTCATAAATAACTTCAAAATAGAGCACAATAAAATCTACTGACAATTTTCTTTATTAGCACTCTCGTAACCGACCCTCTGAAAAGAGCTGTGGTTGGCATTGCAAAATAATTCACGATATAAGTCGTAACCACCCTCAAGAAGTAGGTCGACTATATATAATCCTTATGAATACATTTTGAGGATACCGGGACTAGCTAAGGCATAATTTTTATTGAGACACCAAAACAAATAACACGTCCTCCCAGATCCGGCGAAGTGAACACCTCAAACTAAATTCAATAAATAGCAAAACGAAACCCTCTGACACACAATATCCTTCATAGGAATCCTCGTCATCAGCTTGAATGAATCGATGGATAAATTTTCACAATAATTCGGTCTTTAATGGGCTAAATAATTTTCGCCAGAATTGACCGGCGCAAGAGTTGCCCGTTTTCAATTATTTATCCTTATATGCAGGATATGGAAAAGTGACATCAGGAGTCGCGTTATCATAAAATGACTTCTGTGTCACAAAAACCTTTTGGTCATTGATTCAACATTTTTGTCAGTCACATACCAGATGTATGAAACTATTTGAAAAGTAAAAATTGAGGCGGACATTTGTTTTACGGCTGAACTTGGATGAAAAATGAAGAGGACCCACTCGAAACTTCTTCAAGTTAGAGCATTCTGAAGGGCGGAACGGTCCCGTTTGAACGTGGAGAGTGAAGATACGAGTGGATGAAGAGGGTTGAGTGGTCGGAAAGAGAAGTATGGAAAAGCAGGAAGGGAAAGTAAGGGGGGAGGGAGTGGGGATAAAAGGGAAGGAGGGGTGGTGATGAAGGGGAAGGTAACATAAGGGTAGGGAACACTGGCCGCTATATCAAACGCTCGCTTCATCTACTTCAATGCCTCTGATATGGTCGAAGTCACATCCGGTGTTCCTCAGGGAAGCGTGATCGACCCTCTTTTATTCATTATTTACATTAATGACCTAAGTTCTAGAGTTAGCAGTAAAATAAGATTATTTGCAGACGATACAGTTATCTACGGTGAAATAAGCGAAGACGCGGACTTTGAAGATCTGTCATCAGACCTTAACAACGTTCATTCGTGTGGCCAGGAGTAGGGGTTAGAATTAAATATTAGTAAATGCACCACAGTTAACTTCCTGCGAAAGTCATCACATAAATTTCATACCTATACTGTGGGTGGAGTAAATATAAAATCTTCAAACACAGTTTAAATTAATTAAGGTCCGCATTTCTGGTGAAAACTATGGTAAAATCAAGTGGAATCCATAGCATTAAGTAACCAATATATGTTTCAAGAGTTACTGGCAAAATTTCGAACAGATGGTTGATATTCTAGCTTTACATCCGCTAATTCGTCCATTCTGTCGTGCTATCCAAAGGAAAGTAAGTAAAGGCAGGGATTACTAAAATGGTTGTTATTTCGGTTGTTAGGCTACATTTTATGACGTAATGCCCTCTCCATCAACCTCAATGGTTGGGAAGACTAGAGTTTCATAGGCACAGCGGGAATCACGGAGGGAGCCGTAAGCCTGAATTAAGTAATAGTACCTTAAGTAATAGTCTTAAAGAGAAATTCGATATCCTTATGACGAAACAACCAGCCTCTCAATTTATTAGTAAAGGCAGTTTGACTATTACAACAGTGTAGTTCTTGCCATAGCTTCGTTTAGAGTTTTGGTTTTACATAATTATATAAGTGTTTGTAAGCTTCAATATTTGGTTTAGAAACAAAAGTAATTTGGTGGCTTCTTCAAGTATTAGTGGAAAGACTATGTAGGAATAAAACAAACAGTGGGGAAAAATACAGATCCAGGAGCGATGTGGTTTACCTAACTGGGGGAAAATATGTCATACTTCAATGACGTTTATTTCTCAATTAGTGAAAGTCTGCTCATTCAAGGCTATGCTCTGAGCGTATGCACGTAGAAAAACCAATAATTGGTCGTGTTTAGTCAAGAATTTACAGAGTTACGTACATCAACAGAAATGCAGGGAATTTTGATACGCGCATGAACAGTCCGATTCTGAAAGTTTTCATGAATTATTCAAGATGGACTTACGAAAGAAGTTCTCTATGGGATGCCGGCCTTGGATTCCTAAAATCGAAGCCACTCACGTTGGGCAGCTAGCCTTGTCCCTCGGAACAGTCCGCCACTTTGACGTATCATGAGAAATTTATTAAACTTCAATGCTTTGATATTCACCCATTATATCCACAACAAATATCATCCCATCTTCATCGTTGCAATGGTAATGACGCATCTTTTGGTGCCTGGAAAATTGTTACACGCGCAAATTTATTATGAGGGGGGCTTCAATTTCTACCGCCTGAGGGAGATGTTGGAAGGGACAATCCCTAAAAAGGCCCTCCCACAATATGCATACGCCTCGTTTAGACAACCATCACTAAGTTTCATTACCCCAATTAACCCACTTTCGTTAGGATGATCATGCATTTTTATTGCAAATACTTAAGTGCGAGCTTGTTTTAGCCGAGATATTTTGAGTAGAGGCCAGAACTATTTTAATTGTTCGGCATGTCGGGATTTCTCCACCAATATATGGCCAAACACGCAGAAAATGCACATTTTCTCTCACTTTCACTCATTGCATAGCTGCAGCAACTACTTCACTAAGCTGCTGAAATTATCACCCGCGAACTTCACTCTGAACATAATTACTTTTTATAGCATTTGCTCAGCTTGACGTTAAGGCGCTAAAACATGGCAGGGAGCGCATTTTGGAATTGCGGTTCTAAGCGTCACTTGTTTTCTCTATGTACGCAGCGCTTCTATCGGATGGACTAACGAAGAAAACTTGCACGCTGTGCTATCCTCACCGCTCTCACCAGGGCATCACGACGAACAAGTAAAGAGAAAGAAAACGAAATAAGGAATAACATATTCCTGTGGTGTTTTTAGGCTTTCGACATGCCTTTACAAGCAAATGACACATTCCTGTGCTTATTCATTAAAGTAACACCATCTGCACCGCATCAATTAAAAGTCTTTTTTTTTAGTATCGTTATTCATCGTTCCCGGTCTTCGCTCGCGACTCCCGCGCTTTACCACGGCAAAGTGATAGGAACTATGGATTACCAAGGAACGTGCACTCACATTACAAATTCAGCCAACTATCGGCATACCATGGTACGTACGATAGTAGTGTTAAATAAATATATATTTCCAGACAGACCATTCGAACATTTAGATAAATTAAAAGAATACTTGGGAAATGTGACGAAAGAGTTTAAGAGCGTTGCTATTTTTAGCTCGTGAGGCCTCACTTGGAGTACGCCGCTAGCATATGGGACCCTTAAGGTGCGTTTACACTAGCGAGAAAAATCGAACGAGTTGCTCGCTGACAGCTACTCTCTCGGTGTAAACACCCAGGCGAGCTCTCTCTCGGGAAGTTGGGAGGGATCGCAGGTAGCTGCTGCTGCCCTGCTGTGAGAGCGAGGCCAGTGTAGACACCCCCATAAAGACTCGAGGGAGTCGTTCGCTTCCCTCCGACGACGCCGGAAGTTTTTTGGCGCTCGCTGGAGAGTTTTCACTGGGGAAACATGTCAGGCAAGCGCGTTTGGACGAAAGAGGAGACGATGGAATTGATTCAAAGAGTTGAGTGTCTTCCTGAACTGTGGGACATTAAGTCCGCCATTTATAGCGATAGATTAAGAAAAAATAATGAGCTGGCAATATTAGGAAATTATTTCCAAACATCTATAGAAGAAATTTTAAAAAAATCATAACTTGAGGAGCCAGCTGTACCAGGAATGTAAATGAAGCGGGACTAGTTTCAGATACAGATCGAAAAAAGGGGAGGAACGTTTCATGTACACTTTTTTTCGCCGGACGTTCAGCATATTTTTCTAAAGCCAAACTATTATGGTAGAAACGATAACAGGCAGAAGATTGAGAAAATAGACAGCACAGCCTAATGGTTAAGATGTCATTCTTTGCAAGAACCAAAAGGGACTATGATATTTGCGTTGGATCAGTTAAATGATACTTCGACCCATTCAAGTTAGAATAGACTTAGTACTCCTGTTTTATAACATGTCATTATTATTTACGTCTCACGCAGCATGATATTTCCGGCATGATTTAGTAACTTGCAATACTATTTATTGATCGCATTAATGACGCTAATCAGTAGTTGTATATTAACCCTTTGAGTGCGGCATGACGTGATGTCACGTCAAAGGTACCGTGAGTATTCCAGCTTTCACTAAGGAACTTTCACTAGGCCCCTTAAGAAAGCCGTAACACTCACGGTACCCATGACGTGATATCACGTCATCAGCACCGGCGTAAAGACAACCATGACGTGATATCACGTCATACCGCACTTAAAGGGTTAACTAATGTACTGCATGGTAACATGTTCGTCTACGTAGCACTATCCTAGTTTCTGTTCTGACCGCGTATTGTTGTCTTAACTGCTTTCGGCCTGCGCCTAGCGGCCAGGGAAACGCGCGAAGTTCTGATTTTAACTTAGTTTAGAGCTGCATGCCTGGTGTGGAATCACCTTATGCCATACACCTTCGTGGCTGCTTCCGCGGTATTTCTTAGATGCAGATGTAGTATTAACTTCAGAAATAAAAATCGAACTGAATTCTGTATATTAAAAGAAGGTATCTACGGCCGTATGAGCAGTGGGAAGAAGAATCTCCAAGGCCATATAATCATAGCAGGGCAAGGGAAGTGAGGAATACAGGTTAAAAATGCAAGGTATAAAAACAAGGAGGGACAGTTCTACCTGGAGGGGGAGCCGGCGCAAGGTGAGGGCAAAGTGGGCAAAATCCACAGGCGACCGGTCGTGGGTGCGGCCAATTCGCGATTTATGAATAAATGAGAAGAGGGGACAGAGAGTGTATTTACGGTCAACGTTACTAACTTACTCCACGTATTTATATGCACAATGACCTATTTAAGCACATTGTAAATATGACTGACACTCATAAATAACCTCAGCAAAGAGCACAATAAAATCTACGGACTAAAAACTTCCTTTATTAGCACTCTAGCAACCGATCCATTGAAAAGAGCTGTGGTTGGAATTGTATAATAATTCACGATAGAAAGTACAACCGTCCTCAAGAAGTAGGTTTGGAATATATTTAGAATATACATGTGCTTCCTGATCCGGTGAATTGAACACCTAAAACAAAATTCTGAAACCAGCAAAACGAAACCCTCGCACTAACAATTTCCTTCATTAGAACTCTCGTCACCAGCTCGTTGAAAGGAAAGGTGGGAAAAATTGTACAACAATTTACGGTTGAAAGAACGCTTACTCACAAGGAGGAGATGCGATGAAAAAAACTCAAAAACGTCTGAAACAACTCAAACACAGTCTATTGATTTAAAAGAGTCTTTCTAGTGGGAAAGGAAACTTCAATATTATGAGGATCGCTCTCAAACAAGAGACAATCCCTTAAAATAAAGCCGTTTAAGAAACCACAACTTGCAGATAAACCGTCGGAAGGTCTAAAAAAAATTTTGCTCACACTTGTAAACTAACTTTTGCCAGCACTGCTCTGAGGGGAGGAAAATTAGATCTCTCAGATTCACAGCAGATTCTCTCAAAACATAAGCAATGACGGATAA
Source organism: Ceriagrion tenellum (assembly GCA_963169105.1). Taxonomy (NCBI): domain Eukaryota; kingdom Metazoa; phylum Arthropoda; class Insecta; order Odonata; family Coenagrionidae; genus Ceriagrion; species Ceriagrion tenellum. The sequence goes on from OY720644.1 coordinate 53,438,588, forward strand.
AAACACAGTCGCACTCGCTCACCCACAAGTGACGTATACACACTGGGTAAAAAAGGGAGTGAACAGTAAAATACGCTCACAATCACTCGTGCTTTTCCAGATAAAGTGACCCTTGTGAGTCAAACACCCACGCTCGGGGTTTAGGAGGATCTCTTGTGAGACAGTTACCCGAGAAAAATCCTTCTTAACCCTGTGGGAGGACAAATAAAGAAGAAAGTAAATAAGAACTAACAGGTGGTTAGGATACTAGCATTAGAAAGTGAATGATGGAGGACTGTAGTCAATTAATCTTAGGATTGAACCACCAAAGACCCCATTTTACATAGGCCTTTTGAATTTCACATGCTGTACCAGGATACTGCTAATGGAGAAAGTACAGGATTCGGTTAACTCAGTATTATTATCGCGGAACACAAAAGTGCATACTGTGACAAGCAGAAACCTTCGGGCAGGATGGACAAAAGGGAGAAAATCGATAGAGGAGATTGAGCAAGAGGACTGTTACCGTGAGCTCTGGATTCGACGACGGTGGGGTACGGCATATTCATAAGTTGCGGCGACGGGCGGTGTTTACAAAAAACAGACAAGAGTCACCACAACCGAATAAGAATAACAACAGCCCTCTAACGCCTCAGGCTCGCCTTTATATAGTCGGAGCCCCGTTTGAATTAGCTCCCACCCCCGGGACCGGTGCCTTACCGAATCACATCCATCCACTAGGCCGCACGGCACGATGTGTCCTTCGTTCCGAAATTGACGACTCAAGACTTGTGGGGAAGTGAATGAGATGTTTTCGTCCTTGCTTGTATTTTGCGTGACTCTGCTTTGCCTTTCCCTAGTTCTAAGCGAATCCTTTGTCCATCCTAGTTTGCGCAATCTTAATTGTAACCTGCCTTCCTCGCTTCCCGCGCCCCATTAAGACAACGGCCTTGTGCATTCTTCCTGGGATTATTGAACTGAGTATCCATAGAACCGTACCGTATAAAAGGAGCTCGCTATCTCACCCGACGAAATAATCTAATTTGATAATTAGTATAGCATACTTAAGTCGGTACGATTTTTATTTTAAATGCAATTCTTGGATCAAACGATCAACAATCGAGCCAACAGCAAGCGGGTTGAGTCCAGAGTTTCGAGAGGATACCGGTGGTGGAGCGGGAATATACCAAGATCGACTTCGAAGGAAAAGTTTGAACAGTGGGAACAACCATCGAGAATATGTGCTAATTGACTAGTGGAAGTGGTTTACTGGAGCTTGTATAGGGTGATTTGTGAACAGAATATTACTCCGCTAAAACAACATAGAGTAGGTTATTTTGGTTGCATAGTTGAGCAAACGCCACTGAGCACTCAAATCAGCGTCGTATAAACACAGGTTCCGACAAGTTCTTTTAGCGTACGTCGAACTTGGCTCAGGGCCATGGATTTTGGTGCAGTCCCGAAGTTGGTTTCGAGTTTTTGGCGCTGATTTCAGCGCTGACATCAGTGTCGAGGGTACACTTACGTTCCAGGGTTGTCTTTATGTTTTTAAAAGTTTATTAACACTTCCCCAAATACAGCCCGATTGCCCATTTTGCATACGATATATTAACGACAACAACAGAGGGACACTATTACGCACATCTGAGGTGGAGAAAACAAACACTCAGGACTCGAAACCGCAATTCTCGGATTAGCAAGCGAGAACTACATGCCACCGCCGCCGGGGATGACAAAGTAAGACCTCCGGTACCAGGAACCGAACCCAGGCCTCCTGAGTTGAGAGCTAGGTATCCCAACCATTAAATATTACCGAATATACCATTCCAAGTTCTCGCCGGTATCATGTATGAAGTATCTATATGTTCTTGGGGTGTGAGATAAACAGGATATACGCGTGTTTGATGAATTATTGCACTCTTATAGAAGGAGACACCACTGTCTCACTCACCGACTTATTCCTTTGAATCTACGAAATTCATTACAATGAAATTTTCCTCGCCGCTCTGCCTCGGTACCTATACTTTCATTAATAAACATTTAAAGGAGTAGCTGCTCGAATAGAATTGATTTAGTGAATGAAACGTCTCTTAATTTTTTGTTATTACCTAATTACTGCGAATATTGAAACCAAAATGCGGTAGTTCTGTGAAAATGGCGCGGCAGTCGGCATCTATGGCTGTAAAAAGTGTTCACAAAAAATGTTAGAGGAAAAATTGGCATTTTTTTGTGCCTTAATTTTGTTATTCAATCGTTTAAACATTCCCACAACAAAATAAGGGTTTTTAAAACCATCTGAAGAAAGTTGGAATTTAGTTTTTGCTTTGACTCACACAGTCACAGTGGAATCTTCTTAATCTCCATGTAGTTATAGGTGCGATGTTGCAAATAGCAGACGGAAAATTAATATCGTGCAATTAGATGTAATAGTGGTACACCTACGTGTCATCCAATAAAATATTAATTCCCGAAATAGTTGCATTAAATCAATGACTGTGTGCAAAATGCTATATCTAGTGCCGTGAGGTCATTTAACGTGGCAGTATTTTTAAAACCATATTTTGATAAAAGTTGAAATAAAGTATTCGCTTTGACTAACGCAGTCGCGGTGGAAACTCCTTGATTTAACTGGAAAAAAATGACTGATTCACAACCCTATGCTCAAAGAGGGCTTTCCAGTGATTTCCTTCGAGGTTGGGTTGTTCAACTCTGCGGATATTTTCAAAGGAGACATTCCTGTCACCGTCAGGGTTCTAAATAACGGAAGTTTACTTTCAAAAGTTTGGCCTGGTTGAAAAATTCAAACCTGAGGAATTGAGATCAAAGTTCACTGCTCAAGCCGGGATCTAGTGCTCCCCTTTGATATTTTACTGTTTTTGAATTTTCCCTTCATTTTCCTCTTGGACGCTCACCTTGCTTAGTTCTTGACCAAGTCCCAGTTGGCGTAGTTTTCCTTTCTTTACGTGCGCTCCTGAGTTGTCGGAACGCCCCTTTTTGACTACGATCGTGGCCTACGTTAAACATACAGCATACGTTTCGCCATCGCAACGGATCCCGGGAACATCGTCGGAGGCATGAAAGTTTAGGTAATCGAGCGCCTTCCCTCATCCTGATTAACGTCGCCCTAGTATTTCCCATTTATACTTTTAATTCTCGTGTCACGTTTGACCAGTTCCCTCAAAGTAACCCATTGTTCACATTCTCCTTCGAATAGAATCAGTCCCGTGACCGAACATTCACCGTGAATCCTTTTGGAATCCGCGGGGTACATAGTTGGCGCGTACGCACAGTGGCAATGGCGGCCAACATTTCAGGTTGCCTATTCCTCCAATGGGATTGATTTATGGGAGGGTCACCGTGTCCATGTTGAGGGGATAGACGCGATGGCTGGGACCTGGGGAACGGAAGTTGCTCAAGGTCCAACGGAATGAGGAATCCTCGTATCCAGGTAACGGCAGATGCGTACATCGATTTGCGATAGTGGAAGGGAGCGACGCCCTTTAACAGAACATTTTCGGAGATCATGCGAGTAGAAAGCTCGGGAGGAATGCGCACCGAATATGCTTCCTTGGTCGCTTATTAGATTTTCCATCCAAAGTTCTCGGCATTGCCTCCGTCATTTCTCTTTCTCTTACGCTCCATCCCTTTCCTCAGTTCCTTTCTTTTAATATGAACATAGATTAAGTTAAACCGCAGAATGATGCAGATTTTTTCTCAACATTTGCTCCAGTTGAAAAAATCCAATCTGCCTCTTTATAGAGTCGGTAGAATCATACTCTTTTACCCAAGTTATTTTTTAAATGTATGGATAAAATTATAAACTAGAGGGAAAATAAGGTAGAAGAAATTAAATGTAGTCTTTAAGACATATTTTCAGTTGCAAAAAAGTAATTTTTACAAAAAAAACTACAAAATAACGAATTCTTAGAGGAAATGGGGAACGGGAAGACAATTAATTTATCATTTTCAATTATTGTATGAGCAAATAAATCTCTCATAGAGTTCACATGATAAGATCCATAAGCTCATACTCCAATCTCAGACGCTAATAGAAATACCTTTTCAACGTTCAACTAAAAGGTTGAAAATTCTGAAAAAGTCACGTGTTACAAAACGGCATTTTGGTGGCTTGACGTCACCGCACGGTATCACTTCTCAGGTTTACGCGTATTTCAAGTGGAAGGAACAGGTCTTGATAGTTCGTTATCTTCCAAGAAAGTAAATAAAAATGATAATTTCGTCAAAACATGCGCAAAATAACTTCTGATGGAAATACGTCGTGCGGCTGCAATGTACGAGGGTTTACCATATAGTTATGATGTACCACGCAAAACCCAAAAGGATTTACGGTGTATGTTCGGTCACGGGACAGTCCATTCGAAGGAAAATGTGAAGGTTCCCATAAAGTCCCACTTTTTTAAGCTCCCTAAAAAGAGAAACAGAGTTAAAAATGGCGGGGTGTTCAAGAGAGTGAGAGAGAAGGGGAATGAACTATGGAAGAGTATTGTGAAAAGAACACGACGCTAAACCTTCCAAGACCTACCACCAACCCCCTCCCACTCCTCCCGTCCCACCAACCTTCCTTACCCCCAAAAAACCCTCACCCACTCCTTCCTCATGTATGTGTATATATACTCACTGAGATAAAAATTTTCTGTAGTCACCTGATGATAACCTGAGTGTCGAAACCTAGGTAGTGGAGGAAAAATAAAAATTGTGGAAAAATCAAGTGTATTCATTGATATTATAGTGAAAAGAAGAGCAGAATTGGTGGGGCATATATTTAGACTCGAGAGTCTAATAAAGTGTGTGTTAGAGGGAATGGTGGAGGGGGAACGATTCAGAGGGAGGCCAAGGGAACAATATCTGGCGCAAGTAAGGAAGGATGCCGGGGTAACATCCTTCGCAGGAATGAAAAGGAAACCTCAGAAAATATGGGAATGGAGGTCTATATTCAAACCAATCTAAGGATGGATAACTGCGAGAAGATGAAAAAAAGAGGACTCAGTGCGTTGAAACGGTCATCGAGAGACGCATCTCTATCGGCTGCAAAACCTTATCAGGTTATCACGACGCTACCCTATCTTACATCTGAGTGTCAGACCAACTCTGTGGACTCTGCAGGGACAGACTGCACAATTAGGGTCAAAAATACCAGTCTGGCACCAACCAAACACGAGAAGGAATGTAAATTGCTTCGTAATGTCTCTTCTTTTATAATTTGTTTTCGATAATGACACCACGTATTTTTCCACAATCCTAATTTGGACGACGAAGAGGTGATCAGCGCATTGAAAACCTGAATCCATAACCAGAGTTAGGACAGGGTACCGACTGACAGGGGATACACGCCAAAGTGAATCGCTGGAGGAAGGTAATAAAACTTGAAGATGATTATGTAGAAAAAAATGAGTAGATTTAACATCATTTTTTCATAAGTGTGAATTCCACCATTTTAGCTTACATACTTTTTGAGAAAGAAAATGCAGGGAATCACTTTTTGGCCAACACTCGTATACTACTTCCAAATGCAATACCCCGAGTTCCCCATGACGTGTTTTCACGCCAACAGATCCGTGTAATGTTAAAGGAGTAATATTATCTAAAAACATCTTTTCTTGATAAAATTCATGTTCTGTAAATTCAAGAGTATTTACTTCAAATACATACAGTATTTATGTGTAACGCATGTTCTCCTCTGTGTAAATGGCCTAAAAATGACATCAATCCACTTCGGGTTTTGAGGTTTTCGTAAATGAATGCATCAATTAATGAAAAATCTGAGCTTCGAAGTAATATTTTCATAAGATGTTCAAAATTAGGTCTAATGAGTAAATCTAGGCTTAGTGCTCTCATTCATATTGGAGTGAATATTTGGGAAGGCGACCGACAGCTAAGGTCATTTGCGCCTTACGGTATACCTAAGGGAGTAAGGGTGGATAGAAACCCGGCGTCGGCATTAGTCTGCTTTTAACGAAAGGCGCCAAGGGGACCACGGATGAACGTCTCATCCGACAGACAGGAGTACTGTACTTGAAGTGCCCCCCACAAGACACTGAAGTAGGGATCGGGTTTCCTCTGAAAAATGTCCTTCTCTGCACAGATTTGAACCCTGGCCGTCCGTATGGTTAGCCAGTACTCTAGCCCGATCCCCCTCTCTTTAATATTTTTAAAACTTCAAGTACATACTCCTTCGGGTAAAATATTATAGGAAAAAGCGTTACATTGGAGCTTTTTCGTCACGAGAGCGAGTAATAATACTGACTTCAGCCTCCATTGTTTTTCAGCAGGATTTGATATTATGATTTTGTAACGAACTGAGGGAAGGGTGTAATTATCTTCAGACGTAAAACATTAAATAGTGATTATTAAATATCTAATTATACCATAGGGGATTTGTCCATAAAGTAATGACACTGGCTGCCCCGTGATGCTCCCGTCACCGGTAGCGCGCTCCCTGGCTGCAGGATTTATGGTGGAGGTCTTAGCTAAGCAACGCACTAGGAGGCGGTCGCGTCCGAGCTCTGACGCAGTGAACGTAAGTATAACGCACGTAGCGTAAAAGCTGTTTATGAGTTTTTGTCACGGCAGAAAATGTCAAAAATGGAACGTTCGCTGGAGCATCATTACGCGATTAAATTTTGCTTTCACCTGGGCAAAAACGCTTCTGAAACGCTTGCCTTGGTTAAGGAGGCTTAAAAAGACGACGCCCTGTCAAGGGCCCTGGTTTTCCGGCGGGTCAGTGAGGTCAAGAACGGACGGGAGACCTTAGAAGACATGGAGCGATCTGGACGACCTTCAACGGACAAAAATGTGGCCAAAATCTAAGGTAAAGACAATTTTCATTTTCTTACTTGACAAGCGTGGGGTGGTCCACAAATAATTTGTACCTCCGGGACGAACCGTAATCGCCGTTTTCTACAAAGAAGTCCTTGCGCGTCTGAACAGAGCTGTCAAACGAAAATGACCGGAGATTGCCGATCGCTGGAAGCTCCACCACGACAACGCTCCAGCCCACATTGCCTTCCTTGTGACCGCCTACCTGACCCGGATAGGGGTTGCAACCTTGCCGCAGCCACCGCAACGCCCCGATGTGAGCCCAGCAGACTTGCTCCTGTTCCCAAAGCTCAGGAGAGGCCTGAAAGGCCACCGTTTTGAAGATGTTCCCGCCATCCAACGGGCTGTCACAGAGTTTGAAAGAGGTAATGGCAGCTGATATCCAGGGAGCCTTTGCAGCGTGGGAATTCCGTTCGCAGCGGTGTATCGACGCCCAAGGAGACTATTTTGAAGCATTTAAACAATACGTACCGATCGGATCAATAAATTCTTTTTATCAGACCCAGTCTCATTACTTTACGGACACACCCTGTACATTGAAAAGTACATTTGATTAGAATTAGAAAGATAGATTTGGAAACAGTAAAAGTTTCCCTTGGCAACCGTGCCACATCCGTCGCAGTTTGTCGGCTACGTATTCCGACGAAACCGGAAGTATACTATTTCAACATAAATACTCGTGTTGTATTAATGATGACATAAGCTGAATAAATATGTAAGGTGCCTCAATATCTAATGCATGTTATATAAGATATAAGTTTTTGAAGAATATAATTCAGGTGGAAATAAAGATAAAAAAGTATTGTGAAGAGATGCCATCGCACTGCAATTTATACAATTCAATTCAGCGTTATAGTTAATAATTTATAAACCAATATATTATTTTGTAAACTCGAGGTAGTTTAATGACAGTTCAAATATAAAGGTTTCTCCATAAAGAAAAAATATTAATTCCATGCATATGGAAAGTACAACTGATTTATTGCGATGTAAAATGTTCATGTAAAAGCCACATCTGCCGTCGGTTTTTGACATTTTATAGACTCATTTATCCAGTGACATGATAAAAAGACATCTGCTGTGCTCAAAGAAGTTAGGAATACAAACTAGGAAACAGTGTGCGGAAAAATCATGTGGAGCGTCGTTCACTACGGAGCGGAAGCATGGACCTTTGGAGAAGCTGACTAGAACAGACTAGAAGCTTTCAAAATATGGTGCTACAAGAGGATGCAGAAGATAAAATGGACGGAAAAATAAGAAATGATGAAGTTGATGGAAGAGTAGAAGAGGAAAGGACCATATGGAACACCATACAGACAGAAAGAACCAGATGGATTGGGTACACTCTGAGACACTTGGGATTTGTGAAGAACATAATTGGAGGTAAAATAGAGTCAAGAGTCCCCAGAGGAAGACCCAGGATTAGGTTCATGGACCAAATAAAGTACGTAGGAAGAGATACCGGGAAGTAAAGGACCTAACTTTAGATAGGAAAGGATGGAGGGCTGCAGTCTACCCATCTCAGGATTGAACAACCAAGGTAGATCATAATTTCCAATGTATTGGAACAACTGTGAGAGTCGAAACCAACAAAAGATTGGGCCTTTTCCATTCCATAATGATTGCTTCCAATAACTGCTAAATATGAATTCTTCTCTGAGAATCCTCACTCTCCACTTCCGATGCACTAATATTCCGCAGTGCATTGATCAGTCACGTATTAAAGCACCATAGCTTCTACATAATTACTACGGCGGAACGTTCTAGATCGATTCTCACATGGCATGCCACTCAATGTGTCATTAAACTCTTATATCATAATTTACCGACGTCAAACCGGATATGAGACAAGTATGTTGCGAAACGATTCCCAGCCTGACGCTCAATTTATTTTGCAATTGTTTACCAATCCATTTATGAATGAATATTGTCATTGTTACAACTATCTTGTAATCTTTTATAAATTATAATGACCCTGGCACTGTATGCAGACGAAAAGGTCTCATTAGTAAAAATTGAAAAAAGGAAAGGTTTAAAAAAATTAGAACGACAATTTGTTAAGTATAAATAAATAATACGTCCATGGGTATCATAATCTACGCCTTCAGATAACTTTACTCAAATGTATCCAATGCTGCTTGGATATCATTTTCGCCAATTGCTGATGTTGGAAGAAAAATAACATTCGTGAAAGTTGGGAGTAATCATGTCGTGTGCGAGAAAGACAATCGACCTCAGATCAGCCAGTCTATAACAGAATGCAAAATAAAACTCCAAGTAGCCGTGATGCCTTTGTTTGAGAAATATTTCCATTTAATCCTGATTCAAGAACTAAAAGGGTGACTCTACTTATGATCTTCAGCTCAAAGATAAGCGCATCAGAAATTCAAAGATTTATCCACATCATTTCCAAGATATTCCCACGGGATCTTGTTATCGGCTGTTAAATACTCACCGCATATCCGTACCTTCTACATCCAAGTCCTCGAACTTAACATGTATAATTTCCATAGCTAAAGAAGCCTTTTCGAAGATGAGGAAATTGATGAGGGAATCTGAGAAGATGGGTAAAAAAAAGGCTGATGAAAACTATAGTATGGAGCGTAGCGCTGTATTGGTCACATACTTGGGCATAGCGAAGGGAGAATGTACGTAGATGTATGAGGCGTTTGAGATGAGGGTGTGGAGAAGGATGGAGAGGGTGAGCTGGGCGGTGAGAAGGACGAATAAAGAGGTACCGGATATGTTTGGAGAAGAGAGGAAGCAGGTAGCGGAGGTTTGGAGGAGGCAGAAGAGATGTATGGAGGATATTTTTAAAGGGGAGGGAATGTTGAAGAGGACAATAGAGGGGAAAACGCTGGGGAAGCGAGGAAGAGGAAGGAAGAGTATAGGAATTCTGGACGAAATAAGAAGAAGATGATTAGAATATTTTGATGATGAGCAAATGAAGGATCATTCATTGGAGCCCAAACGGAAGGATGTGCCAGAAGGATTAAAACTGTCCAAATAACTACCAATCAGCTAGAAGAATACTAAAATTAAGGAATTGTAAGAATAATTGCGTGGAAAGGTAAAATTTTGTTGCTAATATCAGGAGAGGGCATTTTTTTCTCTAAGTTTGCATAATAAGATTAGAATGACATTGAAGTGATTTTACAGTGGAATTTCCTGAAAATGCATGCGACTTTAGAGAGTTTCGGCAGGGTTACCAGAAGATTAGCCTTAAACAGGTTCTCCTTCAAGGCTACCAAAAGTTACTCAAAATTTGCTATTGAGAATGTATTTTGTGTTGGAGCAATAAACTTATTATTATTATTATATATGACATTTCGCGTCGAGACCACGGTATTTTCAATGGAAATCAAGTTGTTCAATCAGAAATTTGGGGGCGGGAAAAACTACTGTCCAAAAACCTACAAACCAGCTGGTAGACTAGTCAAATGAATGTATGGGTACTCACAATCGAAACTTCTCGTTCCATCGCGGGTTGAGCGTGTGCGCCTTGACCGAGGTGGCTCGGATGAACTTGGCCGGCACGGCGGAAGACGACGAAGAGGAGGTGTAGGGCGGCGTCGAGGACTGTGGCGCCGACGACGGGTAGCCGGTCGTCGAGTCGGAGCGGTGTTCGACACCCCGGCGGCTGCCGCGCTCGCTCCCGCCACGCTCCCGCTCTCCGGAGCCGTGCTCGCGGCGCTTGAAGCTCAGCCGGAAGCTGTGAGGAGCCGAGATGGAGAGAGATAGAGTGAGAAATAATATCAGAACCAGGAACAAATCAGAACAAAGACAAGGAGATTTAAAGTATGACAGTATTCAAGACTAACGCAAATACGGAGTTGAAATACATTACCAGCGCATTTCACCGCCGTATTCGCGGTATGCTTGTACACCGTCTTTACAGCCAAGCACGGCGTAAAGTGCTGGTTTAGGATGCAGTCGCTTGGATGAGACTTCTTTGAAACCCCCTCCTACCTTGCGTTACCGTCTCTGATGGACCGCATGGGCTTACTCGAAATAAAATTCACATTTTTATACTCAGTAAGCACATTAATGGCGGTAGAATGGTGGAAATGGTACATACATATTGCGTTTCACCTCTTTTAGAGGGATTAGGTTGGGATCCGTTAAAGACTCGGAGACTACAAGCTAGGCTTATTTCTTCTTGAAAAATTCAGAACAAGTCTGTTTCAGAGCGACACAAAGGATATACGCCACGCTATATCTTTCGGGTCGACAGAAGCGATAAAATAAGACATAGGTAATTTCCAACCAGGTTGGTACAAAAATTTGTACTTTCCACGCACATAAGTGACAGTAATCAAAACTAAGCTCCAAACAAAACACTCCCATAATACACTTCACCATTTCACCTCCCAAAATCTTATCTTCAACACCTTTACACGGCTGGTGTCCTAACACCCCCTACCACACGCCCATGCAGCCGCTCGTAGGATAGTATGTAGATGTTAACTTATTCCTAGATCTTACTCAGGGGACGTTGCAAGCTTTGATGGTTAAAAAGTAATAGTACCGCCGTAAATATTCAGGTTTTTGACGATTTACTGTTTAATCATGTTACTTAGTTGATACTTCCTGAAGATATTACGGTGTCGCGAAACAAGCTGGAGCAACTAAAAAAAAATTATTTAGAGGTATCGCAAATTTGTTTTTTTTAAGGTTCTCTCATAGGTAAAGGTTGCATGTGTTGTCGCCAACACCTAGGAGTTGACAGTTGTTAGTATGGTGGCTAAAATTAGAAATTCCTGATAATATTCAAATGAAGTAATTTTTACTATTTTGTGTAACCGTTATTTTGTCGTGGAATCCTTCCTTCCTTCCTTCATTGAAACTTCTTCATCCATATCCTTCTATGAAGTCAATCCAGAGACTCCTCGTAAAATCTGATTTTTTTCCCACGGCCAAAAACATATCCGCCGACACATCTTAAAGAGGTCTAACACCCCCTGGCACAAGCCAATTCGTCGGGTCGCAGGGTAGTATGTAGATAATTGCGAAGATTCATGTCGATATGTCAACATAAACTTCGAACGACCATGGTTCACACTAGCACTAGGTTTCGAAAGATTTCCACGACGGCTTTGCTCCTAATGGCCAGTTGCAAGAACATTTAGTTATAAAACCAATTGTTATGAGATCCATAAAGTTATAGATCTCATAAATATATTCCAGTTGCAGGAACACATCTACTAGTTACATAACCTATTTACCAATAGTTAATAGCTTCGAATAATTTATCTAATCTTCCAAGGCCGGATAAAATTTATGAAAGCTTAGCCTCTGAATAATTGCTAATACGCATGATAATTAGTTAGTAAGAGTAAACAGACTGGTCATCTGTCTCAATATAACTCTTTTATCAAGTAATTAGGTCTCCAAGCGGTCCGCTTGTGCATCCGCCATCTTGGCTATTTATGGAACTCATAATTCCATAAGTTGGATCGAGTTAGGTGATACTTTGTGAAAAAGTGACATGATAAAATAAAACTTAAACGATGTATTTAATTCAATTTTAAATTGTTAAGTGAAATTGTACCGTTTAATCTGTCCCCACTTTATCATGTACCTGTTCCGCCTTTCAAAAGCACACCTCCATCATCCTGACCTTCAACACGTTACCTATTCCTATTCAATCACACCCTCAAAGCCCCTACCCCGACCACTCCTGCAGTACCCTCCCTCCCTCTTTGTGAATATATATATATGGGCTCGCCACTGGGAGAATGTCAGAGTACCCTTGAAAATGACACGCAAGAGTCGAAATCGGTAGGGTTTGGTATTCCAAATAAAGATTGAGAAATACATCGTTTAAGTTTTATTTTATTATAACTCCACGCCATAAGTTATGAAACCAATAAATTTATTGAACGTTTATTGTAATACATTGAATGGTTGCAATGGCTTATGAGTCCGATAACTTTATAGAATACGTATGTGTCGTTCCTGCAAGGTGCAAACCTTCTACGTACCTGTGGTGTTTCCTCAGCTTTTCGTGAGGCGAGTCGCCGCCTCCAGAGCCTCTGCCGTCTCGCCTCTCCTCGCTGTCCGCTGACTCCAGGGGAGTCCTGGGCGATCCAGGCGGAGTGTCCCGGTGAATGGAGCCGACGCTCCCGGCAGCGGACATTCCCAGACCCACGCCCGTGTTGTTACCGCCAGGCTGAATGCCCAGCATGCAATAGGGGTCGCTGAAACCTGGACGCCGTCAAAACCATACGTTAGTCGATCGGATGTGATAAACCTTAAGTTCCTTTCCAGGCATGCCCTCTACTAGATAAAGATTTTGCAGAAGATTGTGGCACTCGGCTGCGTAGAGTGTGGTATCAAGGAGAGTGAAAATCATGGAGAGTGACAATGGTGGACCATGGTCCCCCGCAGAGATGCCGAAGGTAAACCTTTCGTTCCTCTTCTCTCTCCTACCCATGCTTGCTTCACCCTCCTAGACGTCAAGTTCTTTGCTGGCGAGTGCCATCAAGCTCTGCGATACCTAACACTATTCTTTTTTCAATCAGTAGTTGTCACCTGAATCGTAAGGTTGAGTAGTTTTTACCAAGAAGTGATGAAAATAAAGTCTGCAAAACCATTGGAAAACTTTCATAATGAATTAATTGCAAAGACTGATCGGTTAATTAAGTAATCTGTACATTATCACAATTGTTCCAGAAAATTACAATGAAGTATTGAATACTCTGGTACATCTAATTTTATTGTGAAACAAAATAAAGATTTTTATATCTGCTTACAGACTTAAGAGAAATATCTGGCAACCACATTCTGAACGTTTTCATTGTGACGGTGGTTTATGGATTATGTCTGTGTTCTGCGGCCCTTTAAAATATTTTGAAGTGTTTGTTGAATGGATGATACAAAGTAATGACTTTTATTCTGTCAGCGTGATTGTTTTTTGAGGATGAAAGAAGAAATTAGTTTCAGCACAAGGGGAGCGTTAGTGTGTCTGATTATTATGCTGCCGGAGGTAATAAGACGTTTGGGATGAAAATTATAGCGTCAACTTTTCAATAGACGTCTTTCGCTTAGTAAAAGCAAACGATATGCATCAACGAGTAGTTTTTTATAAATCACAAAAGAATGTACCAAATAGTCAGCTGTGGTAGATATAACATAAAGTCTCGTTAACTTGATCGCATCCTGCTGATGCCGAATGTCTCACCTGTAAATTTATTATATTTGAGACATTATTTTGAGTTTATCAGCATTTTTATGTGAATACAATCTGTGAAAAAACACTCAACAAACATCAGAGCTATGCATTGACACTATTATACAATTTGCTTGTCGCAAATCTTCAGTTTCGTTCTCCTCTTCTAGGGGTTAAAAATGCTTGTTGTGGATACCAACCTGTAACTGTTATAATTTAAATGTTCAGCAGTCCAACTTCCACCCTGGTAATGGAACAACAACTATAGGTGGCACCCGCCTACAGTGGACCCTCGGGAGCCCCCACACACAAATCCACCATCCCTCGGAGAGACTCATGGCAGGGCCAAAGCCTCTGAATTACACTGAATTGCACCTGCAGGTACGTTCACCTCACAAACACATGCATTCTCCCACTTCTTTTTCCTTACACGCAATTTCAACGCCACATCCTTTTACACCTTGGCTCGACACACTCTCCCCGCGTTCTACCCCTTTCCAAAAAACCTCACCGTTGCCACCTCATTGTTAATACTCCCCCCTTTCTATCTCCCACCACTCCATGCTCAAATTGCAAAAATACTTTTAGTTAAAACCTTTCCTGCAGAGCCATCAACCGATCGAACCACTCCAAGGGCTGCCAACTCAAAACCTTCCAGCCAAACACGCCACGCCAATAAACGCCAATAAACACGAAAACGACTGGCATTCGTGAAGGCACTGGATATGATACCCATTACACCCCCAAAACTATTTATAAACCAAAATTTACGATATTGACGACGGTAAAGCCGATATTTAAACGATGCTTTTTGTATGTAGGACCAAAAGTGTACAGTTTATTACCTCATTCATTCATTGAATCTAAATCTGTAAAAATAATATCGAAAAATGTACAGTCTTAGCTTCCCACCAAAGAGAGTGTAGAGGAAATATTACTGTAAATGCATTTGGAATAACTCTATAATCGGTCAATTTGTAGCTTCTTAAGGTCCGCATTTACATTTCTAAGTAATTGTCTTGGTCTCACTACATGAGCTCTATGTATGTTTAAGTGTAAGCATAACATGTTATCATTTGGTGGTAGCCTTAAACAGGTTCATTTTTGGGGTACTAAAAGTTACTCGCAACTTGTCATTGTGAATTATTTTTGTGTTGGAGTAATAAACATTCCTATTATTTAAGAGAAATCTTGCTGATTTAGTCTTCACTTAAACTCTTATCGGGAGATTGATTTTATTCCTCATGAAATCCTCTCTACGGAACTACGTAGAGCGCCACTGCTTTATATAGTTCCGTGAACTGCCACTGCGTGGCGTTTCGCCCGTACTTCCGGTACGAGTCTTTTCCTGTTGTAACGAGACTCGTGTGTCACTCGTTTCCTACCTCTCCTGCCAAGCAGTTGTATCTGTATGCATCTCAATATACTTTGACTCATTGAGTGTATTCGTTCTTGATTTCCCAGCACAAATCCTCTAAAGATATACTCAACTTAAATTCATGGTAAACCTTCACATAATTCGGTCGCGTTTTCTTCAAGGGCTAAGTTACCAGGCACTATTTTTTGCGAGAAAAAACTCAATAAAGAAACAAACCATCATTGTTTTTGTGCATTTCATTCCTTCATTGGTAGGTGTATTTTGAGCACTTATCTGACATTTCACACTTCGCGTTAATCTATATCTTAATCTCAGATTCAGTGGTCGATGATTTTTTCTTTGTCTTTTTGCAATCAGGCTGAATATAATAAAAATACGCTATTGTAATTAGAGACAGCAAACGTAAATTTCAGTTTTGATTCTTTCCACTTGGTACTTCATAGGTCAGGGAAGGATACTTCACTGCAAGTAAGTTTTTTAAGCCTTGACAAAGGGTAGTTATAATGGTAAAATGCAATTTAATTATAGGGCCTTCTACAATTAGTTAAGAGGCAGGGGCTCTTTAAGAGATTCATATGACGTGTAATTTCCATTAGTGCTGAGGAGAAATGCAGTCAATAGAAGCAGGAAGCTTTACAATGGTATGCAGTATACTAACAGAATATTCATGAATCTCGCAAAGAGTAAATATTATCTCTCAAAATATTTCCTTAAAATTTAGCGTCACGTTGGAGATAATTGCCACGTGATTTTAGATGAGCACACGAAACATGTTTGGCAATATTGCACTCCACGAGGCCAATGGTGTCAACTAAACGAGGAACGCTCCTTATTAGTTTAGCAGCCTTTCGATGCAAAATATGTCGGATGTTAGGATGAGAGGATAGATGAAGCACCAAATAACTATTTGTAAATGAGGATTTGGAGATTTGTTTGCCGTGTTAATTTCCATCAGACCGGAGGAGCGATGCAGCTAACAGAGGATACAATATTAACATAGGACTATGAAGTGTGCTAATACATCCAGGGGTGCTTCTAGACAAAAATCTAGTTATTTATTGTATCTGAATTAAGGTTGTTTTAGCGAAAAAGTTCCATAGTCATAATAGTATAGCCCATATTACGACATTCCATAATTCCGATTCCATAATAGTATAGCCCAATAGCCCATATTCCGATTATATGTTTTAATTTCACCACTTCATGTAGGACGCGTAAATAAAATATTTCATTATTATGGTGCAATAATAGAGTTTTATATGACA
This sequence comes from Ceriagrion tenellum, assembly GCA_963169105.1. Classification (NCBI taxonomy): domain Eukaryota; kingdom Metazoa; phylum Arthropoda; class Insecta; order Odonata; family Coenagrionidae; genus Ceriagrion; species Ceriagrion tenellum. The sequence continues at coordinate 53,455,218 of OY720644.1, forward strand.
GAAAGTGTAAGTAATTTAAAGAAAATATCTAAGTAAGTCTTTAACTTGACTCATTTAATTGTCGCGGTACGTTTGAAACGGAGGGATTTTGTTGTGATTCCAAAAAAATTACTGCGGAGACAATATGATTAATTTTCACAAACAGTTGAAAATCATACAAACTATACACTTAATTTTTTGACGAGATTTAGGCGTTATAAATTCCTTATTTTTAAATAAGGAATCTCTGGAGTGCACACACGTACTATTTCCCATTTAAAGGGGCTGGTATTTTTTGGCAAATATCTCGAAAAGTTATGCGGTTAAGGGGTTGAATTTTTGCAGTCATTGGAAAGTTGAGATATTCTTCTTAAAAATGAGATCAAATTCATTGAATTCCAGGAGAAATGATATTTCGCTTTTACTTCCTTAAGGTGGCTCTAGCCTCAAGGTCACCTATTCCAGATTTTCTGGAAAATATACTGTAGGTTCATTTATAAACTGAGACAATAATAAAATAGGGCTTTCCAAGATCGTTTTTCCGAGATTGAGCTCTGAATAAGACGATGCTAACATGGGCTCTTACGGAGATTGTTCAAATTACAGCAGAAAATCGTCAAATTGAACGAGAAAGCGTGTTCAATCTTAAATGAAAACTGTTTACAAGGATTGAAAGGTTCAGGGAAATTGTATAAAAATGAAATATAGGCACTTTACCGTCCATTTTTCAAAGTAATTAGCAAATTACTGCTGTAATTGAAGTTAAAATGCGGTAGTTCTTTCCAATGGGCGCTGCTGTCGGCTTCTCGGACAAAAAGAACGAATCCTCTCTTTGTTCAAATCTAAGATTGGTTAACTGCAGCCCTCTACCCTTCCCTATCAAATTGCTATTTCCCTTACCTCCTATAAATATATATGATTCGATAATCCTCGTTCCCACTTGGTTATCAGCCCTCTGCCATCATTTTCTTCTTTTAACCCAGCGTTTCCGGTCAGGGATGTATTCCTTCCGTCCAAGAATATCTTTCACCATTAAATGAAACATGGAATACATGAACTAATTGAGGAGGTATGGAAATCAGAGGAGATGCCGGAGGAATGGACACTAGGGGTCATATGTCCCATACACAAAAAAAAAGATAAAGCTGTGTGTGTAAATTATAGAGGAATCACACTGCTGAGTGTAGGTTATGAAGTGTTGGCCAAGGTCCTGGCGAAAAGACAAGCAGTGGAAAATCTACTGGGAGAATATCAAGGAGGATTCCGTCAGGGAAGATCAACTACAGATCAGATTTTTACCGTACGGCAAATTCTAGAAAAGTTCTGAGTTTAATGTGTTTTTCTATCAAATGTACATAGATTTTAAGCAAGCATATGACTGAGTGTTTCGAGGAAAGCTTATGGAAGCCATGAAGGATTTTGGCATCCTAAACAAAATAAGAAGGCTGTTGAGAATGACACTTAAAAACTCGAAAAGTATTGTGAAGATTGACGGGGACTTTTCGGAGGAATTTGGCATCAAAAGAGGCAGGGTGATGTCCTTTCCACAATGCTTTTTAATTTGGCATTAGGAAAGGTTATTAGACAGACTGGGGCAAATAATCCAGGAGGAAAGATTTTTAATAGGATGAATCAATTTATTGCATATGCTGATGACCTGGTGATGTTATCAAGAAATAGTCGAGAAAACGAGGAGACATTTGTGCATCTTGTTGAAGCAGCAGAAACAATGGGTTTGAATATTAACGTGAAAAAAACCAAATGTATGGTGTTGTCCAAAAAAAGTGGAAAGAGGAGAAGACAGAGATAAAATATTCAACCAAATAGAGATAGTAGAGCACTATAAATATCTGGGGACAATAGTCACAAATGATAACTATTGCAAAAGAGATAGAAGCGAGAATTACAGCAGGAAATCGAGGGTACTATTCTGTGCAAAAAGTATTCAAAGCAAAAACCGTTAGCAGAAATACAAAGAGATTTTTTTAAAAATGTCATCAGGCCCATAGTCACCTATAGTTCGGAGGCATGGATATTGACCGTGAGAAAAGAGAATTTGTCACAGAGGTGGGAAAGAAAAATTCTCCGGAAAAAATATGGACCAGTTAATGAAGAAGGACAATGGAGGATTAGAAGGAATGAGGAATTGCAGCAGCTGTATTGGGAAGATGGAATATTAACAGAGATTAAGAAATCGAGAATTAGATGGGCAGGGCATGTACAAAGAATGGGTGGGGAAAGAGTAGTGAAAAATGTTTTAGACGGAAAACCAGAATGAAGAAGAAGTAGAGGAAGACCCAGAAAAAGATGGGTGGAGGATGTAGAAGAGGATTTGAGGAAGCTGGGGGTTCGGAGGTGGAGAAAAGTAGCGGAGGACAAAGAAGAATGGAAGGGAGTTGTGAAGAAGGCAAGGGTCCTACATGGGCTGTAGCAACGACGATGATGATGCTGATTAAATGGAACGCTGAGAAAAGTTAATCATGAAAGTGAAGAAAGTTACTTCTCTCTCAATGGCCATTTAATCCTACGATTGGTTGACTGCAGCCCTCCAACTTTCCCTCTCTAATGCTAGTTCCTATATCTCCTGGTATCTCTTCCTTTGTACATTCCTCTTTATTTGGTCCATAAATTTATTCCTCGGTCTTCCTCTGGGGACTTTTCCCTATATTTTATTCTCAGTTATGTTCTTCACAAACCCATTGTGTCTCGCCGTGAGTCCAATCCATCTTGTTCTTCTTTTCTGCCTGATATTCCATATGGTTCTTTCCTCATCTACTCTTCTGTACACTTCGTCGTTACTTATTTTCCATCCATCATCTTCAAGATCATCCTCAAGCACCAGATTTCGAAGGCTTCTAGTGTTTTCTGGTCAGCTTTTCGAATGCTCCATGCTTCCGATCCATAGAGTGCCACGCTCCTCACGAATATTTTCACATACTGTTTCCTGGTTTGTAATCCTACCTTCTTTGAATACAGCAGTTGTATTTTTCTGTGAACGTCTTCTTATTTTGAGAAATTCTCCGCTTGATGTCCGTTGTACTTATTTTATCCCACGTGATGGTGCTCCCGAGATAGGTGAAGGAATCCACTTGCTCTAATTTCTTTCCTCTCAGGGTGACTTCTACATTCAGCTTCTCTCTTCCGCATACTAGGATTTTAGTCTTTGTCTTATTTATTTTCATGTCGTATTCTTGGAGAACTTGGTCAATTACGATTAGTGACCTTTGAAGATGATCGTCATTTCCAGCTCCTACGGCTGGACTAATGTAGCCATGAAATATACATTCGAAGAATAACTTGCATCTTGTGTACCTTATTTTAGGTTTCCGTTGGGTAGCCCATTTTATAAGCGAAAGCAGGATTTTTTAAAACTGAATGTGGAAAAACGTGTATCTTAGTATTTGTCTTGACTCACACAGTGAGGCCAGAGCTATCTTAAATTTTGCACTGAGTTGGAGATTTTTATCCTCGCGGACTGAAGGGATTCATGAGGAGCGTACATTTGGCCACAGTGTTTTCCATTATGTCTTGACTGTCAACTAAACGTGGAGCGCTCTATATTAGTTTTACATCCTTTCGATGCAAAGCACGCGGGGTCGAAGGGTGAAGCAGAAAATACTTTTGTAAAAAGATGTGTTCAGGTTGATGGAGCGAAAAGAAGTCGAGCAGTCCACGGTAACGAAAACGCCCCTTTCCAATCCTTGACCTAGATTAAGCCGCGTGATCTCTCCGTTCACTTCCGTCCCGAAACCCCATCCATTTTGACTCTGTCACGCCCCTCTAACACACCTTAACCTTCTTTCTTTATTTTTCTCCTCATATGCCCTGAAACTTCAGAATCCCTGCATGGAGCCGTGTCGCCCATATATCCGGCCCCAGAACCCACTCTCCACGAGCACCTCCCAACCGCTAAACCCAGATATTCTTTTTTTTTTGACACACCGCTTGAGGCAAACGTGACCGAATCCGTTTTTCCGGATTCATCTCTCGAAGACTTCAACAAAAACAGCAACTTAACTTAAGGCTGTAACGTCAGCATCATGATCACAGGCCGATATTTTCATCGCCGGGAGCATTTCATCCGCTCTGGTACGCCAATCAATAGGCGATGTAGCAGCACACTCGTCATTTGAAATCGTAAATTAAATATTCATTTTCTGGAAGTCAAATAACCACGACTGCTTCATCAATGGTATTAGTTTAAGGCTACCAAACAATCCCGGAAATTATAGAAGGCAAAATGCATTATTTTAGTAAGATTTATGCCACTATCGATTTCGCCGCTCAAGGGATAGGTATATTTTTCATTAAAGTTTGATTCTTAAGATGGCTGCGTTTATAGAAGTCAATTTTCCTTTTGTTTTCACTAGCTTAGTTATGAGAGACATCACAAAAAAAGAAAAATACTATTTTCCGGGCTTACAATTACGTCCCAGCATACGTGGAGATAGAATTTTTAAGAGATTTATCTATATCCCACAAATGACGGAATTTATTGAAGAGAAAATGCATAATTTCAGTAATATCAGTGTTTAAGTCTACGTCGTCGCTCAAGGAATACGGTAATATTTCATAACAGTTAAACACTTAAGACGGCTGCATTTACTTAGCATAATCTTCTCTTGTTTTTAGTAAATCAGTCACATGGAATACAACGCAAAATGCGAAAGAGAGATACAATTTCCCGAGTTCTTATTTACGTTCCAACACGTGTGGAGATATGCTCAAGAGTTTTATCTTTCTTCCCGAATTGAATCTTTCTGTGAATTCTCCTCCTTTTTTTAACAATATTTCTTCCCGTAAGGGATTTGTATCTGAGTAGTGTGTGCTGCTTTTGGATGTTTATTCACGCCACTGCTCTTCTAAATCGTTTACTACACAAAGGACTCCTTAAGTGGCTTAAGGTAGTACGAGCGAGATAGTTCCCAAGTCATAACAGAGACCATATTCAAATTATACATTTTAATTTCACCAGCTGTGAGATAACGAATTAAATTTTGCATTATTAGTCTTGCAATAAACTAGTTTCACATGACAGAAATTGTAAGAAATCAAGTGAAAATATCTAAATAATTCTTTAACTTGACTCATTTTTTTCACGCGATACGCATGAAACTCCATCAAAACGGAAGGTTTATTGTGATCCCAAAGAACGTACTGTGAGATATTTTTCTTTAAAATGAGGCCAAATTCATAGATACCTTGGTAAAATGATATTTCGTTTAAACTACCTTAAAGCGGCCGATTTTTTCGGGAACGGAATGAACTTCACTCTCGTGAAAGCGACGTAAAATTTTCCCTTCAGTTGATTTCACCGCTGTGAGGCAGTTTAAGCGAGATAGTTCCCTGATCATTATTGAGACCGTATTCGAATTGTTACATGCAATGTTTGGAAATCCGTATTCGAATGTTAAGTTTTCATTTCAGCAAACTTTTTCTTCATAATGGTGCAATATTATACTTTTATAGGACTGAAATTCCAATGAATTAAATAAAAATATCTCTATAAGTCTTTGACTTGACTCATTTTTTCGCGCGATACGTTTGAAACTCCTTCACAACGGAAGTTCTTGTTGTGATTGTGAAAATTACTGCGGTGACTATATAATTAACTTTGAATAATGGTTGAGAAAACTTACTAACTGCACAAATTAAGTTTTTTGACGAGATATAGGTGTTTTAAATCCCTCGTTGTAAAATAATGCCTCTACAGAGTGCATTCACATACCATTTTCCATGTAAAAGGGCTGGTATTTTCTGGCAAATATCTCGGGAAGTAACGCGGTAAGGGGCTGATATTTTGGTATCTTTGTAAGAGTGAGATATTTTGCCTTAAAATGAGACTGAATTCATTTTTCATTTCAGCTGCTGTGGGGAACATAAATTAAATATTTTAGTAATAATGGTGCAATATTATGCTTTTACAGGACTGAGATTCTAATAAATTAAATAAACATTTCTCCACAAGTCTTTGACTTGACTCATTTTCATTCATTTCTTTACTCATTTCATCATATTATCATGACACCTCACAACATCTCTAGGTTTGACAAATGCGATATAATTATGGAGATACTCTGCCGAACAGATAGGTACAAAAACTCGTTCTTTCTCGTACAGATAGGTACAAAAACTCGTTCTCGATAAGCAAACACAATAAAAACTGAGCTCCTCTAAATACACTCCTTTAATACATGTCACTATTTCACCTCCATAAATTTTACATCTTTACACGGCTGGTGAGCTACCCACGCAACCTGCAACACGCCCACGCGGCGTCTCGTGGGGTAGTATGTAGATGTAGCGATATTTCGCTCAAACTATCTTAAGGCCTCAGAGTACGTTATTCCATAAATTATGAAAACTTCAATACAGCATCTTTGATGTGCGTTATGTAAACTGAAGTAAACAAAAAATATGATAACCATGATAATTTTAATGCAAAATATATTCGTAATGTTATGCCTGTTTTTACGCGATGCTGATTTTAGTGCGCAGTGGCGCTACCCGGGAATTTGCTGAACTACACAAAGTGAATAAACTGGGTCATATTTTTGGCATAGTTATTCTGATTTTGTCAAAATGCTCTAAACAATTTTACCAAACGGCGTGATTGTCCTGTAACCTTATCCCTAAGTTAGGCCCATAAATTTTAAGCAGCGCGGTATGTATTACGCTGTTGCTACTGGATTCCGCAAATATGCTTCCCGCTAGGGCGGCGCTATACTCAATAATGTGTGCCTGTATAACGTAAACGGCCGGTGTTGATAGGGATAAACGGTGAGACTTATCTGTGCATCAGTCTAGCTCTAGTTAATACTTGCAGATGGTTCTGACTCGCTTAATAAAAACGATCCATCAAGCGCTTTAACTTTACTTGCCCCTGAAACGTAATGGCGTAGTGGGCAATTGAATATGTATTATAAGAATGAAATGTGGACACTTCATATGTGGGAATAAAATTAAAATGTCTAGTCGTGTAACATCTAGCTGAAGCCGTGAAGCAACGAAAAACCAATCTATTTCTCTGGTTCAGTTGATGATCAGCGTGTTCAAAAACTTAATTGGGAGTATGTATGCCTCAAGTTGATACTTATTCATTGCCCTAAAATCTCAGTTTTCATAAAAATATTCACATACTAGCTGTACAGAATTTCAATTATGTAAGATCTTATCTACGAGTCAAGCATGTCACATTTTAAAGGCATGAGAATACACTATAACTTTCTTTTTTCTCTTTTTCACGACATTTTGAGTAATATGTTCCTCATTAAGAGCTTTTCATGATGATGTTAACATGCCATTATGCCTTTTTCCAGCCTTTAATTATTAGTACCATTTCCTCATGAGTTACGGCGCTGCTACCCACATTGTCAAAATGTGGGCGGAGCCTGCGGAATGTTTGGCAGCACATCTAACGTGGAGATTACCATCCAGTGTGTTTATTCATGCCCTAACTGCTGAGGGTGTGTTCCCACAATTGTAAAGAATTGTATTTCTCATTTTTTTTCGTCGCAAGGAAACGTTGCAGAAAAAAATAAGTACGCCCAACTTAAAAAGTAGGTCACAAGTTTTTATCGTAAAAAATCAGAAACATTTCTCTGCCCCAAACGTAAATGTGAGCTCGGAAAATAGTAGCTTTCTTTCGCATTATTGGGTGCTATCCGTCGTGAATAAGTCAAAAGGAACAAATTGAAGACTATTCTAAGTAAATCCAGCCATCTTAAGTATTTAACTTTTATGACAAATATACTTGAGCGGCGACGTCGACTTCAGCGAAAATATTACTGAGATTTTGCATGATCTCTTCAAAAAATGCCGTAATTTGTGGAAGAAAGGTAAATCTCCATTACATCTCCACGAATGGTGGAACGTAAATTTAAGCTCGGAAAATTGTATCTTTTTGTATGGGTAGTATCCGTTGTGACTAAGTTAGTAAAAACAAAAGGAAAATACACCTCTGTAAATGCAGCCAGCTTAATCAAACTTTTAAGGTAAATCTTTTTCTTACGGCGCTCCTTTCGCCACTACTACAGATACTGAGAGACGGAAAACGTTTTTAAGATAGTTTGAGCTAAATATCATTTTACCTAGAAATCAATGAATTTGGTCTCGTTTTAAAGAAAAACATACCACCCTTCCACTGACATAAAAAATTCAACCCCTTACCTCATTACTTTCCGAGATATTTGCCAAAATATACCAGCCTTTTTACTTGGGAAATGGCACGTGTATGCACTCCAGAGAGACATAATTTACAAAATGAGGAATTTCTTACACTAAAATGTCATAAAAAAACTAACAGCGCGTAGTTTGTATGTCTTCTCAAATATTTTTTAAAATTAAACATATTGTCGCCGCAATAGGTTCTTGGGTATCACAAAAATCCTTCCATTTTGAAGGAGTTTCAAACGCACCGCGCGAAAAAAATGTGTCAAGTTAAAGACTTATTTAAGTATGTTCCTTTAATTACTTACAATTTCTGTCATATAAAACTATATTATTACACCATTAATAATGCAATATTTAATTACTGTGTCTTATAGCTGGTGAAATGAAAACGTATAATTCGAATGTGTTCTCTATTATGACTAGGGAACTATCTCGCTCGGACTACCTTAAGGGAGATGGCCGTCGAGGCAGATTTCACTATACTCTCTCCTTTCGCGGCTGGAGTGGCTCAACACCCTACATACTACACGTATTTACGGCGCCTGGCAGAACACAGCATACAGATGTAGATGCATTCCGACGTAGACCTGCTCACGTTCCGGATCCGAAGATAGTTTCCTCTTTGTACTCTTGTGTTCGTCTCCGAGCGCTAACGCGAGGAGCTCCGCGTCTGCGTTTGTTTCCCCTCTCCACGAGTCGCTGCCAAGGCAACCGACCAGGGCGGTATCCATGGAAACCCAGAGCCTGTAGGGAGAAGTGAAAAAAACAGACGTAGACGGAGTGAGATGTTCTTGGAACACGATAGACTCAAAATAGGAAATCCAAAGAGGCCCGGAAACACGTCGTCGTCTTGATTCCTTGCGTCTGCAGCCATGCATGCAGGGAAATCCATGAATAAAATTGTTCTAACCCCGTTCCTCCCACCTGTCAGTCAAGGACGTCTAGCGATCTCTTATGGATGGCTGGATTTATGCGTGCTTCGCCTTCCGCAAGGGGAATGAGGATGAAAGTAGATGTTTTATAGAGAGCATTCTTATTTAGTCGACAGTTTTACAGGTCGTACGGTATGCGCAGTTGTCAAACTTACGTTAAATGACCTCACAACAATAGATAAACTATTTCGCACAGTCTGGTGTAATACACCTCTTTGGGGAATTAATATTTGCATAGTGGATGATGCGTACATGTACCGCTATCATTCTTTATTGCACTATATTAATTTTCCGTCTTCTCTTTGCAACATCGCACATACCACTTTATGGAGATTAGGGAGGCTACACAGTGACTGTGTGAGTGAAAGCATTAACTAAATTCCAACTTTCTTCAAATGATTTTTCAAAAATCCTGCTTTCGTTGAAGAAATGCGTTAGCCGTTGGTAATCAAAATTAAGGCAAAAAAATGCCAATTTTCGACGGTTACATTTTTCATAGCCATAGACACCGACTGCAGCGCCATTTATTTGGAATTACTACATTGTGACTTCAATTCTTTCAATAATTAGCCAATAACTCAAAAAAGTATCACAATAAAAACGTAAGTTTAATTTTTGATTAAGTTTCTGGCCTTTTCCGCTTCCCATAATAGTTTTCCATTAAGATAGCAATTTTACTAGATACAAAAATACTATTTTTCAATGGGTTTTTCCCATACTTCCATTGAACACCATGTAATTTCAAGTTCAATTCGCAAGAATAATAGAACGGAAAGGTTACATTTTGTTGTTCATATTTGATAGATGTTATTCATTGTGCCTCAGGGTCTGTCCTATCCATCTTGTTCTTCTTTTCTCTACGGTGTTCCATATGGTCCTCTCCTCTTCTACTCTTCTGAAAACTCCATGATTTCTTATTTTTTCCATCCATCATCCTCAGCATCCTCCTCCAGCACCAGGTTTCGAAGGCCACCAGTCTCTTCTGACCTGATTTACCAATGGTCTATGCTTTCGGTTGGAATTGGAGATTCCAAACGTTATATAGCAATTTTCATTCTTCGTGTGTGTAAGTGGACCGTATACCACGGTTAAAAACGCTTCCGCAGACGTGCCATTCGTAACATAATTATGATTCCTATTGAACATCAAGGCATCATGTCGAAGAAAAAACAAACACGCATCTATATACTGTTTTTTCTTAAATTTATGATTCCTCGCCGCAAATCCAAGACATATTGAGACAAACATTTTAAAATATAATTGCTGAATTACCTACACGAGAATTTGTATGGTTATTCCCACAGTATTGAACTGATGTACTTGAGGGGCGCTTAGTCCAAGAATTTTTTTCGACTTACCTGAAAATGTGTTAAAATGTGCATTCAACAACTCACAATTCGCGCTCCAATCACCTTAATTGGGGGTTATCACCGTCCTCGTAACTCTCATTATTCTTCATTTACCCCACACCACCGATTTGCTTCTTCTCTGGAGCTTTTACTGAAAATATGGATCTAGGTATAACAGCTGTTTAGGAGCACACTACAAGAACATGCTTTAATTACGCGTTCCCTTTCCTTTGAGCTTGTTCTGCTGGAAGTTCATCGACTTTTCTTCGGGTAGAGTGCCAACTTTTTTTGGGACTATTATGCTCACAATTTCTTTCTAGCTACCTCCATCACTGGTGATTCCTCATCACAGGTAGAAACATTATTTAATTCACGCAAACTTTTGCAGTGCAACTACGACGATCAATAGCTCTTCAATATTTCCTCCAACGGGATTAAAAATTACCATAATTGCAATATCAGAACGTTTTTCAAGGAGAATGCTTCAATAACTATATTTTCAGAAAATGAAGGATAAAATAAATGCTAAATTTATTTCAGCTTTCAAAAACCTCGATGGAGGTAGCACACTTCAGACACAGTAGTGCTGTTAGTCGCGTTTAGCAAAAAATAGAACACAATGTATCCCTTTTATTACAATGACCGTGGCAAGTGTTCATTTTCCTAGTACACTAAGCTATTCGTTTTTAAAAAGGTGGCATTCACTTGTTCATTAGTCGCTCAATCCTGAGATTAGTTGACTGCAGCCCTTCACTCTTCCATACCAAATGCTAGTACCCCTACTTCCTGGTAGATTTCCAATATAATTTCCTCTATATTTGGTCCATGAACATATTTCTGGGTCTTCTTTCAGGGCCTTTCCCTCTATTTTACCTCCAATAGTGTTCTTCTCTAACCCATTGTGCCTCAGAATCTGTCTTGGTCATCTGGTTCTTCTATTCTGTATGGTGTTCCGTATGGTCCTCTTCTCTTCTACTTCTCTGTACACTTCATCATTTCTTATTTTTTTCATCCATCATATTTAGCATCCTCCTCCAGCACCAGGTTTTGAAGGCTTCTAGTCTGTTCCGGTATGCTTTTCCAATGGTCCATGCTTGCGATCCATAGAGTGCCACTCTCCACACGAATATTTTACCAAACAGTTTCTAGTCTGTAGTTCTATCTCCTTTGAACCCCGTAGTTTTCTTTAAACCGAAATCTTTCTTAGCTTGGACTATTCTTCGCTACATATCCCTGGTAAAAAGTTGGCAATACTTTTCAATTATTCGTTACAAATCACTATGCTGATTACTGATGGAAATTAAAACCCAACAGACCTAAAAATTTCTCACCTTAACTTCAGTGCAGTACCTTCTTTCCAAAAGATCACTTCACAATGACCGTATGAAATTTCCAAAATTGATATGCCCTTGCATTCCACTCCAAAAGGCTGAGAGGAATTGATGCGAGGTAAAAATCGGAGGAATTCCTCCTTCGGGGATGTGTCTAGCTATCCGAACATACTTACGCAATGGTTTGAAGTGAATTCATTGGAGATGAAGGAGACGAGGACTGCGTCCTTGAATTGGACGGGCAACGGCATTGAAATAGATCTTCGTCTGCTTTCTCCGCGGGGAGACGGCTGTCAAATCAAATATTTCGAGGTGGGACTGCAATGGAATTCCCATTTAAATAATTCAAAAGAGAGCAATCGATCATTCCAAGATATATCCAATCCAAAGAATCCAGCCGGTCCTCAATACACCGCTGTGAAGGAACCTCAGGAGTAATCAAGAGTGTACTCTCCCTGGTGGCATGAGTGTGGCTCCATAAAAAAAGAGTAGTGCCCTGTAAAATTGATCCTTTATTGATAAAATGTTCGATATTCCAATAGTTTTTGAGTCTGAAATCAATTATAAGTCAAACCAAAAACGTAATTCGACGAGAGTAACTATTAACCAGATAATTCTCAAGTATACACGAAGCATTTTTTCTGAAGGCTGTTGATTTCTCTCAGCTAAAATCAAAAGCTACACACTGATGACTATAGCAGCGGATGAATTTTCTGTTTTCTAACTTGTTGTTACTGCCATGATTATGATAGATAGAGGTCTGCATCTGTTATGACCATTAAACCTGCCTTAGATGGTTGATTACGCTAGTAATTATCTAAATTTTCCAGCCTTTCTCTTCAAAAACGATGTTAATCTAACACTTTTTTTACAGAGAGAATAATGTGTGAAATTTAATCCTTATTAAAGGTATGTTTTCTAACATTGAACAATCGAAAATAAAAGGGATCCATGTACATATTTATCAAACGGTGACGTACATAATAGTTTAAAAAGTGAATTGGGCTTAATTCTTCCCTTGGCTCAGATAAATTTCAACTTGAAGGATCGAATCAAAGTTGTCTCAAGTCTTTAAACTAGGAAATTAGTTGCAGAGGAGAAGTTGTTCGATACTGCATAATGGCTTGGTAATATTATTTTTAGGGAATTCCACCTATTAGAGAAGGATTTCATGCAGGAAAGTCCAATTTTCCAATACAATGTCTTTCTTCATCGAAGTAAATGTCTTAGTTTGAGCGAAATATCGTTTTACCTAGAAATAAATGTTTTGGTCTCATTATAAAGAAAAATGTATCACTCTTCTATTAACACTAAAATTTAACCCCTTAACACATTACTTTCCGAGATATTTGCCAAAAAATACCAGTCCTTTTACATGGGCAATGGTACGTTTATGAACTCCAGAGGGAGACCTGATTTAACAAATGAGGAATTTCTAACACCTAGATCTCGTCAAAAAATCAAGAGCGTGTAGATATTATGTTTTCTCAATTATTTTTGAAAATTAATCATATTGTCAACCCAGTGAATATTCGGGATCACACTAAACCTTCCATTATGTTCGAGTTTCTAACGTACCGCGTGAATCAAATGAGTCAAGTTAAAGATTTATTTAGATATCTTCATTTTATTACTTACAATTTGTCATGTAAAACTATATTATTGCACCATTAATAATGCAATATTTAATTCATGTGTCCTACAGCTGGTGAAATCAAAACTTATAGTTCGAATATGGTCTCTCTTATGATTGCGGAACTATCTCGTTCGCACTACCTTAAGTTAGAATAAGAGGGCGCTTGCAATTGTAGACAATGCTAGAAGCTGTAATGTGGGCGTGGTCTGTCCGCCATCTTTGTCACCACAAATTTTCCATCAGCGCCTACGGGCTGACGCACCAATGTTGCAATTTTACGATATTTTCCATCGATAACTTACACGAAATAAGTACGCACATAAATCTTTGACTTGAAGTCTCATTACATACATTTTTCATTAACAGTAAGTCCTCGGTAAGCGTCGTTTTGATTTACGTCTGATTCGATGTTACGTCCATGCTGACAAGAGTCGTGGGAAAATGTTTCTCAATTTAATACTGATAAAATAGATCGTATATGCATATGATCGCGTTTTTTGATGATTGAGACATAATTATCCTCTCTGAAAAAGCTATTTTTTCCGGGATAAAGGCAAAAAAAATTAACGCCTTTGTTTTTCTGGGGATTAAAGTGGTAACGAATATCTGGGTCCATTTTACGTTGTTTCGACTTACATCGCTCTTCTTCAACACGCATCTCCGACGTAAGTTGAGGACTTCCTGTATTTAAATAACAGGTAATGCGAATTCTCGCTGAAAACTACGGTAAAATAGAGTGCAATTCATTTGTGTTCAGTAAAAAACGCATGTTTCAAGAGTTACTAGCCTTAAATTTGGAATATCTGGAGACTATTCATGATTTACGCCTGCTACTTTACACAATCTGTCGTGCAATCCAAAGAGAAGTAAAGAATGAGCAGGGATAACCATTGTGATAGTTAATTCGGTGGTCAGGCTACAGTTTGATGACGTAATGCCCTCTCCATTTACCTCCATTGTCCTACCTCTCTTCATCCCATACACAAAACCTATTCTATTCCTTAACCTTCCCCGCATGCCCTACATACCCTCCTTTTTCGCGGTCTTCAGCATATTGTTATTGCAGAGAGCGATTGTTGCTCTCATTATGGAGAACTTCCGCTACAGTACGCCTGAACCAGTGCAACTTAAAAAATCTTTAATTATTAGATACTATAGTCTACTGACAGTGATGTGGTGACGGTATAAATACGTTCTCACTCAGCCAATTTTGCGTTGTTTTGCCGCTGTATTGTGAGTCATTCGCATAACTCGTTGTCATGGCAGCGGCAGCATCGGATTAAAAACAGAAGACGGTGAAAAACCATATTAAGTTCAAACTTAGGTATAAATTCTGTTTATTGTGGAGGTAAAAATCTTTGTTTTTAAGTCTTTAAGGAAAAATATATGATCACGACGAGAATTGGCGATGATCATAACCGCTTAAGTTCGACTATGCCAACATTCTGAAGATTAAACACTCTTCTCCAGGAGAGAATCACGTGATCAAGAGATGACAGGCAGAAAGTTGGTCCCTACGGTCTGCGGCAGTTTCGGTGACGCAGGCAGCACCGTTCGTGGACAGATGGACAACCCAGACGGCAAAGTAACCAGCGTTGAAGATTTCGGCTTTGACTGGACAGGCAGAATGTGTCAACGCTAAAACACGAAAACGTAAAATAGATCTTCGACAGAAAATTTTCAATATAGTAAGTGTTTTGTTTCTTGAAAATCGCCAGAATAAATAATGACGACTCCGGCAGCGTGTTGAGGTGCCACACAACTCGTGACAATAACATGTATTTTGTGGTAGTGTGTAAAGACTGAGTATAAATCTTGGATTTCACACATCTGAAACAAATTCCACAAGTACATATTATCATTATGACAGTAAAATTTCATAAACACTCATGCATAATGCAATAAAAACATAGGCACCTATTAAAAGGAACACAGTAATATTAAAAAAATGAAATAGAACACCAAATTCAACACCTAATATAGTTTTTTTTAACGAGGCAATAACATCGCAAGAAATGTGCTGGTTTGAAAAATATATATCTCACAGTATAAGCACTCCGATTTTACATCATCTGCACCAACCACGCTACAAGATGCAACACAGAACGCGGATGTCTCGATCAGCAGTCACGGGAACTAATCAAAAGTACACTTTCTACGAGAGTAACGATCAAACTTTAATAGAGAAACAAACGACTAACAGACCAGTCAACCGACACAACTTGCTCTAAAGTCTCATTGCAGCAGCTAGTTCAAATTACGAGAAGGGCGGATTTTTATTAAAAGGAACTCCATAGCAGGCCACAGCAGCTAATTGTCCGAAAACAGTGCTCAATAGTTATATTTGTATATAGTAATGCAATCAAGTTAACAGCGTGAAACGTTTTCCAAATATAATGTGCGATCTATTCAAGTGAAAATGGCTTCTACTGGTGATTACTTGTGTGGCATTCATATATCAAACGGGACGTGACAGATGGGGATATGGCGTGAATATTAAGTGCTCAGCTAAAGGAAGAGAGTGACTTGTGGAAGGTTTGGAGAGTGAGGGGGCGAAAAAAGAGATGAATTTTATATAAAGGGCGCTAACTTCTAAAGATAAGACGAGGCAGAAAACGCGAAGGAATATGTGGGTGTCTCAATTATAATTTAAATCGCTCGCTGTACAAGGTAAAAAGATACATTTTATATTAGTTGACTGAGGCGTACATACTAAGTATACAATTTGTATTAGAAAGGTAAAGACAATACAAACAAGAAATTTTCTCTCCTAAATCAAAGGAACATCAATATTCATCGTCTATTTTTGAGAAGAAAAATGTCTAACCATTAAAAATTACGAAATAATTTATATCCCTTACGTAAGAAGGGACTTGTACAAAGTAGGAGTCTTGATGGTCACACATAGAACTATTGTTGTACAATGTAATTTCGACTGAAAATTTATCCATTAAATTTACTCATAAAACTATCATATTTTGTATTCTTTTAATTGAAGCTGTCGCTGCAACTGCCAATAAACAGAACGAATGATAACTGAATCAGAAAAATAACTTCAGTTTTTTTCAGTAATTTTGCAGACGCAGTTAACCTGAATTTTCAAAATTAAGTCTGAAAAGTTTGAGTTCCTCAGTAGAATCACAAATTAATGATAATGTACCAAAATCTAAATAACGCCTTCGATCACAGCGAGATCGCTTTAGTGTATTGGGTCAAATTTATATGCAGAAATATATTTAGTAACGATTAATAGCATCAGTTAAATGCAACCTATCCTCAATCGTGGAACTTTACCATCGAGACACCCAGAAAACCACCACACAAGTCTTGATAGGAAACTAGAAAACAGTACGAGGGTTATTGGGCAAAGAAGACGGGATGAGTTCAGGTGAAAGCGGACGAAGAATGGAACTAGGTGCCAGCCAAGAGGACGTTGAGGAACAGGTTTTAAAATAACTATTTTGATCCGAACTCGTTAGGCAATGCAAGTGATTTTATTCATAACGAAGTCATTCGTCACACACAAACAGTAAAAAAAAATTCGGGCAGGTTGGCATGGGAAGCAGATAACAGGCAGCATTATGACCAATCAAAAGTTCGACCAAAAGACTCAATGAACCATCATCCTATGAGTGCGAAAGCGAATCATACGGGAATGGGCCGGAGGAGTTCTCGGCGTTCTGTGATGAATAGATGAATGTGCATTCAGGAATGAAAGATAAAGCTCTGTAAATAATCATAGTTTTACGTTTGTTTCGGTTCCTCGGGAAAAATATGCAAGATATAATTATTTTCCCAAACCCTTGAGAAAATTTCAATCTTAGAGCCTAAAAATGGAAAAATCATTGCGGAATGCTTCATCAAATATGAGTTTTGATGGAATTATGATCATCATGCAAAGAGGTTGGTTCTTAAAACGAATAAGAATGCATCCTTTCATATTTTTGTGAAAAAATCCTTTAGTGACTAGGTTTAAAGATTCCCTACCCTCAGCAGCTGAGTACGAAAGTCACGCCTGGCATAAAATATGGCAAAAGATAATGGGAATGACTGTCCAGGAAAATACTTATTTATGTAAAAGCAATTGATCAATTGGATGTAACACTAGAATTCTAATTTTTATCAACTTGAGAAACAAAAATGACTTAATTACTCCAGTTGTTTGGGATTTACTCAAGCCAAAATTAGTGGCTTCATCTTAGAAAGAAATAGCGCCAGTCAGCGCCTACGAATAATAAAAAAAGCAATAAAATTACTTAATCGTCTCCAAGATTTCTTATATATTGTGTTTTTCAGTGATGTGATAACTATGATGCAATGTCTATCTTTTTTATTATCCTCGGAACAAATGTCCTTTACATTAATTTAAGTAAAAATGTACACTACAAAATTCAGAATAAGCTGAGGAATTTTCCATTAACGTGGACCTTATGATAACTCGTTCACACCGACAGTTCTCTGATTCAAAACTGTCGGTGAGGAGTAAATAGGAAGATTGATAAAAATAGCACTGTTTAAAGTACCTTGGTACTTTTTTTTCAACTTTCTCAGACCTCACTTCCGGGACAGAAAATATTTGTAATTTTATTCTATGTTTTACTGTAAAACATTGACCATTTAGGAGGAAAGTACATCCATCTGAAGATACTTGAAAAACCTTGAGATAACCAGTTCAAAACAAACGTGAATATCATTAAGACCGATTTATTAGTGTTTGGGACCGTAAATGTAAAATTTAATCTCCATTCTGATTCTATTTGACTATTCTGATTGTTTTTAAATTGAAGAGCATGGCATAAATATGGATACCTGTGGCAAATCTGACATCGCACGTTGTTGTATGCAGATAATGTACTAACCCACTATAATTTATTTACTGTATCATGATAGTAATATCTACTATTTGCTATATTACAGTAGTACTACCATTATTAATATCAAAACTTAATATAAAATTACGTATGCTTACAGGGAGTCTAGAAATTTTTAAACGCAAAAATGATACGGCTAGTTTTTATCCAAATTGATGAGATAAGGATTTAAACTTACGAAACAGCGATTCATCATTCTTGGAGTAAATGTACATCATCCCAATTAATGCATTCTTACAACTAAGTCAAATATTTTTTTAGGACCTATTATATCATTTTTTGAAAAAAGCAATAACAAAATACCTGCCTATGGAGATTTCAACATGAAATTTTTTTAAAAATTTTTTATAATTTTCCATTCCAAGCTTTTGAAAAAGGAAACTTCAGGATGGATGTTTTTTCAAAAGACAAGGACAGAGTCTTCCTGAATGCACGGGTACATCACAGGAGATCACCAAAAACTCATTGCAAGGAGTTGCAGCGTGAGGGTGTGGATGCAATGGGAAGCAATGACGTTCTCGTTCAGATGCAGTAGAACTGATTCTTTTAAAAGAGAAAGATGAACAAGGAACATCATAGCGAAGATCAAAAAAAATACTACCTAATGGAGCACAAGAGACGAATGAAATGCTCAAAAGGAGGAGTATAGAGATGCAAGAACAGTGATTTTGAAAACAATGGAAAGATAATGATTGAGAACTGGGAAAATAAAAAAGTTTGAGGAGAATAAAAGAATGAAGGATATACTTAGAATTAAAATAATAAACAAGAAATGAATGAAATGAAGAATGGGTATATTTAACTAGGTTTAACGAAAATGAGTAGACAATGATTATGTAAGGGGAAGACAAAATAGCTGGAAAAACTGAAAGAATTAAGAAAATACTCTTAAATCAAATATAGGGCAATGAAAATAATGCAAGTAATTAACATGAGGTATATAAAACCAAAGATCTTTAGTACAAAGAAATGTTAAAGCATGAAAAATGTATCTTTCTATGAGATGTCTGTTTTCATTATATACAAAGAAATACCTAAATAAAAAGAAACTTGTGATTCATTCTCCTAGGCAAATGCCCTCTGTGTGTATTCGTTTTGTGAACTCCTGCGTCTAACATTTTCAATTATGGTATGCCGTAATGAAGTGTGAGGCGTTTAATGATTGTAAAAATATATAATCCAATTTCAAAGCCCCGAGAAAGCAAAAAAGAATTAATCAAACTTTGGCGATTGAAATTGCATTCATTATCAACCAAAAAACGCGACCTATCATTTCCTAAAAAGAAACACATTTATTAAAAGTCAAGAAACATAACAACTGGTGGTAAAAAAATCTGTAAATGTATAAATCTAAACATAAATATGATAGATTTAACATAATAAAAACGTATAAACATAAATTCATATAACTATGGGAATGGAGACAAGAAATGATGAAGACACGACGAGAGAAAAGAAAAGATCGAAGAGGGAGGTTCAAGAAGTCAAAGATGAAGTGAAAACTGAAAAAACAGTTGAAGAAGTCAGTGCAGAGAAGAGGAAGACAGTGAGCGACAGTGGACAGTGAGTAAAAACGAAGATGGAAACAACAGTGGATTAAGAAGTTAGGAAGAACGTAGGGTGAATAGATAGACGAGACGTGGATGGAGTTAAGAAGACACAAGAAGGGAAGCGACGACGAGGCGAGGAATACTTCAGCATTATCGCGCAAAATGCCAAGATTCGGAACGAATACAGCTCCGGTAAGTCATCAATGATGATAAACATGGCTGGGTATTTTTCTTGAATTAAACTTCGACTCTAATGCCAAGACTACTCTTATGATCTAATGGTAGAAAACTGGTCGTGATTACGTTATACAAGTAGAAATTTAAAGATTTTCATTATAAAATAAATGAATTTGACCAGGATACACTGAAAATTTCCTTAAGTTTCCCGTATTCAATAGTCTTACTCTTAAATAACACAAATATGGTTTTTCTTCATCAATATTGCATTATTAAATTCAACCTCGCAACAACTGCTAAAATTTAAGGAGAAAAATAGAATATGTTCTACATAATGACCAGAGAAAAATCCTACCAACTATTTACTCCACAGAGTAATTAAAGTACCTGAGGCGGCGCTGCCTATCCTCGGATGTAGTGATGGTCAAGGCAAAGTCGCTTCTGCCGTATTGAACGTCCACCATTAGCGCGATACGTATTAACATATTTATCTACACGTTTGCTGTTCATGAAACTTTAAATTACAGCGTAATTGGGATGATAACTATCAAGTAAGCATATTATCATTTCCAACCCCCGACCTCAAAGAGAAATAGGCAGGTGGGAGAATTGAAAAGTGTAGTATCCACTCTTGAGTGCATATCCTACGGGCCTCGTCTTATAGAGCAAAAATATTTTCATTTTAACCAATTAACAAATACTCGTCGTTTTAATATCCGTCTCACCTCACGACCTCATGCATAAATCACAGTATTCGAGGGACTAAATATGACGGTAATGGCATCATCTCAATTTTAATTCATCACAAAGATTCATCGCAACAGTCCTGTCTACCTATTCACTCTAAGGTTCACTCAAACTTCAACTATTTACGAATTAGACTCGCCAAAGTCTCAAACCGACTACCTCAGCCTGTCCTTAAGCAGTATTTACACGATGCATATACCCAGGCGAGTAGATGCGTGAACGCATTCATCATTAAAAATTTCATCGTGTTATAACTCGCACTATTGCGCAAATGCGTGGACGCGTGGCCATAAAATAGCCCCTGTTCTACTATGGAACATTTACTCACGCATTTGACACGCCCAAGTCTCAAGAAAACTACCTCGACCTCTTTTAAAGTCGAATTTTTACGATGCATGCACCCAGGCGAGTAGATGCGTGAACACATTCATCCTTAATATTTTCCTCGCGTAAAAACTCGCACTATTGGGCAAATGCGTGAACGCGTGGCCATAAAATAGTCCCAGTTCTGGAGCATTTATTCACGCACCTGTTGAAACACGTACTTGCGCGGGTGCACATATCGCGTAAACACGCCTTAAAAGTTTCTCCATGTCCTCAAGTGCAAAAAAATAGAAAGAGAGTAGGAACTTTGGCAGATGTTAAGTCTGAATTCCAGGCTCTTTCCCAATCTCTTTCTCCGCTTAGCCAATATTTAATTGTCGTCTATTTGGTGAGGGTTCTAACAATTATTTCAACCCCTCTAATTTTTCCCAACCTCAGTTGTTACAACTTCCAAGTGAACGAGTACCTTTAAGTATACCAGTTCATTTAACTTTTCGCGCATTTTTACTTTCTCTCTCGAGCGAAGTATTCCTCACGCCGCGATCGTCATTTTTTCATCCTCTCCCAAACGGTAGGGGGCGGGAGGGAGGGTCGTACGGGGGGGCCGGACGTTGTGGCCTCCCGGTCATCACCGAGCGTGGAAGCGAGCACGGCGACTGGCGAGGCGACGAGGGGCGAACCCGGGCCGTCCGGCTCCAGCTCCAGGCTGGCCTGTCGGCTGACCAATCGGCTGCCGGGCGAGGTGGACGCCGTTTGGATGAGTGTGGGGGGCTGAGGCTGTGGTGCCTGGGGGGTGGTGGTGGTGATTGCGGTGGGTGGTGGAGTCGGCGTGAGGGCGGATATCCCGAGGAGGCAGTACGGGTCGCTGAAGCCTAGGGTGAGTAGTAGCCGGCGGGAGAGGAGAGGTACACATGGTGCGAGGAAAAACGAGGAGGGGGAAGGTGCCCTTAGTCACGTGACACAAACACGCACACACACAAACATTCATGTAATGCCCGACACCATAAACATGACTGGCACGGAACCAGGCCATAGTATCGGAGTTGCCACCCGAACAGTGTTGTTACCCAACAATGAGATACGGTGAGACACGCACTCCAGATGAACTTACACCTGTTGCTAAAGATAACGTTTGGTGTAAAACGTCAAAAAATACGCCGTATGGCAGGTTATTTTTCATAGTGAGGTCTACAAAACCGTTGAAAATAAACCCAGCTCTATTCCATGAAACGTTGCATGAAAAAAAATTTAACAAGTGTCTATACGCCTGGAAGCACAGTTTTTCGTTATATTTCAATGTTAAATTTTGAATAAAACTTTCACTAATTACTATTAAAACTGTCGGTTTTTCTACTCAGAAAGGAAGATTGCATAAATCTCAAGGGTTTATGCTGAATCTAATAAGGTTGCGAAAAAAACGTTTCATGAAAACAAATTTCGTTTGGTGTGAAACGATAACAAAACCCGTATGGCGAGTCATTTTCCGTAATGAGTACTACCAAACCATTGATAGAACCCAGCTTTATTCCATAAAACGTTTAGTGAAAGCTTATTTAACAAGCATCTATACTATACTCCTGAAACCACAGTTTTTCGGCATAGTTCACGGTAAAATCTTGAATAAAACTTACACTAATTTCTATTAAAACTATCAGCTTTTCTACTCAGAAAGAAAGAATTCATAAGTCTCAAGGGTTTATGTTGAATATAATAAGGCTCCGAAAAAAACGATACATGACACCAAATTAAAAAAGTGTCTATTCGTCTAATAGCACAGTTTTTCGGCATAGTACACGGTTAAATTTTGAATAAAACTTTTACAAACTACTTTTAAAACTGTCAAATTTTCTACTTAGAGTTAGTTAAACGATTTCATAAAAATCAAGGGTTTATGTAGAGTCTTATAAGGCTGCTAATAAGAAAAATGTATTCCTAGACCTTAACCTGACTCAAAATGAGGGTATTCAGTCAAAACTATTTTTACCGAATTCCAGGTGGATGATTCATTAATACAGTCCTTTAATTTGAAATAATGACTAATGATTTAGCATGAAAAGACGACAGCATAATGCTCAGTCAGAACGCAATGAATTTCAACGTACTAGAGTGTAACAGATGTGACAAAAAAGTGAATGACTTTCCAACGGTTATCCTCTAATTTATTGAATATCAATAGCGTCAACGAATTCAATATGTTACCACGAAGAAAATGAATAGCATCATGAAATGTAGCCTCCATTAGTTGGTTTTTAAAGGCCAAAATATTGCAGAATATTTACTAATTAGTGTCACAATGTAGGTATAGTCAAAATCAGATTTACATTAACATTGGTGGATTAATATTAGTGGGAAAACTAAATCAGTCATAGAAAGTTAGTAGCAAATCTAGTCGCACTTCGTGAACACGTATGATAGGAACTTCTTTCAAGAGCAACAGGCGTATTAAGTAAAGAAAATTCTTGACGATACGGGAAGTATTCAAACAACGACTGAATTTCTGCTGATAAGTTATCATTAGAACAATTATGACAACGATGATGAAAGATTTTTCCCCCAAAAAACCAAAATAATTTACATGGAATTTATGTCATCATATCTATGAGTGTTACTGTTCGGTATTTTCGGGTTTTCCTACCGCGTTCGTTGGCTTTGGCCGACAACAGTTTCGATAGCCATCCTGCTACTGTCTTCAGGTCGAAGGTGAAGAGAAGCTCAAGAGAAGGTGGAGAGTTTTGGCCACTTTATATAGTGCTGGTGACTGGCGGATGACCCTTTTCCATGAGCTGCTGAGGGGATAGCCCTTGTCTCTGATGAAATTCTCCGGCAATTTCCTAATATCTATTGCTCCCTTGATTTGTCTTGGATAATAGCGGCTCTGCTTGGCTAGTAATTTTGTATCTTCAAATTTTTCTTCTGTATCCCGTCTCACATCAGGCATGTTCACCAATGGCAAACAGATTAAACTGCAGAAACCGCTGTCGGCCAAAGTCAACGAAAATGTTATATCTATGAGTGGATTAAACTTGGCCAGTTACTTACACAAGTTTCTTCAGCAAGATTCTACGGGGATTTTACTCCGACGAAATATTTTCAAGGACTAGCGTAGAGCCAGATTGGTCACAATACTACCTTGTAAGAATACGCTTCTTTAAGTGACTTGTAGAAACTTTTAAAAGTTCTGCTAACGAACTTGCAGAGCCGTGTACACGTAAAATTTGTGGCGAAAGCTGTTTGCTGCGAGGAACTTGGTAGTGTAAACTCACCTTCAGGTAAACATATTTCTCTATATTTGGAATATAAAAGCTCTCAGAATATTCCGATATGCGTATCAGTTGTTATTTTTGATTTGTCCTGTCAACTTAAAAGTTCCTCTTCCATTTTTCCTTTTTTACGTAAATTATTTCATTTTGCCACTGTTTTGGAGAAATGGCAACACCAATACTGGGCCACAATATTTTAGAAGAGGTAACCATTTAAGTGCAAGGAATACCCATCCACTGTCACGGTGAGTACTCAAAAAGGAGTGGGAATAACAATTTATTAATAATAAACAATGGATCATAGATGAGCAGGAGAAAGACATAAAAACAAAAACTGAGAAAACAAGTTAGTTTAAAATGCCACAATCATATTCAATTTGAATGTGAAAATGAGGCGAAACTACACACGCCATTAAGCAGTGAGTGTAGTTGGAACTGAAAACAAGTAATCCATATGAAACAGAATTATAAGTATTCTTTGCTAAATAAAAATTTGAGCAATGGCAGCATTGACTCAGAATAAAAAAAATTATTTATTCCTTAAACCCTACTTAAAAGTAATACATCCCGATTAATAGGTAAACCTATGAGAAGCAACATGAAAATATCATTAATTCAAAAGCGATGCGTGCATTTTTTTACGCAAATAATGATACTAAAGGAATAAGGATTTAAAATTTGTACAGTAAATTTTAATAAGTACCGAAGTTAATCATAACTTTTAAGGTGAACATCTTTAACTAGAAAACAGAAACTATACTTTAAAATTCCATTTTTAAATGTTCCTATTCATATCAGTTGAGCGACAATTTTTAACACTAATGATCTTAACTTTCATCGAAAAGTATGATGTATTTTAGTGATTGAATTACTCCGTCAGATTTAAAAAAAATTCATTCATATTATTGTCTCCAGGAAAACGGTAAAGAAATATTTCTGCAACTTATTTTCATAAACTACTGGTTGCTACTGGTTGTTTTTTTACATTATATCGCGCCAGTCAGTCGGCTGGTTCTGCGCTGTGATAGTTCTTGATTCTGCCCCTAGAAATATCTTCACTCATCGAGTGATCCTAGTCAAATAATGAGATGTTTACTGGAGAAAAATTTATGTAGTACGGGCATCTTAACTCACTGTGTAAGAAATACATAAGATAATAACGGCAAACATATCTATGACGATAACGGAGAACTATAAAGCATAAAAATTCGCGTAAAATGAATACGATATCAGTATTAAGTCAACATTGGCAAAGTTCGCGGACGCTAATGACTCTACTTTCAAAGAGAGAGAATTAAGAGAAAAGATTAACTTTCAAAGAGAAAGAATTAAGAATTTACCATTTATTGAAGAAAAAATCTCAATAATGCTTCATAAAAACATCTTACGACTAGTAGGCTATAAAAATCTAACAAATAATGCAACGTACAAATGACCATGATAAATTTCAGAATACCCACCCAACACTCCTGGACTCACCAATTGCTTCATATCCCTACTCCCAGATTATCACTTACCAATCGCTCCCTCATTTTTCGCCTCTCTTCTCAGGTGAACCCCGAGAACATATACCCTTTCACCTTATCTTCCAGGGTCTTTGTAAACCTAGTCATAGGTAATTCAATATTCAGTAAAAGTAATCTCTACTATCTCCCTAAGTTTGATTTATATTTTTTACCTTCTTCTTGTAACGTTTTTTTGACTGTCATTTTTTTTGTTATACTTTCACTCTAAAATGGCTTCATGCTGTATGTGATATTTTTTTCAATAAATAAATACTTTCAGCAAAAAAACGAAACCCAGTTAGAATTTAGTGGGATGGTAGTTGAATACTCCCAAATTAAAAGACTTATCTCTAAATTTTCATGAAAATTTTCCTTAGAATAACAGGTATTCTACTTTAATGCAAACGGAGCCAAAAGGAAGTTAATATAGCCGTAAAAAGTTTTCCTCTACCAACGGTTTCCAAAAGCGATGGGTTCTGGCGGAAACAAAATGGGGAACTTTTTAATCTTCGGTTCTATCGATTTCTCACCGAATTCTTAAGCTCGTGAATGCTTTAGGAGATGAAAGGAGAAGGGAAAAAGGGTTCCAAACACCCGAGGAATTCACAAAGGGAACTGAACTTTTTACGGGGGGTCAGTCTTTGAGGGTAAGGTGGGGACAATAACATAGTAAGTGGAGCCAAGGGATTTTTTTTGACAGCTTTAGTAAAAAATCGATCACGAATTAATAATGCATGCATTATGCTCCACACAGGTGCTCTCCCCGTGAGTAAAGAAAAGATTCCTCATTTGCAAAAGCCGAAAAAAATTATTTTGGTTACACATTGGCGAAAGGATACACTTGAGTATGATACATGGCGTAATATCAATATTTCATCCTTGAAATGCAAGTGTTTTGGTACTTTCAACTGCCATATTAATCGCCGAAGGATGAATCTTTATGCAAAGTTCTGGGCAGTGCAACCGGTAAAGATTCTATACAAATTCCCGAAATTAAGAAGCTCAAATTGCATAAAAAGTAATTAGGAGAGAAAAAAGAAATTCTAGCAAAGGATATCAATTTCTTCTCGAGAGCTAAAATGAGCGAAAGTTATAAAGATAAAACATATATTTTTTTTACTAAAATCATTAAATATCATACCCAAAGATCAAATAAAAAAGAGGAATACAGATGATTATTCTAAAAACAAAACTAAGAGGTTTGAAAACTACCGATAGAAACATTAAAGGCATTGGAGATGAAAAATATTTTCTTAAAATTTTTTGAACATTGAATACATGAACATTTTAGGAGAGGTTTTTATATTGATCATAATTAATATAAAGAGAAATATGAAGAATACACTAAGAGAAATACGAATGAAGAAATATGAATGCTTCCATTTTCGAGGATTCAAAATATCTGTGATTCAGCAGAACAAATCGGACCCGCAAAGAGATAAAGTAACGTCAGCATGAAACATAATCGACTGACCTCTTCCATCAAGTTTAAGGGAGAGAAAATTGCTGCGCATGTTTGGATTATGTAATAAAAAAAGTTGCTGAAAAGAAAAATCCTTTTAGGAGGCTGCCAACGCCAGGAAGCAAGGATTTTAAAAACTTTTTTGTTACCAAGTTTTTGTTACCAAGTTTTGTCCAAGTCGAGAGGATCTTTTTATAATGGATATAGTCGTAAAGATCTGAGATCCTCAAAAAACTATCCCACATCATTCAACGCCCCCAGTATACATTTTTGGGAAATCTTAACTGTTGGGTAAAGAAATCTATCAAAGTATCTCAGGTGAGGTTGTTAATTTTTCTCCGTCATTCGGCGGTTTCTTTAAAACAAATACAAAAAAAGAAGCATTTTTTTTTTCAAATAGCCAATAGATGCAAAATAAGAAAAAAATGTCTCCATTCAATTTAGTGCTTAAGTGACTTTTATGGAGGCTGCTTACCAAAAGGTATAATTTGATTATTAAACCATTTTACCTTTAACTATTCTGGTCATGCAATTTTAAACGAGTGTTCAGTTATTAAAACAATATCTTTTGACTTCATATGATATAAAGCGTATTATACGCTGCAAAATACAGGTTAATGGCAAATGAAGCATGTAATATCAAGCAAACAGAAACAATAACTATTATAAAAGTTCATTTAAACCATGAAAGCATGAAACAATATTTAGACAACATCTCACGATGGTACAGTTTGTAGACAGCACACGAATAACCACTAATATCATAATCGTCTAGAATTTAAATAATATTGAAAAAGTCATGTTTACCAACATTGACGCGACTATAAATAACATTCAGAAAGGGATCACATTTTTTCATCTTACCATTGGCGTCCTTTGCTTCCAAGCCCTCTGCCTCCAGGACTACAACGTTCAGTACCACAATCGGAGGCTGGAGGAATCAGAAAAACAATTGAAAATTCAATTGCGCATGGAATTGAATTATTTTTGTACATATCGACCTTTGTACATTGCAACAACTTTGGCAACAATTGAAATTGTTGCCAAAGTTGTTGCAATTATATACGTAAATAAGGAGTAGGATACTCCAATTTAATACTAATCTCTGAGCAAAATGGCTTACCCGACAATTTCTAAAGACGACGCATAAAATCGTCATTCATTGACTTATGGTTGTCAAAAGTGGAAACGATGTCCACCTTGAAATTATTTTCTTGTACCTAATCTTTTCTATTAAAATAAACTACTGCAAGCGAATGAGTACTGTTTTCCACCTTACTGAATTATAGTAATTCTAGGGTGCACAGAGACATACACAATAGTAGGCTAAATGCAGGGTAATTGGGGTACATGAGAAGTATTTGCGGGAAAAGTATGATCGACAGCGATAGGAGTAATTAGGTCATAAAAGAATATGGAATGAATGCTCTAAATGATTAACATATTTGAAAGGAGTGCGCTTCGTTGGTTTGACCATGTGAAGAGAATAGAAAATGGTAAAATAGCTAAACAGATACATGATAGCAGAGTGAATGGTTTCTCTTAAAGAGGTACTAAAGAACAGTCAAATAAAGAGGCCTATAACCCAGACTTTTTTAACTGTGCACACAACGCAAAAGGAAATGTCGTTATCACTCTACACTCAACGATACTGGCCAATTGTGTTTTGAGGAGACGATTTTAATTACTTACCTTTTCCTCCGTGGCGATGGACAAAAACTTCCGGTGAAGATCATCTGGGAGACCAAATGCCTCCTGGGCGTAAGAGTAAAGCTCCTCCTTGTAGTGCGAGAACTGACCTGTAGGCGCTCCCACTTTGTTGGTTATTGTGTAGAGAAGTTCCACGTAGAGCTGTTCCAGCTGCTCCGAGAAATACAAAGAAGAAAAAATTGTTAAAATACAATGATAAACTCAAAAGGAATAGTTTTACAGTTGTTCTATACTAAAATTTGTTCAGCATTACAATTAATATTAGAATTATCAGCGAAAACTAAACTAAGTTCGGAATTAAAATCGAATCCATGATGATGAGAATAAAATTTGTGGTAATTTCCACACACATTTTGTATACAGACCGACGATGATTTAGAGATGTTCTGCTAACATCAAGGTATATGCTATAACCATCAAATTCTATATATACCTCTGAGCCAGAAGGCAAGGGGGAAGACGAATTGGTGGTTAGGGACGGGATATATAGAGGGGGGAGGTAAAATATTGTGTAGCAATAAGAATAAGAGTATAAAGTGTAGCAATAAGAAAAATGGGAGAGAATGAACAAGAAAAATGTCAAGAATAGGGGTAGGTGAAGGTCAAACGGCACCATTATCGGATCACAGCACAGGAAGAGAGGCTAATGTTTAAAACAGGGGATTTTGCGACTTAAACAGTGTTATTACAAATATCACCCGGTCTGTCACGAAGGCTTTTGTCGTTTTCTTATAATTTGGATTTTTTAGGGGTTCTTCCCGCATCGCAGCATATTGATGGACGACCCTTACGCCGGAATTCTAGTCAGCATTATCAGGTCGAAATCTTTTTCTAACTGAGCCATAATCTGCCAGATCCAAATCCGTTTAATGGTTATTAACTATCATCACCTTCCTTTAACATATGCTTCCCCCATAGAAGGACTCCAATCACCAAATTTTCTCTTCTCCAACTTCATCCAAAGCTTCGTAACTCTTTCCATTATCACCCTTCTCGCTCGTTCCCTTTTTCATCTCATCTTTCCATACCTCCATCCTTATCCCAAGAGCCTTCTGTCATCTTTATGTAGCGAACAATTTTTTTGCTACATTACGCTACGTTTCACATTAGGATAACTACACTCTTCCTCTATGCCTACAGTCGAATTTATTGATGTTTTTAATTTCATCTGTGATTTGCAAATGCAATTTATTGCCATATTTGGAGTTGCTAGACTAATGAAATCCTCCCAAAATAATTAAAGAAGTTCCCACAGTCATGTAAGATTTTATATTTTATCTGGCTCCCCCAAAATTATGTCCGACTAATGCTTTTTTCCTTTCAAATAAACGGCTTTCAACTGTAGCCATTTATATGGGTTTAAAAATAAATTAAAAAAATAAACATGTACTCACTACGCTTAAAGATACAAAATTAAATATAATGCATAAATAATTTAATGGCTAAGGAGATAAAATTCACGAGAGCACATGACTGATGAACAACTTTTTATGCTTTATGACACTCACCCTCGTATGCATAAAATTCTCCAGAATAAAAAAACATTTTAGCAAGGTAAATAATGAATAAAAAAAGAATATCAATATTAGGCGTATTTCCAAGTCTGATGTTACGCGCCTTGGTTGCTCTCGAGACAACTTTGTCCGCGAGGGTCACCCCCAGTCCTTATGTTCAAAGGTCTCAGTCATATAAATTCAAAGAACAATTACTAAATTTATTATTTATCATTATATATTTATATTCATGCAAACAAATGAAAACTACAAGTATTTCTGATTGGAGGGCAGATAAAACAACCTTCAACACCTACCTACGTGTACACCTTGCGATTGAGCACAGTTATTATCCTTACATATAGATAACACACACATCATATATAAAATAGTATTGCATATACTTAAGGATACAAGCAAAACCATCACAAAGCAACCTTACATACGGCTCCCGCTGAAGTTCCTGGCCCAGATCTGCCAGGCTAGGAGGAGAAGTAAAAGTAAATAGGTTGATGGGAAAGGACGTAACAAACTTTTACGCGTAACATCAAAATGTTATAGGCATATTCACACGCAAGGCAAGATATAAGTTCCCATTTCTATGACTTCCACCACGGACCCTGTTTAGAAGTCTCACTGTAAGACGAATTGAAACGAGACGGCAGGGATTGAAGAATTATCCCACTCTTCGAATCGCACTGGTTAGCAGCAATTAGATAGGGTCTCTGACTGACCTTCAACAGTTTACAACCCTCCCCCGTGTTGAAGGATTTTGAAAGTTCTGTCTCCAGGAAATTTCGCGGAAGTCATTAACACTGAAGCGAATTCGAACTTCTTGTGATTCACGTCACGTTTGTGACTCAATTATTAATAATTGTTCCCTTCAAGTAACAAATTTGCCTTACTGTCCACATATGACGAATGGAGGAACTATTTCAATTGTTGAAGACCTTGTCTTATAGCTAAAAGAACCACAATGGTTATCAAATTAACCATTTCCCTTTACACTTTCTATTCGACCAATTTAACCAAAGGACCTAGTTCGTTCATATCACATTCTAATATCAGTACTTTAAAGAGTGGTGCCTTTCCCATGACTTACGCATTCATTGTTTTGATTGTTTCTTATAACTAGACTTTCATATGGACTAACACACATATGCAGAATCAATAAGAGCCCTCAATAGACATCGGCCATCAACATTTAACATCAATTGCATTAGATTCTGTTAGTCCATTCTATATTATAAAATATAAGAATAAGAGAAAATGCTTTCGCAACAAAAGCGTTACCGTGATCCAAAATTTGGCTGGCAGAAAATAAAATTTCCACTCAATTTATTCGCTTAAAGATTAAGGACTATACATTACTGGCCACATTGATGAATATACAAGCCAATCACCTGAAAAAATTGGTCACAAATTATGATACATTTCGTAAAATAATACAAATTCTCCAGAACGTTGGTTAGTCTCAATGAATGGATAAAAATATCTTAAGCATTGTGATAATTGTAAATGTTAAATATTTTATGATATGAGGCTCATACATGCCAATTAAGCAATGGGTAGCACTATTTCTGGGCCTCTATCAATTGAACCATGCAATGATATTCGTTCAAGTCTCGAAAAAAACATGTACACAAAAAAAACGAAATGTTACGATAAAGTCATTACTTGCTTATACTTATCAACTTTGATTTTGCATCTAGAAAAAGTTTTTTGTATTTTTTATGTAAGCCGTGGGGAAAATAAAATCTTTGGTCAGAATGTTAAGGAAATATCAAATAAACACCGCAAGGCTCGCTTTAGTTCCTAGCAGACTTTTTTATTTGTATATAAAGTAAAAAATTCCTAGAATAATTAGCACACCACACATGAATGTGTGCAATTTCTTAGCAAAAAATAGAAATATGAGAGTGTCAAGTTGGCCGTAAGTTCCAAAAACAAGTATAAAGTGTGGGAGCATTGAAAAGGCATCTCACGATCATATAATAGCAATACAGAGTCATCATAGGACGATTTTTGCCAAACTTTAGAGAGGAATTAACCTAATTAATTAGAAGCCAAATTCATTGGGCAAAAAAAAACAAGGAAGGATTTACTATATTTCTATTGATGCGCGCATGCTTGATTATCACTGGATGAACCTAAGACTAAGTTATAATGCAGATATCGTCGTCAAGCTCATGCACATATTAAAACTACATTTCAGAAGTGACAAAGCAATATATAAAAATCTCTTGACATTGCTGCCAATTTTAAAAGCCTGATCACAGTGTATTAAATGAAATGAGGACCAAAACCCAAAGACTAAACTTGTAAGCTTAAGTCTTGGAGGAAATAGTTTGGTGAAAATGCTAGAGCACGAACGAGGTTCTCCAGTTAAGAACGGTCTCATAAAAAATAAAAAAAGCCAATAGCACCTTCATAAAATTAATGAGGTAGTTTAACATATTTAAGAAGGCTACCGACGATTAAAAGCCCTTACTACAATAAGTTACGAAGGGAACGAATATTTTTTAAACGTAATTTATCACCTTAACTCGACTTGTATTATCAATTCCCACAATTTCCTTGAAGCGTTTCAAATTGTATTAAATTCGCAGTTTTTAAAACTACTTTGTGACTTTATTTATGTATAGGATATTTCATTCGTACTGCTTTCGTCAAAAAACGAAGTTAACTTAGACTAATAGGTGTTCCTTGGGAAAGAAATTCACAGTTCTAGGCAACGGTCGCTATAAATTTTGTGAGGTTTCCCATGCTCAAAGGTCGACGAGTGGAAGCGGGAATGGATTTGAAAAAGAAAGAATCCCTCGCCATGGAAACAAGCCGCTGGAAGACGAAAAAGTAATCATATAACGCAGAGTAATTTATACGCCTCAAGATGTAGACGCTGTGTGACATTTAAAAAACCGTGAAGCCAGAGAGCGGCTGAAAAAGTAGACAAACGACAGCAGGCCATTCAAGGAGTAAAAAGCAAAAAAGAGCGCAATACTAGATGAAAAGTATAGCAAAATATGAAGGATTCTGTAGTGAGGAGTTTTTATTCGAGATGAAATATAAAGAGCACGCAATTTTCCCATTAGTAGAAGGACCGGCTCAAATTATCATTTGAGTTCTATATACTCGACAAATTCATACTATACATTCCAGCATCATTAAGAACTTCAACTAAAGATATTCTAAAAGAGAATCAAGTTTCTCGCGTTTGTCTATCTTCCACTGTGCTATCTATGAGCCAATTTTGAGCTCATAGATGATGCCATTGATACATGCAACTAAGAATTTCTCAGGTAAAATGTTGAAGTTATTCAACTTTCACTACTTTCATCTATGGACCTGTTATATCAGTTTATTACTGTTGAAATAAGATAATGGTGATTGCACTTGGGGAGAGTAAAATGGTGAGTATAAACAACTCATCGCGGGGTGGCTACTATCTTATCTCGAATAAAAACTTATCTTTTAATCGTTAACGGTAAACAAATCGGACCTATAATTGTTTTAAAAGTCCATTACTCCTGAGTGAACGTGGTGAAAAATTGTTTAAAACTAAAGAAGCATTATCATCAAACAACAAACCAAAGACTGGTTCACAGAAGCCACAAACACTTAGCTATTTAATCCTCTCAGTGACTGGTATTGTACCCCTTTTCGACATGACTGATGCTTCAGTGCATATTTCACATCAATGCCTTCCTCACGAGCCCTTTTTCTGAATTATGATATCCTTTCTATTTCTACCGTATTCATTGTGACATTGAGGGAGTGACCTTTCCATTAGGTTCTCCTCCAAAAAATTTGGGGGTAATACATTCGAAAACTTAGTGATCAATTTTTTTGCCACAGCAAAAAATTGATCACTATAAGTTTTCTAGCAACTTTTCAAAGCACATTTTCTAGCAAAACGGAACAGGGAGAACAATTATTTTCCATGACCCGATGGGCAGTCATCCTTCAATTGTTGAAGTTGGAATCTGAGCAAGGGGTAGACGTCCCTACAAATGACACGAGAACAGAATAAATAGCTTAGTGGAAGGAAAGATTTAAAAAAGCATGACGAAAAAATAGACAGGGAGTGGGGAGGGCCCACGCCCTAAAAGAAATAAAACCAAGGACAAAAGCAAGAATGGGAGATGACAGGTAGCGCTGCGAAACATTTTAGTTTAAAGGTACGTAAAAAAATGTTATTTTCATGGGAATGCTTTCAAGGGGTAGTAATAACGGTTTTGGTTAATTGGGTATAGAATAGATACTGTGCTCTAGGTTTCGCCTTAGGAGAAAAAAATATATGTTAACTTCTGATCTCAATAAACATAAAGGACATAAAAGAAATACCTTACCACAGTAATAAAAAGAGAAAAAAAATAACACAAAACGCAAATATAAAAAAATGATATCAATAAGAGAAAGATAAGAAACAAACAAGAATTCAACTGAACAATACATGGGAAGTCTTTTAATAGTAAAGCAAAGAAATCTCCTCGAAATGATATTTTTGAACAAAAACTGCTTTGATTACAAATTAACATTTTATTGATGGTTTTCACTACGCACGGACGTTTAATAATACAAAAAAAATATTTTAACATTTTTTCGTAAGTACTTTTCCTTAGTAATATTAGTATCCACGGCATTACCCTTTCTTTATTATACCCAAGGTCAAGTTTGATGTGATAGGCAATGTTTTATGCCAACATCTCATACACTCGTAACGGACACTTTTCATAGAGTATACAAATCACTGGATGGTGAAAACCATAGTAAAGGTGGCTCAAAGCAAAAGAATAATGTGGTAGGTTTCACCAGATCATATTATAATGGCTTTATGTAAATAAAAAGTGGTAGAGAAAAGGCCTCGAAAGTTAATACTTACCGAGTTAAGTACCTATTTACTTTCGAGGCCTACTTAAATCTAATGAATATTTACTTTCGAGTTATACTTTTATTTTACACTAGAGGTGATTACAGACTATCTCGCAAAAAACCTGTTTTTTGAGGACCTATTTGAACTGAATGATGAGAAGAAATGATTAAGTGCCTCAAAGGGAAACGCGCATTGTTAAAATATAAAGTTTGAAGCACGCATTCTTAAATATACACTATTTGAACTATTATTGGAAAAATATCATTGTTCAAAATAATTCATCAGGGCGATTGGTAACGTGGAAACACCATGGCTAAAGGAATTATGTGGAATTTATCGAACTATTGTCAGCTAAACTTATGCTTTTACATCGACGTATAAATGTAGATATTGAGAAACTTAGGAGGAGCAATTACGTTCTGTCGATCAATCCCACGTCTCGTTACTTTTCTTTTCTTTCTCTCTTCCCAACTGTCACTCAAACCACTCACTCCCGCCAACAGTAATATGTCAGAGTTCCTTATAGACCGTCTCAAGCACATGATTACGCGCGTATTAAGCAAACATCGTGTCAAAGAGCCTTAATGCACAGGCGTGGATGACAACGTCAAGGCTGCCACATAACAGTCCCTTGTTCAAAGTTAATCACACGAGTGTTTTGACTGAGTCAGCAAGGTCCGAAACAGGGGCTCTAGGATTCAGCGTTTTTGTCATCGTCTACTACCGGTGACGTGTCACTCCGTCAACGAAGTAGCGTTCATGAAGGCGCCCAGAGTTGCACGTGTTCCAACACTTTTGGTAGATCTTTCAGCACGCGGAACGAAGCCCTACGAGAGAATCTAATGCGGATACAGAGGCATGTCTCATCTCTATGATTTTCAACTTAACTTTACAATTTTCCACAATCTTTTGAGTATACCTATACGATGAAATGAGGGTTATGATATGAATCTTATGAGGTGAGCTATTATAGAGAGAACTTGTGCATCGAGAATCGGCGTGATATGTAAAAGGTCGTTGCTTGTTAAAATAATTTCAAAGTGTTACAAGCCTACGGCGAAAACAAGGAAGGGAGAGGTATGAGATCTTTGGTTGACATTAAGACTTAATCTTTAAAGTGAATTCCACGCCTATCTAATGCCTGAAAACTTCAACATTTACTAAACTCATGGGTTCACACCGCTTGAAACGCACCGTTAAACGTAGCTTTAGACATGAATTACTTATCACGTAGTCTCCATGAATTTTTAGCTTTAGTGATACAAATTGATGTACTAAATTTTAGCTTGCTAGCCAACGTTGTACGTTACTAAATTTTTGGTTATCTTCTGATCACACCAACTCCCCTACAGATCTGTTTTAACGTATGCCACCAATAGCGCAGGGTCTGTTAAACGAATAGATGATACATACTCAGTTGTGTTGCTTAGCGCATTAGAACGAACGGGAAATTCCGATTGCTTATTATATCTGCTGCTGTTTTATAATCTACCCATGACTAGTTATATCTCGTAAATATTTCAGTCATATTAATGTATTGTTATCTCTTTTCCGAAAAAAGACGCATAGGACAAGGGTAACTCCGTCAAGGGTGTGGCTTAAGGAAGTCGCAAAGGAGAGGGAATATTTATCTTTGTAGCGGTCATATATAGTCATAACTTGTCCCGCAAGAAGATTTATCGGACAGGAGATACGATATTGAGATAAAGCAGAGTGAAATTTGTTGCTTTTATAAGAAGAGAACCGGCGTCCCAACATCGAAGCCCTGCGGCATGGAAAGATATTCCAACGAAGCTGGGAAATTTTCCTTTTTATTTGCCAAGGCTATCTCTGATTCTCCATTACCAAATTTCTATATTAATAGAGCCGATCTACTATATATTTTCAGAGAATGATTAATGTTATGAAGAATAATGAAAAAATGACAGTGTATCCGTAGGGATTGCATTTATTTCTCCTGTAAAAATATTCTGTGGATTACGATTTCGAGGGAAAACCATGCGAAAAAAGTTGCCATCTTACATGATAGCTTGTGAAAAATAAAAGTTTCATCTATATTATTCACGAAGCTTTAGCGGTTTTGCTTTTTCTCACGAGGATTCTCAAGGACACATTGTGATTTATAACTGCGACTCTTAAAAGTTTGGCAACTTCAGCCCAATACACTCATGCAGAAAAATGAAGCATATTTAGCATGCTATCTTAACTTAAATGGAAATGACTATTAGTAAATATTAGCATAAATAAAAGAGGACTATATGTAACATTTTGGCATCAAATCTTTGTATTGATGTTCAGTATTTTTTTTGAAAGATGTGTCACTCATAAGGTTTCAGAATCCCAAAGAAGTTATAAAAATATTCTGATAATAATATAAATCTTTTATTTAATATAATTTTATCCCCAAGCCATTTAAAAGCTAATTGGATGTTGGAAATATGTATGATTCGCAAGGTTAACGACTCTTAAAATAATTTTCAAGGAAATTAAATAGCATGTAAACCATAAAAACTGGATAACATTATTTATGGATAATTATCAACTCGCTGTAATTCCATAGTTTCATATGCATGAATTGCTTACGAGTACCAGATACAGGGACTATTTGAGAGAAGAGTTTTCATAAAATTAAAAGTTATCAGTGCCATGCGTTAGCAGTAAATATAAATCAGATATACATCGTTACTGAATGAATGCAATTATTAAATATACCCAGAGTTTAACTGTAACTGAATCTTTTGACCCCGTACATAAATCAATGAAACCTGAGAAACCAAAAAAAGTAACCTATTGGTGTTAAAAACTGGTAAACCAAGGTGGCTTATGTTAGAAACAAAAATTACTACGTAACATCGTCAGTAGAATTTGGTCTCAACATTTTACACCAAAATCCGATTAATTGTCAAAAAACTGCGACAGGTATAACATGAATGGGTTCAAAAAGATTAGAGATTACCTGTATAAAAAATACTGTGCAGCCCATCTTTTATAAAAAGGTATTGTGCATGTCTACATGAGTCTACATGGGTCTACGTGAGTACTCAAATCATTTAAATCTAGAAGCAACCAAGATGTGACCATCACTCTTTATCCTAGTTCCGTCTCTCTTGTTGTATTTGAGAAACTTTAGGTGAGGCCATCTCCGCCGTATTGAGAATCATTCGAATCCTGTGAATGTCATATGTGGTCGTAATACGGTTCGGATTTCTTGCAAGTTCTTGTATTACCTGCTTTAAAAGGAAATATTTGAGACACGCCATAATTAGTTTCTTTTTTCAATCAATTATATAACGTATTGCGCACGCGAAAGTGTGCAATAATTAGGAAAAAAAAGTACTTTTTTATAAAATACTGTTTATGCAGTTTTCATTAGAAATACTGAAACGGTGTGGCTAGTTGCATTCACTTAATTCCGATATTTTGTTCTGTCTAATAAGGATGAAGCAACATATATATATATATATATATATATATATATATATATATATATAAGTATATATATATATATTGCTCATTCAACTCATGCAAAACCATCCCAATCTATTAGATATTAAACATTATATTTTCAGAAAATGTGAAGTTAAATGAACAAGTTTGGACGTCTGTTAAGCTAATCGAAAATTACGGATATTCAACAATGCGGAAGGTTACGCCCAGTTGGCTTCACCTTTCCTAACGGACCAGATATTGACAGCGCCATCTCTGTCTTTTTAACAACCCTACGGGTACAGAATTAACGAGTGGAAGACAAATTGTTTTGGTGAATAAGAAAACACGTGATTTCGTATTCATCCCCGCTTCATCAAGACGGAGGAAAATTCCACCTATTCTGGCCGTAAACTGTTTCTTATGACCTTCGTCGCAGTTGACTAGAGTTACGCAAGAAGATAGTGGAACTGAGGTGGGCCAACTATTGGCGTCAGTGGATCTCATTAGCAGAGTGAACCTGTTTTTTATTTCCCGGGAGCCGCCGCCACATCGGCCGGGAGCAATTTCTCGGTGATCACGGCGCCACTCAATCGTAAGTGCAGCGCGACCCAGACTGAAATTCCACGGGACTCGACGGCGCCTACAAGGGGCCACCGTCGCTGAGAGACGAGGAGTCTTAAGCGGGCACATGGGTTATGAAAGGCTATCATCATTCAAGTTTTTTGTCACATTGGGTACAATGTCTACGCAATCATATGAAATGAATACCATCCTCGTCAACACCCGATAGTCTGAAAATTGATTCGCAGTAATTCTCCAACCCGTTCTCTTTTCTGCTAACCTACTTGTAATTATTTTTGCTTAAGGCGGTTCTTTACGACTTTTGGAGTCAAAACGAACACGGAATTCTATTTTTTTGCTTGCACTGTTAAAGAAATGTGTTTTCCCTGATGATCATTTTTAGAAATTAGGAGACAAGATGCACAATATTCAGATTATTCGACGATAATATTTTTTAACGAACCCTTTCTTACAGCCAAATAAGCCGGCTGATGCGCATTTTCAACTGAGGACTATTCAATTTTGACTTCAGTTCCCGCAGTTATTTGTTTGTAGCTCAGCAAAAAAATAAATTGTTTTTTTCATCTCATTTTCATTCAATTACCTGGGCGTGCTTGCTAATTATAAACAGTTTTTGGCGAATTAAGCATAAATAATAACTACAGAAATATTATATTTGTCCATATTTCTGCGATTATCGCGTATAACACTTTCAACTTCAAGTTATGGAATAAGTAGCGTGGATAAGTAGATCTTTGCTGTTCTAATAAAACATAAGAAGCGCTTTTTCTAAAAGCAGTTAGAATATGAATTACATAACATAGTGTAATCCGGTCGGCCGGCCGTGGAGGAGTAACGTCGTGTTCTTGGCGGTGACGAGGAGTTCGGCCGTGGGTGTGAAGAGTTAGCAGTAAAGAGTCAGTGCTAGCAAGTTCAATGAGGAGGTCCCTAGACCCTAAGCATCCCCTTTACTTGTTCTTCCCTTTTCCTTTCTTGTCCCCCATTTCCTATTCCCTTACTCCCTGATCCTATCCCAGCTTCCCGATTTCCCATGATGATAGTATGTCCGGCAGTTGAGCGCCCGGTAATAGTCTAAGGAAATCAAAAAGCTTCGGCTTACGCCGCGTCCCCTTTCCCGTCCCCGTTACCCTCTTCCCTCCGAGTGCAGCCGGAGATTGTCCTATCCTCTTTCCTCTATCTGCACTGGCGCTCTTTTAGTACTCATAAAACAGTATCTTAGTTAACTTGGTGGTTTTCAATAGACATATTTAATGATAAATTTTACTTAGCCACAAAAAAGCATACATAAAAACACGACCCGGGTTTCAATATGTCAGTATCATCTTCAGGTGCATAACAAATTCGGGAACTCCCTTAAATATTGGGGAAAAAGGAAAGAAGGGGGAGGTGATGATGGGGGTAGAAGAAAGGAGAGAAGGGGGAGAGAGAGAGGTGGCAGGTATCAATGTGCAACTTCTTCAAGGACAGGGAAGGGGAAAGGGAACAAACATCATTGACAACACACACCTCAGGGTCATTTATTTTGGTCAGAATTTTTTATTGCTCGAGGGCAACAAGCTCACGTGAATTGTTATTACAACGTAGGATTTTGGTTTAAAATGCACTGCAATGACCGTTACACAATAGATGTTTGGTGAAGTTTCTTCTATTATAATTATTGTTTTTAAAAGCACTACAATGTTCTTTGGTCCTAATTATACAGATGAAGATGATATTTATGTATTGAAACCCGGGTCGTGTTTTTATGTGTGTTTTTTGTGGTTAAGTAAAAGTTATCATTAAATATGTCTGTTAGTATTCACCTGAAGGAATCAGCGACTGAGCTAAGTCGGGGGTACCGTCACAATTGATGATATTTTGCCGAGGAATCTCTGAATCACTTAAATAAATTACAAGGGAACATCAAAAAGTTGCCTGACAACGGAAAAAACAACCATATTGGTGATCCCAGCTTTTTACTTACTTCCTTGGGATAGCACGACGGAAAGGATAAATTAGTGAGTACATAGCAAGAATATCCACTATCTGTTTAAAATTTAAGAAAAGTGACTCCTGAAATATTCATTGGTTACTGAGTGCTATGGACATTACTAGATTTTACCATATAATTCGCCGGAAGTACGGATTATTATATTTAGCGTATCAGGCGATGTCTTGTGGAAGAATAGTACAGATGCCATGTTCTCACAATTGAAGTTTTTATTCACTTTCCACAGAAATTTTATTTCACCGACTAAGGTTTCAACAAAACTATGTCATTTGAAGGTGAAAGTGACATAGTTTTGTCGAAACCCTGGTCGGTGAGTGAACATTTCTGTGAAAGTGAACTAAATCTTTTATTGTGAGAACATGGCAACTATTATAAATTTTAGTAAATAAATAATATTTGTAAGGAGAATGAATATCAAAGAAATAAATCATAGCATATGTAAGTCATCGATGATAAACACCGTAAAATTTAAAATTAACCCTGAAAAAAATTAAAATATGCTTTAAGGGCTTCAAGGTATATCAAATTGCTTCATTCATTAGAAAAAAATATTTCTTTCAGATTGAGTCGGAATGACGCCCGATGGGCGTTCTTTGAGGGTCAATTGGTTCCGAAATTTCACTCTTAAAGCCCGCAACAGACCACAGAGGATGGAGGGGAGGTGAGTGTCTCGGTAGCTCGAGTGGTTCTAACAATCAGGGCGATTGCTTGGGATCCGACTAAGAGTTTTGGTCAAAGCAAATGCGTTTTCCTCCTCTAAAATTTGCAGATATTTTGTCAATTATATGGTTAGAAACCTGAGTACACTTCAATCCAGATATCCCGCTGGGAAACCAACAGATCCGTCGTCACGATTGAAACTCATATTCATTGATCTTATTTCTATGGTATTTTTACCTTATATCGTAGTTAAAATGGATATTTTTAAGCTAACTACGCTCATTCTACGGAAATTGGGCTTTTTCCCACGTAAATATTGATCATGAGTTACATTCCTTTCCTAACGAAGAGAGCGTTGAACTTGAATTCCTCCAAGATGTATTCTTTGTGCTCGTTCTTACTTCCCAAAATTTTCTTCTCGGGCCCTTAGCGTTGTATCTTTCGCTCTTCTATATTTTTACAACCAGCCTTCTTTTTGCATGTCGAGGGTTCAAAGTTGTAATTTTTTATTGTTTCTGAATTTTTCCACGTCTCCTATTTATTACATAATTACATCTAATCATGTAGTTATGTCTAATTATATAGCTATGTCTGAGGTTATCTTCGACTTCATTCATCCACCTAGTTTGTTCCCCTGCCAGATTTGATGCCTTCAACAATCTGCTCCAAGATTCTGTCCTTGTTTATCCGAAGTATGCGTTTACATTTTTTCTTCTTTTCCCAAAAGCATCCGTGATCTTATTCGTATATTGGTAAATTCCTCATGACTACACATTTTTTCCGCACCTGCTTTTCCATTTCTTCAATATTTGCTTGTCCGAAAATTTATGTTGTTTCAACTTCGTAAGTGTTTCCGGGAGTATGACTACTCTAGAGCCTATATTTCACGTTAATGTTTTCGTATCTCTTGTTTTAATGATTCCATATTTACTGGTATGCTTTTTGTAGTTTTCTGATTATATCAAGATTAGCCTCCAGGTTACTCCCTGATGGTTGAATAGTTCCTTCAAAGTACTTGACCTGAGGGACTTCCGCTATTATCCGTTTGATTGTTTCAATGGGGAGTTTGTCCTTTAGTAATATAACTATACATTATGTTTTTTCACATGAAATTTGCAACACGTTTTTATAGTACTAGATATTTATTATGATTACTATTTATTTAAAATGCACCTTAGGGAAGTAACACAGAAGGTGGTCCCCACATATCACTCGAGCAAATTCGCTACGATTGTCAATATGGTGGGAGAGCGGTTTCTAAATTTTATTAATTTATCAGAAGCTGCCGAGTCGGGCACACTTATACAGAAAGGCATGGGAAAGTGAAAAGCAGAAATAAACGCATGTTATAAGATGTAGTCTCGTCTTATAGAGGTAGTTCGCGAGAGCTAACACTGCTCCACTCGACGTGAATTGATGTGAAAAATTGTTAAAATATAAGAAAATTACTGACTGAGAAATGGAACCATCTATAGACATGTAAACAATAATAAAGTAAAGTGTCAACTTTTGATTAAAAAAAGTGAACAGTCATTTTATTGTTCTGAAACAACTTCTACACAAGAACTAAATTAAAATTATAATTAATGAACTCTCAAGAGGATTACATTATTAAAATTACTAATAACAAAATCTATAATAAAAATATCAATGGATAGAAGGAAAAAAACAAAATGAAAGCAAAAAAGAGATGATGAACTACCATTTATGAAAAACAATTAATATTATAACCTTTAAATTACTATCAAAATTAGTTTATACTACAGCAAAAATTTAAAACAAATACATAATCAAAAATTAAAGTAATGATGCCATCATAGTATTTCATGGTCAAATAAATAAATAATAACTTGAAGAAAAGAATTGGAACTTTAGGAAAGAGCTAAATAAGATTTCTGAAAATGAATGCTTATAAGATACGGCGAGTGAAATATAATATAAATTTCGGCAGCGATCTTCACGCTTTACGTTCATGGCAAAGCGGAATCAACAAATTATATTTAGATCAATGTAAAATTTGTACGCTTAACAATGAGACAGGCATATGAGAAATATGGAGATCTGTGACGCTGCTTATGCCCATGGTATTCTCATGGCTTTTTCTCTCCGAGAATAGCGAGTTAAAAGTTCATGGAAAATACATTAGTGAGCCGGCTTACACCCGCACCGTCGGTACAAGTAGAGAGTATATGAAAGGGGACAGTATAATGCTCCATTATACGTCCGCGTTCTCTGGATTCGTCCTCATTCATAAGGAACGCCATTCAGCCTCCGACAGCGCTGTGTGAAGCCGGTGATCATGGATTTTCCATGGAAGAAGAGAGGATCATCGGAGGTTTTGCACGTTGGAATTTCCGACTGCATGAAGGGAAAATTACTGTCCTTGTTCTAATTGCGTCACCACACTGGTAAAGGAAAATTTGACGCGTGCAACTGATTCCCCCGATTATATCCGATGCTGAAAATGACTATACATGCTGCCACCAGGGATACCGCCGGTGAAATTTCAAGGTTCTATGCTCTAACTTAACGAATGCATCCTACAATAATAAAAAAAGATTTTTTTAAGGAAAAACGTTTATTGTTTAATAAAATGCTTTTAAAATTTAGAAAATGAAAATTTTTTTAGCAAACACCCGGTTCTACGTGCAACCACAAATAAAACCTTTGGGCACAACATTTAGACTTTAATTAATATATTATTTGTTTAATCAATTAAATATAGAGAATTGATATGTTAAAGTAGGTAAGTAATTGCTTTGGTCTTAAGTTTTCACTAAAACATTGTTGAACCGGACATGGATGAAATGTAAATTTCCTAGGACGGAAAACTAAAAGAGACCGTGTTTATGCCTGCAATATGGGAAATTATGCTGTATAATGACACTACTTGCTCATTTTCGCCATTTGAAAGCGAAGTCATTATCTTCAAAAATCACA
The DNA here is from genome assembly GCA_963169105.1 of Ceriagrion tenellum. NCBI lineage: Eukaryota > Metazoa > Arthropoda > Insecta > Odonata > Coenagrionidae > Ceriagrion > Ceriagrion tenellum. The sequence goes on from OY720644.1 coordinate 53,500,190, forward strand.
TGAGAAAGTATAAAAAATACACACCGTAAATACTCTGACGTCAATTTTTGTGACCATCTGTACTTTCTACGAAGTTTGATACGTTTCAGACAGTATATAAACGATAAGAAGAGGCTATAACTAACATATATTACAATCGATTATAGAAACAAGGTTTATCAACAGGGTAATAAGAAGGTCCTCGGATAAAAAAGTAAAAGGTAAGAACTAATTAACTCTGGTTAGGTCACGCCTCAAATAGTCTGCGAGCATTTGAGACCCTGTTCAGAAAAAATTAAACAAGCAAAATAATACATAGGAAAGGTGCGAGCTTTGTTAAAACTGCCTCGGGCGAGCATAAGGTGTTTCTCAGCTTTTAGAGGCATTAATTTGGGAGCCGCTGGAAAATGGGAGGCTACACACTAAGCTTAGTTTGCTTGAAAAATTCTTGAAATTCAGATAACATCATTTTGACGCCATACTACATATGTAGGTCCAACAGAAGCGATAAAATATGAGAAATAGATTGCCGAACAAATAAGTACAAAAATTCGTTCTTTCTACGCACAATAATTGACCATATTAACAACAAAGCATTTCTTAAAACACTCCCATAATACACAACCATTTTATCTCCAAAAAACTTATTCTAAACACCTTTACACAGATGGCACACTAAAACCTCTGACCAACGCTCATAAGGTGGCTAGCAGTGTAGTATGTACATTTATACATATTATACTAGACGTTGTTTTTCGGAAATATTTAAGTCTTCGAATATTTTATATGAGTTCGACTATTGACTCAAAATGCAGTTTTGGCGTCTTATCATAGTAGAAAGTAGTAGAAAGAAACCATAGCAGTAAAAAAAATAAACGCTTCGATTGCGTCGCAAAAACACACGCCAATATTAGTTCTCTTTTTCCGGAAAAGGTGGCAGCAGCCATCTAACGTAGTTGAAGTCATACTAACAATAAGACGAAATATTTCGAGAACTCGTAAAAAGAACGAGAACCTTAAAGCGGTGAAAGAGCACATAAACAAGATCTAGCAAATTGTTAGCATTGATTTCGCGTAGAATTTCCGCTAAGAATATTTTTAAACAAATCTTGAGACTTGTACATACAGCTGTGGTAAATTCATGAACTTTATCCCGACAAATAAAAAGGAAACGAGATAATGAAGTCATCCAGGAGTATCACATACACACACATGTTATTGTGCGCAAACAAACTGCCATTCAACTGAAAAATTGAATCCACTGGAAATCAGCGGGCCAATCGCCAAGTACAGTGGCGGAAAAAATTAACGCAAAACTCATGGGCGTCTGTATGCGGCGTACACGGGAACTAATTGAAATCGTTTTTCCTTCGACAACTTGACAACAATGAGACAGCATATGGAAACCGGGAATATTCAAACTCTCTATGAATGGATATCGATTTTATGCGTCATGTAAATAGCCATACTAATAAGGTTTACGTTCGCGAGATCGTCTAGGAGTTATAAACGTGATGAGCTTGCTTCGACCCGCACTCAGTCGAGGTTCCGAAGTCGTAGTTGATTATGTAGAGATGCTTACCATATTTTTTTAGAGCTTTGGACCGTTTAAAAAGATTTTCTTGATTGAAACTTAAGAAACAATACGATGAAAGCATTATTTGTTGGGACATAAAAATTTTTTATTCTCCAGATCAAATTCACTTACAATAAAACGTATTTCCGCGTGCTGGGAATAGCTGTGGATGAACATCGTTTTTATAGACCTCAAACCACTTCCGAGAAATATGATGCATTACAATTAACATTTTGGCGTAATTTCCTGTGAATTTCAAGTTAAAGTATGGGAAATCTGGTTGACTTGAATGGTTTCCATGTGGAGAAAATTATTCTTTAAAAGTATTTCCGATACCTTAAAACCCTACGTAAGTTTCCGCCCTCGTGCACACAGGTCGTCTCAAACATTTGAATTTCTAAATTTCTCCAATCGTAATATTATTTAATTTCTGAAAACTACTTTTAAAAATCCAGAACATTTTATTTGGACCAGTTTTTAAAGGAAACATTAGAATTCCCTTTTTTCGTTTTGTAGTAAGAACCACTGGACGCCGATTCCTCTTCATCGATGAAGTAGCCTAGAGGGAGAGCGTTTGTCTGCGGCCAAGAATGCCTGGGGTTCAAATCCTGGCGTGGCCTCTTTTAGTGCCTTAAAAATTATCTTCGCGATGTGACTTTATTGCAGCCAAAACTTCGCAGGAATCCGCAGAAGACCCAGGGAATGGACATTGACCTCAACCATGAGTGTGTGAGTTTTACACATATTCAGGCTTTGTAAAAGAATCAGAGCGGTCTCCTTGGTCGTCGAATGAGATGTTTACTTCCTATCCTCGGGTACTCGGCCCCACTTGATTTCTACGTCCTGTCTGTCGTATGATGCTCAAATCCATTCATTCGCCAATTCACCACTCAATGAAAAGCTATTCATGAAGGATGGAATAGACCGGATCTCTGATTGTGTCAGTTACTCGATTTAGTGAACTTACCTGATGCTACATTCACCTTTAAATCACTTTGAAATAATTTAGTAAAGAGGGCAGTTATTTTTATTAGGAATTAGAGTTTGGTTCTATCTGCCGAACTTGTAAATACCGATTACTTATCTGAGTGAGAGACCAAACAAGGGTTGAATTATATTCAAAATATCTTCAAAACGGTATTTGAAGCTTTCCCAGCATTGTTTTCCAGGTTTGCTATGAGCAATACATTAACCGTGTAGTTCAAATGTTCAACTTATAAGATGGAGAATAATACTTAAAGGATAAGGTAAATTATTGAATCACTTAAATATCTTTTGACATATTCGCAGTGATAAATGTTTGGCTAAAATTACGCAGTTAAATTTTATGAGGAGCATTTTATACCCATGCGTAAGTAATACTCAGACAAAAATGCATCGCGTATCTTCCCCTGTGAAAGTGATAAAATACTAAAAATCATCTTTTTCATGTAGCGACTAAGCAGTGATTAGATATTTTCCCTATGGTCAGTTGTATACTCATAAATCCGCAGAGTAGTCAATGGAGTGCAAATTAGGAATGTGCACCATCAAAGATTATACGATTGCTACGTTCCTAAAGAATCTATTCCTCTTCAAATGTGTCGTAATATTATTGCTTCAATGGAAGTTAAAGTTGTGAGTGGCCCCACATGAAGATAATAACAGACTTTTTACAGGGTCATAAATTTCATCTCTTAGTGGTAATGTATTTTAACGGATGTTGAAGAGGGACACTATAATGCTTTATTTAGAACGAGTGGAAAAGGTTGAAATGTATGCGTAATTCTCGCAATTTGAGTTATGTGTGCACATGATCACAGCAATTGATCATCGAGAAATATGCTGGTATTTACATAAAGAATGTGGATGTTTATTAGCCTTATAATCAATCCATCCCCCTCCATTCTCGATTTCCTGACCAAGTCTCTGTGACATGGAGTTGTCCACATTTTGGTATCCTCTTACTGGCTTCATTTCCCATTCTTCCTCCACGATTTTCCTCGTTGCATCTTAATTTGGGGTTGTTTCGTTTGAGGGGGTCGAAAAACGTTTGTTTCTCGCATTTTTCTCATAATGAACGCTGCGCTCTGTGCAGCCCGCTCCATCTATGTTACATGATTTGTTTTGAACCATCTCCTAGAATTTTGACATTTGTGAACTCGTAAGTATTCCTAGTTGCGGGCGAAAAATGAATGTTGATATACATTTGATTAAGCATATTTCTTATTATAACGGACATGAATTTAATGCTTTTCGTTTGATAGTAGTGAGAAATAGGTTTTTTTTACTTTTAAACACCAAACAAAAGTTCAGTGGGTGAAAGTCGAAGGCGCAACACCTCTTCGGGTAATTTTTCGACAGATGTTTTTGCCTTTTACAAACATACCATTCGATTCCTCCGCCTGGGAGAAAAATGAGGCATACTTAAAGGCTAATAAGATCTTTTTTTCCTCCAAGAATTTTGGGAGAGGCCGCTAAAACTTTGAACAGTATCTCGGCTTGCGCTGTCTGCTCTGCTTGTTCGTCTATCGACGCTCGTCTCAATGAAGTAGTCATCAGTAAACCTTGGACAAGTTCCGGGTGGTGATCGTCGGGGTGGTTTGTTGTTTGTTTGCCGTACTCACAGGTTTCAAATACTTGCTACACCAGAAAGAAAAGGTTCGTTGCGCTTCGAAAAAATCGGAAGCCCCCGTCGAATACTTTTAAGGGCGTAAGAGGAGTCAAATACCACTTCTTTCCTGTGAGTTAAACGCCTGACGTCCGAAACATTATCTATGGCAGAAAAGGTATCGCCCGCAACACAAGGGGAAAGTAAGCTCTCATTAAAGGCATACTATTTCCCAAATCAATATAATACGTCCTTCATACATTCCGATTTTGAATGGATTAGTATTGGTGGAGCTTTGTATCGACACGGGGAAATACTCAAGAGTTCTCCAAGATTGCTCGTTGCTTTAACTCAGACTAAAGGTGGCTGGCCTCCAAACCCATGCATGATGGGAACTAATGGCATTTGATTGGAATGGTCTGGGCTGATGAGGTGAAATCTGAGAACTACATCTTTCTGTTTGTATTCCCGGGAGAGTAGTATGCTTTTTCCTAACCTTTAGTTATTTAAAACGTTCGTAGACAATACCACCACTCATTTTAAAAGTAACTTAGTCCACAGCAACGCATACGGACGCAAATAAATTCACCGAAAGGATACGAAACATCATCATAAATCCGCCTTGACATAAGAAACCTCAGTAAATGGTACTGGGCTGCAAACCTGAATCGCAATCATGGTTCTCCATGATAACATTGTTCGAGTACGCTCATGATTGAAAACGTGATCTTCATCAAGAAAGATCGGGTGCTACATAGCAGTGGAGTGCGCTCCCAGGACCTTGTGCATTGCCCTACCAATGCGGCTTACCTTTTGGATGACAATAATGACCATAAGAAGAAAAGAACCGTGATCCCACCCCTGGTCGAGACACTTTTGAGTTTTTCATTCAATTTCTGGTCAAGTAAAATAAGTTTTATTCGGCAAATTTTATCTCTTTTGTATTTAAAAAATTCATAATATCAGCCAGTCATTGTCGCCAATATGAGGAAATTTATATAAAAACTCATTTTCGTTCATTAAAAATCGAACACGGACCACTCTTAGCCAAAAGCCAACTCTTAGTTAGCCAAATACATCTGACAGCTACGACATTAACGTTACCTATTTATTTAATTCATTAATGATATTCTACTCCAAACTGAAGTCTTTTAAAAGGCTTTTTGTTACTTTCATATGTGCGGCGAATTTATAGCTAAGCATATAAGATATTATGCAATCATCCATATGTTATCCATAACTACACCTAATTTGGGTAAACTTTTCTGAATGTTTATTCGTATATCCTGCATTTACTAGATAAAGCGTAACAGTGGACAGCTCATCACCAAGCTTTCTGTGATAAGATGAAAGTAATATCGGGAAAATATGCCTAGATTATTCGGTATCGATGCATGCACATTTATTTTTATTTCGTGAAATTATATACATTAACGTATGTTTCCATAGTTTAATCCCATTCTGACGAACTAAAGACGGATTTACATTGGGTCAAGAACGATTCATTCATAAATATCCGTTTTGAATTTAATAAATATCCGTTAAAGGAACTTCGTCAATCTACAAATTTGAAAATCGTGAAAAATTACATCACGTAGACTATACTTATTTCAATTAAATCTTTTTTGTATCGACATTTGGTGCAGATAAATCTCAATTTATATCATTTCGGTGAAACAGGCGCAGTACGCGTCATTCAAAAAGATCCTCGGAAAGTCGACCTTAATAAATATCCCTTGGTGGTAGAAGATGTAGATTTTAGAATATAGTATACTGAATTGGGTGGGATAGTGAATATTTTTTATAATCAGTCTTTCTGTATAAATATCATCATTCGACGGAAGAACCATGCTGAAACAAACACAGCGATGCACCGCGACTGAATGTGCGAACAATATGAGAAGAAAGCTAAAAAATGAGGCGATTGATGACTAAGTTTTACGCTCCAGCAAATGTGAGTTCCATTGCGGATTTCAAATAATTGCGGTAGACGATGTTTTCCTCAGTGTTGCCAGTCTTTCGAGTATGTACTGCTCCTAGAAGTTCCCAAAAATGCCGCATTCTGGCGCGCGAAAAATTTTGCGTTAATTTCTTCCGCCACTGTACATACCCAGGAATGCGAGGGGATCGGCACCATTTTCCTTCCCAGAAATTTAGAATTAATTTTAGATGGGGACCAAAGGCGAAAGTAATATTAATTATTTTAGTAAAGACGGCATATTGGAGAAGGATGGGGAGGTTGAGCTGGGTGGCGAGAAGGACGAATGAGGAAGTATTGGACGAGGTTGGAGAGGAGAGGAAGCTAGTGGCGGAGGCTCGGAGGAGGCAGAAGAGATGGATGGAGGACGTTTTGAAAGGAGAATGAATGCTGCAGAAGATAATGAACATTGGGACAGCGAGGAAGAGGAGGTCAGAGGTTAGGAATTATGGACGAAATAAGATGACATGGACGATATGAGGAATTTAAGAGGGATTTAATGGCGGGTCATCCATAGGGGTGAATACGGAAAGATATGCCAGAAATTAGGCCGTTAGGAGAAAGGAGGAGTTACTGTCAAAAAACCTACACATCAGCTGGTAGAATAATCAAAAGAAAGGACCATGAAGAACATTTCCATTAATTCGCAGGGAATTCTCAAGCATGAGAAAACCTAGGATTTTGATTCATTCAGATGCGTGCACGGCAGGAATCTTTAATTTTCTGCTTTTTTACTGTGGTCGCAATGGCTCTCATAATTGCCGGAAAACCACAATGTTGATCTTAATTTTCGAAATTATGCAAATCTTCCCTGCTTTTACGCAAAATGGGCCCCTGTAGAAATACAATCCTGGCTACACCACTGCCAGTCAGGGCCAAGATATCACTAAATCCTGATTTGTACTACCAATACTAATTCATCCTTACCACAAGAAAATACTCCACGCAGGAATCCAAATCGGGCTGGACTTTGCCACAGAGGAGAGGAGCAAACATTGACGATAAATTAATTAATACATGCAGTAAAAGTATAAAGTCTGGTCTTCCAGGGACATTGCTTAGTCTTTACTGCTAGTAACAATAACTTATGAAGTTTATTAAAATATAAATATGATACAAACAAAAATATGGTCCATATATATTGCCATATTTAACATAATTAAAAACAGAATTTAACATTATTTATTTTGAATTTTTCAGGCCATAAAAAAGAAGAAGAGAAGTGATTACGACAGATTATGGCAGGTTCTTAATCCGAAACTATAAGCAAATTTAATCGTTCGGGATGGAAAAAAAATTCAAAAATCCTCTTGCGCTCAACGGAGATCCGTGCAAAGGGAATTGTATGTACTTCGGCCCTCAATGCTGTACGAGTCTACCCCGCTGAGAATGAAACATCAAATATTCATGAATGAAACGAGAAAGGAGGAGGGAGAAGGGGGAGTTAGCCGTTGGAAAAAAAAGCTCCTGCACCATTCACTCGTGGAAAGTCCGGAATTAAACTGAAAATATCAAGTAGGCATTCCCGCAGTCGTAAATTAGCCGCTGGGCTGGGAGGCCTGTTAGGGTGCGGGATAAAGGGAAAGTGGCGGCGTAGGGGATTGGTATAGCATTAATATCAACAAAGAGGAAGACGAGGAAAATGGAGAAGCGTTGAATTTCGAGGATTGATCATTACGCGGAGTGATATTTCGGTTTTGCGACGTTATCGAAGTGACTTATCGCGATTTTGAACCTCCACGAAATAAGTGAAGCTAAAACCTCGCGCTAAAATAATATATGTTCTCTTCTGTGGCATGAGTCATGCTATTATTTACCACCATAGGCTGATCAATCCTAAAATTGGTTGAGAGGAGCCCAGTTAGGGAATTAGCATTAGATAGGGAAGGATGAACCTTCCCTATCTAATGATAAGTCCCTGGTATCTCTTCCTATAAACTTCCATCTTTATTAGACCTATGATATTTCCCTTATCCTTCCTCACGGGACGTTATACCTCACAATCAGTGTGTGCCCCATCTATCCGATTCTTCATTTCTATGGTTTTTCCTATTCTACTCTTCTTTATACTTCTTCATTTCTCCTTTCATCCGCCAATTTACTAGCTCCATTTTCTCTCCTCTCAGTGTGACTTTTGCGTTCAGCTTCTCCCTTGCGCATTATAGGACTTTTGTCATCTTATAAATAATTATCATGTTATGATGAGTGATAACAATGAATATTCTTTGAAATCGACATTTGATGATATATGAAGCTTTCTTGGCAAGGGTTTAAATTGGTGCTCATAAAAGCACATTAGCAAACATAATCTGTGATTTCAGGCCTGATTGAGTGGAAAAGGAACATAACTGCACTATGAAAAATGAGCAGCTTTCACTGTGATAAAATTTATTTCATGTAATAAACCCTATCACAGAAGTTGCTCATTTTTATAAGTGCAATTAAAACATATTATCACAACTCAGCCCACATAAACGAGTTTAAATGGATCGACGAGCGCAGGCGAAACGTTTTGTAACAAAACGGTAAGTACCATTCCACGGGTGAGCAACAGTCACGGTCGAAATTTGGGGTATCAATCTCTCTAAAGAACGTTTCGGAAAGAGAATTGAGAAATAATAGATCGATCTATTGTTCCACTGATATTGCTTCGCATTCACATATTAGCTTCTTCTTCACGGCTACCATTAATTCTAAGTGTTTACAAAAATATTAATACACATTTGATACCACAAACACTTTCCGAAAAAGATACTCAAAGGTACTAAATACTATCGGTACGTGTTGACGGCATTCTCACTTGTTACAATGTGAGTCTATCGGAGTAACGATTTAAATTGATCATAGAAATCACTTTAATCCAGCAGTCACAACTGAGAGTTAAAGAAATAAAGACAGAAAAAGTCCTCTCTAACTTAAAGTCGTGTTCAACCACTCGCCATTCGTCGCGAACTATCTCACTAGAGGTCATAGTACTAACTCCAATGAAGTAGAGGCACGAACCTCAGTCATTTGGTGGGGAAATTCGGCAAAAAACACTAGCAAATTTCGAGGCTGTATTTTAAAATACACTTTTTTCAACAGCATGCAATTTTTACGAAATATTGTATCATATGTGAATGACCTATTTTTTAAAATTACTTAAATCGAGGTTCAAGGCATACTTGGCAATTTTCCAAACATTTCTGGAGGTTTTGAATAATCATTTAAGATAATTTAATGGTTCACATTTAATGACGATGTGATTCCATTGACATATCGACCAGGTGAATTAAAGTGCGGGACATTACGAAGTATTTATTTATCTTTGTAATGAGTTTTTCGCCAATTTCACAAAGTTATGTCGCCAAATATTATTTTCATCATGGTAAATATTGTGATTTCAGCGTATCCCTTAAGAAGTAAACACATAATTCCGTAACATTTGGACAAAAAAGTAACAACAATATACAATTACCCAAGATCTATCTTCTCCTGAAGTAAAAAAATTGTTTATTATTAAAAAAGAGGCCGACGCAGTACGCTATATGGATATTAGCACACCAGACATACTTTCCTACCTTCCCCGCGGATGGATATTTTCCAGCTGCTTTTCTGCTCTCAACCATCAAATAGTTTCATCACTTTATCGGAATACTGGTCATAATATTTCACTGAAATTTTCTTATCGTGAAATAAAGGAAAACAAGCCGCATGATGAAAATTGAGGCAAAAACTTGAATTGCATGCCTGGATGAAATTAATTTTCTTTGCAACTCACACACTCAATAAAATTGACAACTGCATGCAACGATAGAGTATACACGAAACAAGTGAATATAATCTTGAGCCGTCCATAAACAAGTGGCGCACATAAAACACCGAGTCAACTCGACAGCCGTCTGCAATGTTTAAAAAAAAACAATAATTCGAATAGCGCGCATCCCTGGCGGTATATCCCAAGAGGATGGATGGACTGGAATGAAGTTGGGAGCTCGAGAGAGACAGACGGAAAGATAGAAGGGCTCGGGACTGGGAAGGGCAAAGGGAGAAATGATGACTCCAGAGGGCTGGCTCACAGGAGCAGAAATGATGACTACGACAGCATGGGGAAGGCCGAATTGAGAGCCGGGGTCGCGGGGGAAAGCCGTCATTTTGAGAGGTGGGAGGTCATTGGTCAGTAGCCGGGGAGGGGGCATGCGGAGGGTCGCAGGAGGCTAGGGTAGGGAATTAGAGCTGGACTCTGCGAGCAGTGCGTTGCCCAGGCCAACCGTCGTGGAATTACCCGCCAGCCAATCACGCGTTGCGTATCTCGCTGGATAATTAAAGCCAGCGCTGCCGTAACTTCCTCCTCAGGAAAAATGGAAAGTAGAAAAGTTGCGGATGTTTATACCGCATGGCATGGTCGGTAAGGCAATTTTTTCCAGAGGATTCGACATCAAACGTCATGAAAGCGTCACAGAGGGCATTAATTAGTCATTGTGAAACATCGCGTCATGATGAATAAACGGATGAACTGTCATCAATGAAAAGTGGACGTTGCCAAAGAGCCAATTGGCTTTAATGAAACGGACTTAGAAAAGATAATTTCGAGCAAAATATGCGATATGCTTTTGAAAGCTAATGGTGATGTTCATTCTCCTACCCTTAATACTAGTTAATAAAAATGGATAAATTTACATGTACTTTGATCCTCTTATTAAAGCCACCAGTGATACCAATTCCATTGTCGCCAGTATAAAATGAAAAATATCACCAGAGCATCCATATATCTGTAAATTTATCAATGTTTCCAACTACCTTATCGAGTTTTGTGAACATGAAATAAATAAATTTATCGTATGAACTCATTTACATTTTTCTAAGCCAACGACGATTGATATATTCTCAAAGTATCATTTTTAAATGTAAAAATCATTAAAGTTGGATGTTCTCTCGAAGCATAAAAAACGACTCAAAGAAAACTATCGTTCACCCGAATGCTACACAAATAACTTGCGCGAGAAAGTTTTGCACAAGATTAGACAAAAAGTTAACAGTCTTGCTACAAAATAAACAGTATAATTTCATCGGAGTGATTCGGTTTAATATTTACCACCAGATTACCAATCGCCTTATATCACAACTGAATAGTTTTGTATTTACAGCTTAAATTCCATTCAAGGTTGGCAAACACTTGAAATACCCGAGTGAGGAAACCTAAAACCTATTTTCTCCGACACATTGGGCCGCCCCCGGTTATCAGCAAGATTACTTACTGCACTGTCCTTAAAATACGTTGGAAATGAAAGAAAAAACAAACTGGGGCATTGAAAGGAGACCTTATTTCAATTATTTCACTCAATATCCTCCTTTAACATGACCAATGCCAGGCTTTAAGGAGGCTCTATACCTCGGCCGAATACTCCTCTTTAGTTCTGGATTCTGCCGCAGTCTCGGATTGGTCTTCACTTTCTCCTCCATTACCCGCCACGGTAAACACCGCCACTTATAGCTCTGAGAAAAATGTGTTATATAGTTTCAAGACAATGTTTGCTGTGACGTTATTATGCACAATTTTCTCATTTTGATGGTTTAAAAAAAATAGAAATGAAGGATACCAATTTAAAATAAGTGCATAGATATAAAGAAATATACGTCATACGCGTCATGGCGCTCACCTGATTTTCTACGAATTCACGTTATTTCCGCGGTCAAAATCGCCATGTAGAAAGCAAAGAGCAAAAAGTTACGATACTTACGTTTATAATTAATCCTAATTCCAGATATCCGCCCAAAAGGATTTAATTAAAATAGCAAAGTTGAGGAGTAAAATAAAAATGCGTGGACGTCTGCAGAAGTATTTCCAGCCGTAGTATACTTCAAACAAAAAAATACCTCTTAAAACAAGCAAACTTAAACTTCTTCAAAATTAAAGGTTAAGTATATTTGATCTCGCTTGACGAAAGTTTCTGCTTGGATTGATAAATATTTAAGAGATAAAAGTACATTAAGTTCTGTGTGCAAAATAACCATTATATTTCCGATACGGATTAAGACGTCTAACTACGGATTAAATATAATAATATGGATGGAATATGCAATGGAATAACAACGCAGTTATAAATTGAACTTTTTAATGAAATAGCTCATAAAGATAAACTAATTTTCCAACGCTAACCAATTTGTTCCATTTCCATTTTTCCAAGGGAAGAAGCTGGTAAAAATTATAAATACATATTTTTATTAATAAAATCGGAAGTGTACGTCTTTCTCCCTCTATCTGAAACGGTTTGACTTTGAGGGGTGAGGTCGGACGTTCTACAGGAAAGTAAAACCCCAAAGACACCATTTCAATTTTCCCGAGTAAATGGGTTCATTCCCGAGTGGCTGTAGCATTTTTCAATACGTTTACTCAGGATTCACCTTTTGCATGAGTAAAAGTTTTCATCTTTAATTGAAATCATTACATAAACTGATTTATTTAGTTTTTTTTTACTTTCATAGAGAGGTAAAACATATTACACTTGAGGAGTAATAACGTTTTGAGAGAGAGTATTCAATATATCTACAATCGTTTTATATGTGTAGGATATTTTTTTGCATTCAAGCCTTCTCATGGCTATCTTAACTTTTTCTTCAGATTCTGCCACCATTTGCAAGGACCTTTTTCGTAACTATTTCACGAAAACGCAGCTTCAGAAGAGAAAAATACAGGGAGACAATTCCGATAGTTTTGGCGAAAGCGGAAGGATAAAACCCAGCGTTTAATACGAGCGTAAAACCTTAAAGAGAAAAGAGCTAATTCATTTTGGAGAGACACCGCAGAATCGCAGTTCGAGGTGCATCGTTCGAGCGACGCCAAACAGACGGCGGGCAATGGGATTACACCTCGGGCGGGCGAACTTAAGATTGCCGCGATGTAATTCGAGTAACACCATTCCCTAAGAACTGCGCACACGGGAAGGGAGTTCGGATGCCGGAGGCTAGGAAACCGTTGCGCGAACGATAAGCGGAAGTCGGAAGCGGCGACTTGCGCTCCGGAAGAGGTAGGAGGGATTTTACTTTAACCATCTATCGACGAAATTATGAAATATCAGCATGAAAAAAATACTGAGGCTAAATTAATTTTTTTTAAAAAGAGCTACTTAAGCATTTAAAAAATTGCAATTTATTTTATTATAATATTTATTTTGAAATGTGACGTATTTGTAAAGTAGATATTTAATTTAAAATAGTTCTTTACATTATAATCTTTACACAAGGTATACTTTAACGTTACCTTCATAACGTACCTTTTTTAAACTTTCCCAATTTTTTCTTCATGTGACAACTGAAACTGATTATTTCAGAGATCCACTAGGCGCGCCATCGTCAGTGAATAGCGTCACACAACCATCTATTCAAATTGTTTGACAAACCGCCGAAAGAGGAGCAACTTTCCTTACGCTAAATCCGAAGCGTTACAATTCTGTCTAGCGCACCGACTAAATGGAAAAGCCTCTTAGAAAGCGGATATTTCAGATTTTGAAACAACCAATTTGATTCGCTCGTTCATAGAGGGTTAAGTATCGAACGAGGATTGTATGAGTGTCACCGATTAGCATGGACTTGATGAAAAGATGAAATGTGAATGAGAGATTGATCAAAATGTGGATTATAGGTAGTTTGAGCGGGATAGTTACCTAGTCTTAATGGAGACCATAATGGAAGTATGTGTTTTAATCTCAGCTCCTATAGGAAGCATTAAGTAAATGATGTAGTATTAATGGTACAAAGTTATATACTTTTATACCACGAAATTCTCAGTAATTAAGTAAAAATACCTCAAAAAGCGTCTCATTAGTCTCGTTATTTTCGAGCGGTACGTTGAAAACTCCTTCACAACGGAAGGCTTGTTGTGATCCTGAAAAAAATAATGCAGTGACAATATGATTTATTTATAAAAAAGAGTTGAGAAAACATGCAAATTACGATCCGTTAATTTTTTATGGGATTTAGGTGTTAAAAATCCTTCCTTTTCAAATAAAAAGACTCTCTGGAGCGGATACTCGTACCATATCCCATGTAAAATGGATTGCATTTTTTGTCAAAAATCTTGGAAATCAGTTCGGTAAATGGGGCTGATATTTTACTAATGTTTCAAAGGTGAGGCATTTTTCGTCAAATTGAGACCAAATTTATTGATTTCTGGGTGAATTGATATTTCACTGAAACTAACTTAAGAAATGGATTTTAATCCACATTTGTAATTAGACCTCCATTGAGACAAATCATATTGTATACATGAAACAATTCGTGTGGAGCGTGGCACTCTATGGATCGGAAGCATGGACCATTGGAAGAGCTGACCAGAACGGACTAGAAGCCTTCGAAACCTGGAGCTGGAGGAGGATGCTGAATATAAAATGGACGGACAAAATATGAAATGATGAAGTGTGTAGAAGAGTAGAAGAGGAAAGGACCATATGGAACACCATACAATAAATAACTAGATGGATTGGACACACCTAGGAACTAAATGAGTTTGTCAAGAACAATGATTGAAGGCAAAATAGAAGGAAAAGTTCCCAGAGGAAGACCTAGGAATAAGTTCATGGACCAAATAATGAAGACAGTACATAGGAAAGGATACCAGGAGGTAAGGGAATTAGCATTAGATAGGGAAGGGTGGAGGGCTGCAGTCAACCAATCTTAGGATTGAACGACTGATGATGATAAAACGATGAGCAAATAAATACAGGGACGATGAGATAATTCCCTATTATAGATTAGAAGAAGAAAAAAGACTGCAGAGTAGATTTAAATGTCGTTTATCTCGCGATCGATAGGATACTGTAATTGCAGATAATAAGATATTAAAGTAGGTTAGTCGAATGGTAATTAACCTGATTAATTGATTTGATCCCTTGCGCTTGTATCTAAATCTGCCTCGAAGTACTCGGACTTAACCTAGTATGTGAATTTAAAACCAATTTTTTTTCTGACGAAGTTATTCATATCTTACGAAGTCCAACATCCTGCGGTAGATAAGACTATGAGAATAAAAATACGGAAATTGAATGCGGAACAGATAGATTTAAAAAGAAATTTTTCTCGTAATCAATAGGAGACCGTAATGGCAGGTAGTGTGGCTGATTAGTTGATTTGCTCCATAATGCTTGTTTCTTAATCTGCTACGAAGTACTAAAATCACATTTCCAATAATCCCTGCATGAATCTTGTATATCATTTACGAATTTACAACTTACATTAATACAATTAATTATGTAATACAGTTAGTATACCAGTAGTCAGGGCATATTAGGGAAAGTTACTAGCACATTGTAGTGCATGTTAGTGATAACTCAAACCCTGCCAAATACCCTGGCATGCAGGATAACCTACACTGTGGGTGGAGTAAACATCAAATCTTCAGATACAGTTAAATATCTTGGAATCACCTTCACTTCTGATATATCGTGGGGAACATATACAAAACATATGCGACACAGATTTAATGAAACTAGGTTTTGTTAAGCGTGTAATAGGAAGGTCCTCGGATGAAAAAGTCAAAGAGAAATGCTACTTCGCTCTGGTTATGACACACCTCGAATACACTGCGAGCATTTGGGACCCTGGTCATAAAGATGTCACCATCCAAATTATTAAAATACAAAGAAAAGCAGCACGTTTCGTTAAAAACTGCTACGAGCGAACATATAATGTTTCACAACTTTAAGAGGGATTGAGGTGGGAGCCCCTAGAGACTCGGAGGCTACACGCTAGGCTTAGGTTGCTTGAGAAATTCAGAACTGATATTTTTCAGAGCGACACAGAGAATATTATCATGACGTCTTACTGCATCTATAGATCTGACAGAAGCGATAAAATAAGAGAGATGCATTGCCGAACAGATAGGTACAGAAACTCGTTCTTTCCGCGCACAATAATCCACCACAACATACACGGCGGCTCGCAGATTAGTATGCAGATGTAATATTAAGATGCATATGTAGCAGGGTAGCAAAAGTTATGTTCTCAGCATTTGTTCCCGTTTGAGATTGGCGGAGACGGCATTGAGAGACTGTTAGGCGGCCTTAATGGGGGAGAGATGTACTCAGCGGTTTGGCCGAAGGGCGGAACACATTAATGTCTGAGGAGGAGAGGATAAAGGATAACAGGAGAGGAAGCACGGGGAAGAGTGGAGCACGGAGATGGATGTATTCAAAGGACAAGATAAAGGGTTGAGGGAACCTGTGCATGGACTGCTCAACCCTTTTGTTGGAGGAAAGGGACGCATTGATTGGTCGAAATGAGCCGGAAGATGCGCTGGCGGAAGGGATTAAAACCGGGGAAGGCTTAGCGCCTGGGGTCAGGCCGGAAGAGGCAGGGTATGAATCCTTTGGGAAGAACGATAGGGATTGCCTTTTCTTTGGTTCACACTGGAGGTTTGTAGAAGTACTGTAGGTCCACTACATACGATACTTGGTACACTGTACACACTACATTCTGTAAAGATACATTTTTACTTATGTACCGCGTATGAGACTTCGTAACGAAAGAGTTGTAAAAAAAGAGACTTTGCGCAAGTCAGTTTTTCCCCACCTTAGTTAGGTGGGTAGAAGCGAACTTAATGCTACAAATACACTAGTTATACAGCTTCCTTAAAAGGTGTGCGGATTCCGGAATTAATGTCAGTTAAGAGGAGTTATTTTCTATATCTCCACTTCCTAATATGGGTCGTAATTAGTATTCGTGTATTATACGTATGTAGATGTAATGTTATTATTTTCATGTTGACATAAAATCGTCATTATGTCTAAACGATTCATTTGATTTCAGTTTAGCGCCAATGGAACTGGCTTACAACATGGCAGATGCGTGGAGAAATTATTACATAGGATAACATCGGGAAGAACCAACTTTGTCCCTCTAAATATACTCGAAGGCCTTATATACGCCTCTTGTCTAGTTCTCCTTAATCCCACCGTCTTTACCATTTTTGCTTTATATTAAATAAAAATACCATGGCTTAATATTAAAGTGCTGACATCTAAGTGTCAAGTAGTCACATTGAAACATTTCAATCAAGCAATCAATTCTCAGGTATCCCATTCCCAGTAGAATTAGACAAGATTTATGTTGCCCTGAGATTCGCAGGGTTTTCCGTCGCATAATAACTGGGAAGGAGAACACAATTATTCAATGCGGTTGCTGCTTCCACGGATATAATAAAAACACGGATAATAATCATTCATTGATGAGTTTCACTTACTAAAAACAACATCAACTCCGGAATCTGCACGCCTTTCAAGGGAGATGTATACCTATCACGAAAACGCCCTTTTAGTTCGGGCTTCTGCTCGTTCAGTCTCGGAGTGAACTTTACCTTCCACTCCATTACACACCCTCGAGGTACTGTATTACCATTTGTGTTGGCTGGCTGTTCTCAAGTGTAGTCGCGGTACTGTGTTACGCCCCTATGCCTGCAGCGAGCGTATAGTTCGAGCAAGCGCCATTACTTTCGAATATAATTATTATTTGCAACCGAGTTTTACAGGGATGGCCATTTCTTTTTATGCAATAACTTTGATTTTTTCGCCACAGTTGTTTTAGCATTCATTTTAGTCGGCTGACTGAGAGGTAGGTCGATTATATTGACGCCGTTACGTCGTACGCCCATAAGCGTTAACGTAGCAGGCGCGCTCCGATGCACAAAACAGGGCGGCCGCAGTTAACTTGGCCAACCTCTCCCTATAGAGGGCACATAACCTACACCGAAAAACAGCACCAATCATAAAACTGTGTAAAATGCGTAACACGGGTATATGAGAATGTTTCCTGTAACGTTACAATACACAATTTCCAACACATTGACGATTTTCCACAAATATGAAGGATTTTATTCACAATAAGTATGTAGGGGCAGCGGAGCATGAACATTCATAATGGCTGCATCTTGTTCGACTAATTATTGGAACAGCCACTACGTGGCGTTGCGCCCTAATTTCGGAACACGAGTCTTCCGTGCTACGAGACTCACTCACTCTATCGTACCTCGCCTGCCTTACATGTACATATCTGAATCTGAACCCATCTGCTTCACAATACAATGATTGATGTGTGCATCTGTTAATTGATTTATGCAATCCTCTACAAAGTGAAAAGATATTAAGAAATTGACGTCACACTTGTCATGGCGATCACCTGATTTTCAACAAATTTACGTGTTTTCTGCCGTTGAAGTAGTTATTTAGATAGCAAAAAGGAAAAAGTTACGACACTTATTTTAAATATTAATCCTTATTCCATAGGTCTGCGGAACCACAGATTTACTTTATAGAGCAAAGCAGAGTCGTAAAATAAAAGTGCATATCTAAAACCTCTGTATATCTTTTCCCCGATCATTTGTAAGCATTTACCACTATACACAAAATATTCCATTTGCCCAATGCTTTCTTCATTTATCCTGCACGTACGTGGTACGATCGTTATGCCAACTTCCCGGTACTCGTTAGGGATGTGGGAGGAAATTTATGAAATTAGCATTTATAATTAAATAAAGGACCATATTTCCCCGTGGCTGTTTGTGGACTGAATTTCAATATAAAAAAATAAGTCATTTTTAATTAGCAAAAGGAAAGGTGTACACAAATGAACATTTACACAAAAGCAAACTGAAAGAGCTAAATATAAAAAAATGTGGGACGATATGGGTAATTTGATTAAGACTTTCGTGGATGTGAATGGATGTTTTTTTCCAGCAGTTCACTACCCTTTTATTGCTGCAGAAAAGTTCCCGATTATTAATCTTAATTGAATCTTATATGAACTTCTTATTAGGGCTTCAAATTTCTTGACGTAGTATATTTTTAGCCAAAATTAGTAAAGTTTATGAAAGCCTGTACATGATTGTACAGGCTTTCATAATTTTTACTGACTTTCATAAGACTTGCAGGACTCATAATTAGACGGCTGAAAACGTTTCTGCAGACTTCTACGCACTTTTATTTTTTAAATCATGAAAGCCTGTACATATTTGTACAGGATTCCATAAGTTACATGTCTTTTGATCATAAATTGGATTCTCTTTCATTAAAACTAAGAATTGTCCAGCCGAAAGGAGAAAAAAATGTCATTATTTTGGGAAAAGCTCATAAGAAACACAATTCTTTGTAAGACCATCTTCAGTGCTTCAAAGAAAGCTCATAATTGTCTCTTTTCATCTCGGAAACTAAAACGACATTAATTACAGATACGAAAGTTCTGAAATGCCCTAAAAGGACGTATTTTAAGTAATTTGACCAAATCATGATACCACCCTTTAATTTGCTGTGTAGTGTTGTTTAGAGTGATATTAATTTTAACAAATGAGTTGAGAGTTGTACTTGTTCCCATCGCCAAAGAATAGGCGAAGTTAGACCGCATTCATAGCGCGCCTTAATGATCTGACCAGCTTCTACAATAACCGTAACTCCGATAAAAATAAGAAAATTATTCAGAATATCCACAGATCAATACATCCAGTTACGACAATTATTTCAACTACATAGTCATTCTCGAGGTCCTAAAAATATAAATTTTGCATGTAACTTAGTTTTGAAAATTTAAAAAGTAAATAAATGACTTATTAAATTTGAAAACAATATTTTTTCGCCTATTAGGTATTTCCTATACCCAGTAAGAATTATTTTGGACGTTCCATACTGTGAGGCTTCACTATGTGGAAGTCGAATTTCACAAATGCAAAAGTAACTTAACTTGGTTTCCTTCCACATATTTAGTTTCTTGGTACAACATGTT
The DNA here is from genome assembly GCA_963169105.1 of Ceriagrion tenellum. Classification (NCBI taxonomy): domain Eukaryota; kingdom Metazoa; phylum Arthropoda; class Insecta; order Odonata; family Coenagrionidae; genus Ceriagrion; species Ceriagrion tenellum. The sequence continues at coordinate 53,520,056 of OY720644.1, forward strand.
TCGGCACAGCGGTGTCATCACCAGGTCCCTGATGATGATACCGCTGTGTCGAAACATGTTCTACCAGGAAAATAACTCTGTGGAAGGAAACCAAGTTACCTTTTCATTTATGAATTATTTTGGATTTTACCAAGCTAAATTTGTGCTAATTCAAGTCATAGAAACATTTAGCAAAATCTACCGCTATATTTTAACGGCACCGCCGATAATATCGTCTATTTAGCGATTGTCAATAATCGAGAAGTATGACTGCCAACATAGCTTATGGATTTCCTATTATGCCATGGGGAAAGAAATGACAACTAAAAACTCAAGTTTCATTCACGAATTATTAATTAAAATTTAGTCCCAGGCTTCGATAATTTTGCATGATTAAAGACAAATATTGTAATTCCATCGATTATACCCAATTTATTACTTTCATATCGGAAGTAGAGGACATATTAAGTAAAGATCACCGAATTATAACCACTTTACCACCCATGTTTCGACTACATACAAGGTGTTTCAACAGTAATACTACGGATTTATTGGTGGAAAAAATGTAGAAAGTTATTGTTAGTTTATTCCTTCTTTTATAAGTTATTCCTTATTTTTGAACCATCAAAAAGTACATTGTTATACAACCCGAGAAAAGAATTTAGAATTAACATAAAATATTTGACAGTAGTACATTACAATTCCAGTGACTTAAATGACTCATTACACGGCGGGAAAGCGATAATATGCCGAATAATCCTATTCATTGCGTCCAATCACATGAATCGAATAATAATTTGCTTTACCATGAATTCCATCGTCAAAATTTAATTTAATTTTAATGAAATTCTACGAGCAATATTACCGGAATAAAGATTACCAGATTTTTTTTAAAATCATGATGTTGGTTTATACGTACAAGTTACGATAGATATAAATTCAAATACGCCTCCTGTGTTTTATAACTATATGCTACAAAAGATAGTGGTTCACATAAGTTAATATTTTATTATTCTAAAATTACTAATAAAACTGCTGTCTAAAGATAAGGAATACGTCAAAGGATAAGAATTTAGCAGAATCAGATTTCGTAACTGACTATAAATCATATTCGTTAAGATTCAATTTATATTCAGATGCATAAATGCATTTAATTGTGATTTTAATAAATTATGCTTCCGATAATCAAAATTTGTCAAATACTCGAGCGTGACTTAAGTGAAGTCTGTGTAAAAGTGAAGTTTTCGTCAGCATAGTGTAATAATGGGCTACTTATGCCTCGGCAAAGCGTGATTTAAGTGCTACTTTAACTCACGCAGTGCTATAAATTCATGTATTTCACGTTGATAAAGTATTAATGATATTTATATTTAATATTTTATTTCTTGATCCTTGGCATTAAAGGACGTCTATTCAACCACTCCTTTTTAAATTTGAACACACCCAGGGAGACGAGGCAGACACAGCTCGGTGGGGTCGAATTCCCAGAAGAGGAAATAGGATTTCGATTTTAACTTGGAAGGAAGGTGACTCGTGTGGTCTGTGGACTGGGAGAGAGAGAATGGAGGTACGGCAGAGTGAATTCGTGCACAGCTGAGTGGGGTGGAGTGAGCGGCGGCGAACCCCTGGTTGGCGATGAGGGAGTGTAGGGCGAAGTAGTCAAAAGGCGACAAAGGCGGGGTGCGGGAGGAGAATTATAAGGCGGACAGCCAGCGGGAACTCGGGAAGCGGTAGAGGAGGTAAAAGGATAGAAAGCTATTCAGGCACGCGGGAGGGAGAATTGATTGGGCTGTGAGATATTTCGAAATGCGACATTGCGATATACCGCCAGCAAAACGCGATTTTTCGATCTATCGAAAGTGATATGCGATATTGCGATGTATCGAAAGCGATATGCGGCATGGCAATGTATCGTGAGCGGTATGCAAGATTGCGATTTATCACTGTTGATACGGGATATTGCTTTGTACCACAAGCGATGTGCATTATTACGATACATCGCGTTCGAAATGCGATATTGCGATGAATCGCCAGCGATATATTTTCAGCGGTGTGCAATTTTGCGAAGTATCGTAAGCGATATGCGGTATTGCAATGAATCGTGAGCGATATGGAAGAATACGATTTATCGCAAGTGATAGGCGATATAGCGATGAATCGTGAGCGATATGTGATATTGTGATGAATCGCGAACGATAAGCGAGATCTGTGAGATAAGGCATTTTGAGATGATAGGCCACATTATGAATTGAAATTACATACATCGTGAGACATATGGTTTCACTCTAGATATTGCTGAGCCCACAGTGTAATTGAAGCACTAATAAAGCATGCTTATATTAATGAGCCGAGCGTTGCGCGGGAAAATGATTTGTATTTTATTTTATTATTCGATTGGTTAGATGGTTAAATCACTTCTTGTATTTCAACACGCGTCACGCGATATATTTTTTATGTGATATCGCTTCTTTAAATGTTGTTTGATACGTGATACATCTCATTTTTGCAATGAAAAAAAATATATTACATCATTTGGGATTCAGTGTACATTTCCATGTCGCACTGATATTACAATTTCCCACTACCCAACAACCTATAAATATTACCTAGCTTTAATGTACAAGCAGACGTATGCCCTCAAAGTATCGATACGAAACGATATCTCGCTACGCTCGCTATATCAATAAGGTCATCCCTCATGGGTAAAAGCCACTTTAATACCACAAATACGATCAATTCATGAAATAACGTCGACGGCTATTCGATGTGACATCTCAAGGAGGCTTCAAAATATGGAAGTTGACATCTACTGGAAGTATCGAGTGTAGTCATATCTCGATGTTTATCACTTCTCGTTTTTTTCTCATTTTGCATACAAAATTTTTCCGGTATTTTCCTAAAAAATTCAGCGACGGGATACGGCAGTTTTGGAAATCAACACGTATTTATATGGCAGCCTTCGAATTACATATGTATTCGTGAATTAGCTATTTAATCGTAAATTACTCTAAATTATACGTGTATCTATAAATTTTAGTAAGCGAGATTATTTATTAATATTTGATATAAGAACAGACTTAAGTGGAACCTGTTAAGGTGGTTCACGCTAGCAATTTTATCGGGCAAGTTGCTGGCAAGCGAGCGATTTCTGACGTAAAAGGCAAGTTTTAACTGCTCTTCAAGTCCGAGAGCTGAACTTTAAATAATAATGACAATCATTTGCGGTAGCGTATTATTACCAGTTCAAACGGCACTAACTTGTGAAAAATATTTCGGCAGAGTACTCTCAAAGTATCTTGCAAGTGTAGACCCACCTATAATTATCTCTTACAATTAAATATATATTTAAGTAAACATAAATATTTACCTTTATTCAATCCGTGTCCTCCGGCAAAATTATTTGTTTGTATTTGTCATCCAGGCTTCCGCGTAATGTGAATTGGACATGCAATTTGCATTTGCTATATGCAATTTTGTCGCAGAACGGAGATATCTTGGAGGCAAAATAGAACCCCGACTATTTTCCCTAACATTGCGAACCTAGGTCAATTATATGAATAACTACTCCCGAACTACTATTCTACGCAGGGATCCACTAAAGTAGGATCTGGAACCCAATACAGATAATGGCGGGAAAAGTAAAAATGCCTCCACCAATCAACACCGGCCTGATCTGAGAGATCTACCAAATAAACTTGGCACCTCGACACCCGGCATCAACGGCCCTGATGACGATGGAAAAGTCTTTCATCGAAGCGTCGGCAAAGAAGGAGATGGAGCACCTTACCCGGACGGAAACCCGAGAAGAATTTACTTCAATCACTCTCCGCGAGAAAAATCAATCCTACACATCATTACTCCCGTCTACCCACACCGCCAAAGAAGTCCCTGCTTACCCGTCGAAGTATTGCTCAGTATTATTACTTAGTACTACTTTCAAAGGGATACTGCAAAATAGTGGTGGAATAAAGCGTTGTCAAAGCGAAACGGCTGCAGCCGCTACTGTTTCGATCAGAACTATTTCAAATAACTGTAGCAAACAACTGTTTAGTTTCATGAACGCGCCGCAGCCGCTTCGCAACGCTGCTAGGCCGTACACCTGCAACTTACAGCAGTCGAAGCTGTTACGTCCATATACGGGCAATGACCGTACATTTAGATCGGCATTGTGCGACAGTAGCGACGCAAACTAGGTACTACTCGATGTAGGCGCCACATTTAAGGTACTAGACCTTTCTGATTCGCAGCCAATTCAAATTCTAGCTTTGCGTCATAGGGAATTAATTGTAATCAAATGAAATACTTAAGTACCAATAAAAGATTTATTATTACTATAAAAAATTAAGCGTTGCAGCTCCTGCAGTTCCACACAATGGCATCGAGGCCAATTTCGCAGGCAATCATATTACTGACTAGCAGCTGGTGCTCTGCGCATTACACCCACTCAAAACTAACAGAGGCCAATACGGCAGTCGAAGCAATAAAAAGTACACTTCACTTCACACTTCCAGCTAACGCATTGAGAGACATCAGACTTAAATACACGCTTCCAGTCAAATTCTGATCTACACTAAACTAAATACACTTGAAGTGCCAAAGTAACTGTGATTACGCTCGAGTATAAAAATGTGCTCCGTATTACTTTTCCAACATCTACCGCACACCGATACGCAACTATCGAAAACAAGCTTTAATAGTACGTAGTCGGCACGAAAGGATGGCTGCACATGGCACAACCATTTCTAGCCATTGCCGTTGCCCGTGCATGGTTACGTATTCCATTTAGTTTCGGTGGTTCCAGTTGCACTGCGCGAGTGGCTGAGTTGCGGGGGCTGCCTGAATTGTCGGCGTTAGTATTTAGAACCACTGGCTGCTTTTAAACAGCGCCAACCGATCGCCCGTAAATTCGTGTGCCAGCAGCCGTTGTTTGCAACTGGGTGCTTCAGGCGACGCATCACACTCTTTCGACCGGCCGAATTTGCCATGATTTACAGTCCCAATGAATTATTAAAAACAAGTAATCAATTTGAATTTTCAGGGCATAAAAAATAGACATTTTCTAATGGATGCCTGTATCTCAAATGTGACAATTTTATTTCGGTACATAAATAAACCACCGGAAAATCGGAAAAATATAGAGTATACTTGTACAAAAATTAATTGCTGTATTGTAAAATCGTAATCATAATTAATAGTATCAATCGTCCTTCTATCACAATGCTTAGTGAAAAACGTTATGGTAGACAGGTAGCATCTTTGAATGGTCCATTTCCACCAATTAAGTGTGTGGTTTTCTGCGATGATACGCTCAGATAGTGACGCCAGTAGTTCAGCCTTCCCTCATAGACCTCCGGTCATCGCTGCCTGAGCCTACGCGCTGGAGACTTGGCAACAACTTGCAAGCGATTGTTGCATTGGCGGTAATTATTCAGGAGTGAGAGGCTCTTGATATCACTTCGCTTCGATTAAGAACGAGTGCCACCATCAGGTGGAATTTCTACTTGACTATTTTTACCGAATAGTAAGATGCGTCCTCTTAACGGAACCGATTCGTCTTGAAACTCAAGAAAGAGTTGCGAAAGAGTCGATTTATATCCAATTAAGACTTTTATATCCAATTAATGCCACCATTACTGCAAGGGTACTGCCATAGAATCACCTTTTGTGAGTGAAACCGCCTTTACATTAACTCACCTAGTGCGATGGGCTGATATATCGGCTTATCCATCGCGGGCAAAGAGATCAGTGGGCCGATACATCGGCTCAAACGTACATATTTTTCAACTTTATAGCACTAAATAACATTTATTTTTCAAAATATTTAATGATAACATTTAACACAGCACAGATTTAAAAAACACACGAACCGAGTTTCAACTTTTAGGCGTCATCTTAGGTCCTAGCCAGGTTGTTAAATGTTATCATTAAATTTTATGAAATATGGAAAACAACAAAGTTACCAAGGAACTTGTACTATTTATTTATTTTTTAGATGATGCAAAATAATAAAACCATTATTACTTCATTCGTTTAAGTATTCTACCTGCTGATTGGTAGTTTTTTGGACAGTTTTCATCATACTGGCACATCGATTCATTTTTGGCTCCTATGGGTGATGCGCAATTAAATATTTCTTGAAATCCTCACATCTTCTTTCACTTCTTATTTCGTCTACTTCTAATTCCTACATCTTATTCCTATCCTCTTCCTACCTCTACCACGCCTCCCCAGTGTTTTCCCCTAAGTCACCATCTTTAGCCCTTTCCTTTGTCTTTTATCCATCTGTTCTACATCATCCGAACCTCCACCACTACCTTCCTCTCCTCTCCAACCACGCATGATACCTACTCGTTCGTCGTTCTCCCCACGCAACTCCCTTTCTCCATCCTTCTCCACACCCAAATTCAAACGCCTCCACTCCACGTAAATCCTTCCTTCGCAATGACCAAGTCTCCGCCCCATACAGCGCTACGCTCCTATTAGAGTTTTCGCCGTCCTTTTCTTTACTATTAAGGGAGTTTGAGCGAAATATCATTTTACCTAGAAATCAATGAATTTGGTCTCAGTTTAAAGAAAAATATATCACCCTTCCATTGACATAAAACATTCAACCCATTACCACATTACTTTCCGAGATATTTGCCACAAAATACCAGCCCTTTTACATGGGAAATGGTACGTGTATGCACTCCAGAGAGACCTTATAATAAAATGAGGCATATCTACCACCTAGATCTCGTCAAAAAATCAACAGTGTGTAGTTTGTGTGTTTTTATAACTGTTTTTGAAATTAAATATAAAGTCACCGCGGTAAATTCTTTGGGATCACAATAAACCTTCCGTTTTGACGGAGTTTCAAACGTACCGCGTGAAAAAAATGAGTCAAGTTAAAGGCTTATTTAGATATTTCATTTTGATAACTTACAATTTCTTTAATGCAAATTTATATTTTATTGCACCATTAATAATGGAATATTTAATTCGTGTGTCTCGCAGTTGGTGAAATTAAAACGTATATATCGAATATGGTTCTATTATGATTAGGGAATTATCTCGCTCGCACCACCTTAACTAATGACATGTTTAAATAATACAACAAAACTGAAAATGGATATCCAAAGCTATAATTTCCTATCTTATTTCCTAAAGGCATGCATTCAATTAAATTACACTTTGGATATCTCGCTAGTACCCCTGGCAGATGGTAGCACCACCGTCTAGTAATATATAGTTGCGACAACCACTGTTGATTTCCATATGCTAAATTGCAGCTGACATTGGCAGCGTTTCTATCCATCAGCGGGTAAAACTTACCCACCCATATGGAAATGCTAAGAAAATGCATTGGCTTTAATAATTTCACTGTCAAAAATAATCATTTTAGTTGAGCGACATCTACAATGCTACAGCAATATTAGGGTACCTATAATTTGAGTTATTCTGCTGTGACTGATTTTATTTCTCCAAGATGCTAGAATTATACTTTAGATGTACTCGGTACAGTATATGATTTTAGCACATCCTTCAGCATATAACAGGAATATCCAACCAGAGAAACTCTCATCTCTTGTAAAAGCAGCTTTACTTGAACAAAAACATTTTTGCTTGAGTAATTCAGAAGTGGTGTGTTTCAGAGTGGCACAGAGAATATTATCATGACGCCTCACTACATCTCTAGGTCACACATTAGCGATAAAATATGAGAGATACATTACCGAACAGATAGGTGCAGAAACTTGTTCTTTCCGCGCACAATAAGCGACCACAATATAAACTGAGCTCCACTGAATACACTCTCATAATACACGTCACCATTTTACCTCCCAAAACCTTATACCTTACACATTTACACGGCCGGTGTCCTAACACCCCCTGCCACACGTCCATGCGGTGGCTCACAGGGTAGAATTTAGATGTAGACGAAAGTAGGTAAAATGATACCTCTTAATATTCTCAGAAAGACTGGTTAATGTAATTTCTTTTAGTAACTATTTGAAATTTGTTTTTACTTGATCGCCACCGCACCGTGCTACTCAGCCTATGAGCTGCAAGTTTACTGGCATAGTTGCCGTGACTATGTATTAACTACACTGTGCTCGCACGATGAGGGTTAAAAATTCCTATATTAGACAAACAGTGTCGATTTCGATACGAACTTTTTCCGCGATACGTCGGTGCACTTTCGAGAATCGCATCGCACGTCCACAGTCAAGAGAACACGAGGTGGGAGGCATGAAATAGCGGGAAGATAGACAGAGACAGAAGGCCGTGGGTAACGGGGATGGGAGGGGAAGAAGAACGTTGGTAGATGCGAGAGAAGGGGGGGAAGTCAGACCCCTGCTCCCCCCCCACTTCTCCCCCTTCTGGTTGGAGGTTCTGCGTGGTGTCGTGATGAGTTCCCTGGGGACCGGAGTCAGGTAGCCGGGAATAAGTGCCCTCACTCAACCTTCCCTTCTCCCACCCACCCACACCCTGTTCCATGAATCCCGCTCTCAGGGGTTGGCGGGTTGTTAAAGGGATCGTCGGCGGTGTGGGGTGGATGTGTGCGGGAGATTCCTCCCCCTCCCTCCCAACCCTCAGGCTCTACAGCGGTGTGGAAGGGGAGGTCGACCTCTCGTGTGGGAACGGCGTGGATGGCGCCTGACGTGCGACCCGGCGCCTGTACGCTGGTCTCTTTCTATCCCCCTCCCTGCAAGTGCGTGCCCCGGAGGAATGAAATCAGTCCCGGTTCCCCTTTTAGTGTGGGGCGCGCAGGTATTCTTGTTTTTTTATATATCTCCTCTCTCTCCCACCTCACTGCGTGTGCGGTAGAACGAACAGCTTGGTGAGGCCCCCATCTATAAAGGGATTGGAAGTCGGAATATGGAACACGCAGAGAGAGAATGAGAGAGGATTGGACAATGATAAAACGAGATGACGAGAATAGGGCAATGTAGAAAAAGAGTTCAATGATACCACTAAGCTAGCTGGAGAGGGCACTATTCCTTCAAACTAACTCCTGACAGCCGAAATGACAACCATTCATTCGTTGGTTGATCAATCCTAAGATTGGTTGACTGCAGCCTTCCACCCTTCCCTATCTAATGCTAGTTCCCTTACCTCCTAGTTTCTCATCCTATGTACTTTCCTCTTAATTTGTTCCATGAAGTTATTCCTTGGTCTTCCTCTGGCGACTTTTCCCTCTATTCTGCCTTCAATCATGTTCTTCACAAACTCACTGTGTCTCAGGGTGAGTCTAATCCATCTTATTCTTCTTTTCTCTATCGTGTTCCATATAATCCTTTCCTCTTCTATTCTTCTGTACACTTCAACGATATCACGACCATATTGTTAAAATATTCAAACATAACAGGTGAAATTTTCTACAATTGCCACATGAAAAATTCGGCTTGGACCTAGAATCGAATTTAATTTCCATTCCAAGTCTAGGCTGAATTTTTCTAGAGGTAATTTTAACGTATTTCACCAGCCATGTTTGAATATTTTCACAGTCCCATGCACGCCATGAGTGCTGGTGAAGAATACTGTCGCTTTCGTGTGGTTTCCTTGAAGCTCTCTTCTCTCTTGCGTTGTCATCTTGGATGGACCGTAAGGGCCTAAGAACTAATTCCCTTGTATCCCCCATGATTGCTAGGAGAATTAGCTAGGAGACTGGATAGCGTAGTGGTCTGCGCTTCGGTCCGGAAAACCAAAGGTCCGGGGTTCGATTCCCAACCCATACTGATTTTTTTCTCGCGGCAATGTCAACACATTGTTTAACCCTGCTCTCTCCTTACTATTTTTGGATAGTACGAGAGAATGGACGAATTAGCGGATGTAAAGAAAGAATACCGATCATCTGTTGGAAATTAAAGGGAAGTAACTCTTGAGACTTATATTGGATGCCTAGTGCTATGGATTCCAATCGATTTTACAATAGTTTTCGTCGGGGATGCCGATGATAATTAATTTAAATTCGGACGTAATGAGAAATGATGAAGTGTATGGAAAGAGTAGAAGAGGAAAGACCCAAAGGAGCACCATACAGAAGAGAAGAACCAGATGGATTGGACATGCCCGTTTGAAGGGCTCCTAGGCATCCTGGAAAGTTTAAAATTTGACAGAAATACAGAACTTCGCAAAAAAATCGACCGGAAAATAATAATACATTTACTCCAATCAATTATTAAAGAGGCCATAGGAAAAGCTGACCAGAGAAGACTAGACGCCTTCGAAACCTGGTGCTGGAGGATAATGCTGAAGATATAATGGACGGAGAATATACGAAATGATGAAGGGTACAGAAGAGTAGGAGAGGGAAGGACCATATGGAGCTCCATACAGAGAAGAAGAGCCAGATGTAATGTACACACCCTGAGACACAGTGAGTTTGCGGAGAACATAATTGTCTGTAAAAATAGAGAGGAAAGTCCCCAGAGGAAGACCCAGGAATAAATTCATGGACCAAATGAAGAGGGAAGCACAAAGGAAGAGATTCCAGGAGGTATGAGAACTAGCATTAGACAGGGAAGGGCGGAGGCCTGCAGTCAGCTAATCTTAGGGTCGAATGACCAATGATTATTTTTAATAAAGAAAATGTGTAAGGATGAATGTTAAAGAATTGAGTGCATGCTGATTTCTAGTAAGTTATCGATGACAAACAGATAAAAATTGTAATATTAGTGCGTTAGGTCCCAAGCTCTATGGGTATATGAGGGTTAACAAAGATGATGGACTGGCTTCAGCTTCTAGTATTGGCCAGCATAGCAAGTGAGCTCAATCCACCTCAATGAATGACACTGAAGAGCTTTCAACACGGCTGGAGTATATCCAAGATTACAATTTAGTCGACAATGCAGCCAATTTTGAAACATATCCAATGTCGTTTGGTAAGGGAATTACTCGAACAATAATTTCCATGATGGTCTCTTTGAGGGTAATTAGAGCGAAAAGCTTTTTACCCAGAAATCAATCAAATTTGGTCTCATTTTAAAGAAAAATATCTCGCCCAAAATATGTGCTTCATACATGTACTGTGCCATAATTTAACCCTCAACAGTCTAGATTTTTTTTTCTCGGTACTTATAATAATTTTGCTGTGGTTAAATGCTCACCTCAATGTCTTCAATGATTTTTCTCACTTGATTACATTATGTATTACATCCAAATGACCATGAATTCTACAGTCTTTTAGGGGTTGAATTTAGGGTTTTTTCTGCTTTCTGCATTATTTTGGAGGTAATATGCTGGGCATCTATTATTTTACATTTTCTTGTGTCACAGTTGATACCATAGATTATTGGTAGCAGAGCGTTGTTTCTTCGCTGTCTTTCCAGTATAGTCGGTGAGTGTTTCCTGAGGTTCTCGGATATTTTTGCGGTTTCTCAAAGGTTTTTATGTCTATTTCTACGAACGCAAACCCAAAGTTGTGAAGTAATGAGTTTTCGTTGATTTTTCCGTTGATGCTTCAAAGTTGGCTATTTGTCGAAAATTTTTGCGAAAAATACCGGCCATTTTACAAGGGAAATGGTACGTTTTAGCATCCCTTTACGAGAACTTTCTCATTAAATAATTTTATTTGATCAATATCATTATTTAATAAGGAATTTCTAAAACCTAGATCTCGTAAAAAATTAACAGTGTGTAGTTTGTATTTTTTCCTAACTATACTTGAAAATAAATCATATAATACCACTAATTTTTTCAGGATCTTAAAAAAACCTTCCATAGCGAGGAGTATTGAACGTACCGCGTGAAGAACATGAGTCAAGTTGAGGATTTATATAGATATTTTTATTAAATTACTAAGAACTTCAGTTGTATAAAATTACGTTACGAACCTTTTATAATGCAAGATTAAATTCAAGCTTCCCACAACTGCTGGAATTATAACGTATGATCCGAATATTGCCTCCATTATGACTAGGGAACTACCTCGCTCAAAATACCTGAAATCGTACAATCGTTAAACAAATTTTAATAGAAATATTCTCTAATCATAATGGCACAAATAAGATAACTCAGTAGTAGTATCCACACTCTTTTGAATACAAATCGGCTATGGTTACCAAGGTACTTTGATAATGACACATCGTGTCGAAACGTGGCCTGCTTTATTCAAAAGAGAGTGAAAATTACTTTTGAGTTCTTTTCTTCGCTCCGCCATGGCTAGAAAACTGTTTACTTTTCTTTTCCTTTTAAGATATATCACAATATTTCAACTTCGTAATCAATTTGGATAGACTCGAATGCCCGGTTTCACCAACGACGATCAACCCTTGGTCGAGGATCATTCCTGAGTTGACCGGTGATTACGTGGCGGAACAACCAACCTGGCGGAAATAGTGTCTTCACCTCAGGAAAAAAGGAAGACGTTCTTAATCACTTGAAATGGTGAGAATACCACAAGCTAGTCGAATCAAACCCTCACCATTTGTACGAAAAAAATGAAGTTTTGTATCTTAAGTTAGCCTGCAATTGATTCTAACTCACGTCAGGATTAGAGACTGATTACATAAACCGAGAATATAAATTTTCCGATATCAACACTAAACTTGCATTTAAATATCATTGATGCATTATGAAACGAGTATTTTTCTGATAAGTTGTTTGTTTCAGATAAGGGTTTGGTGAATCCGGGCATAAGTATGTCAAATTAAATTTTATGGCCACTTGCATTCCATTTAGTTAAAATACCATCAAGATATTTTTGCTTGGTCATCGTTTCCATTTACTGTTCACACTTTACCATTTTATGCTCTAAAATTTAACATGTCGGATCACGCAGCAAAAACAAACTTTGCTTACATTTTACCCAATATTTTGACAAAATATAAAAATGCAAACAACATAGTCCAACATAGTAGAAAAACGAGTACTGTCGATGATTTTAAACTCAATTATATCGGAATACAAGCGCAGGATGTAAAGAGGTAACAATTAACTCAGCCGAAAAATATCTTTATGGCCAACCGTAGTTGATCGATCCTTTTAAATTTTACACGAAAAGAAATAAGTCTTACTTCTTTAACCAAAAATAATAGTACATTCAGGTAAGAATCAAGAAAAATTAAATTTAACCAGGTAAAATACGATTTCTATTTACACAAAAATATAGGAATAGCTTTGTAAAAGTGACTTGGTTACATTTATTGCAGACATCGGAAAATACTACTAAACTCCTTCCGACTCATACCATGTGCCATTTGCGATATGAATAAAAGGATTACAAAAAATGTTAAAGCGTTGCCTCTCAATGTCAAGTTTGACATTTTTTTGCGATTATTCAGCGTAGAAAAACGCAAGATAAATGCCAACTTGAGCAGAAATTTTCTGGCGATAATTACAGTTTGCTAATTTCACAAACAACTTTATCAATGCATGGGAGTTGGAAAGAGCGATCGACTGGTTCATTCATCGAACGATTTCAAGCGATGCATTAAAATGGCCACGTTATCTCCAGTTGCCGCTCATTCAAGCATGCCAGGCTGAATATCTGCGAAAAAGCGGGTACGAAATTGAAGCATTGGGAGCTCATTCCTTGGCGAGTAAAATTCAACAGTACGAACGAGACATAGTTTATTTTTTGTCGTTCGAGTTCTGTAAACACTTATCAGAGCGTCAGGTTATTGAGGAAGAAACTTGAGGTTAAAAAATGAAGATCGAAACTGAAAATAGCTAACATGCAGAGAGCCTTTTTCGAGAACAATGAGCGTTAAAATGAATTGAAATTAGTTGATTGAAAGTTTTTATTCCTCAAAATATGAGCACTCACTATGCTTTGACCTCAGAATGTAATTGAAAATTTAAAAATACACTTGGGGATCGGGTTAGTATGGTAGCTAGGGTACTGGCTAACCACGCGGAGGGCCAGGGTTCAAATCTCTGCAGAGGCGGATGTTTTTCAGAGGATACCTGATCACTACTTGAGTGTCTTGTGAAGGGCACTTCAAATACAGTACTCCGTCTGTCGGATGAGACGTTAAATCGTGGTCCCCTTGGCGCCTTTCATCAAGAGCAGGCTAATGCCGACGTCAGGTTTCTATCCACCCTTCCTCTCTTACCTATCCTCTATGGCGCAAATGACCTTAGCCGGTGGTCGCCTCCCTTAATATCCAATCCAATCCAAAATACACTTGAATGGTTAGAGAACCAGCCTGATTTGCTGATGATAATAAGAACCATTTCGATATAAAAGAGACGTGTATGGCACGAAAGCAAAACTTAATGGCAAAAATATAAAGAAACAAATTTAGTATACATATCAAAAACAAAAAATAAAGGTTTGTGGAGGCAATCTTATGAACAAAATTCATAACAAGATCTAAGAATATAATAAAAATTGTGATATTTTACAACTTGTTTGTCGTCTAATTAGAGCTATCGAAGTGAAGTAACATATGACGAGCAGGGTAGCCAAGACAAATACTGTAACCTGTTCTATTATATCTGAAAAAGACTTTACCCAAAGATAGCAATCAGAACTTGGAGGAATAGGAACAGTAAATTTAAACATATTTAGATACAGACAATCCCTTAATTTGGTAGATTGGGCAATGCTTGAGAAATTCAGAACTGGTGTGTTTCTGAGTGACACACAGAATATTATCATGAATTCTCTCTACATCTCATGGTCTGACAGAAGCGATTGAATAAGAGAGGTACATAGCCGGACAGATAGGTACAAAAACTCGTTCTTTACGCGCACCATAAGCGACCACAATAAAAACTGAGCTCCACTCCCATAATACACGTCACCATTTCACCTCCCAAAACCTTATCCCTTACATATTTACACGACTGGTGACTTAACATCCCCAGCCCCGCGCCCATACGACGGCTCGCAGGTTAGTTTGCAGATGCAGATGTAATACGTAAAAGCGTCATAAAAATCAGCAGTATAGATGGATTACGAGTATATTTTTGATGATACCTGTGATGATTTTTAGTACTAATTAATAAAGAAAAGTAGAATGGATTAGACAGAGTACATTAAGTGAATAAAAGAACTGTGTAAGAACTAAAACGATATCTGAAATAAAAGAATAAACTATAAACATACTGAAAACTAATACAGGATTGATTATTGCTAAATATGACTATTTTTTTTCTAAAAATGTTCCCATAACATTTACATATACCCGTAAAAATCCATTTCCTGGAGATTTTCCATGGAACTTCTACAAACTAGGATTTTGATTTTACTCCTTTTCGTAATAATAAAGTTTGAGACAGCATTTTGTTTTACAACCATTTTTACGAGATCAAGGAGCCTGGGTATCCACTAAGAGCAGTAAAAGCATTTTTTACCAATCAAAGATCATGAGAACTCGTACATTAAAAGATACTCATGTCTCATTCAACCCAAGGTGAAATGAGAATAATTGCTCTCTTTGAAGATGCAAGACATCTTTAAGGGCAAGTTTTAATTAAATTAGGACGATAATTTTGTACCTTACAAAGGTATTTTTTCTCATAGTCGCCTCATTCGCAATATGCAATCAGGAGCATGTTTAAGCCCTCTTTGCTTTGACACCTGGAAGCTCTGTACGTCATGGAATACAAAATTGGCCGTAAAAAAGAATAACCCAGTCGACATTAGTATCTTTTAAGATGTTATTAGACACAGCTTCGTCTAGGCTATCTGTGGAAAACTGTTCCACTTAAGGAGGCTTTATACCACGGCTGAATACACTTCCGCAGACGTCTACGCACTTTTATTTACGACTCTGCTTTGCTGTTTAAAGTAAATTTGTTCCCGCAGATCTCTGTAATACGAATGAATATTTAATCGTACTACAGTTTTTTCAAATCAACTTTTTGCTATCCACATAATTGCTTCGACTGCCGAAAAAACGTGAATTTTCCGAGAATCAGGTGATCGCAATGACGCCTACGACGTATACTTCTTAATACCTTTGCATTTATTTTAAATAGGAATCTTTTATATCTGTGGAGAATCATCCAGATGTTGAAAATAGTGTGTTATGAAGTCACGGCGAACATTCTTGTGAACCCATATGATGCACTTTCTATATTGCAATGAGTGGCACTGTTGCCGGGGTGGGAAGATGAAAAACACTCCAGGACTGCGGCAGGAGCCACA
The DNA here is from genome assembly GCA_963169105.1 of Ceriagrion tenellum. Taxonomy (NCBI): domain Eukaryota; kingdom Metazoa; phylum Arthropoda; class Insecta; order Odonata; family Coenagrionidae; genus Ceriagrion; species Ceriagrion tenellum. The sequence continues at coordinate 53,536,119 of OY720644.1, forward strand.
ACATAAAAGGCGTTTTCCGCCGAGGTACACAGTCCAGAGTCACATAACTCCGGACGTATGTCAATGTTCTTCATCGTTCGGAACTATGATCCCTTCTCCGATGAGTGGACATCCTTGCATGCCAATGAGTGAGTGATAATGCGTCAAAGAACCAGCACTTTCTTGGATAACACAGGCCTGCGCACAGGATAGTATTTGTCCGCTTTGTGATGAACACACAGGAAAATTTCAGCAAGACCAAAACTCGTTTGATGAGACTTATCTAGGAAAATATTCTAGCCACTTAATCTTGTATCATCGAAGATAGCCTTGGTTTTATAAACATGAAGTGAGAGAAGATACATCTAATACTCTCCGGCGTATGATGTCATTGAAGATTGCTCAGGGTTTCCCAAAGGGGCCAATTCAACATCGAAATGTTGGAGGCTTTCACCCGAGTGGAAGCCCAAGCGACCTTCGATAAGAGAAGATAGTTTCTGGAATATCAGAAGCTGATTTGAATTAATCCTTGAGATGATCTAATCTAATCACGGAAATAAAGTACTAATAGAAGATATATGAACACCATATTCAAATTTTGGAGTTTGATGATCGTACTTCATCGATTCAAACCTATGATTTTATAATGAACTATTAAATAAATTGTAAAAATAACACTAAAAAAGGATACGCCAACCATATTTAACCGACACGATGATCTATTATGGCAACAATACAATTGTCCTGACTTCTAAACATGGAGATTAGTCAACACAGTACTCCAATATTACACCACAAACATTAATTAACTATGAGAAATGGTCAAGGTTTCACTGGCGTCTGTCATAGGCACTGACGCACCAAAAATTTTTTCCAAGAATATTACAATTAAAAATATTCAATATCACTTATCAGATGTGCCAAATATTTAATTAGAGAATTTATCATTGATTGCTTTAATTGACCGATTGACTTAATTTGGCTACAGAAACTTAAATAATCTGGCTCAGTATCTAATAAATAACTTATCCTATCAAATAAGTACAGTGAAACGAGAAATAAGCGGTCACCACCGGGCCCGTGAGATTATATCCGCTTAAGTAAGATAGCTCCTAGTGGCGTTGGCTTAAGGTGATGACCGCTTAAGGAAGGGGAAACATAGACCGCTAACATGTATCAGAACTTCTTTCTGTTCTCGAAAAAATCGGCCGCTGGGAGAGGTGACCGCTTAAGAGAGGTTGCAATAGAGGCAGGTTTCACTGTAATTAATTTTGGGTTTTTTAACTATTAGAATTGACCCAACTGCCAAACATGTAAAAACCATAATTTTTCCCGAGTTGAACTGATAAGATTTTTTAGACAGAATTATTAGTTTAGATTTTATAGACAGAAACTAAGATTTAAAACTACTTTTTAGAGAAATTATTCAGTTTTTCTTGCTAAGTAAGTGAACAATATGAGAAACGGTTGGAATGGCTAAGATTTACGCCAGTTTTTTGGCCAGATAAAAAAAGGCCATGCTAGAAAATCAATTTCCCACAGAGAAATCGCCAGTAATATCATGTAGAAAGGCAGATACTCAAATGAACTCGGGACAAAACATTTCAACATTTTCCAGAGCTGAAATCTTTTTCGGCAGCTGAATGATCGTTCCTGTCGCTGATTGCGCAGCCACGCGCGCATGAAATTTCATTGAACAAGAGAGAGAATTTTTGTTCATTACTTTCGCGCTGATGAGTCATTGTTCCATTCGCTCGGGCATTTTCCCAGGAGGGAAAACTGCCGATAGGGGGGAAAACGCATGAGCACACACTAAAGGGAGCAACTGATCTTTCTCTACCGAATTATTTCGACAATGGTCAATGAACATTACCAATGATATTGAAATTAAAGGCTCAAACAGACTAAATACACACATTTCGTGATTAAAGTTTTTGCACTATACAAAATCAATATTTATAGACCTCAAAGACAACTCTCAAGAACTATTCGCAGATAAGGCAATAAGACGCACAACAATCACATCAAAACAACTATTACCTCGATAGTAAATAAAAGAAGGCAAACGATATCTCCGATTACGTATGAGAAAACTGATTTACAGTCATTTCACCGAAAAGGAAACAAACTGGATGAGTTTTTTCCCGAAAAAAACTAACTAGAACGCATTTAAACAACTAGAAAATGTTATCTCCAAATACTTATAGGTAAAGTTTAGTCATTTAACCGAAAATGAAATTCACGGATGCATTTTTTTCCGATAAAAAAGTAACTCAGCATCCAGTTTTCGAAAGCATCTATATAAACAAATTCGCCGAATAGTTTTTCTATTAATGCGTAAACAGTAAATGACAGCAGCCAAGTAAACAACATTTAATTAACTTTAGAATTTTTTTCGGAGATGTATTATGAATTAGTTTTGTGTTAGTTAGTTCGTGTTAGCTTTGAACATTTTCGATAGATTTTCCAGAAAGATTTGGGAATACATTAGAAATGCATGAGAATGTGTACATATACAAATATAAGCATACGGATGTGTTGAGCGTCCGCAAAATCTTTTGAAATATCACAAGCATTAAGGTGGTTCCACCGTGAAGCGGCTTATATCACCATTCATTTCACTTTCGTCAAATTGAAATATTGCCCACTTTATGATGAGAACAAAAAAGTTTATCTTTTCACGCAATGTTCTCGCTAAAAAATAACTTGATTTTAATTTTCAATGTTAAATTTAAAAAAAAAATAATGAATTGAAATTACACGGAGTGAAATGCGACAATAGTAGAAATACTGAGGGGAAATGCGACAGCGTGAGAAATCATCTTTTGACCTGGAGGTATAGAAAATTCTAGATTCATGTCCTCGCCCAGATGAGCATGAGATTTCAGTATAGAAAGACTCCTCACATCAGCTACTGTAAACATAGATTCCGAGCAAACGGAACATTCTGAATCTCGGACAACAACACGCCCTTGTTTGCGAGATCTTAAGAGGGCCGTATACAACATTTGATAACGCTTCCGCAGACGTCTTCGCGCTTTAATTTCAGGACTCTGTTTTATAACGTAAAGTACATCTGTTTGCACCAATCTTTGAAATAAGGATAAATATATAAAATGAGTGCCTTGACTCTTCGCTTTATCCTTTCTATATAACTAATGCGACCGCGTATTTGTAAAAACGTACATTAATCCAAAATCAGGTGATCGCCATGCCGCTTACGGCGTATATTTTGTAATATCCTTGGACTTATTGTAAATGAGAGTTCTTCATTTCTATAAAAAAAACTATCAAAATGTTGAAAATTGAGTATAATAACGGCACAGCGAACATTCCCGTGAACTCATGTCACGCATTTTCCACAGAGCCACGAGTGGCGCTGTTTTCCGGGGCGGGTAATTGAGGGGACGGCGAAGATAACTCCAGGACTCCGGCAGAAGCCAGAACTAAAAGGGCGTTTTCGGCTGACGCATAGAGCCCCCTTAATTTTCATTTTAATCGTCAAATACTCTCATTGAATTACCCTCGATAGACTGGACGATTTTTAACTATGTCGAGTTCAGTTGAATTCAGCTGGAATCTCGGGACCGAGGTAAGCACTGTGTCAAATGGAGTGATGAGTATTTGAATAAAATAGAATAACACTATTGTGCTCTTGGTTTTCCCACAAGAACTAAACAGAAGATGCATAAAAAGTTCTGCTAGCAATAAAAATAAAGAACAAAAACACACACCTGGCAAGCAAGTATCAGTAAACAAAAGGCCGGAAACACCAAATATATGACACTATAAATGGAAAAATGGAAAAATGGAAAATAAGGTATCAAACACAAAGATAAGAAAAAAAATTAATAATTTCACCTATCATTATGGAAATATTGAAGATGTTTCATCGTAAAGTACAAATTTAGTCTAGAGACTTGCAAGCTCATATGAAGATAATGGAACTGAGGCACAATGGGTTTGTGAAGAGCATAATATGTATAAGGTAATTTGTTTCTCCTCTGAATTTGCGCAGGTAATTCGTAGTCCTAATTGCGGCCAAGACAGGACATTAATATACCATAAATAAAGAAGAAAAGAGGTAGTACACCATTGAGTATATAGATAGTAGATAATATACAATAAATAAAGAAGCTTACAAATTTAGATAGGGCCATTGGAAAAGCAGACTAGAGGGGAAGCCTACGAAACCTGGTACTAGAGGAAAATTTTGAAGATAAAATGGACGGAAAACATAAGAAGTGATGAAGTTTACAAAGAAACAGAAGACGAAAGGACCGTACGGAAGACTACGCTGAAAATAAGAACCAGATGTTTTGGACACTCTCTGAGACACAAAGAGATTGAGAAGAGGATAATTGAAGGTAAAATAGAGGGAAAAGTCCCAAGAGGAAGACCAAAGTTCATGGACCAAATAAAGAGAAATGTACATCGGAGGAGCTACCCAGAAATAAGGGAGCTAGCATTAGATAGCGATGGGTGGAGAGCCGCAATCGACCAATCTTATGATTAATGGATCGATGATTATGAATAATAATTGAATAGTTTCTCCTTACAAATAGACAAAGAGGAAGAATTTTTTTGATAACGGCAAGGAATTCTAGACTGAATGGGACAGGTACTGACAAGAGACATTCTGACTCATTCAACGGATCGCCGTTTGTAGCAATGCAATTGAATTAGTCCAACAGATGGAAAGCGGGTAAAGAGTGTTTGTAAAACACTGAGCCCATGTCTCCCAGTAATTAAGGTGTAGATGGTATGAAAGGGTGTTTTAACAATCGCCGCAGGAGCGACCCCACGAATGAATTACGGATGTGGGTCAGGATTGTTTTCAACGAACGAAGAATCTGCCAGGTAGTTGAAACCCGAGGTAGACAATCTTCGCCCTTTTACCGGAACCTAGTTAACAGAGAAAGCTGTGATTCTCAACAATTTTCTTCTTGCTTAATAACCCCTTTAAGTATATTTAAGAAGGTCATCCACCCTTCCAAATACAAATCATTAAAAAATTCATACAATCCTGCCGATAAAAATTAAATTCTGAGGAGAAACGCGACTTTTATAGGTGAGGAGGAACGGAACAAATTATTTGAACAGTAAGTTAGCAATTCACGCCGCATACCTTCAAATTTTCGTAAATTAGTTTAATGTCAAGAAGTAATTCCACCGAGATGTTTTATGCATGAATTATGAGGGAAAACATCGTGAATAGAGGCGAAGAGTAAAGAAACAGATTGATGATGACAACAAATCATCGTATTAGACACTGTCTCCAGCGTTACTTTGTGGAAATGGGTAATATTATTCGCATTTAAGGTAGTTTGAAAGAGATAGTTCCCTAGGCAAAACGGAGACCATATTCGAATCGTACGCTTTGATTTCAGCAGCTCTAGGAAGCATGAAATAAATGTTACATTATAAATTGTGTAATATTATAATTTTACACTACTGAAGTTCTAATAAATTAAATTTAAATATTTCTATAGGTCTTTAACTTGACTACTTATTTTGGCGCGGTACGTTTCAAACTCCTTCACAACGAAAGGGTTTTTGTGATTCTAAAAAAAATACTGCGACGACAATATGAATTATTTTCAATGATGGTTGAGAAAACATAAGAACCACAAACTGTTATTTTTTGACGAGATCTAGGTATTAGAAATTCCTCATTTTTTTAAATAATGTCTCTCTGTAGTCCATACACGTACCATTTTCCATGTAAAATGGCTAGTATTTTTTGGAAAATATCACGGAAAGAAACGAGGTATGGGACGGATATTTTCGTATCTTTGGAAGGGTGAGATATCTGTAATAAAAATGAGACTCAATTCATTGATTTCTAGGTAAAATGTTATTTTGCTCAAATTACCTCAAATATGTAAGCAACTCGGATTGATTCCGCACCTTTTTACTCTCACCGACCCACTTTTCAGCATGTATGTCTTTTATGAGTTATAGATATGCCGAACTCTAGGTCGATTAGTTCCGAAAATTACAGTGAAGTGGAATAATATCGAAGTAGCTCATGCCAGTGAGTAGTAAAATCCTTTAATCAACTTTATTATGCATTTTTCGGTGAAACCATTGCGATTTTAAAGAGTAACAGTCAGTTTAAATTATTAGGTGCAACGTAATAATATAAATCATGATGTACATCCGGTTTCTCTGAGTTTAGCACCACCAGTAACTCATCCGCAACAGCGCTTACTTTACAAAAACTATTTTTATTAATGATACCCTTCTGTTGTTTAGGTTTATAGGGTTAATAAGGTTTATAAAATTCTACTTTCACAGATGGAATGCGTTAGGTATTGAAAAACCAAAATTTAGGCAGACAAAATGCCAATTACTCCAGGGATATATTTTTATGAACATTTTATTATAGCTGCTTTGCCGACTGCATCGCGATTTCCATGATTTTACCACATATCGACTTCAATTTTCGCTACAATTAGCCAACGAATGAAAAAGTAAGATGTAAATGTGAATCAATATTATTTTTAATCAAACGTTTTCTGAAATTTTCGCTTCTTAAAAACAGGCTGCCTGACGTTAGTATTCAGTTACCACTCTTTTGGATGGCAATTTTTCTCGTGGCAACGTCAAAGTATTTCACGTGACGTGCCATGTTTGAATATATTCATATGGCCAAGCACGGCATAAGTGCTGGTGCAGGATCCTGTCGCTTGGGTGTGGCTTCTTTGAAGCCCTCTTCTCCCTTGTGTTGCCATCTTGGATGGACCGCAAGGGCCAAAGATCTAGTTCACTTTTATCCGCCAAAATTGCCACGAGAATTAGGAAGCCTGGATAGCGAAGTGGTCAGCATACTGGTACGACTAACCAAAGGTCCGAGGTTCTATAACCAGTCCAGGCCGAATTTTTCTCATGGCAATTACAAAGTTTTCCATATCTATTTAATGAAAAAATACGATTTTCCACGTGTTTTATCCGATGTATCCGATTGTACACCACGTTATTTCTAGTTCGCTATGCAAAAAAATGTGCGGATAGGTAATATTTTGTTGTTCGTATCACATAGAAGACATGCTTTTCCATAAGTATTCAGAATATGAATTCAATGACATGTATGTTAGTTCTCGGTGAAACCACCTCAAGTATACAGAAGGCTATGGTTGGAGATACATCGGGTGTTCCTCAAGGAAGCATGATCGGCCCTCTTTTATTCATCATTTATACTAATGGAGACAACGTAACCATAATAAAAATTGAGCGCCAATCAAAACACTCCAATAATCCACTTTACCATTTCAATTCCCAAAACCATTAAACATTTACTCACCAAGTGCCCTAACACCCCCTCCAACACGCCCATGCGGCGGCTCGCAAGACAGTATGTAACTGAAGTATGCTGATATTCAGTGCCATTCATAGGGTAGAAATAAGAATAGGGTAAAACAGGTTTTGGCGTATGCGCGGTTATGTATACATTTCCTTCGATGTCTCCGGGCTAAAGCGTACGTCAAGGCCGTCGCGTCGTCTCCATCTCTTTCCAAACTCTCCCAGAGAGTCGTGGCGGGGGAAAACTCAAAAAACTCTCACCTGGAGATGAAGATGGAAGACTTGTACGGGAGACAGTCTTCAAGGAGAGAAGATGGCAGGAGGGGGGTGAAAGAGGAGGAGGAGGAGGAGGAGGGGGCGCAGGAGAGCGAAAGATGAATAGCATGAGTGGATGACAAAAGACGGACGAGAGTTTCTTCAGAACGAATCCTTTCCCGTCGTCTCCCCCCCTCTATATCTCCTTTGCGCTCAAATGAAAAATATGGCGGCTATGTTTGGAAGGTGACGTCACTGGGTACCCAAGCAATATTTTTATAACGTGGTGTCATTATTATTTGCAAGTTTTGCAATGTACAATTTTACAATAAAAAGTATTCATTCGCGTTCAATGACTACATGAAAACAGTATTTCTGTTGCTGTACCTGAAATTATACGAGTTAACCTGGAAAAGAGCAATACATCTACGTACTACTCTGCTAGCCACCACATGGGCATGCGGCAGGAGATATAAGGTCATCAGCCATGTAAGGTTTTGGGAGGTGAAACGGTGACGTATATTATGGGAGTGCATTTAGTGGAGCACAAATTTTGGTTGCATATTGAGCGCGGATAGAACAAGCTTTTGAACTAATCTATTTGGCAATGTATCTTTCTTATTTTATCGCTTCTGTCAGACCTAGAGATATAGTGAGGCATCATGACTATGTTTTCTGTGTTGCCCTGAACATACCAGTTCAGAATTTTTCTAGCAATCTAAGCCTAGCGTGCAATCTCCGAATCTTTAGGGGCTCCCACCTTAATCCCTCTAAAAGTTGTGAGACACTATATGTTCACTCGTAGCAATTTTTAACGAAGCGTGCAGATTTTATTTATATTTTATAAAAGTTTTCATTATATCTTTATGACTAGGGTCCCAAATGCTCGCGGCGTACTCAAGGTGTGGCCTAACCAGAGCGAAGTAGCATGTCCCTTTGACTTTTTCATCCGAGGACCATCCTTATTATATGCTTAGCAAAACTTAGTTTAATTAATGCTTCGCCGCATATGTTTTGTATGTGTGTTCCCTAAGCTATATCAGGGGTAAAGGTAATTGTGTGTCCACCACACAATTAAGATGTCGCATAAATATTGAGCGCAGAATCGGCTGATAATTCCTCAAAACCGGCCAATCACGACTGAATATCGTAGATGAATTTAAGTATTCTGATCAGAGATGCAGAAAACCACATGTCAAATGTTTAAGAGGACGCACCTCAGCCATCGGCAATGAATAGTTGTGTGGAAAATCCTCCAGATGACGACATTCGCACCAATTCGAAGCGTTTTGTCGTCAAGTGTTTCTCACTATAGAATACCTCTCGCCCAAGATAGCATTCACCCATTTCGGTATGACGTCGGCAATTCGCAGCCTCGGCAGTTTAGAAATTTTAACTTTACATCCGCGAAAACTTTTATCGAGGTATTTTAAAGGTTGAGATTAGTTTGGGGCATTGTCATGGGTGATGCATTAGTTGCGATACCTACAGAAGAACTAAACTTGCTTGTTGTCAAATTCGCGCTCTTCTCGAGGAATATTATATCTTGCAAAGGATTCCTTCAAATAAATGTTACGATAATATCTTTAATGTCAATACGGAAAAAGTATGAAAATGAAAATCATGCGCGGACGATAATACATAAATATTGAATTCAATTGTGTCGAGTCTCTAAATGCTGAATTCATACTCGACATGACTCAGAGGCATGGACAATTAAGAAGCTGGAACAGAAGAGATTTTTAATATCATCATGGCGGAATAGTGTTTCGCATGACTGCTCCTGGGAAAGGAGAAGGCAGGCGTCCACCGTACAGGATATTTATCGAGAGAGTGGGAGTCATTTACGGAACATTGGCAGATAGGAGATACTGACTGGTAGCGGTTGTCGGAAAAACTACTGAGGATCCCGTTACGGTATTGTGCGAGAGACTTCGGCTAAACTCAAAAACACGCCGAGTGTCATTTACGCTGACTGAAAACGGTGATGTAAAAGAAGAGACATGGGTGATCCTTAAGTTACGGTGACAAAATTAGAGCAAAAATGGTCTACTGTCAAATTTGCATTCGTTCTGAGGAAAATCGTACCTTAAAAAACTATTCCTCTATATAAAAATTACGAGTATATCTTTTTTATCAGCACAGTGCAAGAATGAAAATGAACTAAACAAATTAGTAATCAATTATAAGTTTCTCGACCAATAAACAATAGAGATAATGATATGATTCTTGAATATGGGGTCTCTCATGTAATGAATACATTCATTCATTTTTACTTTAATGAATTTCTTCTCACTCACAGACTCATAAACTTTCATTATCAAGCTTTAAAAGTAAAAAAAAAACAAATGCTGCGCAGATTACTTGCATCATGTTGTTATCTAAACAATTTAGGTTGCTATGTTCATAAAACTCAACAATTTAAAAGAAACTTATTCTTATTATGGGGCGGAAAATTTATAAAATAACGAGTAGAGAAGTAAGTTACGTGAAAATTCCCACTAAGTAAGCTTCAATTACTATGAAGAGTTAACTCATGAGCGGTTACAGTGAACTGAAATCGGTGACTAATGGCCAGTTGCAGGAAGGACACATATGTATTCTATAAAGTTATGGGACCCATAAGCCATGGCAACCAAACAATAAGTGTTGCAAAAATATTAGCTAAGTTTATTGATTTTATAACTCATGGCATATTGCTATGAGTTCCATAAGTAGTCAAGATGGCGGATGAGCAATGAACCGCTTGGAGACTTAATCATTAGATAAAAGAGTTGTTTTGAGACGGATGACCATTTTTTTTACTCTTACGGACTACTTATTATTTGCATTAGCAATTATTCATTAGCTAAACTTTCATAAATTTTAGCCGGCGTTAGAAGATTAGATCAAATATTCGTAGTTATCAACTGTTGGTAAATAAGTTATGTAGCTAGTAGATGTGTTCTTGCAACCCGAATATTTTTATGAAACTTACAACTTCGTGGATCTCATAACTATTTATTCCATAACTTAATGTTCTTGCAACCGGCCATAAGTTAACTGAACATATTGTTAACTTAGCGGTGACGAACGTTTCGTGAGATATTAATCACATAGTATAAAAATAAATTAAATTAATACGCGCTTCCAATTAATGATGTCGGGGTATTTTCAGCGAATTTATCAAATATAACTTAGAACCGTTCCAAAAAAAACAAATGCTACTGGAGATTACTGCGCAGTTTCTGTATCTCAAACGATCGTTCAAATTCATCCATTGTTAACCATATTGAGTCCCAAAATGACATAAATAACCGTTAGTGCCACAATAGGCGGTGGAGACCACAATCTCGACGAGGATGATAATTGATGATAATGCATGAGCGCTAATGATAAATAATTTATCTCATCATAATAAACCACGTGAGTAACCCTAAAACCTGTTTTAAACGGGGAACGAAGTTACATCATTCAACGCAGCATTTTTTTCTCACTCTGGCGAGTATTAATAATTGAAGTAGATGAGAGAATATTTTGCTATCTCGTATCCATACTTTCGTACATGCATTCCTGCAATTCACCACTTTACAGAACGCAATTTGATATGCATGCTTGTTAATACATCAGGTTGTACAATAGTGCACAGTGTGAAACGAACTCAATATATCCTTCGCATTGGAGTGATTCTCGTACTTCCTCGGCTAAGACAGTTCCAATTAAGTGAAATATATGGTTACTTTCCACAGAAAATTTTTGTGCATTATACAAAGATGTCATCGTCACATGATGCATATTATAATCAAAATAGATCCTAGTATGCGGAAGAGAGAAGATGAATGTAGAATTCATCCGGAGAGGTGAGAAATTAGACCAAGCAGATTCCTTCACCTATCTCGGAAGCACCATCACGTGGGATGAGAGAAGTACAACGAAAATCAAGCGGAGAATAGCCTAATCTAAGAAGGCGTTCATGGGAAAAAGACAACTGCTGTTCTCAAAGAAGATAGGACTACAAACCAGGAAACAGTAAGTAAAAACACTCGTGTGGAACGTAGAAATCTACGGATCGGAAGCAGATAAAATAAGAAATGATGAGGTGTACAGAAGATTAGAAGAGGAAGGAACCATGTGGAACACCATACAGAAAAGAAGAACAAGATGGATGGGAGACACCCTGAGACACAATGGATTTGTGAGGAACATAATTGAAGGCAAAATAGAGGGAAAAGTCCCCAGAGGAAGCCATAGGGATAAGTTCATGGACCAAGTAAAGAGAAAAGTACATACGAAGATAGGAAAAGTACGTAGGGTGGAGGGTTGCAGTCAACCAATCCTAGGATTGAACGGCCACTGAATGAGACCCCTGGATTTAATTTCCATAATGAAATAAAGCAGCGAAAGTATAGGAAGGAAAATTAACGCCGCGAGATGAAAACGTGTGTACTTTACCTAATTATTTACAATGACAACGAGATGTATCGAGAATAATTCCGGTAAAAATATACCTCAGCTTTGTTGCCTGATATGAAAAATCCTATGAGCATTTACCACGACCGTGAGATCTACTGTGAAGCAGTGAGATACATATCCATGAATATACATTATGGATTGTTGACTCGTCGCCAAAAACTGTTGTCTAGAATTCCGTAAACAAACAACTTTTTGGATTGTGGCGCCGCGTAGAGACAGCAGTTAAAATGTAAATACAGTCAACAGATTGTAATTAAACAGGTCTTACCGGTTTTACTGACCAGTAATCATAATGCAGTGGATAAAATGTATTACCATACGCGGGATGTAATTACACACTTTCTCACGTTAATAACAATTAACAACGGCCATTTACGATTCAACTGAAAAGACTTTTTTCTAAGTAGCGCCAAGGACTGCATGGACTAAATGTGGAAATTTAGGCAACACGTAGCCTAGGTAACAATTCCAAACATTTAAATCCATTATGTATATTCATGTATATACCTCAGCCAAAATCTTTCTATAGGACGCTCCATGAAAATCAATGGCAACCAAACGGGTTTCAGTTATTGTATATACGATAAGCTACGAAGCAACAGGCTGTTATTTTACGACAGCGCTTCTAGAACGTGTTCCGTAATAGACATCCGGATTATGAATGGCTACGAGGGTGCGAGAAGGGGAAGGGTGAACTATGGAGGGCTTCAGAAAGTAGTGGCAGAGAACTGTCACGGGAGTATGTAGAGGGTTGAAATTGTGATTTCATTCCACCACAAAATCCCTAAAAATCTTTCCGCAGGCCGGCGGTTAAGGGAGCGGGACCTTTGCGATGAATTTCCGCCCTACGGCCCCGGAATCTGATCCCTTTAGCGGAGAACCGCAGACGGAGATGAACGACTGTCCCCATCACCACATGGAGCACTTAAAAAGCGGTCGGAGGACTTAAACTGTGGAGAAACCCATTTTTTTGGGTAGAATTACTTGCAGGCGGATGAGGCGAATTTCTTTGTTCCTTCGTGCTTTTTAATTCCAGTCCCACGCTAAAAAAAACGAGAGGTAATTCTGTATACTTTCCGGGGCCGATGAGAAAACATTTTTCTTAGTTCGTATGAGATTTAAAATATTCTACAGTTACTCCTTCTGCAGCTTGCTTTGAATATTTTATACATAGTTATCTATAGTTATAAACAATAAAAACTAATAATAAAACTTCCGGTAACTATGTTTGAACAACGTTTACATACAACAATTAAATAGACAGACCAAAAATTTTCCAGCTATAACTTCATCAACGGTAAAGAATAGCGAATTTAGAAAAAAGCATTAAGTAGGAGACAAACCTTTTTATAAAAATTTTTGAAAATCCTTGAAGAATATAAGGCAGCGAGATTTGAAGAATTACAAAATCAAGTAAACAAAGATAAAATGCATCTGAAATGTAAAAAACTGTCTTGATTTTTTACTGAGAGGTCGGGTTTTTTTACGCTACATCAGATTGATGAAAGCATCACTGACAAGGAAATATGTGTAAGGACTTACTTCGGTATACATTCCGACAAAATATATCCTCTATTTAACTTAAATGCTCATCATTGTGAAAATGAAATAATTTTCCTACTTACCAAATGATCAATCAAGCACACACGGATAGCGTCATTCCTAAGATACAATGGTCAATCAAATGCGAGAAACTGTAGGAAATACTTCTTTTCATCGGGTTGTGCGTCTGAGTTTAAAAAATTACCATGGGAGATATATTTAATTCTCCTTTGTGTTTAGTTTTGAATCTGCTTACACCATGCGAGATAGTACAGGCTATTGAGAGACTCCCCTCAATGGCATCGGGCTCCCTATTTATCATGCATTCAATACAAACTTCAATCATAAAAAATGAAAGTACCAACTCTCACTTTCTAAGGAAAGAAATAATATTTTTCAGCAGAATGAAAAAAGGAGCCATTTTCTCCTTTTCAAAGGCTCAAAACTTTCCTATATTTTTTAAGGTACGCATCTCCATGGGCGACCGAAGAGATTCGTTCAAAAATTCAACAGCTGAAGGGATTGGGATGACGGAAGCAATACAGGAAAGCGGAGGAAAAGTGAAAAGGGCTCGGTAATGTGGGAAATTGGATTGGCACAACGGGAATATTGAGCCAGCCGACTGGAGATTGAAATGAATAATCTATTCACATCCACCAGATTGAGACTCGAGTGAGCTAGATATCTACCCTGGATCCAGTGAAAAAGGTAGACCTACTACTGGAAATTCGACAGAATTGAAGTGCACTTGTATCATGTAGGCTCATGTACCCACTGTCACGATCTTTGTGAATAATTGACGCTCCTTATAGCATGAAATATACATGTTTCACGAGACCATAGAGACGGTTTTGGAGAAAACATCAGATTGATAAACTCTTGGGTTGAAATAAAACAAATGCTATGCATGTCGTGGAGTTGAGGTTATAATTAGTGATTCTATCGTCTCACTCACTCACTTATTTACCTTGACAGATAGATCTTGTCAGCCCCGGTGTCGAAGGGTAGTGTCCTCGACTGCTAATCTGAGAGTCGTGGGTACCAGTCCTACGTGAATTTTTCACCATTAAGGATGAATGTTTGCGTTCGTCTTTTGTTATTGCTCTACATCCTATGCAAAAAGCCGGATGTGTGCTAATCTTGGGTTTGTGCAAATAAATAAAATCAATGAAATCTTACTAATACAGTCTAAGCTTTTGATTTCCTTATTACTTTAGCTATCCGTAACTAGTCAAATCAATTGATTGTGGCATTACGTTGTGGAACTACGAGAAGGAATAACACATAATAAACCGGTAGAAATCATTAAAACAGCGAAACTGCACATCGTTTTTACTATGAATTATTACCTATCCATAATTAAGTTATACACATCAATACTAAAAGTTTACCACTTTAATCACTTTTAAATCGAATCTGTAAAAATGTTTTGATAATTAATTTGCGCAATTGGAACCTTCCAGCGGGCGCGAGGGCGGAAATTTGTCCGTATTAAAAAAATTACCCGCAAACCACCGTTGTAGGCACCCACAGCCTGAGACGACTCTAGGTATTCTAGAACAACCCTAATTGAGGTGAAACTGCCATGTCATCGTGTTGCGGAATTGATGGATTGCGGAGAGCGATAGTCTGTATTAAAACTGACCATTGCGAGAAAAGCGCGTCCGCTATTTTTAATGCAGTAGTCTTCGCACGTAATTACAGTACGAATATATCCCTATCAGTAATGTTGTTTCATTTCGGAACTCTACCAAGAGCTCTATTATATTCCCTCTCTTCTTTACATTGAGCCCCGCCTCTTTACTGCAAGAAAATCTCATTGACGTTCACTTCCAATAATTTACATTCACACTTCACCTTTCGAGGCTACACTCTAACGCATTCATCACTGAATATAATCCCTTAGAATGAATGAAAAAACACATGGTTATGATTCCACACTTTACATTTTTTTCATTCAATATAAAGGAGTTCCACCAAGTAACGCCAGAGGCGGTGCCTTATATTCCCTTTAC
Organism: Ceriagrion tenellum; assembly: GCA_963169105.1. Lineage (NCBI taxonomy): Eukaryota > Metazoa > Arthropoda > Insecta > Odonata > Coenagrionidae > Ceriagrion > Ceriagrion tenellum. Next base: position 53,551,667 of record OY720644.1, read on the forward strand.
TTATAAGGAGACATCACATGATGGATGTTAAGGATGCTGATGACACTTTTTTTCTGAAGTTGGAGGTAAAAGCCCGGAAAAGTGTCATGGCTTTTTCTCCCATAGGCCCAGCCCGGGTTTTTCAGAAAATTAACATATAATATTTCGTCCCGCGGTAATCCTTAACGTCGCCCAGGTCTTTTCAAAAGTCGCCGTGGTCGCGAGCGTTAAGGCACAGGCTGATAACTTATTCTCGGGTGCATGGAGTCGAGTCCCTCTGAAGTATGAATATGTATTAAGCAGTAGTATGAATGGGTATGAAGACAGTAGAATATGTTCCGGAAACAAATGCGTAAAACTAACAAAAAACAAAAACAAATATCTCCTTGTTAGTGACAAACCAACGCTTGATCATCTGCAAATATCGCTAGCTTCATCAGATCCTCTTCCACCTCCATTCCAATCCGCATCTTTCCCTTCCATCAGGCTTGAATTTTCCCTTCCAATTTAAGGTTTGAATTCGTGAATGATGCCGTTATTTAAGGAAGAAATAAATCATATTTTTCACATTTTTCGTAGCCCACATAAATCCCGTAACTTGACCCTAATATGCTAAAACCAAGTAGCATTTTCAACACCCAGAAGTACATAAATATATGGAAAGAGAACGAACAAAGAGATTAGAAATGCATATCGTGGCGAGCGTTTGTAAGGAAGGATGAAGTGAGATGAGTATAGCGCATATAATAGCACAGTATGGGTATGCGTAGCATGCTGGTTAAAGAAAGACTGCGGACATGTTCATATATTAAAAAAAACTAAAGATCCATACCTAGAACATGGGTTTTGACATAAAGGATGAAGATCCCGGCATCATCTTCTTTCATTGATCCCACCAATTAAGGAGAAAACGAAATGTATGACGTCTCGTAACATGGGAAACCAATTTCTACGCTCCGATCCACTGCCGACGTATTCAACATTCCTCAAAAAATAGCATTTTTACATGCGTTGGCTCTGCGAGTAAAAGTTTGCAAGAGATACCCTGGTACGGATATACATACCAATCATAGTTCATGTCCATGATTCCCAGCCTTGCCCACTTCTCCCTCCTATCATTCCCATCCTCTCGATGTTGTTGATGGGATCGAGAGAGTGCGTTGACTAGAGCAGCGGTCGACAAAATATCTGTACGCATGCCAAATTGATATAAAATTTGATATCCAACCAGCCATAATCACACCACAAAAAACTAATATAAAATGATTTTCAAAAATCAACTCAGAATCGCTAGCTGGTGGAGAAACTGAAGAAGGCAGAACACATAATCCGCTCAAAAAACTAATAGTAACATACGAAAAGGATGAAAAATATAAAAATTGATCACCGAGAGATGTCTAGATATCTAAAAAAGAATTCTTAATAAAGCAGAAGAGAAAGTGGGAAGCAGAAAAACGTATATTCAAAGTATTGGATCACTTAGAAAGTTCTGCACCTTAAACGCGATAGAAGAGGTTACTAAAACTCCAAAACAGAAGAAGGACAGCAGCTGCATGAAACCGTAGGAAATATGATCATCCGCAATGCTAGACAGGCAAGAGAAAGATTAATGAAAAAATTGTGTAGAGGAGGAAGGTATTCTTTCACAGGGAAATGTTTAAGATAATAACCAAAATGTAAGAAGTTGCGTTAAAGAACTGGAAGCAGTTATTTCAAGAACCCCCAATTAAAAGTAATGTTATACGGAACGAAAAAAATAAGTTCTGATTGAAAACGAAGAAAAGAAAAGAGAGATGAGAGAAGTAGTTGGAGATAATTTTCAGCTTCAAATTTTTGCATAACTGGATTCTAGAGGATGAGGATGAAAAGGATACTCCATATAATGATCAGAATTTGACGCTGCAGTGATGGAAGGATTGAGACAAAAAGAAGCCAGCAATTGATGAAATTCACTCTAAAATGTAAAAGTATGATAGAGTAAGAACCCTGGATATTTTATATAGTTTATTTTGTGCCATAAAACTGGGAAAATGCCAATGGCTATACAAAATGTAATCATCTCTGTCCCATAGATAAAAGAAGCATATATAAGAATTTTGAAAAGAGTACATAGCCTCACTGTACAAAGTACACGCATCAAAAATTCTGACCATAATCATCCACAGGTGGATGGATCAGAAGACAAACAAATTTTTGGAGAGGACCAACTTGGTTTCAGGAAAAGTATGGAAAACATCGAAGCTAATTTAGTCCCATAACTTGACTCATAATATAGAAGCGGATTCAAAAGCATTCAGCCGGCATATACTTGGTTTATAGATATGGGTAAAGCATTTGAAACTGCAGAATTTAAGTATTTTTTTCAACCACCCAAGCGCGAAATTTAAGATACAATTTCCTTTACTTCACCAGGAAAGTATAATATTTGTCTACAATTTTATTGAAACTCCAAAGATTAACCTTTATATCACCATTTGTTCTATTATTTATGGTAAGTCTAATAAAATGTGGCTTAATTTCATTAACACTGTTCTGGATTAAAGAAGTTAACTTGGTTTAAAAAGGGTATCATATTAAAATCGATTCTTAATCATGAGGATTATATTCCTCGGCGTGATTTCATTATTATTTAGTAAATTATACGGGAGCGGGGCCTGTTATTCTTAACAATGGTGATTGGGGGTAATTGAGCAGAAAAGACTAAGGACCACTGCTTTGTTCCTCATCAATAAACGTCCATTTTCCCCTCGGCATCCATTTATAAACCATGTAACACACCTGTCTTTGTCAGAGCTGTTTCGGAAAAGAGCGAAGATCACCTACCTCGGGTGGCAACCACTAGGTGGACTCCCAATTTCTTGAAAACAATCCCGACCCATATCCTTAAATAATTTAAAAAGGGTCGCTGCTGGGTCCATTCCTCAAACACCCTTTCATACCTTCACCCACCTTTATTTCTGGGTGACACGGGCTCATTATTTTACAAACACCCGGCTGGTCACCCTACATCAATCTGCTGGGCTAATTCCATTACTATCCGACACTTGTCGGCGCTTTGAATAAGCCGGGTTCCCTAACATTTATCTCTTGTTTCACTATACCCCTCATTACCTTCACTATGCCTATAATATCTCATGAACCCTATTTTCACGATGCTTACTTTGCAGCTCTGAAAATCGAATTGAATGCTTAGAGACCAAAATCGTAGTGTAAAAGGTATTCATATTTAAAGAATCACAGGCATAAAATTTAGGCAACAGATTGCAGAATCAACAGAATAGATTAGAATGTCATTTTTTCCACGTACAATAAGGGACGATAATAGTAGTGTTAGAGCAGTCCTCTGAAACTATTACCCTCACAAGGAAGAGTAATGTTCTGCTTGAGCATAATATATTACCATCATTATAAACAGCTCCCCCGAATGAAATTTCCGGCAGGATTTAGCTTTCTGTATGGTTTAGTACCTTGTAGTAGTAGTATTTATCATTCGTAATAATAATACTGACCATAAGTTTTATCAATACTCGTTGTATGGTACCACTTTAGTCTGCGTAGCACTCTCCTGGTTTTATGGTCTACCGCGAATTTTCGTCCTAGCTGCTTTTAGCCTGCGCCTAGCGGCCGGGGGAAGGAGCGCGGTTCTGATTTGAACTGGGATGCGTGCTTTGTGCCTCGCGTGGAATCACCCCAGGCCATACACCCTTGCTTTCCGTATGGTTCAGTGCCTTGTAGGACTATTAATCAACCGTATTTATAATACTGGCCATTAATTTTATGAATACTCGTTGTATGGTACCATTTTAGTTTAGTACTTTCAGGGTATTTCATAGATGAGTGCAACTTGTACCTTCCTAGAGATAAGTGATGGTGTTGCACAGTCATACCTGATGATGTCGCACAGCGACGAAACTGGTCGTTATTAAAGTCACCTATGCGAAATTTACAAAGTTATTCATTTCAATATGGAGCAATTTCACTAAGTAACGCCGCAAAACATTCAATTTTTATTTATCTGTTACTACGTGTTTCACCCACGACACCGATGGTACCTGATAATGACGCCATTCAATAAAACGCGTTGTACCAAGTATATAAAATCTGTAGAAAAGTACAAGTTGTATTATTTAAGGTAGTTCAAGCGAAATATAATTTTCGCCCATTTTAGTGAAAAATATCACACCCTCCTAAGGCTACCAAAATATCAGCCCCTAACAGAACTACTTTCCGAGAATTTTGACGAAAATACCAGCCCTTTTACATGGGAAATGGTACGTGTATGTACTCCAGAGAGACTGTAACCTACATTATTTTCGAATTATTACCCGGCTCGTCGTTAGTAGGTACACTTACGGGATCTCTGCCGTCTGCCGCGGGATCATTCTCTGTCGTCCTATCGCGGCCGACCTTCCTCGGGTATTCTCGGAAGCCTTCGGTCCGTATTATGCCCCTTTACCCTGTATTTTCTGCTGAATATCCCCCACCTGATTCCTTAGCCTTTGTTACTCCTTTTTCCACTTCCTTGTCCCCCTTCCCCTTTTGTTTATTTTTTCTCTCCTTGGTTCTTCTTTGTTGTTTATTGATCTTGCCAAGTGTCCTTAGTTTTTTTGTACGGTAAATATGTATTTTTTTAACTGTCCTTCGTTTTGAATTGTTGTTATTTAAATGTTTAATATATTTGGCTAATTAAGTGATTTCTGCATTATTCCGGACTCTTGGGTTACAAGAAATGTTTAGAAAAATGATGAATTTTTAACTCCAAGATCTCGTTATAAAACTAACATTGAGTAGTTTATATATACCTTCCACAATTTTTGAAAATAAGTCATATTGTCACCGCAGTAAGTTTTTAAGGATTACAAAATTACTTTCGAAATAAAGGAGTTTTAAATGTATCACGTATAACGCAAAAAAAGAGTCAAGTAAAAGGCTTAAATAGATATACTTATTTAATTACTTAGAATATTGGTCATATGAAAGTAATTGATCGTATCATTAATAATGCAATATTTAATTCACGCTTTCTACAGCTGCGGCAATTAAAATGTACAATTCGAATACGGCCTCCATTACGACTAGGAAACTATCTCGCTAGAACGGTATTTATTACGGATACTATAAACCTACACGAGGTAAAACCTGAATCGGTGCAGTGTACGTGTGAAGGTTTTTAACGTATGTGTTGAAAGAATCGAATTCGAATACCAGTACTGATAAAGAATATAATAATGATGCTTCAAGCTCAATTTCTTCTTCAACTACTGTTTTCAATATACTGTTCAATGGGCGTCGCAAAATATGCCTTATAATAGTGTCTTTACTTCTTCTCAGAGTTTGCATCGCCCTCTTACTCTCAACAAGTCATCGTACGTCACCTCCGTAGGTAATTCTGTCCATCCATTTGATCTTTATCATTTTATGACATAAGAAACCTCTATCTCTTCCCTGCAATTGTTATCGCCAAAGTTTAACATACATACATACATGCATACCACTCACGCCGTTCCCTTCCGGGGTAGGCAGCGTCACTAAGTTTCACTCATAAATACGTATTTGTAAACCTAACTCTGCTTCAATTATTTCCTCCATACTGACCTATCCTTGCAAACCTCTTTTGCCTCATTTACCCCAATACTTTGCTTCATATACGCCCTACTGATTTTAAGACTCCTAATATTCCTCCTCCTAAGAATTTTCTCAACCGCATTCAACCACAACTTTCTCGGCCTACCTCTACCTTTCGCAGCATTCCTTTCACTCTTATATTTCTGCTTCGTTATTAGACTCTCATCCATTAACTCAACATGGCCAAACCAACAAAGCACACTCCTTTCATATATTATGTCCATGACTGGAGCATCTTACCCACATTCATTTATTACCCACATTCATTTATTACCCACTCATTCCTGACCCTATCCATCCTACTTTTGCCGCAAATACTCCTCAGATAACTCATACACACGGCGCTTAGTCTACTCTTATGTCCATCCTGACATACCCATGTTTCACTACCATGCAACAAAGTGGGGAGAAGTACACTATTGTACACAACGATATTCGCTTTCTTAGACAGGCACTCATTCCTTGACATGCTCCACATGCTACCTAACACTTTCCTTCCAGCATTCGCGCGTCTCTTTATCTCCTCATCTATCCGTCCATCTTTCGCAAAAATCCTACCTGAGTACACAAAATCATCCACTTGTTCAATTACTTCACCATTCGCCCTCATCATACAGTTATTCTCCCCATTCTGCTAATCAAAAACTACTACTTTAGTCTTGCACGCATTTACCCTTAATTCCATTCTCTCTGTTGATTCACAACACTTATCTAGGAGCTTCTGTAATCCCTGTTGATTCTCTGTGATCAAAGCCCAAGTTATACTGCTAAATAAGAATATGCTCCAAATATGTGTCTTAATAAGGCGCTCTTTTGCTTCCAGGATTAATTTTTCACCCACACTGCTGGAAATAACTGCTAGACGGACTGAGGTAAGCTTATTCCTTCGTGCATTATCATTCCAAAAAGGGAAATATTTCCTCGAATTCAACGTCAAACTGCCCTTTTCTCAACAAATTCGAAAGGGAGACGATAATTTCCATGTCTTACGGAGGTACATAGTGCGGTCCCACGCCCACTCAGCATCCCTTTAAGTTCTCAAGTTCTCGTCCTCCTCGGAGAGGAAGAGGAGTGGGTTTAGGGCAGGAAGTAAAGGATAGACGAAGGAAGACCTGGGAAGAGGATAACGGGGGGTGAATGATGTGGCAGTGGATCAAGAGCGCATGGCTTGCCAAGGCTCGGAGGGAGGAGGAATATAAATAAGGAAGGAAGGGAGGAGAGGACGAAGTATGAGGATGAGTGAGGAGTGGAAAAGATGTATGGTCGTGAGAGCATCTGCATACTACCCCTCGAGTCGTCCCTAGGGCGTGCGGCAGGTGCTGTAAGAACAGAGCCATAAAATGGAAAGAAGAAGACACGGGCAACCAGTGGCAAGATATTGAGCCAATAAACTTCTTAATATTATTAGTTATATCGAGGGTTAAGGTCAAATTAAAAAGGCTTATTTCCCCTCGCCAACGTTTTGGAAGACATAATTCCATCATTAGGTCTTAGAATCAAACATTTTAAAATATATGTCACAACGGGAGCACAATTTTGTGGCCTCGTTCAATATAGATACTACCATTTCAAAGTAGTGCAGTGAGTGAATAAAAATAAACAGTAAAGCGTGAGTAGCCAAAGTGATACAGTGACTGAATATAAATCGAAAATAAAGTGTGAAAAGTGTGTAAAGTATACTTAATATATTTTTTAATTAAAAGTTGATTTGATTTATATTTTATACAATGCCCAAACGTAAAAGAGGAGGAGATCTTGCCAGTTCTGAAGCAAAACGGCTAAAACAAAAAGAACAGCGAAAAAACGAAACAGTCGAAGAGGGCGAAGCACGTTTACGTTCCCAACGAACGAGAATGAGCACCCTGAGAAGCATAGAAACCGAAGAACAACGAAATGAACGAATTGAAGAATCAAAAATTGCCACACAATCTTATAATAAAAGACTGCGAACGCAAGCCATCCATGAAAATATCTCCCTACGAGAAGCGCGGACGAGGACAAGTAAACGGTACAACCTAACAAATGAAGCATTCCACTACGACCCGACGAAAGAATATAACTAACACGTCGTAATCGGAAAAATGGATAACATCTGCCAATTTTGCAACACGAAAATATTCATAGCCGAAGAACAATTCCCGGTATGTAAACTCTCAAGAGCATCTGGACGGGGTGAACTTCTAAAACAAGCTAAAATTATCTTCTGGGACGAATGCGCAATGGCACATAAAAATCACTCGAAGACACGGACAGAACATTACAAGACTTGCGTGGAAATTCTGAAGTGATGGGAGGAGGGATCTCATACTCTCAGGAGATTTTCGACAAACACTTCCAGTTATCCCCAAGCCAAAACCAAGACGAACAACAGCACATTTTGCTCAAAAACTTTTACAAATAGGCGAAGGCACATATCCTACTGACCAGACGACCGGCCTCATTGAACTCAACAGTGATTTCTGCAACATAGCCTCTACTGAAAATGAACTCATCGACTAAATTTATCCAAACATTGTTCAGAACTATACCAACCCGGAGTGGCCATTTCGAAGGGCAATTTTGGCAACTAAAAAAAACATTGTCGAAGATATCAACTTTAATATTAAAAAGAAAATTCCCGGTGAAGAGAGAATAAACAAATCAATCGGACACGATGGTCAACGTTGAAGAAAGTGTCAACTGCCCCACAGAATTTCAAAATTCTTTGCAAGTACCAGGAATGCCATTACACTGCCTTCGACTGAAAATTGGATCTCCAATCACACTACTCAGAAATCTCAACTCACCAAAACTATGTAATGGAACAAGGATGATCGTCAAACAGCTATTGAGTAACATCATCGAAGCCGAACTTATGACTGGAAAGGACAAAGGACACACAGTATTTATCCCCAGAATACCACTGATCTCTAATGAACTGCCATTCCAATTTAAAAGACTGCCATTTCCAATCAAATTAGTCTTTAGTTCTACAATTAACAAATCGCAAGGACAAACTTTAAAACCTTGCGGCATCAACCTCAAAGACTCCTGCTTCTCTTACGATCAACTATACGTAGCTTTCTCTCGAGTAGCAAATTCGAAAAATTTGTACATATATACCCCATACAACAAAATGAAAAATGTTGTTTATGAACAAGTATTGTAAATAGTTAGAATATGTTTTGAATAATTTTTTTTTACCTCTTATATTTTAAAGGTTATCCATTTATTCCAACTACCACACAATCTCATATCAACTCCCTGAGCGAAGCCGGGTACCCCAGCTAGTTATACATAATTCCAAGAGCGGAAGAGATAGCTAGCGATATAATAATTATTGATAAAAAAGCTCGATAGTCTTTATTTCAGCATAGACATATTTAATTTGAAAAATGAAAAATATATGCAGATAAAATATTATCAAGGTAATTAAACACAAAAAGAAGAGAGAGAAAAAGTCATATTGAGGGGAAAAATTGTTTTTACACTTTTATGGCCAAATTTAACCGGAACAAACCGCTAAATATAGAATGTAGATATTCGAATTTTGAAATATACTCCAAATAACATCTTTCAAAACCTAATTCGTGGAAAAAAAAATTGTCTTATGCAAAATTCGTCAAATTATCAAAGAGTGCTATTCTTGAAAAAAGTTCGTCTCAAACTCTTATCCCTTTCCCAATGGTGACTATACAGTAATAACGTAAGGCTTACAGTGAAAAGGTGCTTGATTTTTAATTGATTTTTAATAATTTTTGTATTTTAATTTTTTTGTTGTCTTTCTTTTGTTTTGTTGGAGATTGACCACTTAAACGCCTGAACTGTATTCTTTTATTCTTTCCACCTCGCGAATAGCCAACTTGTAACTCTCTTGGTTAATACACAACAACAAAAAATGCCCTCCCTCCCGAACATAATTTGGCCAAGAATAATTGGACGAAGAACATTCAAAACACGCACTGCCAAATTTCTGACATCATGCGCAATTGTATGCGTTAGCAATTTCTCATTTTTGAAATTTAGTCTCTACGCAGTGCATATCCGTACCATACATAATAGTGAACGGTTAGTACTTTTTGGTATGTATTTAACTGGTGTTTTCGAAATGTATCACAGCAAATAGCCGATATAATGGTATATTTGGTGAAGGTGAAATCATTCTCATCAAAATCAGGCCAAATTCATGACATTTTTATGCGAAGTGATATCTTTCTCTGACGGCCTTAAGGTGATTGGAGCGCGACTCGTGAGTCAGAAGGTATTTTGGTAATTTTCTAGTGAGTCGAAAAAAATTCTTGGGCTAAACTTGACTGAATTACATCTCTTTATGGGGAAGAAATAATTACAGGTGTCACATAAATTACGCAAGAATTATAATTTAAAAATTCTGTCTCAATTAGGGCATTGTTATGGCATGGGTTAATGGCGCGGAATACAAAATTTAAGCGGAAATCGTGCGAAAATACGCGTTATTCATTCGGCATGAAACCATTATATTTAAAAGGAACCATTTAAATAAAATGGAACGAAAGTTGTTCTCATTTAGGAGAAAATCTGCACATATTTCATCAATTTATTTTGCAGTATATATGTCTAAATTTATTTCAAGCATTTGGTTACCCCCACACAGGTTTATAATCATTGGAGTGACCTAAGCTTCCAAATGTTTTGTTATATTGGAATAAACTTTGTATTCTAGAAAGAGGGAATAAACTAATCTAATTCAAGTGTTCTACGGCTATGCGTTAAAAGAGCGTTAAAATGCCAAGAAACCAAATCAGTAACATGCATAAATCAACGGTTGAAGGAGTAACTTCGTGGAAGGCTACCGCAGAAATGACGAAAAAGAAAGATCTCTTAGTAAATTCCACACTTAAAATTTTATTGCCGACCTAGGTTTCGATTGCCTTGCAATCATTTTCAAAGGTCCTTTGCAATCATTTGCATTGAGGTTAAGAGGTAAAACTTTTGAGGCCCGGCTCTTATGAGCCGCAGAGCGGTGTGAGCCACGTTAAAGTGACGGCAGCACTGAGATACCGTTAATATTCCGCGCGATATTCGGCGCATAACGCCCTCGGCTGAGACTGACGGCGGGGGTGTGCGGTTAAAATTTTAAGTGTGGAATTTACTAAAAGAGTTTTCTTTTTCGTCATGTCTGCAGTAACATGCAATTTTTTCGCTATTAACGATACATATTACTACCTAATGAGACATTGTAGACAAAGTTTTACCCATATGTGGACAAGAACGATAATCGCTCCAAGCACCTTAAAGCGATGTCAGAGGTTCCGACGGAGTATTTTCACGGGGAAGGGGTTCGGAAGAGAAGCACGCCAATGGCGGCGGAGACGTGGGAGGAGATAGACGGTCTTGACGGCGAAACCGAAGGACCCACGTGGAAGTCCCATTCCTCTGGCTTAAGACTCGAATAGCGTGACATCGCATCGCTTCAGGGCGTCTGAGAAGTTCTCCCCGGGAGGCCAACCACCTACCCACCGCACACCCCCGCCGTCAGTCTCAGCCGGAGGCGTTATATGCCGAATATCGCGCGAAATATTAACGGTATCTCAATGCTGCCGTCACTTCAACGTGGCTCACACCGCACCGGCTCCTAAGAGCCGGGCCTCGAACGTTTTACCACTTAACAAGCGCAAATTTGGCGCATGCGGATTCGTTAAAGTCGTTTGCCTTAATTGAATGCTTAAAAACTTACTAGTTTAGCTCCCGCCAAAGTTCTTGGAACCGACCAGCGCGGCAGGGAGGACAGAAAGAATTGGAGGGGGTAAAGGGAAAAGACAAAGGGGAAGAGAGGGCAGCAATAAGAGAGAGAGAACGAGGCGGAGGAGCCAAAATAGTTCGCGAACGGCGAGAACACAAGACCGTAAGGCCAGGTGGTTAAAGAGGCTTTGCACCACGGCTGAAAACGCTTCCGCAGGCGTCAACGCACTTTTATTTTACAACTTTGCTCTGCTACTAAAAAGTAAATCTGTTTGTCCAGGCCTCTAGAATAAGGATTAATACTTAAAATAAGTGTAGTAACTTTTTCATTTCTACATAACTATTGCGACCGTTGAAGAAAAGTTAAATGGTCGAAAATCAGGTGATCGCCATGACGCATATGACGTATGTTTCTTAATCTTTGCACTTATTGTAAATGGAAATCCTTCATCTCAATAGATAATTATCAAAATGTTGAAAATTGTGCTTTGTCACTTCACAGCGACCATTTTCGTAAATCCATGGAATGCGTGTTGCAGTTCCACGAGTGGCGCTGTTGTCCAGGCCGGTCAATGGAAGGGAAGGCAAAGATCACTCCGAGATCGCGACAGAAGCCAGAACTATAACGTCACTCTCAGCTGAGGAATACAGCCCCCTTCAACTCGCCCATCGCCGCGACTGTAATAAAGACTCGATCCTGAGGTCACACCGTGATACGAGTAGAAATGGGACGGCAGCTAGAGCTAGTGGTTAGTCATCCCAATGCTCGAAGTAGTTGTGTAGGTAATAATTAGAAAGGCTAAACACTGAATAACCTCCTCTCCAATTTCGTATTACTCTGAAAGTTTAGTAGCCCATGTCCCAATACGTCTGATGAGCAGCGCCAGGAACTCTGACTAGAGCTATTCCAGTCCCTCAGCCCACAGGAGGCACTGGTCAATGAGACGCACTGTAACATATGAGGTTTGTTTGATGTAAAAATATAAAAATCAACACACGTTTACGCAAAAAATTTACAGGAAGAACATTGGGTCGGTAACTTCCAAAAAATACCGACTGTAATAAAGTTTTCCGTCGTAAAAAGCCAGAAATAATGTCATGACAGAGGCGCTGCAACGCAGCGTAAGAAGAATAGAGAGGCTGGGCCCCTTCAACGGAAAGGCCAAATCGGATATATGAAAACATAGATTTACTTTCGGGACAGTTTTAGAAGCGCATTTTCGAGAATAACAAGTGCGTCTTACGGACTGGGAAAAACGATACGCACATTTAGTATCTGTTGCTCCAGACGTATGGCTTTCTGAAACAACTATGACATAAGGGGAGAATTTATCCTCTTAATTACACCATAACGTTGATATATCGCATGTAAAATGGCAAGGGATGCATAAACCTGGCTTTTACAGTTCTTTGATTAAATGCATAATTTAAAAAAGCTGACGTGTCACTATTCTCCGCTATATCAATTTACAAGATGCGGTACTTAACTCTTTTGATTAAATCACTCTGTCTCGAGTTTATGAAAACAATAAGGCAAAAGAAAATGCGTTCAAATGACTCTATTAGGTCCTCTTATACCGGAGCTCAAATTGTACGCTCATGTTTCATTTATTTGATTATGGGAACCTACAGCAGATAGGGCGTTGAAATAGCAATGAATAAAACGGGAGATATAGGAGGAAACGTTTTAGGAGAATAAATTAACATGATAGATTGCAACGTAAATAAGTTGCCATTGCTGAAGTTTAGATTTGCTAATTTACTCAAGAAGGATCCGACATAAAATACGAAACCCGTGCCACCGAAGAGACTGTTGCCACTAGATGGAATAATTGCCAGGAAAAAGGCATCGCTGATTCAATTGCGTAGTAAAACCTGCAATCCAATCTTGATATCCAGGTACGTAGATAAAATTCCCGGCTCATACGTTTTCTTACATCCCCGTAGTTAAACGATTTCAAAACAACCGATTTATGGTTTCCCATCCAATAACGTCACTTAAAAAAATACTCTCCCACTTAAGTTGAATCCCATGGTAAAACAGTTTTTGGCGCACCGACGGTTGGTTTGAATGAAAGTATGCAAAAATGCATGGTTTACAGGTATTTTTGCTTGTAATTTAGCTGCTTCAAGGCAAAGAAGAAATCATTAGGTACTCTGCACCATCAGTGGAAGAAGATAGGGCTACTAAGGAGGAATAAGATGCCTGAAAACAGTCGTATGGAGCTTAGGACTCAATGGATGGAACACATGGACCATTGGAAAAGCAGATCAGTAAAAATTAGTAGTTTTAGTAAACTGGCACTGGATGTGGGTACTGAAGATCAAGTGGACGGAAACGATAAGAAATGAAGAAGTCCACAGGAGAATAGAAGGTGAAAGAATCATACGGAACACTACAGAAAAGAAGAATCAAGTGGATTGGACACTCTGTGAGTAGCAATGGGTTTTTGGGGATATAATTGAAGAAAAATAGATGGAACTATCCAAAGAGAAATGCCAAGGGATAAATACGTCGGTCTAATCACAGAGGATAGTACATAGGTAAAACTACTAGGAAGTAAGGACACTGGTATCAAATAAGGAAGGACGAAGGGTTCAATTTAATCAATCTCAGGGTAAAAATACCGATGGTGACATCAACTTTACAGACGCAAGTTGTCAATAAAGATGAATTATCTCTAAGTAAAAACCGGATACATCAACTTGGTCGCCATTAAATTTAAACCATCACATATTCAAGGAATAATCTAAAAATGTTTTATCAATATTTCATCCTCCAGTCAAAAATTTTTTTCCGTCAGACACTCACCAAGCCTTAAAAATCAGAAGGAAAAAAATCAAGAGGGCCATCGTATACATATATATTCAAGGATTTCTTTCTTGTGTCCTTGAAATGCCAAAGAGCGTTGTTCGGAAAATTTATATCCCTCGATTGTATGGTAGTCGTTCAAAAGACGGATTTCCCTGTGGAATTTGCGCCAAGATCCTCCACATAAACCTTCGCCTCCAGCTTTCGACAATCGCTACTTCAAGGTGAAAGGGGATTCAAAGGGTAGAATCCCAATGACAGAATTTCGACCGCCTCCCCATACATTCCTTCATTTTGAAAGGGGCATTATTTACTCTCATGTCTTCACCATACTACGGTAGATCAGATCATGAGAATAAAATATGGAAAATTGACTGCAGAACAGAAATTTCTGTTTATTGCAGAAATAAAAAATTTGCAATTATTCACAGAAATAAATTTTACTGGTTTAGAAGTTTTTATATCATAATCAGGTGGAATTTTTTCCTGCATCATGCATAAATTCCTCTCAATATCGCAAGAACCTTCGTATTATATATTTTTAAAGAGATGTTTAAAATGTCTTTTTCCTCGCGATCAATAAGACACCATAATGGCGGCAATCAGACTTTGAATGTGGTTAGCGGACAAGTAGTGTAGCTAATTAGCTGATGCTAATGACTGTTTTTTTAATCTCCCACGTAGTACTAACATCGCATTTCTCATGATCCCTGCATGATACTTGTATCTCGTTTACATAGTTGCATTATAAATAAATTCATTGGTTTTTGAAGCGTTGGTAGCATATTTATACTACACTGCATGATGGTAAAAGTTACATGCATACTATCGTGCATGATGGTGATAGCTCGCCTCCTGCCTAACACCTCTATGATGGTTCGCAGGGCTTTATATAGCCGTAGATGAAGCCAAAAAGTGAGCATATCACGAAGTTTAGTTACCTACAATAAGCTTTCATAGGGTCTTCACTTGTATTGGGAATCGTTACAGAAAAATACAATAGCTATCTTCGAGATAATATTATGAACATAATATTATGAACATGCTAAGCCTATCGCAACGAATTTTAATGAAACTTTAGAAAGGATCATTGTCATTAGCCTATGTTTAAGGATTTTAAGGCTCCATCAAGTTAAGGCCGCGTTAATTTTTTTATTCCTAAAATATTTCACAGAAATACCAACTTTTTCACAACTCTTTTGAAGGGAATGGCTGTTCAAAGTTCAAGGGGGATAATATTGAAGATATTCTACTTGGTATTGAAATTACAACTGTACTAGTTATCAGAAGTAGTTCACCAATTAAGATTAGTTTGTTTGAATACATTGGGTTTCCCTCCTGCTAATTTGTTTGCTGAACAAATGAAACCCACTTCAATACGCTATCTTTTTCTCATCTTTTTTAGCTCAAATGCATCCGACGACACTAGAATAAGAGGGAGACTACTGGATTTATTTTTTCTTTATCAAGAAACATTCCAGTTGTTATTAGAAAGGTAAGATAATTTTTGAAGGTTTTAATGGATAAAATGTGGTACATAGATGGTCTATTTGATAAATTTGAAAATTATAGAAGAGAAGCGCACAGAAGTACCAACACAGTTTGTTCCTCATTTATTCAACTGCATTTGATAACAACATTTTAAAACATAAGGAAAGGGGAACTATATCAAGTTCGTTTTCAGACAGAAATTTCCACGTTACCCTTGACATGGAGGGTGTTCTAGCAGATTTATGATGTTGAACTGACTATGTAATTCTACGATATCCCTAGTATAGTATATATTCTGAAAGGAACTTAAATAACTTCACGCAAACATAAGCCAAAGGAAAATAAAACCAGAAGATATGAAAAGGGAGCAGGTAAGTAGGAAAAACACCGAAGTGATCAACTATTTCCTAAAGCAAAGGTTTCATGATTTGAAGATCAACAGCATAATATACCCATGAACCACGAAGAAGATTAAATAAGTGTGGGTAAATGAGCAAAGACTTATTATAATGTTTCCTGCGGAGACTGCGTTCACTCAGTCCCTTGGCTTCATGATTTATGGCCTTAACCGCCCGACAAATTCGTTATTTTCAACTTTAAGGCGAACACGGTGGCAGGTTTCTTTTTTCCGGTCTCCAGAATCCCCCAATCTTCAGAAGGCCACGCCAGCCGAAAAAGAAGCCAAATTGCCTTTTCATCCACCATCAACGCCATCTCTTGGCAAACTCCCCCAGCCCCTCTCTCCTTTAGAGGCCCCTTTAAGGACGAAAGCTTCGCCTTACCGTCGTCTGGCGCTAGCGAACGTCGTATAACCCCGCATTTCATCTCTGCCAAACCCTTACTACATGCAATCATTAAAGACGGGGCCCTCAGCCGTCAAACCCTTACTGAACCCCGAAACCTAACCTCTACCCCCACCTAAAGGCCGGTTTATCGTAAAAATCAACGCAAAATTAACTTAACTAGGCACAATGCGCTGACATGATTTGGCATGCTTTGTTTTTCTAACTTCCTCCTGCTCCTGGGTATTTTTCTCCTGCAGTGTCATTGTATTCCGTCATAAAATAGTTCATATCTCATCATTTCACCATGATATTTTTTTGAAACTTTGTTTTTATTTAGTAGAAAATAAAAAGACGGATACTGAGAAAATGAATTACAATGCACAAATGAAAGACATACATACATACCAATCACGCCGTTCCCTTCCGGGGTAGGCATAGTCACAAAGTTTCACTCATAAATACGTATTTTTAAACCTAGCTTTGCTTCAATAATTTCCTCCACACTGACCTATCCTTGCAAACCTCTTTTGCCTCATTTACCCCCATACACTGCTTCATACATACTCTCCTGTTTTTAAGACTCCTAATATTACTCCTACGAATTTCCTCAACCACATCTTTCTGGGACTACCTCTCACACTATTCATTCTACTCTCATATATATGTTTCGTTATTCGACTCTCATCCATTAACTCAACATGGCCAAACCAACGAAGCACACTCCTTTCATATATTATGTCCATGACTGGAGCATCTTACCCACATTCATTTATTACCCACTCATTCCTGACCCTATCCATCCTACTTTTGCCGAAAACACTCCTCAGATAACTCATTCCCACGGCGTTTAGTCTGCTCTTATGTCTATCCTGACATACCCATGTTTCACTTTTGTTCACGGCGATTTTCGCTGCCTTAGACAGGCACTCAATCCCAACGCGGTAATCAAACAATAAAAATTACAATAATGACATGTAATCGAATTAATAATTGAAATTTAATTCGAATAAAAATGATTGTTCAATATTAAACATTATAGCACTTGGCACCCATCAACATTAAGCATCGCGAAAGACACGAGTAAACGGGAATGTGATTTAAAATGGAATTTAAGAGACGAATAAATTGAGTTTGTAAAAAAATTAACGTATTATCACGTCCTTCTTTCTCACTTAAGGCCGGATAGCAAATAATTACCGCTATTTAAACGTGAGAAAAGACTGAGATTACTCTGACAAGGCAATGGTGGCGTAAACCGAACAAATCACCGTGAAACTCCTGTGGAATGGCTTAGAATTTGTTTGAATTAAAAAGAGCGTTAAATTGACCGCCTATTTTCGAAGTTCTTTTTTAATAGATCGTTTTTTTCGGTCACTTGTTGAATGGCCGTATTAACTAAGGGAGCATGGAACATGTGCGATATTTTGCTGTGAGTTTTCAGAACGACGCGGTTTTCTGGTTCTAACTTGTGGTGCAAAACTGCAAAGTGATTGACAGCGAAGTATTCTGCTTCATTGTCTTCAGTTTTCGCCCCACAATGTAACAAAACACGTTGAACAAATGAGTCACCCGAATCGCAGCTGAATTACTAATGACATTATTTAAGATAATTGCGCGCAAATCGAAATGCGATCGATTCCTGACGTTAAGATGTTGTAAGTTACGCTTCGTTAAGTACAGAATAGCTGAAAGAAATCGAATTCCGGAACCTTAAACTTTGATCTATAAAATCAAGGCATGAAACTCTTGTTATGAGGGAGCCCAAACCTATTAATTCTGCACATGATGCTTTTCATTCGCAGCATCTGCTTCAGGACCATCCATCACAGCAGCGTCTCCTTGAGTACAAGGTAAACCATTAGAATGAATACATCATTTCATTAACCACTCAACTTTCTCAAACAAGATAACACCGGTTGTCTTCTTTTAAAGGCGATAAAATACTCTGATCACTACCGAAGTTCACCTTATTCCATCAAATTTTAAAACAGCTCTGATTAGAGCTCTAAATCTCCATCAATCCCTGCCCGGTAACATAATAATGTCAGAGTCTCCAGTGATTGAGTAGGGCCCATTATTATGCTCCCTAATTTTTTAACCTTCGAGACTTCGAGAGAGGAATTTTCATTGCGATTACGTGAGCAAAATATACTAAATTCCAACTTTTTTCACAGGGATTTTAAAAATCCTGCTTTCAATGATGGAATGCATAAGCCATTTAAAACAAATTAAGATATAAAAGTAGGCCATTCATTCCAAAAAAATATATTTTATGAACATAGTTTTACAGTCACAAACCCCGACTGCAGCGCCGTTTACTTGGGGTTACTACATTTTGTCTACTATTTCCGCCATAACCTCACAGTAAAAGTTATTGATCACTCTCCACAGAATTTTATTCACCGACCAAGGTTTCGACATGAGCTATGTCAAAACCTTGGTCGGTGAATAACATTCTACTAAAAGTGAACAAAAACTTTTATTGCGAGATCATGGCATCTGTACTCCATTTTCACAAAATATCGCCTGATCCGCTGAACTCAATGCTATTTCCGCGGTAATTAGCAACTAGTAACTAAAAAAAATAAGGCCGTAAGATGCATCAGTTTTGTTGAAGGTTAATCGGGTTTCTCACCGGGTCAACCTCTCCATCTCGGCCGAGTTTCCATACACGAGTCGTCCATCGTCATCAGGGCATGTTCTCCATCGTCATCAGGTCAGGTGTTGCGTGATTTCTTTCCTGGTCTCTTGGATGCTTCTCAGCCCTGGTTTCCACGAATTGCTGCGAGAGTATCCAGCGTCATGATTAATGGTGTTTTTCCTCATCCGAATTTTGATCGCTTCCCTCGCCAGTCTGTCGCAGAACTTGCCCACGCGACAGAGAACCTTCTTCTTCTCCCAGTAAATGGCATATTAGCGGGAAATGCTGTGCTCGGCCACGGTGGATTTTTCAGGTTGGCCAAATTTGATGTGCCACTGCTGTTCCTTGACCCTTGTGGCAATCGTCCTACCCGTCTGAACCTGACCTGAAGCTAAACGGTATATATTTCGGACCAATTGCAATGCACAACATGCCATGATGACGATGGATGACTCGTACATCGAAACGTCGGCCGAGCTGGAGTGTTTGGCCCGTTTGGAATCTCGAGTAACCTTCAACATTACAACACGCCGGGAAAGCCTTACATATTTCTGCATCAGTTTTATTTTTAATCAACTTCCCAGCATTAAAAACAGTATTCAAAAATAATAGCATATAAAAAGATAGAAAAATAGTGTGTTACGGACCTAAACACACACAACCATTCCCTGGGAGGTATAAAGCCTAAGTAGGCAGGATTCTGACCCGCGACCCTTGGGTTGGGAGGCAAGGCCTTTAACCCACAGCCACCAGGGTGAATGAAATAAACAACTGATGTTTTTTCACCAAACTTAGAGATAAAAAGAGTTTTTCCAAGTTAAGAGAGTCACAAAGAAGTACGTTATAAGACTTTAAAACATCGTAAACCGATTATACGCAGAAATATAGAGAAATATGTGCAGTTAGATGTTAGATGAACTCTTCATAACCTCTCCAAAAACAGATAAAGTTTGAGGATTGCTACTGAAAATATCTCATTGTCTGCTCTGCCTCATAATGAACAAAACTACGGAGTTATTTCGAAATTTTGTCGATTGGAACGATAATTTTGGCTTTCAGGCCAGGAGTGGAAGGCAGCAAAGCGCGTTTTCTATTGATTTTTAATCTGTGCATTGAAGTTTAATCAAGGAAATGTTTTCATCATTAAAGTTCAAAAAGCAATTAAAAGTTAAGACAACTGTTCTCACAAAACTATTTTCAGCTCAAAACACTAAATAGTTGGATATATTCCAGGGGACATAGGCATGTGCACTGAGGGGTTGATCATTATGATGATATGCAGTGTCCTACTTCTTTATAACCTCTCCAAAAACCGATAGAGTCATCGTTTCAGGATTATCACTAAAATATCTCATTGTCTGTTCTGCCTCAACAAGACTTCGGAGTTATGTCGAGGTTTTTCCATTGGAACGACAATTATGGCCTGCAGCATGAAGGTAGGATGGCAACAAAGAAGTTTCTCCAGAAATTATTTCTGGGCATTGAAGTTCATACATTTTTGATCACAAACTATTTCAAAAAGAAATTAAAAATTGAGCCAATTTAAAAAAAAGGCCATTTTCAACTAAATTACCTTCGTAAGGCACGTATTTCCTTACCCAAGCCGAACCTGATGTAATTAAAATGATGTTTCTTGTAAATAAATAGGACTTAAGGTGCATAATTTATTACCTGTTTCATGTTTCAATTAAAAGATCTTAAACAAACAAATGAAAAATATTCGACCTTGGTTGTTTACTGAAGAAAGTTTGTGGATGTTTTTTAATAACAGTGTAATAATTTGATACATGAACTGTAATTTCAAAATGCTGTATTTCCTTTATATATGCGTGCATATCCCATTCTGTGAACAATGGTAGCAAGAATTCAGGTTAACCTTCACGGATACCCCCGATTCAACCAATGGTATTATGTTGTAAGCATAATCCGTCGAAACAATAACATGTTATTATTATTAATAACATTATAATATAATTTATAATAATATTTGCGACTACGACTTGAACTCTGATGCTCATAATTATGTAACTAGGCAGGATCGTCATTTGCATCATCATTTTATTCGCATCAATACATCTACTACGGGACCTAAACATGCGGGAATGCAGCTGTACAATAATCTTTTGGGTTATGTTTCTAATTCGCTTAGCATTAGATAATTTGAACGTACCTTCAAGGCTTTTCTTCTTCCTAAATAATATTATTCTATAAATGATTATTCAATTGTTTCAATATAATTGTGGTTTACTGACTTAAAAGATCTATAGATGTGTACTAGTGACTATTATTTTATGCTGCTTTTATGTATTTTCTTTTTGTATTCTCTTTGACGAGCCTTATATCTAAGACAATTTGTACTGTGTGTGATCTTTGGGCAAAAAAATGTATTATTATCATTATTATTAACTTAAAACATTCTATATTTGAGAAAAATTCCCAGAGAAAATAGCATGGGAATTGAGGGGTTGATCTGTTTCCATATAATGGTGACGTATAGTGCCCCTAGACGAAGATCGATTTTGCACTAAAAATAACCTCATTCACACCCGCACCCACTTCTCAATGTCAGGTGAACATATGTTAATGTTGGTCACATGACTCTATTTCCACTCTACCCGTCAATGACAAAAGCCCTCCTTTATCCCATATCTCTCAGACAGACCCTATCTCAAGACAGCCTCGCGTCAAAACAGTGGGGAGAGGATGGGTAATGACTGCCTCCTGAATCTTAAAACGCTCTCACGTCTATGATGGACGGGAAGCGATCGGGAGGGAACGGAGGAACCTCACTTGGAAATGAGAAGACAGTTTGCGCCCTCTAACACTGAGACTCATATGATGAAGGGATAGTTATTACAGCTCCATCTACGTGCTTCTTCGATACGCCATAAAGGCGAGAAGAGCAGCGCTTACGCCACTAGCTATAAAAAGGAGGGTTATGAAATGAATAAGGAACTGGGGTGGAGTACAATGATTACCGAAAGATATTTTTTTACATGGATTCTCTGTAGGATATGACATCTGTAAAAAAAGTTGAACCAATATATTCTAGATCTAACTCAGCATTAGACTATGTCACACACTTTTTTTTAAGTAAAAATGAAATTTTTTGCTGTTAAAGTATTAAATTTATTTTAAAAATCTCGTTCTTTCCGCGCACAATAAGCAACTACAATAAAAACTGAGTTCTTCTAAATACACTCTCATAATACACGTCACCATTTCACCTCCGAAAACCTTATGCCTTACATATTTACACGGCTGGTGTCCTAACACTCCGTGCCGCACGCCCAGGTGGCGGCTCGCAGTTTAGTATGTTCATGTAATATTCAAAAGCATATGTAGAAGTGTAGAAAAAGTTATGTTCTCAGCATATGTTCCCGTTTAAGATTGACGGAGATGACGTTGAGAGACTATAAGGCGGCCTTAATGGAGGAGAGATGTACTCAGTGTTTTGGCTGAAGGGCGGAACAGCTTAATGTTTGAGGAGGAAAGGATATAGGATAACAGGAGGGGAAGCACGGGGAGGAGTGGTACACGGAGATGGATGTATCAACAAATCTCGTTCTTTCCGCGCACAATAAGCAACTACAATAAAAAACTGAGTTCTTCTAAATACACTCCCATAATACACGTCACCATTTCACCTCCCAAAACATTATCCCTTGCATATTTACACGGTTAGTGTCCAAACACTCACCGCCACAAGCTCATGCAACGGCTCGCAGGGTAGTATGCAGTTGTAGATGTAGAAAATGCAGGTTTAAAGTTTCTTCTCCATCATCTTCTTATTTAAAATGTTCATAGCTAAAAAAGTATTTGTTTCACAACGAAATTTTTGTATACATATTTGGCATATATTTAGGCAAAATCTTGCTCAAGTAACAAGTAGTTTTCATGCGCCAAAAAAAAAGTGCTCATCGTTTTTCTGAAGTGTCTTTTCTCAACTCTAGATGAACGCTCAACACCTGCATCTAAGTACTACCCTAGTTCAATAAAATAAGAGAGATACACTGCCGAACAGATAGGCACAAAAATTCGTTCTTTCCGCGAACAATTAGCGACCATAATAAAAATTGAGCTCCATTAAATACACTCCTATACTACATGTCACCATTTCATCTCCAAAAAACTTACACCTTTACACGGCTGGTACCTAACGCCCCCTGCCACACACTCAAGCGGCGGCTCGCGGGGTATTATGTAGATGTACCCTGCGAGCCGCCGCATGGGCGTGCGGTATGGGGTATCTGGACAAAAGCCGTGTAAAGATGCAAATGGTTATGATTTGGTTGGTGCAAATGAAAGGGTTTAAGAAGGCGGAATGGAAAAATATCACTTTCAGAAGTTTTGTGTGGAGTTTAGGTTTTATTATGGACATGTATTGCTCATGGAAAGGACGAATATTCGGACCTATAATTTGGGCTATATTTATCTCTTATTTTATAACTTCTGTCGGGCCTAGAGATGTAGTGTGGCGTCAAAATGTTATTCTCTGTGACGATCAGAAGCACACCTGTTCTGAACTCCTCAATCAAATTAAGTCTAGCGTGCAGCCTAAGAGTCTCTAGTGGCTACCAATATAATCCATCTAAAAGCTGGGAAACACGATATGTTTGCTCGTAGCAGTTTTTAAGGGGACCGTATACTTCGGTTTAAAACGCCCTTTTAGTTCTGGCTTTTGCCGTAGTCTAGGACTGGTCTTCGTCTTCCTCTCCAATCCCCGCCCCGGACAACAGCGCCACTCTTGGCACTGTGGAGAATGCGCTGCATGAGTACACGGGAACGTTCGCTGTGACGTTATAATTCACAATTTTCAACATTTTTATGTGATCATAGAGATAAAGAATTCCCATTTACAGCAAGTGAAAAGAAAAGGCATGCGTCACGGTGATCAACAATTTTCAACAAATTCATTTTTTTTCGCGACAGAAATGGCTATGTAGAAAGCAAGAAGCGAAAAATTATGACTACGGAGTGAATTTGAAGTGGTAGAATTCCCAATATGCTGAAGATAAAAGCAAATACTACTTCGAGAGAAGTACTTAACAAAAAAAACATTAGAATTTGGAAATGGTCCGGATATAAACATATTCGTGGGTAAAGTATTGCATTGAGCGTTTCCAATGAAAAAAATTTCTGGATCTCTGTTTTCTTGATCCTAGCCAACCAGTTTCCTCCTTTATCATATACACCTTTATAATGACCTGTGAATAATAATAACTGATGAATACACCAATAGTTTCATCAGAATATACGGTTTTTACAAATACGATGAAGCAAATACGATAGTAGGAAAGGAATGGAAAGAAATAGCCCTTAAAACGGTAGGGGAGGAGAAATGTTTATATAATAAATTCTCAGGCTTTACTTGGTGGAACAACATTGCGATGGTCCGACCTAGATTTCGACTCAAGTTAAATCATCCTTGATAATGACTTGAGTCGAAACATGGGTCGGAATAATAAAGACCATTGTGGAATATTACAAAGTGAATTTATTTACAAACCATCGAGAAATATTTACATGAGAAAATTCAAAAGAAGTACAATAGTAAGTTTTCATCTCTTCCACGGTCGAACGAATTATTTAAAGAGCAAAAAGCGAAAAGTTAAGAATTTATGTTAAATATTAAACCTTATTCCAGAAGACTGTACTAACGAAGTTACTTTAAGTGTCAAAGCAGAGTCGTAAAATAAAGAGTAGGCAGACGTCTGCAGAGGTATTTTCAACCGTGGTGTACAGCCCCTTAACGAAACGCGCAGCAACAACATAAAATATGGAATTTCTCCCAAGCTCTCAATTGTGGTTATCAGAAACCACAACCAATGGAAGCGTGCAGCATGTTGCAGGCTTATATTGATTCGCGGTTTTGTGCGTGCTCTACCGTTCGTATAGCGAGAATTCGCAGCGGGCTCTCCTATTGTGGTGGCCAGTTATGGAAAGGAGAACAGAATAACGGAGCGAATGTGGTGTGACGAATCGCCACGGTTTCTCTCATCTGTCTTGTGAAACAATAGGAATATGGATGAAATGTATTCCTACCATTTGAGTAGCGCTCGTGTCTGAAAAATTTTCGAATAAAATTCAAACAAAAATAGTTCAGATGTATATGTGGATGTTAAATTGTTGGACGTTCATGGAAAAGACTTCAAATGCTATAAGACCTCAAAACATCAATCTACTCAAACGGTGTGGACTCGATATATCACGATGACCATTTGTTTCAGTCCTATCATACTAACATGTAAACGTTATTACGAAATTAAATAAACGTAATACATTCAATTAACCATCATGACAGTTACAATAAGAAATATAATAATAATAATTCTTGATTCCATACATATGTGTGTACATTTGGTTATTTATACAAATATAGGAACATAGGTACCCCAGAGGAACAACCTGATTTGGGGTTACCATCATCTGAAAGTTTTTGTGGCAGAGCTGGTGCTGTTCAGTTATCAAACACATTTTCTCAAAAATTTTTCTAGTGCTTCTATACCTTAATGTGCATTCATATATTTAAAAAAAATATATGAATGAAAAATTATATGAAAAAACTAATGATCAAAAATGCGTAAAAACAACGAAAAACGAACCACTAATGACTATCATCAAAAATATTATCGGCATCCATCGTACTTTTTGTGTTCACTAATCGTGCAACAATAAATAGACATTTCAAATCTGTCCGTCATACATTCTATTCCTATAGTTTACTAAACTTCAGGTAGTATGAGTGAAATGTCATTTTACCTAGAAATCAATAATTTGGTCACATTTTAAAGAAAAATATCTCACCCTTGTAATGACACCAAAAATTCAACCCCTACCACATTATTTTCGGAGATATTTGCCAAAAAAATACCAGCCCTTTTGCATGGATAATGGTACGTGTATGCACTCCAGAGAGACATTACTTCCAAAATGAGGAATTTTTAATTTTTAGACGTCGTAAAAAACTAACAGCAAGTAGTTTGTATGTTTTCTCAACTATTAAAAAAAATAATCAAATCGTCACCGCAATAGGCTCTTGGGTATCATAAAAAACCTTCCATTTTGAAGGAGTTTCAAACGCACCGCGCGAAAAAAATGAGTCAAGTTGAATACTTGCCATTTCTGACATATAAAACTATATTATTGCATCATTAATAATGCAATATTTAATTCAGTGTCCGACAGCTGGTGAAATTAAAACGTATAATTCGAATATGGTCTCTATTACGACTAGGGAACTATCTCACTCGGACTACCTTAAGGGGGCTGCATCGGCCGAATAATCCCTTTTTAGTTCTAGCTTCTGCCGCAGTCTCAGATTGAACTTCGCCTTCTCCTCCATTACCCACCCCGGTGCCACAGCAACAAGGACAACAGTGCCACTCATGGCACGGTGAAAAATGCCACACATGGGTTTACGACAATCTTAGCTGTGACGTTATAATACGAAAATTTCGAAATTTTGATAATTCGTCATAGAGATGAAGGATTCTGATTTGCAAAAAGTGCAAAGATATGGAGAAATATACGTCGGTCGCGTCATGGCGATCACCTGAATTGAGATGAATTCACGTTTTTTTCTGAGGTGGGAATGGTTATGTAGAAAGCCAGACGCGAAAAATTACGACAATGGAGCGAATATGGAGTGGTACAGTAGCCAATATGATGAAGATAAAAGCAAATACTACATTGAGAAAAGTGCTGAATAAAAAAAAGCATTAGAATCTGGAAATGGCCCGATTATGACATTATTTGTGGTAGAGTAATGAGATAAGAGTTTCGAATGAAAACAATTTTCGGATCTCTAAGTTTTCGTCATGATAACCAACCACTTTTCTCTTTTAACATATTAACCTTCATAATGACTAGGGATAAAATTATAACTGATGAATACACCAAGCGTTTCATCAAAATATAAGTTTTTTTATAAAGAGGATGAAGATTGTACGATGAGAGGAAATTAGTGCAAAAATGTAGACCTTAGAGCCGTAGAGAAGGAGGAATGTTCGCACGACGAATGTTCACTCGAGAAAATCCAAATGAAGCAAAGTAGTTAAGAAAGTTTTGTAGGTACTGAAAGGCGATGGAGTTTCAAAGGCTTATTAGAAAGAGTTGATATGGAAGAGGAAGAGGAAGGATAAACAGTTCCGATATCACGAAGGGAGGAAGAAAGAATTTTGAGCTGAGGAAAAGTGAGGAAGCAACGCGGCCTAAGCAAGGGGTAATGGAAGAACAAAAGTGATTCATCGGAAAACTATCCCAACACCTCTACTATCCTCATTAGCAAATAAACCCCCAATGATTACCTGGCTGAAATCCTAAATTATACCCTGAACGATTATTTTCTCTTTATTTCCTTGTAGCTTCTTAGTTTTATATTCTGTTTTAATTGGTGTATGTATCTGTCCCACCATCTTCCTCATAGGGCTTTCCCAAATATTTTCCCTTCCATTTCAACCTTTGCCAGTTCCTTTGTGTCTCATATTGAGGACTATGTGTTTAATATGCCCTTTAAAGTTTTCGTATTAAGTTAAATTTCTAGGAATTGCCTTAACTTAGGACATGTTGTGGGTAACACACATACAAAACATCTGCGGCACAGCACTAAATTAACTAGGATTTATGAAGCGTAAAATAGGAAGGTCCTCCGATGAAAAAGATAAAGGAGAGGTGCTACTTCGCTCTGTTAGGCCACACCTCGAATACGCCACGAGCATTTATGATCCAGGATAGAAAGATTTCACCAATACAATTTATAAAATACAAAAGAAAGCTGTGCGCTTCGTTCACAAGTATTACGAGCGAAAATATATTGTTTCAAGCTTTTAGAGGATTTTGGTTGGGAACCGCTAAAGACTCGGAGGCTACGCGCTAAGCTTAGTTTGCTAGAGAAATTTGGAACATATGTGTTTCAAAGTGAAACATATAATAATATTTCGACGTCACACTACAGTTTTCGGTACGACATAAGTGATAAAATATGAGAGGAATATTGACAAAGAGTTAGGTACTAAAATTCCCTCTTTTCACGCTCAAATGTTGACCATAATAAAGGCTCAGCTCCACTCAATCATTCTCATAATACACTTCACCACATTCCTTCCCAAAATCTCATCTTTTACGCCTTTACACGGCTGGTGTCTTAACACCACCTGCGACATGCCCATTCAGCGGCTCGCAGGGTAGTATGTAGATGTATCTTCACCTTCACCGTCTCATTCATCAACGCTTGACCATATTAGGAAAAAAAATGCGCCAAAGGTGAAGGTTTTGTTTATTAAACTAATGCCGACTTCAAAGGTTTTAGGATAAGATATTGAGCCAAAAAACACAAATAAAGGATACAGTCAACTATTGCAGAGCGCCCGCTTGTGCAACGGAAGAGCCCCGAACGAAGATTAAGAATTCCTCCAGCTGTGCTTTTTGTCTTCTCCGAACCTTCACCATTAGCATTCATTTCTCCCTCACAAAATCTAATACTTCCTCGTGCATCTTCACCCAGCTAACCCTCTCCATTCCTCTCCAAGCACGCATCTCAAACGCCTACTGCCGTAAATACATCATTCAGCAATGACCAAGTTTCCGACCCATACGGCACCACGCTACTAATTTAAGTTATTACCGGTATTTTTTTCCTCTACATCTACCAAATACCGTGCAAACCACCACTAGGGTTATGTGGCACTGGGTGATTCCACTTCAGGCACTACGAACTCATCCCAGTTCAATTCAGGACCACGCACTGTCCCCCGGCCGCTAGGCGCAGACCAAAATCAGTCAGGATGACAATGCGCTGTCAGATTAGAAACTAGGAGAGTACTACGTAGACCAGCATACTACCATGCAACAGAAGTTATGATACAAATATGTTTTTAATTATTAAAACGATTGATAAATTGTCCCACGCGGCGCTAAACCAGGCAGAAAGAATGTCGGAAATTTCATGCGGGTGAGTTTTTAGTAATGATGTTAAGATATTAAGCACAAATACAAAATCTACTCCACCTAGTGAAGGTTAAAGTTTCATAGAACTGATCTACCGCTATAACATTTTTTATGCTTCTTCTAATACCTACCCCTCTCACATTCCTTTTTCTTTGAATATGCTTCTTAGGCTACGGAAATTCCACATATGTCGCCACTACCTCCACAGCCATTTTTCTCCAAACCACTACAAACGTTCCCTTCCGGGGTAGGCAAAGTCACTAGGTTTCACTCATTAATACATATTTGTACACCTAACTCTGCTTCTATTATTTCCTCCATACTGACCTATCCTTGCAAACCTCTTTTTCTTCCATTACCCTCATACACTGCTTCATACAAGCTCTCCTGTTTTTAAGATTCCTAATATTCCTCCTCCTAAGAATTTACTCAACCACATTCAACCACAACTTTCTCGGCCTACCTCTACCTCTCGCACCATTTATTGTACTCTCATATTTCTGCTTCGTTATTAGACTCTCATCCATTCTCTCAACATGGCCAAACCAACGAAGCACACTCCTTTCATATATTATGTCCATGACTGGAGCATCTTACCCACATTCATTTATTACCCACTCATTCCTGACCCTATCCATCCTACTTTTGCCGCAAACACTCCTCAGATAACTCATACACACGGCGCTTAGTCTAACTTTATGTCCATCCTGACATACCCATGTTTCACTACCATATAGCAAAGTGGGGAGAAGTACACTTTTGTACACGGCGATTTTCGCTTCCTTAGAGGGGCACTCATTCCTTGATATGCTCCACATGCTACCTACCACTTTCCTTCCAGCATTCGCACGTTTCTTTATCTCCTCATCTATCCGTTCATCTTTCGCAAACATCTTACCTAAGTACACAAAATCATCCACTAGTTCAATTACTTCACCATTTGCCCCCATCATACAGTTATTCTCCCCATTCGCCTTATCAAAAACTACTACTTTAGTCCTGCACGGATTTACTATAGTAGCACAAATATTATAATGCAAGCAATACCCGGGAAAACAAATGAAGATTTGGGGAAAAAGATTTGCAGTAGAGTCAAGGCGTCAACCGACTTATGAATAGAAGACTCCCTGTTTACTAATTAGGGATTGGATAACTCACCAAGAATTGGGAGACTAACGACGAATGAAAGTGAACCCAAACGACTTCATTCAAAGGAAAGGATGTGGCCCCCTTCAACACGCTTGTTTGAGCGGATGGCTCCAATTTTCCGACTGAGTGTCACTCACATCTCGTGGGTGTGATTCAATAATTTTCCGGTTCTGTAAATATCTGAAGGGTATGCGAGAGTTTGATCCAAACTCGCACATGTCCTGGGAGATGCGACCTAAGAATATATACGACGAAATGCCTCCTCGGGATGAATCTTCATCCACGAACAAGATTGTGTGGTCGTAAGGGGCAAAGTGTTGCTGATGGTTGTTTCAGCAAGATTTTTCCCTAGTCATGAGGGAAATGGCATTAAAATTTTGTTTAAATCAATGTAAATTTCCTAAACCATCTACATAATCAAAGAGTAAGATTCTTTAGCTGTGGTAAATACATATTTTCTCAATGCCAACATTTCGCCAAAACGTTTGACATCTTCAGGCGCTGAAATCTGTAACATTGAACCAACAAAGTAAATGTCAACTCTCAGCGGTTAAGAAATTAAGAGATTGATTAAGTTACTTGATTTATTTACGGCTCACAGTCCATATTTCCACTGTTTGACAGTTCAATTTTACTGATATCAATTCTCTGAAGATGCAAAAAAATTGGCAAAACTTCGGCATTGATAAATGTATGAATTAACGACAACTCAAGAATCTTGCTGTTATACTCTTTATCTCTCTCTAAGTAATGATTTCAGGAGCTGTTAGAATTATGACGTGAATATTTAAATATTAATGGTGCAAAAATATAATTTGATGAGTCTGAAATCGAAGAAATTAAATAAATATACTATCTACAAAAGTCTTAATTTTGAAACATCTTTTTACTCACGTTACGTTTAAAACTCTACCACGACTGCACGTTTTTAACATAATTCTGAAACAATTACTGCGGAGTGTTTGCGATTATTTAGGAAAAAAGTAGAGGAAAAATAAAATTACACACTGTTCGAGTCATAACGAGATCGGTACCTAAGGGGGTATGAGATCTTTTTCTTCAAAATGACACGAAATTCATTGATTTATGAGAGTAATGATAGCTCGCTCAAACTACCCGAAAGCCGTGATGGAGGTGAGGATGTCGAATGAACGGGGAGGAAAGAGCTTGCAGAACTGGATGAAGAGAGATGTAGGACGTGTGCTTGAGAAGAGGGAAGAGAGCAGGCTGAATATAATATAAATGTAAAATAAATGGGATTTTATTTACATATTACTCAGCTTGATCTGATTATGAACTCATGACAATGATTTTCCTTAAGCCCCGATGATTCTGAAATAAATCTGCAAATTTGGCAAGGGACAATTAAATTCTTTAGCCCCAAGCTAATCCTCCGGAAGAATTTGTAGAATTTTTGTCGACGAGAAAAATTACTAATAAGTGCCCTAAATGACCCACGATCACCATTCCAGTCATTTAAATACAAGTTATCAAAATGATCGAACGATAACTATTAGGAAATCCGAGAATAAAATGGTGTGTTTTCGCTTCGGAAATTCACGTAAATTTTAGTTACAAAGCGGAGCGCAACGTTTTCATCTCTCGTTACACACAAAAATAAATAGCTCTGGCGAATAAGTGTTTGACGGGTGCAGACGTGAGAGGGATAGATTGAAATACCACAAAGTAATAAAAGAACTTGTATTATTTAAGAGAGAATTAAATTCAATAACCCAAGACCGATCCTCCGGAAGAATTTTGTAGAATTTTCAACGAAGAGAAAAAATGACTAAAATGTGCCCTCAATGACTCACGGTCAGCTCGCTTCAGCGTTGAAACGCGGGTTGTGTGTGTTTTTCAAATCAGTGTTGTAGTAAATGTTATCATAAAATATTTGGAAATATGAAATACCGCAAAGTAACAAAGGAACTTGAATTATTTATTCGTGAAGCTAGTACAGCTATCCAAGTTAAACTTTACCGAAAACTTTCCACCTGAAGATGACGCTCAAGCGTTGAAACCTGGGTCTGGTTTTTTAAATATCTGTGGTGTTGTAAATGTTATCATTTACATATATAATTTGAAAGATGGAATATCACAAAGTAACAAAGGAACTTGTACTATTTAAGAGACAGTCAAATTCAATAACCGAAGACCAATCCTCCGGACGAGTTTTGTCAAATTTTTATCGACAAGAAAAACTACTAAAACGTCCCTTCAATGTCCCACCATTACCACTCCAATCATCTGAATACAAATAACCAAAATGATCAACCCATAACTATTTGGAGTCCCAAGGAATAAAAGTCGTACCGAACAGACAAAAAAACAGACAGACAAGAAAGCGAGCTAAGAAAAACGTGGTAAAAATAGTATATTTTTGCTTGGGATAGTCATCATACTCTTCCGCGTAGATTGTAACTACTTTTTAGCAACGTAATCACAACGTTATTGTCACACACACACATAAATAAATAGCTATGGCGTATAAGTGATTGGACGCGCGCAGACGTGAGAGGAATAGATTGGAATACCACAAAGTAACAAAGGAACTTGTATCATTTTAGAGACAAATAAATTCAATAACCAAGACCAATTCTCCGGAAGAATGTTGTAGAAGTTTTACCGACAAGAAAAATTAATGCAATCTCCCAATAACACATATTTATCACTCCAGCCATTAAAATACAAATAACCACAATTTTCGACCCACAATTATAAGGAAACCAAAGGAATAAAATGGTGTGTTTTCGTTTCGGATATTCATCAACCTCCTACACGTAAATTTTTGCTGCAAATCGGAGCGCAACGTTATCATATTCCCGCGGAAGAATTTTGTAGTAGTATTAATCGATAAGTAAAATTAATTAAATGTTCCCTCAATTGCCATGATAACCACTCCAGCCATCTGAATACAAGTTACCACAATTTTCAACCCATAACTATTTGGAGACTCGTGGAATAAAATTCGAACCAAACGGACAAACAAACAGACAAGCAAGAAAGCGAGTTAATAATAACGTGGTAGGAAATGGTGTGTTTTCGCTTCGGAAATTCATCAACCTCCTCCACGTAAATTTTAGCTGCAAAGCGGAGCGCAGAGTTATCATCTCTCGTCTTACACACAAAAATAAATAGCTTTGGCGTATAAGTGATTGGACGTGCACAGACGTGAGAGAGGGATAGGTTCATTGGGAGCGAGATTACGGCTCAATTTTCAGGAGGCAGCCTGTCGAGGGGCGTCCCTGGCCGCTTGCGATAGAGAAAGCGACCCTGCGGGAATTCGTGAAGCCGGGAGGAGGAGGAGAAGGTTAATCCTCTGCCGTGCACCGTTAAATCCGGATTAATTTTCTACTC
Organism: Ceriagrion tenellum; assembly: GCA_963169105.1. Classification (NCBI taxonomy): domain Eukaryota; kingdom Metazoa; phylum Arthropoda; class Insecta; order Odonata; family Coenagrionidae; genus Ceriagrion; species Ceriagrion tenellum. The sequence goes on from OY720644.1 coordinate 53,585,154, forward strand.
GACCGACGGTGTAGGATGATGAAAAAAGACCGATAAAACAAGGTGGGTGGGGGGGGGGGGAATAAATATAAAACGAGCAAATGGGTGTGTGAGAGAGAGAGGAGTTTATTGGCTCGTCCTTCTCGCAGTGCTTTCGATCGCAAAAAAAGAGTTCGTTTTTTATCCTCCGGTATCCCCCTCCCCAATTCTCGCCGGAGCACCTGCTCTGTCTCCCTGGCTCACACGGGGCCGGGACCGCAATGCAAATGAGCCACTCAGTCGGTGAAGTTGCACGTAAAAATAAAGGAAAGAAGAGGATAGTGTCGTCGATTTAATGTGGTACGTGCCTAGAACCAAATGCGGCGATGATATACGGAAGGAATGAATAAATTTTAGACATGAGGAAAATTAGGGATGAATGTTGAAGTCAGGGCGGGGCTTGCTACAAAATTTCGGACCCAAAATGGTTTATTAATAAATGTTTCTCGGGTTTGACACTGGGTAAGATTATTGAAATTCATCAAAGTTTCGATGGTTTACTCAGCCATCGTCATCAGGATAATGAGGCAAGCGTTCGGGCGAGGATGCTGGCGGTTATATACAGCCGTAGATACCCCATTGTTGTGGGAGCCGTTATGAATCTTTTGAATTTCATCAATTACCGGTCTCCAAGTCTTACTTAAGTTGAAACCGTTGTCTATGTTGATGTTATTTTGCTCAAACTGTATCAATATGTAAATAACATCAATAAATAATATATAAATTAGAAATAAAAACTAGAAATGTTGACTCATAATCACGGACATTCGGTTATATACGCCTAGAATTAGCGTGTAAGGCATCGATCAAAATGATGTATTCATATTTTTTCACCATTATTATTATAAACATGGTTTTAATAACTTATAAAATATGCATAAAGACTGATTGTGATCTAAAATGTAACATAAAAGTCGAATGCTTGATAATAAAGTAAAACTGCGCGACAAATAAAAAGATATTGTGACTCGATACCAACTCTCGCTTCTTCAAAGCTGGTGTCCCGGAAAGCAGGCACTCGCAATGGCAGCTTAAAGAGCATGTAAACGTGAATGGATACATCGGACACATTCATAAAAATATTCTGCCAGCTGATATGTAGGTTTTTGGACAGTACTCATCCTAATGTCCTTATTTGTGGCATATCGTTCCGTTTTCCTCCCATAGGTGATCCGCCATTAGATAGCTCATACTAACCTCATATTGTTTCCTTCTTATTTCATCCAGAATTCCCATCATCTTCCTTCCTCTACCGCACCTCAGTGTTCTCCCCTCAATTCTTGCACTTCCTCTATCGCGCTCCAATGTTCTCCTCCCTCAGCATTCCCTCTACAAGTTTCCTCTCCTCTCCAACCACGTCCAATACCTCCTCGTTTGTCCTTCTCGCCACCCAGATCACCCTCTCCACACCCACATCTCAAACGCCTCGAGTCTTCGTACATCCTCCTTTCGCAATGACCAAGTCTCCGAGCCATCCTCCATATCAGAACTTTCATCAGCCTTTCTTTGCTTCTCAACTAAGACCACTTCATCGGTTTCCTCTTTTAAAATGCTTCCTTAGCCATGGCAATTCTACTTCTTGTGTCCCTACCACGAAATCCATTATCCTCTTAAGTACTACCTAGATCCGTAGACTGCTGAACTTGTCCTCTTTTGTGCCCTCCCACCATATGTGATTTATTCTTTATTATTTTTATTCTTTCAGTTATTTATTTATTAGAGGTTGGATACCGGTAAAGGCAGCACTAGACGGAAATAAAAATATTAGTATTATTTATCACTTTAGTGTTTAGGCATGTTTATAACCAGTTTAGGAGCATTCTATCCTACTTTCTACTGCCCCTGATGTATCGGCTCTTTGACAGTTTTCCAAGTCTAGGCCACACCCATTTTTCTTTAAGTATCTCCACCCTGAGCTCGTACATTGCTTTCTCGTCTAATCCTCATTTCTTCGCTTCCTTCCCCTTTTTCCTAAGTTTTTCTGAAAGGATCTCACCACAAAGATGGTAGGGTCCTGACAATTTCATCAAAGACACGAGCCGCAGGTCCCCAAGATATTTTAATAATGACGATAATTAATCAGTCAATCACCGTCTCTTTGGTAACTTAGCGAGATCACAGGCATCTTTCGTTCCCCAGGGCATGTCGTACATGGCCATTTGGCAGGTTCAACCGAACTTTTGCCTCGTTCATTCCCCGTGAAGCGGATCCCATGACGTTTTTGGAACGCTTCCAAAACACGCCCTGTCTAACGACGCGAGGATTATGAGAGACGATGAAGACCTCCACGTCGGAATTGACGACTTAATTCTCCTCGACTTCATGAAGGTTGACTTGCGGCCTTGAACGTAAAAAGGATGTTACACAGCAGAAAAAGAAAAACACCATTTGCTTCATTCGGGGCCATTGAAAGAAAAGCGTGGTTTTTAGACGATTATCACTATTGCCATCACATTTAATTACACCTGTTTTTCGTCTGCGCACAATCTGCACACAGCGACCAGAAGGCCTTATAGGGCTTTCAGCTATGACGAGAATTGCATGCCTGGTGCGGGATCACCCTGCACCACACTCACTGGAGTTTTCATGGACGGTACTACGTAGACGCCGGTAATTTATATAGGTGGCGCACCAGTGACGAGGTTTTGTAAGTTATGAGAACACTTCCAACGAATATTTATAAAAACCGCAAAAAACAGGCGCTTGACAGGCGACAGGTGAGGAAATCGTCCCCTCCCCTTTTACACTTCAAAAAGGATTGAGAAAACCATACAAAGCACTATTGGTATGGCATGGCCCAGATGAATATGCTACACTTTTAGGCCCAACGAATTCAAAAGAAACATAATATAAAAATTATGATATTCACGTCAACTTGGAGGATTTTAAATAAAAATAATCCTTAGTTGAATAATAACCTTTTCCTACCTCACAACCCATTAATCTATGTTCCCCTGCCTTCCCTCGCAAAAGTTAATTTTTCTCGTAACCCTTCCCTCCCCCCCTTCATTTTGCTATCACAACAATAGATAAATAAATACGGTACAAACAATTGTACCTGACGATTCAGTAAACCTTCGAAATGCATCGCACAAATTAAATTATTGTAGATAAAAACACATAATTCTTTTAAAAATGGATTTTGAAGGAGGATTTTATTTCAACACCAACAACACCTCCGAAACAGAGACAAGCGAAAAATAAGAGAAAGGTGTTGTTGAATACATATATGAGCCTGTCATATACAGAATTGAGGAAAGATACACCCGCTTTCAAAACGTGCCCTTTCCAACTATGGGATGATTATGCAAGGCGGTGAGAGCCTCCGTGTAGGAAACGATGACCCAATCCCGCCCGACTTTACAAAGGCTTGATTCACGGGGTGACGTTTCCGGAAGGCAGGTAATGAATGATCTCCCGCGAAGTAATAAGCTTAGCTCACTGCCGTCAGTAACCCAAGTCTCATTCGTAGCAAGTTAAGGTAGTCATAAAAAGTACAGAACAAACGCTACAGTAAGCTTTGCCAATGACAAATCTCCCACCTTCACCGTTGCTTTATCTTCAAACAGATTTTGCCAAAGGGTTTATTAAACAAGATAGGCATAAAATTACGTGTTTATGATATGCGACCGAGGAAATTATTATCAGGTAGGGGCTTCTAGAATAATGACTCTTTGAAAAAATTAACAAAGACATTACAAACTATGTTTCAATCAACAGAGTTTTTTATTGGCACAACTAGTTTCAACGCTACTGCGTCATCTTCAGGTACCAATTACATTCTATTATATTCATTACAAATTCGTCGGAACTAAAAGTGTGGTATATTCATCATGGCCCTGTCATCCCGATAGTGCTCCATATGGACACGAAGTAGCGTTGAAACTAGTTGAACCAACAAAAAGCTCTGTGGATTGAAACATAGTAGATATTGCCATTATAAATTCAATAGTGAACTTTCGCAAGGTTACGCCCAAAAGAATTGAGTTCACTCTTTTAAGTTTTCAAATCAAGCGAGTATACTACAAAAAAACTTAATAAAAAGTAGTGAGCAACCAATCTCGATTTGCGTCGCAAAAAAAAACCATTTCGAACGATGGAGAATAGATTTTTATCATTATGGTTGAGCTAATGTACAAAAATCCGTAATAGCTCGACAATATGGAATACCACGTAGGTGCCTGGCGTATCATGTGAGGTGCGCCACATATTTTACAAATTACACTGCTATAAAAAAGGCGTGAGAATTACCAATAATTGTTACATGGATTAAAAGATATGTGTACTCTAAATGAGATGAATAAAATATGCCAAAAAGTTTTAACCGAAAGAGGGAAGAACACTGACCTTGATGACATGGCCATGATTCCCTACTTTAGCCTGCAGTACAACGAGCACCTTCTTCCAACCACACTAATTAGCAACCGAGTCAAAAAATGAAGTGACCAGAAACGTAATATTTATGGAGCAAAGATTCACTATCGCAAAGAAGCGGTTTTGGAGGAAAAGCTACAATATAATCACATATAAGCGCAGCCGAAATATGATCCTACCAAGCGTATCATATATGGTACGGCAGGCGGTAACGGGTTAATAAAATGCTAAGCAATGTCCAAGGTTGAGTTCAAAACTGTAAAAATACAAAATGGACCATGACAAAAAATTAATCTTTACGTTTTAATTCCAGAGATTACATTATTGCACGCAAATATGACTTGGAGAATATTTGAGCCCTGCACCAGTTTTGGGTTAACACAGGATATTACTCCATCTGCACATCTAAAAGATACGGAAAGTCACAAAATGGAGAGGTAAGCATTCGAACTGATCCATATTAGTACTCCTTGTTCCATTATTCATTCCATTATCATTCCATTATCTATTCCATTATTACGTTCCATAATTGACGCCGTCTCTAAATTAATATGTCTCATATATTAATTGGTACTTAGTAACTAAGTAGGAGGGCATCTGAAAAAGCCGGTTAGATTCCAGGACAATCAGATATTGGTTAGTGGATCTACGAAGGGACTGCAAGCTTTGGTAGATGCTTTAGATATACAGTTCGGGATATTTGGAATGAAGATAAATCATAAGAAAACAAAAGTAATGAGATTCTCTAGGACAAATAAAGCGAGGCCTGTGATTAAAGTTGGAGGAGAAAAATTTGGCCTGGACCGGAAATCGAACCACGGACCTTTGATAAAGAGCAAGGCACAATATCACTCTCTGAGATCGATTCTGGTCAGTATCAGTTACTTTAGGCCAAGAGAAATAAGTATTCATATACAAATCTACTTACACCTTTATGGTTATAATGCGGGTTTAATGTTCTTTAAGATCTAGTTCCACCAAAATTGCCATGCGAATTAGGAAGCCTGGATAGCATCGTAGTCTGCGCATTGGTCCGGCAAACCAAAGAAGGGCCATGGTTCCATTCCCGGTCCAGGTCGACTTTTTTCATGGCATTTTCATCAAAATATTCCATTGAGGTATATGCAGAGGGCATCACGTCATCAACTTGAAGCCTAACAACCGAAATTACAACCATATTGTTGATTTCTGCTCTTTCCTTACTTTCCTATGGATAGCACGACGGAATGGACGAATTAGCGGATGTAAAGCAGGGAATATTCACCATCTGATCGAAATTTAAGGCAAGTAACTCTTGAAACATATCTTCGCTACTTAGTGCAATGGATTCTACCCTATTTTTCACCGGGAATACGGATTATTATCAATAAAAAAAAACTATTTATTTACGGAGAATACACATAAAAAAGTACACGCATGCTGGATTATAGAAATTCATCGATGGAAAACGTTGTAAAATACCAAATTAGTGCGTTAGCCTACAAGCGCTATAGGAAAATGAGGGTTAACGAAGATGGCGGACTGGCATCAACTTCTAACGCTGGCCAGCATAGCAAATAACCTCTACATATACCTCAATGATCTATTTCAATTCCGTAAGACTCTCATTAGTGTGAATAATTCGTTGCTAGGTTGAATAAGCACAATGTAACATGAATAAATCTGGGAGAAAAGTGTTGAAAGATCTTAGATTTTCCCGGCGTATCTACTGGATAAATGTTTCTCGGGTGTTCCACTGGGTAAGCAGGTCCCGGCGTTTCTATGAACGACTTGCTGTCCATTTCCATTCTATTCAGAACCCCTGAAGATGGAGAGCAAGCCGTTCTTAAAAAATTCGGGACCTATGGACCTGCTTATCCGGTGGAACACCCGAAAAACATTTATCCAGGGAGAAAATTGTTATTATACCCTACACCACTACGTAGTGAGGGTACATTGATTTTGTCACAGCAGAAATGTAACGCATTGAAGGAGGCTGGCAGGTATGGAAAAGTAAATACAGAAATGATCAGCATCACCTTGCGAGTCCATCTAGCTATGTCTGTCTGTCCGTCTGTCTCTTCGCTCGATAACTGCCGTAAACATTGAGATATCGAGCTGAAATTTGGGTCATAAGCCTCTAGTAGTCCACAAACGGTACAGTTCTAAAATGGGTCGGATTGGACCAAAACCACGTTCATTTTTATAAATAACAAAATGAAAGTGGTGTGGGGTATTTAAGCTTCGACAAGGCCAAAGATAGTTTCTTTACTAGTTTTTCATTCAGGTGTGGCGAATGAAATCGATAACCTCTGCTCCATTTAAATTTTGTACGTTCTTACAGGCCTTTTCCTGGCTCAACCTATTCACCACATTTTAATTTATCAAATGGCAAGGACCTCAAAGTAGGGATTACAACGTAATACTCGGGAGTGACAACGCATCCTTGCAAGTGCGACATCAAAGGGAAGCCATTCCACCAATCTAATAAACAAAGACCCCCGCCCGAAAGAAGGATGACTCAATACTAAAACATCGTTCTTTCATCACCGGCGGCTCTTCCCCTCCAACATCCTGAAAGCCTCGGCAACGAACAAAGAACCTTCTCCGCTGATCTGTGCTCGATTGAAAGCGTTTTACTCCGTCGGAATGTGAGGGGAGAGAGAGAAAGACCACATGTCTCCTGTTTCGCTCCGCTGGAAAGCCATTTGAGGGCACGTTACCCCTCCAATACCGAACGCCGTCTCCCCTTACGTATCCCTATTTTCTACGTTACATTGAAACCCTGTCCCTTTGAGAGGCCATCTCCCGGGTATATCCTCTCCTCCATTCCCAATAACTCACCCTCTCCCACCAGAACTACATCGCGATACCCCGTACTCTTCCAAACATAGGCCGATAGTACATGAAGGGCTTGTAGTGGTGAGGCATGAAAATCGTAAATGGAGAATTATTGCACTATGATAAAATGAGCGACTTACACTGCCATAATATTTATTACACAATGCAATTAATAGGAAATATATTATACAGAATGTGTTATATTATGCTTATCAGTAGGTAGTATATATTATATATATTAATATTATATGCACATAAATAAGACTGGTAGGTTTCAGAGCGACACAGAGAATATTATCATGACGCCTCACTACATCTCTTGGTCTGACAGAAGCAATAATATGATAGATACATTGCCGAACAGATAGGTACAAAAACTCGTTCTTTACGCGTACAAAAAGCGATCAAAATAAAATCAGAGCTTCAATAAATACACTCCCATAGTATAAGTCACCATTTTACCTCCAAAAACCTTAAATCTTTACACGGCTGGTGTTCTAACACCCCCTGCTACATGCCCTTGCGGCGCCTCGCAGGGCAGTATGTAGATTATCACAGTGGAAGTTGCTCATTTTTTTCAAATACAGATATGTCCCGTTTCCACTCTATCAGGCCTGAAACCACAGATTATGTACGAAAATGGAGAATTATGCAGACTAAATGAATAAAAACAGCAAATCGAAAGTGTTTGAATTAATATTAAAAATAATGAAAAGGATTGAATAGGCAGTATACAACGGCTGGAAAAGATTCCGCAAACGTCAATGTACTTTTATTTAACTGCTCTGCTTAGCTACTGAGAGCAAATATGATTGCGCAAATCTCTGAATAAGGATTATTATTTAGAATAAGGGCTACAATCATGTGAAATTCACAGTGGAAAAATCATTCGCCTGTATTGTGAAATTTACACAATTGTGTGATCACTAGCGGGTGACTCCGTTGAAGTAACTGCGCGGCTAATGCCGAGGTTCTTTGAAGATGTCCAAAGTAAACACCCTTGTGTTTAAGGTTGGGGATTACCCCGTGAACTGTGGCATTTAGCGCTCGCATACGGGTACCTCTGACATAATATGCTCGGTACCTACGAGGAAAACTTGCTCCTTAAAGCATGAGATTCACAGGGGAATAGGACGCCTGGGTAGCTTAAATGGTTAGAGCACTCGGCTCGAAATCGAGGGATCTGGGTTCAATTCACAGTCCAGGCGAATGATATTTCCACTGTGAATTTCACAAAATTGCGTGATCAGTAGCGGTGACTCCGTTGAAGTAACTGTGCGGCTAATTCCATGCTTCTTTGAAAAATAAGTGTCGTAACGTTTCGCTTCTTGCTTTCTACATAACTGCTTCCACTGTAGAAACAACGTACATTTGTCGCAAATCAGGTGATCGCCATGACGCACACGACGTATATTTCTTAATATCTTTGCATTTCTTGAAATTAGGAATGCTTCATCACTATGGAGGATTATCAAAATGTTGAAAATTGAGAATTGTAACGTCATGAAAAGTTTCTGTCTCCGACCCATACTACGCCACGCTCCATTTTAGGGTTTTCACCAGCCTTTTCTTTACGTCCCAATTCAGACCCCCCCCTCATCAATTCTCATCAATCCCTCTTTCGTAATGCTTTTTTCATTCATTTTTTTATTCATGGCCAATCCTCATCTCATATCCCTGCCACTAAACCCATTACGTGTTCTAAATTAATGAAAAATGCAATTAGAAAAAGTTTTGAATTCATTTCCACAAAATCAAAGAGCACTATACAAATAAAAAATAAAAGTTATTTGGAGTGAAAGAGATTCATAGAAATCAAATATACTAAGAGAAGGGAGAAAAGCGTTCATTAGCCTACAGAAACCTATGGAAGACCAGACCCTATATATAAGGGATTTCTAGTAATTACCTTATACTTTTCTGGAAAACAACGTGTGCATTAAGTCAACACCAGTTGAAGTTGTTTGAAAATATATTTTCCCGAATATAGGCTGATAGTTTATGCACAGCTCGCAGTGGTAATACATTAAACAAGATAATGAAAACTTTTCCTTACTAAATTAATGGAATAGCCGATTAGAAAATGATATGAATTATTCTTTGGAAATGTGAAGAAGGCTCTATCTTAAGTTGATGATTGGGTAAAGAAGCCATTAGAAGTACACGAAAAATTAGGGAAAACCAGCATACATATGGCATAGCCAGAAATTTCATCGTAGTCATCAAGAAACTGACGCGTTTATATTGTCGAAACCGGTCGACGTTACCCGAAAATGTGTTTCCCTGCACATCAGCCAATAGTTATAGCAGAGCCAGGAGTGGTTAAGCATGAGACTCGAAAAAAAAGAACCCGTTGGGTAATTTAATGGAAAACGTGATAAAAACTTCATTAATTAATCAGTAGTGATTATATAATTCCATGAAAGACTCTCTCCGAGAATGTAAAGAAAACGAAAGAGAGAAAATATTGCCAAAAATGTTTTAGTAGTTTATAAAAAGACAATTGGTGCACACGGTCGAAATTATGTTGGCGGTTGCTCACAAATGAGTATAGTCTAATATACGACGAAAGGTTCTCCAGAGATCGGAATAGTGAGGCATTTGACACGAAAATTGAGACTTTTTAGACACAGAAAATGAAAAATAAAGTTGGAATAAACATGTATTCATATTAAATAAAAAAGCCAATTTCATATCCAGATTAACAGTCATTCTATCTACGGGAAAGCAGTGCCTCCACAGATTCCAAAAGTTTGGTAAACATTGAAAATATAATGTTTTTAAACTCGATGTGCGCACCTTAGAACTAACTTTATATTTCTGCTGTATGCAAAAAGAATTTTCCCTGTTAAGCATAAAAAAGACGCTGATTCGTCACTCGAGAGTATGACCGCATTTTGAGACCAGAGGGTGACATGAAAAAAATTCATAGCTGTAAAGTTCATATAACGGTCGGTCCGTGAGTCGAGATACTCTTTGTTCATGTGTATGCTTCAGTTTCCGGAATGGCAATGCTAGAGCTTTGCCTGAGAATGCCTCCATCTTCATTTTCCCCTATATGCTATAAATAATTAGGTTGTTTCCCATTACACCGGGTTCTCACAATATTCGATGTAGGGTTACACGAGGGCAAGCAAGGAAATCCTTACCACCTCTGACTCATCCCTTCAAAGCTACCGCTTCGTCATTACTCCGTGGATTTTAATAATGCTCCCACCTTATTCTCCGCAGACGCCCATCGCAGGCAACCTTATTTCAGAAGCTCCCTTACTTCCAGCTTTCTCAAAGCTTTTATTTAATTTCCCGAATTTTTTTATGCCCTTGGCCCAAACTTGTCAGCGATTTTAAATGATTTTTTAAAACCCCTTTGCGGCCTTCCCTTTTTATGATTTTTCCCTCCTCTTTTTATCTTTCCTTCTCTGACCGCATCATCTTCTTCTTCTCTTTCTACCTTCTCACTTCCTCTCTCCATTTCTGCTCCTTGAAATACCACTACATTTCATCCCAACCTTTGTATCCACATTTTCATCTCCCTTACCTCCTGTTTTACCTTCCTTCCACTGCCTTTTCCATGTTCTTCTCCATGTTTCCGTTTTAGTTTCTCTCTCTACTTTATCCTCGATCGTTTTTAGATAATAACTTTCATATATATTTGTGTGAAATTCACAGTGGAAAAATCGTTTGCCTGTACTGGGAATCAAACCCAGATCCCTCGATTTCGCGTCGAGTGCTCTGACCTATTAAGCTACCCAGGCGTCCTCTTCCACTTAGAATCTCATAAGAGCATTAAGGAACAAGTTTTCCTCTGTTGTCTAAAGGAACAGGTCTAAGGAACAAGTTGTCGAAAGTTACTGCGGGGCTAGTTCCGTAGTTTTTCGAAAAACTTTTATATATAATTGAGAATATAATTTTGATGCCACACTACACCTCTAGGTCTGACGGATGCGATAAAATGAGAGAAATACTTTTCAAACTGACAGGTACAAAAATTCGTTCTTTCCACGAATTATAAGTGAATAAAAACTGCGCTGTACTAAAAACACTCGCATAATACACTTCACCATTTCACCTCCTAAAACCTTATCCTCAACACTCCCACACGGCCGGTGTTCAAACCCCCTTGCGACACGCCTATGCAGCAGCTCGTCGGGAAGTATGTATGTGTAAATGTAGATCTTTTACTTGATTTCAATCTCTTTCATCCATCTCCCTACTCCCACATTTTTGTCACAAAACTCTCCTCTTACATCTTTCCTCCACTTCCTTTTTCATCCTCTCCTCTATCTTTCCTTTTGGTTTCCTCTCTCTACTTTCCCCTCCTTCAGCTTTAACATGATATCAACCCCTTTCATTCAACCCTTTGCGTCCAAATCTTCTCATTCTCCTCTTTTATCTTTCCTTCACCGCCTTTACCATATAATACCCTTTATCATATAGTTGGCGCCGGTGGCGGCGGGGTAAAGTCCTCGTAACCTGAGGGTCGCGGGTTCGAATCCCGCCTGGGTAGATTATCTACTGTCCAGGACATGTTTGTGTGTGACAAATGAGTTAATTGTAAGAGAGGGCTGTACAGTCCTAAATTCGCTCACAACAAAGAAAAATTATTATTATTTCCTGTCTCTCCTTATTGTTTCCACTCTCTACTTTCTTCTCGTCCTCTTATCATCATCTTTTGTTTTTCAATTCTAAGATTGGTTGATTCCAACCCTCCACTCTTCCCTAGCTAATGCTAGTTTCATTACCTCCTAGTATCTCTTACTATGAACTTTCCTCTTTATTTGACCCATGAACTTATTCCTAGGTCTTCCTTCGGGGACTTTTCCCTCTATTTTGCCTTCAATTATGTTTCTCAAAAGCTTATTGTGTCTCAGGGTGTATCCAATCAATCTGGTTTTTCTATTCTGTATGGTGTATTCCATATGGTTGTTTCCTCTTCCACCCTTCTGCACACTTCATCATTTCTTATTTATTCCTTCCATTTTATCCTCAGCATCCTCCTCCAGCACCAGGATTTGAAGGCTTCTATTCTTTTCTGGTCAGATTTCCCAATGGTCCATGCTTCCGATCCATGTAGTGCTACGCTCCACACGAATGTTTTCACATACCCTTTCTTGGCTTGTAGTCCTATCTTCATTGACATTCACAGCAGTAGTCTTTTCCCCATGAACGCCTTCTTGGCATGGGCCATTTCTCCGCTTGATGTCCGTTGCACTTCTTCCGTCCCACGAGATGGTACATACTTCCGAGATAGGCGAAGGAAGCCACTTGCTCTAATTTCTTTCCTCTTAAGTGTGTCTTCTATATTCAGCTACTCTCTTCCGCAAACTAAGAAAGAAATATACGTCCAGCTATAAGGGGGCTGTATACTTCAGCAGAAAAGCCCCTTTTGTTCTGACTTCAGCCTCAGTCTCGGAGTGATCTTCGCTACCGGAGTGATCAGTGCTATGAGTGGCATAGGATTGTGGAAAATTAGCTACATGGGTTCACGAGATCGTATCGATCGATCGACGAGACGTTACAATACACAGTTTCCAACATTGTAATAAGTCTCCTTAGAGATGAAGGATTCCCATTCACAACAAGTGCAAAGATATAATAAGATATAAAGAAATAATCATTGTACGTGTCTTGGCAATGGGCTGATTTTCGACGGCAATTTTTATGAGTGGCATCAAACTGTGGAAAATGAGTTGCATGGGTTCACGAGAATGTTTGCGCTGACGTTACAATATACAATTTCTAAAATTTTAACATACAAAAATTCTTACATTTTAATAAGTCTCCTTAGAGAAGAAAGATTCCCATTTACAATAAGTGGAAATATATTAAGAAATATAACTCATTCGCGTCATGGCTATGGGCAGTTCATCGGCATATTTACGTTTCTTTTGCGTTCAAATTCTGATGCAGAAACATAAAGCAAAAGGTTACGACACTTATTGTAAGTATTAATTCAAATTAAAGAGTCCTGCTCTAAGAAATTCAATGAAAGTAGCATAGCAGAGTCATAAAATGAAATGCAGAAGCACTTTCCACAGTGATATGCGAGGCATAGCACTGTAGAAAATGAGTTACATGGGTTCACAAGAATTTATGCCTTGACGTTACAACACACAGTTCCCAACATTGTAAAAAGTTTCCTTGGAGATGAAGGCTTCCCATTTAGAGAAAGTGCAAAGTTATTAAGAAATATACGCTGTACACGTCATTGTTATGTGTTGATTTTCGACACATTTACGTTTTTTCTGCGGTCAAATATTGATGCAGAAAGCATAAAGTGAAACGTTACGACACATATTGTAAATATTAACCAAAATTACAGAGTCTTGTGCTAAGAAATCAACTGCAAGTATCAAATCAGATTCGTAACATGAAAGTGCGTAGATGTCTCCGGAAGCGTTTTCAGCCGTGGTATACATCCCCCTCAACATGATATCATCCCCTTTCATCCACCTTTTCCTTTGCCTCCACATCTTCGTCTCCAAACACTCCTCCTTTACCTTTCCTCCATTATTTTTATCATCTCCTCCATCTCATCTCCTCGCTTCCTTGCTCTACTATCTCGCAGTCCACCAACTTCTACACGATTTCATCCCTTTTATCCACCCCTTATGCCTCCACATCTTCGTCGACGGGCTCTGGGAAAAAAATACTTCGCAACCTCCCTGTGGACCCATCTTCCTAGCAGCACTTCACATCGCTTTCATCTCTAGCGCGCGCGGCTCATTTGGGCGACAGGTGGCGCTTTTGAGGGGGGGCGGTAGGGGGGGGCGGTATGGAGGCAGAAGCATGAGGAAGGGAATATGAGAGAGAAGAGGAGTTCGGAGAGGAGACGCCTGTAAGGGTGAGGGAACGGTGGCATCCCGAAAGTGTGCGAGAGCTGGATTCCCTGTGCGCATGCGCGCTCATGCGGCGGGCGGGGGAGGAGGGTAGCAACACAACTCACCAACCCTCTGAGCCCTTGACTACCTCTGCTCTCCACCCTTCCGGGCGACCCCTGGGGGCGCTATTAGTTGAGATTCCCTCGTAGGAAAGAGCACAGAAATCGATAGCAACGGTCGCGTAACTGTCATAAAGTGGTTTCTATGAAAATTAACCTCGACTCAAGCTTATATACATCGGGTGCGACAGCCAATATACCAGTTAGTACATCTGTACCACAAGAGAACCACAAACGGATATGCGTTGTGGTTTAATTTATTGCTTTTAGCGTATCGCCCGATGTATTAACTCAACTGTACTACGCGAGACGAATTGTAACAGTATCTTATATAGATGAAAACCAGAAGTTGTACTACCCATGCCTGTTTGTACCTAAAGATTACTCCTTGGCGTGGAAAATCGGTGCAATAACCAAATTGAACTCAGAAAATCAGAAAACTGTAACTACTAAGGCGCACATAACCCATATAAAAATATATCACATTAAACACTTTCCTGGAGAGTAGATGCTGGAGCGAGTAAGAAGGAGGACGCATGATCATTTATGAACAGGGAAAGTGTCTGATATATCAGTACAAATTCAGAAGTTATCAGAAGGAAATGAAGAGATGCAGAAGAAGTACACTCGCAGATGTGGACTGTGGCTTATCCAAATTTGTAGATGTAGACTCTGTCTTATCCAAACGATACGTGGTGACCCGATATACGACTTGTATATTGGGCCACCACGTATCGTTTGGATAAGCCCCAGTCTTCATCTACGCATACCCCCGCAAGACACCACAGGGGATTGCAACCGGAAGAACTATAGGCTTTCTCAGAGAGGAGTTTTTCTTAATTTTTTGTTGCTGAATGGGTCATTGAGCTCAAAAGCAAGAGAATTCTCCATGAGCTGTCATGAATTTCACGTCCACAACGTTTAAATGAATTAATACTTCTCACGAGTTTGGCCGTATAAGGACTACGTGAAACAATCCACCGCATTCATTTTCAAGAACGTTTTAGGTCTCAGGCGTCACTTGGTGGAGATTACTTGCTTCAAACATGGTTAAGAAGAAATATACTTAGTTGATTCGAAATAATTACTAACAAATTCCGACCATGGTTTCGGCGCATATGCACCATTTCAAAGTGTTTTTATCGTCGGATGAGCAATCTTATATACACCAGTGGGAGGGAGAGTGTTTCATTGGGTAGGGTTTTACGTTCCCTGGTTAGGGGTCAGGTCCCTGACCTTCTATAAACCCCCAACCCAATGAACCCCCCTCCCACTGGTGTATTTAAGCTTGCTCAACCGACAAAAAAAAACACCTTGAAAAAGATGCATATGCGCTGAAACCATGGTCGATTTTTTGTCGATAAATGTGTGGAATTAACTAAGTAGTTTAATTCTCAACCATGCTTGAAGCATTCATTTTCGTTTCTTATCTGCCGCATCCTTTCCTGTTTTATACTAGTTCATTTATATTTTGCTTTACATTTGCCTCTTCTCTTCTGCCCAGATGTTATTTTCCCTCATCTTTTCTTGCCTCCAGGTACCTTCGAAAGGTTGTATCAATCTTAACAATGTAGTTTTAGCCTGTATTCTGCCTTCTGTTACCCACAACTCTTCTGTCTTCCTTAATGTCTTTCCTTATCCGTTGAACCCAAAGGTTCATATTCTATGTTTAAGCTCTTATTTCTTTATTGCCAGTGGTTCCAGAATTTTCCTTTAAATATTTATTTCTCCTTCTGCATCTCTTCCTCTCCTGATAACTTCTGATTTTACACTAATATCTCAAACAATTTCCCAGTTCAGCCACGATCTCGAGTCTTTCTTCTTACTCGCCCCAGCGTCTCCTCTCCAGCAAAGCCTTTAATGAGGTTTATTTTTATATGGGTTATGTGTGCCTTTTTAGTTACAGTTTTCTGATTGCGGTCCATTTGCATAAGCTTGCGCCCTCAAAAACTTCTTCTTGCACCATTTTCCGTCTCTTTCTCCACAGAGCAATGAAATATGCAAATATCAGAAGTCAAATTCGCAAGGAAAAAGGAAAAAGAATAAAATAACTCGCCTTCAAATTAAAACGGACGCTTAAAATTATTTACTGCCAAAAGTTTATGCCAAAAAACCAACCCTAAGGAATTTGGATACCGAAGCCTTTAATCAGGCCAGTCGTAAAGGGGAAGTAAAAGGAGGGCAGCAAAAGGTTCCCCTCGCCCACCTTAGTTCTCACAGGACGCATGAATAACGTTTGGCGTTCTCCATAATTCCCTCAAATTAGCGATCTGCCTGTCGTTTTTTATTACGGTCCATACCAACTGTAATGCTACTTCTTACATTACCGCTCATTTCTGAAACT
Organism: Ceriagrion tenellum; assembly: GCA_963169105.1. Lineage (NCBI taxonomy): Eukaryota > Metazoa > Arthropoda > Insecta > Odonata > Coenagrionidae > Ceriagrion > Ceriagrion tenellum. The sequence continues at coordinate 53,601,650 of OY720644.1, forward strand.
TACAATCGCGCATTATCTGCGAGCCATTCTTTTCTATAAGTTTCTTTTCCTGAGCTAAAGAAAACAGTTCCATGGGAACAAAATTTTCAACATTAATCTTTTAAATTAATTGAACATTAATTTTCAACAGAGAGTACTGAACTGCATGCAAAAAACTTATGAAGAAATAAAACCGGCAGATCAAAATTAAGGAAACCAAGAATATAATTTTTGAAAGAAAACAAAAAGTCATAATTAGAGAGCAAAAGCTTAAGCAAGTAGAGAAGAGATCCTATGTAGGAAGAGGGTATACCTAGCAAATTTTGAGCAGAAGAGGCCAAGAAAACAAGGCACTATACCAGAAAATGAGTCTGAGGACAGCTGGTAACAGAAGCCTGGTGGTAAGCATGAGTTTTTTTAAAACACATATTACGTGCGCGCTTTCACATGGCAGAGAATCCTGGTCAATGACAGCTGTAGAGCACAGGGTTCGGCGGCAAGAGATATGTGTTGATATTTAAGAATCACGAAGATTAAGTAGACGGAGAAAATCACTCACAAAGACGTCTTGAGGAGAGTTGGAGAGACAAGAATCATAAAAACTCAGAGAAGACGACACAAATTTATACGACACAATTTGCATCACAAGAGTCATTGAAAATAATAATGGAAGGCTAAATGAATAAGAAGGGTCACTAAGGATGACCAAGAAGAGAATATATTATACCAAGAACTCGCCACGATTTTTACGTTTTCAGACCCAATCTATATTCAGCATTTCTTTTTTCATCTTCAAGTACGTATTAATCTTCTACGTCGATAAAACCTGTTTTCTTTCTTAACCTTCCCCTTTGTCTAACATCCTTCCCTCAATGACGACCTTGAGCAACCCATCATCCCTCATCATCTATCACCTACATTGCCTCCATTTGATCTTACCCAAAATTTTCCTTTCCGCATCCACCACACCAATGACTTCATCGCTCGCCTTCCTTTCCGTCAACCGTACCTTCTCCATCCATCCTTCTCCATCACACCCATATCTCCAAAGTCTGCGGCTTATTCTCAGCGTTCTTTCTCAGAGTCCACGTTTCTGCGCCATACAACGTAATACTCTACATCATGCTCTTCGCTAGCCTCCTTTTATGTGCTTACCCAAATACCTCGTCGTCAGCTCCATTCTTATACTCCTGCAAGCGATATTCTCCTCCTAATGCCTTTGCCACTTCGCCCATCTCTTCTAACAAACTACCTGAGTAATTAAATTTCTCCAGTTGCTACAGCAGGTACGGACATGAACCTTTTATTATTGAAAGTATTTCATGTTTATTTCATGCATTGTATCATAAGCTTAATCTGCCAGTAGGTTTTCGCAGGTTTTTCACACTCGCCTTCATGTGTGGGTGTTTTCCTGTAGTGGTTACTTTTGTAAAGTATATCATCTCCTTATTCCCTTAATTTTTTCCACAAATGCATGTATCTTTCTTCACACTTATTTCATGTATTTTTTGATGAGGGTTTACATGTAAGAAGGGACTGCCTCCGTATCAATCTCGCACAAAAAAGACGCCTTATTAATATTATTATTTTTACTATCTTGGTCCCTGCGATTCTATTTACTATTCTTACATATGATTTATCTGCATTCCGTATTCTCCACACTAATGATATACATTTTCTAATAAGTTTTTCTGACTGAAAGTAGCAAGTATAGAGGTGAGATTTCCACCTACGAAAGTTTTTCGTAATTTAGGCACTATAAAATGACAGCGTACGCTCATAAATACTAATTATTCATTCAGTATGTCCCACTTCGCCTTTCACGAGCCTCACACTTCCCGTTGAAACTTCAATGGAATTTTATTGTCGTTTAACGAGGTTAAAAATTTCACAAAAATATCCCAAAAGAGAAATGTGAAGTTCGGAAGCGTCAACGCATAAATTTGTGTACTTAATAAAAATCAGATGAAAATTCACTCGATTGAAATCCTGGTGCAATTTTATTTTTGATTTATAAAGAGAAAGAATAAGAATTTTAGCTGCACAGAATTTTAGTTAAGAGCCTTGAAAATAATTTAAATTCAGTGCATATAATTGGAGGTGATTTTCCCACTCTGGCATGAAATGAATCATGTACAAAGCCGCCTTTAAAGCCAATAATCTTAAAGTGATCCCTATTTTTTCGTTATAAAGGCATATTAATTTTATTAAATTGAAATTCTATTCCTGTAAACACGTCTACACGTTAGTGTGTCCGTAACAGACGATAAAATTTGATCTTTGAATTTGAAAATGGAAAGAAAAGCATATTCCAAGAATTCTTAAGATTTATACCGCCCTGCAAACATACTAAGTTAGTTAGGGAAAGATCACATTTTTATGAGTTTTGTCGGGTATAAATCAAAGAACTTGGCGTATTTTATTAGCAAATTTAAGGTGGAAACTTAAACATTTTCCAAAAATTACCCTCCTTTGAATGGGTAAGTTTGAAAAGACGCTTACGTGAGCGAGAAATACTTGAATATCCCATCCTTCAACATCAAGGTTCATACGTCCCATAGAAGCTGAGCCTTTAAAATGAAACCAAAAGAAAAACGGAATTTAACTCCATCAATATTGCTAGAGAGTAAATCATCCGTAGAGAGGCAGAGTAGGTAGGATCTATTGTCAATATTGGCTTTTCCCTTCCCTCGAGGGTAAATTAGCATTTAAGAGATGGAAAGACGCAAGAGAAATCACGATTGCAAAGGTTTTTTTGGGAAGGAGGGAATACGAAGCGGAAAGGATCGTTTTGAGGAAGGGTGGTCGCTCATTAAAACTTTATTCCCACCATCCAAGTTTTGATGAAACAAAAATGAAAATGCTATTTTTTTACGGGACCGAACGCACTAAACAAATTATTCCTTAATTGGCCATTACAAACAGATGCACGGGCGCTCTTCCGCTGGCCCATCCGGAGCGCTCAGAGATTGAAAAGAGAAGGCGCGGTAGAGGGAAAAATAGGGAAATAGAGAGGAGATGCGGACTCCAAACGGATTTTCAATAATTGAATGGCTACACTACTACATTTGATCCGTTGCTGTTGCTTCTTCCAACGTTTTCCGGGGCTTTAGACTGGGGATAAAACCTGACGTAGAGTTTACTACCGTGGGCATCAACGTACGGCGCAGGAACCTGGATTCGTAGAAGCTTCTCTTTTGGTTACAATCCGAAGATTGATTTGCAGCAGCAATTCTCCTCCATTCTTCTCTGTCCTGGGCCAACTCCTTCATTAGGTGGTATGAGGTACATCCCAGCTCTTCCAAAATCTGTCCAGTGTATTCCAGTCTAGACCTGCCCCTATAGTTCCTCCCTTCTACTGTGCCCTCCAGTATGTTAGCGATATGCCCTGCATGTCGGAGAAAATGGCCGATCCATGTTGCTTTCCTTCTTTTAATTGTCTTGAGCAAAAATGGCGCCTCCCCTATCCTTCTTATCACTTCACTGTAGTTAACCCTGGGAACCCTGTCTACCCTGGGAATCTTCAGCATTGTATGGCATCACCACATTCTAACGCATCCAACCTTTTCCTCTCTGACTTCCCAAAAGTCCACATTTCACCGCCATAGAGCAGCACACTCCACACAAACGTCTTCAGAACGTTTTTTTTTATCAGTTTCCAACTGATGTTGGTGGAGGTGAGAAGCTTGTTTTTCTTCGTAGTTAGTATTCGTAGAATAGAGGACGAGAGTGTTGCACTGGCTGTTGAGATTTGTGTGAGGAGGAGAGGGGAGAAAACTCGGTGGATGGAAAAGAAGACAAACGTAGAAGTATGTGGTGGATGAGGAGAATAAAATACTGGAGGGAATGATGAGGCACAGTGGATGGTTAGAACAGGAGATGAGGGCTGGAAGGTTACTCAACGCCGCGACAGAGGTGAGGATGTTGGGTAAGCGAGAGAGAGGAAGGAAGTTAATAGATTTTACGGACGGAACGTCGGACCCACGCTGAGATGAAAGAAGAAATTTTGTTGGTAGTATGGGCCATGCGCATGTAAAAATCAAGAGGAATTTAGCTCACATCCATTTAAATATACTTTAATTAGTAGATCACCTTAATAGTAAAAACATTTTACCGACAGAGGGCAACTGGACGTAGAAAAGGGCAGCTGGAAGGAGTAACATCGAGGTCATGGGAGGCCAAGTAAAATGAGGCTACTTAGGTGAGTTCAAGAGGCTCGGACGCGATCATTGAGATATATGGAGAGGGTGCTTGCAATATTGGAAAAATGAAAAAGCTGTAAAGTGTAGAAGGCCTGTCCTCCATCTTTGTTAACCCCAATTTTATTGTAGCACTTACGGGTTGACGCAATAATTTTGCAATTTTACGACGATTTCCTTTGATAAATCACTAAATATTGGCATAAATTCACTTTTTTAATACGCAATATCCTCATATATTTTGTATAAATTTGAATAAATAATAATCCACACCCCCCAGTGAAAACTGTGGGAAAACCATGTAGAATTCACAGCAATAAGTTGTTAAGAAGTTTCAAGAGTAATTTGCGTTGAATTTCGAACATTTGGTGAATATTCTTGCTTTACATCCGCTAATTTGACCATTTTGTCGCGCTATCCAAAGGAAAGTGAGGAAAGAAGAGGATTACCAATATGGTTGTTAATTTATATGTCAGGCTACAATTTGATGACATAATGTCCTCTACATCTTCAAGAGTGGTCGTGACTATGTATTACAAGACAAGTGATGACTTCCATTTTTCATCAGGTAGTGAAAAATAACTGACGGCACTCCTTATCTATCGAAAAAAAATTAACTCCAAAGGATTTATTAGTTCGTTCGTTACAGCACCTCCAGTTGGAAAAAGGATTCGATCGAGACATAAGAGTCGTAACTAATTTTCATGAGAAGTATCTCAAATTTCTCTCTTGTGGATCTACGAAGTGAAAACTGAAATCTGCGGACATAACTTTTTGTTAGCGACGTAAACAGAAATTTCAGATATTGCAATCGATTTATTTATTTTTATTTATTTATTTTGCTCATTGAGCGTAATAATTAATGAACTATGAGGGCTACTACTTAAAACGCATTGAAACAAACGTTTTACAGAAACATCGGACACAGGTTACCCATAAACATTGACTAAAAGGAAAAAAAAATTCGTATCTTAAACTCGGCCTCCACAAAAATTACTCGGAATGAAACAAACAGTTATAAGTTCTTTTTTATAGCAAGATAATAATAATGACTCATTTGTTCCTCTCAAACCACTATGTGCATAAAAATGTACACAAACTCAGAAGAATTAGGCACCCCAGGAGAAAAAATGGTTACAGTGGTGTTGCAATTCCTAGATATGGTAGAGAAAGTCAGTAGCAAAAAATATAGACAAATTAAAAAAGGCTATTCCACTTAATACGACAAGAAAGTCCAATGAAGAGTATAATAAACATTATATTCAGATATCCATTTTATTAACATTATGATGAATAAGGTACAAGGAAGTTTTTAGTTAATTTTGCAGCTGTATTTTGTACCTCAAACAAAGATAAATCACTAATTAAGGGATATCACGAAATTTTTCTGCATAGAGCAAGACTCCAGAGAAAAATAGAAGTATCGGGTTGCACATAGATAATTACGATCTATTTTCGTCAACCTTGCTAGATATTTTATCTTTGATGGATCTATGAGTCGAGAAAGATGAAAAAAATAGATCAAAGGGCTGAGACAATGAGAGAGTCAGAGGAGTCGAAAAGGGCCGGAATTTTCATTCGAAGAAGGGTGTAATAGCTCCCTGGATCACGGACAGCTTGCCCTAGGGCAAGGATTTTTCACCAAAAAGGGGTTCCAAAACGATCCCATTTCTGGGAATAGCATTCTTTCCTATGATTCTTACAGTCCTATGTCGGTGAAATCCAATAGCGTCCAATTTTTTGATACAGGATATAAAAATATTCATAGTTTTATTAATGGCTTTCTTACAATGACGCCCACGTTTGAGTGATATGAAAAGAATTCAGAGAAATATCCATTGAAGTCATTGAATACTTTTATATCTTGTGTTATTCAATCCCCTGCTGACTGCCTACAAGAAATATTTATATCTATATCGAAACATGAAGATGACACCAGAAGATATTCCCCATGACAGCTCTCAACCAATATCTTTTTGAGTTACGATAAAAAACGTAAAATAAGAAAAGAATGCATGTGATCTAGATCTTCCTTCTTCTGGGAAAATTCTCTTTGGCTGAAAAACGGAAGGAAAAGTCTTTCATTTTAACTTTTAGCCCACCTTCTCTGAGGCGGAAACCGTATTTTCAGCTGCATTATAAGATGAGATTCGCTAATAACACAGTAACAGACTCTAAGCGTAGGCGAGTCTGTAGATAACGTTCTGTACAATTAGGTCAGAGTTAGTTGGCTATCACGAATTTATTAAAGAAATTAATCAAAAGAAAATGATTTTTATGAAAATAAATGGGATATGTTAAGTTACTTAGAGATATCTTGACCAGTCAGTGAGATATATCTTTTATATGAGCATAATTTATAAAAAGTCCCGTTAGATTTATCATTTTAAAAATATACCTTAGTAAACACATATTATTTAATGCGGAGCTCCGTGGAGAATTCCGTCGCAATCTTTATTTAGCCTAGGCCATAAGAGGCTTTAAATATTTAAGTTTGCTGAAAACTGAAAATAATGGAAAACAATCTTTACGATGCAACTTGCAACAGTTAATTTCCAAGTTCTTCACATCGATTTAAACGACGCCAAAAAGATCGAGTTTAAAAATGAATTTCAGTTTCAAGTGCCTCTACGTTGGAATCCATTAATGAAGGGCTGGTATCAAAAAGTATCAATCACTTGGTCAAAAATTCAAAATATTTCACAACATCAATCACGAACCAAAGACACACGAAATTGGACAGTTTCTGCTATTCCTAAGCTTAGTAGGTGGAAAACTATTCCGTAGTTAAGTCCTTTTCCAGGTCTATTCAAGAATTTTTACCTTGAGCGAGTGGATCGTTAGATGACTTGGAGGACACAAATAGAGAAAGATAAATGTACGAGTGGATAGGCGAACGATTAAGAAGGTCCCAGAAGTGGCAGAGAAGCAAAGTATATCAGTTGAGGAAAATAAGAGGAAGCAAAGCAGGAGTTCGAAGCAAGAAATGGAGGGAAAGAAGACCGTTTAGTTGGTTGGAAGAACATTGAGTTTAAACCCAGTGCTACTTTTAAAATTTGATGGCGCTATCATTATTGTATGATTAATCCAATGAATTTTTTTACGATGTATCGGATGATTATGCTAAATATTACGTACCGAATCATGTTTTATGTTGGCAAGTCATATGTTTTTGATGAGGGTTGCCTCAACACAGGTATTCATTAGAGGCAACCTAGCTATCATGTGGATGAAATGTAAATTCAACGTTGAGTTGTTGTTGTTGAAAGCAATACATTTACTTTACTTTATTATGCAATCAATTTTGGCTATCGATAATGGAAGTGGCAATTTCTACTGCCTGTTTCTCTCGATAAAATTTTCCGTAAAACTTAAAAAAAATCAATCAATTTATGCAATGAGCATGAAATCGTTGAAACCATTTTACAAAACAGCTCTTCTCCTCTTTAATCAATTCCTCACCGAACTTAATTGAATTGAAATAGAAAAATTAACTCATAATATTTCTCCGAGTCAATCATAAAAATGAAAAAAAAAACTATTTACATATACCGAAAACTACGGCACTCCAGGAATTTAAAGCCGCATCCTCAGCAAAGGAAGCAGGCTTAGTTACCACACCAAAAAGATCCTCAAAGAAGACCAATTTATACGTCATGAAAGGTGATAGGAATTGACGGTAGACGTCGTGCAAGAAAGAAGCTAAACTTTTGTAATAATCCATGGAAAACCAATTCCGACCTGTAGGTAGGTACCACGTTCCAAAAGTAAAAGAAAAATTGATAGCTATAAGACCTTGCTGCAGATGTGAGAAATAGTCGAATATGGATTCAATCAGAGTGTGTCCTCCAGTTTAATCGGCAACATGAATGATTCCCTCAACTTTAAGAGTCCTACTAAAAAAGTGCCAGCTGGATCAGAAATCAATCATCTTAGACGCTTATTGTTTGGCACTTTCCCTTTATAGAATAATAAGAACGACATAAATGAACTTTATGTAGTTTGTTCATTATGCCTGTTCATTATGTTTGTTCATCAACCTGATCTGATACAAGGAGAAAGAATAGTAAAAGCAAGGAGAATTTATTTGGAGCGAGTTAGAAATATGGTAGATTTTTTGCTTGTTTCAGGTGTAATATAACATTAGGTTTATTTCACATCCTTTCTCGTGTTGGTTTTCTCCTGCAGTGGGCATTTTCGACATAGAAGTAAGTTTAATAATTCGTAAGTATTTTACACAGATGATCATACATTTTTAACATTTACTGATGATATTGAGTCTTCCATAAAATATCTAGATTTATGATTATTTATTTCAATTCCATGTATTTATTGACGAGTTATTGACCTTTATGATCTGTCTCAGTTCAGTCAAGTAGACATAATTATTATTAGTTTTATGTAACACTCTCTTACATTAAACACTTATTCATCATATTATCATCAAGATTTTATGGCCTGCATTGAAGCTTCGGCAGGCCAAACTTCATATAAGGGGACCAAGGCCCAGTCTCGCAAAGATGCTCCTACCATCAAGCACGAGTGAAACACGATAGATAGTGGAACTCCTCACAGGAAATTATTAAGTGATGCAACATCTCTACCTCATGAAGATTACAGATTTTTCTGCATTTAGGTGGCGCGAGCAAGTGAATGAAACCACTTCCTACATACTTTTACAATGCCCAGCAATACCAAGGACTTGGAACAGCGATACAGAGAAAAAAAGAGATGTATTATGACGCCTCACTACTTCTCTAGGTCTGATAGAAACAATAAAATATGAGAGATACATTGCCGAACACATAGGTACAAAAAATCATTATTTCCGCGCGCAACAAGCGACCACAAGAAAAACTGAGCTCCACAAAATACACTCTCATAATACACGTCACCATTTACCTCCCAAAACGTTACAACTTTACACGGCTGGTGTCCTAACACCCACTGCCACAAGCCCATGCGGCGGCTCGCAGGGTAGTATGTAGATATAGATGTATATGGGCTCACCATTCTTGGAGCCCAGTGAAGTTAGGGACATTAGGGAAGTTAGGGAAACGTGCTGGACTGTAGCAAAGCCCTTGACCTCTACAGGTAACAACCGGTAGGGTGGCTGGCGCAATGGACAAACTGATCTCGATGTCTAAAGAACTTATATGCAGAAACTACTCCAAAATTCCTATCTAATCTAATACCAAGACCCACGGTGGAATAAAACCCATCCTAAATAATGCCCACGAAATAGATATTAATTTGGCTTCAGAGAAACAACTGCTATTCCGCATCACGGTTGAAAGAGTGGGGAGCGGATTCGGGCGCTGGAGTGAGAAATCAAAATGAAGATGTGGGCGGATGGCAGAAAATTGAGCGTAAACAATGTGGATGAGAGTGAAATTGGGCGGGGGTTGAGAGGAGGAATTCGCCAGACAACAATGTCGGGAAAATATGAGAACAGTGGGAGGTAAATTGAAATTCTGAGAAAAGACAATTAAAAAATGTATCATGATATTTAGGATGGAAAGCGTCGTCTCCGTGATGTTTCCAACAACATAAGATGTATTTATTAATAAATTTCACTGTAGCGAATATTTTGTTGAGATAAATAAACGTTTCATAACTATCATAAACAGAAATGCTTCAATTCGTTTTGGATTATCCAGAAAAGCTATCCAGTAAATACATCTTAAAACGAAAAATATGTGACTGATCTTAATTATTTTTCACTTTATGAGAATGCTAATAATAGTCTTCAAATATTTTTGATATGGTATTAATGTGCTCTCTCTCCTATGATAGGGCAAGAAATTTAAAGAAAATAATGATTAACAGCGTGTGAAAATAGACCAATTTTGGGAAAGTTACCTATTAAATCCGAGGCAGAGTCGTATGTCTCTCAACTGTCTATCAATTAGTAGCCACTACGGTAGAATTAATGTGAAGTGTTCTGTAAGATGGCAAAAAATAACACTCTTGCATTTACAGATAACACTAAGCTTCACAGACCCTAGAATTCATGCATCAGGTTTATTTTTATCCTTCTTAGGGATGACCATTTGACCTCCTATTATAAAAAACTTCTATGGCTCAATGTTAAGACTCGAAGAAAATAGTTCTTAGGGTTGTTTTTGTATTCTTTGTTCAACGAAAAATCTCCAGAATATCTGTTAGACTTAGTTGTTATCAAGCCATTCACATGTAAAGTGTGTACCAGGTGTGATACCGAATTTTTATGTTTTCCTAGTCACAAGTCAACTAAGTTCCAAAATTCATTGGTCGTAACAGCTTGTCATCTGTGGAAAAAATATACCAAAATATAAAAAATACTCCCTCTCTCTCAACATTTAAAATGAAATATTACGATGTATTACTTTATGATTCTTAATGTTCCAGTGTTATCTTTATATCATGAATTTGTTAGCGGAATTTCCCACTTCATTACATATAATACTTCGCAGTTTACCTTGCATACTCGTCAACTGTTTTTATTTGCATTATATAATTTTTATAGCATTATCAGCGGAATAATATACCAAAACATACAAAAGAACTGTCCCTCTCTATCAACATTCAAAATGAATTACTATAATGTATTACCTTTTGATTCTTAATGTTGTAGTTGTTTCTCTTATTTCATGAACATGTTTGATGAATTTCTAACTTCATTATACGTTATAATTCGCACATTACCTTGCATATTTGTAAACTGTCTATTATGTCCACAGTAAAATTTCTATGTAAAATGCAATATTTCATACAACATTGCGTCATTCCCATTTGCCATTTATACCGAGCAAAATTTTATTTTTGTTCACCTACTCACATTATTATTGTTATGAATATTATTATTTTTTGTGCTTAAGGGGCATGACCACAGAACAATCATAAAATATTCCATTCTATTCTATTAAGTACTGAGCAAAGTTTTAGAGCGTAAATTGATTAATAACCATAACACCTAACGTTATTCCTGGAAAAAATATTTTTAAGGGGCTAAAATGGTAGAGTGAAAGTAGCCCAAGAAAATGATACCAATCTCAAGAAAAGAGTGTATTTAAAAGAGTAAGGGCACTAAGGGACACACCCTATATGAAACGCTTTCAGATGAAAAAGATTCCCTGAATTAAATAACACTGATTTTCTCGACTAAGTGACAAAATACCCATTAATCAATTCTGAAATAATTGGTTGCCATTTCAAGTAATGCAAAATTAGTCAAGTTTTCGAAATCGGGATCACCTTCTGTGATTATACATCTCCTTCAACATATTCTAGCACAATTTTATCGTATTTTTGTTACCAAAACAGATACCTCAAATATTGCAACCTATATTTTAATAAAAAAACGCAATTATTCACGAGGTCGCTCGAATAGAAACTCTTCCTACCTACAATTTTATTTGTGCACGAAAGCGGCAAAGTTTATTTTGGAAACATGTCCATTAGTAACTGCAATTTAACTGCCCGCAATTTAATTCTTGGAATTGGATATTCTAACCCCGAATCTGAAATCTGCGGGAAAAACCATTCTTTCCCACTCACAAAATAAAATGAGAGTCAGAAATAGAATGGAACCAGTTTTAATTGAATTTAGATATTTGGGCGCTATATTGGATTCAGAGGATGTAAAAATATTAAAATTCATACGGAAGTTGAGATGGAGATAGTTATTTTGTAACAACAGAGTTGTAACAATAACTAAACAGTGTGTTATCCTGATCAACTAGCCTTCACATCTTCATAGCAGAACTATGCGAACAAGCAAATTTAACTGTGTTTCTTAAAAAAACTGCGAACGTACACTATTTCAATGCAAAATTTTCGGTATAGACGCACTTACTTTTCACGTCAGCAAAGAAATTCTTGAACCACACTACACCTAAACACGTCTGTTATGCGGCGAAAATAAAGACACATGTTTTAATACCAATAATACTGGAATTATATTTTTAAATTTCCGTCTCAATTGAAGGATAGTCATGACTTGCGTTTGAGGCGCTGTATTGTAAATGTAAGTAAAATTTGCACGTAAATGCATTTTTTTGATTCGGCATATTACCTTGATATTCATTTGGAGCCATTATAATAAACAAAACGTAGGTTTTGGCGTTCAGAAGAAAATCTATGCATACCATCGAATCATTTCAAAATACATGTCATGTACCATCTGCATCTACATACTACCCTGCGAACCGCCGCAAGAGCATGTGGCAGGGGGAGCTAGGACACCAGCCGAGTAAAAATGTAAGGGATGATGTTTCGGGAGGTGAAATGGTGACGTGTATTACGGGAGTGCTTTGATTGGATCTCAGTTTTTATTGCCCTTGCTTATTGTGCGCGGAAAGAACGAGTTTTTTTCCTATATGTTCGGCAATGTGCTCGGCTCTTATTTTATCGCTTCTGTCAGAACTAGTGATGTCTGTTGCAACGAAAATCCAATCAATAACGAATCCAATTAATTTAAACCTGGAACATTCAAATGTAAGTTCCCAAAAATAGGGCAAAAATGAGGGATTAGACGTCCAGGGCTAGTTATTTTAATCTCAAAATCCATACCATGAGGCTACGCGTTAAATACTATTAAAATGTCAACCAATCAAATCGGAAACATGTTAGTTTAGTCTCTTTAATCTACGTTTATTACTGGTAAGAACACGTATACAAATTTTCTAGCAAGAATTAGCATAAACAAAAATCGCTCCAACCACTTTAAGAAAACTAGGACTCTTAAGTGAATAGTAGGAAGGTTCTTATGTGGAAATTTCCTACTCAGCTTGATCAATTCTCGAATACGCCGCAATTATTTTGACACTATACAAATATATTCAATTCTAGAAATAATTAAAATATGAAGGTAGGCTTCACGTCTCGAATTAGCGAACAGAAGTTGTTAGAGAGGTGATTGAAGGACTTGGTTGGGAGACTTCGGAGACAGAGTGGGAAAAAATGACCGATAAATGAAACCCCAGTTTTCTTGCGCTCTTAATTGCGTAAAATCCAGCGCATTAATTTCAACATTTTCATATTCATGCAAACTCTCATATTCCTCAGGTTATTCATTCTACACGTCTATAACTCTACGCCGTCCATTACAATTTTCCTCCTCTCTTACCTCAAGGGCCATTTTTATAATCTATTATAACTGTCTGCTTGTGATATCCAAGCCTATTGAGATAACTCTTCCATATTCGCATGTTTCCAGAAAATCCAATTAAGTTGGACCTGGAATATTTAAATGTAGGTTCCAAACAATAGGGCGAGAATGAGTGCCCAGACTTCCCAGGCTAGTTATTTTAATCTCACAAGCCAGCCTCGCGCAGATATTCATAAATAATCTGCTCGCACATTCAAAAACATTCCATTCCATTCCGCACTGAGCAGCAGTCTTTCTATCTTGCAAAATTCCCTCTGCAGTTACAATTCTCCGGTCAAATAAAAGCAAATATTTTTGTGAATTTTCCAGCGTTGACAGCCTCCGATGTAACTTGGCCGTCTAGTATACCAGCCTTATGAATGTGAGCGACGGTTTCAACTCAGACTCTGCGGGACCACGTGATGAAAATAAAGCCAGTAGCTTTGTTTACTTAGCAAGTAGTTCATCTCTTGACATAACGTACATTTCACAATATGTTTCCAACAACTGATAATGGCAGTAAATAGCAGCAACTATGATGGAAAATAAATTAAAGTGCGTATAAATATACAAAGATATTGGTTCTGTAATCATGACGTGGTATCAAAAAGCTATTTTTGCATGTTGAAATCGTTGGTTAACCACTGATCCAAGGGTATGCAGTCACTGTTTAATGCACTTGAAGTTTAATGATTGAGATATGGGACGAAGAAAAATCAGAGGAAAACTCAAATATAAGGTTTTTCGAGAAAAACAGAAGCATAAGTTTCGTAAGAACACTTGTGAAGCAGTAGGATATCAACGCAAGCAAATGGAGCACTATTTGACCACTGACGCGTATTTCCAATGGCCAAACTATATATCTGATTTTGAGTTATAGATGAAACGTTTTTCAGTAAGTATTAGAAGAGTCATCACGACGAAAGAAATGCTTGTTGCAAAAAATGCGCGATGTTTTTAACTCTGTCGTATAAACTTAAAACAGAAAAAGTAGTTCCTCCTGAGGCATCTTAAGAGGCATCGGGGTGAAGAGAAAAAGACAGAATTATGAGATAAAAGAGATATATTTGGTGGGAAAACATATATTTGAAGAGAGAACGACACAAATCCGTATCCCTGCGATCGGAAACTTATGGCACGCGAATTGTTTGTGGATGGCATGCTTTATCTTAAATATCTGATTTCTTATGCTTTTTATCAAAGGTGGCATGCGACCAGCTTGTAACTACATATTTTTTAAACGCGACACGCGTACAGATATTAGTCGAAAATACGAAATTAAAATTTAGTTCATATCTGTGTCAAATGTAATTTATCAGGTACCAAATTTAGGAATACAACGCATTCGGAGCCAAATTGAAGGGGGGATTTGTCTTTTTAAAATATTACAGCGCTGCCGTCGTTTTGCGAGGACCTGTCTTATCGAGAGAGAGTGTTCAAAAAAGAAATAAAAAACAACTGCCAGGCGTAGTATTTTTTTGACCCTTTAGGGTCAGGAGAGAAGGGTACTAACGACAGTTGACAGGCCTCACTCCTAACTGAATTTTACGTAGCGCGCCTCGTACGAAAATGGAGATCTAGAGATTTGGCGCGCCAGACGCCTTTTCAAAATTCCGATTGACAGGAACACGACAAGAAATCGCTGAGGAGATTCGAATTTTTCTTTTCCCTCTCAACTTGAGTTATAACCGTAGATTAAAAAAATAATAGGCTAAACTAGGTCTGACCCAGGATAAACATACTTCGATACGATACCTATCCTTCAATCATCGATATTCCGATGTTCCGAATCGATACTGGTGATGCGCAAGAATGTATACGAATTCCATAGTAAGCACTTTAAATCCTCAATTTTTCCGTTCATATATTTTATAAGTACGAACCATAAATGTTTTACATATTTTTATTTATTTATCTTCGTAATCAGCTGCAAGCAATCAACACTTTCTGAGATATTATTCTCAAATAGAAACTGTAAGCAATACGTATGTTCTATGCGTTATATGCGATATATGACCGAAGAGCCTTAAATAAATTTAAATTTATGAAATATAATTCCGATTTATAACAGAACTTACGTAGATTAATCAGATCACCTTCAACAATGCCCACGGTTTTGCGATAGAAAAATTACCACAGTGACTGATAATTTCTCTTAGATATTCGCGATAGTATATCGCAGATATGAGGCGTTGTACTACAAAATGTATGTTATTATAACAGCAGTTCTTAATATTAACATAGATTCCAAACATTGTAATTCATTTAACGTATCTTTCATTCATTTTTAAATATATATGACATGCGGAAACAATGATTACTAAAAATTATTAATCACCAAAAAAATATGAATCCACAGAAAACAACAGAATTTACGGATAAAATGACTGTCATTTTGACAAATTCTGTTGAGGTTCAATACGAAATAGGTTCGACTTCATAAAATTTCGCATTCTTATTGATTTTTAAACGATATTCAACTCTTTATTAAGAATAAGCCAACGACGGACCAATCAAGTGGAAATTAAGAAAACAAAATAGGCAAAATTAAACCCTTGTCACAAAAGAATAAAATTTCTCAACCAATTCTGATATAAGTCAATAGCAAGGAACAATTTACATACAAGATAATCATAGAACGCCGCAAAAAAACAATCGTACAAAAAATACTGACAAAAGTTCTAAAATTATTATAAGTAGAAATGTGTAGTCATTCGGTTAGATATTCCATTAAGAGTACACTTTCAAGCAAAAAATTGCATAAAATGAATAAAAATTGTTATATTGAGATCCACCGAAATAGAACCAACTACATGGAAAATAATACAACCGTTTCTGAAGTTATTTAATCTACGTAAAAAAAGTTGTCGCTTACTTTTTAAAACCAAACGTCACCTGCATGGCTATCATTTCTTTTTAAAGATACATGAAACGCGGATACAGTGATGTGGATATGGAGAGTCATTCGGTTAGATCTTCCGTTTAAATTAACTCTAGTATCCTTTATAAAGACATTTATTTCCACGACAAAACTATACACTTCCAACGCTCAGACCGCATGGTCTCTATATCCACCGGATACAACCAATACCACGTCACATTTCTGTGAATTAAGGATCATTTTTGAGCAAAAATTTACATAAAATGAATATAACCGTCCGAAAATTGTCAAATT
The DNA here is from genome assembly GCA_963169105.1 of Ceriagrion tenellum. Lineage (NCBI taxonomy): Eukaryota > Metazoa > Arthropoda > Insecta > Odonata > Coenagrionidae > Ceriagrion > Ceriagrion tenellum. The sequence continues at coordinate 53,618,133 of OY720644.1, forward strand.
GAAAACCATCGAAATAAAACCATATACATGGGAAATAAAACAACAGTTTCTGAAGTTATTTAGTCCACGAAAAAAAGGGGACGCTTACTTTTGAAAACCAAACATCAGCTGCATCACTCTCATTTCTTTTTAAAAATCTATGAGACGCGGATAAAATGTTACCTAAAAACGACTAATGACTAGGAACATATGACACTACAGAAAAAAATCGAATGAAAGAATAAAATGGCTATTATTTTCAGGAATTCTGGCGGAGTTCAAAACAAAATTGGGTTGGCTTGATTAGGTTTTGCATTCGTAACAATTTTTAAACGATATTCAACCCTTTATGAAGAATAAGCCAACGACGGACCAATCAAATGGAAATAAAGAAAACAGAACAGGCAAAATTAAACCCATGTCAACAAAGAATCCAATTTCCGAACTCATTCTAATATACATCAATAGCATGGAATGGAATTGCATCGATACGCAAGTTAATCACAGAACACCGCAAAAAACAATTGAATGAAAACTACTAAACTATTCCCAAAATTATCGTACGTAGAAGTGTGGATTCATTCGGTTAGAACTTCCATTAAGTTTACACTTTCGAGCGAAAAATTACAAAATGAATAACAAAATGTCTAAAAATTGTTATACTGAAATCCGCCGAAATAGAACCAACGACATGGAATATAAAACAACAGTTTCTGAAAGTAATTGATCCACGAAAAATAAGCCGACGCCTACTTTTGGAAACCAAACGTCACCTGCATAGCTATCATTTCTTTTTCAAGAGCTACTAGGCGCGGAAACAATGATTCCTAAAAATCACTAATCATCAGGAAAATATGAAGCTACAGAAAAAATAATCGAATTCACGGATGAAATGGCTATTATTTTTACAAATTCTTGTGAGGTTCAAAACAAAATTGGTTCAACTTCATTAATTTTCGCATTTATATTGAAATTTAAACGATATTAAAGCCTTTGTTCAGAATAACTAATGAAATGGAAAGAAGAATACAGAAAGACAAAATTAAATCCTTTTCAACAACGACTTCTATTCCTCAACTCATTCCGATATAAGTCAATAGCATGCAAATATTGACGCGCAAGTTACTCGCAGAACGCCGCAAAAAACAATCGTACGGAAAACACAAAAAAACTTAGAATATCATTATATGTAGATATGTGGATTCATTTGGTTCGATCTTCAATTAATACAATTTCGAGCAAAAAACTAACTAAAATGAACAACAAAAAGTCCAAAAACTCTCATATTGAAATCCGTCGAAATATTACCAACCACATGGATAATAAAAGCTTTTCAAGTTATATATCCTCGTAAAAAAGTCGACGCTTACTTAAGTACTGCGTGTGAGATTCCCTTGTACTTAATGATATGAAATTCCATTGAGACGTAGAAGGATATATAAATTTCCTCTCTTCTATGAGTATAAAAGCACACAGTGGGGGATGAGGAAGTGGCTCTAGATTCTAGGGCAAAGTGGCGGCTTGGGAGAGGGTAGTGGGAGGGGGTGGTAAGAGCGGGGTTGAAAACACCCCATCCTGGAGATGGAAGCGAGGGGACCAAATCCCCAGACCATAAATGGATGACTCCTCCATAGGACGTGAGCAGAACCTTCAAGAAGGATCCTCTTTGGCCCAACGCGGCTCCTTTCTCATCAATCCCCCCCCTCCCCTTTACGGAGACACCGAGCCTCACACCCCCGCCTCCCCCCCCCGCCAATCCCCGCCCCGGATTATTCCGTTGAAGGCGACAACAATAAGCCAATTATTCACGTCACACAGACGACTGATAACTTCAGCCCCGTGGATGAAGTTTGGTGCGAGTTGCCACTTCGTCTTCTTCTCCAAAACTCTCCTTCAACCGTCTTCTCTCGCCCCACCCCCTGCCCGTCACCCAATAGAGCTCGCCCACTCAGCAACTCGTAAACTGACGGTGCGACGCAGTTTCTCCCGCAGTTCTACGGCGGTGAGTTGGTCACTCGATCACGGCCAACCCCGGAGGAGTGAGCGTGATTGGCGACTCTCGAAACTGGGGGAATGACTGCGCGAATCGGATGAATATACATAAATTATGTAAACGTAAGTATTTAGGCTGGATAAACAAGAAATATTGCAAGGAAAAAGAACCCTTTTCCTTCAATTAATTGTCCCATGATAAAAATGTGTGAATAGGTTGAAAAAATGCAAGTTATATACACATCAGCACTTAGGTAGGATGAACAAAAAATGAACGTATTGAAAAAGTAGCCACTTCCTTCAATTATATTTCCCAAAGTAAAATTTTTTAAAAAAGCACAGTTTTTGCGGAAGAGCTATTCTAAAAATTAACCATTTTTGATTGATCTAACTAAGTCTTTACGGAAAATTTCTTGTAGTATGAGGCAAAGTATTTTCGAGTAATATTCTCAACACGAGCTAATGCTATGCTCAGTTATTAACGATGGGAGCGATGCGAATACTTTGTCAATTAACAATTTTTAGGTTTTCATTTCATTGAGTGGCTTTGAGAGTTTTATTTCCAAGAGGACTCGCTGGAAATGTCTTTTGCTCATTAATCCACGGTTAATCGGCATAAATACCTTCATAAAGCGCACCTATTTTTGTCTCACCATCTCAGACAAACGCGAATAGCTATGTATCCCATATTTCCTTCTGTAGTGCTAAAAAATTATTCCATCCGATAGCTTCACCATTAACGGTGCCCTTTTACGGTTGCTTTTCACAAAGCGTGCTTCCTTCCTTCTATTTATTCTCAGTCCTTGATCGAGTTTTTCTAGGGATCTAGGGATCTAGGGGTCTAGGGATCTATTTATATCTAGAAAAATAGAAATAAAAATACGGAGATGTTGTTAGTGTGTTGGCTACAGCTACCAAATTCCATTCCCTGGGGTCTGGGTGTGAGTCCCTTTTCAGCGGTGGCGCAGATTTTTTATGCAGTGATTTGCCAATCGTTTTAAAGGAAGCATGGCGATGAGCACTCCAAGGGTAGCACTACATCTGTCGGATAGGACCTTGGTGCTTTTCGTTAACAGCAGGCAGATTACGACACTGGGTTTCTCTCCACCCGACCTCGAGGAAATCCTCCCGTTATCCTCATATCCTCAATTGTGTAAATCCCAATGATTTTCAGTCGCCTACCTAGATAACCAAAAAACCAAACAAGAAAGATTGAAAAAATTCAATGAACACTTTAAAAAAATCTGAGGTACTTCTGAGTAGGACTTGAGAGCCCTTTTAGGGGAAAAATTTCGCCCGATGGGTGGTAATTTTTTCCATAATTGACGGGTTTATAAGAAAATAAATCTGATTCCGGGTTTCCCTCCAACCTTCATACTTTCTTCGTGAATCACCTCCTAATAGTCCTAAATACTTATATGCAAAGGTATCAATTGCTTAATTTGTCAGTTACATCCCCATAAAATCAACCAACCTGATTTGAATTTCCAGGATATATTTATCATTATCCATGATTTACACTTCTTACTCACATGCACCTCCCAATCGCCCTTCAAGTTATCAACATGTTTCTTATTCTCGCTGTGGACGCTACTTCAGCTGATTTCTCAATTACTTTTCCAGACTAATATTTTTTCAATTACATTTATTCACATCCACTCCCTTCATATAAGTACGTATCATGACTCTTCCTTTCAGGCTAGGTACCATAAAAAGAGATTTTTTTTCCACGCTGGTAGGCCCAGAAAGGCTAGTAGGTCCGGCAACAACAGCCACAGCTTCGTGCGAGATCGAACTTCACGGAACACTTCACTACGCCGCCAGCATTTGGGACCCTGGACAGAAAGACTTAACACAAAAAATAAAAAGAACTCAGAAAATCTGCGCACTTCGTTACGAACTGTTACGGGCCAACATAAGTGTATCACAGCTTTTAAAAGGATTAGGTTGGGAGCCGCTAGAGACTCAGAAGCTACACGCTATGTTTAGTTTGCTTGAGAAATTCAGAACAGGTGTGTTTAAAAGCGTCATAGAGAAAAACGTTTAGACGCCACAATATATCTTTAGGTCCGAAGGAAGCGATAAAATTAGAGAGATACATTGCCGAACAAATAAAAAAAAATCGTTCTTTCCACACACAATAAGTGATCATATTAAAAAAAACGACCTCCACTCATAACACACTTATTACGTACTTTGCCAATTCACCTCCCAAAACCTTATCCTCTGCACGACTGTTGTTTGAAAACCCCCTTCCTTACACCAATGTAGCGGCTCGCAGGGTAGTATGTACACGCAGTGGTGCTCCGAAGTGGAAGGCAACGGGAAACACCACTTTGGCCTCTTTAGAAGATTCAGCCTTTCATTCGAGCAATCTGCATCTACATAATACCCTGTGAGCCGCCGCATGGGCGAGTGGTAGGGGGTGTTAGGTCACCAGCCGTGTAAAGATGTAAGTTCTTGAGAGATGAAATGATGACTTGTATTATAGGAGAGTATTTAGTGGAGCTCAATTTTTATTATGGTTATTTATTTTGTGCGCGGAAAGAACGAGTTATTGTACCTATATGTTCGGCAGCGTATCTCTCTTATTTTGTCGCATCTGTCAGACCTAGAGATGTAGTGAGGAATCATGATGATATTCTCTGTGTCGCTCTGAAAAATATCAGTTCTGGATTTCTCAAGCAACCTAAGCCTATCGTGTAGCCTCCGAGTCTCTAGGGGCTCCCACCCTAATCCCTCTAATAGTTGTAGGACACTATATGTACGCTCGTAGGTTTTTAACGAAATGCGCTGCTTTCCTTTGTATTTTATTAATTTTGTTGACTAGAACTTTATGACCAGGGTCCCAGCTATACATGCCATGATGGCATTCCTCCAGATAAAATATTCCACAGGTTAAATAGTCTCCAAATAGGATTTTCAGGAGGGGTACGTCCGTCAGGAAGGACAACTGCAGGCCCGGAAAAATAGCACCGCTTTCACAACTTCTTCCACATCATACAACGTGCACCGCAGCCGTGCCTATGCCTATCAAGCCTTATCCTACCATATTAAGCAAATGACCCTAATTGTCGGCAACCACCTACGAAACAACCAGAAAAACAGCATCGTAATATCGGACAATGAAAACCTAAATCCAGAATTTCCCCGACGTTATATCCAACGCCTCATATCCTCATGAACCTTTCGTCTTTAATTTAAGAGACACGAGCATGTGGCTCAGTGGGACTCAACGCTTTTCCGTCGGCGAGACATTTACACCGGTCCCGGGAGAGCTAAGCGTGAGATGAACAGTAGTTCGAGAGAGCTTTCTAGGGAGGAGCTGATGAAATGGTGACGTGAGACGTTTACTCCACAGGGAACAGCGTTTTGAGCTAGAAGAGCGAAGAAATAAATTGATCACGTATCCAATCCAATGATTATGATTGGTTCCTCGGTCTATCCCACACCGTGTTTCTGAGCGGAAATGGAGTACATACATAAAATTACTTCTTTGTATTCCAGAAGAGTTATTAAAAGTAAAAAAATTCAATTTTCAACAAAGAAATATGTAGATAGTATTTGCGGATATCATGATCTAAAAAAACAGAACTTTGATATGTTTTCGCACAGCTTTCATTATCACACACTATAAAAATAATAAACATTGTATGGAAATATAATGAAGTTCTAATTTTTTTTGAGATTATGAATTTTGCAACCAAGTCCGACTAGATATCGACTGATTTTTTAAACTTTACACATTATATTTTCGGATTAACCTGACGTGGAATGCATAGAATATTTTAAAGTCAATTTCCGCTTGAAATAGTTCCTTATATTATATAGAAAGTGTGTCATCCAAACCGACGAAAGAATTGAATTACATCATCAGTACTGATTACCAAAATGAGTCAGATATAATCCTCCCCTTCAATATTCGATTCAATGACGAAAAACCACAGGCAACTAGGCGAGTTGATTGTTTCAAGAGAAAACCGTTGGTGGATCTGATATAGTTAGATAGATCCTATAACAAAGTTATGTACAGAGGGATTGCGGGAACTGCATCAAGAGAATATGTTCTTGGGGACTTATGAAGTAAGACACTGTCTCTGGCGTTACTCGGAGGAACTCCTTAATAATGAACGGAAAAGTAGGTACTTGGTTATAAATTTACACTTAATTGAAAGCAACAAGACCTAGATTTTGGAATATCGTGCCTGATGTTGGTACGATATGCCGAAACCTAGATAGTGTTGCTTTAAATTAAGTGAGGAACAAAAACCAAGAACTTGTTTTTCATCAGAACTAGAGCCTTCTTATAATTTATTTCTCAAAATAATGTTTTCTTTTTATGCCAAAACAATACGACCCAGTCGGTATTTAGGTCGCGCAGTCCATTAAATACCCAGATGGTCCGTGCTCACTGAAATTTGCATCATGGACAGCACGGGCTCCGAGGCATGGAATTCGTTCTAAGCTCCAAATTGGGTTCGAAGGTTTTGGCGCGTACTTCACAAATGATTCCAAAGTGTCGCGTTAAAGCGGCTTCAAAACTTCTATCGGACGAATACTCCGCGAGTACCGAGAAACTGCTCGCCAAATTCCGAGAAGTGTGGATGGGCTCCTCACTACTCGCCGAGAGGCAAATTTCTGTGCTCGCCCTCTCCCGCAGCATGTCGGTCTTTGTCTGGCACATCAAAAGAATGAAATATTCGCCGTTCCGTTCTTTGGACCTGCATTCACAAATTCGCCCTTTGGCAAGCATTAAGTCTTTGGAAGATAGTCGCTCAAAAACCTATCCATTCGTCGTTATTTTCGTTTATTGAGTTAAATATGTATGCGCACTCTAATCAGTTCCACTAATTAAATTTTTTAACATAACTTACTTAATTGCTAGTTTATTCTGACCACTATACACTTATTTTTTTCTGGAAGATTAGTTCGGTTGTAAAAAATAATTCAAACCCCTATTTCCGACAGCATTTCGAAGATATAGTTCTGCGTCATCAGGGCTTGAGAATAAAATCAGGCTGGGTTCAATCTGATAAAATTATAGTTATATAGATTATCATCCACTTATTATAATAAACTCAGCCTGGTATCCACCTCAAGCTCTAAGGATGCAGGAATACATTAGCGAAACGTTGGCGGAAATAGGTGTTTGAACTCGTTTATAAAACAGGAACCAATCCTCTCTAACTAATGCGTGAAAATATATATCACGGTATACGGTACGATGTATATAAATTAAGGTATAGTCAAACTTTGGTCTCTCTGAATTGGTTAATTGAAACGACCATCGTCTTCTGGCCAGTTTATCTACCTTTTTAATACTACACTGTCACCAGACATGGTTAAAAAGCAGCTGAATTAATAGCGAGTTCCGAGTGCTATCCATTGTGCTATCCGCAGGGCAGCTAAGTGGCGAATATTCGCTGTTCCCAGAATGACTCGACATGCTGCTAAGTGCGCATATTTGTTTCATTGTGCTCCACATTTGGCGAGTACTCAGCGAACGCACCGTCGAGTACCCTGGATTGCTAAAACTTCTTATTTTGACGCAATTCGTTCCCCCTTTAAGACTGCTAGTGTCCTCCCCACAACTCTGCACTGCTGTAAATTAACATTTACTTTTTACGAACAACCTCCACTGACCTGTAAAATTGAATTAAAAAAAGAATACTGCAGTTTCTTTCTCAGTACTCGATTCATGAAATTTAAAAAAATCGTCGGATATTTGGAAATCCTAGGAATAAACCTTTGCCGCGCTTTATTGCGAGTTCAAATTAATTTCACGGCATTGCAAAGTCACGAAAAATGGTTTGCTTTGCCTCCGTCACCCATTTTTTTCTCAGTTTTTGGGGAGCCTTTTATGTGAATGCAAATTGAATTTTCGAAAAATTGGAAGTAATCACCGGAGTTAGGGATGAATTCATTAATCCAATTACGAGAGAAGAAAATTGAAATGTCTGGCCACCGGAAGCCCATATTGAACCCCTTTCAAAAGAATACTTTTCATGCATTTTTAGGGTACTATTTTGCTGGTCAATCACTCGTTTAATAACTGGACAACAGCCGATAATCACTGATTCTCACATTGAAAGATGTAATATTCACGTAACCTGGAGTTACACTTGCATAGGCATATGCAAAACCGTCACGCCTTTCTTCCAAGATAAGCACGGTTGACAGCTTAAAGTACATGAATGTCATTTTATTCATGTTCCTGATTCATATAGAAAAAGTTCTTCTATTACATGCACCTACCAAAATGTCACCTTTACGTGCTATTTGTCTCCCAAATAGAACTTGAAGTTGCGTGGTCTTCAATGGAAAAATTGTATTATTCTATCTGGCATATGTGCCATTTTCAAGGAAAAATGTTCTTAAGAAGCGGAAATCATCGGATGATTCGTTAAAAATAAAATAAATATGTCTTACCGCCTTGTTTTTTGAGTTATTTGCCAACTGCCGGTAATAATAAAGGCAAATTGCGTGAACAACATGGATGTGATGCTGCGATTAGCAACTACATCAGGGTCGTTCGATTCAATACACTCGTAGCTCTATCGATATGGATTTTCGCTACCATTTGCACAACACAGCCGCCATTAATATGCTCTAAGTACATTTACCAGCATTGCACACCCAAGAAAATCTGCGAATATTTTTTATTTAGTATTTCTGCCAGTTATCATTTTGGACACAAATGCACTGAAAAATCATCAAAAACTTTGAACGTACAGACAACAGACTACAATAAGCACATTACTAGCGGACTTGTTTGGGTTGCAAAGACCTGCATTGAAGGAAGAATACAGGGTGATTAAAAAAGAATACCGCAACTTTGAAAATCGAGAACTCTGTAAAGAAGAAAATGAGAGCTAAGCGCTTTCATTCGTTGATTTAAGGAAGCTCTGAAGTTGTTCATTTGGTCGCTAGGAGCGCTATTGGCCACATAACCTCCATTTCTGTTGTCAGTGCAAAGATAGCCACTGCTCAACAAAAAGCTTTTTGCGTTATCGAGTACGGCAGAAGTGATACGGCGACAATTGTTCAGCGTGCATTTCGAACCAAGTATGGTGTTCAACCTCCTGATAGGTGGTGTATCAAACGTTGGTATAAAAAATTCACAGAGAAAGGGTGTTTGTGCAAAGAGAAAAGTTCCGGACGGCCGCGCACGAGTGAAGATAATGTTGGCTGCATACAGGAAGCCTTTGCTCGCAGTCCAAGAAATTCGACCCGCCGAGCTAGCAGAGAGCTGCAAATTCCACAACCGACCATTTAGAGAGTCCTAAGGAAAAGTTTGGTAATGAAACCTTATCGTCTGAAATTGGTCCAAGCTCTTTCTGAAGCTGATAAGGTGAAAAGAATCGAGTTCTGCGAGGTTATCCTAGAGAAAATGGAAACAGATGACTTGTTGATTTCGAAGCTAGTGTTTAGCGATGAAGCTACATTTCACACAAACGGGAATGTCAATCGCCACAATGTCCGTATATGGGGCATTGAGAATCCGCGGGTAACAATTCAGCATGAACGTGATTCACCTAAGGTGAACGTTTTCTAAGCCATTTCAGCCAATATAGTTTTTGGTCCTTTTTGCTTCGAGGGTGCAAATGTAACTGGGCAAACCTATCTGAAAATGTTGCAGAATTGGCTGTTCCCTCAACTCGAAGAAGAAGCACATCAATTCATATTCCAGCAGGATGGGGCACCTATTGGCACTTATCTGTCTATGCCTATTTGAACGAAAGATACCCACAGCAATGGATCGGCCGCCAGGCAGCTCGTGGCAGAGCACTTCATCACTGGCCTCCAAGAAGCCCTGACCTCACCCCCAGTGATTTTTTTCTATGGGGTCATGTTAAGGACATGGTGTTTCGACCACCTCTACCAGCTAACATTGAGGAACTAAAAGAAGGAATAACTGCAGCTATCCAAACTGTTACGCCAGAGATGCTACAGAGAGTGTGGAAAGAGTTCGAGTATCGGGTTGATGTCACTCGAGTGTCTGGAGTGTCATGCTGAACATCTATGAACTTGCTTTCTACTGAAAAAAAACTTTGTTAGTACTACTTTTTGAAAATAAAAACTTTGTAAGTATTCTTCACATTGATTATACCCAAGGTTCCATCATGTTTCTTTGATTAAATACAGATTTTCAAAGTTGTGGTATTCTTTTTGAATCACCCTGTACAATCGATATAGAACGACCTTGCAACTACGTCTACATTCTACCATGTAAACCGCCGCATGGGCGTATGCAGGGGATGTTAGGACACCAGCCGTATAAAGGTATAAAGTATGTGGTTTGGAGAGGTGCTATGTAGATTTTTATGGGTGAGTTTTAAGTGGAGCTCAGGTATGAATATTGTCACTTATTGCGCGTGGAAAGAACGAGTTTTTGTACCAATCTGTTTGGAAATGTATTCTTCAAATTTCATCGCTTCTGTCGGACCTAGAAATGTAGTGTAGCGTCAAAATGATATTCTCTATGTCGCTCTAGAACAGGCCGGATCTGAAAATTTTCAGAAAACTTAGTCTAGCGCGCAGCCTTCGAGTTTCTAGCGGCTTCATTAAATATGAGCTCAAACTCAACGCTTTAATGAGGAGTTTCCAGTAATAATATTATAAATGATTTTAGATCATTATGTAGATTATTAAATAATTATTATTATTAATTAGCATTATTATTTTTCTTTACACCACCATTTTGGTTGCTAGAAAGGTAGTGCATCCGAGTAATTGTGAAATATTTAGATACAAAGAGTACACGGTATTACCTGCCCACTACCCCTTTTATACAAAATGAAATATCAAACACGCTGGGAGGAGTACAAAAAATGGGCATTGGGCAAAACAAAAAATATTGAGGTAGTTTTTCCGAGAAATGACGTAAATTGAATTTCATTCATATCATGGACACTTAATTAAAATATTATCTTTTTTAAATTAAAACAACAAAATTTAACCTGTACATGCTGTTTTTATCGCAAGGGGAAAAACGAGGAAAATCAGCATTTTTCCAACAACAAATATCAATGTCACTTAAAAAAAAAGTTTCCAGGAAGGGACAAATCCCGAAAATTGATTTCAAATATATCTAATACATTGACCATATGTTACCATATTTTTTTAATTATAAGCAAATTAAGGTAAAAATTGAAGCAAAAATGTGGAATCACTACTATGAACCTGCAGTTGGCGTCCTAGGTTATGGAAAAGGGTTAATTAACAATATATTCATGGAAGATTTGACCAATTTTTGCGCCTAAATTTTGGCTTTCGATAGTTAACGCATTCCATCAGCGAAATCAGGATTTTAAAGAAGAAAGGTTTTAAAAACTGTTTGAAAAAAGTATGAATTTAGTAATTGCCTTGTCTCTGAGTCTAATGTAGAAGCTGAAGCTAGTTTTTTTTTCGAAAAATACCATTTTTCATTCAAACAAAACACAATTTTCGAAAACTCTCATTTTTTTTAGCCTCTTGCGGCCTAAAGAACTAAATTTGCAATTATACTATAGTTTCCAACCATAACTGACTAGAAATCAGTATACACTAACTGCATTCTTGAAAGAATGCAATTACTTCTGAAATATGAATTCCCCTTGCGCATATTTCCTTTATTTATTTAAATTAATAATAACCCACATTCCCGATAAAACTATATTATAGTAAACATATTAATAGTAAACTCGAGTAGAATCTGTAACACTATGCAGCTCATATATATTTTTCAAGAGTTACTGGTCTTAAACTTGGAACAGATAGTTGATATTCTTGCTATACACCCGCTAATTCGTCCATTCCGTTGTGCTATCCATATGAAAGTGAGGAAAGAACAGGGTTAAACAATATGGTTGTCAGGCTTCAGTTTGATGACGTAATGCCCTCTCCATGCACTCCGTTGTCTAATACAGTCGCGATAGCACTCCCTTTACGAAATATTACGACGCAGAAGCAGAATCAAATGGCAACCCAACGCATAGATTGATATGCTTTAATTAAATATGCGATTCAGTGAAATAGGTTATCTTGCTTTTGAAATATTATGCCTCAATCTTGGATGTCAAAGTTTTGAAATGGACAACTTGTACTTCCGGACTGGACTGGATTTTGGGGAGGCGACCGATGGCTAAGGTCACTTGCGCCATAGGGAATAGGTAAGGGAGGAAGGGTGAATAGGAACCCGGCGTCGGCATTAGCCTGCTCTTGGCGAAAGGCGCCAAGGGGACCACGGTTTAACGTCTCATCCGACAGACGGAGTACTGTACTTAAAGTGCCCTCCACAAGACACTCAAGTAGGGATAGGGTTTCCTCTGAAAAATGTCCTCCTCTGCAGGGATTTGAACTCTGGCCGCCCGTATGGTAGGCGAATACTCTAGCCACCACACCAACTCAATCCCCTTGTACTTCACGACCTATGACGCATTGAACATGGCCGGATACGCATTCGAACGCCTTCCATATCCCACTGTGCAATCATACCAAATAGTTACATCCATTTTCTTCTTTAACCCTCTATGGACTAGTGAGTCAAATTTGTAAACTATTCAAAATCATTTAAATATTTGCTTTCTAAGAGGCTTTTCCATTTAGTTGCTGCGCTAGACAGAATTGTAACGCTTTCGATTGAGTGTGTGGAAATTTGCGTCTCTTTCGGCGGTTTTTCTAACAACTTGAATAGATTAATGCGTGACCCTATTCACTGACGATGGCGTGCCTGGTGGAGCTCTGAAATACATAGTTTCAGCCGTCATATGAAAAATAAATTGGGAAAGGTACGTTATGACGGTAATGTTGAAGTATACCTAGTGTACTTATTACTTGGTAATGTGTTTCGAAAAAGAAAATATACACAATAAAAATACGTCAAATTTCAAAATCAATGTTATTATAAAAAATAGCATTAAACATGATTAAAAAGCACTTTAAAAAACTATTATGGTAGCAGTATTTTTTATGCTGGTGTTTCATAATTAGAGGGTTAATCTATTGAATGGTTCAATAGTGACCCATCCAAACTTCAAGTGGGATAAAAATTTCCGCAAATCTGCCGCTAAATTCACTCTTATTCACACAGGTGAGCAAGTGAACATAAAAACATCCCAAGAACCTCATTTCTCTTCCAAGCGGGATTCTAATCCGGATCCTCTGAGAGGAAGGCGCGAGGAAAGCACGCCGTTCCGTGGCCCAACTGCTTTTGTGTTCTGAATCCATTCATTGAGTTCATGGGCACGCCCACAGGATTGAGAGCAAGAAGGGGGGGGGGGGGACACAAGCTCTTGAGCGGCTTAGGGCAATAAAACGCACCTATCATCTGTCACCTTCCGTCTGGTTCCATATTTTTCGCTCTTCACCCCAACTGAAGAAAAATAGTCCGATATACAGGTCCAATACACACCCTTCGATTCCGATACTGAAAAAGATTTCATTCCCGCAGATCCTTACCTCATGGAAACATCAGAATTCCGAATTAAAAGGTTAACCTATTGAGTTATGAAAAAAGACCCATATTAAAATCCTCTGTAGGAAGTCCATACTAACTCGATGACACTCTTGAATTGATCAGCTCTTTATTATTTATTCCGTGATGGAAAACATTCCACTAAGTAATGCCAGAGACTGTTCGCCAACTAAAAGTCGGTGTTCTTCAAAACGACCTGGAAGGAAATATCCAGCATGATAATGCTCCTGCATGACTTAGTACCTTGTATTACTATTTTTTAGTCGCATTCAAAATACTGACCACTATTCGTATATATCCAGTGGTTGTAAATGGTATACTGCATGGTTGCATGTATGTTTACGTAGCACTATCCTAATTTATGGTCTGACCGCGTATTGTTATCCTGAATGCTTTTGGCCTGCACCTGGTTTCCGGGCGAGCGTGCGAGGTTCAGTTTTCAACTGGGATGAGTGATGCATGCCTGGCGTGGAATCAACTCGTTCCACACACTATAGTGGTGACTTGCACGGTACTTCGTGGATGTAGATGATGATAAAAGGCACCTTAAGCGAACTATAATTTCAACTAGAATTTTATATCATTCTGAAGATAAATATCTCACCCTTACAAAAATGTCAAAATATCGGCCCATTACTGAACTACTTTCCGAGATTTTTGTGGAAAGATACCAGCCCATTTACATGGGAAATGGTACATGTATGCTCACCAGAGAGACCTTATTAACACCGAGCAATTTCTTACACCTAGATCTCGTCAATAACTTAACAGGTTGGAGTTTGTTTGAATATTTTAAAAATATATCTTTTAACCACCGAAATAATTTTTTTCAGAATTGCATAAAACTTTCCGCTGTGAAGGAGCTTGAAACGTACGGTGTGGAGAAACTAAGTCAAACTAAATAATTTTATTGATATTTTTATTTATTTACTTAGAGTTTCGGTCATATAAAAGTATATATCGCACCATTAATAATGCCATATTTAATTTATACTTTCAACATCTGCAAAAATTGAAAAGTTAAATTCGAATATGGTGTCCCTTATGACAAGGGAACTATCTCGCTCGAACTACCTTCACACTACTGTTAATTTTAAGGGTAGATCGGAGGTTCAAAACGGTTATTCTTAACAGAAGGTTCGGAATTCAACGAATTCCATATTCAGGGCTGAAACACGATACATGTCACTTTCATATCATCAATTAGCCGTTACTTCTAATCATTTCTGCTCAATTTCTGTCACTACTTAAACTTCACTGTCGCAACAGCATGCCATGAACACAAGTTTCAATGAGTGTTTCTCACTTGTTTAGTTAGAGACCATGTAGTTGCGAGTTGACAACTCCTCTGAAAGAATACCTTATAAGATTCAACTATTTTGCTCGTTACATCTTTATTTTACTATCACTGGTAGTTGCAACTCCTACAGGCAAAGTTCTTCCGCTTGCGGCAATTTTGACGGTTCAAATCGTGTGACTACGTCTTCAATATTTCTTCCAATAACCAGTATATTCGTTTTATTAATGCTTAGCTTTAGCTTTTTTTCTTGGCAAATTCCTTTTCTTAATAGCTAATTCCTACTCCGTCGCATTCTTGTTAGATATTTTCTCAGGCAAATTTCCTGTGTCATCAGCACCACGAAACCTACACCAATGTAAAAATGAAAAAAAAAACATATATTTGAACAGAAGGGCTTTCGAACGCGGATCTCCAATGTCTAATTCCGATTTTATTTCATGGCAATTTCTAAACATTTCACCGCCGCATCAGCATCTCGCTTGAATACTGTAACATAAACCAAGCCAAGCATAAGTACTGGACAGGATACTGCCATATGGTTGTGGCTAGCTCGAAGCCCTGAGCTCTCTGCCATGTTGGATGGACCGCAAAGGATTAAGAACTTGTTCCCTTCTATACGCCAAAATTGCTACTGGATTAATGAGGCCAGGGTAGTTTGGCGATCAGGGCATTAGGTTCGGATTCCGGCCCAGGTCGTTTTTTACTCGTGGCAATTTCTTCGGATATCCAAATTGCCGATCCTGTGTTTAGCCATTTACGTCACCAAGCAATTTCAAGCGAGTTCAAAGCGGATTTCACGAGCGGGGTGTTGATGCCACGTAGATGCTTTCGTCTACAGCCTGCTTTCTAGTACAGGGGAATTCTTCAGGTATAAACATATGATCCACAGTTGGGAGATCTTGGTTTGAATTATGGGCCAGTGAAATTATATCAAATAAGGATATCCATCACGTTGTTTAAGGCCCATATTTACACTGGTATGGTCTTGAAAGTCAGATTATCCCTAATAGTTAACATTAATTTTTATCTCCATTATGTTTCTCTATTATACTGTTGCATGCATCAGCACATACACTGTGTTTTTAGAATCGTTTCGCTAATACTAACTACCAAAATAAATCTGTATAAATAAATGAAATGTAATCATTAATATTTTCATGATAGGATTGTACATTTTAATTTAATATCGGTAGCAGCCCACAGTAATAACTGTTTTGTTATACATACCATTCCCGTGTCTTTCTGTTCTCATTCAAGGAGAAATTATGCGTTATAAGATTAAATTTTGTCGCAGCTTGAGATCATTTTCTTTATCTCATGTTAGACTCATTTTTCACATTAAGTTCAACATTATCATGAAAACTTCTCCCTGAAAACCTAGAATTTACAATTCTGCTGAAAAGGTTAGTGATTCGCCAATATCCGATTGTATCAGAAAAACTGGCATCGTAACAGGCCTATAAATACTCTTCCCTCTGCAATAAAAGAATGGGAAAGGTAAGTTAATAGTGAAAAAGTATCGGTATTTATGCGTATCGGAAAACTCGTATCGAAAAACTAGTATCGGACCGACTCTTAAAAAAACTTCCCATCTCCCCTAGCACGCCCCGTTACCCTTCCGTGGACCCCACCCTACCCTTTATCCTCGCTCTCTTTCCCTCTCTCTTGCCCCTCCCCATTCCCCCACACTCCAATATCCCGTCCCTCAACGGTCGATACTCAATCTCAACCCCTTCTCGCATCCCCTTCGCCCCCATCCTCCTAAAAACTACAACTCCCTCAAAACCCAACCCGCAGGTCCGGTGCTTCCACCATTTTTGCGACCATAACCATCCTCTTCCTCATTTAGAGGTGGTCTTTTCACTTCAAAGGTAGTTTGAGCGACATCACTTTTCATAAGATTAAATAAGTGAATAAGTGAAACTGATTGAAGTGTACGAAATGGCTGGTTTGAGCATTAATTTTATTAAAACCAAGTAAATGGTTAACAATGAGGATTCCACCAGCTTGGATACAGAAGGAAAGGTCATTGAAGTCCACTGTGAGTATGAATACTTATGAGAAATAATTGGAAAAGAGGGACAGAGTATGAAAGAAATGACAAAGAGGATAAATCAAACAAATTAGCAATAAATAAACTGAACAGTATATTATGGTCAAAAGACATTCAAATGAAGACAAAGTGCCGAATATATCAAACAATTATTCATAGCATACTTCTCTATGGATCAGAAATGTGAGAAATAACCCAAAGACTAAGACAGAGACTGGAGGCCGTAGATATGGATTATTTTAGAAGAAGCTGCGGCATATCAAGGATAGAAAGGATTACCAATGAAAATATACGGACAAGGATTATTGAAAAAATTAACCGAAGAAATAGTGATTAGACGGTTGAAATGCTATGGCCTCGTAAAAAGAATGGAGGATAAACGATAGCCAAAACATTCTGAACCAGCAACCACGAGGTAGAAGGAAAAGAGGACGACCACCAGAAGATTGTATGAAGCAGGTCACTCGAGATATGAAAAAAGAGACAATTGGGAGCTGAATAATGGAAAAATAGAGAGGCTTGGAGAAGAGGGAGCGAGAGACGGCCAACAGCTGTATAAAAATCCCACTCAGTGGCAAATACACACATATAAATGTTTATACAGAAAGGTAGAAAGAAAGTGGATAGGAACACATAAAATCAACAAACACAATGGTGGCGTGAAGATGTAAAGATGGCCGATTCCAAGCAGAAAAAATTCGACTGGACCGGGAATCGAACCACGGACCTTTGGATTTAGCGTCCAATGCTCAGTGCCATCATTGCGTTTGTTGATTTTATGTGTTCCTCTCCACTTTCTTTCTACCTTTCTGTATAAACATTTATATGTGTGTGTGTATGTATGTATATATACACACACAATAGAAAACTTCGCCAAATGGCCACAAACACAATACCTAATAGTGGAAACTTACAGGGGGGTAAAAAGAAGAGAGTAAAAAGAAAGTCTTACTGGAAACGTTTCGGGTGTTAGCCCTTCCTCAGTCACAGAGAGAATTCCAGTAAGACTTTCTTTTTACTCTCGTCTTTTTACCCCCCTTTAAGTTTCCACTATTATTGTGTTTGTGGTCATTTGGCGACTTAGATTTCGGCATATCATGCCATCGTCAGGTACAGGCAGCTGGAAACAGCTCCGTCAGTTACTCCTACGCTTTCCATCCTCCTCGTTTTCAATTTCCCCCTCCCCCTACGGGTATTCATATAAGAGTAATCCACTCCAATAATTGCACCTGATGATGGCACGATATGCCAAAACCGAGGTCATGTTGCCATAAAAAAGTGTGGAGTCGTAACCAAGTACTTGTTTTTCATTCATAATGAAGGAGTTCCACCGAGTTACACCAGAGACAGTGTCTCATAGACATAAGTAAAATGATAAAGGATCAGATCTCAGGTGGTTGATTCTGGGTTCCTTTCAACCTGGGATTCTGGGATCCTTCTCAAAAAAGGATTTTCTAGGAATACATATAATGGGGAAATATAATGGGAAACTGGTAGAACTGTAATTGAATGATTTAAGCTAACTCGAGACATTACTGAAAGAGCTCCTCATCGTAAAAAATGGGAAAATATGACAAAAATCATTGACACAAAAATTGCCAACAATTTTTATCGTGTTTTTTTAACAAGTTATGCACGCAGAAAATCATTGTAAAATACTAAAATATTAAGAAAATAATTTGTATGGTAAAATAGGTATACCATTACCGGTGTAATATGGGACTCTTGCTGTGCAATGTGGGTGCTTTTGAGCGTCCCGGACAACAGCACCACTTATGGCACCGTGAAAAATGTGTAACATAGGTTTACGAGAATGTTCGCTGTAACTTTAGAATGCATAATTTTTAACATTTTAACAATCTTCCATAAGATGAAGGATTCCAATTAAAAATGAGTGCAAAGATATTAAAAGATACGTCGTACGTGTCATGGTAGTCACCTGATTTTTGACAGTCACTATTTTCCCCGTGGTCGAAATAGTTAGGTATGTGGAAGGCAAAAAGCGAAAAGTTACGGCACTTATCGGAAATGCTAATTCTTTTCCAGAGGACTGCACAAGCATATATACTTTAAGTAGCAAAGCAGAGCCGTAAAATAAAATAGCGTAGACATCTGCAGAAGCATTTTCAGCTGTGGTATACAACCCCCTTAACGCATCCCGTCTAAAACCCTCCATATCCCAAACTATCGTCCCTCGCGTCAAAAATCCTATTTCTCTCGCCAGAATTTACTCTGTATTGCAATATTCCATATCGTGAGTTTTAAATGCTCCTTTCTAATGATTCTAACATTTTATTTCACTAGCCTGCACTACTCCTTGAGATAGCTGCTTCATGGAAGAAGCTTCCGACGAAGTTCAACAGTTGCTATAACCTCGTGGAATGCGGCGCCATCTGCTTGGAAGCAAGAAGAGCTTTTGCAAAAGCTTATGGGAGTCCATTTATGCCTAGGGATAGCGAAACATTTCGGCGAACTGCCAATTCCGAGCATATCAGAACGAACTTGAGACAGGAAATAAAAAACTTGACCTTGGAAATGCCCATTTAAATTATATCTGCACATTTGTTTACAAGAATCGAAATTCCCACCGTTTGTGGCAAACTTTTCAGATATTAAATCGCCCATAGAGGATAACAGCAGTCAGTCACGTTCATCACTAAACGGTGATGTTAGCAGTTAAAAGGTGGAATTTGACGGCGAACGTTCAAAACTGCCGTTTGCCCGCGTAGGTAAATGCCTCCGTAGCCATAGCAATGTACCGAAAAGGCAGCTGAAATTTAAGTCCATGAGTTAACACCAACCGTCAACCAGCCTTAAGGTGGCTGAAGCGATTTTCGTCTATGTACAGATCCACGCAAAACGTAGCATAGATATACTGATTGGTAATATGCATAGATAAATGTGAAAAAAATGCGTTACTTCATTCCTATCAAGGCAATTGCCATTTTAATATGTAGCCAAATGGCTCTTGACATATATTCGAAATAATTCGATAATATATTTTTTAAGAGATTTTTTCTAAAAGTGAAAACATACGTTTCACATTATTATATGGTTCCTCATAAATATCAAGGTATGGCGCAGAATAAAAAAACACGTATTTACCGATTCTTTCACCTCAAATTCCGAATTTTGCACCATAAACCCAAGCCATTACAATGCTTCAATTGAGATAGATTTTCTCCTGCCGGCGAAAATGTTTCATACCACTACAATGGTTCCTAATAAAATCAAGGTGTCATGGCCAATAAGACATATTTACAAACGGTTCTTGCTCAAATTTAGAATTTCGCTCCATGAACCCAAGTCATGACAATACTTTAATTGTGGACGAAAATTTTATAATGCTGTTCTAGCATCATGTAATGATATCATCATATTTTACATATGCATAGTTGTTTCCAACGTATAAATGGATACTTTGAAATTGTCATGAGAAAAAATTGCCATGTTTACGGCTGGCTTGGTTACCGCTATGTTTAATTAGATGTATTCACGCGAAGTGTGGCTCAAGAATAATTGTCGGTATACATTAAAAGTTATTAAAAAGTGCACTCAATGACTCACGATTCGCGCTCCAACCACCTTAGCACTTCATTTCGATGTTGCGCCAAATAGTTCCCAGAGGATTGTGGAGGGGGGGGAGAGAGAGAAGCTGGGGATCGGGTTGGTATGGTGGCTAGAGTAATGGCTAGCATTGCGGGCGGCCAGGGTTCTAATCTTGCAGAGGCGGATGTTTTTCAGAGAAAACCCGGTCCCTACTTGAGTGTCTCGTGGAGATTACTTCAAGCACAGTACTCCGTCTGTCGGATAAGACGTTAAACCGTGGACCCCTAGACGGCTTTCGTTAAGAGCATGCTAATGCCGACGCCGGGTTTCTATCCACCCTTCCTCCCTTACCTGTCCCTTATGGTGCAATTGACCTTAGGGATTTAGGTTGGGATAGGGATGATCTTAGAGGGATTACGGTGGGAGCCCCTAGATACTCGGAGGCTACACGCTAGGCTACGGTTGCTTGAGAAATTCAGAACTGATATTTTTCAGAGCGACACAGAGAATATCATCATGACTCCTCACTACATCTCTAGGTCTGACAGATGCGATGAAATAAGAGAGATACAATGCCGAATATATAGGTAAAAAACCCATTCTTTCCGCGCACAATAAGTGACCAAAATAAAAATTGAGCTCCACTAAATACACTCCTATAATACATGTCACCATTTCACCTCCCAAAAACTTACATCTTTACACGGCTGGTGATCTAACACCCCCTGCCACACGCCCATGCGGCGGCTCGCAGGGTATTATGTAGATATAGATGTTCTATTAAAACTTGTGGCAATTGACGTTTTTCGAAGTTTTTCCACCGAACCTTCCTCCATTCTCAAAAGCCATTCGACTTTTTCACACTTCGCCCATCAATTTCTCCTCTTCTCAACCCCCAATCCCGTACAAACACACTCCATCTTCCCATTTCCTTAAACCCCATCCGACGTTCCATTTCCGCTCAAACAATCTGATTGTGCGTCATCTCCCCCTGAATAAAACCTTTTCACAAGCATGTGCTCAGGTGTTTTGCCGAAGAGCAGATCTCTACACGTTCGATTTTTCCGTATGATAAAGTTAAGAGGGTAAAAATTTGAGCAAGAAGATCATTGCAAATTACTTGGGTAATACGCTAGAAGAAAATGTAATTTTATTCTTTTTATAGATACTAGACAAAAAATATGTCGCCTAACTTATATGAGCAACAAATTGTCACCTTTCCGTGCTATTTTTAAAACAAATTGAACTTGAAATCACATTGCATTCATGGGAGAAACACGAGGAAAAATACATTCTCTCTCTAGGACAAAGAGAGCGAGGCTAATAACAGTTGAGGGAGGACTCAAAATAAAGTAGAAAATGTTAATTACCCGGGTAGTATGCTAGAAGAAAATGGACATAGTAGCAAAGACATATGAACTAAATGTGGAACGCTCAAGGTAATCATAGTTCTACCTAGAACCCCCAAGAGGCGTCAATTACACTCCATCATACAGAAAGTTCGAATTAAGGCAATTTAACTCCACAGACGGTGAAAATAGCGTTAGCTAAGGAAACCTTCAATAATTGAAGGCAGCTGCTTAAGGGGACAATGTGTGAGGATGTGAAGAAGGGGCTGGTGAAGTGCTTGATATGGGGCATAATATGGTACGGTGCTAAAACATTGACCCTCGGGAGGAGGACGAGAATAGGCTGCAGGCATTTGAGATGTGGGTGTGGAGAAGGATGGAGAAGTTGGACGGAATATAGGACCAACCAGGAAAGGTTTAACACTGAGGGCGAGGTAAGAGAATATTTGTTTGAAATCCGGGAAAGGCATAGTAGGTGGGTGAAGAAAGTAGTAACGGACAATGTGGCCGTGTTATATTCATTGCAACCTCGGTCCCTACATTATCCAGCGGAGAAAACTACAAGTGCAGTAGTTAATCTATCTGGTGTCAAAACGAAAATAGAGTGAAACACTAAAGCACTCCGTCAACATATAATGTGCAGATATATTTTCCTTCTCTTTCAACTCCCTCTTGAACAATCCAATTTTCCGTCATCCCCATCCCGACGTGATCATGTGTTAACTCTAATATTTGTATCTAAAATAGAAATAAAAAGTTTGGTTTTATACAATGTCTAGTTAACTAGATGATTGGGGTTTGTGAAATAACTTGAGCGCAGGCTTTCGTTCCGGGGGCCCGAGTTCAAATCCCGACGATGGCTGAGATAATTAAGTGAAAACTAACTTAGTCCCTAATTTGTCGCACGGAGGTAATAATAAGTTCAGTTATTAATCCATTCGATGAAAAAAAGAAATAGAGCAAAATACTAAGTCACTCGTCAACACTTAGTTACTTTTCTTCTTCCAATGCCTTTCCCCTGTCGTCTTCAATTCATCCCTTTCTCGTTGCTAGCGTCTTTGGTGATCCCAGCTGCAATGAACTAAATGTGGAGCGCTCAAGGTAATCTACATATTTCTACCTAGAACCCCCAAGAGGCGTCAATTACACTCTGTCACACAGAAAGTTCGAATGACGGCGATTGTAACTCCACAGAGCTATAAATTGCAACACATTGTCGTGGAGGAGCAATTTCAACGTACGCTCATCATTCTGAGGGCGTCATACAGTCTCGTTCTCATTCAACACACCCTCTTTTCACCCCCTCCGTCCGCTTAAAGCCGTCGTGGCTCTCCATCGTGAGGTGAAACACAGCACAAGGGGCATCAAGTATGGAAGGGGGTGGAAATCAGATTGTTGTGAGGCGGAGTCAGTCTGTCGAGCACAGTTATGTGATTCTCATACCCTCCTAGACATATTGAAAAAATTTACTAGAACTTTGTATTTCCACAGAATATGTGGAAACCATCAATTTTACCCTCCTAGAGTTTAAGCAACCGATTGAATACCACTGAAGTAAATCAGTTTTATATTCCTACGATGGCAAGAGGAAAACGGTTGTAAGAAGTCGATTTGGCATGCTCTAGAATGTAATTCCTTACCCTACATTTTGATTGAAGATAAAATACAAGGAAAAGTCCCAAGAGGAAGACTCAGAACTAAGTCCATGGACCAAATTTAAGGGGAAAATACATAGGAAGAACTACATAGGAAGTTAGGGAACTTTCATTAGGTAGAGAAGGATGGAGGACTGTGGTTAACCAATTTTAGGATTGAATAACCGATGACGATTAGATATGTAATTAATATTGCTAGTATTTAATGTTTGAAAAAGTGTACAATATCATAGGAAACAAAAAATTCACAATATGCTTCAAGACAAATAAGATTGCCTTTTCATTAGAAAAAAACACTTTCGTTTAGGTGGAGTCTATGACGCCACCATAGAATAGAATATCTTTAAGATTTCCTAAAACACAGAATATCTCGTAAAAATCCTCGCATTGACTCCCTATTCTTAGTTTGCTCAGAATTCCTTAACTTTTCCTTGCTTTTCCTCGCTTCCCCAGCATTCTTCCCTCTATTACCCTCTTCAGCATTTCCTCTCCTCTCAATACGTCCTCTATCCATCACTTCTGCCTCCTCTAAACATCTGCTACTAGCTTCCTCTCCTCTTTCACCTGTCCAACACCACCTCGTTTGTCCCTATCGCCACCCAGCTCACCCTCTCCATCCTTCTCTACATCCACATCTCAAACACCTCCAGTCTACGTACATCCTCCCTTCGCCATGGCCAAATGCTCCATTCATATACATCTACATAATACGCTGCGAGCCTCCACATGAGCGTGTGGCAGGGTGTCAGGTCACCAGTCGCGTAAAGATCTAAGTTTTTGGGAGATGAAATGGTGACATTTATTATGGTAATGTATTTAGTGGAACTCAATTTTTATTGTGGTCGCTTATTGTGCGCGGAAAAAACGAGTTTTTGTACCTATCTGTTCGGCAGTGTATCTCTCTTATTTTATCGCATCTGTCATACCTAGAGATGTAGTGAGGAGTATTGATGATATTCTCTGTGTCGCTCTGAAAAATATCAGTTCTGTAATTCTCAAGCAACCTATGCCTAGCGTGTAGCCTCCGAGTCTCAAGGGGCTTCCACCTTAATCCCTCTACAATTTATGAGACACTATATGTACGCTCGTAGCAGTTTTTAACGAAACGCGCTGCTTTCCTTTCTATTTTATTAATTATTTTGGTTAAATCTTAATAACCAGAGTCCCATTTGCTCGCAGCGTATCCGAGGTGTGGTCTAACCAGAGCGAAGTAGCATCTCTAAATGACTTTTTCATCCGAGGACCTTCCTATTATACGTTTAACAAAACCTAGTTTCTTTAATGCTGTGCCACATATGTCTTGTATGTGTGATCCCTACGATTTATCAGAAGTTTGGGTAATTCCAAGATATTTTACTGTATCTGAAGATTTTATGTTTACTCCACCCATAGTACAGGTATGGTATTTTTGTGATGAATTTCGCAGAAAGTGAACTGTGGTGCCTATATAGCTCCTATATAGCGCCACGCTCCATATTATAGTCTTCACCAGAAGATATAGATAGTTTAAACTTAACCGAATTGTCTTCGTAGTCGTCAATCACTTTTGTTTTTCCACCGCTTTGTGAAGCGGTTTACGTTGATTGAAACGTAGCACGGTCGAAATCGCCACGTCGGTCGACTGAACGCAGGGGAAATCGTAGGCAAAAACTCGCTCTCCCCACGACCATCGACTGTTTACGTTGGCGTGAGTGGGAGAATCGACAAAGACACAAGAGGGGGGAGAGCAACCTCCATGGGTGTGGTGGGATGGAGAGAATAAAAATATGCACGCATACCGCTGGGGTGGGCGTATGTGAATATTTTTGGGGAAAGAGAGTCGGAGAAGAAGGAAAAATGAATAATAAAGACAGAAATTCGAGGAGGGTGGCAGAATGAAGGGGGGTTGGTTCAGGCGTGGGTGGAAAGAATCGGGAGGGGAGGAGTCGAGGGATGGGGGAAGGAGGGTGGAAGGGTCCTTTTGTGAACGCCATGAAAAATAAAAGCGTGGCTCCAGAGCCTGAGGACCTTAATTTAAATGAGTCCCTGAGCGGAGTGAATTGTTATTTTTTTCGTTTTTTTCTTACTCTCGGGGATGAGAGGAATGTTTGGCCGTCGGTTTCTAATAAGTGAGTTTGGAAAAGATGAGGAAAGTTTGATGGAGCTCAAACCCCACCCTGAAATTTTTAAAATAAAAAAAAATGTTTTAAACGGAGTAATAATCAAGTTTCCAAAGTCAATCCAATTCCACCTGGCGGGTGAATGGCAAGGACAGCGTGGGCATTTTCAAAGACCCGCGGAGGTATTCTGGTAGAATGTGACGCGAAGCAAGTTGTTTCGCTCCATGACGTTCATTTAGGTGGATATACACAGACAAGTTTATTGCGCAAGCTACCTGTAGAGAGCGACTATCGACGTGAATTTCAGGTGTTAACTACCCTGAAAGTCCACTCCAAGAACTTATCAAAGTTTTGGATAGTACCTTACAGAAGTGTATTGTTGCTGGCATAAACGTCAACCAATCTGAATGCGCAAAAACTACTCTAAAATATAAAAAAATATCACAATGGTAAAATATCTCGCAAGTTCTTGCAGAAGAAACTTGCCGAAGTAACTTGTTAGGGTAAACCAGGCATTAAGTGCGGAATCACTCCGTATTACACACCCTGAAGGTGGCTGGCGCCGTACTACGTAAACGAGGATATATCTTTATTTATAGTCCAGTCGCTAGAGGGGTAAAAAGGGGTCCTACCTTACATAAAATCAGGTAGTTCTGATTTTTTTGTATGTTGCTCAGGATGGTAAAAGAGTGAAGAAGCCAAGTTTTCGTCATCCCTCCCCTTGGCGTTTTCCCCATCTTGAAAAAACCACCGAAAAACGACACTTTTTCCAGTTTTTGCTTATAACTCCTAAACGGTACATCGGAGCCAAATTTGCTACACACCCATTCTTGTAGAAAAAAAATTCCAGCAAGAATCACTAATTAACTTTGTTTCCACGACCAATGGCAAAGGAGATACAGAGCAGCAAAGAAGGGGGTTCTTGGGTTCTTCACTCACTAACCATCCCGAACAACATATAATACTATCAGAACTACCTGGTTTAATGTGGGGTTAGACTCCTCAAGGACCCCCCTGGACTATTATATACTAGACCTAAGTCTTGGAAGAAGAACTGAGAGGAAGATAATTTTTCCCACTTTCCAGCTGTTCCAGCTATAATTCCTTCCTCAAAAATTTCTAAGGAATATTCAAATGATAACACACTATCATATCATTGTAGGGCAAGAGTTTGTAACGTAGCTACTCGATTCATTTTGTGTTGAACGTGGATGTAACCCTACATCATTCATCAAAAGAGCCAAACCCACCACATCAGCATAAGGGTGTGGCCTGACGCATGTCTGTCATTGAGAAATTATATTTTAACGTAAAAAATTAGCAAAGGGATGATATTAACGAATGAAAAGTTACACATGTTGGAAAGATCATTACATGAGCAAGAGATATCCTAGTTATAAAATTGATAACGTGCCAATAGACATTATCAAGGGTGATTTATGAGAAATCTTAAAGGTACTTTTACTTTTTTGGGACATTGATCACATGTGTAACCAAGGACAAGAGTGTTTTATGCGTGCGTTTTGTGGAATAAACCTGTGTGAAAAAGGATATTTATGTCTTTGAAATTTGTATCTTAGAAGCCGAGGTAAGTTTAGGGGTGTCCACAACGCGTCCTTGATGCAAGACCCCTTGGAGTGTCACAAGTTCTACTATGGGTACTCTAATCCAGAGATTAAGACCGTTTCACATGATGCTTATATCAGCACTGAATATTGAACTGAAGTTGGCATGCTTAAAATCGGACCGTGCAAACGGTGTGATCGCATCTGATAACAGAACCCAATTCGATTTCAGTACTAAATAGATAAATAAATCCGACACAAACTTTCCATTCGATTTTAGAGCCAACGGCCAATCACCGATGATCAGTAAAATATAGCGTTCCGAGAGAATACTGGTGATGGAGCTGCAGTCTGCCTAAATAACTTTCGAGGGAACTCTGTAATCTATAATCGAAACAATATTTTCTGCGGACCTCTAAGACTGGTTTCATTAAGATTGTTTAGGGGAATAATGGACAGTAATACTTTGCTTGATTCCACCAATTTATTTTAAGATGCGATTGGTTTTCAGGTACTGAAGGTCATCTTCATGTATCAAGGTATCTGACGATAACGCCACTGCGTCGAAACTAGTCGTACCTTAAAGTGAATTTGTGGAATCAAACATGGTTTTATTTTTCATTATTCATAGTGAACTTCCACAAAATTGAGCCTGAAACTATTGAGATTATAATTTATATGCTCTGTAAAGAGCATAATAACTATGTACAGACTATATGGCGCAGTTTATTTACATTCCGCAGTTCAGCAAATGCCCGGGCTGCTGAGCACTGATATCAGCATCGTGTAAAAACAAGCTCGGAGGCATCGAATTCGATAAAAGCCCAAAATTTGTTCCGAGTTTCCAGGCATAATAAAAATAGTGTTAAGTAGTGAAAGAGTGCTAGAACTGGTTAGTTTTATGAGGTAACGTAAGATAAACTAGGCAGGGCTCTTAAGATGGACAACTATTTATTTGGTTGAATATGTATGGCTGGGCTGCGAGCGGCGTTCGAAAAAACGAATTTACCTTCGGCGTCGCAAATTTTTCCCTAAGATTTTGCAGAATAACGTTAAAACATATTCACTAAATGCCATGATGAAATATCTCGGCGCACACGTTTCTCAGACCAATGATAATGACTACTTTATCTCATATTTTGGCTGAAAAAAGCGTCCACCATATTTTATGTAATAGCACACAAATTTCAACAAAAATCTCTGAAACTTATGCAACGTACAGGTAAGGAACTATTTTGAAGGATGGTGGTTTTTTTATTTCATTAAAATCCCTCCAATACATCACCATCTCCGTAACTTTGAAGATTTTCGAAGAAAATTAAAAACGGGTGTTTCCTTGGAAATTAGGTCATCTTTAAGCCTCCGTATCTAAGTAACGGCTGAGACCAAAGGCAAATATACCATACCATTATAAGCAATCAATTGTGAGCATATGTGCTACCTTCAATTATTTACCTCAAAAAAGTCATTTTGGACTTTTAACCGACTTCTTTCGATTTCCGACCACTGTGCGGCGTAGACTATTTTTCCATTTTTAACTCAAAGTCTAATTCATACAACTTAGAAAGTCATCAGAAAACTGAAGAATTCAGTTGTATTTATATACTCTGCTTGCTTACCAACTTTCAACATTTTATAATATTTAATAAAGAAATTTAAATAAAAAAATTTACAGTTGGTCACCAAAAATTGTGGTAATTCAAAACATTTATGAAATCCTTTCAGGCTTAACAGGAAATGCGATATATCCATGATAAAATATAACAACAATAGTAATATCCACACTTTAAAGTGTGGATATCACTATTGTTGTTATATTATATCATGGATCAAAACATTTAGGTTAAACCACAACCTATTACATTTATAAAAAACTTACCTTTTCAATTTCTCTCCAATTTCCACATCCCGTTGAGTTTTCTCTCAATTTACGGATATTTGGGCGGGCAAAAGGAAAATGTGGTTATTTTTGCCACGCTATGGGAGAGATTGTCACCATAGAAGTATAAAGATAGAAACATCATTAGCCGGTAAAGTGAATTGGAATGTGGATGAGGGAAGGAACAAAGTGAAGAAACTCATTTTGATCCCTTTAACCCTCAAAGGACACGATAAAGGCCGACTTCTGCCCGTCTACAATAGAAAGGCGAAACCGAATTCGAAATACTCAAAGCATCTTGAAGCAGAGGGATAAATATGAAGTTTACGCTCCACCTCATATTCCTGATCGAATATTTTATCGGCCTTCACGATCTATATCTTGTTCAATACTACGATATCATTCATTGGTTATTCAATCCTAAGATTCGTTTATTTTAGCTACCCCATGTACTTTCTTTTATCCCCATTAGACAATCCGAGGTGAAGCTGTAATTTTTTTTCCTTTTTTTAAAGTTAATTCGATTAAAGACATAGGCTTGATATTTTCTCTACTCGACGGAAGAAAGAACTAAAAATCAAACAATAATATAATAAAGGCCGTGAACAACAATTTATACGAGTAGTTTTAACTCCATATTTCTTAAATTTTATTCAATTAGAAAGGAATTAAGCTTGGAGCAGAGTTTTTCCATTGTTTTTTTATTATTTGGACTTAGGACTGAAATTCTTGCGACATAATGGCTGCAAGAAGGAAGTTTGTAATGCCAGTACTTAACTTTCAATTACCCAACGCCTATTAATCCACGTAAACAAAACCTTCAATTTGGTCGCCATTTCAGAAAAATAAAATTTTTCAAATACATATCAAATCCGTAAGCTTTTTCTTGTGGAACCACATAAAGATAGGATAAAGTTTAACAAGCGAAACGTGATTTTTTCTGCAAACATTTTAATAATCTTGTCAACCATTGCAAGTGCTTAAAACGGGAATTCATTCATGCATAAAGCCTTTATGCAATAGGTTGAATGAATATGCTAAGAATTATTTACTTAATTATTCATTTGTACTTCAACCAGATGATTTTTCACTGGCATCCTCTCCAAGTTTTGTCACTGAAATCAAATCGGAGGATGTTTCATGACTATTCTTACCAAAATACCGCGGAAGAGTAATATACACAACATTGCATACTTCTTATCTGGATTGGAAAATGCATGTCTGGTTAAGTTAGACCTCGTTGACAACTGATAATTACGGTTTAACGAACCCAAAATTGAAACGTGATAGTATTTACTGTCGTGTAGCCTACATCACAAATAATAAATCCTTAGTGACATGCAGAAAAATTCAATGAGGATAGTGACCCAGAATCGATTCAACTCATTCTTTTATCATTTAAGCGTTGTTCAAAATGGTTTAAATTCAAGTATTTCACCATTGAATCACTATTTTACATATAAAGCTCAAAGTAAATATAAGCCAGGATAAATAAGCCAGGCTGACTAAATAAAAAAATGCGTCTCTCTACAAAATAAATGCTTCTCCCCACTGCTTCCCCCTTTCAGCTTAACGCATATTTATTTATTCGTTCCCATTAAGATATGCAGAGATGACACAACTAAAGCCAAACAACCGAAATAACAGACATATTATTTAACCCTGCTATTTCCTTACTATTATATGGATAGCACTATGGAATGGACGAATAAGCGAATGAAAAACAGGAATATCAACAATTTATTTGATATTTATGGGAAGTAACTCCTGAAACACATATTGGCTGCTTATTGCCATAGATTCTATCCAATTTTACAATAGGTTTCATAGGGAATGCGGATGATTTTCTATTAAAATTAATAAACAAAGAATTGAGGAGAATCAAAATTAAATAAGTAAGTGCATTCTAGTAAGTTATCGACGGAAAACATGATAAAATAGAAAAATTTGTGAGAAAACCCGAAAGTGCTATAGAAATTGAGGGTCAACGAAGATGGCGGATATGCTTCAGCTTCCAGCATTGGCCAGCGTAGCAAGTGCCCACTTCATATACCTCATTGGTCGAAATCAGGTTCGATGGTAATAAAACAGAGTGGAAAGTATATACTAGACAACATTTTATCTTTTGAATTATCAAGATGTTCAATGGGAGAATGGGAACAACACGAGATAAATTTTATTTTTCTATCTAATTTAAATGCCATTTTCATGGAAAACCGTTTAAAAGGATAAAAATACTCCTGGTAAATTGCTTAAAAATGAATATCTGAATTTTTCCGCCTTATATTCATCTACATCTACATCATACCCTGCAAGCCACTCAAAGGGTGTGTGGCAGGGAGTGCTTCCACACCAGACATTCATGAATTATGCGGCAGAACACCGAAACTACATTGAAACCAGAGTACCACACATGCAACGCGCCAATCAACAATCTACTAACCAAGAAACATTCCATCGTCTATTATTTCCACTTGCAAGGGATACAAAGACTACTGCTACAGATTTAAAATGTCATATGATTTGGAGATATTAAGACAATTACTGCAAAAATTGAAATCAAAGTGTGGTGGTAACATTGGAATGGCGCAGCAATGGGCGCCTATTTGAGATCCTCATATCAGAGAGTAGGGAGACAGAGAAATGAGCTAATCTCCGCTTGATTTCCGTTGTACTTCTTTCGTCCCACATCATGGTACTTCCAAGATTGGTGGATAAATCTACTTGTTCTAATTTTCGAGACCTATAGCGCCGTTTATGAGGTTATTTATTATCTATAATTTACTCCAGAATAAAGTAATTAAATGGACATCAACAACAACACCGTATAAGTGAAACAGACGAAACACATCTAACTGAATGTGACCACTGAAATGCATCGATGAGGATGAAATGAAATTCAAAGAACGGAGAGAATCACAAGACAGCCTACAAGGAAAGAAATGAGCTTATATGTAATGGAGAATTCGCGTGACTTTTCCAATTTACGCAACGAAAGATTTGATTTTACATTTGTGGGATTCGTGATTGAAAATTTCTGCATTTCCAGATATCCATGGATTAATGAAGACGGATGACAACAAAATTGAATCATCCTTTTAAAACTTCATTAACTGCATAATTGAAAGTTAACATGATGCAAGGCAATAAATCACCACCCTTTTTTATCTTCATTGTGATATCATTATACTTTTGTTCTTTTTAACTGTACGAACGCAAATTTTTCACCACTGATGATGTCCAACGAAGAGTTAACGCGAAAATATTTGAGTTTTGAATAGTGGGAGACACAAACGTATCGGAAAAATTCCAGGTAATTCATTACACTCATTATCATGTTAATTTTACTAATTGTAGAAAGCATCCTGCTGAAAAAGACGTGCTCGATGTTCTGAGGGGAAATATATTAGGAGTACTTGGACCTGAAAACTACAAGCAGGGAGAAAAGGTCGAAATTCTTGGGTGAAAAAAATATTGAGAAATAAAATAGTCTGGATATGTATTTCTAGCTGAGCGCTTTAGAGAATTTTGATTCGTGCATGTGCGTCAACACGTAGCAAATTCCTTCACGGGGTACATCAGTGGTCGAGTTGTAAATCGGGTGACAGGTTAAAATAAACAATTATTGTTAATAAAAGTAAACAGCCATCTTACGTGTGATTTGTCCTTTCATTACAAAAAATACTCTGCTGACATCCACTATTTGAGATATTTCCCCTTCAACAATACAAGTTGAAGATTCAAACACGTATATTTAGCTAACTGGTGACAAGTTCAGCAATTCAAAGAAGGAATATGCGTCACAATAATCGCCATATTTACCGTACACTAAATAATAATAGCTTGAATTTAAAAATAAAATTCGAGTACTCTCTTCATCACGGTTAGGGAAAGGCTCTGATCAAATAATCTTATACGTTTACGAGATAAATAACAGAGACACATCCACTCTTGTAGGTGAATAGATTATTTTTAAAATTTAAATGAAAAGTCTACATTTGGATTAGAAAAGAAGCATTGACTTTGACTGAGTTAAAGGTCAGATGCCTTCAGCGTCTTATTCGGAACCGGTATATCTCAACGGGCTCACTATACACAACGCGAGGAATAACTTAGCTTAACGGTAAGCACTTTATAAAAATTGGTCTCCTGTTTTTAAATTATTATTGCTCACATGTGGTAATGAGGGCTTCATTCTGTTTTGTATATTCAAGAAATAATGAGCGATGTGATATCAAATGCGTTGAAAAGAAACATTTACTTGGAGTAGTTTGAGCGAGATATTTCTCAAGTCAGATTGAACGCCACATTTGAGATTTATTTAATAATTTCAGCAGCATGAAAAAGCACGTCCTAAACTTGAGTTACATTACTGAAATTCTCAGTTATTATCCAAGTGCGAACACATTCTTCGTGTGTGACTGTTTTCCTGCATCGGGTTTTTTCCTCAAGGATATCACCTTCTTATTTCATTACGATTTTCCCACAAATGTACATATCTTTCTTCACACTTATTTCATGTGTTTTTCTGACGAGGGGTTATATGGAAGATGGGATTGCCTTAGTCTCAATCTCGCCGTAATAAAGAAAGCATTATCATTATTCGAGGTTTAAAGCTGACTTATTTAATTCTCCCCGTACGAAATAAAAAGGAATAAACAGAAGAGATTTCTCTGCAATATCGTAAAAAGTATTTCGCAGACTAACACATTTACTGAGGAAATATGGAGTTATGCCCCTACAATTCCCTTGACACTCTATTTTGGGTTTAGGAAAAAGGTGGGGGAGAGAGTAAAGAGGTTTGTTAACAATTTCCCATTGCACTGTCTTGCTCTTTCTACCAGGGTTTCCCAAAAGTAGGTTATGCCCCACATTGTTTTAGAATTCCCTAGCAACTGAAATCAGTGCCTGTAAACGTTCATCAAGAGACGCATCTCCATTGGTCATTAAACTTTATCTCGTTATCACGAAGCTCCTGCATCTTAAATCTGAGTGCTATCATCTATTTGGTGGACTCTGCAGTGGACAGACTAGAAGGTTAGGCTCATAAATATCAGTCTGGCAAAAACTAAAGACCTGAAAAAACGTAAATTGCTTCATAATTTCTCTTCTTTTCTACTCTGTTTTGAATAATGACACTAATTACCTTTCCACAACACTAATTTGGACCGCAAAATGGTGATTAGTGCAGTGAAAACTGACGCCTGTCAGTTGTATGACTGGATAATTCAGCGATAACCAATAATCAATTTGATTTATTTATTTATTCATTTGAATAGGAGTGCATTTAATTTTGTGTCTTAATAGTTTGTTTATTAACATGTGTTCATCATTTTGGATTGATTGTCATGGTGATAGAAACAAAAATAAGAGGGATTGTTTGCAGAGAGGAGATCTTGCGTGGAGGATGATGTGAACGAATTGAATTGAATTTAACTATTGAATTAAATACTGAAATCAGAAAAATAAAAAGTGCAAAGGAATAAAAGGAATTCCGTTTAAATCGCTTTGGCACGATAAAACCTGGCCTCATAACCAGAGGTACCGACAGGACATACTCGCCATAGTGAATTACTGGAGGAGGGAAATAAAACCTGAAATGATTATGAGAAAAAATGGAGAGATAACATCATTCTTTCATAGAGATAAATTTAATATTTGAAGAAAAAATAATTCTTGAGATAAAAAGTGGAGCATTAATTAACGGGATACCCTCGTACTATAATAAATAATGGTGGAAGATAAGAAGTAATTTTTCGACCTATTAGGTCGCTTTGTACATCTCTTATTTTTTGCTTCTAGTATCAGCTAAAGAGATAAAAAAGGAGATTAAAGTTACAGGCTCCATGTCAAACTAAAATTCTGCTGATCGAAGTTTTTCAAAGCCTAACCAGAGCAAAGTAGCATCTCTCTTTCTTTTTTTCACGCGGGAAATTTCCTCATTGACTATTTTGCTTGATAAATCCTTCATCAATGAAGCGACGCAAACATTTCGTAAATGCTTCCGCCACGATAGGTCTGAAGTCAGGGTGACTCCCAGGAATTTGACACCTGACTGAATACTTTATATTTTGCCCTGTTATTCCATAGATACAGCGTCTTTGTCTTTTATTTCGTATGAAATGTATTGATTTAGCCTATTGAAATGCTAGAAATTCTGGAGAAATTCACCTGGCGGAAAACCCGAGAGCTTCCCCATCATCAGATTCCCCAGGCAATATTGAAATAGCACACTACAAAAAGTATTAAAATGAGTAGATGGTATCTTGGCAACATTTGAGAAATAGTTAAGACGGTTTTCATTACTTTGAGACCATATTCATCAGCATTTTACATGGGGAGAAATCTCGCAAAAAATACCGTGACGCAGCTTTTGAAAAATAAAAAATTCTCTTAAAATTGAAGCCTAGAAGCTATTTGAATATCTATGTACATAGGACGTAAAATTGTTGAGGGAAGTTGATGCATTAATTTAAGTACTAAGGAAAATTTCTGGAAGGGTTAATACTATTTCAAAAAATGTTAATCACTACTCAGAAAAGAACTGAGTATTTATGCATTCAGAATTAACTTACGGCTTGACGCAGGCAATAAAAATGTCACTCCTGATATTATACCATAATATATTCAGCGCGGAAGAATTTTGCTTGACAAACGGGATAAATACCGCAGCAAGTGTCGCAGAGAGAGAGAGAGAGAGAGAGAGATGTAGGTATATTTAAAAATCAATGCTTTTGGGTGGAAAAATGAAAATAATGACGGAGATAAGTGAAAAATTTTGAAAGGAACCAAATTAAAGATTAAGAAAATGACAGTGGGGGTGAGAATACATTTGGTGGCTTCAAATATCAGCAGGAAAATAGAATGCCCAATTCATCAACAAGGATCTATCAAATACATGTCATAAGGAGGGTTAAAAATAGTTAAGAGATGGCATCATTTTATTTTAGCGTCATCACGGAAGTATTGAAAAAAATACGAGCACCTTTAAATAAAACATTGAAACACAGCATCAAATTATTAGCAATGACTGATGAATAAACACGGTAGAAAGAGAAAGCTTTCCAACTAAATGAAAATGATTTCGCAAAACGCAGCATTTTTGATAACGATTAAAAAAAACAGTATGATTACTTTTGCTTTGTAGGTTAGAATAATTTCATTTGGCGCTGTATTCCCCTGAAATATTATGAATTGGTCAATATACCCGTTGAGATAGGTTGGAATGAAAAAGAAAAAAAGTACTTTGGATTTGAAGGCGGGACTTGATTCGGTTAAAGAGGATAGGATTACGTCGAGGAAAGAGGACGTGAAAAACGTCATATGTTTCACTCCATAAATCACAACGGACACAAAAGATCTCTTTTATTCACCTCTGAGGGATGGGCAAGAGTAACAAAGGCGAGCATACAGGGGTTGGCACTAAGCAAATATTATCACACGTCGGATGAGTAACAATGATAAACACCGGAGACAAATGTGCCTTGACGAAAGGTTGAGTTGAAAAAATATAAATGAACTTGAATTACTTTCCTAAAGATTAGAAAAATCCGGATGGCAAAATTCGTCAGCCCCTAATGGAAAATAGTCTTTTGTAAATGAAAACTATAAATCATATTTGTAGTAATTTAATACTTCATCTTTTTCAAAGGACTAATGCACTATCCACTCCGTAACTTTTACGGAGTCAATCGCTAGTGTACTAACAATTGCGTAAAATTCGCAATGGAAAAGTCATTCGCCTGGACTGGGAATCGGACCCAGATCCTGCGTTTTGGCGCCGGGTGCTCTAACCAATTAAGCTACCAAGTCGTCTTCCACTGCGAATCTCATGGGGGCCTCACAGGTACCGTGCATGCAATGGCGAAGGTACTGATTGGGGGTAATTTACACTGTGAACTGTGAATTTCACACAATTGTGTGAACACTATCGGGTGACTCCGTTAAAGTTAGTGCGCGGCTAGTTCCGTAGTTATGTTTGTTATAGTTAGAAAATGTCCACGGTACCTGTGAGCACAAATTGCTCCTCAAACCCCCCATGAGATTCACAGTGGAAGAGGACGTCTAAGTAGCTTAACTGGTAAGAGCACTCGGCGCAAATTCGACGGATCTGGGTTCGATTCCCAGTCCAGGCGAATAACTTCTTCCTCATAAATTTCACACAATTACAGTACGTTATCCTCGCTTGCGTAATGTAATGCACGCCCGAATCGTTTGTGGTGATAGAAATAGGAATTTCAAAGAATAATACCCAAGGTTTTACATGGATGCGGTAAGTATGGATAATGTACAAGAAACCCAACTGAAACAACAAATTTGTGAAAACTTAAGAAATTAGGCAAAATAGTATCAAAATAAAACCACCATTACCAGAATAATAGTAGATATATGCCTTTTGAAGTAAGAGATATATTTATGTCCTCAAATGCACCGATAGCAATCTTAAATATGCCCTAACCAATTTTTTCCCGTCCTTTTCCATCTCTTCCAACATTTATGTCAACCAATAAAATCAGCAAACGCTTTCTTAAATGAAGGCCAAGGTAAATAAATGTGGCTTAGCGACTTCATCTTTCATTGCCATATTACACGGTACCTGGTAACCAGGCAGTTTTGCATATCAGTTTGGGCCACCCTCCCGCCAATACTTCATACATTAGGGCAGTGAAAAGTATTCGAAAACCATCAGAAGTTTTTGAATGGTTGTTGATGCTGATTAAAAACCCTAGGCTAACTAAATACAACAAAAATATAGTCAAGTCGATTTTTTCTGGGAAAAGGACATCTTGGTTTGAGAAAAATAGCCATTAGAACTGGTACACATGCGGGATAGTTTCAAAATTCCTCTAGTTATCCATGAAGGCTAAATATCGAGAGCCCTCCATCCTACCACGTCCCCTGCTTAATCCTTTACGTTTTTTCCATGTCGTTAGTTTCGTATCCCATTTTAGCTGTCCAGTATATTAGGGTGGCGCTTATTTTAATAGATGAAAATGAATTTTGAATGAAGTTTGCGTTTCGTTAGGGGTCAACGGTCCTGATGACGATGAATAAGTTATTAATCGAAACGTCGGCGTTGGAGAAGATGGAGCACGGAAACCCGAGAATAATTCACAGCAGTCATTCGACGGAAGAAAGTGAAATCCTACAAGTTTACGCTAGCAATTTCTTACACTTATTTACACTTAATTTTGCTGTTTACAAGGTAGCAACACTTACATTCTTCGGGCAATTTTCCATAATTTTCCACAACTTTAACATAAAGTTCCACGAGTGGACTTGCAGAGCCGATGACACCACCTATTGACGTCAAATGTCGCTTGCTGTGAATAGCTTGCACATTAAAGTAGCCAGTGTAATTCCATCGTAATAGCTGTTTTACCCATTATTGCGTTTCGTTAGGGGTCAAAGGCACAAGATGACCGTCGGTATGGGAGACAACATCGCCTTTAAGATAATGAAATCATTTAATAGGCCCTATTTTCGGTCATAATATATTTAAATATTTTGACATATCGCCACATTTCCATAGAGATACTGGCCCGTGCTTGAGTGTGCTAGGCATACAGCGTCAAGATACAAGCGGCTTCCTTCCCGGATCCCTTCCCTAAACTCTGGGAATTGCAGAGTTCAGTCGCTTTAAGCCACAACCGCACGCATTTGTAAGAAATTTTTTTCAATGGTCTCCAAGATAAAAACTTAAAACTCTTGGAAGTAAAATCCACCCTGTTTAAATCACATAAGACTGCCATCGATTTCGATAGCAGGTGTCATATTCATGGTAGATTTTCGTTTTGGTCGTGAGAGTTAGGTATAACATGATCATATAATTGCGACTAGAAGAGAAGAGGGTAGTGTGAAAAGGGTCAGAAGTGGGGAAAACCATGAATAAATAGTAAAACAATGCAGGAGGAATAATAAAGAGAGGAGGTGGAAAGAGGGAAGGAGAGGGGAAAGGGGGAGGAGAAAAGTTGAAAAGGAGGGCTAAAGTAGGGTTCAAGTATGGTTAAAGGAGGGTAAAAGGAAGGTTAAAGGAATTTTAAAGGAGGATTAAAAGGAGGGTTAAAGTAGGGTTTAAGTATGGTCAAAGTAGGGTTAAAGAAAGGTTAAAGGAAGTTTAAAGGAGGGTTGAAGGAAGATTTAAAGGAAGGTGGTTAGTGAACCTCTTGTCTTTACGAACCATTTTGTTATCAGGGCAATCTCAAATTGCTACGTAAATATTCACCTTGATAATTAATTTCTGTGTTGAAGCCTGGTCGGTGAATAAAGAAAAGTATAAAAAAGTGTGGAAATAGTAAAATTTTTATTGTACATTGTGAGCATAACAAATTTTCACAAAATGACGCAAGATGTAACTTCTTATATGAGATGTAAATACTTAGCGTAATATTTTAGAATAATGGTTCAGATTACTATCTTTGTAAAACTTTGTCATACCAATAGTAAAAGTTATAATGATACGTTTAAAAACGCTACAGGAAACGGCATGAGTTATGTAAAGAAGACAACTCATTTGGATTTTTTACTTTTCAGTTTCTGTAATGACCTTGGTTATGCATGATAAAAATCTTCTATTGTACACTTACCATTGGAAAACGTGGTCAGTAAATTTCCAAGCCTATTTTATACTGTAGCCATATTTATTGCTGGAAATAAATTCATTGATTCATTTATACCCTCTATCTCAATCCTGCAGCATTGTTTTTCCTATTTAATCCGAATTTTTCTCCCACTTACAACCAATTCCACACCACACTTCCCTCTTCTAGCCACGGTTATATGACCATGCAATATATAGCTCTCACTACCTTAACGAAAATCTACCTTGAAGAACACACATGTAGTCGAAACCTATGTCGGTTTTATGTGATTCAATATTGTGGATTATACTTTAAGAATTTTTATTCCTCATTGTGGAGATAAAATTATTCCACGAAGTGTACCCTTCAGTTTCAGCTGGTTTGCAATACTTAGCATGGTTAAAATAATCTTCTGGAGATCGGTAGAAGTAGGCTAGGTCAAAATTTAAGGTTGCGTCGGAGAATATGGCTATTCACGATCTCAGCCACAGAGTATTAGCTTCTAAATGAAGCTCCGATAGTGAAACGAAGAAGAATTAAGTCACAATCGAAAAAAACATAAACAAAATTAGGCGAGCAGCCAGTAACGATGGAAACGTCTAAGTACGTTAAAAAAATACTACTTCAACAATTAAAATGCAATCTTTTCAAAATGCGAATTACCGCAAAAACTTACCAGCCGCTGGAAACTTCAGAATCCTCACCGAAGATTTCATATTACGTTGTTAGGTATTCTCCTCATATCTTACACTGTATAATTCCTCGTTTTTTTATTGTTTTCTAGATCTCCAGCATCCGTATTCGAAACAATTTTCTAATTTTTCTGTTCCCTCTTCTAGCTTTTGAATGGTCCATTTCTCTGACTCATATTACGCAAAAACACAAGCGAATTATTCTAGGTAGCTACTTCTTCCTTACTGGAAATTCTATTCTCTTTGAATAAATTGGTAGTATTCTCATGACCTTGGCTCCGAACTTTTTCCTTCATGCCCATTGAACTTCATCCCACTCATATCATACCATTTCTATGATAGGTGAAGGAATACGCTATTCAAAACATCTCTTCTTGAAACGGATTGTCGTTCGCATTAATTGGAGGTCAGTTGAATTAATCACTCAAAATATTGATATTAAAAAATTAATACAACTTTAAATACGACCTTGATTTGATCAAACTATTAAATAACCTGATAATAATGTACTACATTTAAAAGATATCGTACTTACTTCGGTCGCACTTTAAGTTACATTCACACGTGGGCGATGTTGAATCATTTTATTTTACAACCACAGCGTTCAAATGTCTCGCTATCCTCTGATTCTTTTCAGTTTTATCTCCATCACGTCGGCACTCATTAGAAAGGACCGAGATATTTTCGCAAAGGGAGCAAAAAGCTGCCATGCGAACTCGAAGTTTAAAAAATTCAAAATCACAAGAAATACGGCCGGCGCGTGATGGGAATAAAAACAGCCATCTCCATGATGCCGAAGGGGAGTCAAAGATTTTATCGACGGAATACGGGGAGGGTAGACTAGACGAGCTTCCCTCGTTAAAGTTAAAAGTTCTGAGCCCTTTGCAGATTAACGCAATGGCGTGCAGCAAACGAGCCTCATACCCGGCGCCACACACGAGGCTTTTCCTAAGCGTTGCACGACAAGTGCCACCTTGTAATCTGCGATGCGTTTCATCGCAAAGGACAACTCGCGTTATTCCGGTACAGAACCGCACAAAAAATACAGAGAAAGGGAGTCAACGAAGGAAAAATAGGCAGGGAAACGTAAATACTTTGCAAAGCAGGAACAACGCACAGACACTTGAGTGAAGAGGCACACTTGAGTTTACGCGGGATCCTATTTCGGGATCTCCTTGTAAAACGAGTTGAAATTGGACGGTCGATATATATGAACTATTCTGTTTCTCGAAGCGTTCATGTGAACAGCATTGATAAAGGTTTTCTGGCCTGAATGAAGGACTAAGACGGGCAGTTGACGAGAGAAAGAGAAGTAGCGAAACCTAATTACTAGCAAAAAAGGAAAGCAGTGCAAACACTCCCATCATGTAGTAAATATTGCTTCACGAGGGACCCTATCTCGAGGTCTCAACGCGAGATAACTCGAAGTCGGACAGTCGGTAGTGATGAATTATCCCGCTTCTCGAAGCGGTAATGTGAAGAGCATTGGGCAAGGTTTTCTCATCTTCAGCATTAATACTCCTTCCTCTCTTTCTCACTAAATTTTGAAGGATTCATAGCCCATTTTCGAAAACCGTCAAACGTCCTGGTCGGGAACTCGTCTAGGAATGCTTCTTGTGACCCTTGCCCGAACTAGACCCACATAAAGTAAGACCTATATAAAGTAAGACCCATTGACCATTATAAGTAAGGAAGACCGAAAAAGACTAAATTGAAATGGAGGTAGCCATTGATGGTGCTCACGATAGTGTCATAATAAATTTGTATGATGACGATCATTCAAGTGAAAGTGAATATGAGTCGGAATAGACGAAATAAATAACTTATACTCAAGGAATTTTTTATTTGTCTAGTGTGTTTTATAGCAAACGCCTAATTCGTGGAATTATATATAGTGCTTAGCATTACTTGCCAGTCACCTGTTGATGCCTAAAGAGCCGTGTCAGTGAAGTGGATAATTGCAATTTTCTATCTGCACAATAAAAGCCATCCACTATACCTCGCCTGAGATGGCCGTTAGTATTTATTTACTGCAAGATCCTTTGATTTGATTTTAATGCATATCGTTGGATATTTGTTGAAAATTGCTAGCGTTCATAATGGTATTCCATGCCGACAATTAGTTTCACGCGCACAACATGTAAAATTGTATCTTTTTGGCATAGTCGTTTGGTTCCCTTCTCGTTCTCAGCCGTACCTTCCCCTCCGTCCGTTCGCCTCCCTCCCTCCATTTTACATGTCCTCGGATGCAAAGCAAAAAAAAAATGCTACTTCGCTCAAGTTAGACCACACCTCGAATAGGCCGCGAGCATTTGGGACCCTGGTCGTAAAGATTTAATCAAAAAATTCATAAATACAAAGAAAAACGCTTCGTTAAAAACTGCTACGAGCGAACATAACGTGTTACACAACTGTTAGAGTAGTGATTGTCAATGTGGACGCCACCGCCCCCTGAAGGGCGGTGCTTTCATCTTAGGAGGCTGCAAGGGTGCGCTGGGGGCTGGGCCCCTACCGAATATACATGACCGGGGATGAGAAAACCATCTCTCTGTTGGATTTGAAAAAACAATAGTCTAATCGCAATAATTTTTGCAATATTTTGACAAACATCTTACTTTGCTCATATAGTCCACTACTTTGCTAATGCTTAGCTTATGGTTGGGGACGCTGGGTAATGGTTTGTGGAAAAAAAGTGTGAAAATAGGGTGGCTCGAAGAAATTACGATTACACTGTTTTAGAGGGGTTAAGGTGGGGGCCCCTAGAACTCCGAGGCTACACGCTAGGCTTAGGTTGCTTGAGAAATTCAGAACTGATATTTTTTAGAGCGACACAGAGAATATTATCATGACTCCTCACTACATCTCTGTCTGACAAAAGCGATGAAATAAGAGAGATACATTACCGAACAGATAGGTGCAAAAACTCGTTCTTCCGCGCGCAATAATTGACCGCAATAACAACTGAGTTCCACTAAATACGCTTCCACAATACACGTCATCATTTCACCTCCCAAAACCTTACATCTTTACGTCACGATGGTGACCTAATACCCCCTGCCACACGCCCATTCGGCGGCTCGAAGGGTAGTAGCAGTAATGCGGAAGGCAAATGTAGATGTAAATTCCGCCACACTGAAGTGCGCTAGGTTCTATTGCTACTGCTTTATACCAGCTCATCAACGCTTGGTTCACCCTCTCTGACCACAAACGCCACGTTTTCGAGTGCCACAAAGTTTCGCTATGTCTTGCGTTGTAGAGAACTCTAGGAGTAAAAAAAGATCACTAAAAGTAGAAACTTCGTGAACCGCAAGTCCTTCCACCAGTCTTCCCTCAAAATTGCACTAATTTGTAAGAGTGGTCCCTCGTTTTTCGCGTGTACGAAGCACGCACGCTGGCCCGCGTCGTAAAATAAAAACAAAACAAGACCGCAGAGCGCTCTTAAAGGAGGGAGTGTGGGGGTGGACCGAAGCTATGAAAGGGAGTAGAGGGAGGGAAGAAGGGAGAGCTGGGATGGAGACAGACACTTGTTGACGGCAGAAAGAAAGGGGGCACAAAAAACTCACGCGCATGCAAAAAAAATGAGAGAGATCAGTAAAGGATAGAAGCAAATGAAAGAAAGAGCCTTAGCTAACATTTTCAGCACACGAGTTGCAGTCATTATAATGAACACTATTATCACTATTTAAGAAGTGATTTATATTATTTGATAAAGATAAAAACCATAGTATATTTTTAACGAGTTAAGTATTGGTATAATATGTCAACACAAATCTGATAACTGATAAATTATTTTTTTATTTTATATGGGCCAAAAATTGTTAAATGCATTACCAGAAAATATCCACAACACTAATAACAAGAGGTTATATTAAAAATCTTAAAACTTGTTTATTACAACACGAAAGTGTGGAAAACCATTAATTGATTCCTGGCATTGACATCGTTACACCATTTACAAACCTGAATATTAAAAGGTATACAAAGAGTTGATTTGCTCATATAATATACTCATATGATCTTGTTTGCAACTGTAATTAAGGCCAACTGATCCTCTGTAAATTCTGTTTATTAAAGGCATTCCGTATTTCTGATAATTTTATTACGATTATTATTCATTGGATTGGATATTTGGGGAGGCGACCGACGGCTAAGGTCATTTGCGCCATAGGGATAAGCAACGGAGGAAGGGTGGATAGAAACCCGGCATCGGCATTAGCCTGCTCTTAACGAAAGGCGCCAAGGGGACCACGGTTTAACGTCTCATCCGACAGACGAAGAACTGCACTTAAGCGCCCTCCACAAGGCACTCCAGTCGAGATCGGGTTTCCTCTGAATTATTATTCATGTAATGAAAATATGTAAATTT
Organism: Ceriagrion tenellum; assembly: GCA_963169105.1. Taxonomy (NCBI): domain Eukaryota; kingdom Metazoa; phylum Arthropoda; class Insecta; order Odonata; family Coenagrionidae; genus Ceriagrion; species Ceriagrion tenellum. The sequence goes on from OY720644.1 coordinate 53,662,646, forward strand.
GCTAGTTATCTTTGTGAATGTATACTGACAATTGTATTGCGACTATTATTAATATAATACAATTTTATTGACAGTTAGACGTCATGAAACATGATGATGCATCAAAAACTGGCTAGCGTGTAAAAAATTGTTATTTTTGTATGTATTTTTATTAACTTGATAAAATAAAACAATCATTTAATTTGTTTGAATATTTCATGAGAGTTCAAGAAAAAATGCACTAAAATAATGTTCAGATACGAAATTTCATAAATTACTCTAAAATTTTTCTTATTTAATAATTTTTATCGTTGAGGACTTCATGGTCCATGCTCGACTGGCAGATGCCTAAGGTCCTCAAGGCAAATGAAATTTAGTCCATTATATCAAACTTTAACTAAAAAATATTGAATACTTAACGCTAGTTTCAAAATGTGGTCCCTCTGTTATCACACGTTTGTTTTTTTATATTTAACAAATTTTTGGCGAGGATTTTGAATTGAAATGTAATTTATATTTCTATTCTATAGGGAATAGTTACGACACTTATTGCAAACATTAATCAATATTCCAGGACGTACGGTAAAAGGTTTACTTTAAATTGCAAGGCAGAGTCATAAAATAAGCGCGTAGACGTCTGGAGTAATTTTTTCGGCCGTTTTATACAATCCCATTGACGAGCTGTTATTATGAAATTCCATTGATGAACTATGTATGAATCTGCTTCCGAAGCTTTACATATTCATTAAACCTCTTCGCGGAGTTCCTAATGATTTGATTTTCATCATACAATCATGATTTTGTTGCAATTATCATTACCTGATAAAATACATTCAGCAGGATCTGTGAGCCCCGAAGAAGCGTAACATACATGCGAAGTGTCGGGAAATTAGTAATTACAAGAAAGAATCATTAACGATTGGACAGATATCTCAAGAGAAAAATAATATTAATAAATTTAAGCCTACGACAGGAGTCAAAACTAAAACCCCTGAATAGAAAGGCGATTATAATTTTTTTCCACTCCAGCCCGATTCCGTAGAAAAGAAGGCGAACAAAGGAGGTTTTGTGGTACCGCAGACCCAACCACGATCCATGCCATGACGCGCGGAAATTTGCCAGAGAGGACCCCAAGCTTTTTGCTCGCACGGCGCACTATACCCGGCATGGAGACGTAAAATAAAAAAAGAAGACCGCAGAGCGCCGTTAAAGGATAGGCGGGGAACCACAGTGGGGAAGAAGTGAGCCACGAGTTAAAAGACCAAGGGGAGTGGGGAGGAAGAAAGGAGAAGGAGACAGACACTTGTTGACGATGGGAATAGGGAGGGAATAAAAAACATACGCGTACGTAAAAAAACAAGAGAAAGGAGATACAGAGAGGGAGAGAAATAGGCATTTGGAGAGCGGTGGGATTGTTGAGGACCGTAGGCTGATCCCATTAAAAGAAAAGTTCTGGCAGGAAAGTAATGATACTTATTAGTCACTAGCTGTGCCCGACGTGCGCTGCAATGCCTTTTCTGGGTCCGAAATCGGTCTCTTAACGAATTTAAGACCTCGTCCAATGAATTTCTCGTACCTACACAGGAATTTGTAACGCACAAATTATGGCATGAGTTTCCATTCTATGCCTATGCTTCGGTTTCCAAGTAAAAAAAAATATTCTATTGTTGAAGTAGTGCAAAAATGTAAGACCACTGCACCATATCTTATTCTAGATACAAATAAATTCCGTACCTTTTAACACAAATTATATATAATTGATACGATTCTGATGCACGTGATATCATGTCTCACTGATACGATTGTGATTCACGTATTTGAGCAACTCGTAAACGATCTGCTTCGTTGTCTGCTTGTCGTTCCTCGCTTATTTGGAAATCTCGCGTGCCAGCGCTCATTAGTTGAAACGAATTGCGCTCCACCTATTGTACAATGGGTTTAATAATTCAGAAACCTTCGCGGGCGCGTCGAACAACTCACCAAAGTTTCATCGTAATCCGATGAATGGCATTGGAACGCATATATAACGAACAAACGAATATTCAGTCTTATATTTTAGAATATCAGCATCGGTCCATCAATATTTAGATTGCTTCATTCCAGCACTTTACTGACCTCTCATTATCATCTGCAGTATTTTAAACAAGACTGTTTCGCTACAACTGTCCACTCCGAACTAATACCACGCAACTGCTTTGTTTCAAAACAGCTGAATCATGGATCAGTATGATAAGCTTCAAGGTCACTATACAAGGTCGCTTCAAAAGCCAATAAACGCAATGGATTAAGTTCTCCTAGACTACAACATGAAAGTAAATAAGACTAAGAATAAAATACTAGCATGCAGAAGAGAGTAGCTGAATATAGAAGACACACTGAGATGAAAGAAATTAGAGCAAGTAGATGCCTTCACCGATCTCGGAAGTAACATCACGTGGGACGGAAGATGGACAACGGACATCAAGCGAAGAAAAGTCCAAGCTAAGACAGCTTATATGGTAAAAAGACAACAGTTGTGTTCAAAGAAGATAGGACTGCAAACAAAAACACAGTATGTGAAAATATTCGGTGGCACCCATAGCGTGGCATAAAATTGCCATACTTGAAATACAGGTCTCCCTTGGCAATAGTCTATTATTATTACAATGAAAACAATAAGTTCATCACATAAGTTTTTAACGATTAATAGAGTCAGGGTATCATGAAAAATTCGACCACGCGAGTGCGTGTGATGCGCCGTCTAAGTTATTGTGTGCCAAAATCGTATAAAATAAGTCTACCACTTTGAGTGCTGAAAGACACTACCATCATCAGTAGCTATCTATACGAAGATAATTCACTTTGTAGACCTTCAAAATTTGCTTGATGTATTCCATTCTGAGGCATTCTGAAGCTCAATACATTCCTCTTCCCAAAAATTCCTGTTTAAAGTGAAGAATTATTTGGAAAAAAAATGGTTAGTTGGAAGAGCTAAGTTGAGGTCGGAAGAAAACAAGTCTTAGGAATGATGACTACTGATGAAGATGTAGCACGTTCCACATTTAGTTGGCAGAATGGGCTCTTTTGGAGATTTGTTACCTGTCTAAATATCCGCAAGGCCGGCATTGCGATGTTGCTAATTCATTCATTTGAGTATTCTACCAGCGGATTGGTAGGTCTGTGGGCAGTTTAATTGGCAAATCGTTCCGCTTTGGCTCCTACGGATGAGCCGCCATTAGGTCCCTCTTGAATTCCTCATACCGTATCCCTCTTCCTACTTCACCCAGAATTCCAATCCTATTCCCTCCTCTTCCCCATTGTTCTCTCTACTACCATCTTCGTAATTCCCTCTCCTTTCAGCGTCCCCAATCCATCTCTTAGACCTCCTCCGAACCTACGCCACTAGTTTCCTCTCCGTCCATAGAATAAAATCTCCTAATTCTTACCACCTCTTTCTCTAAACCTCTTTCTCGCCACCCAGCCCACGCTCTCCATCCTTCTCCACACCCAAATTTCAAAAGCCTCCAGTCTACATATATTCTCACTTCGCAATGGCCAAGTCTCCGCCCGATACAGCGCCACGCTCAATATCAAAATTTTCACCAGCCCTTTTTTACGTCTCTACTCAGATCCCCTGATCAATTCCCTCCTCTTAACTCCAACAAGGTAAAGTAGATTTTGTACTTGTGCTTAATATCTTACCATAATTACTAACAACTCACTCCAAAGGAAATATCCGGCATGATTTCTGCATGGTTTAGTACCTTGTATACTATTGACTATATTCCTTGCATACTATTGACTATTGTCTCTAAAATTGGCTATTTATCAATCTCATTAATGTCACAAAAATTAGTTGCATCATAATTAGTGTTGCATGGTACCATGTAATTCGTTTCCACTATATCGAGCAAGAGGGGATTAGCCATGCAATACATATGTGGCACAGCATTTAAAAAAACTAGATTTTGTTAAACGCATAATAGGAAGGTCCTCGGATGAAAAAGTCAAAGAGAGATGCTACTTCGCACTGGTTAGGCCACACCTCGAATACGCCGTGAGCATTTGGGACCCTGGTCATGAAGATTTAACCAAAAAAATTAATAAAATACAAAGGAAAGCAGCGCGTTTCGTTAAAAACTGCTACGAGCGTACATAAAGTGTCTCACAACTTTTAGAGGGATTAAGGTGGGGAATCACTAGAGACTTGGAAGCTACAAGCTGGGCTAAGGTTACTTGATAAATTCAGAACTGATATTTTTCAGAGCGACACAGAGAGTATTATCATGACTACCCACTACATTTCTAGGTCTGACAGATACGATAAAATAAGAGAGATACACTGCCAAACAGACAGGTACAAAAACTCGTTCTTTCCACGAACAATAAGCGACCACAATAAAAATTGTGTTCCACTAAATACACTCCTATAATACATGTCACCATTACATCTCCAAAAAACTAACACCTTTACACGGCTGGTGACCTAACACCCCCTGCCACTCGCCTATGCGTCGGCTCGCAGGGTATTATGTAGATGCAGAAGCCTGAAACCACACAGTATGTGCGTAGCACTCTCTTCATTTCTGGTGTGACAGCGCATTGTTGTCCAGACTGCTTTTGTCTTGCGGCTAGAGTCTGGGAGAATGTGCGCGGTCCAGATTTGAACGGGGATTAGTGCTTTGCGCCTGGTGAGAAATCACCCTGTGCCACACACCCTAGTAGTGGCTTGTACGTTATTTCGTAGATGTAGATGAAAAAACTCTTCAAGAACGACCAAGAAAAGATTTAAGCAGGCAAATCAAAAAGGAGAGGAAGTGAATGATTACGTAAGAATGACGTGGAGGACAGAGGATAGAGTGGAGCGGAGAGCTGCAGCAATCAATCTCTGAAGTGGAGATCTACACCGATCAATCTTTGGAACGGAGATCTGCAGTAATCAATTGAAGACTACTGATAACGATTGTCATTTTAAACAGGTAGCCAAAGGTACCCTAAGCTACAGCACGAACTAGACCACCCACGTGGAATAGAAAGTGAACGAAACAAAACATATTTTGTGGCGTAGCAGACACGACCGCAAGCCTTTAGCCTTCAGGAAAAGTGCTAATTTTCCCGAGTGGTCCCTCTTTTACGCCCCGGTATGCCGCACGCAAGCAGGCCAGGAGCCGTAATAATAAAAGACAAAACAAGACCGCAAAGCGCTCTTAAAAGAGAGCAGGGGATAAAGAAGTGCAGAGGGAGGAAACGACATGAAGGAAGAGAATAAGGGACGGGACGAGACCTTTATTGTCACCAGGAAAAGGGAGGAAAGTTGAGCAGAAAAAAGTATACTAGTGAAAAAAAACAAAAACATATCTTAGAGGGTATTTTATTCGATCTGAAGATGTATACAAACAGATTAAAGAAGTGTAAAAGTGAAGGGACAAAAGTAGAAGAGACGTTGGGAGCGGTGTATATGGCCAGACGAAGAGAGTACTTTTAAGGGAGTACATAATTACTTGAAGGGGACAAACATGAAAAAGATGTACCTTTAGGAATGAAGTTGCTATTGTAACAATCTGAGTGTTTGTTGAACACACCTAGTAAGTCTCTAATTCTTGTTGATAGTGTGCATTTGAGAACAGTAACTGTCACCATTACCACTCTAGTGGTTTGCATTTAGGATAACGATAACAATAACACTAAAGTTGGTATTGTAACCATATCCTATATTTCATGATCATTCTTGCTCTTGAACAAGCACGGTAAAATTATACCAGGTTAAAAATAAGAAGCAATCAGCAGCGACAAAAGCTAAGGCCACGGGTGGCCTCAGAAGGAAATCAAATAGGAAATAAAACGCCCGAAAGGTTTACCTTGATCGTGTTTATTAATATACTTTCCGGAGAAGAAAGATTTAAAAAGCAGTATTAATTACACTCCAGTGCTTAACGCGAGAGGGTATTAATTTTCGGTATTATACGGACTAATATATTCGATAGCAAGACGTGGGTCCTCTCAAAGAGTGAAATAATGAAAACGACAAAAGCTGAGATGAAATTCCCAAAAACAGTAGAATGCTTCATATGACAAGGCAATAAGTCAAATGAAAAATCAATTTAATATTTTTTCATTTTTCATTTTAAAGGCAAAAATAACAGAATCTAAAACCATTCATGAGCAAGATACCAGGGATGTTTCCCCAGAATCGCCTACGACTAGTAAGCCCAAGAGTCATCGTAATTTTGGTCGACTATTTGAAACTTAATTACGAAGGGAAGATAATGATGATATATCGGGAAAAATATTTGTTTATAAAACATTCGAGAAAATAACACTAGGTACGAATTTTCCCTTTGCAAAAAAACTTCTCAATGATTTATAAATTTCTTTTCGTTAACTCTAGCTTTCCCTATGATTTGAATAACTTGTACGTTGCGTTTCGCTACCTGTAATAAGCGCACAGAAAGCGTAGCATAATACTAAAACGAAACCACTGTGTAGCGACTTGATGTTAAGGTGGTTCCACTTGAGGCTAACGTTTTAATTATACTACATACAGATGAAATCTCACGACAACAAAGAATATATTGGTTGAATTTTACGCTCATAATTACGTCTTAATTGGCTCAAGGAAAAGATTATCAAAGACTTTCGCGCGGAGCGAGCTCACTTTTGGCTAAAAACATGGATCTTGGATAAAAAGGAAAAAGTTGGGCTCCTGGCAGCCGAAATGAGGTTCTGGTGAAAAATGACAAAAGCGTATTGGTTCATGAGAAAAACAAATGAATAAGTTTTGGAAGAAATGTGTGAAAGAAAAACCCTTCTGAATTAAATTCACCGCAGAAAACTCAAATGAATTTGGTATTAGCTCAGACACAATGAATTCCTCAAAAATATACAGGAGGGAAACGCGTAAGAGAAAAATGCAGGATGACCAAGAATTGTTTTTGATAATTGTTTAAAGTCAATCATAAAGTGCAACTCTCATATCGAGATGAAAATAATAACGGCAAAAATAAATAATTAATTACACCGCCAGCGACAAGTTTTAGTCTTTAGAACAATAACAAAAACAATCACATCTTAAGTAGCTGAAGAAAACAAAAAAATAGGAAGAGGTCCGCACAAACAGGTGAAGGAATTTCTTCTTCCCATGCGCCATTAATGACTAAAAGGAGGAAAAAATGAAGGCAGAGAACGATAAGGTTCGGGTGGAGGTGGTAGACACTTGTCATCATGAACGGGTTGGTTTTAAGAACGCGCCAGAAAAAATTCCAAACGTTTGTGAACAGACATAAAGCAGCATAAATTTCCGTTAAGTATAGGAGTTAAATATCTCTCTCTCATTATAGAGTAAGTCACGTTGAGAATAGACTTGAAAAGAGATATAGAATGGTGTAATTATTCATTTCTGTAATCCAAATAAACGAAACACTAGACACAAAACATATTTAGCGATATGTTTTCATGATGACTCTCCGGTGACCACGGTCACGATAGGGTTACCCATTGACCCCGGAACTTGGCCGAGAGCTACATAAGTCATTGGCATTTGTGTTTAGGAAAGTATAGGCCGATGATTGTTTCGACAATATCGTCCTGATGCAGTCCACTCATACCCCTAAAAACATGCGCGTGCCACACGGTGTCTCACTTTTTATAATCCAACAGATATACGAAATATGTCATAAATATGAATGCTCTTCACAAACTCTTTCAGTAAATCCACAATCATTCAAAGAATTAAACCCATAGTTTTTCATAGCTCAATATCAATTATAGTGTTGTACATAGTCATTTCACCGATTTTCATTACGAGAAAGGGTAAAAAAAATTGTTCAAGTGATGGATTATCCCAAAGTTCATAAAGAACGCATTTACAAGAAATATAGCGCTACTAGGATGCAATTTACTAAACTTAACAATCAATTCTGTGAAAAAATTAGTGTACCCCGGACAATTCCCTACAAAAGCAGAATCATCAACAAGAGTTTTAAGAAAGTCGAAAAATAACTCAATTTTTTTCGGATCCGGAGCACTGTGCGGTGTTCTTCAGGTGTTCAACGTTTGAGGTACTGCGATGTGAGAGGCTATAGGGACACTACCACATTGGTAATTTCCTGAAGAGGCATTGCAATCTGTAAATGACATGAGGGCATTCCTCCCGGTAAAGTATTCCGGAGGTAAAAATAGTCTCCCAATCGGATCTTCGGGTGAGGACTACTGGGAGGGGTAAATCAGTCAGAAAGGACAGATGCAGGATAGGGCAATAGAATGTCAGATCTTTACGGATGAGCGAGAAGCTAGAGAAAGCGAGGATGGAGGCGGAAAGGCTGGGGGTAGATACACTGGGAGTCAGCGAGATCAAGTGGACGGGGGCAGACGACTACTGAGCGACGGATATTGAGTAATGAATTCGGGAGACGACCAGAGGATTGCAGGAGTAGACATACTGAAGAAAGAATGGGGCAGAGGAGTGAAGTCAGTGTGGCAGTACAGCGAAAGGATTCTAATAGTAAAGCTGGAAGGAGGGCCCACGGGACGCCGTGATACTGCAGGTCTAAATTCCGACGTTTAGCCTTACGGAAGGAAAGGCTATTTATTAACATTTTAGTCTCGTTAAACGTCCATTTAGGAAGCATATACTTAACAAAGAGAAAATATATCGACATATAACATTTGCATCGGATTAAAAAGAAAATAAAACATTTTTCACCCTTAAAAATTGAAGTTTTAGCACCCCTGCGGTACGGGTTGTCGGTGGTTGGTTGATTCCATGTTAATTATGCGGTATACTTGCATCAAAAGGAAAAAAGTTTAAGCTTCTCAACCTCAACTATTGAACACAGAAATTTTGGACCACCCTACCGTGCATGTTTTCGGTGTAGTCCTTGCATGTCTGTGCATTTGAGTAGTTGTAAAAACATTTACAAAGTAACATGCCTCTAGTAAAGCGTCACTTGAGAAATTTTTCGTCCTGACAAGTTTTATCAGGATTTTGCTGATGAATATGTAGTTGCAGTTATATCAACTTAAGCAGCGTAATGTACAACACATGCACGTGTTAACTCACCCCCTGTCACATGCCCCTGAGATCGCTCGCAGGGTATTTTTTAGATTTAGATGATGAACGAAACTGATTTACAAAAAGATTAAGCTCTTTTACAACTCCAGCATTTCTAAGGCCGTGTTTCAATCCACAATGAGGTGGACTGACCGGACAAAATTTTCCCCGCATTAGGAAGTGACGTCGCATTATGAACCTTTGGGAAGAGTTCATTAGTTTAAGTCAAGAGATAACGGGTAAATTCAAAAACTATAACTTGCGTTCGATTGGTTGTGAGCAATTCTTCATATCATTGCCTGACGCTATCGTTCTAATTGAGGGTCAGGACTGCTTCTATTAATCTAATAGAGGTTCTAATTCTCTATAGTAAAAATATCAAAGATCATTTTAGTCTGTCTGCGTGAATCTTCTCTGAAAATGCATATGCACGAATATTACCGATATGTTTTTGTTTTTACTTCGTCGACGACCGCGTCCAGGTACGAGGGCTACCCATCCGTTCCAATTAGAGTGAGTCTAGAAAGAGCGTGGACAAAGTATGTCCAGGTTTTTGATTCGCGGCGTCATTTGTCCGTCAATGGTATGTTTTATTAACGCGCGTTCTTAGACGGAAACATGACGGCTCACGGTGGTGGGGATGGATTGGCCACACTCTTCCGTGTCTCGCTCTGGTTCCAAATCGTCAGTAAACCCCAAACATAATAGACCCATAGTACACAGTACACGCCAGTGTTTTCCAAACTTTTTCGAGCCACTTCTCTCCACAAACCTTTACTCAGCGCCCCTAACCATAAGCTTAAACATCATGGACTACATGACCATAGCAAGATGTTTATAAAAATAAAGCTGAAACAACTTTAGTGAAACTATTGTTTGTTTCAAATCTTATAGGGAGATAGTTTACTCATCCCTGGACATGTATAATCGGTAAGGGCTCAGCCTCCAGGGCCCCCTTGCAGCCCCCTAAGATGAAAGAACCGCCCTCCAGGGGGCGGTAGCGCCCACTTTGAGAACAACTGGTAGATACTAGGAACTGTACTTGGATTGGAACATAGCCTAAAACTTAACACGTCATCACATAAAATAGAAACCCAATGCTAATTTCTCCACCGTAGCTGAAGAATTATACAAATATTTAAGTAGGCGAATGATAAAATCGTTCCTCGCTTACCTCTTTCCTCCCAAGTTTCCACTCTCCGGCGGCCCAAGCCTCCGGCCCGAGGACTCCGTCGGCTTCGTACCCCATGCCGCCGCCTCCCCCCATTCCGTCACCCCCGTCCCCCCACCCGTCCCCATCCTCGTCCTCACCCCCGGGACCCTCTCCGCCCCCTCCGCCGTACCACTCCCCCTCCCCCCCGTCCCCGTCCCCATCCCCCTCTGCCTCGCTCCCGCCCCCACTGCCCCCCTCGCTCCCCCCTCCGCCGAGGCTCGCCCCACCCTCCCCCTCCCGCACGGCTATCAGCCTCCGGTTCTCCAGTTTCCATGGCAACGCCGTGAAGCTCTCGAAGAAGGAGCCGTCTGCTGCCTCCTCGGCCCTGCAATGGGAGAGAAACCAAAGGATATAAAGGGTTATATGTTACTGTGGAGTAGAGTAGGGGGTTAACATTCAGAGACAACAGGAAAAACTGATGCTGCGATGTCCTTTTAAGGTAGTTTAAGCGATATAGTTCCCCAGTCATAATGGAGACCTTATCCGAATTAAACGTTGAAATTTTTGAAGCTGTAATAAGCATGAAAAAAATATTGCATTATTAATAGTGCAAGAATATACTTGTACATGACTGAAACTCTAGGACATCAATCAAAAGTATCCACATAAGTCTTTGAGTTGATTCTTTTTTTCACGCGGTACGTTCAAAACTCCTTCACAACGGAAGGAGAACATGATTTGTTCTAAAAAATAGTCGAGAGAACATACAAACTACACACTGCAAGTTTTTTGACAAGATCTAGGTGTTATAAATGCCTCATTTTTAAATTGAGGTCTCCCTGGAGAGCGTATAATTTTATTTCCTATGCTAAATACGACGGTTTTGTTGAAACCCATACAGATTTCGTTTATTCTCTCATAATTTGTTTCTTCTGGGAAATTTCAATGCATATGAATTTGATGTACACATACAGCGAAACATGATTTTAGCAACCACCGACGGTTCCGCTTAAAAATGGAGAGAGTGGTCGTGGAGAGGGGTGGTCGCTTGATAGGAGTGGTCGTTAAGAGGGGTTTCGCTCTATTAAGAATTTCAGGGGTAGGAGAGCGCATATGAAGCCGAGAAGGAATATAATTGAAGAAGCATGGGAAGATAGGGCAATACAATTATAAGCGCTAGAACCCGAGAGACTGTCATTTTGACAAAATACTCCACACGCGTTACAATGAATTGTTTTCGAATTTCCAAGCACGAGTCAAAAGATTTTTTTTTAGAATATCGCCCCTTTCTACTTCTACGTGATTTCTTTTTGCAGTAAAGTATTATAATAATAATGGTCATTTACTTGAATTCTAGAACACAATTTTCAAACAACAATTTCTTGGTGCAAAAAGTATGAAAGCATTAGGTAGCCTCTAAGAAAAAACTGAGTTGAAACTACATTCAAAGCAATAAGAGGCCATTACTGGAGTGGTGTTAAAGGAGTATAATACACTAAACTTAATCAACAAGTTATCAGCCAAAAATATAGAAAAAATATTAATGTTAGTAAGATTACCTAAGCAACTAAGAAAACCTGACTTGTCCTAACTTCGCCGGAAGTTAAACAAGCTTGGATATTTTCCTATTGGATTTTATTTTTCGTAAACAATTTTTAGTAGCCATAGAAGACAAATAAAGCGTCAATTCTTTGGAACTACTTCATTTGGAATTTATTTATCCCAATAATTTGCCTATTACTTTAAGGGTTAAGATAAGTATAATAAAAAATTCAATTTATCGGGAGTTTTCTCTTCTTGAAAACAATTATCCATAAGAACGGCGTATGTATTAGGTAGATAAATACCATTTTTTCTCGTGTTTCCCCATTAAAGTAGTTCAAGCCACATATTATTTCACCTGAAAATCAATGAATTTGGTCTCATTTTAAAGAAAAATACCTCAACCTTCCGAAGGTACCAAAATATTAGCCCCTTATCACACTACTTTCCGAGATTATTTACGAAAAATACCAACACTTTTAGATGAGAAATGCAACATGTATGCACTCCAGAAAGACCTTATTTAAAACTGAGGAATTTATAACACTAGATCTCGTAAAAAAATTAACAGTGAGTAGACTGTACGTTTTCTCAACTATTTTTGAAACTAAATCATACAGTCACCTAAGTAATTGTTTCGGAATCACAAAAAAAAGCTTCCGTTTTGAAGGAGTTTTAAACTCACGGCGCGAAAAAAATGACTTCAATTAAAGACATACTTTCGATTAATTACTAGAATTACTGTATAAAACTATATTATTGCATCGATAAAAATGCAATATTTAATTCATTTGCCCTACAGCAGGGGAAATTAAAACGTATGTTTCGAATATTGTCTCGACTATGATTAGGGAACTATCTCGCTCCAGCTGCCTTGAAAACCTTGTAATTTCAAGTTCAATTCGCGATAGAAATACCACAGAAAAATAACATTTGGCTGATCATATCTAACAGAAGACAAACTTTTCTGTAAGTATCCGGAGTGTGAAAAAAATGACATTCGTGCCCTTTCTTGGTGGCACTACTTTAAGAGAGCTAGTTTCTTAGGCTCAACAGGAAAAAAATCGTCGGGGGTACGTTGAGAATAAGAATAATACCATCTTTAAATTTTTGTAAAACACTGGCTTAATTGTCAATGAAACCTTCCACATTTTACAGTTTTCAGTCACTCGAGTGAATGAACCGTCACTGAAACCACGGACTGAGAATCAAGTACATTTTATCAGAGTAGGGCACGAACCTTGACTATGAAAGAAATTTCGAAATAATTCACGTGACACACCACTCAAACCCTCAAAAAAGAAGAGTTTTCCAGAAATTTTGGAGGCGTACATCCGAGGAATAAGGATCATTTTCATAATCAACGTTCATTCATGGAAAGAAAAAAGTTCCATACAGAAATATGTAAAGAGCAGCTCATTTTATATGCTAATTAGATTGCCTCGGCTAAAAACTTGGCTGAAACTTAAGCAAGAAAATACGAAGGAATTCTATTAAGTAGAGGCGGTTAGAACTACATTAACATACTTGCAAAAGGGGAGTTGCAGCTGATGACGAGGGCAAAAAACATCTGGTGAGGACAACCAGAATCATTTTCACAAGTGTCGTCATGCACAAACATTAAGTTAAAGAAGAAGAACCTCATGTCTGTTACTTATCATCAGCAGCCATAAATCAAAATACTGGGATTGAAAACATTTTGCGGTACCTCACCATTCCATTATCTTTCAAGCCAATTCCTATTACCCACACCATTCCTTGACATCCCCCATAGCGTTATGGTCATACTTGGCTGAATTTTCAATCAATCAATCAATGTTTCTCAATTCCTAAACCCAAAGTTGATGCATGCAAACGTTTTTCTAGCACCTAAAATATATTCTCAGCTACCACAAGATATATACTTATGAAAAAACCTAGAATTGTTGAAAATGAAATTGAGTTATTGGTTACTTTTCCTAAAATATGTGGATATATATTTAAAATCTATTGCTTGAGGCAGTTGGATTGAATTACCATTTCACCTAGAAATCAATGCAATTAGTCTCATTTTAATGATAAATATCTCGCTCTTCCAAATATACCAGATTATCAGCCCCTAACGAACTACTTTCAGAGATATTTTCCAAAATTGCCAGAAATTTTGCAAGGGAAATGGTACGTTTATGCATTCCAGAGAGACCAAATTTTAAAAATAAGGAATTTCTAACACCTAGATGTCGTCAAAAGACTAACAGTGTGTAGTTTGTATATTTTATCAACCATTTTTGAAAATAAATTATATCTTTACAGCATAATTTTTTCAGAATCACAAAAAACCATCCGTTGTGAAGGAGTTATAAACGTACCGCGCGAGGGGAAATTAGTGAAATTAAATACTTATTTAAATATTTTCATTTTATTACTTCGAATTTATGTCATATAACGCTTTATTACTGCACCATTAATAGTACAATATTCAATTCATGAGTCCTACAGCACGTGAAATTAAAACGTATAGTTCGATATGGTCTTGATAATGGAACTATCTCGCTCAAGGTATCTTAATCCTCTTTAAGGGTCCCATTGACCACGTTCAAATATTCGTACCTTATTCATTGAGCCGTCATCCATACCGCATTCATTGTGATTGTAATAAGCTGTGTGTTAATGATGTAATAGTTATACCATGTAATGGACACTCTCGGCATATTAAGTTGAAAAGCCTTTTAAAAATTGGTTTATATATTTTTAACTTCCGTTCATTGATATATCAAGGAATTGCAGCCTTATTATAATATATTTCTTCTGGGGTGCCTAATTCCGCGTTACATGTGTATATTTTTTTGCTCGTATAGCAGCTTGAGTGGAACAAAAGCGCTGTTATTGTTATTAATACATATATACATTTATATTTCATCCTAGCTAGGACAGACTTCTTCCTCGGTAGATCTCTCCGTCCATCTGATTTTCATCAATAAATCCAAGACTTCCATCTTGCGGTGATATAATCTTGGTAGTAGTAACCAATTTGGCGAAAAATTAAAATGGAAGAACGATATAGCACATTGTGTTCACATGAAAATATTTTAACGACAAAGGGATTGTTTAAGTGGAAGATAACGTCTTCATTGACGTATAAATAATTCCTGACCGCGAAAGTTGATGGTGAACGTGGTTGAGGATACTCTTGAGATACTGAGTCTTGAAGCCCGTTTAACACGGGGTACGAACTTGCACAATTTTAAACTTCATTTGTTTCTCAATCTGTCGGGCAACAACAATTGAATTAGAGCAGTAGATATTTTTCCATATTCTCTTCATGCATCTGCGCATGCAATTCTTCTTACAATTCACCGATTTACGCAATGCAAATTGATATGCGCGTTCGTACATTCATCAAACTGTACAATTGCTTACCCCTTGTAAAACGGGAATAAGAAGACGCACCTAACCCTTCGGTAAGGAATAGTTCTGAAGAAAATCCTCTAGATGGCGTCACTCGCACCCAATCGAGGTGTTTTGACGTCAGGAGTCACTTACTCCGGAATAGATCTCGCTCAAGTTGTAGACTCCGGCGTGTAAGTGAAGGCAGCGCTGGCCTAAGATCTGTGAGGGAAGACTGAACTATTTGCGACACCATTCGAGCATATCATGACCGAAAACTGTTTAGGTAGCTAGTCAAAATGAATAAGTTACAGGTTTTGTCTTACCACCATGACGGCTGTTACTTAGCATTCTGATGGAAGAAGAATTGATACATCCCCCTTAGTTTAAGATTTTTCAATAATGATAATAGTTTTTGTAAAAATATACCCTACATCATGCCGTACTTCCGGTGGTTTAATTTTGCTTCGAGATAAATTTGTCTTATTTCACATGCGGGTCTCCCATGGCAAAGGTCTATTATTTATACTAAAAAAATTCAAGTTGATGCCATAAGTCTTAACCAAAATATTTGGGGTCGGAAATCATGACAAAATCGACCGGTCGAGCGGGTGTGATGCGTCGCCTTAAGAACACGAGGACGTGCATGATGACAACTGAATCAAGTGTAGTATACCAACATAGGTCAGTATGGTAGGAAAATATTTAAGCGTCAGCCTAACAGACTAGTTACAGAGAGAGTTTAACTTTTTGGAAAGTTCCATCCTCGGAAGGGAACGGCAACATAGGTATCTTAACCCTCTCTGGACGAGCGAGTCAAATTTGTTACGTTTAAAAATCATTGAAATATCTGCTTTCTAAGAGGCTTTTCCATTTAGTTGCATCGCAAGACAGAATTGTAACGCTTTGGACAAGGTGTGTGGAAAGTTACGTCTCTTTCGGCGATTTGTCAAACAATTTGAATAGATGAACGTGTGACGCCATTTACTGGCGATGACGTGCCTGATTGAGCTCTGAAATAAATAGTTTCAGCAGTCATATGAAGAAAAAATTGGGAAAGTTTAAGAAAAGGTACGTAATGAAGGTAATTTTAAAGTATACCTTGTGTAAATATTATTATGTTAAGAATGATTTAAAATTAATGCATACAATAAAAATAAATTCACATTTCCAAATAAATGTAATTATCAAATATATTGGAATTTAAAAAAAATGCTTAAATAGTACTTTGAAAAACTAATATTGAAGCAGTATTTTTTTCATGCTGATGTTACATAATTCTGTCCATAGAGGGTTAAGATATATAATATCAAACACACAACTATCCTTATCAATGATTTATCTATATTACTATAAAAGAGCTCTGAAATAAATAGTTTCAGCTGTCATGTGAAGAAAAAAATTGGGAAAGTTCAAAAAAGGTAGATACGTTATGAAGGTAATGTTCAAGTATACCTTGTGTAAATATTATTACGTAAAGTATTATTTTAAATTAAATATATACAATACAAATACGTCACATTTCAAAATAAATGTTTTTATGAAATAAATGCGAATTTAAAAAAAAAATGCTTAAATTGCACTAAAAAAAACTAATATAGTAGCAGTATTTAGTTCATGATGATGACGTTTCATAATTCCGACCAAAGAGGGTTAAATGCACTCGCGAAAAAAATTACGTTTTCCTTTCATTACTAGAGATGAGGGCCATGGTGAGGGTTAGTCCTACATTAGCATGCTGTGACATAGGGTGAAACATGACCCGACAAGCTCCAAAAAGGAAAAGGCGAACAGACGTTCCTCACACAAGTGCCCTCATGCGCGCGCGACACTTCTGGGGACAAGGACGGCGTGTGGCGGGGTGAGTGTTTTGTGGGACACCGCAGCAAAAATCCACCCCAGCCGCCTCTCCTGAGGTATGGGAATTTAAAGCGGAGACCGCCGACGAGTAAACAACCTTACTCCCCCCCTCCACACGCACACATTAACACCGCACCGCAATTGCGTGTTTACAAGGTGAAAAGCAAATTATGGCGATGAGCTTGCGGTTCTCGATCATTAGTCCTCGCCCTGTGTAAAATTTTGCTCGGCATGGAAGGTCCTGCCGTAAAATGGAATGAATGCCATTCTTCCTCATTAATGATACTCGCAGAAAATCGTGACCTCTATCGGATGCGATGAAAAAACACCGCTAATACTCGTTGTCTCCATTCATTAAACTTGAGAACATAAGGTATTTTTAGGCTATAAAGAGAGAAAGAATGGAATAATATATTTTCTGTCCAATAGAAGCAAACTTGTACTAATGGATAAATGTTTCTCGGGTGTTCAATCGGCTACATAATCGGCTACATACAATCGGTTAATAAGTACAGAGTACTTAATGTAAGTACTAAGTAGTGTAATGTAAGTAAGTAGTAAGTAATCGGGTGTTCAACCGGGTCCCGAACGTCGGGACTTATACTTACCCGGTGGAACACTGGAGAAACATATATCCAGCAGATATGCTGGGAAAACCTATGATCTTTCATATTGGATTGGAGTTTGGGGAGGCGACTGACAGCTAAGGTCATTTGCGCCGTAGGGGACGGGTAAGGCAGGGTGGATAAAAACCCGGCGTCGGCATTAGCCTGCTCTTAACGAAAAGCGCCAAGGGGACCACGGTTTAACGTATCATCCGACTGACGGAGTACTCCACTTGAAGAGCCTTCCACAAGGCACTCAAGTACGGATCGGGTTTCCTCTGAAAAACATCCTACTCTGCAGGAATTTGAACCCTGGCCGTCCGTATGGTAAGCCAGTACTCTAGCCACCACACCAACCCGATCCCCATTTTTCATATACTAATGGATTTTGGAAACCTGGTGTTGGAGGCGGATACCCATGGTCAAATAAACTGATAAGAGAGTAAAAGCGACTGAAGCACATGAATGCAAAAAGAAGGCATTCATGATAATTCGATCACTGCTGAGTTTAAAGAAAATAGGACTTCCAATCATGAAGCATCTCAAAAAATTCGGGTGGAGTGTAGCAGTATATGGTTGAGAGATATGAACCATGGACGTTGAAGGCTTTCGGAAATAGGTGCTGAATGCGGATGCGGAAGATGAAATAGACGGATAGAATCAGAATAGAGGAAGTCCAGAGAAAAATAGAAGAAGAGAATACCTCATGGAGCATTATGGCCTTGATGCATATGCCACACTCAACGCGTAAAGAGGGACAAATAATTAAGAAGCCCAGTAGGTGGGAACTTTATGAATTAGTGTTAAAATAGGGACTTAGGCTCAAGATAATTACGGCATGGGTAAATTATCAATGTAAACTAGATCTAACAGCGACATTTTAGCCAGGGTGCTTTCCCCACAAACTACTAAATAAGTGACTAATGGCGTTGTACATACCTTGGTATTATTAATGCAAATAACATCGTTGCACATCATTTAGATGGAACACAATTTTGTACTTTGGATTACATCAAGCGCTAGCTGAGCACGGATTGTAATGCGTATTGGATATCAGCGTGATATTTGGATACAACAGCAATGCGAGGAAGATACTTCATTAAGATATTCCTTCAATACATCGACGCAGGCTAATGAATTCCGTGTTTGCCGGAAACAAGAAAGCCTTAATGTTAAAAATTGGTGAGGGTTTCAGCTTTCATTTGCAAATAAATAGTCAAAAAATGATCTCGGAAGGTTGGTCTTCGATTGAACAATTTTAAATGCCTCTTACCAAAGTTTGCATATTCATTTTTGCAACTTTACAGCTTAAATATTGAAAAAGCGCAGCACATAACAAATTATTTTTAACTGATATGATATTGGAAACTTTTTTGTACCAAAAGGTGAAAAGTTAATATTCAAACATTGATTGCGCAAAAGTTTTGCTAAATAGGCTGAGCACAGTGTACTTGATAAGAGCAACTATGAGATAGTAATCTTTATGGTTAATATATATAGTAATTCACTTTTATGGAAACATCTGTTGATTACTATGAATAGTAACTTTAGGGGAGATACGTTACCGATACAGTTACTGGGAAACTTTTATTGAGGCTGTTTGGGGCACTTTTTCAGAAAAAAAAGCTACGAGTGTCCAAAATATCTTTGATGGGAAACTTGAAGTTTCCTCTTTGCAAATAACAATGAATTTCCGAAGAATTCAGGGAGAATAGGCACTCAACGGAGGTGAAAGTTCTTCGTTCGACTTAGCGCCATAACCTTATCGAACGGGTATCTCAGCTGGCGTTCAATACTATCAAGAGGCGGGTTGGAATCCCTTCAATTCCCTGGTCTCAGAGCCACTTGTGGCACGTTTCCCGAGCATTCACTTTCACCAGTTGCCGTGGAGCCTGTGAGGAGCAAATTGCCGTGACATTGGATTCAAACATGCTTCCACGACAAGAGACGTAGACAATGCAGTTAGAGGCAGGAGAGAGGATGTGAACCAGATGTTTATTTGCCAAAAATAAAGGAATTGAATGCGATTAGCGTCAATGTTATTAGTTAAATAATTTTCGTATGCGTCAATGTATTCGCTTGCCAAAACAATGGCATAACTTTCCTGGAGTTCCAATTACAGTGAAACCTGCCTTAAGGGGAGACTGAGTTAAACGGAAACCTGTCTTATCCTGAAAAAAAGTTGGTTCCAGCGATCGTAATGAGGTTTTACATGCAAGGGTAACCTGTGCTAAACTGAAACTGTCAAACGCGGAAACGGAATCCATTCCAGGGCACGTGAACCTGGGTTAAGAGGAATTTAAAAGAATTAGCAGCATATAGTCTTGCCAAAGGTAACACTGATTTACTTAACATCTAAAATGGGGCTATCGACAACGTAGAGAAGTGTATTATACTGGAAAAAAGGAAAAACAGACAAAAAGGACAGATTATATGCGTGTTTTGAGATCGGTTTTTATGTTAATTACTTCAGATAAATTTTTTTTACCACAATGTGATAATTTTTCATTTTTTATGATAATTAGTTCAAATAAAAAATTAACGCACAAACGCGTCGAAATAAAATGGTTAAAAAAACCGTTACAGGATGCATGACTTCGAGAAAATGACTCGGGTTGGGAAGAGGAAAATTTCAATCCAACTCCAAAATTAGGATCACGGTAACGGATGTTCTAGTCCAAATACAAGTTTTTTGAAGAGGAAAGATACGCAAAGGTAGCGGGGACAAAAGTATCTCCAGGTCTACTCTAGAAGCGAGATGAAGATGCTGATGTCAAAACAACACGCGTATAAAAGTCTTAAATATACACTTTAATCTGTGTTTTTAATACTAGAACACCAAATATTCTACTTCTTCGTGATGTTTTTCTCATAAAAAACTACGATCAAGACACACGTAACAAAGTAAACTGCAAAGTGACGTCAAAATCAAAGCAAACATGGCAGCGTGCTTTCTTGAGCCAGCGAAGGATCAAAATATGTCCTTCAAATATATTCTACAGCTAAATTATACCCGGTTTCATATACCCTGATTACAAATGTTGTCGGTATAAAAACATTAGTTCATTCTATTTCAAAACGGTGAAGTTCATTTCAACTAACCAGCCGTCTGATTTATTATTCCGAACCCAAATTTTCAGGTGACATCAAGTTAGCGTAAACGTTTCATGCAGCCGCTAGCGTTATTCGGTCGTAAGAAAAAGCAGTGTTATGACGTTTCAAACTTTTCCGACGGTAATAATTAGTATTCCTTTTTCGAAATTATCTTTCGATAGTTAAAACAACAAAGTTGCTACATAACCCTATTTATCCGAGGTCATGAAAAACGGTCGAATAAAAATTGCAGTTCACCGCACAAATGGGCAATGCATGCGCCTCCGAGCATGGGGGCCAGAAATAACACCAATATACTCGGATATTCTCATTAAAGACTAGTTTAACTGGATGATATTAAATAGCCATGGACAATTAAATTATAGGGGGTTATATTCCTGCAGGAAGGAAGTTCACCCCTCCACGTAAGATTATAAAATAAAATTATGTTAAAAAATAAACTCTTCCGGCACACGAAAAAAACTGAAGTTAAATCATCGTGGAGGAAAACGCATTCATTGTTCGCTGCGGTTGAAATAAGTTTTTTTAGTATAAATAAAAAGGAGGCCACCGTAACAATTTGTAGCTATATGTAACTTTAATCCTTGCATTAAAGTTAAATCCAGTCACTAAAGTCAAAAAAATTACAAAATACGAACTTTTTTAAGCTCCGAAATTGAAGGTAATACCTCATTGACAAAAAAGCATTGCCATCATCAATGTTGGTTGTTTAATTTTTTCGGCCGTCAGCCAACACACTTGAAAGATAAATTTTGTTTTTCAACAATTTTATTTAAACATTGTGAATATATTTTTAAAAATAGCAATGCTCCTGAATACTTTGAAGGGTGCTTTATTTTGGAAAACCTCGAAAAACGAGTAATAAATTGTACTGACCTATGACCTTTATACCATAAAAAGATAAATAAAATGATTATAGTTTAAAATAATTATGAATTACGAAAGTCCAGCCAGATTTTTATTTTTTGATCTTTTAATGCACACGTTCTGAAGATAAATTTTGCCAGTAAAACCTTAAATTTAAATCGTGACAGTCAATTCTTTTTAATAGCTAGCCTCTTGAATTCTCCTATAATTTTTAATTGCGATTACTTGAAGAGAAAACAATGAGGTCGCAAAAATTTTCATAACGGGGAGGAACGGCGCGGAAATATAATTGCGCTTTACTCAATAAGTCATTTTGACAAATGTGCCGCGAAACAAAAATACAATCATTATATCAAAGATCGTTATTTTTTCTACAGTATTCTGGGAATGATTGTTGCAGAGAGCAAATTAAACGAAGGGGAAATCTGGACTTTGACCTCTGAGCTACCATCCGTTTTAACAAAGCGCATGAGAGACATTTATATGTCAAACAGGAAGAATGAACATCGAGAATAAAATATCATCCATCAGGCACAAGGAAAGAAAAATAATTGGCCATTTAAATTCTGGTTCCATGTATATTCGAAATTATTATCTGACCTCAAACTAATATAGATGCATTACGACTACCTATTATTTTGAGTATAAATTGAGTCTACAATTATTGTTCACAGAGTTTGGTCACATTTTTCAATTCTCGTGCCAGATATTTCATCAAGTAAAGTTGTTTCATATACAAAATTTCACCTCTCATCCAGCAAGACTTTTCCGGTCAAAGTGCTCTTCTTACATTTTGTTAGCTATTTTGGCTCAACTATTCACTAAGGAGCATTTTGATTGGCTGTCCTATTTATTTAATTCCCCTTCAGTTGCTCTGATTGGCGTTTTGTATTGCTGAATAAAAAGATATTCTCCAAAAACGCAACAAGAATACTTCGACCTGAAGATGCCTCCCGAATTAAAGGTATAATATTGGCTATAGAGCAACAAAACAAAAGGAAATATCCAGTAAATAGAATGAAGTAAACAAAAAGACCTTGCGGAAAGCCGAGGAATAAGTGATTGGGAAAATGTATTACTCTGGTAGCGTTCAACTTAGGTTAGAACAGCAGCTTATAAACGAATGTTTGAAAATAAATGATTTAGCACTTTACCGGCGAATATTATGAGTGAAATTCTCTCGGGATTCACCTACCCTGATTACCCTGATGACGATGGAAGTGCTATCCATCGAAACGTTGGTAGCAGCCAAGACTTTTATCCGGTGTGAATCCCGAGAGAATTTAACACAGAATTTTAGAAAATTCAGACTTGAGTTCATAATCACATTGTATTTGAACTATATGGCCCTGAAAAATAAGACAGCATTGGTACAAACACAGCATGGCGAGGAGCTGTCATATATAAAGGCTTATTTAATGTCACCGCCATTTACAATACAGCCAATCATCAATTAATATCGGCCAATATAAATAAACAACTTTGCAAGTGTATAAATTATACCTAAAGCGCTAACGTTGGTCAATATGTTCATGATGATTCTGCCGGCAAATCAAGGGACAGTGGGTAGAACCCACTGTGTACCCGCTGGGTACCAATGCTAGCAGTGCTCTTGTGCTCGTATTTTGTATTTAGGTCTACGATGATACCATGCAATGTCCTAAGCATGTATAGGGCCAAAATAAATCAAACCCTACTGCTACTTTATATTCAAAACTAAGGAATTTGCCCCGTGTCATGATATGTGATTTCCTGGGAGAAATTCTGTCCTGGTGTCACATACAATCAACATGCAGGAGTTAAAGCTGAAATCTTACAATATTTCTTTTATTTGCCACGAATTTATGGAAAAGATGAATTAGCGACCTAGTGGCCGGGGGAAAGTGCTAGGCTCTGGATTGAAATTGGATAAGTGCTACATGCCTGGTGTGGAAACACCCCGTGCCTCTAACCCTGGTGGTGGTTTTCAAGGTATTTCGTAGTTGTAGAGGAGTATTCCGCCAAATAACACGACCAATGAGCCAACCCTGATTCATATAGGTCTGCTCCTTATTCAACCCCGCTCTAAACTGGTGACATTTGAGTGAGTTTTTGGATAAAAAGAGGAAAAATATGTGAAACTGCAATTTCGAAACAAACCACTTACGCTACCCAACCCTAACTACGGTATAGATTTTTCGAACTCACCTCAGAGAAAGTAGTGTGTATTGTTTCAGTCGCGAACATGCACCTGGTTTGATATAATTCGCATAAAATTACACAGCCGTCAAAACGTCAAACCTTTAGCCGTTTTTTGGTTGATATAACATTGCTAATCGAAAAAAATGATATTTTGTGAAATTCGAAACCAGATTGCTAAAAAACTGACACTACTTACAAAGTATTCGGACATTATTGATGGATTATTACAGAGTAAGGTAATTACCTCATATTATCATGTTGTATTCATACTCAGCAACTGTAACGTCTTGGAAGAGGCGAATACAACAGCGCGCTACAATACGATTTCTATCCACAGATTTCCCACTACAAATACTGATTCAAGGAAATAAACAGATACAACTTTTCGCGAGAAATTATTCTGAAGCACAGAAGTAATCCATTCAATACTGAGTGTTCACAAATTTTTATGTAAAGACACGTACATTGCGGGACCAAACGTGCCATGGTAATGAAGGCTTGTATTAGCGATCAGAAACGGAACGTGAGATGGAATACGTATCATTTCGGGTATGTTTGCCTTTCTTAAATGAAAATATTCTTTTTAGTTTTCAATATTCATATTTCACGGAGGATTTCAGGCTTCCCCGGTGAATAGAATGAGTTTACTTCCGAAAACCAAACCTGATGAGTTGCGGTTGAACCATTCGAGGTATTTTCGATAAAAAGGTTCGACATTTTGGCGAGTTTAAACCACAAAAAAAAAATTCGCTCAGGCATTCCGATCGATACTTTTTCTCTCGAGCGTACTGTTGATGGATATGGACATCTCGATTAGAGACGCAATACACATCATATCAGACCACTGAGGTATACGGAGAGGGCATTTGCTATGCTGACTAATGCTGGGAGCTGAAGCCAGTCCGCCATCTTCGTTGACCCTCTTTTTCCCATAACATTTGTGGGCCAACGCATTAATTTTGCAAATTTACCAGCTTTTCCAACGAAAACTTACTAGAAATAAGTCTGCACTTACTTCTTTAGACGTGGACTTCATCAAAACACGATGAAGAAATCCTTGTGAAATTTAAAAGAAAGATCATAAGGAGGATCTCTTAGTATATGCCACACTTAAAACTTTTATTTATGACCTAGGTTGCGATTGCCTTGCAATCATTTTCAAAGGATTGAAAATGATTGCAAGGCAATCGAAGCCAGATCGATATGATCTCGGACCGATCTGAACATTCTAAGCCAGCCGACTCGGATCGCCCGGTTTGCCAATGCGAAATTCATTGAAATATTGATTTGAATCAGCTCATGGAGATTTGTAATCTCAGACTGGCAGAGAAAGCGGGCCGAGTTGACTCGCTTCTCATATCGATCTCGCTAGCCCGTTGCGTTTACCATGGGTGCTTTCGATTTAGAACGGCGATCGCCGTTGATAGACGGCAGTTTCGCAAATCGATCTTGCTTTGTTCGGCTCTCCTCACAGCGGAGAGCCACCTATAGCCGTTGATACACGGCTATTCCACTAAATCGAAAGCACCGCAGTGTCTATAGCCGCAAATCGGAAGCACCCCATAATGAGCTAAAATTGATCTGAGTTCGATTGGTAAACGTAATGATAGTACCCTCTCTATAAATCTCAATGTATCACACACATAAGTAGTCCATTCTTGTGGGTAAAACTCACCAGAAACTCACTCCACTCCTTGCTGTGCCACGAGACCCCTTAGTTACGTACCGGGGATTATGTCCAATTATTTGAACAAAACGCCTCTGATTTCTTAAAATGTAAAACCGTTGTAAAACCCGTAAAAACTATATTCAGCGCTTACACCAAGACTGAAACAGCATCACACCAAATGTAATGAAATATTGCCAGCACGGGCACTCAAAAGAGAGTAAAATGAAGGTGACACTACCGTGAGACAGCAGCGGAAAGTGGAGTGGTAGGGTGCAGGTTTTATTCGTATTTCTCGGAGCATAAAGATTCGGATACTAATGCATAATGCACGGAAAGAGATGGGACATGACCGATCGAATAACCATCCTACGCAAGATTTGAAAGTTTTGCGCCGTTGAGCTATGAGAATAGCTCCCTTCGGAGCACGTATAGATCGGATATCATCCTGAAAATAGTGTGTGCTCAACCGGGTTTTCAAGTAACAGGCTTCATCCGGGTTTATAACATGAATCTAAGGCTTACGTACTACTGCATAAAATATCCGCTTAATTGAAAAAAAAACTATGCATGGCTCGTCCGTGATCACATGAGTAATTCACCATAAGAACACGTAAGCATAGGACAGAAATTTCCAGAGATATTTGACAACTTTTCGGCACTATAACTAATAATTTCAGGCTTGACCTTGCGGAACCTCTCCATATTAGAAATTAAAATATTCTAGTAATGGCCCACTAAATAGATTTATTGCTTACGGCCCGGGTTTCGTCGCATAATGGCATCTTCAGGAAACAAATATTATTCCACATGCGTATATATACGAAATCAGGTGAAGAGGAAGGAGGGGAAGGAAGGGGAGGGAGAAGGGAAAGGGGTTGGAGTGTGGTGTTATGGGTATGGGGCAGGTAGGAACGGCGGGGGAGGGAGAAGCGTTGGGGAAAATCCGGGTGGCGGGAGGGGGGAGTGGGAGGGAGGGAAAAGGAAAGAAGGTACCGCAGGTAACACACATACATTTTTCTAAGAAATTTTAATGTATACTAAGGTCGACGGAGATTAGCAAGTCCAGGCTATTGATGAGGGTGCAGTTCAAATGGAGGGGGGGCCCTTTGTTGATGCTCACTGTTGGTTCATTTACTGAGAAAACCTTGAAGAGGGGGAAGATTATATACAATGTATGCACAGCTAACTGACGATAGTCGCTTTGCGCTCGAAAATAACCTATCGCTTATGTGCTCGAAAATAACGTTTCGGTAATTATAAAGTATTTGTGTAATTTATTTTCACATTGGGATGTAGCGTCAACAGCGCAGCAAATTCAGTCTATGCGATGATGCTAATGCAATGGATATTCCGTGTTCCCTCTCATTTGTTTGCCGAATATAGACTGTTGATGTTACTTCTTGATACTTTCTAATGATTGAAATGTGAAAGTTCACAATGGAACGGAATACCATAGTATAAGGCTTTGAATATTAGGGTGAGTTCCAAAACCTGCATGTAAACGAAACTATTTCGTTTTTTCCCTTTCAAATCCTGTCACGTGCATCCGCCACAAGTAATTGAAAAGAACAAAGTATATCAAAATGCAAATGCGAAAGAGGGAGATTAAATGTGAGAACAAAGTCTAGCAGCAATGAGTCAGGACGTTGATTTTATGTCAAAAATCTCCGTTTAAATAGATGGATGCATAAACGTATGTAATCACTTGCTTTTTCATATACTTAGCTAATTCAGTGACAAATGTAGTATTCAGTATTTAATTATTAGCGCTTAACTTACTAAAAAATCACAATTTTTCACAAAAATTTCTTAGTGTTTCCTGCAATTTGAGTTTTAAAACTGAATTTGTGCATATAAAATGCTGGAAATTCTTGGCAACAATTGTTACAAATCTCCCAACATACTGGCTACTTGAAGACATACAGATGTCAACTGTTTCGCTAAATTTGAAAATTTTAAGCATAATTGTACAGAAGTTACAGGTTTTTCATTCTTCTTAAAACCTTAAAATTATCACGTGGAATTTTTTGAAACACTCTCCTCCATATCATATCATTTATGCACAACGATTTATGTTCTGGGGTTTTCAATAGGTTTTTCCGTCGAATGAGAACACATGACCAACCCCAAAGGTAGTCAACCTAGTTGAAATTGTCTCTACTTCAAACTACAAGGACTAAATTGACCGACATTCTTTAAGGAGTAATAAATACGACACACTACTGACCAAACACATCCAGTGAGCTTGAGTTGCCTTCAGTATTTTTATGTGTGCTTAAAAACCCATTTTCCTGGCCCGATGGGCACATGGAATAGTTTGATCGCAAGAGAAATCTGGGGACGAACCATTTACTTGACTCGCATGGGCCATAAACAGCCCGCGGAGACCCCTCAAAAACTCCAATTTCAAACCCGTATTTCGAAAGAGAGATTTAGCGGACGAAACCCACGATAGTCGCTTTGCGCTCGAAAATAACTTATCGCGCTCTTTTTCCCATTTTTTTGCAGACCCACGCGAGAACGATTTCATATAAATCCGAGAGAAACCCGAGTCCAATAAAAGTCATCCTTTTATTACGCGGGATCGCAATGATCCGTGAGGAATTGAAATAAGTTGGAAAATAACTTATGCTCAATGGTGAGTGAGCAAGTAGGTGGCGGAGAATGTGAACTGTTCTGACTTCACTGCTGAGGTAGCCGGCATGAGCCTGTTGCGAATGAAATCGTTTATATACCACGCATCCATAACAACCGTGGTCCCACCCAGAGCTATAAAACCTATTTTTTTTTTAAATTTGATGGCCGATTGAAATGTAGTGTAACACTTATATCAGAATATTCAAGATTTCTCACCACCTACCTTACAATTGAAAACTCTGTCTCTTATTAACACTAAATGGACGAGCGAGTTAAATTCGCTACGTTTCAAAATCATTGAAATATCTGCTTTCTAAGAGGCTTTTCCATTTAGTTGCTGCGCATGACAGAATTGTAACGCTTTTTGGATTAGGTGTGTGGAAAGTTGCGTCTCTTTCGGTGATTTGTCAAACAATTTGAATAGATGAACGTGTGACGCCATTTACTGGCGATGACGTGCCTGATGGAGCTCTGAAATAAATAGTTTCAGCAGTCATATGAAGAAAAAATTGGGAAAGTTTAAGAAAAGGTATGTTATGAAGGTAATGTTGAAGTGTGTAAATATTATTATGTAAAGAATGATTTAAAATAAATAAAATGTGTAAATATTATTATGTAAAGTCTAAATATTATTAAGTAAAGAATGATTTAAAATGAATACATACAATACAAATAAATTCACATTTCCAAATAAATGTAATTACCAAAAAAATGCTTAAATAGTACTTTGAAAAAACTAATATAGAGGCAGTATTTTTTTCATCCTGATGTTTCATAATTCTGTCCGTAGAGGGTTAAGATATAAAATATCAAACACATCTATCCTCATCGATGATTTATCTATATTACTATACAAAATTTGAGTGGTGTCTGTCTATCTGATATTATTTGCTACCTCTCGAAAATCTTTTGAACCAATTGAGCTGAAATTTTGCTAATTTCCAGTGCATTCTTAGGAGTCCTTTGGACTAGACGCTTTATTTGCAACACATTGAAACATATTAATGAAATTAGTAGCTAATGGGGAGAATCGGCATGTGAGAATCTTGATTCGATATGACTCGTGAGTTTATTGAGTTAAATATTTTGGTATCTGATGTTATTCCATGTTAGTCAGGATTTTGTCGCAAGAAATGCGTATACTAATGTACATCAGCTCTGTAAATCAATGTAAATGCCCTGAAGAAGTTTAAAAAATGAACCGAAATGTCAGCGGCAAAAACTGTTTAGTTAAAAATTAATGTTGACCAAAATCCTCAATAATATGATTACAATAGCAATTGACTAGTGGCCGAGAAACTAAATAGAAACACAGGGAAAAGTTGTTACGTTGATGTAAATGGCACACAATTTTACCGCCACATTTCTCGAGGAGATTTTCATTTTAATGGGTGGAGAAAATTTGTACAAAGGTACTCATTCATAGAAACTGTTACAGGAAAAAAATCAGACTGTAGAGGGAATCGAGCTTACTACGCCAATTTGACTTGCAGAGTAAAATCTCAGATCACCACCACGACACCAACTATCTCTTATTCCTAAGGCACTTGTGGAAAAATCGAATGAGAAGTAGGCGATTAGAGGTACAAATTATTATATGTTTGTAGTATACCTGGAAATTTGTTTGTAGTTTACATGGCATAGGCAATTTGTTAAGTCTTTGTGAATATCAGGATAAACATCTACAAATCGGTCACGTACGGTCACCAGGCACAACATAATTACTAAGCTGAAAGTATGACATCTGAAAACTATGAACTTAAATAAAGCGTTTTTTTTATATATTTCAATGCTGGGCAACTTTCGCGCGCATGCTACATTGGGATGGATAATTTTACCAAAAAATTGGATTCAATTTCGTAGGCCATGACGTCATTTTAAATCCTAAGGGATAGAGACTCCGAATTGAATGTGGAGACAACGTGATGAAAGAAAAAGTTGGATGAACGGGAATGGAGCGATTCGGATAATGGAGGGACACGGTAAAGAAAATTGAAAGCCAAGGCTTATTGCTTGGCTGCTTATATGTGGAGGAAAAAAAAGAACGAGTCCATGAAAGGTACGGCGTATCCTTGCTGAAAAAAACTCAATATCTCCGCTGAGTAAATATAGAACTAATAAGAACATCTGGATCGTTTCATACCTTTTCGAATTCTTTACCAACGGGAAGTCATATGCCTGCCAAAGATAAAACGAAGGGTTTACGAAAAGTGGAGGGTGAAAATTTAAACAGACTGAAAAAAAGTACATATTTTATGAGATATCTGAGATGAATTGAAGAATAACCAATGGCTCATAAAATGCACAAAATATTCATTACAAAATCCTTTGAAATGTCACACATTCAAAAATTGTGATGCAGCAAGAATGTATTTCACTATGGGTACTAGGTTCACTATTATCAACGCAATGCTTCCACTGTGAAATGGATGACTTGTCATTACAGAGAATCATGGTAAATATTATATTCTGGTTTGAATTTAATGCGAAATCAGTTGATAAATCCTACGTACAGCATTTGTGATAGAAACTCAAATACGCATAACGATAGTAATTTTAACCAATATATTTAAGAATTTTTATCACATTTATTCCGACGGATGTCAGCCTATTTCGAATTTTTTTGTTTATATCCCTGTTGAATGATTATCAATGGGTTGAATACCGTGAGAACAAAAATAATTCATTTTGTCCTTATTTATTTCATTTCTGGAAACAGGCGAGATGCTTCAAATTATTTTAACCAAGAACATCCAACATATTAAAAAGAACTATTTAAAACATACTAATGATTAGGATGATAGAGATAAAATTATAACTTTTACGCAAAATAATATAAAATTTAAGTGTTATCAGGCAATATGATCAGGGAATGAGATACTGTAATGGATGATTAGACTATTAGCCTATATTTTCTATCTAAATTCAAATTTATAGTCAATTCTGAATCTGCAACTTCTCTAAAAGGGACACTTAGGTTTTTAACACAACTTAGTTTTTTACTCAAGCTGAATTGGAAATATTATTATGAATTCATTAGAAAACTTACGCATTTAAAAAAATGGCGGACGTATAAACATTCTGAGCATTTATTGTTTTTATATCTCACAAAAGTATTCTTAAAAGGCTCGAAAACAAAATGGAGATATTGCATAGACTTATGAGTTCCCATCGTGGCAAGGAGAAATTGTGTTGGTAACAAAAACAAACCAATTCACAATCTAGATGATCTGTACTGCATGAAAAGCAGACTGTATCAACAACGTACGCCACTTCCGATTTATTCAGGGCAAATGGAACAATACCAGGACTGGAGATTCAAAATCGTGCTATACATACAATGCGAACATGCAGGAAGCTAATAAATAAAACCACACTGGTCATTACATCCACAGAATAGTTTTGGCTGAAAAATAATAACAAAATGTGGCAGTGGGAGAATTAAATTTAAAGCTATCCAGGACTAGCGACGGAGTTCCACTTTTACGGAGCCACCCGCAATGGACAAATGTGCGAAATGCCACAGAGAAAAAAATCATCCGCATTGTTGTTACATTGTATGTCCGGCAGTCGAGAACATCTGGTCCGGTAAAGTCACAAAAAATCCTCAGAAGAAGAGGACGCCTCGATAGATAAACTGGCTAAAGCACTCATTGCCGGAAAAAGTAAAAACAAAACTTAATGAGGTTAAATCATTGGTTTAATAAATTCACTGATCTAAAACATTGTATTAATGAGCTTTCATTGCTGGTTTATATTTGTCAGATTATACTACCGATTTACCGCAAATGAGGTGATAATATACTGCTATTTAATAAGGCCAATGTTTTCTCAGTTTGCAGTATTTTTTCTCAGTGGCCATAATTTTAGGTATAAAAATTATAATTCCACGTCGCATTTAATAAAAAAAGATACCAGTAGTCCAACATAAAGCTATTGTTCAGTTTCAAATATATTTTCATCATGAATTCAATCACATGCCACGTCTCATTTTTCCTGGAAGCATCGACACATTATTTTTCAATCGCACAGGTTATCTTTCCCTTTAAAAAATCAATAATAAACAGAATTTATACAAATCATCATCATGATTAAATTAATTTCAGATTATATACCTTGAATTATATAGCTAAACAGAGGTGGGGCGACGAACTTCACGAGAAGCCTTTTACGCCATATTGAGCCTCCATAGAATACTATGATTATTGTATGAGATCTTGAAACAGAACGGATATTTGAAAGACTGTTTCTCATGTTTCCACAAAGCATATGTTTCCTGATTTAAAATAAAATATTTGCAAAATATATTTTAATTTGGAAGACAATACCGGTATCATAAGTGCTCAAGAGTAAACAATATGCTTTTCTATTCTCACATGTCATTCTCTCCCTGAGATAGGTAGTATTTTTTTATTTTTATCATTCCACTGGTAAACGGTAGTTTTTGTTTAAAGTCAGAAAAACTCCTCCCAATTTTCTACTGCTAGTATTAACTACCTCAAGTAATGGTACTATCAATCTCTAGTATCTCCTTTTTCGCCTCACCATACGATCTACCCTTCTTCAACTCGTCCATAAAACCTATTCTTCCTCTTCTCCGCTTGACCATCTTTCTTACCTGTAACACAGTCTTGAGCGACCCATCCCCCCCTTATTAAATCCTCCAGCCACCTTGCCTGACTATCCCAGATTTTATTCAGAAGTTTCCTTTCCTCGCCCACTTTTCCATGCAATTCCTCGTTCGTCTTCCTTTCCGTCCACTGCACCTTCTCTATCCTTCTCCACACCCACATCTCAAACGCTTACAGCCTATTCACGTCCTCCTTTCTGAGGGTCCTCTTTCTGCCCAATAAAAGTTTACGCTCCATATCAAGCTGATATAGCTAGAAGAAGATGAAAATGTTTTTTCCTATCAAATAAACCCATATAATTCCAATTTCTCGGTAATAAAAATTTTGTGAACAGCTATGATGATAATAATGTTGATAATTATGTTATTTCCTCTCATGATAATGGTAAATCACAGAAACTAAATACAGTGGAAGCAGCTCAACTTTGGCTCACGACCGAGTAAAGGCAGCAGCGGTCTCTGGTATTTTAATAAATATATGATATGCATTATCCACTCGTTGGGGAACACGGTTGTGGAATTAGAACATAAAACATAATGAAAAGGAAAAATGAAAGAAATTTTCAAAGGTCAATTGAAAATGATTGCAAGGCAATCGAAACCTAGGTCGGTAATAAAAATTTTAAGTGTAGAATTTACTAAGAGGTTTTCCATTTTCATCATGGCTGAAGTAACCTTCCACAAAGTTACGCCTTCAACCATTAATTTTATTAGAATATAAGGTTAAAAGTCTATTATTTGGGCTGTAGGGAATAGATGGAACCTCGAGGCGAGAGAATTCTCCTCCGCAATGAAAGGGGCTGAGGACTGAATGAAGCCTGAGAGAGCGGACCAATAGAATGAAGAGAAACGAGGAAGAATGGTTTCGCGAGATAGAGGGAGAGAGAAAGAGAGACAGAAAAAAGGAAAGAAGCAGGACTGAAGCCAAAAACGAGAAAGTTTTAGGAGGATTAGATGAAAGAGAGAGAAGAAAAAAATATAAAAGGGTCGCTCGAGATTTTTTTTGGCCCTAGAGGCAAGAGGGAACAAAAGGAAGGAGTGAGGAGTGAGGACGATGAGATGGAAAAGGATTTAGGAAAGGGCAGAAGAGAGAGGAGACGAAGTTGTACAGTTGGGCGGTAAGATGGGTGGACGAAGGCTGAGGGAGTGACTTAGGTGCGGATTCACCCGGACCTCAATTACAGGAAGTGCGGTAGACCTGGCCGCAGCCAACTTCCGGAGCTGAGTGACTCCACGGCCTGAGAAGAGAGGCATGGTTAAGGGGGCAGCAGAGAAGGGAGCCATTCCGCCACGAACGACCGAGAGAGGGCAGTGGCTCCGCAGGAGAAGAAAAGGATAAATTAAGAGACGAGGCAAATCTAAGTTTTTGGCTTGAAGAACAACGATAAAAGACCAGTAGAACTTTAATTACTTTTGAAAATTGAATAATAATAATGGGTGGATAGATTAGCCACCAACTCGTGAATCTAAGTACTTTTTCATTTAAAATATCGCACTGTCGCGTAAAAATATCGAATTGCAGCGCAAACAATACGTTGAATATCGTATGATTAATTTATTATCATTTTTTCCAGCAGAAATATGACATTTCGCTGATTAAAAAAATATTTAAAAAAACAAAAAAGCGTAGCTGCCCACTTGTTGATCAGGGAAATGTCTTATTTAAATGTTGAAATTTTGATTAAATGTCTTAATTATGAAAAATCAGAAGACTGAATAAAACTTCATGATTTCTGAATCATGAAATCATACAGCTTTATTGATTTTTCTGGTTTAACGAGACGATTCTTTTAACCACATGACATCGCATTCAATTGATGACATTTTGTTATACATAGGTATCGAAGTTGTCCCAGCAAAAATAGGAGCATGAAATGGAGCAACAGGAAAAAAACACAATTAGAAGGAAATTGGTACGGTGGTTAAGATATTAGAAGGAGAGCGTAAGCAAACGAGGCGTCCACTAATCTACATTTACATACAGCTCCGCGAGCCGCCGAATGGGCCTGATCATGAATATACATACAGATTGTTAACTCCTCGCCAAAAATGTTGCCAAGAATTCCGCACGCAAAGAAAACAATCGACTTCGTGAATTGCGGCACCGACACTCTGTAACTAGTGAGGTTGTGCGGTAGTTCAAATGAAAATGCAGTCAATAAATCATAAATTATTACTACTAGCTGACCCGTTCGAATATTTCGCACAGTATGCAGCTTCTTCCTGTTTCTTCCTTCTTTCTTCCTGTTCTACCTGTCGAATATTTCGCACAGTATGTAGCTTCTTCCTGTTTCTTCTTTCTTTCTTCCTGTTCTTCTTCCAGTTTCTTCCCATAACAATCATATGTTATTTATGTTTGTGTTAAAGATACATAACGTAAACGTAAACGGTAAATGGTCACACCGATTGCATGTAAAATGTAAACAATCTTACTAAACGTTGTGTTGATAGATGGCGCCTCCTACAGTCTTTTAAGCACGTAGCCATAGCCAACATATTAGTCGATTATATTTTCAACAGATGGAACTGTTTTTTTATAATTTTTTAAATAAAAAAAACTTTAATTTTAAACCATTGTCTATTTTTCGCCAATATCGGGGAACATAAGCTTTAAAACGATGTTTGAATCATTAATTTTGATGAAGAATTATGGGAGTTATGGCGTTGCGACAAGAAAGCACATTTGAGAAATAATAAATATGATTTGCCTGCCGGTAACCATAAATATAGAATAGAAAAGAATAGAATGTTTATTGTTCGGGGAAAATAACTCCCATGGAACATGATAAAAATGCAATTATTACAGTAGTCACAATTGAGCCATAACAAGCTTTCCAACATCACCAGAATTATTTTTGTCACACCAGATTACAATTACAATTTCATATCTCTTGATTATCAGATGAATATATTACACACATAAAACATTAAAAAAAGAAAAAATACTGAAAATATACACAGAATACAATGTTATAAAAAGAAAAACAGAACATTAGCAGAATATTAAATTTATAAAGTAAGTTTTTATTCATCGGACAGGGAATGTATCCACATAGTTACCCTATATTTGAACTGTGTAAAGTTCTTAATAAGATATATAAAGCAAAATAAATATATAATAAAATATAGAACGAAGGCATTGAGCCACAACTCCAAAAGAACCAAAGAAAAACCATTTATGAATCTACTTCTATTATTGTTTACTACTGATGCTTACTACTACGACTCTGACATTGTCGTTCACGATATATGAATTTTCCAGCATCGCTGACCTGTGAAATGTTTAATTTCTCTAAATTTTAAAATGAGGTATGTGAAACAGGCTTCCGTAAGTCTGAGAAATTCATTATACATCCACAGATTGTACATGTAAACGCGATCATGTTAGCTGGATACTTTGTTTGAGGTTTCACTTTCACAGAACACGTTGACGAGGGAAAAATCGGATTATCAAAAATATTAGAAAATGACACAACTAACCCAAATAAACACCAATTATTTACATTTACAGAGTCCATGCGTCCGCTTTGAATAAGTCGAATACCAAGAGTTTTTTCACGATCTCGATTCATTTTAGCCAATTCAAGCGAATATTTGAATTTACTAATCTTATTAAATCCATACAGACGCTGCTAATGAAAAAATAAATCTACCATCATAAGCCAGTACATTTCAATAGTCTGCACATACCGTCGTCTTGAACAGAATATTCTTGTTCAGCTAAGTTTGGCATATTCGGTCCTCTTGAATCGGTACCCTGATTTCCAGCCTGGGACTAAACATTTTATGAATGCAGAAGGCATTGCAAAATCTTGAATAATGCCGAGCACGCTGAAGTTTATTTCGGTATCTGACGTCCGTCGACATGGGCTCACGATGGATGCTTCATACGTCTCTTGCTCAGTTTCTATACCAGATCTTTCCTCCCTAACACCCACAAAGTCTCTCTGAGATGTTAAAAATAATCAGCTGTTATTTAAAACAATTCGCATCTCATCTACTGAAAATTAATAACTATTGCAGTCTCACGTTAACGCTAATTAACAACGGGCATTTACGAATCGACGGAAGAAACTTTCTGCATGGCAGCGCCGAAGAATGGGTGAACTAAATGCGGAAATTTAGGCGACATGTTGATTATGCAACGATGGCAAACATATTAATCCATTATGTATATTCCCGTGTCAAGGTTTAGAAAATTACATATTGGGAGGTAAAATGGTGAAATGTATTATAAGAATGTTTTATATGGAGGTCAGTTGTAGTTATGGACACTTATTGTGCGTGAAAAGTACAAACTTTTGTACTTACCTGTTCGTCAATGTATCACTCTATTAATTTATCACTTCCGTTGGACCAAGAAATGCAGTGTTGCGTCAAAATAGTATTCTCTGTGTCGCTCCGAAACACACCTCTTCTGAATTTCTCAAGCAAACCTAAGTCCAACGCGCTGCCTCCAAGTCCTTAGCTACTTCCAACTTAAACCCTCTAAAAGAAGTCAATCACTATGTGTTTGCTCGTATCAGTTTATAACGAAAGACGCACCTTGTATTTTTTGAATTTGTTGTAATAAATATTCTGTACATAGTCTCAAATGCTCGCGGGGTATATGGTGTATGGCCTAATCAAAGCAAAGTAGTACCTCACTTTTACTTTTTCATCCGAGGACGTTCCAATCACACGGTTAATAAATCCTTGAATAGGAGAGAATAGATAGGGATGTGAGAAAGGACATGATGATGAAAGGCAGTTGGAAAGTGTGGGTAAGAATTTGAAGAAAGGTCGTCGAAGAGTAAAATATGGCTTCGTGTGGCACAGAAACGTGGGCTTGTGAGAAGAGAGGAAGAGAATAGGCTGCAAGAGCTCAAGATGTGGAGCGGACTTAACGTGAATCAGAAGCGTGGTTCATTAGAGAAGCAGACCCGAACATACTAGAAGTCTTCGAAGCCTGGTGTTGGAGGATGATGATGAAGATAAAATCGACGGATAAAATAAGAAATGTTGATGCTTATAGAAGAATAGAAGAGTAAAGGTCCATGTATGACACTTGAAAGAAAAGATGAACCAGATGGATGACGCTTATTGAGGCACAAATGACAGGAGGTTAGGTGTGGGGAGGTTGCGTCGGACTAAGAATAATACAAGCGAGGAAATAATTGGTGTGGCGTGTGAGGAGAGGAAACATCTTGTCGAAACAGCTCCACTACCAGTATCCCCTTGAACCGCTTGCCTGCTGTTAGCCTTTGGATCCAAGAACCGAGAATTAAGTATATTCTCAGTAATGATACACTGAAATAGCCACGAGAAAAAAATCGCCCTGGCCCGAGAATTGAATCACGGACCTTCGTCTTTCCGCCGCATTCGTAGCAGGCATGAACATCTCCGTCTTTATAGTCAAGATCGGTATAACGTGCTGATAAAAGGATACGGTCGCTTGGGTGTGGCTTCTTTAAAGCCCTCATCACCCTTGCGTCGCCATCTCTGATGGGTCATAAGGGCTTACGATCTAGTTCCGTTCTTTCTTTCACAATTACCTCGGAAATTAGAATGCCTAGGCAGTGTAGTGGCCTAGACATTGACCCGGATAGCCAAAGGTCCGTGGTTCAATACCTGCTCGAGACTGACGTTTTCTCGTGGAACATTTAACGTATTTTACCGCCGTCTTTGCGTTAGGCTCGAATACACTCTTTTAGAACTGATACTGACAAGCTTAACACGGTACAATTTTAAGCATATACAGCTCATTTGAAGCGGTAGAATGTATCTCTCAGTCGAAATTATGAACATTCATGCTGAAATCAACTCACTTGGTAAAACTTTCACATATTCTTAAACGCCAAACAGTTTCCAGAACAAAGTGTCATCCTAAAGACAAGTAAACACAGGGTACCATTCTCAACTTGAGAACGGCACTCTGTGCTGAAACTTCCGTCGGTAAATGAAAACAAGAGTTGGAATTTTTGTAATAGAGCTAATTCCATTTCCTATACTGAAGTGAATATCGCAGAAATGGGTTACATAGGAATGAATGAATAATGACGATCACCGGACTGGTACGATACTTAAAAACTAACCATAATTATTAATAACTCACCCCGTACGAAATTTCCGGCATGATTCAGCTTTCAGCATGATTAAGTGTCTTGCAGTACTCTTTATCAATCGAATTAATAATGTTAACCAGTTTTTATACACAGTAAGTGTATTTTTGTGGTACATGTTTGACGAGTGGTGCCATTTTTACGGCTATTGGAGAATTTTATTTTTATCTATCTAGAGAGGCCGTAGAGCTCAATTTCCTTTGATTTAATCAGTTTTTATATCTTCAATATTGCACTGCATGGTGGCATGTTCGTCAAATAGCACTCTCCTAGTTTCTGGCCTGACTGCGCTTTGTCCTGACTGCTTTTGGCCTGCGCCTAGCGGTCGGGGAAACGCGCGAAGTTCTGATTTGAACTGGGATAATTGCTGCACTCCTGGCGCGGAATCAACCCGTGCCACACACCCTAGTGGTGGCTTGCACGGTATTTCGTAGATGTAGATGGTCATTATCATTGGTCGTTCAAGAGGATGAACGACCTATGCAAACATTATTTGACTGCAGCTATCCACCCCTCCCATTCTAATACTGGGTCCCTTATTTTCTGGTAGTTCCTTCTATGTACTTTCCTCTTTATTTGGTCCATGAACTAATTCCTGTATTTTCCTCTGGGGACTTTTCCCCTATATTTTGCCTTCCATTATGTTCGTAACAAATCAATTGTGCCAAAGGGTGTGTCCTACACATCTAGTTCTTTTTACGATAGATTTAAAATGCCATTTTTTCCACGTGCACTAAGGGACCATAATAGTTGCGATAGATCAGTTCTAGGATAATGACCAGGGTGAATAGGTTTTCAGGTGGTGCTAAATATATTAACATGATTATTAGCTACAAACCTCGCATGTAATCTCCGGCATGAAAAACTCTTGCATGATTTCTACCTTGTAATGCAATTTATCTGTCGCATCAGTAATACTAATCAGTAGATGTATCTTCAGTAGTGTACTGCATGGTAGCATGTTCTTTTAGGTATCACTCTCCTGGTTTCTGGTCTGACTGCGCACTGATGTCCTGATTGCTTTTGGCCCGCGCCTGGCATCCTGGGGATCGCGGTTCTGATTTTAACTGAGATAAGTGCTGCATGCCTGGAATCATCCCGTGCCACACACCATGCTTGCACGGTATTTCGTAGGGGTGAGTTATTTGAGGAGTGTTTGCGGCAAAAGTAGGATGGATAGGGTCAGGAATGAGTGGGTAATGAATGAATGTGGGTAAGATGCTCCAGTAATGGACATAATATATGAAAGGAGCGTGCTTCGTTAGCTTGGCCATGTTGAGAGAATGGATGAGAGTCGAATAACGAAACAGATATATAAGAGTGAAATGAATGGTGCGAGAGGTAGAGGTAGGCCGAGAAAGTTGTGGTTGAGGAAATTTTTAGGAGGAGGAATATTAGGAGTCTTAAAAACAGGAGCGGGTGCACGAAGCAGTGTATGGGGGTAAATTAAGCAAAAGAGGTTTGCAAGGATAGGTATGTATGGAGGAAATTATTGAAGCAGAGTTAGGTGTACAAATATATATTTATGAGTGAAACTTAGTGATTCTGCCTACCCCGGAAGGGAACGGCGTGATTGGTATGTATGTATGTAGATATTTTTTCTTTTGATCAGCGCTTTCTTTGAACGCTTTCTCACCTTGGGCTATTTTCCGCTTGATGTTAGTAGTATCTAAGTTCGTAGATGTAGAAGCACTATAGAAAATATCGCCGGCATAGGCGACGCCGCATCGGAGGGCCATCACAAGGCTAAACGCGGAGAATGTTAGAGGAAGCGGGAGCGATGTCAGGAGGCTAGATTGCTTGTAGTGGATTTAAAGGGTTTGTTTGGCTCACGAGGGGTTGACGAGGGAAGTGGTTGGAGTGGGCGAGGGAAACGAAAGTAGGGAGGAACGGAGAAGGGAGAGAATTGGGCGAAGAATAGATGGCAGGGAGTCTGAGAGAGAAAGAGAGGGAGAGAGGGAGGGAGAGGGGAAGGAGAAGGAGACGAGAAGTGACGAGGGTTAAGGAGGAAGCTATAAGGGAACGACGGGGGGAGAGAATGGAATTTATTCTGGAGGGAAGGAAGGGATTGCCCCTTACCATGCCAGGGATTTCGAACCTGTGCGTGTACGAGCACAGACTCACAGAGATGCGCAGGGATTTCAGACCTGTGTGCGTAAGTGGGGAGACCTACTGCGAGGGGCAGGGGGAGGGGGGGGGGGTTGCGCCGTGAGGAATGCACAGCATCGAGAAGGTGGAGGAGGATTGCGTTCATTCCCTCTTTAACAATTCCAACTATTCCCGAATTCTCCTCCGTTGCCATGGAGTTAATGCCGTCTCGAAAACCCGTAACAACACACGGCAGGTGTTTTGAATAATATTTGTGCGCCGAAGCACCAGCTCTCTCCTCTGCGAGAAGTTGAACAACCACAGTTATGGAAATTCTGCGAAGTGAGCCTCTTCTTCAAGGAGTGCGAGAAGAGAATGAGCCTTTAATCCCTTTGCAAATTAGCGAGGGTTGAAGTACGACTTTTTAAGTGATGATATCCGGCATCGTACTCAAGAGAACAAATACCTTAAGGTAGATTGAACGAGATATCACTTCACCTAGAATTCATTGAATTAAAATTCATTTCCCACGTTCACCAACAAAATATACAAACTTTCCCAACATTAACACTACACACTTTGCAATTTTTTCTAGATATTTGGGAAAACTAGAAGCCATTTTTAATTGAATACGATACGTGTGTGCACTATAAAGATATTTTAGTTTAAAAAATGAGGAATTTAAAACGCATAGATGTCGCCAGAGCATTAACAGTGTGTGGAAAGCTCAAATATAAAAAAGAATAAATTTAGAAAAATTAATAAATAACCGCAGTAAAAATAATTTTTGCAG
Organism: Ceriagrion tenellum; assembly: GCA_963169105.1. Taxonomy (NCBI): domain Eukaryota; kingdom Metazoa; phylum Arthropoda; class Insecta; order Odonata; family Coenagrionidae; genus Ceriagrion; species Ceriagrion tenellum. Next base: position 53,704,259 of record OY720644.1, read on the forward strand.
AAAAAAAACCCTTCTGCTTTGAAGGTAATTTTTCCGTGCGTTGAGAAAAAAATTAGTCAAGTAAAAGACAAGATACATTTATGCAACTACTTTGGGATAAAATTGCATAAAACTATTTTTTGGTATCATTAATATTATAATTTTTACTTCATACTTTCTTCTGCTGCTATAATAAAACGAAAATAAATTTTGAATTTGGTGTCTATTAAGACATTAGGGATAAATAATTCTCAAGATACCTTATCAAATGATAACAGCATTATTTTGTTCTCTTTAATTAAGTTTTACGCGATTATGCTCTAAGTAGTCGCTGGCATCATATTTGTCGCAAAAAAGAAGAATATAGGATGTTAGCTTACCAATAGCCGTAGAGAGTCTTATCGTCGGGTGATATAAAGTGTGCTGTACTGAAAGCATTATACGACTATTGCAGTGCAACAATCCTGTGATCTTACATTAGAGCACACAGAGCTCTTCAACATTATGCTAATAACCTAAAAATTAAGGCATTTTTTAATAATCCGTGACAGATGCGGATTAAAAGCATAACTTAATGACTGCAAAGACTTGAGAAGGTAGAGTGTACATATCGTTGAAAATTAAACCATTCCAGAATTCCCTCACAGTGAATTAATTATTCACCGAAAGCCAACAGCATCACGACAGAATTCTTGCGCTATGTTCGTCTGCAAAAGCATCCGTTCTCCTCGCCAAGAAGTGAAAAAGCACATAAGCAGATATTCCGAGAATTTGAGTCTCTCCTTTCAGCTATACAGCAAGGATATGACCCATTCATAGTTTCACAAATAAACGATTTAAATTTACTTCAAATATGAGCCCTCAAATTGGAAATAACAGCGTTAACTATGCCCAGATTCTCCAGAGCTACAGAGAAAATTCTTTCGGAAAAAGTGATATAAACAGCAGCTTTTCCTTATAATATATGTCTGCTAAGCGCCAGTTGAACAAATTCCAATTCATCCAAAAATCCTGCCAATTCTGCCGCGTTTCAAGCAACGCAGAAAGACTTTAAGTCTTTCATGCCTTCGAAAATTAACGTGGGTGAAACATGGAAGCCTGCTTAACGATAGGATGAATGGAATGAAAAATAAACAAGAATTTGGGGAACCTATTTTGTCAATGTTGGGTCTTTACATTTTCTTTAGTTAGATGCAAAACTCGTTTCCCTGTACATGGATGGCGATACCTTTTTTGGTTCACTAAGCTAGAGATTAAAACAGCGAGGTTAATATCTCAGTAAATCGGGATAGATTAACTTAGCTATTGCATAGCAGGGAGAAAATTAATTATGCTTATCTCGATTTATAACAAAAATCGACCAAAACCCATTTTGTATTTAGAAAGTATATCAAGCACGACTCCTACTCTCGGTAAGTCGAAAAATACAAAGTAGTAAACGGAACGAAGAGGATATTTCTTCATACGCCACAAGCAAGATAAGAGACTTTCATCCCTCACCACATTTACAATAACCACTTTAATGAAATATATTTAGCGTTAATAGAGTAATATAGATAGAATAGATAACAAATAGAGATGAATATTAAGTATTGATTTGATTAGGGTGGTGTATTTTATAGTCTTCAATTTTATAATCACCAAGTTTATTCTAAAAATTCCAAGGTATCCATTTTGTCATGAAAAACTGTGAAGTGTACTACTGCAGATTACCTTTAGAGTATTTCAATCCTCGTTGGAGTGAACTTAAGTGTTGCTAAGCGAAATTTAGACCACAGCGAGAATCGTACAAAGACAAATATTCAAATATTTGTTCGCTATTAATTTGAAAAAAAAATAATTTTTGTTCCTCTCCTCTCATGAAAAATATTTAGAATTATTTCCTTTCTTCCACAGAGGTATTGAAAATATCTAAAAAATTCTATTCCATTAAATTACTCAGCAGAGGATCTGAAGTCATGAAAAATTTGCCACGCCTATTTACCTTTTTCCGGTCATCCAAAACGCATACCTGTCCAAGCAACGGGGAACTAATGCAAAGCAAAATCAAAATGACAAAGACTTAATTGTAAAAACACTAAAGAATTATTGCATGAAAATATTGGGATATCATATCTCCAGCATCATTAAGTTTCTTGTTCTATGTTAAAGATTATTCTATACGACCCTTCCTTACAGATTCAGGATAGATTGAGATAAATATACCGTGAGTATAAAAGCAATCATGAGAAATATTCTTCTTATGCGACTATCTAAAAAATAACAGAACTAGCAGATGGACGACAATTAGAAACGTGATCAACAGAACGAATTTACCATTACTATAAGGTGTCTATCTTTTTAAATGATTCTTTGCACCAAAACAGTGCGCTCGGTCAGCGGGGAGAGATTTAAAAGATCGAAAAAGACGAAAGATTGAGAGTCGAAGAAAGAGAGACGGTTGAAAGGGTGCGCCCTGGCACATGGTCTGAGTCACAAAGACTAAGGGAGAACGGATGAGAATTGGCGGTGATGGAGTGAGATGGCGCCGGGGAGATAAGCGTGACACGACCGGGGGAGACTGTGAAGGGGGTGATTCAGGGAATGGCAGAGGGTCAAAAAGAGTCGAGAAAGGCGACGGGCGAGATACTTCTTTAAGAGGGACCATTGTATTCGCGGCGGGAGAAGAATGAAGTGCGGGAAAGGGAGGTGAGAGACGGTTGAATATATACGTATAAGAAAGGAGAACGAACGAATGAACTTAAATGTACTTTAAGGTGGTTCTGACCTCAGGGCCACTTGTTCTAGATATTCTGAATACTTTGATATAGCACATTAACAGTACGTTTTATAAACTGAGATATTATGTATATGTGTAATATATAAAAACGAATGTTTGTTTGTTCTTCTTCTGTGCGTTCCATTTCCATTCATCAGTTTACGATGTAAATTTGATGAGTTGTTGTGCGCGTGCGTGCAAATGTTTATGAATTATTTAATTCATTGTTCAATAGGTGGAGCGCGAGTCGTTTCAACAAATGAGTGTTGAAACGCGAGCTTCTCAAACAAGCGAGGAACGACAAGCAAGCAGAAAGAGTCTTTCGTAGAAACGGCCCTGCGCCAAGACGGCTTGCGCCGAGGTGTCCTAGATCCCAGTTTTGAACAATAATAAGGTTTTCTAGTGGTATGGATGGCTGAGGAAACTCGGACCTTATATTCCAAACAAAAACATTTGATGTAATAATTTTTATCAGTATACATTTGTAAGAGTTTATTCTGAACATGGATCTGGTACGAGTACAATTTATTCCCCCTACGCAATGAATTCCACAATTATTCATCAAATCAATTTTTGTAAATTTACACAATACCTTGTCATAATTCTAATAACAAGTTTAATTCTACAGTTAAGCTTCAGGAAATTGTGCGTTATATTTTGTTGTACGTAGGAATATGAGTATTTCAGCACCGTTCATTTCGTAAATGAACTTTTTTTATCGCCCATTCAATAAAGAATTACCAAAAAACTCATCCTCAATGGACAAAAGCATTTTCAAAGTGGCACACTGTGTAATAATTGTTTGACTTTTGGCATCCGGCCGTTGATCTCAAAATCGTCCATCGCTTGAATGGCCACGACAACCGCTTATTTCGCGCATAAAAGCAACTCCAGCCGACGCGCGATATATAACCTGTTGCTACGCAACGCCAAAGGAATCAAAACAGTCATTATCACCAGTGTTTTCCATGTACGAGCCATCAGGCTCGGCGATGTAAGGCCATTCAATACCATACCGAACAGGGCCAACTGCGTAATTGAAAAATGCGAACCTTTTCCACTCTTCGCCATTTAAAATGCACTGATTTCGAGAAAAATAATCATAAACTACTTTTACGTTTTATACTCTTAAACTCGTAAACCACTTTAATGGTTTACAATGACAAGTTACTTCCTCATATTTCTTCAGGAGGAACTTTCTGGGGTGAAAACATTTTTTCAAGTAGGGATTTCTGGGTTGGTTGCTGTTTAATGTAATTTATGTTGGCGCAAAAAATATTATTTAAAAAAATTAAAAACAAAAAATTTAAAAAATGTTTAATGTAACGGAAATGTATATACAGAAGAGCAACCAATAAAAAAATTGAATTTTGTTCACATTGCCAACAACATGCTTCCGTAAGTCACTTGCCGAAACCATTAAAAATTTTGCAAGTGCACGTTAAGCAGAGCCGTTTACTCCAGCAAGTTACCTCAAAAGTGCTTACTGCAAGTCACTGGCGCAACAAACTTTCCCGGGTAAACTAGCCTTAAAATTGAGGCAAGCAACTGGGAATTCGCATTGAATAACGAATACATTTATTATCCAATCAGTATAATGATGTAACTTTATTTGAATTCTTTAGTTTTGAAAATACAATGAATTTTTTTCAATAACTAACTCCGCTGAGTTACGCCTGAAACACTATTTAAGTTCTTATAACGAAAAACAAACTTTGTGACTCCACATAACATTACTACATTAGGAGGAACCTTTATTTTTAAAATTCCCGTTAACCTATCTTGATTTTAACACATATCGCTGCGTAAGATTTTTAGTATCTAATAGAATTAAAATATAACTATGCCATTGGTTATAAAACGAAGATTTGTCGGTTTACAAACTATGATTTTTTACGTTGAAATTCACTATCTAACTGGCGGTGAGATGGCATCTCTTCACATAACTTCCATCACTATTTCCGCCCGAGCAATATTGCTGAATGAATGTTCCAACGTTGCCAAGGCAACTTCTGCCGTTTACCTTGTTCATCAATTTTATTAGCATACTAATTCAAAATTTGGCATTTAATATACATTACTAAATGTTTTAAGACTGAAAATAATGAGACCCTTCCCTCAGTTTGTTAAAAAATCATGATATCATATCCTACGGAAAAACGATGGAGACTTGACACCTATTTAGTATAATTATTGGTTTGTGTTAGGGGGTAAAGCTACGGTTTAGCGCTTTGTAAGGTATGATTTGATCCTAAGGAGAAATTACATAAATTTGAAAAATATACGAGGCAACACTCACTACGTTTACCAGTCGAACTCAGATCTATACGAACTCGGACCACTCCGAACATTGTAAGCCAGCCGACTAGGATCGCTTGATTTACCAATGTGAAATTGATTGAAATGTCAATCTTAATCGGTTCATTTCGATTTGAAATCACAGACTGTGATTTCAAATCGAAATCACAGTCTGTGATTTCGATTTGAAAAATCGGGCAGAGTTAGCCTCCATCTCATATCGAACCCACTAGCCCGTTGTGTTTACAATACCAAGCTGAACCGGCCAAATCGATCTGAGGTCGATTGGTAAGGGTAGTGACTAAGCTTAAGTTCACTCATTACAGCAAATTATATCTATCTTAAGAAAAAAGGACTTCGAAGCATTGGCTGCTCCTTAAAATGATCTGGGTTTTGATGATCAACGTCAAGGCAAGGTAACAGGTAACAGATCTCAGATCGATCTGATCTCTGACCGATCTGAAAATTCCAAGCAAGCCGACTTAGATTGCCTGGTTAACCAACACGGAACAATCGAATCTATCAGTTGAAGCACGATTGAGTGATTGACCCGATGTGTAAACAAGTGCAGAATTAAACTTTCAATCGCATTACTAGTGAACAAAATTGCCCAATTAGAGATAGAATTGCGATGTGCTACGATATCTTTAACGTCACTTACTTCCCTCGCCATGACTGCACTCTCGTTACAACTGGTTACAACACACGCCTTGAATAATAACGGTTATATTTTGTTTCCCTATTAGTCCGGTAAAATTAGGTTACGACCCGGACAAAAATAATTACCGAGTAAAACCTTTTCCAATGTCTTCTGGAACTTCCCCGGATGACTCTAAAAAAGTCCCAAGAGCTCCTGATGATCACCAAACCGGTACATTTTACTGTCTTCTACACTTACCTTCTTCACAAATAGGGAAGGATTGTCTTATAATTGTTGTCTTGTTTCATAAAGCATTGTTGATGTCGACGAGCCAGCGGCGAGACGACGCAAGTTGGTGTAGAAACCAATTCCTGTTGTTTGTTTTTTTTTGTAGTTCAAAAACCTTGCGATATCACAACATAATTTATGTTATTTTAATGTCTATGACCACCAGAAATAAATGCAGTTTCTGACACCAATTTTAGTCTGTGTTCATCCTTTCCGCTTAACACTTATAACAGCGAATCTTTCCCTCTTAGAAAAACACTGGATAAGACAATCAAATTCCAGATGTATTCCAGGGGAATTCCAGGTGTATTCCAGGGGAATTCCAGGCAGCCAGTAATCTGGACACGTTTGAGTGACGACCTGAATGTGCCCAGCTTTATTCGCAATATCATTAATCATGAAATCACAGAGTACAGTGAAATCCGGCGATACATTTAGCATGGTGAATTAATTTCAAGGAATTTCCAAGTTTTTCTGGATTATATAATTTTCAGCGGGTCAGTAGTGAAATTGAAGACTTTGGTAGCCTTTGTCCTTAAATTCCTGACAAAATGATATGAAAATCATCGTTCTAACTGAATTTTTAACAAATTTAGAATTTTTCCAGGAAATCTCCAGATTTTTCCAGGTTTTCCTGGATAACGTTGCTATCCCAGTCAGGAGCTCTTGGGACTTTTTTTACAGTAATCCTGGGAAGTTCCCGAAGACATTGGAATAGGTTTCACTCGGTAATTATTTTTTTCCAGGTTTGCGTTCAAATCCAACTCATTTTACCGGACTATATGACCACCAAAACAATATCGTGGAGCGCCACAAGCGCTGGTGCAGATCGATCTAAAATCTCAGACTGGCTGAGAAACCGGTCCGAGTCAGAGCCTTGGGAATTGAAAATGTAGCCTGACAACCGAAATATCTGTAATTGAAATATTGCCTATCCCTTCTTTGTCCTAATTTTCCTTGGGATAGAATGATGGAATAGACGAACTTATGGGCATAAAAGAAGAATATCCATTATATTTTCAAAATTTAAGGCATGTAATTCATGAAATATATTTGGCTTCGTGGTGCTTTGGGTTTGACTAGATTTTATCATAGTATTCACCCGAATTGCGGATAATTATTAATTTAAATAAAAAAATATGTATAGGAGAATGCATGTTAGATAAGTAAACGCAAGCTGTTTCATTGTAAGTTATCGATGCAAAACATCGTTAAATTGCAAAATTTGTTTGTTAGCCTGTAAACGCAGAAGGAAAGCCGGGGATGACAAAGATGGTGGACTGGCCACGCCCACGTTGAAACTTCTAGCGCTGGACACAATCGAAAGCGTTCTCCATATCAACCTCAATGATACCTACCTCAGTGTAACAGAATGTAAACTTATTGACTTTTCAGCTACCGTATTCTGTGAGCGGTTCCATGTCAGTGAATTTATTTTTTACAATCAGTCAATACCAAATCCATATACATCCGAGACGGAATTAACGTGTCTCAAAAGAGCAAAATACATCAAAACACGGTGTAGCGTAACATCTCATCATCTCGTCGATCTCAAAATCATGGGGGATGAGACCCTCAACTGCATTAGTACGCTCCACCAATCACATAAAGGCACTAGTCTTTCACAGCAAAGGACGTTTAATAGCTCGTCTTTTCCGTCCCACGACTATTCCGCTTGGCTGCATGGAGATTACTGCCAAACGCCACTCCAAAGATGGAAACGGATTAAGGGGGCTGTATGTATCCCTCGGACGAAAAGGCCCTTTTAGTTCTGGCCTCTGCCGCAGTCTCGCAGTAATATTCGCCTTCCCCTCCTCTACTCGCCACGGACAACAGCGCCACTCACGGAACTCGGAGAAATGCGTCACAAGGGTTCACGAGAATGTTAGCTGTGAAGTTATTATACACAATTTTCCATATTCTGACGCTTCTCCAATGAGACGAAAGGATTCCTTTTACAATAACTCAAAGATATTAATATACATATGTCGTGTACGTGTCAGGTCGATGTCCCGATTTTCGACAAATTCACATTTTTTAGGCTTTCGTTATAGTTATGTAGAAAACAACAAGCGATAAGTTACGACACTTATTGTAAAGTCTAATAATCATTCCTGAGGCTTGCATGAATAGATTTAATTTAAGTAGCAAAGCAGAGACATAAAATAAATGTCTGCGGAAGTAAAGGCCATATATACTATCCAAGGCCCTTGGGAAGGAGTTAGGTCGTACGATATCTCGCTTTCTTCGTGTTCATTTTTGCTAGCAGACGATGCGAAATCTATCGTCCCTGGGGAAAAAGTGATTTCTGGTGGCATCTGGCAGACTACATTGCGAGATTGTATTTGTTCCCACGTGGTTGGCGTTGTGGATGGAGGAAATTTCCACAGGACGAAGTTTGGGAAGGTGGTAGAAGGGGACACAGAGAAAAGAAGAATGAAAACAGAACTTAGGTGGAATATTTTGTTTCGCGGAATCTTAGGATATAACTTGTTTCAGGGTTGATTGCCATTTTTTTGGCATTGTCAGATATATGAATTTAGTTCGAACATATCCAGCAAAAATATCGATATGGGCAATGGAGTCTCAGTAGATAACAATGAAATAGTAAGTATAACAATTGAAAATAATGAGATGTAATGTAGTGAATAATGCATTGAATGCATGAAAATAATGCAATAGTGCTCATATTTCATTGTATTCCACTGAAACAATATTTCTCATACCGACTTGTACTCTGGTTATGCTTGAACTTTTGCTGCATTCAAAGGCGTGAAGAAGCCAAAATTTGACGTTTGACATTTGACGAAACGTCGAAAATATGATTTGTTTGATAAAACAAGTATACCAAAGCTCGAGAAGCTTTATTGGTGTACAAATGCTAAACGCTTAGTCGAGAATGAACTTATAAATACTTATTATCCCTCTTTTTTTAGCCGCACGAAAAGAAAAAAAATCCTTTAATATTTAAAACAAGTTTTTTCCAGGTGCTTATCACTATTCCGTATGGCCTTGGAATTAATTATTCATGCTCTGGTGTGTTGACGCATAGTGAAGCAAAGCGGAAAATGTTGGGAGTGATTTATTTAGAACATCACGTTTTGAGATTTGGTCATTTTACGGACTGTTGATTTTGTCCACAATCTTGACAAAGAGTCATTTTATTATTCGCATTTTCCATTAAATAATTTCGACTCTATTTTACGTGCTTCTGTCGACATCCAAAAAAAAACTTTTTTACCCGGCTTTTTCAATCAAATCGCAGCCACTTTGCGACACATTGGAAAAAAATAACATACACAATAGAATCATTTGACGAAATCACTTCAGCGGAAAATTAGATTCTACGCCGGAATAAATTCGTCTAATTTGCTCATTGATCATGGGTAAAATTTTCCGTAAAATGTTTTAGGGAGCCTGGTTTGGCATTGCTAAATTTTGGTGACGTTAAACCAACTCTACACAAAATTTTCTTTCTGTATTCACAAACTCTTATCACGATTCATTTCTTGTAACTCATCTCCATTCATCTCAAAGGTATTTATAGCTATTTCTCTTTTCATTTTTTACTTCACTGAAAGTTATCCTTTAGACAATTTTCGCCTATCAAATGAGGTTAAAGTGTGTCTTGAGACGGATGCTTACATGCTGCCTCTGTTATCTGAACGAGTCAATTTCATTATAGATTACAAAATAAAAGGATACTTTATAAATTTCCACGAAGTTTATGACAAAAATCTAGGTTTCGAATCGCTAATGCCATTTTAGAGGCACATATGTTCATTTTATGAAATTATCTTCAATATATTTATATATGTTTAGCAAAACGTTCCATGTTTAAACATAGAGAAGTGCAAAAATTCACAGGAAATTCCCTAAGTGGAATTTTGTACATATCTAACGTAGGAAAAAGAAGCCTACGTACCTTCATAATGTCACAGGTTTGCCGAAACCTAGGTAGGTGTAATAAAACTGGAAATATTAAAAGGGTTCTTTCTTTTCTTGCTAATTTTATCAATATTTCATTTCCACAACGTATCGCCTGATATGATCAACTTTATTTTTTGGTAAATCTGTATTTCTAGAAAAACAGTAATAAGAACGCTGAAAACATGCAATAAATATAATACTTCCTTGTACCATATTAACCCGGCTGCACTTTTTAGATATTTTACAGATTTAAAAAGTTGTAAGACATATATTTATGTTTCTCAACGGATAATTATTCTCAAAGAAGTTTCTTGAGCAAGGAAAAATACTTACTCGGCGGTATTATTAACCAGGAACGCTCAGCAACTGGGGTTTGGCGAAGTAGTGATAACGTGATAACACTGAAGAAAAAGATTGTGCAACCGACTGGAGGTGACACTCGGACTCTCAGCTAACCATGATCTTTATACCCTGGGGTGTAATGACAATGCAGGTAAACACTGTTTGGTATTGCCATCTGGTGCCCAGTGCATGTACCAACCGCCGTCCTCTACCGCCGTCTCTTCCGGTAGTCCGCCAATTCCTTCCAGATTCAAAATTTTCATGATTGTACCTTAATCACGCCTATCTTCGAGTTTACTCCGGTTTGCGATTACTGTCAAAACAAACTTTTTTTTGTTAAGTTACTTCCACGCTTAAGTTATACCATCTCTGGCCGTGCGAATCTATATAATTAACCTTTTACGTTGATGGACGCCATTGTTCATTTGAGGGATGAATAACTCGACGACAATTCTACTTCATAGAATGAGAATAAAGATGCTTGATACATCGAAAGTCGAAATTTCTAAAGTGGAAATAAAGTGAAAAATAAGAAAAATGGTCTCTAGTTGCAAATTTAAACCATGACGGAGTATTCGTGACATAGCACAGTTTTATAACATTAGCAGCATTAAAAAACGATTTCACACAGCTTTTTACGTTTTTTTTAAACCTTGAACAACAGGTATTAGCCAGCTGGATGGACGGATGAAATTTTGTCAGCAACGGTGGATTATACTAAAAAATCGATATAAAAACGCACGATTAATCATGCCCGCAGCATGCATAGCCATGCACGGCCCTCTCTCATCCCGGGAAAATTTTTCGCCTCCGGAAACTTCGAAATGCGTCATTAATCGAGGGAGACACGGGGCCGTTCGGCAACAGGGGAATGAAAAAGCGTTGACGCATGGGAGATCGCAGCCCGCGAACGAAACGATAAGGAGAGGGGGGAACACTGCGAGTTGATTGAATCTCGGGGCTTTTCCCTCCTCCTAACTAACCCCCTTCCCCTCCATCGCCACACACAGACACATACTCGTAGCGGGGAAGAGAGGGGGTGAATAACCCCATCACCACCACAGAAGTGAGAAGATTATCCTCAAGCAACTGCCGCTAGTGTGGCGATATCAAGTCGTAGATTTATTTAAGGTGGTCCCACCGAGAAAGGACGAGCATGTCATTTTATTCATCTTTATTAAATTTATTAAAAAATAAGTCCTTTCATAGAAATGAAAGCGAAATACAACCTTTTCGAGCTATTTTGCTCGCAATTTGGACTTGATATTAAGCGGTGTTCGTGAGGAGAACGATAAAAACACGTGAGAAAATAGTATTTTCCTATCTATTTTAAATGCCATTTTCATAGGAAACAGTTTTTTGGTGACAAAACTTGAAGAAAATTGATTTCGAATACAAAAGATGCATCTTACCGTCTAACAGTTTGATTAATTAGCAAATTACTGGGAATATTTAAGTCAAAATGCCCCAACCAAAATGCAAGGTTGGACCATTGAAAAGCATATCGTCTGCTCTTGGGTGCTTATACTACTGGTTTCGTCATCAACAGTTTAAAAAATGCAAAAAAATTAATCATGAAATAGGAAACAAGTACTCGTCGTTAGAATATCTGTCCCACCTTAAGATCTCAAGCAGAATGCGCAACTTTTTTTATGGACTCTTAAACTTGTCGGAAATGCTTTCACTTGAAGTTCGTCGCTCCACCGCTGTTGAATTGTATGAAGCAGCAGATGCGTTCATCAGTCATTGCAGAGAAACCAAAGCTATTAGAGGCCATAAGGTGGTTTTACGATCGACGTCACCAGACGTTACTGAAGTGGACGGTGGCGTTCAGTTCTCCGTCATGTTTAGGGTATTCCACGCGTCAAGTCGAGCAGCGAATTGGCCTTCACATCTCCGTGTTTCACCGTATAGTTGGCCATAATTAATTAGTTTTAAAATTTTCTTTGAGGATAAATGATTGTTGAACCTACACAACGATGAGCATTGAGGCGGCTCAGTATCAAAATCCTTCGCTACAGCTCTTCTCCCTCTAGTGCACCTGGCACTCTTCCCATTCTCCCCCGACATACATACTACCCACGTGATAACTTTACACTTGTTCGTCGAGTTTGTAGAAAAATAGGGCATGTCTATGGAAAAAGTTGTTCATTCATGAGTAATTCTTCGTCGTTTCGTTGATGTGATGAATAATGCAATCTTTCAAACCTAAGAGCCCAACTGTTTACCCAATTAATTCATCTTTCCTGAAAAATTTTCGGTAGAAATTCTCCACTCCAATCTGTTCACAGCTTCTTGTCGCAACATAGCTTATTCTTTAAATTGACATATCTCAATTTAATTAAAGTACTAAATACTAACTACGAACACAGGTTTTCGCAGAAAATCGTGCCTTGCTTGGAAACTATTTATTTTGCTGGCGAGTTAAGCAATTTTTGGTTCGGATTCCCCACGAAAGAAGCTGTCACAAACCTAACCCATTACAAACTGTGCGAGGACATGGAACTATATGAGATTTTGGCGCAAGTTGCGTAAGACTTACGGGCAGGCCTTTGAAAACCAGAATGCAGGAGGACCGGTGTTCTCTGAAGATTAAAGGATAACTAAAATGGGCCTTTCCCTTACATTCCACGATGGATCCTGGGTAAAAGGAAGACTTTCAAGTAGTAAATTGGAAATAAAACGCTTATATTTTTGCAAAAACGATCCTTCTACTTACGCCTGATCTGCGAGTTGATGGAAATTCTCACATTCTCAAATTAAGTAGTCAACGATAAGAGTTACAAATTACCAAACACATGGTAATCTCTTCTCAGTTCACATGACCTCAAGAAAAGCACTGTTTTATTTCCACAGAGTTAATTCACGACATCAACCTAGATTTAGACAGAATTTGTCATTATCATTATGACAAATATTGTCAAAACCGAGGACGGCGTTGTGAATTAACTGTGTAGAAATATAACCAAGTTCTTTTCTTGAAATCATGTTATCTATCACCAATTTCCACAAACTATCGCCTGATTCATTTAGCTTATCTTCTCAGGCCACCAATTGGCTAAAATAATACACTCAAGACAAACGATAAAAGTTGGAAAGAGATTAATTTAGAGGCATACGCTATAGATCACGTCCATGAAAATATCACTGAAAGGGTGCCAAGTATCGTCATGCGTCCAATGGAATCGTGTCTCCTTTTTTGCCTTCATTTACAGCAAATACCTTTTCTTCCCAACTCTTCTTCCTCTTGGTCTTGCTGCTTTTATCACCGAAGCCTCAATGCTATAATTGTGTGCGTGATATATATTTACTCTTAACAATCATCATCATCGTCGTTCAATCCTAAGATTAGTTGAGTGCAGTCCTCCACCCTTCCCTATCTAATACTAGTTCCCTTACTTTTTGGTAGCTCTTCCAATGTACTTTCCTCTTTATTTGGTCCATGAACTTATTCCTAGATTTTCCTCTGGGGATTTTGCCCTTTATTTTGCCTTTGATAATTTTCTTCACAAACGTATTGTGCCTCAGAGTAGGTCTAATCCATTTGGTTCTTCTTTTCCCTATGGTGTTTCATATTGTCCTTCACTAACACCAAATTTCTGTAAACTTCATCACGTCTTACTTTGTCCGTCCATTTTCTCTTCAGCATCCTCCTCCAGTACATGGTTTCGAAGGCGGGTAATCTATTCTCTTTAATCATCATAAGTAGTCATAAATCTGAAGATTGGTTTTCTGAAGCTCTTCCTTCAATTTTTCCTACATAATTTTTCAGATTGATGTCCTTCATGATTTGATTTGATTGTACTTCATTATTGGTCTGTCTCAATAATTTTCCCAATCTATTTCTCATTCCGATATCATTTTCGATAGATTTCGAAGCGCAATATGAGTCCGATAAATTTGCTAATCCTTCTCAGTTTTATCAAACTTCTTCTCACTTCAAATTTTTTCAGGGGTTTCTTCGATGGTTATTCTATCCATCGATTTGATCTCCATCATTATTCGGAAACGCCACATCATCATTTTTTTTTCATTTTTTTTTCAAGTTTTCAATTTCCTTCGCTCTGCCACTCATTTCGTCCAGTCTTCACTATCATAAGAGAGCATGCTCCAAATGCAAATATTCTGTACATAATTTCAAGTAAGAGGCGCAAAATTCTGAATAATAATTTAGGTGATAAGTCACAGAGAAGCAGAAAAAATTCTGCGGCCACCCCTTGGCCTTGTGGAGCCCCAGGTAACGATGACATGTTTGGCCCAGGGCAAATAAGGTTTACGGACCCAAAAAAATATAGTTCTCGAGCCATCAATTATAAAATCAATTCTCTCAATGATTTATTATTATTTTCAATTTATTCACTAGATTTATATTTTAATTAATTTTTAATTAAAGTTAAAAAAATTTCAAATCAAAAAAATTGGGTACGAGTCCTAACATTCATGCCGATATCCATACGTACATAATAGGAGCGACGAATGAGTTACACAATGACCAATATTATACACGGTTACGTGGCGCTCCCGCCAGATATTAATGCCTATGTTTTTCCATCCTGTGACTACCGAGTTCCCCCAACATTTGCAGCCCTCGGAGGCGCGGGGCCCGGAGCAATGCCCCTGCTTGTCCGGCTAAAAGGGCAGTACTAGCAGAACATGATAAGAGACATTATTCACTCGCCCAGTTACTAGGTGACGTCATTACATAACCACTTTTTATGAAAGGTTATGGAACCGGTCGCACATTTTTCAATAAAATTGTCTGGAGAGGCTCAAGTAGTATACTTTTTCTCGGTTTACAGGGCTCCACTTATCCCAGTTTCACATACAATGAACACGAGTGTATTTATGTGGCAATTCATGCTTCGTCCAGTTTTTATTCTATTTAAATTAGTGAAAATGGTCAATTTTACATTTTCCACCGTTTTTCTTGGCCACCGTAATGGCGGCTTTCAATTTTTAGTGAATTACGGCTGTTGGTTATTTGGCGGAGGTAAGGGCTCTTTCACAACTCGAGGAGTTTTTGGGCTGAGAAAGGGGAGAAAAAAATTATTACCCCAACCAAAGCCCCACCCTTCCGCCCCCCAAAAAAATGTTCAATCTTCCGCCACAGAAAAAAACGAGTGTTGCGAGGCGGGGCGAAAAAGCAAGGCGTCGTTATTCGTGACCGTGCGTGCTTTCTGGCGCGGTCTTGCGTGTCTCGTGTCCTCTCACGCCTCCCAGTGTTTGCACACTGCGGCGGTCGAAGAGGCCACCCTTGTGGGACTCTTTCATTATTTTGCAACGGAGCCCCAACGCAAGCCCCTGTCGTATTTTTCAAACTTTTCCAACGTGCGACGCGGCACTCGTAGATTTCCATTTTTATGTTTTAACTCACGTAAGTATGTTTAACATAAGATTGTCAACAAGAAAAAAATCAAAGATTGACGGAGAAGTAGGTAGACATATATAAGAGCTGCTTGAACTGCTTATGGCAAACCTTGAAGGGGAAATTGAATCAATATAAAATAAGTTATAATTGATACTATCTTCCTTACAGAGAACCATATGACCGGAAACCACTTTATCTTAAAACATTTAATTTAAATATGTACTAACAGATTTTGACTACTTTTTAGCACACACAAGCATTTTGGACGGTTGGTCTTGAAATAATCAATTTAATCACTTCTTGCCGACGTTTCGCAGTTTAATTTCTGCATCATCAGGACTTGAGGTTAAACTATTGACATGAGTTGACACGTAGTCTCAGGGCCAACAATGAGGAACTGGCATGGTTTATATCCTATTGCAATTGAATATGAAATTCACATTCTTAAATGTACAGATCCAAAATCCAGCGGACAATTTTAATGAGAGCATAGGTATATTGTGTAAAATTACATACGATTTGAAAAGACTATGTCATCAGAAAAAGTGATGAAAATAATTGTTTGATATTTTATTTAATTCACGAAATTAAATGACCTAGTACGATTTTATCCTACCTATGAATAGATAGGTATGTAGAGTAGAGTTAGGATACCGTGAAGTGACGTCAGACAAATTTGCCGTCGTTTTTGGGTCACATGACTTTTCAAAAGTTTTATCTAAGCTTTAAAAGTTTTATCTAAGTTTAAAAGGCACTATCCTTAGTGCGTGCGGTTAATGCGTACACGTATATGTGCAATACAGTTGAGTTTGTAGGGACGTTTTCTATCAAGTACGCAACACTAATATGAGGAATATATTTTATACATGTTGCCACTGCAACAATAAGTCGCACGAGTGCGTTTTTGTATCTCTCTCGGGACGTGCTTCCAAGTCCTGGCCATAGATTTGGCGCGGAATTTGCATACAAATGAGCGTCGCGTAAATCCTTCAAGAGGAGAGGCAATTCTTCTTCCGATCGTATCTTTCTGTCCCACGAGCACTTACTGATTACTGATACTGACTTAATACCTCACAAATCGAAAAAGAGTGTACAGAATCCCAAAATAAACTTTCACTTTAAGAGGTGCTCCTAATTTTATCCTAGTCAGAACAAGATAAGGATTTTGGGCTCATTACTAAACTCGTTTCCTGATTTATGCGCCTCTAAATTTGTGCTCTTCTGATTTTGATGCTGTCAAAATTGAAGCTTTTAAAATATTTTAACAGATTCAATTGTCAGCATCCATGAGATGGTCATGAAGAGGTGGCATTGCCTACCAGCTATGCATCTATGTCTCCGCTTTAAGTTAATAATGTAGTAATTACACTACATTTCGCATGACTCGCATTTATGTAGTTGTAAAACATTAGTAAAAATTGTTTCAGTAGTATTGGTAGCATACCTATAATGCGGTGAATGTTGATGAAAGTTACATTAAAGTGCATGTTGGTGATTACGTTCCACCCACCGCTCACCCTTGAGGTGGCTTACAGGGTAATACGTAGATATAGAGACACGAAAACAATTTTCCAAGAGTGATATTCTTGTTAATTTTACTATGTATTTTGCCTCCGTTAATTTTTTTCGTATAAAAAGATAGGAGGTCATTGGAAAAATAACTTGAAGATGGACGCTAAGATAAATTCGATGAAGGATTTGGCTCGAGCAAGAAATCAAGACGATATTACCAATGTCAAACTTACTTGCCGGTAGAAGAAACATGTTTATGAGGCATAATTTTCCTATCTGGAAAGGTGTAATACGAACTATGGAAGGAACAAGGAAATATTGGAAAAAATAGCCCAGAAAAAGAATGCAGTACACCAGAGGAGGAGTGAGATTACAGCTAGTTACACAAGTATAAGAAAGTAGCACTTCAATGATGCATATATTTAAATCATGCTCTAATATGACAGTATAGCCAAGACGAAAACGGCCAAAGATCAAAAGAGGTTACTAGAAGCTAAGGGGACATGAAAATTACTCAGAATGATGTATATTGACTCGATGGACGGAGAGAATTAATACCGAAGAAGCCTTTAAAACATTCGAACGAAAAAGGAAGCATGGGACAAATTCAGCCAGGCAGCCAGGCAGGAAGAGGCACTCTTAATGAACACATTTGATACCAAACGCCATAACTACACTGTGGGTGGCGTAAACATAAAGTTTTCAGATAAATTGTAATATCTTGGAATAACCTTAACATCAGAGATCGAGGGGAACACATACAAAACATATACGGCGAGGTTATTAAGAAACTTGTATATATCAAGCATATGTTAGGAAGATCCTTACATGAAGAAGTAAAAGAGAGGTGCTGCTTCACTCTGGTTAGGACACACCTTGAATGCACCGCGAGAATTTGGGACCCTGGACAGAAAGATTTAACCAAACAAATGAAAAAGAAGTAATACAAGCTGAGCGATTCGTTAGAAACTTTGCCTTTCTCCTTGTAAATGTCTTCCTTTAAATTGTTCATCAAGGATTCCATCACGAGTTTTTTTAACTTCCAAGTAGTAATATTCTTGGCAGTATTATATAGCTTGTCTTTCATCCGCGCTATGTTCACATGCACTCTTCTAATGCGCTTTTTTGAGTCTTTCTGGTGTTAATTTCCAGACCCCAATATTTGTGTTCTTCAATTAGCTTACGTCCAATGTAAGATAAGTGATCGTGATCCTGGGCTATCAGTATCTGATCGTTAGCAAAGCACAAGGGATATTAGGTGCCAGCACTGTTAAAAGAGATACCCATTCCTTTTCATTTCAACTTTCCGAGAGTTACTCGGCCAAAAATTCCCACAAACAAGACTCGAAACACACCTTCACTGCAGAGATAATTTCAACAAATGCTAAGGAAATGAACTCTGGATTTAAAGCTTAACTTAATGCTACATTATTGAGCCACACAATTAAATTAATAATTCACCTTTCCGAGAGTTACTCGACTCAAAATTCCACCTAGCAAGACCCTAAACACACCTTCACTGCAGAGTTAATTTAAACAAATGTAAAAGAAAAGAACTCTGAGTTTGAAGATTATCTTAATGCCCCTTGGTTGTGTTACACAATTTAAAGAACCGCAATTAATAATTCACCTGGGCAGCGGAAGTTTGACATTTGCATCTCCTCACTTATCCTTGAACTTTTAGAAGCTCAAAGGCATGATTAGACCCGACGGTTTATACTGACCCCGGTGAGAAAGCTGTTTTTCAAGCTGTCAAAATAGAGAGGTTCATTCCCCTACCTTTCTTTCCACCAACTCGTTAACCATAGTGGCTTGCCCTTCTCATTTCTCAACCATTGGCTTTTTTTCGCGCCAGTAATCACGATGATGCCCTCTGACTTGGGATTATGTGGGAGAGGAGGCTTCGTATACCCAATCTCGCGCCACATTAATCAACACATTCAATCCATGAACCAATCAATCTTCTCCTTCTCCGTCCATAACTAGCAGAACATATTTTCCACTTCCTCCCTCACGCAAGAGCAAGTATAGGCTTGATGTAGTTTGAGCGAAATATCATTTCACCCAGAAATCATTGAATTTGGTCTCATTTTCAAGAAAATATCCTGACCCTTCCAAAGATACCAAGATATAAGCCCCTTACTAAACTACTTTTTTTCGATTGAGATTGAGATTTTGAGCGAAAAATACCCCAGCCTTTTTACAAGAGAAATGGTACGTATATTCTCTCTAAAGAGACTTAATTCTAACGGGGAACTTCTAAAACCTAGATATCGTGAAAATATAACCAGCAAATTTTTTATGTTCTCTCAGCTATTTTTGAAAATGAATCATATAATCAACGGAGAAATTTTTTTATACTCGCAAAAAAAAACTTCCATTGTGAAGGAGTTTAAACGTACCGCGGGAAAAAATTAGTGAAATTAAAGAAATGTAGATAATCTTATTTAATATCTAGAATTTCAGTCTTATAAAAGTAAATTAGTGTACTGTGAAAAATTTAATTCCTGCTCCTGACGGCTGCAGAAATCAAAACGTATAATTCGAATATGGTCTCCATCATGACGCGGGAACTACGTTGGTCATAAAAACTTGAATGACAAATCAGTGAAACAAGCCTCACCTAGTTCGTGGCGGGTGGAACGACTTAGGAACTTAGAGAGTAAATGCAAAACGTTTGATTTGCACAGCAAGGAAAGAAAAGGGAGGCAAATTACTACTGTAAGAATATAAGAAAGCTGTGAATAGACCACATACCGCTTTTCTTCAGACATCTAATACAGCGTTAGCAAGTATCTCAGATTTATTCATACAATTGAATTGAAAAGAATTGCGTCCAAAT
This sequence comes from Ceriagrion tenellum, assembly GCA_963169105.1. Taxonomy (NCBI): domain Eukaryota; kingdom Metazoa; phylum Arthropoda; class Insecta; order Odonata; family Coenagrionidae; genus Ceriagrion; species Ceriagrion tenellum. The sequence continues at coordinate 53,724,216 of OY720644.1, forward strand.
GTGACTGGTAAAAGCATGAAAATTACATATAACTTACAGTAGAATGAAATAAATTATTACTTTAATATTTTAAATTATTTTATCCATTTGCCGACTTAATAAGTACTAGGTTATACTGCCATTATTATAGACTATTAATAGTAAATGTATATTGATTACCATGTTCATAATGTTATAAGCTCTATAGGAAGATGTAAAAATTGTGCTTCAGGTGAAGTAAGTCGCGTGGAACAAGGGGAAAATTTTTCAAAGCTTCTCGTAAGGAACACGGTCGGTAAACTACCTCTACTCAACGAGAGTCAAATGTTTGTCCCAGTCTAGTGGATCAGAAATCTGCTTGCCTTCACACATTTTTACTCGGAAGTATTGGAAAATGGGATGGAAAAAGTACAAAGAAAATAATGTGTAGAACAGTCCATGGTAGGCGGGCTAAATAAAAAGGGATAAGGGAAATAAAAAATTGATATGATGATGCATAAAAAATTGAAATGAATAGGGTAGAATGGAGAGCGGACGTTAGGATTGAAATTATAATAATTATGCTTACAGCATAAAAAATGTGACGTATGAAATTACTCGCGCAAGGAATAAGTTGTGACAGCCGCAAGGCGAATCATCTAGTGTGATCCAATTTCTGTTTATCTAGTATGACCAAGATTTTGCGAGAATGAATGAGGGGACACCAATGGGTCATATTGTGTGAAGCTTGAATCCCAAAAGTAATTTACCAACTCAGCCTCTGACGAACGTATGGCAGATGGAATCGAATCCTCCCTCGAGGTCAAATTGCGAAACCTATATTTCTCCAAAACCCACACAGGTCGTCACTGACTATCGCTATGTTTCGTTCCATGTCACGTACGTATTTACGGCCCAGTTATTTTTTCGCTGCTTAAGGAAGATTCACCGTGATACAAATTGAATTTCGATTATAACCTCAACAAAAACCATTAATGAAAATATTTTATATATCTTACCATAACGGTCATTATCGTTTATGTGTCTGAACAAAATGGGACTTAAGAAAAGAGTAATATGATATATTTTACATGCTCAATACTTCTGGAGGAATGATCTTAGATACTAAAGATAAAATCTTCTCTTTCCGCCAATTTTCGCCAATTTATTTCTGCATCCTCAGGGCTCAATATTGACTGCAGGCAGAGTATCATGTACTAAATGAATGGCCAGAATTATTATGATCCATCATTTACCCGCTAAAAATTGTTCTCATCAACTTATTACATTATACTCAGCCTGCAGTCAACCTTGACCCCTGAAGATGCAGAAATGAATTTTGCAACGCTGGTGGGAAGAGGTGATTAAATTCATTCATACCCAAGACCAATTCTCGAGAACAATTGCGTTTGCATATAACAAAGTGGTCAAAATCTACTTATATCAAAGATATATTTTTGAGCATGAGGAAAAACTAACTTGAGAGGGAAGGCAGGGGAATATAAATTAACGGCTTTTGCAGTGGGAAAGGTTATTAGTCAGTCAGTCAAAAAAGAAAGCACAATATTTGCCTCAGACTTATTGATATTAATACTTCGCTTAAGGTAGTGCGAGCGAGATAGTTTCCTAATCATAATAGAGACCATATTCGATATATAAGTTTTAATTTCATGAACTGTGATACACATGAATTTAATATGGCATTATTATGGTGCAATAAAATAGTTCTACATGGAAGAAAATGTAAGTATCAAAAAAAAATATCTAAAGAAGTCTTTAACTTGACTCAATTTTTTCACGCGGTACGTTTGAAACTCCATCAAAACGGAAGGTTTATTGCGATCCCAAAGAATTTACCGCAGTGCCAATATGATTAATTTTCAAAAATAGTCGAAAAAACAAACAAACTACACACTGTTGATTTTTGACGAGATCTAAGTGTAGGGAATGCCTCATTTTTTAATATAAGGTCTCTCTGGAGTGCATACACATACCATTTCCTATATAAACGGGCTGGTATTTCCTGGAAAATATCTCGGAAAGTAATGATGTAAGGGGTTTAATTTTTGACGTCAATGAAAGGGTGATATATTTTTATTTAAAATGAGACCAAATTCATTGATTTCTAGGTAAAATGATATTTCGCTCGAACTACCTTAACTTAGCTAACTAGCTAACTAGCCCAGATGGGAAGATACCAAAAGTGAGATACTTCACTTGTTTTTCACTTAAGTAGCCACGATGAGACGGCCATGGGAGTAAAAATAAAAGGGTTGTGTATGGTGGGATGTGTCTTAAAGCCACGAGTTGCAGAGGAGGGACAGTTGGAGAGGGGGTCGGGGGGTGGGGGTGGTTCGGTGGTGGAGGTGGTGGGGAGGGAAAAGGGGTGTTGAATGAGGGTATTCTTGTCGTGGCCCAGAAAAGGGAAAGGCCTCGCGCCAAACACGGGTAAAGGGTATTTGTCAGGGTACGAGGAGGGAGAGAGGGGATGGGAAGATGGGTTTAGCGGTAGGTTGAGACGGGTTTAAGTCGTGGAGGGGTGTTCGGAGTGACGGGAGAGGGGGAGCGAACGGGAGAAGGGCTGAGCGGGCGTATAGCCAGAGATCCCCGTCCGCTACATTTGCATTTTTGTTCTCCGACGCACATTTCTGCTCGTGAGGTTTAAAGAGCGTCACCGTTAGCACTTTCGCGAGTCAGCGGGCGTTGATAAACGAAGTGGATACTCAACTTCTAGGGCTTTGCGTTGCGCGAAATCAAATATCGCATTTCGTTGCAAGTTAAACTTAGAAAAATGCGCAGTGTATTATGCTCTCAGCATCAGAGCTTTAGGGGTATAGAAATTTAGTTTATGGTATCGACCAATGGTCGGCAAACCGCGGCTCTTTGGCCCCTTGTGTGTGACTCCTCCACAAAATATGCTACGTGCGGGCGCGCACGTACTTAATTTATCAATAAATAATATCGTTATTAAGTAAGATATCAAGTTTTATTCAACGTACCTATATTTTAACTAAGACTTAAAACTTTAAGAAAATCTATTAAGTTAATTTTAGGGAGCGTTGTGGAGTGAAATAAAATGTAGAGTTGAGGATTGAGAAATATATGTTTCGATGGTTTGGAGAAAATGAACGAAAGGAGATAGACTAAGTAAGTATGCAAGACGAGTGCGGATGAGAAAGTTGGAAGGGGTCGACGTCCACGAACGTACTTCAATCAGATTGAGGATGCTTTTAGCAAAGGCCAGCTTAAGAGTACCTTAATTTAGTTTATAACAATTTGCCCACCTACATAGTTTTACAATGTAATTACTTAGGTAGTACGCTAGATGAAAACGGGCATAGTAGCGTAGACATACGGCAGAGAATAGCGCTAGCTAAGGAGGCGCTTAGCAACAGAAGGGAGCTGATGACGGGGACAATCGGGGTATAAGAAGGGCAAGGAATCCCAAGGGCCCCATGACAGATTACTTCGGGGGGTAATCGATAAGTTTTATGTATACTTACAACAAATAAACTCTTCAATATCTATTTTCAAATTTGCTCTCATAGAGGCACTGAATGCATATGAGAGACCACTTACGTAGTAAACGATGCAAATAAATATCCTGGTGTCAGCGTCTCTAATACAACGAACATAATGTACAAGATGGGTTACGAGCTCCTCAAATGACCACGCTGTAATTTCAATGTTTCTCATACCCGTTGAATTTCAACGGGTACCTTCCGCTAATTAATATGTAAATATATGGTACAAAATAAAAAACATAAACATACCATGAGGAAAATAACAATTTTTGTCTAATAAAAAATATAAAAAATAATATTAATTATAAAAAACAAAATTGGCAATGCGAACTGAGTCTTGACCAGGCTAAACAATTCAGGAAAACATTCATTTAATAAAATTTCATACAATTTTGAATTAAAAATTTCCATGTGTATGGGTAGCATGTGATCTCTAATTCATTTAATTACTATTCATTTAAAATTTTTACATCTATAAGTATTATAGGCTTTTAGTGTTTCATTATACTTCAGTGGGGAGTAGATATAATTATTATTGGGTCTCACAGTAAGTCTTCTGGTAATAATTGAATATAGTATTTATTTAACATTATAAATAATAAATATAAACAAATGTACGACCGTTCCTTGAATTGAGGTGAAATGACCCATTGATTGTCGTGATAATTTTATGTTTAATTATATAAACTCTTTTAAATAGGGTGTTCTTTTTCGGACACGTTGTATATAAAAAGAACAACAATAGAGTAAGGGAACTAATATTATATAGAGATAGATGGAGGATTGCAGTCAACAAATCTTAAAAGTAAATGACGGAAAATATAAAATGAAACATACACATTGTTTCCTTAATGGTACAAACATGTCTTTATCAAATTAAAAGTTCATTATCGCTTGGCCCCACAAAATTTCTTTTCAGAGGCCGATGGATCGCGATATCGAACAGCGGCGCTTGAACTCGCGTTCCTGGGCCAGAGGGGAAAGTGTTTACGCGCGTAACTTCGCTGACGCAAGTACTCTGGTGAGCTTACGCGCATTAGTCAAGGGGAATTGGACGCCTATGTTTTTTGCAAATCGAGGAGGGAATACAATCCCCTATCCCCCCCTCCACCCCATTTCATCCCCCACGCATTTTCTCCTCCGTCCCTCCCACACACGTATCCGACGCGAAGCTCTGACGTCACTAAAGTCGTCATTTCGGAGCGAAATTTAATTTCCGCCCTAGAGAGTTGTAGTGTTTGAACTGTTAGAGATAATACTGATCACATATCTAAGGAATTAATTGGTACACCAACGGTTATTTGGAAATTTCGATGTGTTTTAAGTATTTGGATGGGTTATTTCAATAATTGATACGTTGTTAATTGCGTCTCCATTCGCGATATCCACCTCCGTCGACAATATTTCTGCGTGAAAAACTCGATCGGGAAGATTGCGTGAGATTTTTGGTATTGATTATAAAGGCGAAAATCTCGAATCCTTCGTTATAGTACCACGAGACTCATTAGTTATGCGATTGAATTTATCTTGAGCAATCACCTTTGGTTCGGTTTTTAATTGACTTTCTAGTACTTACAGCACGAATTCCATTTTTCAAGAGTAATACTTGTATCTCTGAGGGTTTATGTAGTTGCAGAATACATAAACACAAATATTTTCGTTAAAGCTGATGGTATATTTATAATGTTACTGATGTAGGTGAAATTTTACCCCCTGACCAGAATATATCGCACGTTAAAAAAAAAACAATTTCATCAATAGTCATGGTTTCAGCAACTTTATCATCTAGTACCTGATGGCTCCGGAAACGTGGGATAAAAAGGAAAGCATTTGTGTTTTACATTTAATACGTAGTTTCTGTAGTTGGTTTAATACGTAAGGTCATGAAGTAAGGAGCAGATAACTAGGAGATAGACTTTAATTAGCCCAGTCTTAGACATCTATAAAATAGTTCGCCAGCCAACTCAAGGGTGTGTAATCACCAATATTCACTAATTATACGGTGATAATGTTGCTGAAACTATGCCTATTGATGAAATTTTGAATAAATTTCCACTCTTATTAGTCAAGGGATGAAATTTTACCTATATGTACTACACTATACATAAAACATCAACGTTAGAGAAACTAATTATCTCAATATATTCTTAACTACATACATTCACGGAGATACAAGGACCTCACTTGAAAAATGGAAGTAAACTAAGCGCCAGAAGGCAAATTAAGAGCAAGCGTTAGCAAGAGAGCAAGTCAACTAATTACGTACATAATATAAGGACAACCCAAGTTTAAAGTGTTATTTTCAAGTACAACGTTCTCTCAATGAGGTGAAAACTCAACAATTGCCATCAGTAAGCATGAAATGTCTATTACGATGATATTTTAGTTGCATTAAAAGTGAAGTTATGTCAGGGACAACAACAGTCATTTTATTGAAAAATGAATTTTTGGGTATATTTCTCCACTCCACCACTAGAACGGAGGGGGGATTTCTTTTGAAATCAACATATGCATGTCAGAATGAAGAATCTCCCCTATAATCAGCAAAACAATTTTTTCATATAATTTAGAACAAGTTTTTTCAATAACGCATATTTTGCGTACAGAAAAACACAAAGAATGGCGAGAGGCTCAATGATAAATAGCGCAGAATCGGATATAGCAGACAATATGAAAGAAGACTTGAACGAGGAGATAGGAGAGGGAGAACGCTAATTAAGTACCGCTAGAAAGGGAAGTGAAATGCGAAAATTGGACGCCACATGGGGATCTAGAAATTGAGTAGCAGATGAGGCTCTTAATGGCGAGAAAACAAATAGTTGTCCTAAAAAACTTTAAAGATGACTGCAAAGAGGAATTTGATGTGGAGAATGTCTTAAAACTTACCATCCTCGTGGTATAAGGTTTACGAGGTTAAGGATAACAGGAATACCCGAGGTTAAGAGGTAAATACAAAAATAGTTAGTACAAAATAACTAATGTAACAGGTGAATATGAATGTAACGTGTAATCAGATGTTTGTATGATGAAGTTATTTAGGAAAAAAGTTTTTGTGTATTGGAAAAAAGTTACATGTACACATTATACCATTTGACTGTAAAATGACCATATACAATTAGAGTATTATTTACTTGAAAATCGTACGCGCTCGATAGCCGAAAAAAGCTACTAAGCATCACTAAAAATGATTTATGTTATTGCACCAGTAATATCTATGTATCTATTCATAATATTACAGATAAACAGGTGATTCAATTGAAATTTAATTGAATTTGCTGTCAGTGAATTGTCATTTAATGCTGACCTATGATAATATCACTAGATAGATGCGATGCCGATCTGGAAACTAAATAACTAGAATTTAAAATATGCAAATAACAGTTGTCTGGTTCCATGGGTATTTAATTTTTCGTTTCTTCTTTCATAAATATAACTTTCTCAGGAACTGAATACTGACTAAATTTCTTAATTTTCCGCAATATTTTTATTTTTTCATTAAGACTCACCGGTTTCAATTCAGTAAATTGTTAGGGCATCTACTTAAATATGGTGCTAATTAATAGTTGGGTCCTCGCAAACTTTATTGACTTTTCACAAAATTAACTTCCACTAAGTTGAGCGAGAAACCATTAAGTCAAATCATTTGTCAAAGCGCATGCCTAAAAAACACTTTACCATTATCGGTGCCTTCGCAAAATATTTGACGGGGAAAACAAAACCTTGCAATGTTTTAAGAGCCCCCTGGGGTGAAGAGTTAGATGACGAAAACATGAGGATGCCATGCTCAAAGAGTCGACATCAAAATGCGTGGGAGAAGGAAAATTGTGTCCACCCACTCGCAAAATCGGAAACATCCTTCTGAGCCCAATATGAACTGCGATTCCACATTTTACAGCATTAAAAAGTACGTCGGAATATTGTAAACGACAAACAGAATAACAAAGTGCTCTTGGATAACCGATTGAATCGTAATATTTTTAATATGACGATAATATTTCAGTATTTGATATTGAAAATAGCAGAACAAAGATTGTACATCTACCCTGCGAGCCGCCGCATGGGCGTGTGGCAGGAGGCGTTTCCACATCGGCCGTGTAAAGATGTAAGGGATCAGGCTTTGGGAGGAGAAATGGAGACGTGAATTATAGGAGTCTATTTAGCGGAGTTCAGTTTTTATTGTGGTCGTTTGTTGCACCCGGAAAGAACGAGCTTTTGTACCTATATGTTCGGCAATGTATCTCTCTTATTTAATCACTTCTGTCAGACCTAGAGATGAAAAGAGGCATCATTATAATATTCTCTGTGCTACTCTAAAATATAACAGTTCTGAATTTCTTAAGCAAGCTAAGCCTAGCGTGTAGCCTCCGAGTCTCTTGGGGCTCCCACCTTAATCCTTCTAAAAGTTGATTGGGCACATTGAATATGTTGTGATATCAAAAAATGATGAATACCAAATGGATAGATAGAATTACTAAAGAATGAATCTTAATAAGAGCTAGGCAGACGAGATATTTAATAAAAATTTCGCGAATAGTGGAAAGAAACATGCTGTCCATATTCTGGAACTTAACAGTCTCATGGAAGTGACAAAGGAAAATATTAATAAGAAGTAATTTTACCTATGCTCATTGTTCAGAGCTAGTCATCGCTATTACTGAAGTCAAGATTAGATGGTAGTAGTGCCATAACTTATAACTTGATAATTCGGCGCTTTGAGCATTCGCAGACCATTCGCGTGACCTCACGATATGATCTTGAAGCGCGTTCAACAGACAATTGAATTTGCTCTTTTTTGCGTGCATGGCTGATTACCCGATTATTTTGTTAATCTTTTGTTTGTCAATTAAAAATATCGACATACTATAAAAACAGTATTTAGAAATGAACTGAGAAAAATAAAATTTTGTTTGAATTATGAAATATAGCCGTATATTGAACATGGCTACGAACGTCTTTTGAAGATTTTATGTTTACTCCACCAAAAGAGTAGATATGGCATGCTATCTATCTACTATCCTTGTTATGATCGCAGTACGTAACAAATTCTTACTTTTCATCGCGAAACCTCTCATATCTACTTTCATTGCGCCCAAAATACCTATCCTTCTCCAACCTATAACCTTTTTTCCAACATTCTCTCTTCCATAACAGCCTTTAGCATCCTTTTCCCCTTCATTACTCCCTTCGCCCACCCAATTTTCCTGTTCTTGATTTTCCCTCGCAACTTTCTTTCCTCCCCACGCCACGCCTCGAATCTTCTTTCTTTGTTGTCCTTTCAGTTCATCGCACTTTCTCCATTCGCCACGTCTCAAACGCCCACTATATTTTCTCGTACCCTCACCCCAGGGTTCAACTTTCACTACCATGCAGATACAGGGTTCATTTCAGGTTTGCCCCTTTCATTCATGCCACCATCCATCCTATACTTAGCTGTTATCGCACGGCCAAAATTTTCTATAAGAAATAGTCTCAATTTGCTTGGCTTGAATAGCCGCGTGATAGGTAGACTTTTAAGAACATTTAGCTTTCTCCTAGAAATTTCAATGATCGATTGAATTTGAATTTTGAATCAAAGTCAAATCAAAATCAAATATTCTTCATAATGTTGCAAACAAATTTTACAGAAATATGTCTTGTTCAATTCCTAAAAAAAAAGATTTTGATCGTGGAAAATTGGCTTGAATATATGTCTTTTCTGAGAAAACTACTCTCTTTCTGTCATCCCAAAACTCTGATATTTAATTTTGACTTGTCTTCTAGGCTATATTATTTTAGCCATTATACGGCTGGATTCAATGAAAGACTTAAATTACACGTAAAATAATCATCACGAATAAGTTTAAATGTACAGCGTCATCATCAGGTTGTACCTGACCACTGATTGGTTAACACCTAGTAGTGCATAAATTTTATGCGTGGAATTTCAATGTGATCTTTTTCATCCAGAACCGCTTTCAACAAGGAACGCTGGAACCTACCTTGTATGAAAATTTATATGTTTTATTCTGACTTACTTTCTACAGTACTGACACTTCATTGACGAATGTTAACTCCTGGATGGTTAAAAATGAGTAACCGACGTCTGCCCATCAGCAAGCCTAACCGCATTTAAATTATATCACGACATGCTTATCTCCGAGTATCAATCCCCCGTCCATTTTTCATTCATAAAAGTATTCTACTAGGTGATTGGTAGGCTTTTGGAAAGTATTTATCCTAATCCGTTTTCACTCCTCCGTTTTGGCCAACTATTAGATTTCTCAGATTAAAACCATTAGATCCTCTTGTATACTTCATATAGTCTTCCTCTTTTCCTTCCGTACAGAATCCCTATCCTATGCATTCCTCTTCCACGCTTCCCCAGTGTTCTCCACTCTATTACCCTCTTCAGCATTCCCTCACCTTTCAAAACATCCTCCATCTATCTGTTCTGTCTCCTCCGAACCTCCGCTGCCAGCTTCTTCTCCGCTCTAGCCATATCCAATACCTCCTCCTCCGTCCTTCTCACCACCCAGCTCACCTTCTCCTGCTTCTTCCACACTCACATCTCAAAAGCCTAAAGTCTACATGCATCCTATCTTGGCGTCATGCTCCATGGGGTTTTCACCAGCCTTTTCTTTTCTCTACTCATGCCCTCCCATACATATCATGGAAAACTTTCCGTATTTTCGATCATCGTTCCAACCTATCATCGCATTCTGGGCTTCAAAGATCTAGAATTAATGGTATTGGCAGTAACATGGAGGGGTTCCTGCATAACGAAATGATGAATTACATAGTTTTCCTGATGATGTCGCGCAGTGATGACACCCGGATCGTAAGAACGTAATAAATCTTAGGTGGAAAAAATAACTAATTCATCACTTCATCGTCCAAAGATCGATTTATGGATATAAGAAACCTGTAGGGTGCTAGTCCTCACAACATGCTTAAAAGTGGTGGAGATCTTAAGATCTGGCTTAAGTATTTGAGCGAAGTGAACTGTTGAAGTTTATACTTGTGATAATTGAACGAAATCAAATACATATGGGATAAAAACAAGGAAAAAGCTATATTGAAAATAAGTATTGTACTTTTCCACAGTTATTTATCCTCAATTTACAATGCAAACTCTCAGTTTGCCAAGCATTTGCTAGATAATAATCACTTAAGTGATGTAATCCCCGAAATTTTACATGCTCTATCCAAAGGCATTAAAATGGATGCTCTGGAGCAGATGGGAATCATCAGACGGTCAAGCAACCTTTGAAACGAGCTACTTTTTCCTCACCCCTCTCCACTCCATTACGAAAAATTTCCCTTCTTACAGGCCCCTAATCTATGTTCCCCTGCCTTTCCTCTAGGGCAAGATTACTATCGTGACAGTCAATAAATAACAGATCAACAATTGTAGTTGAAGATGCAGAAAGCCGCGAAACGCGTTGTACGTTTGCAATAAATAACTGTGGAAAAAGTATATACTTATTTTCAATATGGATTCAAATATAAATTCTTCCACGAAGTGACGCCTGAAGGTGTGAAGTAAATATAGAGTAGTTTGAGCGAAATATCATTTGGCCTATAAATCAATGAATTTAGTCTCATTTTAAAGAAACATATCTCACCCTTCTAATGATATAAAAGATTCAACTCCTTACCACATTATTTTCAGAGTAATTTTCCCCAAAATACCAGCCCTTTTAAATGGGAAATGGTATGTGTATGCACTCCAGAGAGACATTATGTAAAAAATGAGGCATTCCTTACACTTAGATCTCATTAAGACACTAACAGCGTGTAGTTTGTATGCTTTCTCGACTATTTATGAAAATTAATCATACTGTCACCGCAATAGGTTCTTGGGTATCACAAAAAACCTTCCGTTTTGAAGGAGTTTCAAACGCACCGCGCTTCAGATATTTTCATTTAATTACTTACCATTTCAGTCATATAAAACTATATTATTGCACCATTAATAATGCAATATTTAATTCATGTGTCCTACAGCTGGTGCAATTAAAACGTATAATTCGAATATGGTCTCTATTCTGACTAGGGAACTATCTCGCTCGGACTAACTTGAAGAAAAAGCCGTTGGAATTCATGTAAATACGCTTCAAATTGTGGATGTTAAGTGTAAGCCATCAACAACTAAGCTTCATTAGGTATTTCAAAAGCTAATGAAGCATTGCCCCCGGGTAATGAAGTAAATTGAGGCGTTATTAACCACCCGAGTCATTTATTTCACGGATCTCAGTTTTGATATATTACCTTGAAATTGGAGCAGAGTTTCTTAGGAAAATGATTATCTTCCACTCAAAAATGCCTTCATAGACATAAAATCAAAGCGCCCCTGCCTTTTACGTTCTTAATACCGAGAAGAGTTCTTCTCTTCATCACTCACCCTAATTCACCTCTTCTCTAAATTTAATTTCCATTCTAATCAAATTCCGCGCGCAGACACTCGAACGCCAGAGTCGCTGATGGCTGGTTAGTTTGGTTATTTTGGGAGGGAGCCTGAAACAGGGGTCATTTCATCGATTGAGCTTGGGGTGCTTCAGGGAAAAGTTATTCAGGGAACCGTGGAATGGAAGAGTGAAGATTATAAGAGTAAAGAGAATAGCCTGACATGGTTCCGAAACTGGGTCGCTCCGGAAAGGGAAAAGTAAGCAGGGCGGACCACATCAGTAGGGGTAATAAACTGGAGGAAGTGGAGTAATTTAGTTACATTGTTGCAGTTTGATTGAGGGTACCAGCGGAGATATTAGTTGGAAAACAGCGGTGGCGAATCTGGCATTCAGCGATAGGAGGAAGGTTGCGACGGGGGCCTAGTGAAAAAATTAAAGGGTTGATTTGATGTTTTATTTGCGGTGTAGCGTTTAATGGTGCAGAAGCCTGGACCCAGGTATTAGAGGATTGTAGTGGGAAACAGACTTTGGAAATGTGAGTATGGGAGATGAAGAAAATCTAAAGATGGTCAGAATGGAGGATAAAAGAGGAAATATTTGATATGTTGGGAGAGAGAAGAAAACTTCCGGAGGCGATTTTAAAGAGAGTGAAAGTCGGTGGTTCTAACATTCCGCAGTTACTTGCATCGAAAAAATACAACTTTTTCCTGTTTCATTCACTATATGTTTTATTCTGAAGATATTCCAGACCATTAATTCGTTTAAGAATTCTATCAGCTGATTGGAAGGTCTTTGGAGAGTTTTTTTTATCTAACTGGCACTTTGCTCCGTTTTTGAGTCCTACGGATTACCCGCCATTAGATCCCTCTGAAATTCCTAATGTCGTCTCATAGGAAGCTATTTCGTCCAGGATTCCTAGTACAATAGATTGGTAAACAAAAATATTCAGTAAACATAAGAGTTGAGTAGTTTTTCTATAGCTGAAACAAGCATCAAACTATACAACTATATTTGAAGGTGACATCTAATGACATTAGTACTCGTTCTTTCGGCGTATAATCAGCGATCACAATAAAAACTGAGATCCACTAAATACATTCCCATAATACAAGTCAACATTTCTCCTCCCAAAACCTTATCCCTTACATCTTTACACGGCTGGTGTCCTAACACCCTCTGCAACACGCTCATGCGGTGGCTCGCAGAGCAGTATGTAGATGTAGAATTGGTACTTGAAGAAAAATCATAATAACCTATCGGATGAGGTAGGTTAAAATGGAAAAGAGAGATCCAGCTGTTACAGGAGTAGACCTCGAATCCATGAAAGCTAAATATTCTCCTTCTTTCCGCTCCCAGCTTACCTTTCATCTCCTCTTATACCACGGCTCTCATTATCACCTCGCCACTATTAGCAGTTCCTACCACTCCGCTTCCTTCTCCTGACCCCCCAAAGAAGTCTCTCTCCTCGCCCGAAAATATCACATACTTTCTCGTTTGTTTTGCCTTCTGTTTACCGGAATTTTGCCATACTCCACGGCCAAACCTCTTAACTCTTGCAGGATGTTCTCGCACACTGTTACCAGAGCCCACTTCAGAGGCCCTACGGCACTGCACTCTATACCAGCCGTTTATTTCCATCCTTTCCAGAGCTCCGCTTCATCGGATATCTCCTATCGCTGAAAAATGTTGAAAAATTTCTATGCTCAGTAAAAGAGAGGCGCTAGTTCGCTATCGTGATGCCACATCTCGAATACGCCGCGAGAATTAGGGACCATGGAGCGAAAGATTCAGCCAAAAAAATAAACCAAATATAAAGGAAAGCAGTACGCTTTGTTAAAAACTTCTGGAGTGAACATCAGGCGTTTCTCAGATTCCAGAGGAATAAGATTGTGAGCCACGAGAGACTTGGTGGCAACACGCTAGGTTCAGTTTGCTTAAGATAATCAGAACAAGTGCGTTTCAAAGTGGCACAGAGTATATTGTTTTGACGCCGCACTACATTTCTAGGTCCGAAAAAAGCAATAAATTAAGAGAGGTACATCTGCTGAACACTTATCATTCGGAATTTCCGACACTTGTAGCGATAAGTACAAATATCCGTGCTTTCAACGCACAATAAGCGACCATAATAAAAACGGAGCTCTACTTAAAACGCTCCCATAATACTTTTCACCACATCACTTCCAAAACATTATCCTTTTCCACGGCTTGTGTCCTATCATACCCTGTCACACGCACATGCGATGGCGTATGTAGACGTTGATGCTAGCGTAATCCTTCTTTGACATTAGTCATCAATTCAGTTTCGTAAATAATCGAAGGCATACATCAATGAAATAGCTTTTCAATTGTTTTGAGATGAGTGCAGAATTCTCAAATGAGCTGCATTGGCTGTTCTTTCGGAGTTCAGGTTCAATAGAGATAATTTATTTAGTATCTACTCAGGATTAAAAAACAGAGTTTAATGATTTTTCGAAAAAAAATCACAAATACTGTCCAATAGTGAGGAATTCACGTTATGCGATAGTCTTAATTGTCCTTTGAATACTTATCGCTCGGCATTTCCGACACTTGTAAGGGACAACTCGTGGAATCAACTATTCAGGAATCGGAGCGGAAGGGACGGGCATCGGGAAGGGGTAGATATTGCGGATCAACGTGGGTAGCGACCGTGTTTGCGATGGGATAGTGCCCTGGGATCCGCACTATCTCCACAGCATTCTTCATATACAAGTCCTCCCCTAAGTCCGCGGGATCTTTTTTACCTCCTAACCGCCCCTTATAAATATACATTAAACCCAAGCCCTCTACGCTCGAACTGTTCGCTTACTTTCCATGCTCAGCCCCTCCCTGAAAGGTAAACACAGTCACCACGGGACGCATCACCCACTTTCCCTCCCAGATGATGTGTCACAGATACCCTTAGGTTTCACAGTTTACCTCGCTTGTTTAGAAAAATAGCGGCCTCCAAAATACGCCGGCCCGAACTGCCGAATTTCGATTGTCTATATGTAAATAATACTTAGGCATAAACAATTTAATACCCATTCGGAGCTCAGGGGAAAAAATCGAATAGTGTTAAAACGGCAGGTTATATGCGGTTAGTACCGTTAATTTTTTTTGACGGTAACTGACAGCTGTAGAAATTCTTAAACAGATGGAATGCTCATCCGACAAAAATTTGAGGATCCGAAATCCATAGACGCCTATTCCAGGCGTTAAGATTTTCTGTAGACATTAGATATTGGTTCACATTCCATTCATATATATATATATATATATATATATATATATATATATATCAATCTACGGATTATGAAATGGGAAGTTGGTTGTGTGGCAGAGACGTTCACTTAAACAGGTTTAAATTCGTACAACAAAAAAACAGGAGACGCTCGCTTAAACAAAATTTACTGACCAAAAATTAGCCAGAGACTCTCACGGTTTTCAACCAAAAACTACCTCCCTCTCCTGAACTCGCAATTACAAGTAAATTAGAAGTAAAATAGATCTTCATCATTACTTTTATTACACTATGTCAAACCACCAATTACCTCTATTTGATTTGGTCTAGTTCTTTTTGGTCCATCGAGAATGAGAAAAATGAAAGTTTGGTAAATGATCAGTAATTTTACCCAGTTGATAATGAATTGATTTAAAAATGCAAACGTTTTCTTAAGCGCGTATTATTTTTTCAGAAAGGTGAAATGGCCTTATCGTATATGTAGGAAAGAACTAAAAAAATTTTGAAAATGATGGCAAGGCAATCGAAACCTAGGATTGTAATAAAATTTTATGTGCCGAATTTACTAAGAGATTTTTCTTTTTCGTCATGTCTACCGTAACCTTCCACAAAGTTACGCCTTCAACCATCAATTTCATAAATACAATTTCCTAGTAATTTTGAACTTTGCCATAAAAAGATCAGATCGAGCGTATTTTCTGCACTTTAAAGAGTACAGTCGTAATGTTACAAATGGATATATGTTACGTATTATCGAGTAAATGAGAAGCTGCGTATATGTGCAGCGAACGTTCTAAGAAAATTTTTACAAAATTAATTTGTTCATGCTATAGGTCCGTAGCCACATTCAGTAACATAGTTGTAAAAGTTATATTTTCAAACAGATATAAAAAAATATCTGTAACATTTCTTCATTTAGAAGTCAAGATATTGCATTTTTATATATGTGAAAAGATTTTGAAGGAACACAAGAAATGGATGATTAATTGCACACCTTGGGTTCCAAAAACAGAAAACAGATGTTTAAATATGTTCTAAAAAGAATTATCAGTGTTCTATGTTAGAAAACTCCTCTTTTTGAAATTAATTATGAAAAAAAACGTTGGACATGCTAAAATCAACCACTGTCCTTTGCGATTATTATCATTCTTGTTCCTTTGTAACACAGTATGGCTGACTAGTTCTTAAGCAATGTAATTTTTTTTTACATTTTTTGCACTTTGGGAACTAGTAGGAGGGCACAATAAATCCAAAAATAAAAATAACGCAAGGTTCGGCCCAGGCAAGAGTACACGAGTTGTATGTATTTACCTTCGGCCCTAGTGGTGGTTACCTGGGCAACACCCTACGACGAAAAAAGTGCGAAAAGGCCACCTACGAAACGGAAGGTGCAAATGGAAGCAACGGGAAGGCAAAGAGAGCAAATAAAGAGGCCATGAGGAAGAAAAGAACGGCCGGCCGGTGCGTAACTGCGCGATAATCGGCCGAGTATTAGCAGGTCGACGGGGCGGGTGGAGAGACATCTTGTAACGGGGAATGGAAACCGCAGCGGGAGCAATTTTCTGACCGTTGAGTGTCGCTGACGTTTAATTTGCATTTGCCAAACGGAGCGACGAGGAAGTTGAACGCTCTCCCAGTTGTAAAATTGCGACGTAAAAGAGGCTTCTGGGAGAGGATCACCATGAGGTAACTGGAAGGTAAAACTTTGCGGGTAGAGTTTGCGATAAATGTGCGATAAAAATTCAGGACATCAATCCATCGTAGTTTCCTCATAGTTAAAATAAAAATTTTTTTAGGTCTTTTAGCTAACACAAATTCTCTTACAAGAAATTTAACCATAGCTATAACTTGTGTTGGAAAAATATTTCGTATTAAATATCGACTACTTCTTAAATCCATTGCTGATGGAAATATAAAGAATGCAATAATAAAAATCTCCACAACTAGTTTTAGCGCTCATTTTTATAGCCTGGTTATCTGATTTTCTTGGCATTGGATTAAAAAAATATTTTTTCTTACGTATTCAAATTCTTTTGTACCATTACTATTTTTCCTAATTGTCCTAAGTCAAAACAGCATCGTTAAAATGTTGACCCATAAATAAAATATTAATTTTTTCAACGTCAAGTAAGTATTCAATATTATCAATTGTTGCGAGACTGATCAACTTAAGACATAATATTTTTGCATTTATATTTTGCGCATTCAAATACAAAGAAGGTTACACAGCAAATTTGTCATTTTTCATGATGAAATAGCTTGTTTAGTTTAAGTTTAATTGCATTCTTAAGTGTTTATTATTCACTTGTACGGGTAATATAAATACATTAGTTGTTTAATCAATGACGCCCTCGGAATATGACATCTTCGCCGACGGCACAATATATACCGGGGAATTGTCAAAATACTCCAGACACAAGTCTTTTGAGTATTACTGAATCAATACCAATGAAGTTTTTCCAGTGGTACAGTGTAGCACACATGTGATGTGTTCAACATAGTGCACCTAGAAATGGCAGGATATGAAATATAAAGCTTTGAACATACGAAAGGGTACTAAAAAATAACCGGAATTATTTTTTTTAGCTATGTATATAATTTTTTTACAAAACAACCTTATCACCTTCAAAGTACTCTCCATTACACTTAATACATTTGTCCAATCTGCGATTCCATTCCTAGAAACATTTTTCAAACTCGTCTGTAGTGATTCCCGACACCTCCAGCCTCGTTTTTTTCTTTCCCGCTTCCAAGTCATCGAAACGTTGTCTTTTCACGTCCCTCTTCATTCACGGATAAAAGTTGAAATCGCACGGAACGAGGTCAAGTGAGTAAGGGGTGTGGGGCAAGGGAGTCATGTTGTTTTTGGCCAAACTCTGGCGCACTGAAATGGCTACAAGTGACCCTTCTCATCTTCAAATCTTCCGACAAAATTCGCTTAACCGAGCTCCACCTTATTCCGGACAACTTACTAATCTCTTCAATAGTTCGACGTCAGTCTTCGAGCACGATTGCACAAACATTTTCAATATCTTCGTCAATTCTAGAAGTTGACGGACGTCCTGAACGAGGATATTCATCAAATGGCATTTCACCTTCTTTGAAACGAGAAAACTATCGGTACACTTGAGTTGTTCCCAAAGTATAATTCTTGTAAGCTGTTTTTAACACCACAACAGTTTCTGCGACGTTATTCCCAAGCAGGAAGCAAAATTTCACAGCGGTGCGCTGTTCACTTCAATCTGCCATGGCGAAAAACGAGGAGCAAGGAAAACTGCTTTTTCAAA
The DNA here is from genome assembly GCA_963169105.1 of Ceriagrion tenellum. NCBI lineage: Eukaryota > Metazoa > Arthropoda > Insecta > Odonata > Coenagrionidae > Ceriagrion > Ceriagrion tenellum. Next base: position 53,742,616 of record OY720644.1, read on the forward strand.
ATGAATTGTTGTGACTGTACACAACCTTCCCAGATGACAACAATGCCTGCGCAGAACTCGGAACGAGTTGCGCTATGCTCACCTAGCGGAAGAAATGCGTACTACGCAAGCTCCGCCAACCGCAGCACTATTCCGTTTATTTTTGGGTACCCCCTCTTAAATAACAGATCTTAGGAATTGGTCACTAACAAATTTCAGGACTGTAGCAGATTTGTTTTCTCAGCCTAGAGGCATTTCCGATTGCCAAAATACAGTGTAATTCCAACTTTAAAGGACGTAAAATTGGCACGGGGCATTTTTTAGTATTAGAGTACATCATATGATGTATACAAGAGTCTAGCACAAGATAATTGAAACATCCAACAAACTATCTAGCCAAAATATGACATGACTAAACGGTTTCCTGAAAGACAAACAATATAAGGTAAGTTTAAGTAAAAAATTCGCCCGAGGTTCGCACAAGATGATGATTACTCACTGAAAAAAGCAGAATAGTATCATGAAGAAATAAGTAAAATAAAAGAAATAAGATTAAATCGAATTATACATATTTTAAAGAAGTAATCTGTCTCTTACGAAGCTTCCAATATTAATCAAACTCTATCAGGTATAGTCGGCGAGAAAAACACTGATTCGTCCAATTGGGAATTATTTATTGAATCCAATGAATGAAAGAAGAAAACACTGAACTCTGTAGGATGGAGAACCGCGTTAAGGATAACCCGTAGTGCCTTGACCCACTCTTGCCCAATCACGCCAGGAATCTCTCCTAGCCTCACTTTATGCATTGAGTGCAGCCACGTCGAACTTTAATTTCAGATTGCACGGACGGTCGACTTTCATGTACTAGGCCAAGGTATATTTGAGCCGCTGCTTTCAATTATAGGGAAACGGGTAGCAGATGCCAGCATTTTCTCTGTCACACGGCCAATTCATCGGGGCTACGAGCATCGTTTTCATATAATGTTTACAATCCTCATTCCATCAAAAGTCACACGTGGCGTCGCCTTCTCTGTTTGATGCCGCGCGCTTTGATTAGCTGCACTGGTTCACGCACTGGTTCAAGGGCGGGCTCTAATGATGACTGATGGGATAGTGATCCCTTCCGTTCACGCTATCCCTGTAAATGATCGCGCAGCCAAGCCGTCATTTTAGCTATCATCTCCGAGCACCTATCTCCGAGCTTTTACCATGCGAATCAGGATCAAGGCATCTCTCGGTGGACTTCCCGAAATATAAAGCACAAAGAATCCTATTTAATACCTCAAGAAGCATTAGCTTACTCAATGCGATGATAATTAACGAAACTCACGTCTACTAAGATTCCTTAAAAGGGAAAATATTACCCCCCCAGTAATCAATTTCTGATTATACACTACCACTGATTATACGCATATTATACGTACTAAGTGCATATCACCGTAAATCTTTGCTGTTCGGTAGTTAAAAAATATTGATCGAGTGCAAATCATATTCAGCTGCCAAGGAACTATGAAAATCTATACTAAACCTTTTGAAATCAACATTCATTTTAAAATACACCTTTTTTACCGCGTTCTGTGGCAGAAAAAAACAGTAGAAAATGCGGTGAGTGGTTTAACTTATGAATTGACCTAAGCTTCTGTTTAAATGGAAGAGAGGGGTCGATCGGTCACATGCATAATGCTAGGTGTGACCAGGGTAAACGATCATAATTTCAGTTAGCATTACTTTGAATGGACTATAATATGCCTACTTACATGCCGGCAGCGTCTCAATATATCAGTATTTTCAGACTAACTAAAGCTCTCTCCTCTGGCATCGGACGTTAAATCCTTCGCGTTTTGGTAATCTGGGTGTTAGCAACACATGATGACGCAAGAATAGGGTAGAAGAATTGATTTCTTATGTATTAATATTTCACCGACAGGCAACGCGGCATTTTATACAGTGGATTTCGTAAGAGAGTGAACATCACAGTTGAGGAAGATACTGCATATATACTTTTAAAGTACGCTCTTCCACAAGAATAGAACGACAAATGTGTATGTGGCATGAGTGCTTGCGGCAATTATAGTCTTAGAGTAATAATCATGGGCTTAAGGAGGCTGTAATAATATCGAGACTATTCCGCAACTAATTATGCTTCGGTCAATTCAGTTTAAGTCTTTAAAATGCACCACCAGCCAAATTATATAGACCAGATTTAAAACTGAATTGAGGAAAACGTACATATTACTTGTGAATAGTATCGGTACTATCATGGCACACCTGTAATAGACGCTATGCCCCCGTGAAAATGCTTTGAATATTATTCGATCTATTCTCTTTCTCAATCTATGCGGGATGGAGAAAACTTCCGCCACTACGAGATTCCATCAACTTATTTTGAGGTACCCAATCTCTTCAGTGAATGGGGTCCCACGAAATCTCTCACGCATCATTTATACATAGCCGTCGATTTATCTCCACGTCGTTTCAGAACTGTGAAACATAAGACGCCGGATCCGAGAATAGGTACGCAGGTAATATCTCTCCTTTTATCGCACTTCACCGTGTTCGGACCGACAATATAGCCTTAACCTTTCAGTTTCGTCCCCGCGAGCCCCATCTAATTACCGTAGTTTCGTGCTGCATTGAAACCTGACACTTAAGAGAACGGAGAGGAACTGCCATTAAATAAGGAAAATCTGACATAGAGTGGAAAAAATATCGTCACTCTAGAATGAAAACCTCGTGTTTCCATTTTTTTAAACATTTGATTTCATTTTGAGATAGACAACCCTTGTATCCCACGCAATAATAAGATGTAATAAGGTAGTTTTGAAGTGTCACTCAAAATACTAGTTTTAATGCTTCACATAATGTATCACACTTTTTTGTCGCCTATAAAACTAGCTGTTTGCGAGATAGAAGAGTTAAAAAGTTAAGCGACTCTATACTCATAGTTTTCCATCACAATCTTAAATTAAATTCAATTAAAAATGTGGATTCCGCCAATTAGGATAATTATATAATTCCCACATTACGCATACTAGCCAAAAGCAAACTTTCCTCTCTAGAATATTTGAAATTTTGAGCAGGATTACCTTCACAAACTAATAATAACGCCCTCAAGTGTTATAATAGGAGAATCTATTGTAAAACTACATAGTACAAAAATGTCTACCATCCACGCACCTTAATTAGTGTAAGAAAATCAGAGCAGGACACAAAGATAGTCCGTTAACATTCTATTCACTTTTTCCCTTCGCTCCTTTCGTGTATTTTAACTTATTCCTTACATAGCTTAAACGTCGGAAAATAGTTTATAACAAACTCAAAAACATCTTCCACCTGAAAAAGTGATTGGCCCGCAAGAAACTAATTATTGATTAATTAACTAGAAAATTGATCATAGATTTTGCACTATGCTAATGCTTGCAGAGTGAATAATGAAGACTCCGTCATCACACAGAACTGATTCTACTACAACTAAGACTCATTATACTCATTAGCGTGATGCATATAAAATAAGAGAATCTCCGGTAGAACTACACAGCACAAAAATGTCTACCGTTCACGCACCTTAATAACTTAAACAAAAGCAGAAAATGACACAAAGATTCAATTTTGTCCTTCGCTCCTATCGTTTATTTTTACTTAATTCTTCACCTTCACATAGCTAAAAACGAAAGAAAAATAGTTTGTAACAAAATCAAAAAAGTCTCCCAGATAGAAAATGATTGGTCAGCTAGAAACTAATTATTAATTAACGGATAAGAAAATTGACCTCTACCTTCATATTTATTTTCTTTTAGATTTTATCAACATGTTAATGCTAGCCGAATGAATTATGTAGACTCCATCACCGCTCAGAACTGATTCAACTAAAACAAAGACTCATTGTCCTCATTAGTTTGATGCACAAAGGCCAGAAAAAACATCCAAGGGCATATGAATTGTTATCAATTTCAACGACCAAAGTTAAATCCATAGCCCCAGAAGAGGATATTGACGAGAAAATCCTGAAATCCAAGCAACAACAGAGAAAAACGGTTTCCTAAAAAACTTCAAAATAAAATTCCTCAATTTTCTGAATATGTGATTCGCTTTTAAAAAAATTAACATATATTATAATTGATTTTGTGAAATAAGCTCATATTTCTCTTGCATAAAATCGGACGATGACGTTCAATTAAAAAAAATAAAAATAAATTAACATCATTCTCCTAGCGAGGAATTTAATGATTACGTACAGTCAAAAAAAGCATTTTTTTAGCCTTTCTCACAAAAATTGCTTCTTTCCTAGGTAAAACATCGTTATCCCAGCGAATAACGCCGAATTCTTTCCCGATTTCTAATTTATTATCTTTCCGCTATCGCGAATTTCCTCGTGTTTCATTTTTTTCACAGAGTAATTAATTTTCGACGGCTGGAATACGCGTCTGGGCCGCTTCAGGTGATTTTGACAGGCGTTCGACAACATTGCCGTCCGCAGACAACATTCCTCTGCCACTGACGGAGGGCGCATAATATAATGGAATTTAAAGACCGAGGAGTTGGGGTTAGGGGGACGGGCGTAGGGCTGCCTTCCGCTCCGAAATTCCAACCGGATGGAGGCTAAAAATTCGCATACGACTTCAGTTCATTTACATTCACTGTCTGTTATGAGGAGGGCTGAGCCGATAACAGTTTTCACGACGCAAATCGATAAAAATACTTTGCTTTCCGACTGTCAAATGCTGTAACTCATATAATGCTGGCGCCACGCATACATGTCCCTGTTGTACAGTCTTACGCTATAACTTACATAAGTCGTCTTGAATTTGAAAGGCAGGTACTTTCGGCTTTTATTAGACTCTCAATCATTGAATAAGCTAAGTAATGGAACGTTCCCTTCGCAGAAAATAATAAATATAAGAATAAAGTAATGAAATATTAAAAATACGAAGGTTGATGGATATTTGTTTTTGAAATGATTCCTAAAATGATTCTTAAAATAATAGTATTTAAAAAATAAAATAGTAAACTTCCTGGCGCCCGCAAAACCTTCCACTTGAGAATGAAGGTCGATTTATATACATCAGGAGAAGAACAATGGAATGTTAATTGTCAATCAATTACAGAAAAGTTATATTTTTTTAGAATACAAATAATATTTTATAAAAAATACAAAAAATGATAGAAGATGTAAGAAGGAACAATGTAGCAAATAAAAACAAATCCAAGTAAACGAAGACATTGTATAATTGTATACAACGCGATGCAGATAATATATCATTTCTTGCCGACCAAATGAATCCACCTAGCAACCTAGCTCAGGTTCTAACCTAGCTAACATTTTCACGGCAAGTATCAAAGCAGGGTCGAAAAATAAAAGTATGTAAACGTCTGCGGAAGCTATTTCAGCCGTGGTACCTTGCCCTTCAACAGACCAAAGCACTCGGTCGGAAATCGAGGAATCCGGACTCGAATCCCAGACCCAGTTAAGGCGAATGATTTTCCCCAGTGGAATTTCGCATTCCACAATCCTTCGTATCACACACCTGTGAATACTCCAATGATGCAAATATTTTTCGCTTAAGTTGATTGGGGAATTCTCACTCTTCGAAAAGGACGGTACAGAGGTTTCTGAGTTCAAGGGACGTCAAGCGGATGAGCAAGGCGAGGGAGAGGAAGAGAGTGAGTGAAGAGAAAGCGGGGATTAGAATACGAAACACACGTTGATTGATGAAAGTCGTCAGGAAACAAAAACGTCCATTTGTTTGACAGGGAAAAGCTGAAAGAAGAAATATCTCCCTTTGAAATTAGACCGTATGTAAAGCGTTCTGAATCACACACTCGCATTTTCAAGTCCGGCGTCCCGAACGACAGGAACATCCATAAATAACAGATAAAATTCCGCTAACCTATTAAGTTAACTGACATTTTCCATCGTATTTCAAAATAAAATCAAGTTTTACTGAGAATTTCCATAATATTTCACCAAAAAAAGTTTAATCCATGGGCAATAATAACCATTTAACAGTAGGAAATAGAAAAATTGGTGACGTTATAGTGGCCAACTATTACTTTTATGAAAAATATGGACATTTGGCTGAAAAAATGAAATTTTAAAGGACGTGCTTCCCTATAAAATCCTGAAAGACCATTTAATATCTTTATGTTTTAATGGTAATTTAAGTGCTAACATATTAGGTTATCACTTATGATTTGATGCATAAAACCAGGAATGGCAAAAATTAGAGGAAAAATTTAATTTAATCCAGCGTTAAACCAGCATTTAAAACGGCATTAGGAGAATATCAATGGGATAGATACGTTTTGGCACAATTTCCGAAATAATTTTTTGAAAATGAATCTTAGTTATGCATATGAGAAATTGTGATATTTGCCCGTAAAGTTATTTCGTTATGAAAAATTTTGTGACCTTAAGTCAAGCTGGGAAAAGTTCGTGCCTTCATCTATGAGTGTCACTTAGATCAAATATTCCTATTTACGATTCGATTTCAAGGCGACGGATGATTTGATCGAGGAGCTTCTTCAATAAGACGTGTCAAAAACTTTCGGCTTATATTGTAGAGAATGAGTTAACCGGCCGCTCGCGATGAAATGACCGAATGAATAAAATTAGTTTTAAACTCTAGCACAAGTCCCCTATGGTAAGTAGAAAGATACCATTAGTTAGCAGCACGGTACGTACAAATTTAAAAATGATAACATTCAACACAGAAGGTTGATGGAACGTAATATCAACGCCGCTTTTAAATTCGAGAAAAACTGCTCCATTATTTCAATTTACAAAAATAGCTTGCAATTAAAATTACAATGGACGATTAGAGAACGTTTAAGGTAAAAAAATGACTCTTAAATGACATATGCTATGTAGAATACAGAGTGTGTCTAATATTGAAATAGGCTTCAACTACTCGAGAAAACTTTCTTCAAATAAAATTCCATACAAATACAATTAGAGTATAGCCATGCATTTTAAACGATATATTTGTTAGAACGTTAATCACCAATCCGAAAAGTGCTCACTGCAGCTCCGCTATCCAGTCAGTTAAACATTTTATTTCCCGGTGATATTTCATTTCAGTATTCCTGATAATTTAATGATAACATCTCATCCTCGGTCTTACTCAGAAGGTCTTCCCATTAATTTCTCCCACCACCATTGTTTTCAGGATGATGCTGAGTCGATAACCATTGTAATCCAAAGAATCGTCTCCAATAACCAAACGCACCATCCGTAGGCATTAAGTCTTAGACTCTAAAGTATAGTTTCATTTCATATTAATGTCCAGCCGTCCAAGTTTTTCACCATTGGGTTTCCTGCCAGCTGATATATAATAATGCCATCGGTATATCGGAATATCGTCGAAAATTTCTATCACCCTCCACGCCCTTCTAAGCTTCTCCAACGGTCTCTCATCCTCTTCAACAGGCCCTCATCCGTCCGTCCGTCTATATCCGTCAATCCGTCCTCCATCTATATTTCCTGGCTTCTCCGTATCTCCTCCATTAAACAAAGAATATCGAATTAATTTATTCTAGTATCCACATGAAAAATAATTCATAATGCTTTTCCGCAATTTTTTTAAACTCGTGCGACACGTTTTTCAATATAACTGTTTCATCAGGTAAAGGTTTGTAGGAAAAATACCTTGTCACCTGACGGTGCAGTAATGGTGTGAAACACGTCGTACAAATTAAAATCGCAGAAAAGCATTAAACATTTTTTTTTTCAATCTGGACAATCTTCATCCCTTCCGCTAGGTAACGCGTGATACAGTTAAGTTAAATTTACTCTCCCGTCGGAATCCCTTTTTATAATTTTTTTTTCTAGATTTTTGCAAATATTTAGAGATCTGTGGATTTCACATTGTCCAGAGCCAAAAATCTATTGACCGTTTCCGCGTTCGCAATCGCATTTTTCAATTCTTCAACTCGAAAATGCTCCTCTTTTTTCATAATTGGGAATATGGGACCTTTGACAGAAATATTTAACTAGAAAAAATAAATAAAATACAAAGAAAGGATGCGCGCTCCGTTTAAAGCCTGCAACGAGCGAACATAGTGTTTCAAAGCTTTAAGAGGGATTAGGAGGGAAGCTGACAGACTTGGAGACTGTGCGCTAGGCTTAGTTTGCTTGAAAAATTCAGAACAGGTGTCTTTCAGAGCGACACGGATAATACAATTTTGACGCCACACTACATCTCTCGGTCCGACAGAAGCGATAAAATAAGAGACAAAAATACGTTATTTCCACGCACAATAAGAAACAATGATGAAAAGTGAGCTCTAATTTAAACAATCCCATAATATACTTAAAAACATTATCCTTTACTCGTATACAATATTTTACCCACCACCGCACCTCACCCCCATACTCTCATCATGGACCCGTTCTCTCCACACGAAATCCTGGCTACGCCACTGATATATAAGAATAAATTCTGAGGACGCGCTTTGGAGGGGAACTGCTTTGACATGGGGAGGAGGGCCATTGTGTTCCCCAAGCAATGTGCAGAGCCGTCACCCATTTCTTTTGAAGTGCACAACGGAGGCGTTAAATTCAACGGCCCGTATGCCTGGGCCCCTGACGAGGCCACACTCCGCAAACAGAGAAGATGGGGGGGGGGGGACGGAGCGGGGGTTGGGGAAAGGAGTAGCTCACGCATTATGAAGCCGATGGCGCGAGAGAGGCCGCCACGGGATTGGAGGATGGGAGGGAGGCCCTTCCCCATGGGATTTGCTGCGGTTATTCTGGCTCCAATGTCGCCCTTTACTCTTCACGGATCCTTTGCCGCCGAAGGAAATAAAATATACCCTCGGCCACCTTTGATGACTCCGACTACCATCATCTATGGACTCTTTGATTGCGAAAAGCTTCTTTTGATGCCGCTTTAATTTGAACTTTGTGGGCGTCATTTGAGAGGTAATGAGATTTTCCTGAAAATCGGGATTAAATATTAAGTTTGGGAAACATAGGAATAGTACAGGTGTGACAGGGTCGGATTAGTGTGATAATTAGAGCGATGCTTTTCCACGTTGAAGGAACGAGTTTGTATCCGGGCGGTGCAGGGAAATTTCTTTATTTTTCCGATTTGATTATGTCTGATTTGACCGTCAGATAACATAAACTTTACGTTAAACGAACAGAAAATTTGACTTCCATATATAAATTTACCTGCCAATAAGTTGGTCCCAGAGGAATACCCGGGAAAAAGTTCATGGACCAAATAAAGAAAAAGTATATAGGAAGAGATACAAGGAGGTAAGGGGACTAGCATTATATAAGGAAGGTTGGAGGGCTGCAGTCAACCAATCCTAAGATCGAACGGCCAATGAATTAATGAAGTTGGCCTAGGTGTTACCTATGGGAGAATATTTGGTACCGGTATTTCTATCGACGAATTGCTTCTTTCAAGATTATTGAACCACGCTCACGAGTTAAAAAGGGACATAAGGAGGTACCTGTTCATCGAGTATTGTTTTCTTAAGAAAATAAATTTATTAAATGAGTTCATTTAGGCTTCGTGCAGTCTTGTATATTTTTTAAATTTCATGTAAATACTCCTTTGGGTAAAAACTGCAGGACAAAGCATTAAAACGAAATGTATACCGCGTAACTAAAACCAGTAACTACAGTTATAATTGCCCAGCATCCTTCCCTCTATCACATTCTTGAGCAACCTATCGCCCCTTATTATATCATCCATCCACCTCCTCACCCTATTTTCTTTAAGAAGTTTCCTTTCCTCGACCACCATCTCAATCACTTCCTCGTTGGTCTTCCTCTCCCTCCACCTCACCTTCTCCATCCTTGTCCACACCCCCACTTCAAATATATGCAGCCTATTCTCGTCCTTCTTTCTGGGTATTGCCGTTTCTGCTCCTTATCAAGCACTTTACCAGCCTCTTCTTCACATTTTTGTCCAAGGTTCCCGTCAATTGCACACTTCTATTACCAAACGCTATTCTCTGTCGTATGTCTTTGCTACTATTCCCATTTTCTTCCAGCGTACTACCTGAGTAATTAAAATGCTTTATTTGCTCGAGTTTATGTCTTGCAACTTAACTGACCATCCTTGCTATCTTTCTCCTAGAGAATCCAATTACCTTCGTTTTTTAATGATTTATCTTCCTTCTGAATTTTTCGCACTGCATTTATAAAGCATTCACCAAAGGTTTTAGTGCCTTCTAAGTTGCACTAACCAACGCCCGATCGTCCGCGAATCTTAAAGACTTCATCAGATGCTCTCCTACTTTGATTACCATCACCAATTCTTTCCATACCTGTCTTAACATTTCCTCTGCATGACTGTTAAAAAGAAAAGGCGACAAAGGGCACCCTTGCCTCACCTCGCGACCTATAGTTGTCCACCCTGATTCACCGTTAGCCTCCGTCACCCTCTGCGCCGTAAATGAATATCGGATTAGTCTCCTGTCTCGCCAGTCTATTCCCATTTCTCTGAGTACCTCCGTTAATTTATTCCAATTTACTCTGTCATAAACCTTTTCGAAATCAATAAAGCAAGCAAAAAAATCCTGGTTATACTCTATGTTTCTTTCTTTAAGTGTTCTCATCACCGCAATTGGAGCTTGAGTTTACCTTCCCTTCCGGAACCATAATTGGTCATCGCCCAAGTAGTAATTGGCCTTACCCTCCTACCTTCTATTGATTATTCGAAGTAAAACTTCGGCTGCGTGTGAAATCAAACTGATTGTTCTTTAGTTCTTGCATTCTGACGCTTTCTTCTTCTAAGAGATAGGAATCGGGACTGTTTCTAAGAAGTCCTCTGGCCATACTACTTCCCCGTAGATCCTACGCGTAAGTTCGAAAAAAGCATGCCTACCTTAATTTCTTAAATTATTTAGCAGCTCCGAAGGTATGTTATCCACTCCTACAACTTTTCCTGCCTTCATCTCCTTCAATGCTTTCTCGGTTGAACTGTGGAATACCATTGGGCCGAGGTTATCTTCATATAGCGATACTTCATCCTCTACATCGTAAGTAGTTGGTCCACTTTCCCTGTCTTATAGCTCCTCCCCGTATTGTCTCCACCGATATTGAATATCTTCCTGCTCGATCAATTACCTTTCTGTCCTTTTTTTTTTGGTTCCGTTTGCCTTCCCTTACCTCCCGATAGCAATTTTACTCTTGCGTATAACGCACCAACTTTCCCTTCTTTTTGCAGTTTCACCATTCCCTCCCATTGCCTCTTCCACTAGTTTTCCTTTGCTCGATTGGTTATTAGCCAGAGTTGATTATTTAACTACTTGTACTTTGTCTTTCCTGGTTCTGGTTTAACGTTTTTCCACTTCCTTCTCTCCCTCAATTTCCTAACCATTTCTTCCGTGACCCACTTCTCCTTTACCCTTCTCGTTTCCGCAGCTCCTACTGTATTATCGGCCGCTCTTGCAATGCCTGTTTTTATATTTTTCCGTTTTTCCTCGATTGTTCCTATTTCCTTAGCTTCGCCTATGTTCTCTCCCACTGTCTCTTGGTATTGCTAATCCCAATTTTTTGGGCAACGGGCTCTTCCGGTTCTCAAAGATTTGCGGTAGGTCTTTTCGCGAAAGCGAGACCGACGGCTACTCGTCTCAGTTGTTTGGGTAACCAAACTAATACGAGCACTTCGGGGAGGCGGAGGCCCAATTGAGGTACTTTTGACACCAATCTGCCTCATTGGTGTCGGCCTCGAAGGGGCTGTGGCTCACTTACTTTCACTTCCCATCCCTGTCCCTTCTCCCACTACCTTCCACGCTCGGATATAAGCGAAAGCTTCCTGCTGAGCCGGAGGTAGTTACCCCGCGGGTGTAGATACCCGAAACCGCTGTCTCTTGGTATTCCCTCCTTTTTTCCCCTTTCAACGCTTCCAAGTTCCACCTCTTCATCCCCCTACTTTCATTAAGCTTTCCGAATCTAACATTATACTTCATCATAACTAAATTATGATCCTAGTCTTCATCAGCCGCCGGATAGCTTCACGAGTTCTTGACACTTTTCATGAATCATTACCTACAATTGATGTAATCAATTTGATATCTCCCAAGATTATAGATACCTTCAGGTATTTTTCATGGGTACCTTCGCTTATGATAGTGTTCAATACAAGTGTTTGTTACAACTGATTTATTTCTCCTACAAAATTCAACGAATTTCTCACCGCAATCATTTCTCTTTTCTAATCCACACCCTCCCACTTCATACCTATCTCTCCCTTCCTCCACTACCGCGATCCAATCGCCCATTTCTAATAGATTTCCGTGATTAGCTACTCGAGCTGCTCATACGCCCCATCCACGTCTTCCTCCTTATCATTGGTAGTGAGCATGTACTCCAGGACCAATACGAAATTTGTAGGGCGTGCTTTTATTTATACCACCAGTATCCTATCGCTCATCTGTTCAATATTTACTACCTTCATCCCCGTTAATACTATAGCTGCCCAACTAGCAACTTGTTGACTCGCAACCTCATTAGTATTTATATACATGTAACTATCTCTGAGACAGTCCTCGTTGTCCTTCCATCTCACCTTGCAGAGCCCTAAGGCATCTACGTTCCCTCTATCCATTTCCTGTTTAATATTTCCCAGCTTCTCGGCCCTCATCATTGTCCTGACGTTCCAAGTACCCATTTTTATCGGTACTTTCCAACTCAGCTTCTTTTCCTTATCATCTTCTGAGGTCTTAGTATCATGCGATGACTTAGTTGTGTAAGGATTTCGTGAGGCCTTGCCTCCCTGGTTGCCGGGTTCGACACTCGCCCCCGTGGGTGGCGTCCCGTAGTTGCCAGGATTCAATTCTATTTGGTTGCCATTCATTTTTCAGGGTAGTAAAATAGTTAAGAGGGACTCCCACCCCTCTCACCCCCACTTCTCCAACAGTGTTTTTCACGTGACACCATCACTTCCTCCTTTCGCCTGGCTCCTACCCTTCGACCTATCTGGCATGGGTGGCCCAACCGGGAGCAATTTAAATTACTCCCGCTAGTCCAGCTCTTGGGTTATTGGAACGCGCAATCCCCTTCCACCACGTAAAGGTTGTAGTCCGCGGGAAGAACATATTATGAAATCAAGAAACTTTATATTACATTCGAACGATTTTGGAAGGGAAAGCTGATAACTGTAGAATGTCTTCGTTACACTCTAATCCTAATACGCAACAAAACTATTGAACTATTACTGCATGCAACAGAATCTATTTTAGGCAAGTACTAAGAAAATTCAACGACACGTAAGTATTATTAGGTGTCCAGGAAATACGGAAAATATTTTTACCTCGTGGCAAGTGCGTTGGAGAGAAAGTCAGACGTATTTATGAGAAAAACATGTCAATGGGAAACTAATATAACTTTCCTTGTAGAGCCTGTGGTGATTCTTAGTCAGAATTGGTTGGCTACACTGAGTTCACAGTGAGCCAGAATGTTAATATAACTTGTAAAATTACATCCGACGACAACTTAGAGAAAACCTATGTTATTCTTGTGCATAAATAACTTTGAATTATGTGAAACATTCTTAAGTGCATTAATAACTTTGAATTATGTGAAACAAGTACAACAAATATAATTTTCTTAATACAATTCCCAGATACGTGATGCTTCATAAAAAATCTCTTTCTGCCGCTCCATGCGCTCAGCCATATCTAAAAACCTGGATTACCGCCTGGGGCCGAAAACTTGGTGAAACCATTTCGCTGCCGTCGATTCAACAGAAAGATAAATCCAAAAAAGTACTATGTATGACTAAGTTGATATTTGAGAAGAGCCTTAAATTAGTTCGGTTCAGGTGACGAATACCTAGTGTGAACCCTCTGGTGACGTGTTTAATATGACATGAGGGAAACAGGCAAAGTGAACGTAGGGGCCGCCGCATGGTGGTAGAATCCGCCTTAAATTAAGCCTCGCGGTATGTGATATTCAAACGCCAGGTGTTTGGTAAGCCATTCCTTTTGCTGCACCCTCTGAGGTTTCTCAGAAAGTTCTGGTCTCGTAAAGGGTTATACAACTTTGGTGTTCGCCAGAAGCGTGTCCAGCCAGACGCATTAACCAGAGGTCATCGTTACGCCGCATGCACTGAACTGCGCTGACTGAGCTCACTCTAGCGCGAACACAAAATGGATGCTTATTTCCTCGCTAACTGATTCACGGGTCACGGAACATCAAAGGCGTCGAAACTGGGAGGAACTTCCAGTAGATTTCAATCCTCCAGAACTCGTCACAACTCATAAGGAACATACCTCAGAGTAAATGAAAAAAAGCAACGCTTATCAAACAAAAACAAAACTTGTTTTCAATTTAAAATCATGACATGTACAATTACATCCACATCTACAAAATATAATGCGAGCCCGCCATACGGGTGTGTGGCAGGGGGTGTTGGGTCACCAGCCGTGTAAAGATGTAAGTTTTTGGGAGATAAAAGGGTGACGAGTATTATAGGAGCGTCTTTAGTGGAACTCAATTTTTCTTGTGGTCACTTATTGTTTGCGGAAAGAACGAGTTTTTGTACCTATATGTTTGGCAGTGTATCTTTATTATTTTGTCGCATCTGTCAGACTTAGAGATGTGGTGAGGAGTCATTATAATATTCTATGTGCCGCTCTGAAAAGTGCTGTGAAATTAAATGCTATGAAGACACTCGCATGGACGCATATACACCACGGGATGAAATTTGCCATGAAAAAATATTTCGAATTCACCGGGATTAAAACCCGGATGTCCTCATCACCGTCATGTGTATTTCAGCTGGTTGGAAAAGTTATACCACTTAGCCTAGAACTGAGTTTGGTGGTGAAAATGGCCAACATACCTGACCAGCAATTGGGTGATCCGGGTTCGATTCTAGGTCAAGTTAAATGATTCTTTTCATGGAAAATGTCATCCCCTCGATGTGAAAACAAAACATTTAAATGCTCGATGAGTATTTTATAAGTATGTATCTATATATATTAATTTTGTAGCGTGTCAGTCATTCTGTATCCGTTTTGTTTCTTTCTCTGTCAATTTTTGAGCTAAAAGAGTCAAATTTGATTCGTTGAATGCGGAATCTCTGTCTTTATGATTTGGTAGTAGTTTTGGATTTTTATTGGGCGTGTGGCAGGGGGTGTTAGGTCACTAGCCGTGTAAAGGTGTAAGATATATGGAGATGAAATGGAGACATGAATTAAAAGGAGTGTCTTTAGTTAGTTTAAATAAGATCCAAAAGAGCGGCTGCTTGGGCATGTGGCAGGGGGTGTTAGGTTACAAGCCGTGCAAAAGGTGTAAGTTATTTGGAGATGAAATGGATCATTTTTGGGTTGTGGTTGCAACAACCAGATGCTGGGAAACACAGTGACAAGGGAGAGTGTTAAGGTTGAAACAAAAGAAACCCACAGTGCTCTTCTATTCAAATGGCTTTAAAAACTACAAAGGAGAACAGTGAATGAAAAATAAAACATTTTCACCAAGGAGCTATTTTTAGACTAGGACACTTACCCCTAGAGCCCCAGAGCTGATAGCTTTGGGGCCGGTACACACCCCTGCTCACAGAGTGAGCAGGCTAGCTACCTGCTAATCAATAATGATGAGTTAAAACTTCTCGACGCTGAGGAATGATTGCAAATTTCGAGGGACATAAATGGAGAGGGAAAAGGTAAAAATGGGGTGCTAAGACACTGGAATGAAGGAAAGAAGGAAATTAGCGGAGCTGAGGAAGCGAATAGAAACTAAGAAAGATGTCGATGATAATCTCTTAAAGAAGAGCAAATGGTATTACTCACATCCGTCCAAACCCTTACCGCAGTCATAGACCACCTGTAATAATTTATGGCTCATTGCGAGCAATTATGGAGGATTTTGTTAATCGTAAAAAGAATATTAATACTCAGGTTAAAGTCGCGCAAGTTTTTTGATTTATTTTTGATTTGATTTTTTTGAAGAGCTGTTTACTTTTCGGATACGATAATGACAACGCGTTAAGAAAGCTACGATTCCACCCCTGGGGCGAGATTATGGATGTCCATTATGCGTGCGCAGGCGTTATCGCTCTTTTTAAAATGCACTTACGAGAGCGAAAACGGAATCTTCACTGGTCAATTTTTTAAAGATCCTTCAAAGCACTAATATTATGTGATAGAGTGAGTTTTTTTAGGACTGTAACAGCATTACCTTTCAAGAAAAATGTTGATTCAATGATTTCGGAATACAAAACAGCCAGTTTTTCAGCAGGTGACGTAACAGTAAAGGGTAATATTGAGAGTGAGAAGAGAATTGCAAAGTGGAAATATTAGCGGTGGGGGGAGAAATGCCTCTCTACAAGCAAATGAATTTTCGCAAGTATGAAAAAAATGTTATTTACGTATAACATAAGGGAAGAAAGATTATTCCAAGCCCTTGTTGCTCGATATCGGGGAATTATTAAGATACGTACACAAAAAATTTGCTCAGGTCTTGAAAAAATGCTCACAATTTAATCAGGATCCCAATATACATTTATACAGTAATGTGCCAACGATGAACTTACCATTGAGACGAGCCAGCGAATCCTTGCTCATTCATTAGTTGCCCAGAGGAAGTTGGGGTCGCGCTCAGAAAGGCACTCTTCAAATCGGACTCCATCGTGGAGATGAAAACAAACACGGAAAAGGCCCCAGGAAAGAAATCAAATACGACAAACGAGATTCGAGCATTCATTTTCATCGGATTTTATTGGTCTACGCCGTTTGAATATTCGCCAGAAGAGAAATTCAATAACGCCATGGAAGGAGCGGTGAGAAACGTACAATATAATCCCTGAGAAAATTTGAGGACGAGGACGAAAACAATCCAAAGGGTTAGTAGACAGCGTTCAGACCACACCCGAAAAGAATATCGAAAAACTCCAACATTAACTGAGGGATATCATTATTTGATTCCCGATCTCTCCTAGATCAAGTACCTTATTTAAAGTGTTTATAAGCAGCACAATATCGGATACTCTGGTATAAGTTTAGCCATGAGGGAAAGGTGGATGACATTTAACTGATAAGTTTCCAATCATTGCATTTACAAATGAAATGGTACGAAGTAACTCGTACGGTGCAAATACACCAAGGGTTGAAATTAGCCATAAAAAATCATTTGAATTGACATGGCATCCGAACCCGGATTCCGAACCCGAAGATGGCATCGCCTTGAAGGAAGACGCGACGCATAAACCATCCCTCCAAATTCTCATTAAAAGAAGATGGCTTGGAGATGTAAGTGCCTAACTCACCTGACCGACAACTGGGAGATCCGGGCTCGAATTCCGGAGAAGTCAAACGATTTCTTTATGACCAATTTCAACCCTTGGTGTAAATTGATAAGAATGAAATCCTGTTTACAAAGATTAGAAAAAAATCGGGTCAAGTTAAAACTCAAGGAGAAAAGCGAATACGAAATATATATATAGCTTAAAAAGACTCACAAAAGAATGACTCGGTACAACCACAACTATGGATAGATAAAAACGACGCAAATTACCACTAGCAGGAAAAACTTGAATTTCGATTCGGATATCAGCGAAAAACACTGTCATTAGATATGTGTAGTACACTTAAACCTGGATTGTAACTAAAACTGTTATTAGAAGTGGAAATTAAAGTAAACGCTTTAATCCTCAATGATCGGAAAATTCCATATAATACTGTCTGAATTTTTCCAACAGATCACTGTGGTTTTCAAGGTTTTTACCTTGAAAATTAAACAGATAAAGTTAAGAAAATAGAAATTCGAAGGAATTAAAAATTAGCGAATAAAATAAGTCATTTCTGTACTACAATGAGGCACTCCCACGATATGAACCCTTTGTAATTTCATTGTATTACAGGGAAAGGTCAACAGAAATAACGTGTCCAAAGATAAAAATGAAGTTTTCGATGGGACGAAGATCACAGGAAATGTTTCATTGGCCTATTTAGATAAGGTTTAAAAGGGCGGGGTCTTGTTACAGTGAGGGGGAGAAAAATAATACCAGGAGTGAGTTTTTCACAGGCTCCGGAGGGTAAAAAAATACACACACCGTGCAAACATTTCACTTTCTTCCCGGATAAAAGACGTCTTGAATATAAAGACACGTTTCCTAAAATTTTGATTAACATGGGAACAAATATGAGAAACGGTAGTTTTATGAAACAGCGAAGAAAGAAAATATTCTAATGTTAACGGTAGAAAATACTAAACGTCACGATATCATTTACACCAATCATGAGGTCATGAAAGGTCTTGTGAAAACATAACTCGTTGGGTGACAATATAAATAGACCCACAAAATTTGTTCATCCAGGGTCAGATATCGCGAGGGCAAAATATTATAGAGTTTATGGGATTTTGTAGTTATTAAATTATTAGTACGTTATTACATTAGTACATTACATGCATTTAGCCTCTTCAGTTTCGTATTTACATATGCTGATACTCAAGACATTTTATGTAATATTTATTAAGGCCACTTTACACGGTACATTTTATTGCCAAACGAATGTATCATAGATTGTGCCAGAATATGAATGAATTTGAGCAGGTTCTATTTCCCGTACAGTCATAATCATACAGTTTTCCACTTAATACGGTACAACTTTCCTCATGAAGGAATTCATTCATTCGTTTGTATAATAAAAAATATCGTTTAAAGCGGCATTTACAGCTGAGGGTCAATCTGCCTCAAGAAATGGCCAATTATTATTATGGTTTGAAACCCTAATGAACAACTGATTATTGAATAACACACGCAGACTGAAAGAAATACCTTTTTAAGAGAGAAATTATGATACCTAATTATAATTCATACGTACGGGCAATGGAATGGGGCGAGTAACGCTAATTTTTATTAAAGAAAATAATTTACACGTTGGAGACAGAAAATTTATTTCTAAAAAGGATGCGATAGTACGCTTGAATTTGTGTATGTTATCCACTACGGATGAATAATCTAACTTTGTTAATTTCACTTGTGAGAATTAATTACAACGCGGGTTTCTACACTGTGTCATCTTATGGTGTAAATACAATATCACCGATATTGTATTCTAATTTTTCCGTATTTTTTTCTAACTTTGTCCTACTACTGGACATAATTCCCCTTCAGGCAACCTGTTGTGCTTACAGGAAATTACCTCTTTTTACGAACTATTTCATTTTAAAAACTTGAAGTAAACAAGTAAGTAAAATTTGCAAAAAAAAACAGATAAAATATGAATCCCTGGTAAACGAATGAACAGTCAAAAATATGTTAACAAATGTTGTGTGCCCAATATTTGTTCTTGCAGCCCAGGGCAACTCATATTAACAAGTTTTGACGCTCTGTTTGATTAAACTTTTTTAAAAGAGCGAACACAGAAGCGCGGTAGTGGCTTGCCAATGAGGGCGGAAAAAAATGGGCCATTACCGACGATTCATTTGACTTTACGTCGCACTGAACAAGCAGAAGTTTTTTTTAGGACTTCGCCGAAATTCCTTCAGTCATAATCTTTCCACTCGATGGCGGTAGAAGTCATATCTCACGGGCTATCTAACTAACTCGTCCCATGAGAGACAGAGAACAGCCCGAGGCGACATGTGAATCAACAGTCAGCGAAAGACCCATTGAGAGAGAGAGCCGTATATTGCCGCAATGGCTCACGAATCCTCGATGAAATATTAGGCAACATTAACGTCCCGAGGCAGTTGATGCGACGTTTTGAACGCATGGAGTCGTTGGTAAAGTCGGTTTGGCATTGAGTAAGGGCGACTAATAACGTGTCGTTAAAGCGCCGCGGAAGTCATGAACCAAAATGCGACTTTCGGAGTGGAACGCTTAAGCCCATAGTCATTACTCTCCTGCAGGAAATTCAGCCGTGCAGCGGACGAGAAATCATTACCCGACATGAAACGGAGAGATGCGAAGGAGAGCAAACACATAAAAAATTTAATTTGCGTCAAACGAAGATACACGCAAACAAGTGTCGTCAAAAGGACACAGTAAGTACGCACGATGACGCGCAAACAAATGTTTTACATCATTAAAAATTTAATAGGAGTTACAATTTAACTCTCAAAATGTCACTTTGCAAGTACCCAATGGAGTTACATGAGAAACATCGCATTTTAAAATTAATTAGAGGAGGGTGGCAAAACTGGTATTTGTCTCCTACACATTGAAATAACTCCATTAATTAGAGCCTAACTTACACCAGACAGTTTCGAACAAATCAACATCCAGGACCGCCTACCCACCCACACGAACACACAATCCTATCACTGCACGCGAATCTCCTCCTTCAACAACGAATAATATTTCAGAGCACGAAAGTGTGACAATTATACACTCCTTGTCGAGCATATTCGACCAAAAAAACAAATCAAGCAGTATTAAAAACAATTAAAAAACTTATACATACGTATATATAATAAAATCTCCCAATTATTATTTTCCATTAACCAAGAACAAACGCATACAAAGTATGGGCGTGATTGGAGCATTCTGATTGGGGGGCGGAGTTACACTACAGCTTCATACGAAATAGAGGAAACGACAGTGTATTAAATCATAACTTATCACAGGTAGCTACTTCATAATATCACTTTGACGCTTACGCTACATTCCGTTTTCGCGATCAGCCCAAGTAAGAGGATATTTTTGAAGATGAATATAAAAAACAAATTATTACTGAAGAAGTGATAACTAATGAAGAAGAAACTGACTAAAGCTGCAAATTAGAGGCGAATTATTTTGACGGAGTGAATGTAGAGTAAAAATGTTTATACTTAAGAATACTTGTAGAAATAAAATATTTAAATAGGTTAACTTTACACAATAATTACTAATTTATTAATTACTCTGTCTTCAACTTACTTAGAAAACAAAAACAAAGCCTTACGTGTAGAAGGGGATTACAGGAAATGGTGATAAATACATAAATTGTGAATTTAATACATTTAGAGCTCAATCCTATATTTTACACTACTGACAAGATAAATTCTAACTCTCAAAATATCACTTTGCAGTACCAAATATAGTTATATGAGAAACATCGTATTTTTAAATTAATTGGAGAGAGATGGCGAAACTGGTATTTGTTTTCCACATATTGAAAGAATCCTATTCAGTAGAGCCTGACTTACAGCAGACAGCTGGTACCTTACAGCTTCATACTAAATGGAGAAAATGACAGAGCATTAAATAATAACTTATCATTGTAAGCTACCTCATATTATCACTTTGACGCTTACGATATATTCCGTTTTCGTAAGCTGCCCAAGAAAGAGGATCTTTTTGAAGAGGAATGTAAAAAACCAATTTATTACTGAAGAAGTGAAAACAAATTTAGAAGAAACTGAAGAAAATTCGCAAATTATAGGTGAAATATTTTGATGGAGAGAAAGTAGAGTAAAATTTTTTATACTTAAGAATGGTAGAAGAAATTAAATGGTGTTTACTTCGAATAATCTTATAAATTAACTAAAATATATTTATTACTCACTCTAACGCTGACTCAGAAAACGAAAACATGAGTGCCTCAGGTGTCAAAGGAGATTCCAGGGTATATAAGGTACATTTTGTGTCTTAACTTTGTGGAAACGCGACACATGAAATGATTCCTCATTTTGTAGATTCCACACTTTTTTATTTTCACCGACCATGGTTTCTACATACAATGTACAATCTTGAAAATGACATTGTATGACGAAACATTGGTCGTTGAAAATAAAAAAGTGTGGAATGTACAAAGTGGGAAATTATTTCATTTCAGGGTATGGCGCGAAATACGTATACTGTCAATTTAATACATTTAGAGCTCAATGCTATATTTTGTACTGCAGACGAGTACATTCACTGCTCAGTTGGCCCTTGAAAAATTATTGCCGACAAGGGTGCATCAAAACCTGTACATTTGTGTATCCAATATTCCTTGTTCCCTCTCCTTTCACGCGTGGTGTCCTAACACCCATTACCAAACGCCCCTATGTCGCGGCGGCTCCAAGAGTTGTATGTAGATGTGCGACCTATTCCTTCCTTTTGTCAACTCCTCCATTCTCCACGATCCACCTATTTTTCATCCTACCCTTTCTTTTTTTCCTATTTTCTCCTCTTTTTCATTCAAGGGAAAAATAGAATATATCCGTTCGTCGTTCCCCTCGGGCTGATCCCAGCGTCGGCTTTCCATCATCCGTGAGAGAATTCACATGTGCACGACGGCGATTTTCATTCGTATCCGTATCACATGGACCCGCGGGGTCGTCCGAGTTATTTCCCATGATCCTCTCTTCTCTCATATATTTATCCGTCTGTGTATTTTTTCTGAATGGCGGGAGCAGAGAGAGAGGAGGATATTGTGGTGTTCGATGGAGGATATTCCTATTCCTTTGTATTCCTCGGGGCCTTCGAGAGGTCGACCTAGTACTTCCGGTCCTTGAGTTCCGGTCGAGTGTTCCTTCCCCCGCGTTTCCGCGAATTTTGCGATTTGTTCATTCCGCTTCCAGATCCCCGAGGCATGGTACAGCTAGTACAAGGTAGGTTGTTGATTATCTTAAGGTGTATATTACAACCCTTTGTACCTGAAGATGCACTAGAGATATGAAACACGTCGAAGAAATTTAAATACAATGTAGAAGAGTGCATACCATTCTTTTCTATGTGAATACTACCACTACTAATGTGGTCCGGTTTGGACCAGTGGTAGCGTGTTAGACCCCGGTGATATCGCATCGCAAGGATCGTAGGTCTGAGACCAAGCGACAAAAAAAACCAACTTATGCACACTAATCAACCCAAATCTGGCTACTGAGAAGCAGCATTTTCGGCCTAAGACAGAACAAGAAGATCGGACCGGTGTTGGAAGCTGTGGCTGTTGACCGGTGTCAACAGCCACAGCTTCGGGCAAGAGTGAAGTTCACGGATTCGGACGGAGTACTGCCATGTGGAAGGCAACGGGGATATCACCATAATAGTCTCCCTAGAAGATGCACCCCTGCATTGTAGATATCTAATACGTGATGGCATTCCTCTCACAATCAGTAAAATATTCTGGAGGTAAAATAGTCGGATCTCCAGAAGGGAACTACTAAAAGGGGTACATCAGTCAGGAAGGACAGGAAAGTGCAGAATAAGAACCAGGACTACTAATGTTCAGTACTTCTATGAAGTGATATAGTAAAGTTTATTGAAGAGAATTTGTTTTATAACCCAGGGATACATCTACTTGGGCAAAGTAGATCCAGGGAGATAAGTCTAACTTTAGTTTAGTTTAGACTCGACCGTCGAAAAATAGTCTCCTATGCGGCCTTAAGATGGAATTGGCAAGACTATGAGAGTCAAAACAAATACTAAGTTTCACATTTTTATTTATAAGGTTAAAAAAATCCTGCTTTCGCCGATGAATTTGGTTACCTATTGAAAACCAAAATTAAGGAACCAAGTATGCAGATTATTTTACAAGTATATTTTTTATTACTACATTTGTCCAGCCATAGAGCCGACTGCAGCGCCATTTGCGTGAAACTTGCGCATTTTGAATTCAAATACGGCAGTAATTCGATTAGAACTTCAAAAAATTTGGAAGATGACTATATTTTTCATTCTATTTCCCACGACTTTTCGCTCGTTTTTAACAAATTAAAATAACTCTTAAATATGCTTTCCTGTTCGTTATTAATGTTATTTAGCTGTAATCTGAGCAATCTCCATAAGAGCCAATACGAATTGTGAACCGGAGAGGATTCCTTCTTTATTCACGTCCGTGAAACCAATTCTCTTTCTTCCTCTTACCCGCTTGCCCAACATCCTTCCCTCAATCACAGCCTCGAGAAAATCATCGCCCTTCATTACTTACTCCTGCTACCTATCCTGTCTATTCTGAATTTCATTCAGCAATTTCCTTTCCTCGCCCACCAATCTAAGTAATTCTAATTCTAACCGCACCTTTAATAATTAACTTTCAGGAACTTCATTATAAAGCGAATGGTACATGGTGGTTAGTAGTCATAGTAGCTTACGTATCATTTAAGTTTTGCTTTGGTTACTAAAGCATATATCGAAGTCCGTCCACTGACTGAGGTTTTACCATTACAGTATATTGTTCAACTGTCCTCAGTAACCCATATATTTAAATTAAAACATGAGCTAATACATTCAAATAACGAACTAATTCTCAATGCTCAAATACATGCCCATTGCACAAGGACTGCTGGTGATATACATGTTGGCAGGTTATTTTCAGTAAGATATGGCACCCGGTTCATTCGGTATAAAGCAATAAAAACAAAAATTATCTACCTCATAATATAAAAGGCGTTCCTTCTGTGAAAAGGTTCTTAAAGAAATGTAAAAAATATTTGTGGGATTGTCTTCTATCATGATCTATTAATTTTATGTCACTTCCCATTTATCTTTACTAAATTATGTGTTTAATTGTATATACGATACAATTATTAGACTTGATTTTAAATGATCACTATTTGTTTCAACGTTCTTTTTTATCCTTCCTTTATTTAGTATGGTCATAATTAAAAACGCAATGCTATGCATGAACTTTTACATGTGTTTGCTTATTTTCATATTAATGTACATGTAAAATGCATTTTCCTTTTGCTATATATATTTGATATTTCATGTAATACAGTGTTTCCTGTTGACTTACTATATTTTATAAATTACGTGTAAAATATTGAAAAATCGTCTGCGCCTATCGCTACATGTCAGGTACAGCCACGAGCGTGCCATTATTTCTATGAAGCCGTAAGAATACGCCAAATCGGTTCATATTTTCGGTTTACAGGGTCTCTTAAACTGACGGAATGTTAGCAGCATTATTAGTTTATTGTGTTCGAGAACCAACTTTCCCGACATTCCGGAAAACCTGCCTCGTCGTAAGGCACCATTACTGCAAGTTTTTGACTCTGAAGTCAGGGTTACTTCTTCCAGATTTTCTGAATACTTAGTACAGCATCATATAAGTG
This sequence comes from Ceriagrion tenellum, assembly GCA_963169105.1. Lineage (NCBI taxonomy): Eukaryota > Metazoa > Arthropoda > Insecta > Odonata > Coenagrionidae > Ceriagrion > Ceriagrion tenellum. The sequence continues at coordinate 53,767,526 of OY720644.1, forward strand.
TGTTTTGTAAACTGCGATGAAAATAAAATAGGGTTTCCCGGCTAGTTTTTCTGTAATTTTTCAGTACTGCTTGGAAAGTGGAGATTACATTGGCTGAGGCCCAAGTCCGAGTGGTAGGTGACTAGGTCTGAGGAACATAAGGCGTGCTGGAGGAAGAAAGATGATACATCAGCTTTCGCGCGGCACCTTCTGGAGACGGGCCATCGGAGTGACTTCAAACCAGATACACTCCATTTCTCCGGGAAGGGACGGAAGACGGATGCCTTGGAGCAACGGCTGATAAACCTTGAAGATACCCAATACTTAACGTTGCATCCCCCAAGCCATCCCCTCTGGTACGTATTACTTTGCCTCCCCACTAGCCTTATGAGCACCCTCTCAGTACCTTAAAATTTCCTTTTCATACCATATGATTCATCCCACAGCTGACCTTCACCTAATCCCACCAACTAGTATGCAACCCTCAGCACCACCACCCCCCCCTCCAAAATGAATTTTCCCATGATCCTATGTAAGGTATGTAAAGAACTGACTAGAAAGTTTTGTACCTGATGATGACGTGACCGCCGAAAGCAATCGCTAGCGCTCAATAAATTGTGGAACTCACAAATTTTTATCTTGATTATCATTACATTGGCCCTTATGGAGACATTGCAAACTCCCAGTAAATTGATTTAAAATAAAATATATGCATTTCATTGCCTCATTTCTTAAGTTGTTACCCGATTACTGCGAAAAGTTTAGTCAAATTGAGGTAGTTCCATTGAAATAGCGCCTTATTCGGCGTCAATGGCTATAAAAAAGAGACCACTTAATAAATATACGCGGAATAATTGGCGTTTTTCGTACCTCAATATTGGTTTTCAATAGCGAACACATCCAATCAGAGAATGGGTTTTTATTAAACCACTTGAAAAAAGTTAGAATATAGTATCTATTTATTATGATTCACGTGGCCATTGTGGAACCCCCTTAACTGTCTCATGGGTGACGCCTAAAGAAGAATGCCAACACCAACGGCTCACGAGAAACGGTGATACTTGGGACATTTATCTAAGACAATTCTCGAGTTAAAGAAACTATTCTCGGGAAAATAGATTCCCGGTCCCGATACCCGAAGGTTCCAAAAATGCCGGGAAAATGGAAAAACCTTGATATCGACGTATTTCTTCCGTCGGAATCGCAAAAAAACCCTCTTCCGTCCTCCAATTTCCCTCCACTCCGCCTTTCCCTTGCATGATGAAAGAGTCGGTGGAGCTTGCGAGATGAGATATCCGCCTCCTTCCGTCTGTGGAATTTCCATCTCGGACACCAGTCGATCGCGGTGGCACATAGACCACACGCCGACAGTCTCCCGGGAGAGTTCCCGTATATTTTCAAACCCACGCGTTTTCGAGCTGTCATCTTTTTTCCATTCGTGTTATGCGCGTTCGTCAAGTTTTTTCGCGGTCAACATAAGCTGATGTGAGTCATGATGATAAGTCAAAACGCATGCTGATTTCATCATACGTTGATGACGTATAGGCTTTAGGGATTGGATATTTGGAGAGGCGACCGACGGCTAAGGTCATTTGCGCCATAGGGGATAGGTAAGGGAGGTGGGGTGGATAAAAACCCGGCGTCGGCATTAGCCTGCTCTTAACGAAAGGCGTCAAGGGGACCACGGTTTAACGTCTCGTCCGGCAGACGAAGTACTATACTTGAAGTGCCCTCTACAAGACACTCAAGTAGGGATCGGGTTTCCTCTGAGAAACATCCTCCTCGGCAGGGATTTGAACCCTGGCCGCTCTTGTTGTGGGCGAGTACTTTAGCCACCACATCAACCCGATCCCCTACAGGCTTTAGGCCCGTTTTAAAAAGGTAAAATACCTAAACCTTCCTGATGGAACGATGACATCGAGGCTGACATTGAACAGAAAAAGACAAAAGTATGCGAGATTGTAGACTGTTGTACTTTGTTGCATTTAGACATGGTAAAAGAGAAATGACTTCGTATTTTCCACACTTTATTAAAATACCTAACCAGTTTCGATTTTACAACGCCATCTTCAATGACATGGCGAAAAAGAAGAATCTCTTATTAAATTCCACACTTAAAACTTTTATTACCGACCCAGGTTTCGATTCCCTTGCAATCATTTTCAAAGGTAACATCGAAGCCGACATTGAACATAAAAAGACAAAAGTATACGAAATTGTAGACGACTGTACTTTCTGGCATTTACACATGGTAAAAGAAAAGTTTGGTGAATTGGTAAAACATGGTAAAAAAAGACCTTTGAAAATGATTACAAGGCAATCGAAGCCTAGGTCGGAAACAAATGTTTTAAGTGTGGAATTTACTAAGAGATATTTCTTTTTCATGTCTGCGGTAACTTTCCATAAAGATACACCTTCAACCGTTAAGTTTAGTCATCTTCAGAGGTCGTGTGTTAAGTACATTTGCGATGGTTTTGCATATGTACGCGGAGAATATGGTGGAGGAGTCGGGGGGAGGATCATCGGGAGGAGGGGGGAGGGTAAGGTTAGATTATAAAGCAAGGAGACTACCACAGGAAAGTGTAAAAACAACCGCGTCAAATATTCAAGATAGGGGGAGAGGCACATTAAAAAGGGGGGACAATTTGTCAGGAATAAAATCAGTTAAAACCATATGCCTTAAAGCAAAGAGGTCACCGGTGTAGTATAATTGATTAGATAACTCGGCGCAAAATCGAGCGGTCTGGGTTCAAATCCCAGGAAAGTCACGATTTTTCCTCTGTGAATTTCAAACAATGTCATTAATAACGTTTATGATGAAGTTAAAAGCATAATTACATTAACATATCATAATTACCAAAATTCAAGGCATATTAGCCCTCTATCACGCTATGTGACCCAGGGGTAACATATTGAATTTTTTTTGTCTCTGATTACATTTCTTTATGTCTATATGCATTTGTGACATTAATTGTACAGCTTGGTCACGAAAATATCTCTAATGTAAAGTTTATTTCCTGATTCTCTCACGAGTGGGGTAACGTGCGAAATGAGAGCACATGGGGGTTGAAAAAATCGGTGCTAGAGGGTTAATCTACTTTTTAATGTTACATGTCATACACACGACACTTATCTCTCCCTTTTCATGGCTTTTCTCTAACATTCCTTGTCAAACAACTCTGCTGTAGGTTATTATGTAGATACAGATACCCATTAATCTACAGCCACATACTACCCTGCGAACCTCACATGGGCGTGTGGTAGGTGGTGTTAGTTCATCAGCCGTGAAAAAGTGTAAAGTTTGCAGGTGAAATGGTGATGTGTATTAAAGGAGTGTATTTAGTGGAGCTCAGTTTTTACTTTGGTCGCATATTGTACGCGGAAAGAACAAGTTTTTGTGTCTATCATTTCGGAAGTGTGTCTCTCTTATTTTATCGCTTCTGTCAGGCCTAATGAGGCGTCATGACAATATTCTCTGTGTCGCTTTGAAACACACCAGTTCTGAATTGCTCAAGCAAACTAACCCCATGCGAGTACCCTACGAGTTTCTAGGGGCTCCCACCTCAATCCCTCTAAAAGTTGTGAAACACTATATGTTTGCTCGTAGCAGTTTTTAACGGAGCGTGCTGCTTTTCTTTGTAATTTATTAAGCATTTTGGTTAAATCTTTTAGACCAGAGTCCCAAATACTCGCGGCGTATTCCAGGTGTGGCCTAACCAGAGGCAGATTAACATGTATGCTATATTAGTAGCTACACAAATATATCAAAATTACCAAAAGTCACCTCATTTTAATCTACTTTTTAAATGTAACATGTAATACACACGACATTTTGTCTCCCTTTTTATGACTTTTGCCGTAACATTCCTTGCCAAACAACTCCGCGGCAGCTGTAAGTTATTACATACATACAGATACCCTTTAATCGATGCGAGGATCGAACATCCGCGGAGGAAAAGTGGAAGAGGGGAAAAGGAGAGACGGAGTTAAGTAGTTGAAAGTCTGAGAAGATTCTCGGGATGGTTACGAGGCGAAAGGACTGGAGAATTCGCGTGGGGGGAGAGATTGAGAGGAGAGAAGGGGGAAAGGGGAGGATTTTCGCCGAGGAGTACGTAGGGGGGGAAGGTTGAGATCGGGCACAAAATGGAAATTTCGTCTAAGGACGATGAGAGGGAGAAAGGCGGAAGAGTAAACAAAGAGGGAGTTTTACGGGATGGGGTAAGAAGGGCCTCAGAGAGTGAGGGAACTGGATGGTCGGGAAGAGAGGTTACTTAGGGAGGTTGTTGAGAAGAACTCGGAATGAAGAGACGGGTACCTCGAAGAGTACGACATTTAAAAACGATATTGCAATTTTAATTCAGTCTAAATAATGAAATTAAAATATCAAATAAGTTCGATCTATGGGCGATGACCAGCAATTAGGCATGTTTTGATTTCGCACATTTCGTTATATAATTTTATTTTATGACCTTCATTGAAACACTTCAGTCATTTTCTGGAATTCTTATTTTCTGTTAGCCCAGTATTTCTTCACCTGCTTCATACGTAGCACAGCATTAAAAAAAACTTGGTTTTGTTAAACGTATAATAGGAAGGTCCTCAGATGAAAAGTCAAAGAGAGATGCTACTTCGCTCTGGCTAGGTCACTCATCGAATATGCCGCGAGCATTTGGGACCCTTGCCATAAAGAGTTAACCGAAACAATTAATAAAATACAAAGGAAAGCCTCGCGCTTCGTTAAAAACTGCTACAAGCGAACATATAGAGCAACTTTTGCAGGGATAGGCGAATGCAACTTTTAGAGGGATAGAGGTGGGAGTCCCTAGAAACTCGGAGGGTACACGCTAGGTATAGTTTGCTTGAGCAATTCAGAACTGGTGGGTTTCAGAGCGATACAGAGAATATTATCATGATGCCTCACTACATCTCTAGGTCTGATAGAAGCGATAAAATAAGAGAGATACAATCCCGAACTGATAGGTACAAAAACTCGTTCATTCCGCGCACAATAAGTGACCACAATAAAATACACTAAATAAACTCCCATAATACATGTCACCATTACATCTGCCAAAAACCTACATCTTTACACGGCTGGTGACCAAACACCCCGTGCCACACGCCCATGCGGCGGCTCGCAGGGTATTATGTAGACGTAGATCGTAATTTTCTTTCTTCATCTGGGAGCACTCTTTCTATTCTCTGTTTGTTAATCTTGGTTTGTAGTCTGGTCTGTTTGTCCTCGAGTTTCAATACTGTGTCTGTCTTTTCTTTTCATCTTCCATTGTAATATGTGATTCACTCATATCTTCCTTAATTTCTGCAATCCATATTATGCTGGTCTTACTGTTCCATATTTTTTCTATAATTGTTTTGCTAATTCTGTTTTCCGTTGTTCTGATTAGGTGTCCAAAGAATGAGATTCGTTTCTTTCTCATCGTGCTCGTTACAGGTTACATTTCTCCTAAGAATGTTTCATTTGCAGTTAATCTTCAGTTTCGTTTTCTTGGAATTTTTTACTTATGCAAGTTCTGACTATTCTCATTTCCATCTTGAGTAATTTATCTATTGCCACTGTGTTAGTTGTTTTGAAGATGGTTTCACTTGCATATGTCATTTCCGATTGCGTGACTGTTTTATAATGTCTTAATTTTGTAGCTATCGAGAGGCAGTTTTTGTTATATTTGTACTTGGTGATATGTTTTGCTCTACTCAATTTATTTAGAATAGAATAGAAAACAATTTTATTGTCCTACCAATATCATACCTATATCAATTTGTATGCCTTCATGAGGAATAGAATACAAAACAAAAATATAATAATCTGTGGCTATTCGGAAACTAAGTCATGCAAAAAAAGAAAACAAACAAACAACTTTCAAGTCAGCAAACAAAAACATCAAATGAGCGAAGAAAATGAAAAACAGTCTCAAAATAAAAAATATACACAATTTGTTGAAACAAAAATGTACAATCTGCAATGCGATCAATAGAAATAAAATTGTCGATTATTTCTATTTGAACATGTTGGTTTCTCATTAAGGTTGTTTCCCCTTGATATTTAAATCTGTCGACAGTTTTTATCTCTTGATCTTCTACATTTACTTTGCTTGCGAGTGGTGGGTCAGTTAGCACGATTTCTGTTTTCTCAAAAGATAATCTCAGCCCAATCGTCTGAGCTGTATTCTGTAGTGATTTCGTAGTTGATATTATTGTACTTCTCCTTTAATCAACTCTATTTTCAATTTTGGCGGACACAAGCAAACCAGATCTTAGCCCCTGCGGTTCATCAAAGAAAAGATCCGCAAGACATGTAAAAGGCCGTTATGATAGTCTCGTTAATGTTACTGACCTCATGCATCAACTGGGATGGGAATCGCTTTTAGACCGTCGATTAAAAATTAGACACAATCTTTTATGTAAATTCTAACCAATTTATTCTCCGACGAAGTTATCAATCAAATCTTACGAACTCCAACATTCTGCGGTAGATCAGATCATGAGAATAATACAAGAGAAATAGAATGCAGAACAGAAAGGCTTAAAGTGTCATTTTTCCCGCGATCGATAAGAGATCATAATGGCTGCGTTAAGACTTTGAAGTGGGTTAGTTGACTGATAGTGTAGCTGATTTATTCATATGCCCCGTAATGCATGTTTCTAAATCAGCCCAGTAGTGCTAACACCATGTTTTGCATGTTCCCTTTATGACTCCTGTGTCACGTTTACACAGTTACATTATAAATTATTTTAATAGTTTTTGTATCATTTATAGCACACCGATAGTGGGTTGCTTGTTGGCGAAGTAAATTTCTTCACGCTAGCTCATCCTGTAGACAAGTCACCCCCTGTCAAACATCCTTTTGGTAATAAGTAGATGTAAAAGATGGCAACGCAAGGGAGAAAATGGCTTCAAAGAAGCCACACCCGAGCGAAATTATTCTTAAACAGCACTTATGCCGGGCTTGGCCATGTTAAGGCCCTTCATAGTTGCACCAGCTCTGGTTTGAATACCTTAACCCTAATGTCAATAAAAGTAAAACTGAAAATATTTAAGACCCTCATATAACCTGTGGCCAAATATGGAGAAGGGACGAGGGTCTTTTCCAAGAATGACGCAGAAACAGATAGGAGATTCGAAAGGAAGATAATGAGGAGAATTTATGATGCAGTTAGAGAGGGACAGACACGAAGAATCAGAATGAACTGGGAGAAAAAGGAAATATTAGGAGGTGAAGATATAATGAGGTTCTACAAGTCACTGCGGCTGGCATGGCTGGGGGTGTTATAAAGAATGTGGGACACACACAAAGCCCAAACGACTGCTGTATACCGAGATGGAAGAGATCAGGAAGTGAGGAAGACATTGGAAACCATGGTTGCAGGATGTTGAAGAAGATGCGAGGGCAATGGGAATTTTAAAATGGAAGGAGAAAGAAAGAAGATTGGAATAGACACATATAACAGAGAAGGCCCACCCCGGACTGTAGAGCTGTGAATAATAATTGCAATTTTGTAATCGCTGCCCATGATAAACGAGTTTTTTCTCGTTGTTCTCCAGGCAGGCACCTTTCCGTGGCCATATATAGAGGTAGTGAAACTTCACGGTAATCCCCTGCACGAGGTTTGACATTCGACACATTTATCCCAAAACTTTCCGGCAGACACGTTTAACCTTTTCCTCTAGCAGTGACTTTGGAAACTAGGCCGATTACTTGACTGTGTATATAGAGATATGTCAATAAACACACCATCAATACAAATCATATTTATGGAAAACAATATTAGATTTTACAACCTCTGGAGAGTAAAGGGAAAAAATCCTGGAGAAATACATGGATGAGATCGATACTTTTTCTCGCAAAGGATGGGGGGAAGAAAAGGAAACGTCCGGCGATAAAACTGAAGGTATCACACATGGGTGGGTGTCAATAAGGTACAGTGGTAGCGAAACTTGGTGACAGTCCCCTACGCGAAGCGTACGTTGAAGGAAGGGAAGGCTCATACGATACAGCTTGCCAAGGGAGTGGAGGGGATAGTACAGCACATGGCAGTCGACGCTGCCAAGAAAACTGCGTTTGAATTGAGAAAGCGGAGAAATGTCAGTAGGGCGTCTGTGAATGACAACGTTTTCCCTCAAAACAAACCTAGATAAAAATACATTAATATTGTTCGCAGCCCATCTAAATATCCGGACTAAGAGCAAAAGATACCGTTTTAGTTGATGAAATTAAATTGATGCTGAGCATTTGTAACCTGGCTTTTGGCCTGTGGATCCTGCAAAAGAAATTTATAGACTACTTAACTCCCCCGTGTGGAGACCGTTCGTAGGGATTGGAATCTTCCACTGCAAAGAGACTTCTGCGTGACAGACGCCATGTTTCGCCGCCACTTTTACCACTGGCGCTTACCACTAGTCACTAACTTATCTGGAGCCACATTTTTCGATAATTACCATTTGACTTTACTTTCTGACTAAAGAATTATGCTGCTGACTACAAAAAACATAGGAATTACAATTAACGCCATAAATTGTGAACAAAATTTAAAGGGAAAGCACGCGTTTTTAACATCGGCACCATATTTGATATCTCACTACCAACTAAGATTACGACCTGACATCAAGCATTTTGTAATTAGCAGGTTGAAAGCACTCATAAAGCCACCTTTACTCGCGTATAACACATAACGCTCATTTCTTAACGTTGTTTCAATGCCTGCCCTAGAGCAATATCCAGTGGCATATCGTACGTACTGTACTTTAAAAGAACGAGGTAGATATAGAAAATAAGAGTCAGACACACAAAAAGAGAAGTAGGATGACGAAGTAGTAGTATTTCTGGTTAAAAGTGGGTTTGGTCTGGAAAAGTTAGGAAAATTCGAAGTATAGGGGAAGAGGTCTGAGACGATCCCGGAATGATGATGGGGAAAAGGAGACCAGCCGGGAGAGGAGGGATAAGGAAGGAGGAAGAAATGGGAAGGATTCCTGGAAGATGTTGGAGCATTTGCTTCCGAAAATCCACATTTCGTCCCAAAACATCGGCCTACACACTTGCCCCACCCCTATTTAAGAGGACTGATATTGGAACGCACGTTTTTGGACCGAGGAACGCGCATTAAATTCGAACAAAATAAAGGAGCCGAACAGCGGAGTGGAGCTTAAAGAAACTGTACGGGCACCAAGACGCATTCCGTTTCTGTGGAATGAAGAATGAGAAGCAAAGCGGTGCATCAATTTGAGAAAATGTAATAATATTGGTCCCTCGAAGATAGCTGATTCCAAGGGCCTTCTTGATCACACTACAAGCCACAATGTAAAAGAATGTTATTCAGGTGTCACTTGTTGGATACATTTTGCGTTCATCATGTTGAACAAAAAGGACTCGGGAATTTCCATACTTAAATTAAACAGCACGAGTTGTACTGCCCTCTTATATTTAATATATAAAGATATACTACACGTGTTTCAACGCACGTTAGGGCGTCATCACCTGGTATACACAAGTTACATCTCCACTGGGTATTTATTCATAAATGAGGGAGTAAGAAGGGTGGGGGAAGCGAGGATATATGGTTCATGGTGAATAACAGGGGGGGGGGTGGTGTTGTTGGGTGACCTGCAAATCCTCTGGGTTCCTCTGGAGAGTCAACCAAGAACATGCCCCCCCCCCCCCCTGTTATTCACCATGAACCATATACCCTCGCTTCCTTCACCCTCCTTACTCCCTCATTGGTTAAGCATCTCTTTTTGGGCATTTATGTATAAATACCCAGTGGAGATTCAGCTTGTGTACACAGCGTGATGACTCCCTAACGTGCGTTGAAACACGTGCATTGTATCTTTATATATTACATATAAGTGGACAGTACAACTCCTGCTGTTTAATTTAATTATTGACATGCTGTTCCACCACGTAACGCCGGATACGGTTGAATTTCTTCGGATATATCCCTTTTTTTAAACCGACCAAGGCTTCTTAAGGTAGTTTAAGCAAGATATCATTTAGAATGGAATTCAATCAATTAAAATATCTCACAATTCCTAGGATGCCACATTATTAGTCACTCACTACACTACTTCTCGTGGTATTTGCCGCAGAATATGAAGTCCACGTGATATGGTACGCACAAGCGTGTTAGCGAGACTTTGTTTTAAATAGTGAGGGATTTCTACAACTAGATCTCGTCAGAAATTTAACAGGGTGCAGTTTGTATATTTTTACAAGCATTTAAAGATATACATAAATTATCCAGCAGCAATTTTTACAGAACCGCGGACAAAACTCCTGAAGTAAAGGCATTTCAACCGCGCGGCGTGAAACAAATGAGTCATGTTCAAGGCTTATATGAATTTCATGACTGAGATTTCAGTCAATAAAAACTAAATTTTTGAACCATTACCACTCCAACTTCATCTCGTGCTTCTTAGAGCTGATAAAATTACAATTCGAATATGATATCCATTATGACTTCGGAAAAATCTCGCTTAAGCTAGCTAAAACTTGAGCGCCGTAGCTTTTAATCAGTCATCAGTACGGCTTAGATATTACATAAACTTAGTTTGATAGTTCAATTTTGCTGATTTCAATGCCCTGAAGACGCCAGAAGAGTTTGGCGAAACACCGGCATTGAGAAATATATTTATTGACCACAGCTCAAGAATCTTTTGGTTATATTTAAGTTTTGTGTTGGTCGCTTTTTTATGATCACATAACAGACGTGTTGAACAGAAGCATTGGGCAAAGAAATATCTAATGCGACTCATATTAGCACGGCAAACGTCAAATCTATCTTTTTGAAACTACCATGTAACTGTAGTGGCGAAATTTTTTAGTCGAGTTTCACCCCTGAAGACGCTCGTTGCAACGCGGGCAATACGTTGGGCCTAAAATGCTCTAGACACAGTATAACTCGAAAACTCCAACACTACCTATCAACAGCTGCGAAATCCTGAACTCTAGAATACAATATAACTCTTCAAATTCACATTTTAGATAAGTTTTGTACTTTTCCACCGTTATTTATTGTAACTGTACAAATACCCGTAGAAGAGAGCAAAACTTGTATTCAGTACGGATTTGAATATAAAATGCTTCCACGAAGTGACGCCTGAAGGTGTTAAGTTTACTTTATGACTGGTTGAAAGAAAAACAGATAGATTATATAAGTAAAACCCAATTATCATCACATCGCTCTAACTCGCAAAAGTTACGCAAAAAAACTTTAATACGGTTTCCTACAGATCGGTTGGTCGGTGATTTGCCTGGCCCTGCTCCCTATTCAATTCATCAATTTCCTTCTCGGAATCACGTCTACGCTCTCCACTCAAAACTTTTTAATTGCCCTGCGTGAAGTTTCTTTCAAGTCCATAATATTTTTATATTACCCTTATGTTGCTCATTTTTTGTATTCTTCCCATTCCTCAACAGGATTCTCCCTTGCATCCCCCTCTTCCGCACACCGTTTCCTGGCAACAGCACATGTATCCACTTAAGCTCTCTCTCCCTAATCTCTACCGCTAACTTCCCAACTCTCCCTTCTTGATCTTTCCAGAGTTCCAGTCCTCCCTGAGATTCATCCGATCCACATTTCCAAATGAGTTCAGGATTCGTACGTCCCCTTTCCGCAATTCACGACGTCTCCGATCCCTAAAGCGCTAAGCACTTCAGCCCAAGTTTTGTTCCCCAAAATTCTTTTCTCAGGTCACTGTCTACTGAGTTTTTTCTCATAATTTTACATCCAGTTGTAAATATTTCTGTAACTAAAATAATTTCACTTCTCACATCCCTGCTGCTTAACCCGTTAGTAATACTGTCTCGTGACTGACATTATGGTGGGGATTATACCTAACGAAAGAAGAAATCTTTTTCATTTCCACTGGTGAACGTTTGATGCGACTTGCTAAGATGTTTTGAGAGCATGACGATTATGTAAGACATCGAAATCGGTCGCATCATACATTTATCTGGGGAAAACAGCCGGCCCCGGTAGCGACGAGGAAAAGTCCTCGCCTACCAACCCGAGGGTCACGGGTTCGAATCCCGCCTGGGGAGAATTATCTCACTCAGGGTGTGGGTGTTTGTGTCTGTCTGTTGTTGTTATTCACCCGACATAAATTGGCCAAATGCACTGTCATCGAGCTGGTAAAGATAAAATAAAAATCAAATTGCAAAGAACTCCTCCTTCATAACCAATGCCTGTCTATAATATTTACCGGATACTGGCAATGTTTCAGACGTTGAAATCTTAGCCTAGCCACCTGTATTACCAAGTCAAGTTTCCTATGTTCCTTTGCTTCCATATGGCCCTTTCCTCTCCTACTCTTCCACATCATCATGATCCAGTCGCGATAAGACCCAGGGGACAGCGCGATGTCACTGTACAGGCTCCACAACCTTTTCAAGACGTTGCTGTAACTTTCAACTTCTCCCCGATGAGTTATTGTAGTTCCTCTTTCACCTCATCTATTTATCTCTTCTGGGGTCTACCTACAATTTTTCTTCCACCTGGTGTTCATTCCATTACAATTTTTGGCCATCTTTCGTAATTCATCCTCATAACATGCCCAGTTCATTCTAGCCTCCTACATTTCATCAACCCCGCAATACTGGACTACTGATAATGCTATTCTATTTCCTCAATTTAAAGACTCCTCCACTCCCTGCATATATGGTCATTACATGGCCAACATATTTCCACAACTTTCCTTTCGAATATGAGAAGTTCAATTTATTTCTCCAAGTTTGAAAGCCATACAAGACGACTGGGAGATTCAGGGCCTCATTTAATATTTCTTTAAAATCTTGTGATGTGCTTCCAGAGGTAAGAATATTATACCATTCCGTATATTTTTTCATTTCTTATTTTATTAATCCACTTTATCTTTAGCATCTACCTATGGAAACAGGTTTTAAGAATTCCCAGCCTTTTTTCGGGGAAAATAATAATAATTAATATGAATTTCCTGGTAAGTTTTTCCAATTATTTATGCTTCCTACCCTCAAAGTTCCACGAGCCGCGAAAATTATCTCACTCGCTGCTTCCACGTTATGAGTCCAATTTTCGTAGAACGTCTTACTAATACTACTTTGACTCTTCATTTCAAATGCCTTAGCTTGGGCTTTTCTTGAACGCCTTTTAGCTATTCTACGTTTTGTGTTAGTCGTACACCTTCCATCCCTCGTGAGGGTGCTTCCCAGGTAGCTAAGGGAGTCCACTTGCTCCTTCTTTCCTCTGAGTGTGACTCCTTCATTCATCTGTCTTTCAAGGATTCTTGGATCTCATTATACCTCATATTTTTATCATGTTACATTTTTGGAGTACTTTATCCACTGCATTCAGTGGTCATTGAAGACCACCATGATTTTATTTATAAATTATTTGAATCGTTGAACATATTTTTGTTAATTGCATTAATGTAAATATTGACATAATTACATTATTTTAAAATTTATCTCTCATTTAAATAACTGTTATGACTTAAGTTTACGGCGCGGAATGCGAAATTTAAGCGAAAACCGCATGTCAACACGTGTTCCTTATGCGGCATGCTACAACGATATTTAATAAAACCATTATAATAATACAGAATGTATGATTTCGCCTTTAAGAGGAAGCCTGTTCATATGAAATCGAATTATTTTGAAATATATGCCAAGCGACAAAAAGCTACGTGTTGATATAGTGTAGACTAGCAAAGAGAAGAAATTGGTTACATGCATTTTTTTCGCATTGATCTATACACGTTACTAATGATTGCGTGTATGAAAAGTTTCACGAAAATCTGTGCAGAAACGAAATACAGGATCGTCTCAAATGTTTCAGCTTTTTTTGACAAAACAGATGTAATTCATAGTGAGTTCGTACATCAAGGACAAACAACGAACAGTCAGTTTTTCTGCAAAGTGTTCAAACGGTTGAGAAACGGGGTAGGACGCGTTCGAAAGGATATTAGTGACAATTGGATCCTACATCACGATAATGCGCCGAGCCACACCGCGCTAATTGTTGACGAGTTGCTTGCAAAAATGGGCGTGACTACACTGCCCCAGCTGCAGTATAGCCCAGAATAGGTACCACCGGACTTATTTTTACTTCCCAAGATAAAAAGAACTGAAAAAACACCGCCACGGGACGTTGGCGGCGTTAAAATAAGCTTCGACAGATTGTCTACGAGAGGCCCACGTTGAGGCCTTCCGAGGAGCCTACCGAGGCGTGGGTGAAGCGTTGGATAATGCTCATCGAGTCGGGAGGAGAATACTTTGAAAGTGCTAAAGAGATTGTTCAATAAATGATTTTTGAACTTTTGAAAACAAAATTACCGGAACTTTTGGGACAGACCCTGTATCCTCCCACCACCTCAAGTATTCCTCAGTTTCCTCCTCATTCATTGGTCGCTTAATCCTATGATTGGTTGACTACTGCCATCCACCCTTCCCTATCTATTGCTAATTCTCTTAACTCCTAGTATCTGTTCCTATGTACTTTCCTCTTTATTTGGTCCAGTAACTTATTTCTGGGTCTTCCTCTGGGGACTATTCCCTCTACTTTACCTTCGATTAAGTTCTTCACAAATCCATTGTGTCTCAGGGTGTCAAATCCATCTTCATCTTATTTTCTCTATGGTGCTCCATACGGTCCTCTCGCCTTCTAATCTTCTGAACACGTCATTATTTCTTATTTTATCCGTCGATTATATCTTCAACCTACTTCTCCTGCACCAGGTTTCGCAGACTTCTATTCTTTACTGGTCAGCTTTTCCAATGGTGCATGCTTCCGATCCGTAGAGTGCCACGCTCCATACAAATGCTGTCACATACTGTTTCCTGGTTTGTGATCTTATCTTTTTTGAGCACAGAAGTTGTCTTTTTCTCATGGACGCCTTCTTAACTTGGGCTATTCTCCGCTTGATGTTCGTTGTACTTCTTTCGCCCCACGTGATGGTACTTCCCAGATAGGTGAAGGAATCCACTCGCTCTAATTTCTCTCCTCTCAGGATGACTTCTACTTTCAGTTTTTCTCTTCCGCATACTAGGATTTTGGTCTACGTCTTTACTTATTTTCATGTTTTATACCTGGAGAACTTGATCCATTACTTTTTTTGACATTTGAAGATCATCGCGATTTCCAGCTATGATTGCGATATCACCTGCGAAGCGGAGCGTATTCATTTCTTCATCGTTTATGTTAACTCCGGTCAGTTTATTTTCTTACGCTTCTCGTATGGCCTCCTCCAAGTACAGTTTCCTCCCATCCATTGAAATTCTGAAATACTTCTCTATAGCGAGGAATTGATGTCATCCTATCTGCCATTTAATCCTCTCGGATATGTCATGCGAATGAGGAAGCAATGTAGTTACCCCATAAAGGAAACGAGACAAAAGAGGTTCCGAGCACAGGGTGCATTCCTTTACGGACCAATAGACGCGATAGTGCGGAATGCAAAATCGCTCGAGGATGGCACGACCGCTTAGCAAATACAGATGAGAGCGCATTAAAAAGCGATCGCGTGGGTGACTTGTAGATGCGCGAATGATTTACATGTCGTTTCAACGCGACGGAAAATAAAACGGGGATGCACAGAAGCAGGAAGTCGCCGGTTCTCAAAAATAAGACGACATAAAGGTTACAAGCTGGGATTCGTACCGATTGCTGGGTCGGCGCATTTCCTTGTTAATACGTCAACCCAGTAAACCAAATGAGGCCCTTCATTTAGTACTTCCGAGTATGCGAAATTCAGAGAAAAAAATCACATATGCCTAGACTATACTAAGGTTAAATGACACTTTAATGAGCTGAAGTAAATGACACCGTTCAACGCGTACGTAAATTATGTTTTGTGAATGATACATGCAGTGCATGCACTGTGTGTGATGGGCATAATGCATGATTGAATGTGCGTATTTATTATTTACTTAATGTATTTGAGGTATACAATTCATGAAATGAATATAAATAATGTAAGAAAATGTAATATGATGTGATATCATTGAACGTAATATAATGTATGTTAGTACACAGATGTAATGCACATATTGTGCAAAATTATTTTTATATACGGAAAAAGTTTATCATGAACTCGATACCATATCACCGGACGCTTTTATAAATATACTTTCTTTATGAAATTCAATTCGTTAACATAACACCTAAGTTTTTCACCGAGTAAGACTATAAAATAACGGGTCACCTGAAGCGTAAACTTAGTAAATCTTGAAGAAAATATTCAGATTAGTTGTGCTTTTGGTTCATTTAAATGTGTTGAGATTGTTTCACGGAAATAAACAGAACGTAATGGTATGGTACATCAATTAATCCAGTACTAAATTCGTTAAATAATTAATCCTTACGTGAGCTTCAATAAAGAATTTACAGTTGGCCTCATATTGCATGAGGATACATATTCAGCCACAGTAAACTACTTGACAACTCATCAGAAAGAGAGGAATACGCAGGTACCCCATTATTAAAAATCCACGCGGCTATAGATGCCCTAGATAACGAACAGAATTTTTCCCTTGTTCCTACATAACTGAATTCTGTGACAATTATTCCCCCACGGCTTGCGTAGAAAGATTTAAACTATGGAATACTGAAAGCTGAAAGTATTGCGGAGAAAATGTTTTAACATTTTAAGGTAAGTTCTGTACATTGTGCGTCCATTACACTCCCACTAATGGTTAATGAAGCAGGGTTTTTTTTTCTTATTTCAAATGGGTTTAAAGGGCATCTTAACATCTCTATTACTTGCATTTGATAAAACTTAATCCTCTAAAAAATACATTTTTCTACAAATGTCTACCACGGACTCTGATATTGACCACATGATGTATAAATTCGCTGAAACATAACGAAAAATTACTTGTATTTTTTACATTGTGACTGGAGTTGTCTACCGATATTCAAAAATGTTCGATGAGGGTGTTCAATATTCTTCTCTGGAAGAGAAACTAACAAGTTTCTAAGGGTGGTTTTCAATCAAAATTTTCTGCATGGATATTGGCATGAACCGGCTGGATAAGTAAAAAAACATCGTAAAATAAAGCATAGTATTTTCCTGAAAGGTGAAAAAAACCTTTTTTAAATATAAAACTGTATCTATACCTGCAATCGCTGCAACTATACGCCGTCTACTATTTTTGTATAAGTCCCAGAGAGAGAACAATGCCTATAGTAATTATATCCACCCATAAAAATAATCAGACCATAAACAAGCAAAATTTATCTGTAAACATTTTGTCCAGTTCTGTATTAAAACATACTGCAATTATCAGGAGAAGAACATAATACAATTTAGTTTCAAATGTGCTAGTTGTTGGCATCTGTTGTTAAGGATGGCCTTCAAACGAACGTTTATCATTGTTTACGCGTCACAGACAGAAATTAATCCTCGCTTAAAAACGTGGAGAGCATTTTCATCAAGAGATAAATGTAAATAGTGATTTAAGTCATCTTCATTTGCTTCACAAAAGATGATGACGAAGAGAGACGACTCAAGAGGATATATCGATCGCAAATAGAAAACAAATTACGAGGCATCGCTTCGTATTGTTCTTAAAGAAAGAATCCTAGCTCAATTTTTACATTAATGGCAATTTGCCTCTAGGTCAGTGCACAAGTGAACTCATCCATTTTTGCCATTTGCTGCCGTCGCTAGGGTCAGCTCTTAAATGTCAAAACATCAACAAACGAATATTTGGGCCTTCGTAAGGATCATCATTGCGGTATGCTCAATATTCGCGCAAAATTCCAGTTCTAACGAAAATATCAGTTAAATCCAATCTTTTTATGAACGGCTGTATATTCTTGACTCCTTGTCATACTCAACAAGATCAGAACATACAAAGTCAAGAAGGGGGCTGTACACCACGGCCGAAAACACTTCCGCAGACGTCTGCGCGCTTTTATGTTACGACTCTCCTTTGCTACGTAAATTGTATCTGTTTAAGCATACCTCTGAAATAGAAATTAATATTTTAAATGATTATCATAACTGTTCACTTTTTCCATTCTACATAACTATTTCCACCATGATAAAACGGGTATTTGCCAAAAATGAGGTGATCGCCATGGCGCAAGCGAGAAACATTTCTTTATATCTTTGTATTGATTGTAAATTAGAATCCTTCATCTCTATGATGAATAATTAAAATTTTGAAAATTGTGTGTAATAATATCACAGCAAACATTCTTGCAAAGCCATGTATCGCATTTTTCATTAAGGGGGCTGTATAAAAACGGACGAAAAAATTACTGCAGAAGTCAACGGACTTTTTTATGACTCCCCTTTGCGATATCAAGCAAATCCATTTGCGTAGGTCCTGGAATATGGATTAATCTTTACAATACGTGTCATGACTATTCGCTTTCCTCTTTCTACATAACTATTTCGACTGTGGAACAAACGTGAATTTTCCGAAAATCAGAGGGATGCCACGACGTGTTCGATGTATATTTCTTAAAATTTTTGCACTTGTTGTGAATTGGAATCCTTCATTTCTGGGGATGAATATCAAAATGTTGAAAGCAGTCTATAATACCTTCACAGTGAATATTCTTGTGGACCCCTGTAACGCTATTTCCACTGTGCCATGAGTGGCGCTGTTGTCTGGGGCGGGTAATGATGAAGGCGAAGATCGTTCCTAAGGTGCGGTAGAAGCCAGAACTAAAGTGGCGTTTTCGGCCAAGATATACTTCCCCCTTAATACAGCTTTAATGTGAGCAGATTTAGACCACTTACATAGACACACGATCCTTCTGGAGGATTGGTCCTCAAATAATCAATTCAATCACCTATTGCTGACGTAACGTAATTTTATTATTGCATCATCAGGGCGTGAGATATAAGTGCACATCAGAGCACGGATAGACTCAACCTGCTCTACATTGCACCAAATACACTATAAAATATATTGTTGCGTACTTGGTGCAGTGTAGATAACTCAAGTATACACAATAGGTCCATTTCACGTATATCACCAAGTTTCAGATTAAGTTCATGCTTTCACGATAAGGTCTACTTAAACTTTTTTCTTACATAACTATGCGGATTAGTTACGCTAAAATGATATATATTCAGATTTATTTTTCCAAATATGGCCTAAATATATTAACAAACCAACAATGCCTGCAAAATGCGTACCTCTTTCAACGGTGAATGCTAAATTGTAATTCAATTTTCTTGGTGGGCCAGTTTTGATGAATTTGGTCATTTCTTTCTCATTTACATACCACATGTTACTTATATCTTCCTATCATAGTATATATACATACCCATAGTTGGGTCTGATGAATACCTGGTAATTTTAGAGAAGACTAGAAGTGTCGGAACAATTGTATGAGCAATATATGGAGCTTATCTCTCACTAATTATTGTCCCAGTCATGAGATTATCGTAATGAGACAGTTGATGAAGTACTCTCAAAACCAAAAATGGAAATAAAGCCAGCCCAAAAGTCATGGTGTACATTTCGTATTCTTGCAAAATAGAATATTCTTTGGGGCGCAAAACTATAGGCTGATAAGCCGGATGGACCCAAATACTTAGTAACGATTTTGATGCATCGGCAATAAATGCAACAGTATGTAGGGAAAACCTAAAGATCAAAGCCGCAATTTCTTCTTACAATTTCGGACCCTTAAAATGCAGATTGTTTAAAGGGACTATGGGTTGTCCATGTAAGTCAAGATAAAAACTAGTATACAAATTTTATATTTATTCCGTTAAAAAAAATCTTTCTTTCGCTGATGAAATGGGCAATACTTGAGAACCAATATTTATAGACAAAATTTGGCGATAATTCCACGAATAAATGATTAATAGCCAACTTTGTCCAGTCGTGGGAGCCGATTGCAGCGCCATTTGCATAGAACTGACGCATTTTGACTTCATTTCCGTCAGTAATTTGCCATTAAAATTTAAAAAAGTTGGTCGCATATTTATATTTTATCTTTTTTCTGTTGCCCAGGAATTTTTTCTTTCAAAGAAAACTTTTAATTAAAAGCTTTAATGTTCTGTCTTGTACGAATAGACATTTTTCTTGTGGAATTTGAGCAATGTCCATACGAGCATGTTAAAATCTCCACTTTCAAGACTGAACTAAAAAAAAACTACTCGGGAAATCCTCTTATTTTTTCACCTCAGTTTATAAAAAGTGCTTCAAAGATGTTATATCAAGTTTTCAGAAAACCTGGAATAACTGACCCTGAGACCAGAGCTCCCTAAAACTATGCTCTGATGAGGTACGATCTTAAGCACAAAACACTACGCACATGGAAAGGGAATACCTATCAGATTCCCAATGTGCATTAGCATATGCTCTAGACCAAAATATTAGTTCAAGGTTTTATTGAACTCTTGTATAGAGCGCCCTTAATATTTGAATTCATTACGATGATAACAATACGGTTTTAGGGGGTCATTTAGCCCAACGAGGAGTCATCGACATCGAAGTATCTTTCGCCCCTTATTAGGGTAATTATCACAGCATTTTATACATTTACCATTTAACGGACATCACACGCCAACGATTCTTTGTAAGGAATTTCAACCTGCCTAAATAATTAATATTCACACGTCACATTAAGGTCATTATTCAGATCACTATGGTTTTAGACTATATAGAAATTCAGAATTTTGGAATAGATAAACCACAGAAGACAAAGTTTGAGAATTCATTGTATAATAACTATGAGGATTACTTCCTCCCATCCACCATTCTCGAGTACATCTATGTTTTCAGAGCGGCACAGAGAATATTATCATGACGCCTTACTACGTCTCTAGGTCTCACAGAAGCGATAAAATACATTGCCAAACAGATAGGTACAAAAAATTGCTCTTTCCGCGTAATATAAGAGACTGAAATAAAAACTGAGCTCCACTAAATACACTCCCATAATATACGTCACATTCTCACCTCCTAAAACCTCATCCTTTACACGACTGGTGTCCCAACACCTCCTGCCACACGCCCATACGGTGGATCGCAGGGTATTATGTAGATGAATGCTGAGCAGGAAAACAACGCATTAAAAAATTTTTCGGCAGAATTAATTTATATACAAAATTTTTCATACAGTTTGCGCAAGGAAAATTTGAAAAAAAAGTAGAAATATTACTTCTTTATGGAGGTTATGGTAAAAATTTATAATACAAGCTTGTCCTTTTTAGGCCCCTTCTACATCATAAAAGATATTTCTTCCATCCATTATGATTCAGTATTTCTCTATAATAGGTTTACTTAGTTGGACCTGACGTTCATTAGTATTTCAGCCAGTTTATCGTAGCTTTTCATAGCAGTAGGGGTAGCATATTATATCAGCGAGTTGAGGGTAATGGAAATATTTTGCTTTGAAATGTGATGAATAGGCAAATCCAGATCACAGCTATGGGGAGCAGAGACGGTCTAATTATATTTTCCTGGATTTTTTTCATCCTGCTCCCCCACAGGGACTCGAGTAAAGGATATTACATACTTACCGCGAAGTAGGGTCTTTGAACACAAAAGAAGGCTTAAGAGTTTCCTCAAACTAATCTCGGCCCTGGATTATTCCGTGCGATTTTACCATCAGAAGACCTACATTTTCAGTGGCCTTAATACTCCAGCGTTGCAGCCCTTTTCCTCAATTATAGGAAAATTGTGCTTTCAAGCCTTAATCTGCTATTCAACCGGACCCTCCTCGCCGTCTTTGTCCCTGCGCCACCTGGTGTGAATGATCCGAAAATCCCATTTTGTGTCATGATTTCCATGGCTTAAATAGTGAATTATTCTTTGCTCAAAAGTACTATTTGTCTAGGTTCCGGTTTTCCTCATCATACATCATATGTAACGGCGCGCCGTTACCTTTAGCCAATTTCTGTGCCTATTTACAATTTCTATGAAGTTTCATAATTTTCAAACAATATAAAAAATATATAATAAGGTTGTGACCCATATGCAATATTATGTTGAACATGATTATACCTTCAGAAAAACGTAGAATCATAGCGATATCAGCAGAACTGCTTGGACGCAGAATGGAAAATGTAATTAACATGATTACACGCTAAATGCCCTCCAAAACTAAGGAAAAAAATGAGCCGTACAGTAAATCTGGATGAAAAAATTGGAAAACGAATGAATGAAGCAAATAAGACATCGGGCTGCATCAATTTTCCACTTTTCAAAGAACCACGGAACTAGCCGCGGAGTAAATTCAACGGAGTCACCCTCATGTGATCATAGAATTGCGTGAAGTTCTCAGTGGAAAAATCATTCAACTGGACTGGGAATCGAACCCATATCCTTCCATTTTTCGCCGAGTCCTCTAACCATTTCATAGTGGAAGGGGATGCCTGGGTAGCTTAATCAGTCAGAGCACTCGGCGCGAAATCGAGGGATCTGGGTTCGATTCCCAGTCCAAGCGAATGATTTTTCCACAGCGAATTTCACACAATAAATTATCCAATCAGGATGAATATTTATTTATGGAAACATAGAGAAATATAATTACAAAAGCACGTAATTGTAAATCCGATTCTTAGGAATTAAAAAATTGAAAGAGAGCATTGTCCGTGATATTTCGTAACAAAATTAGTTCATTACATCCATTGAGGTGGATGGAGAGGGCATTACGTCATCAAACTATAGCCTGACAACCGAAATAGCAGCCATAATGGTTCTCCCTGCTCTTTCCCAAGTTTCCTTTGGATATCACGACGGAATGGATGAAATTCGAAAGTTTAACAAAAACATTCATCATTTGGTTGAAATTAGGGGAGTACCCTTAACGTATATATTGTCTGCTTAGTACAATCGATTCTACACGATTGACCATGCACCGGAAATGCGGATTATTTTGATTTGAATATAAAATATGCATTAAGAGAATGCATAGATATTAAAGAAGTGAATGTAAATGCGATGATGTCTAGTACAGTATCGATGGAAAGCATCGAAAAATTGCAAAATTATTGCGTCAACCCGTATTAAGACCGTCAACCGTTAAGAAATATTCATGATAAAAACAACTTAGTTTCAATCCACAAAATTTTACAGACAATTACACAACCCACACAGGTCCTGATGATGGCACGAAGTTGCTGAAACCCGGGTCGTTTGTGATCAAATTGTGTGGATTGAAACTAAGTTGTTTTTATCATGAATATAACTTACTTCCACAAAGTTAAGCCGGAGACGATTACTTATGGGGTTAAGAAAGATTGCGGACAGACTACGCCACAGCTCACAGCAATGGCCACCATAGCAAGCGCCCTCTTCATCTACCTCATTGATAAAATCATAGAAAACAGCTTTAGAATGGTAAAATATTTTCAAGTTTCCAATGTATCTACATCTACTTAATACGATATGAGCCGCCGCATGGGCGTGTGGCAGGGGGTGTTCGGTCACCAGTCGTGTAAAGTTGTAAGTTTTTGGGAGATGAAATGGTGACATGTATTACAGGAGTGTCTTTAGTGGAGCTCAATTTTTATTGTGGTCACTTATTGTGCGCGGAAAGAACGAGTTTTTGTACCTATCTGTTCGGCAGTGAATCACTCTAATTCTGTCGCATCTGTCAGACCTAGAGATGTATTGAGGAGTCATGATAATATTATCTGTGTCGCTCGGAAAAATATTAGTTCTGAATTTCACAAGTAACCTAAGCCTAGCGTGTAGCCTCCGAGTCTCTGGGGGCTCCAACCAAAATCCATCTCAAAGTTGTGAGACACTATACGTTCGCTCGTAGCAGTGTTTAACGAAGCACGCAGCTTTCCTTTGTATTTTATTTATTTTGTTAAATCTTTATGACCAGAGTCTCAATTGCTCGTGGCGTATTCGAGGTTTGGCCTAACCAAAGCGAAATAGCATCTCTCTTTGACTTTTTCACCCGAGCACCTTCCTATTATACGTTTAACAAAACCTATTTTTTTGAATGCTGTGCCACATATGTTTTGTATGTGTAATCCCCACGATATATCAGAAGTAACAGTAATTCCAAGATATTTTACTTCAATCAATTAATACGCGCTTCATATAAAATTCATTTCTATTTTAAATCGTTTATTTTTTAATCTAAGTTTCAGTAGTAGTTTACCCAGCGCTCTCAACCATAACCTTTAAAGTCATGGACTACGTGAACAAATCAAATAATTATAAAAATAATGCTTACACAATTGTGATGAAACTATTGTTTTTTTTTAAATCCAATAGAGAGATAGTTTACTCATCCCCGGACATTTATTTTCTGTAAGGGCCTAGCATCCAGCGCCCCCCTGCAGTCGCCTTACATGAATTGCCCCCTGATACGCCCCCTGAAGGGCGATACCGCCCTCCAGGGGGCGGTAGCGCCCACTAGGGAACCACTGGTTTACAGTATCATCTCTGTATCCAGTCAGTGCTGTATTCATTCGAGGACTTAATGCGAAATGATTTTCCATTTTCCCTCAAAAGAAAAGAGAGTAATTTCATTGCTAACCCATTCATTTTGAAATTACTTGGTTGAAAATAGCATTCGTACATCTACAGATGACAGAACACATAAATCTTCAGAACTGTGCAAGGAAATTATATGACTTGGAAAAGGCATGCCAAGGTCCTTAAAGAAAATGAAAACAGAGGGTTCACTAGTTCAACGAGTCTGAGGTAAAAATATTCTTCGTCTTCTGTTCTTAGAAACATTATCATGAGCGCAGTGCTTATGCATCTGTAAAAACTTGTTTTCGTTTCAACGAATGAAAAGGCTTGCAAAGATTTTGAGTTTTCAACAGAAAGTCGAAGAAAATGGGGCCTTACATTTAGATTTTTAAATTGGAATCTTACATTTAAATGCGAAGATTACACGTTAATATACAACAATTTCTCATAAAAATGAAAATTTATTATGTGCATGCGTGGTAAACGGTCATTATGGGGGCCTGAGTCTTGAGCCATTCTCGGAATTATAGAAAAGAAACATTTTATATTTTTCTCTGAGTTCGATGATTATATTGTTTGCAAGAGTAAACCTTAGTTGGTTTTGAAAATCAACCTCATTTCACTGCACTCATTATACTTTGGAATGCAATAATTTCTCCAGAAAAAGATAAAAATATTCTCACAGAATATCAAAAAACATTATGCTCTGCTTGTCTTCAAGTAGGGAGCTGAATAATTCTTCTCGATAAATAAGTATCGCCTGCCACAGAAAAAGAGGAAAGGACTGAATAACAATTTGCAACACTTCAATATCAAGAGAAAAATGGGCATTACGTTGTAGCCTTTCACATCTGACGTTACACATATTTATTTTGGTTTTTCGGGGCACAGAGATCCTCCTGAATTTATTTCTATCAAGTAATAACAATTGCAATAAAATTATGATTGTCTGATGAAAATCAATTCAGAAGGAATTCCAAAGAGGTGTAACGAATATGCAAAATTTCGACAGCAGAGTAATACCATAGTTCATCAAGGGAACTGTACACAACAGCCGAAAAAATTACTGCAGATGTCTACGCGCTTTTTCATGACTCTGATTTGGGATTTAAAGTAAACCCATTTGCGTAGGTCCTGGAATATTGATTAATCTGTACAATAAGTGACATAACTATTCGCTTTCTGCTTCCTACATAACTATTTATCCCGTGAAACAAACGTGAATCTCTAAAATCAGGTGAACACAATGACGCGTACGAACTATATTTCTTAATATCTTTTCACTAAATTGTAAATGGGAGTCCTATATCTCTATGGAGGATTATCAAACTGTTGAAAATTGTGTACTATAACGTTACAGTAAACATTCTCGTGAACCTGTGGTGCATTTCCCTGAGTGCCGTGGGTGGCGCTGTTGACCGAGGAAGAGAGGAAATGGAGGATTAACCTTAAGGAGTAGCTTAAGATATTTTACTTATGAGATTCTAAGAAATGATTAGAAATAAGTAATGAGAACGGCACCAGATTAATTTGCATGCATATTAAATGGAGGAAAATAAAAAAATGTTTGAATAAAAGATAAGTTTTCTGGAGTATATGGTCGGAATCGGTACACTAATTCAATTTTTAACTGAAATAATCCAAACTTCCTTCTTTCTCATTATTGTCATTATATGGATAAAAAATATTTGGACTAAAGTGAATTTTTGTAAATTATATAACACACCTAACATAACAAAAATGTATGGATAGAGTCGACTTATTTAATGATTTATCTATGCCAGAGCACATCTCCATATTAAAAGAGTTTTCAATTCTGCGAGGTCGCTTCAGTTCACATTAACTCCGATAGTAGAGACTATAGTATTAGAAGCCATTGGCAAGTGTGGTTTAAAGTTACATGTGAAAGGTTTTCTGGTGGCGTGGCAAGAAAACCTTGGTTCAAATAACATTTAATTAAGTTAATTGATTTTTATGCCATTTTTTCATAAAATCTTATTTTTGATCAAAACATTTTCTTAGTAACATAACTGTTTTCCTCATTGAAACGTAACTCACAACTGCAATGACGATATCGCGTAACATTAGGAGAATATATTATTTATTCGGTCGGAATAGGGTCAGCCGAAGTCATATGACACTATTCATAATAACACATACGTTTGCGGGTCTGATAGACGTAATTCTCATTTTATTTTCGTTAAAAACTGCTACGAACGAACGAATAGTGTTTCTCACGTTTTAGAGGCTCGAGGTTGGGAGACGCTAGAGACTCGAGAGCCATATTTACTTTTCTTGGGAAATTATACAATAATTTTTTTCTAATTTATATATAAGTATATCATATGTCACAGGCGAGACCAGCAAAAACATAGACATAAAAAGTGAGGAAACTCAAAGTATTTATATATTTCGGCGGCAGCCAGTCACATTCTTCATAGTAATGCAAGGTAGAGACTAAATGTATACATGTGTCCTTTTTATATTGGTTTTTGACATCCTACCACGTTATGCGATCCCTTGCCACCATTGCTCTCTGCAATTCCTGATTAAATTAATATTAATCAACAATTACTTCAGTAACTTCTCCAATATTTCAAATATTACCAGTTGCCGTTGCCGGATACGTGATATTGTCGATCGGTTAGCGACCACTGCTCTAGATCAGCCTTATCTACCAATAGCTGTCACGCTGTCTAGCAGTTTGTAGTCAAGTACGAAAAGAATGATCTTTGTATTTTGTAGCGATTTTTTCATCTACTATAAAAAAATCCGTGGCAATGAGAGGGTTTTTATTCCTTTCTGTGCGGTGAGAGGGACCTGAATCCCACAGTGAGTTTCATTGAGAACTGAAGATGTATTGCCCCTTGAGCTCCGGACGTAATTTTTTTCTTTGAAATGCCGAAGTCACGCAAAGCCGTTTGTTTAGGGATTAGCCCGTGGGAGGTGCTCTCGAATCACCTGTAAGGCATTCGCCTTGAGTTACGGCCACCCCGAAATTAAACCGGGTTCGGCTCTTTAATCGCCGGGCCCTAATCTTGGCCGGCTCGCCTTGGCATGGCTTGGTGCCGTATAAACGAATACTCCGCCATTAATTCGCAAGACGCTCGCCGGCTTTGACCTTCGCCGGCCCCTTAGAATTCCCCTCTCTCCCCAACCCGACCCCTTCATGTCACATGGCTAAGGTTCTGATTGGCCCTGGTTTTTTATGCGTTTTAGTCCACCCCCCCCCCCTCTACCCTATTCCCCCGCTTTGTCTCATTGTCGCGTTGTCTCGGAGGACCCATGGGAAAGCTATTTAACCCGGACGGCAAAATGCGGGCGTCTAGAATAAAAAGGAAATTTAAGGCCAAGAAAACACAAAGAATGACGCCACCTTTTTTTACCATTTCGGTTTCATGAAGGGCAATCTCGCAATGTCGGACTTTTCAAAGGGAAAAAAAGTCAAAAAAGAAACTAATGTTTGCTCAGGAGAAGAAATACGGGAGCGTTGTAGCCCGTATAAAATTAATGGCTATTTTAGAGGCGTAGGTAGGAGGAAAGTAGCTCGAGTGGAGTGACTTCTTGGCAATATTTACCCCTAAAGATACCAGAATGATTTAACATCCACACCTAATTAAATTATTAATAAGAATATGAAAAACTTATGGATGCTAAAGTCAGAACTCTCTAATGCGGAGGTAGTACCCACAAGTTTTTTTCTTAGTTGAAAGATCTTCTTAATTTAGTTTTGCAACTGGTTTACCATTGACATCCACACTACTAATTCGAAAACTTCTTGAAATATCAAGAAACGCAAGGTAAACCAATAAATTTCAGTGAATAGATTATCTCTGCCTTTGTTGCCTTGAAGGCTCCAGTTATACCATACGCTATAATTTCAAAATTAATATTTTCTCGAATGTTTAATTATTGAATTTTTATGAGAGTGATGATTTTCACATTGAGTTTGAATATCAGGGCGTAGTAGAATGCAATTTCATCAGCAGAGAGCTGAACGGTTGCATACAGATCAAGATATCCCATCACAGATGAAATTGGCGATGAAAAACCGTAGAAATTACTCTCGGTTAAAATACTCCTCAACTGGAAATCCAGCCTTGAAAATCGGACTTGCCGGGCTCAGACCATAACTCTACCCAGATTTCCACATTCCTATGGCAATTTTTAAAGGATTTATTTGCAATAACTTTTGAAAAATTGCCTTCATAGTCAGGAAACCTGAGCCTCAGGAAACGTGGTGGCCTCCGTATTGGGCTCAAATGGTCCGTGGTTCGATTTCCCATCCAGTAGGGCTTTTTCCTCGAGAGCTTTCAAAGTAATAGTATGCTGATACATACAGACTGAGACTGGGAGAAAATATTTCCACACGGATAAAGTCACCGATTTTCTCAGGCTATTTATTTACTAAACGGATATTTGAAAACAAATAGCTATAAAATTGAAAAGTATTTAAAAAATATAATGTGGTAATATTTTGAAATCCAGCAGAAGTCTACACTCCTTACGCTCTTACATACAAAACATATGCGGCACAGCATTAAAGAAACTACATTTTGTTTAGCGTATAATAGGAAGGTCCTCGGATGAAAAATTATAAGAGAGATACACTACCAAAATTCAAGTCACCACTTCACCTGCCAAAACCTTATCATTACACGGCTGGTGACCTAACACCCCCTGCCACACTCCCATGCGGCGGCTCGAAGGGTATAAGGAGGATGTAGATATATGCAAGCAGCAGAAAGTATTCAGGGAGAACACGAATGGCTAAGCCAGAAACGGAGGGTATCAGGTAGACGAATATTCTAGTACGAGTTAGGGTGCCTCCGCTCATTAATATTGAATAATCTTCTTTTTTTTCTATAATAAGGAAAGTGTGATTGTGCGGTCACTTATAGCTACCAAACCACTGCACGGGATGACGTAAAACTTTGTAACA
Organism: Ceriagrion tenellum; assembly: GCA_963169105.1. Taxonomy (NCBI): domain Eukaryota; kingdom Metazoa; phylum Arthropoda; class Insecta; order Odonata; family Coenagrionidae; genus Ceriagrion; species Ceriagrion tenellum. The sequence goes on from OY720644.1 coordinate 53,796,845, forward strand.
TGATTTTGAGTGACATCATGTTACTCGAAATCTTTATGGCTACTTCTTGTTCACCTAATGGCCTCCGGTTCGACTCCAGATGAGTAAAAGCGTTTCCATAAGAAATACATGCAAATTTCGTTTTTCTGGCATGCAGACCTTATTTATTTTGCATATTTAAATTATAAATATTGGTTGTACAAAGTCACGACAAAAACCATTGAAAAGAAAAATGAATAAAAATTCTTATTTTTGCAATTGATTTTTGTTTTCCGAATTATTTACTTTCAATTTTCATTCACATACAAATATAATCATTGGTGTCATGGATACGATTTGCCAAAATTGTGACGCTAGAAAATTTTCGAATGGACATGCATGAATGTGCTGCTGCAACGGGAAGGTGTCTCTGCCATCACTACGAGAACCTTTAGAGCCAAAATGATAGAGAAGGCAACGAGAGAGTGAGTTATAGGAACCAAACTAAATCTTACTAATATATAAAAATGTAATGGTGTGTGTGTCTGTCTGTTGCTCCATTACGCAAAAACTGCCGGACCGATTGAGATGAAATGTGGCGTGTAGATGGAAAATATATCAGGTTGTAACTTAGGCTATATAAAAAAGCCCTCACGGCCCCCCAAGACTCTCCCTGGTGGTCCATGCTAAGCATATGGTTCGGTGCAGTAGTTTAATTTTTTGCTTCTTAACAGTACTTTTACTCAAGATAGACGGCTTGATTTTTTTATCGAATCGATAAATAAATGAAGTTACTAATTCTTTCGATGGATTTTCTTTCATGCTTCGCATTTGTCCGAAAATCATGTTTTAGCTAAAAAATCTCACAGCTTTCTCTGAAATAAAAAATAGCATATTTCCATGGTAACCAGAGATTCGATTTTCAAAGGATATTTACGCCTCTAGCATTTACATATCGCGTTTCCAAGTAGACGCATGATAGAACATAAAAAGAAAATCTGTATAAGATGGGCAAGGAATCCCAAGGGCCCCATGATAGATTGCTCCGGGGGGTAATCGATAAATTTTATGAATACTAACTACAAATATACTCTTCAATGACTATTCTCAAATTAGCTCTTACAGGTGCACTGCATGTATATGAGAGAATACTTACGTAATAAACGATACACATAAAGATACTGGAGTCAGCGTCTCTAGTACAACGAACACAACGTACAAGATAGGTTACTAGCTCCTCAAATGGCCACGGTGACATTATTCTTTAGGCTTTGTGATTTTCTTACAAAATCAGTTCAATGTTTTTCACACCCGTTGAATTTCAACGGGTACCTTCCGCTTCCGGTTAGTATGAGATACAAGTGCGCACAGAAAACAATACCAAGCGGGGCATTTAACACGGGAGTAAGGTGCTAGTAATAATTAAAGATTGAACCCATCAGTCGCTTACTTGTTCTGCTGCCGAATGAGCCACCCTTATTCGTAAATAAACAAACAACAGCGGCTGTACCCAAGGTACTTATCTTGAAAAGGGTAATAAAAGTATCAAAATGATGCGTTGAATCTTCTTTATCATACATTTATAGGCCACCAAGTTTAAATTTGACCATATATAAATTAAAATTAAACCTCTTTGCGTAATATAGTCATAGTTTAACTGCCTTAAATATATTATATCATATTATACAATAGTAACACAAAATCACTTTCTTCGAAGTCCCAAATTATTTCCATTATATTCACTATTTCTCCGGAAATTAATTTCTGGACTCAAACTCGGTCTCTTCATAAATTTGACTAAAGATTAGATTTAACGACAAATGAATTTCTCGTGCAGAAAACAATTACTGTATTGTGTCTTATCTAAATCGTAGAAGATTAATGATACTTTGCGGGAGAGGGTATTAGAAATGCCAGGGGGGGATAGTTGGGTGAAAGGAGAAATTCATTTCGCCAAAAGTCACTGAGTCGGAGAGACAGTCGAGGGTATTTTTTGAATAAGAAAAGGTCCATAATCGCGTGTGATAAGCGGCATTCGAATTTCTAGCGCCGTACATGCAGCGCGCACCGCATCGACCTTCCAGGCTTCCCAAAGCCATCTCATCCGATCCTCGTATAAAGACAGCCATTCCGATTGTGACATCATAAAGGCTGTCTGTTGAAGCGATTCATATACAGTGAAACTACCTCCGCAGCCACCTGCAGTGCTCGACAATGACCACTTGAATAAACTTTCCTGTCGGAGCTGTTTAGGAGCTATTTTGTGTAGAATGGGTTTTTGATGATCAAGTGAAAGAGGTGGAGAAGAAAAGGGAAATTTCTAATGTACTTGCCACCGTGAAATGAAATCCATGTGTATCTTTTATATTGTTACTCTAAGTTACTACAATTGTCAGTCTCAGTGACCTGGGATACTGGTTCCAGAGTCAACTGAAGTCGATTGGTATGTACTGCCCCTTTTAATAATACGGTGAAAAGTGGCGTGGCCACTTCCCTTAAGCTGTTACCTCTTCAAGCGGCTGACCTTTTCGGGAATGAAGTAAATTTCCCATACAATAAGCAAGCCTTCGAAACCTGGTGATGGAGGAGGATGCTGAAGAAAAAATGGACGGAAAAAATAAGAAACGAAGAAGTTTTCAGAAGAGTAAAAGAGAAAAGGAACATATGGAACACGATAGCTAAAAGAAGAACCGGGTGGAATGGACACACTCTGAGACAATGGGTTTGTGAAGAACATAATTGAAGGCAAAATAAATGGCAAAGTTCCCAGAGGAAGACCAAAGAATAAGTTCATGGACCACATAAATTCTAAAGTACATAGGAAAAGATACCAGGAGGTAAGGAAACTAGTATCAGATAGTGAAGGGTAGAGGGCTCCAGCCAACCAATCTTAGAATTGAACGACCAATGAATGAATAAGCATTTTAAATTTTCCTTCCCTCCACCAGTCACCTCCTTACGTGGTCATGATCTCATCGGTTCGGAGATGCCCGCTTAATAGGGGTTCCATTGTATTCCCACCGGGTATAACCGGTGAGTTTGGGCAGATATCAGAAAGTGTACTTGATAATCCCTTTCTTTCCTTTTTCATTTGTCACGAAAAAGGTGCACAAAATTAGCTTTACTTTTTCTTAATTGGACAGACTTAAGACGTTTCTCTCGTTTGGCACCAAAATTAGGGTGCTAGTTCAAGGTGAATTGAGCGGGTCGTACGTGAAAAGAAAAGGCCATAGCAGATAATACATTGGGATGGGAGGGAAGAGTTCTCCTACAGAAAGGAGCTAATGACTACACCTTGGGTAAGGCTATAAAGAAGAGGACGGAGAAGAGCTTAAAACAGAATGTAGAAATAATGAGGCAGATTCCTGGACTCAGAAAGGAGAACGAGAATAGGCTGTCGGCGTTCAATGTATAGTTGTAGAGCAGAATGGAGATGTCGCGGTTGGCGGAGAGAAAGGCAAACGAGGAAATGCTTAGAATGGTTGAGGAGGAACGAAAATTTGTAGATGTAATTACGAGGAGCAGAGCAAATGGCTGAAAGTGGTAATGAGGGGCGTATGATTATTTATGGGAAAGGGAAAGAAAGATGAGGCTAAGATCCGAATTTGAGCCAAAGAGACTGGGTTTATGGACGGGATAGAGAAGGGTAGGAGGTACTGAGGTGAAGAAAGATGTATTGAAGATAGAAAGATCCCTCCGCAGGCAAAAATTCGAGGGATTTTTACTCACTTCCATTTTAACCTACTTAAACCATTATGCTACATTAATCATTACAGTAGTCAGTTTTTTAAAGAATTTTTCTCTTATTTGGCATAAAAATCGGAACGCTAGATAATTTAAGTCGCTTATTTTATCACTGAGTAGAAACTTCACCCCTACCCAAAATGGCCGTCAGTCGGCGCGGGCTCTCATTCGGGCACCGCGCATGCGTAAAATCAACTCGGGATGACACACACATTGTCGTCTGTTGGAACTTATGCGTTGGAGTCACCCGCCTGGGGTTTTCGTGTTTGCATTATTTGCGTGTCTCTTTGCGCCATTAGAGACCCTTCCTCAGTCAGTTCTGAGTTTGGGCCAGGCGGTGTGTGTCTCAGGATCAGGGTGTGAAGCCGGAGTGTGAAGCCTGAGCTTCGCAGAGGAGTGTCTCGGTGACTGAGGGGCGTGCGGGCGGGTGATCATTCGTATGCGTTTAGTTGGTACGCATAATTCCCCTGATACATTGATACAGTTAAGAATAAATTAGTACAGTGCGAGTTGCAACTTTCTTTGACTTAAGTGATCCGATGTCGACATCTGTCTTCAAGGGAACATCGTCATCGCAGTCGTATAGTCGCTCAAATGAGACATATTCATGAAAATCATGTAATAATTAATCACAATATTACGAAGCCGTAAAAAATTATCTATCAAAAGTTTAATCGCCGTCCTTTAAATTGACAAAATGATTTTTAAAGTCGTGTCCTCGTAAAAACAAAAGAGAAAGTTGGATGAGCATGGAGAGAGAGGAGACGAAAGAGAGTTCACGTCAATATGATGGAAAGCAAAGAAAATTTTAAAAAGGATTTATTACTAAAAAAAAGTGGTTCAAAAAGTAACAACTGAGAAGGCTCCAAGCATTCGGGAAATGTTTGGTGGTACTCTTTCGGAATTGCCCGCCATGTAATCAGTATGAAACCTGCTATGTTGGTAAGACAAATTAGCAAAAGCACGATTTCTGGCGCCGAATCATTCACGACAATTGCGAAAGCAAATAGAGACGGCACTTTATACAAATATACCTAGAGAATCACAATACCCCTCCATCGAGTGGTTCTTGGTCCATTACTTTTCCTTTATCAGGCAGGAGACTTAAGGGGGCTGTATACCTTAGAAAAAATTAATAAAATACAAAGAAAATCGGCACGCTTCGTTAAAAGCTGCAACGAACGAACATACAGATAATGTTCACTGTGACGTTATTATACACAATTGTCAACATTTAAATGATCCTCCATCGATACGAAGAACTTCCCTATGCAACAAGTGCTAAGACATTAAGAAATATACGCTCCACGCGTCATAGCAACCCCCTAATTTTCGACAAGTTCTCGTTTTTCGACGGTCGAAGTAGTCCTGTAGAAAGAAAAAAGGTTCGACACTTATTTTAACAAACCAATACTTATTCGAGAGGCCTATGTAAAAAGATTTAATATTAGTGGAAAAGTAAAGTCGTAAAAATAAAAGAGGGTACACATATGTGGAAGCGTTTTCAGAAGTAGTATAAGGCCTCCTTCACATCCGAAGACACACAATCAAGCGGCGGCACGTGTGGTAGTACTATTCGGGTATAGAAGATGAGATGCAAGGGATGAACGACTGTCAGGCGAATGAACGTCCAAAATCGATTAAGCCAGGATCCTCGGAAAGACGTACACATCAAGGTCGCATCATTAAAACGAGGCTTAGTCGTCGAGACCTCACTAAACGGGACTCATGAGCGAATGAATAGGTAAAAGCCCAGACAGCCGACAGGGTGCACACTCGTGCGAGACGACTAGATGGCTCTCGCCTCCATTTGGGGAATAATGAGTTGAGTTAAGACGTCAAAGGAGCAAACATCCGACCGGCTTAGTACGCGGCAGTATTAATTTCACTTCGACTGAGATAAGGGAATGGGAAAATCGAAACTGGATAACGGGGATGAGAATTTAAAATCTAAGGGCTAAAGACATCAGGGATGTGTGGACGTGGACAAGGAGGAAATACGGTGGGGTGAATTATACATAGGTTAATATTCCTGGTTATATGTATAGGTACAGAGAAGAGGATATTGCGACAAACCATTAACTTAACGCAGTAAGTTTCGCTTTCAGAAGATTACTTAGAAATAATTATACCTATTTTATACAATCTAACGGCCAAACCTCACAAACAATGACTCTAAAGGGCGTTATATGTTCTACTTGACAAATAAGGATGTTATTTTCATTTGCAGGCACATCTTACACTTTTTACGGTAAAATATTCATGATATAGTGAGGAATTAAAACGGCGTGCCAAAATAATCATGGCACCACTGTAGCATTATGTCTCACAAGACACACTGTAGGATTGTCTCACACGACACTGTTAATTAAAATAATCTCTTTTCTTCCAGTTGCGTGGGATGCTCTTCTCTTCCACATCACCATATTTTTTGCAATATCATATGAAAGCAATCCCTTTGATTGATTCGAGGCGGCGTTTCTTCCCAGATAACTTTTCTCGAGCCTCGCACCGGGTCGGACTCCACATCAATGTCGTTGCTCCAATGACAAACTTGCTCCTCATCCTCAGGGCTTCTTAACAAAAAGCCCTTCAGAACGATGAGCGAGTCTGGCATAGAAACACTGGCCGAGTTGGAAGACGTGATCCAGTGGAAAACCTTAGATAGACAGATAAACTAAACTAAAACACACATGTTTAGGGTCCAAGATAATTTATTAGAGGAGTTCCGCACTGGAACATCATGAAATTCAAACTATGACTTGCAGGAGAAATGACTTGCAAACTATGACTTGAGAGAGACGCCATTTTAAGGTCGGGACAGCAATATCTTAGAAAGTTGATAACTTCTGCTTAATGGAACGGAGGACCAACAGTAATGGAACAAGCATGAAGACATAATGTACAGAAAAGACCTCACAAACAAAGCATTCTATTAAGAGAAGAATCTACTAGCAGTCAACAACACAAGCACAGAAGTAAGGCAGTACTTCATCCAAACACATTTATGGAGCATTATAATACCAGAACAAATCTAGGAAAGTGAAACGGGTGATAAGAACACGGTACGTGATGTTACTGATGGATAAAATGATGAAACAGTAGGAGATGATCACCAGCAAATAACTTCAAAAAGCTGAAGAGGAAATATGAAAGGAGTAAGAAAATAAGTCGTGAGAAAGAAACAGCTGAATGCCTGACGGAATACGTTAACATAATATTTTCTGGGTTCTTCTTTGTGTATTATGGCTTGACATATAGCATTTTTGCATCACTGATAACTTATTTTCTGACTAGTCACCAATGAGAGGAGAAATTTTTGACAACACAAGACACCTCCAGGCAACATTTTTCACTTGGTTACAAAATCAGCACTCTGGCACATCAGAGTAACAGGAAGTAACATGGAAATGTTTGCAAACGGACACCAGTCCTTGCGGGCCACGCCGAACACATTTGAATGCGCCGCACCCTCTAACTGAATATTATGCTCACATAGTTCTCATGACGTTACACAGTCGTGCAATACTAGATGGACCTACCAGCAAACATTTCACCACCAGTTCCATTAAACTACCATTATTAACCCTTGTATTGGTCTGATTTCCGAGGGGTACTCGTGTCAAGTATTTAAAGTTTTCAAAAAAGAACAGTGACAGATGGATTCAAAAACGTACAAATTATTCTAGAGGAACAAGAACCTTACCACCATCCTAAATGGTCCGAGTTCTAGAGAATGGCTCTAGCGATTCCCGATTTAAAGGATAAAGACAGAAAGGTAAATATGTAGTTAGCACTCCATTCGGATAAGTTGTTTTTCAATCCTTAGAAATGGGTCTTTTTCGGTGAAATTTTTAGGGACGATAGTGCATGAATCCGCATTGTCTTGAGTGAATAAAGTTTTGAAAAAGTTATAAAATACTGTTTCGAGCGAGAGTTGAAGATAAGAGGTGATGTTTTCGGCAGCCATTTTGGGTAGTTTAATCATAATATCTGGTAATGGCGCAGTGATCGAGTAACCTTCACATCTTACATAGAGCAGCAGTAGTCATGTAGGGTCGTGTATTTTCTAGAATAAAAATCCCTCGAGCTAAATGGTGATTGTATGAGTAAATGTAGCACCTGCTATCATGTAGGATCGCGTATTTTCTAGAAAAAAAATCACTCGAGCTGATTGGTGATTACATGTGTAAATGTAGCAGTTGCTGTCATGTAGGATCGCGTATTTTCTAGAAAAAATCCCTCGAGCTGATTGGTAATTATATGCGTAAATGTAGCAGCTGCAGCCATGTGGGATCGCGTATTTTCTAGAAAAAAAATCCCTCGAGTTGATTGGTGATTGTATGCGTTAGTAAGAGGTGAAATAAGTAGTTGTCCCTCTGGTAGAAACGTTGGGAAGATGGAAATATGGCGTAAAGCGCAACGGGAAAATGTTGATTTTTGAGATATCATAACCAGAAAAGTACTAGAAATTCGGTAAAAAAACGTGATATATAATGAAATGTGAATTCTATAGCTTTGAAATAAGCTATAAATGAGCGCAGTAGCTCACCTGAGACGGAACTAATAGCAGTTCGCGGAATGGAGTGTAAACTATATATCTACCGACAGAAATTATGCCCGACGAGTAAGCTGTTATGCCATTCTGGAGCACCTCATTATCCTTAGAAGAGGCTCATAATCATCAACATCAGTCTTACCCTAAGACAGGTAAACGACACCCGTTCATTCATCCCTGATCCGTGCTAACTATCTCACTTACCTGTAGATCTTCTTGTGAAAGCCATCTTTGTTTGCTTGACGAATTTATTCCTAGGTCTTGAAGCAGGGCTTTCCCACCCACTTCCTCTACTCTAAGCTTCTAGTCGTATCTCTTTTTCTCGCGGTGTGCCCAAATCATTGTGATCATCTTTTGCGTATGTTCATTCATTAGAATTCCTCCCTCTTCTGCCCTTGACGTCTGTCAATTGTATGACAGGATAATTCAGCGATGACTAATGATCACTTATATGTCTTTATTTATTTATTCATTTGTCTAAAAAAGAATTTAATTATGTTTTTTGCTGTTTATTTGTTATAATGTTTTCATCATTTTTAATTGAGTGTTAAAGTGATATAAACAAAAATGTCGGCCTCGGTGGCGGTGGGGTAAAGTCCTCGTTTGCTAGCCCGATGGTCGCGGGTTCGAGTCCCGCCGGGATAGAATATTATATGCCCGGGACATGGCTGTGTGTGTTCGTTTCTTGTTAATGTTAAAAACACCCGATGTAAAAGGTCTTTGTTGTGCTGTTTTCGGGGTTGTGAGTATAAATAAATGATTAAAAATGAGGAGGATTGTTAGCAGAGTGAACATCTTGCAAGAAGGTGTATGAGTAAGTATTGAATTGAATTATTAAATTACATACTGAATGAAGAATAATAAAACGTGCAAAGGGATATAAGGAATTCCATTGTAATCACTTTGGCACGATACTCTTTGGGACACCACCTAGCTTCCATTATGCCCGTTCATCCAATATTAATATTCTCCTCCAACACCAGTTTTCTTAGACATTCTTTATGCTAGTTCATTCTATACGAGGCCTTTGTCATGCAACACAAGATCTTTTCTTATCGTTTTGCATAACATCAACGCATGCATAATAATACAAAGATTTTTCAGCGTAAATCGGAAGCAAATATTCCTAATAAAATAAATGACTAGCAAACCGTAGTAGCGACAAGCTCGCCAGCATCCAAGCGTAAAGAAAGAGTTGACGGGGGAGAGATGAACAAAACGTGTTTAGGTAGGCAAGAAATTGAACTTGTGGTGATTTATGAGGGGACATTGCCCTAAAGCACTCCTAACGTTAACTCTGTTTGCTCGTATGCTACTAACAACGGCACGGACATTTGCCAATCAAGTTTTACCAAGAAACAGGTTGACCGAACGAATCAGATAATAATGAAAATACACGAACGTATAGGTCAGGGTTGATGATGTGTGATGATTCGGTCATGTAGTTAACCGAAACCTGTAACAGTTCCCGAAAGTACATTTTATGAATCAACCATCATTTCACAATATTGTTCACACTCAAGACTTGAAGATAAGCCTTAAGACCATTGAACTTGATGCACATTTTAGTTCTAAAAATTGAATTAAATTCAGTAAACCCAAAATTGGACACCGAAAAGTCTTAGATGAGCCCCATTAAGACGATTCAACTCCCTGTTTCAATATATTATCGGCGAGTGAGTTGAAGATATTGCGTTTGTTTACGCTATCTAAACGAGCAAACATGATTACACTTTCACAATACTGGATCACTTTTCAGGCAGGTTTTTATGTCGAGGAGCAGGTAATACATATACCGACAGAAAGCAGCAGCTGCAATTATCAAGCAAGACTTCACGTCCTTCGTTGATGAAAACAATTTTTAGTCAACAGTAACCCCGTAATCGGCATTTTGGTGAAATTTTTTGTTCGCTGGTGATTGGTAGTTGGAAGTGAGACTTGGAAAAAATAAATTTATCACGCTTGATTTAGTTTTCAGAGCTACAATTCGAATTCGACGCATTCACCACATGCGACTGAGACGACAGGAGTTTGCGCATGGCGGATGGTATGCCATCTAGCTCGAATTTCGGTAATGAATACATTTTCGTAAAAAAGGGCATAAGGCTATTATTCTAGAAGAAGCAAATATCTCGTAAATTATGTCAAAGGATATTGAAAAGGATGTAGCAAAATTATTAAAAATTACAAGAAATTTCTCTCCTAAACATTTATGCATCTACATAATAAATAATATCCACCCTTGCTGTTTATTTCTACCTGAATGGATTTTAAGAAAAAGAATAATTTCAAAGATAGCAAGAAATGTTATTCACATTTAGAGCATCATCGCAGGGAAAATAACCATTGGCAATGCTTTATATCTGGTATCAAAAAAGAAAACCTTTTTTACACACCTCTCCCTCTATCCCCAAGAAAATCAAGGCGTTTTTCCCTTGAAGGAGTCGTGGAATGCGTAAAAGCCTATCGTATTCTCCAGCATCTCCGTCTCTCCTTTTTTGCGTTTCCGAAAAAAAGAGGAAACCTTACCATTTGCGCGATTCTTGCCTCTCAAACATGATAGGTCCCCATTCTTGAGTATATAGGCATTCAACTCCACCACCACACCTTATCTCACTCCACTACATCTCTCTCTCGACTCATTTTCCCGTCCATCTCATGAGAACTTCTTCTTTCCTTCCCCCAGCATTCGTAACATTCTCAGCCTCCCATCCATAATACGGGTCCACACTTATTAGGATTCACACTTATTATTATTTTCGAATTTTTCACTTCTCATCCTGAATGATGGGAAACACTCACCTATCCCGAGTGCAAAGCACGAAAGGGATTAGGCTCGTCTACTGCTTTTTTAAATGCTTATTTTGAAATCCTATAACTATGGAGCAAGTATTAATCATTGTGGTTTTTTTTAAATTTACATGTAAATATGATAACCTATTCCAATTATTTACAAGCTTTTGTGCAAGTACTTGGGTATACCAGCAGTCGCTGATATTGTTATTGGTACAATTTTAGCGGAATTCTGGTTCCACATTTCTTTAATTTCTTCAGCTAAAGGTACATGTTTCTGTATATTTTCCTTGTATTTAGCCTCTAAATTTTCTATGTTCGGGATGGAGATATCTATAAGATATCTTATCCTCTCTTGTTTGGATTGAAGATTTATATCCGGTCTATTGTTTGGGCGAGAACGGTCCGTTATGATACTTCTATTGTAATAAATTTTGACAGCTTCATTTCATATTACAGGCGGTGGTGTCATTAGGTACTATGGTTTATTTTCATGGAATACATTGTACTTTCTTACAAATGCAAGATATATTTGTCTGCATATATTATCATGTCTTTGTGTGTATTCTACACTTGCTAGTACACTGCATCCATTTGTGATGCGTTCTAATGTATCTGTCTTGATATTGCATTTTCGACATTTGTCATTCACATTTGGCTCTTTTATTATGAATATACTGTAGTTTTTTGTTTTATAATCATTATAATTATTGACCAAAAGAGTTACAAGGTGGCTATTTTCCAGGGGGGAACAGTAAAATAATATAAAGCAGACGTTCAACCAATCACCACAAATAAAACATAAAATCAGACATTGGTTGAAAAAATTAAAATTAACAATGAATCAATCGTACACAAAAAATGTCTGCACCTATTCTAAAAAAATTATATTGGCAGGAAAGGGCTAAAAACAGTTCTGCAGGAGGACTATTGCAGTCTACATACGTCCTATTGAGAGATGACAACTTTTTCACATCGGTCCTTTGTGATCGACGTTTCACCTTGTTTCCCACCGATGTAGTTCGGGTTTTCAACCAACTTTCGCAGTCCCTATCCAATGATTTCTCCCCCTCAAGTGCGCGGAACAGTGCACAAAGTCTATTTATTTTTCTTCTCCGTCCTAGAGAGTTCCATCCTAGCACTTACAGCAGTTTAGTGACACTCTCAGTCCTCTTATGCGTCCCTATTGCATACCTTGCTACTTAACGCGAGAGCATAACAGAAGAGCAAAACGTGGCTTAGCCGTCAGACACTGTCCGAGGCTCTACTTAATGGAATTTTTCATTACTAATGATGAAAATGTCACTCCACAATTCCACTAACATTTGTAAGTTAAATAACGACTGATTTCGTATTAAAGATGTCACTATTAAGCCTGAACACATGTATCTCCGTTACGAAATCGGGTGTTTTTTCGTTGAGAATTGTGCGTGGAATTGCAAAATATTTACACTGTTGTAAAAAGTAACATCCCTTAAATTTCCATGCAATGACATAACGTCATTATGTCCTATCATCATGAGTGTCGAAAGGGTTAACCTGATCATTGTGCCCATTATTACGATAATTTATCATGCACAAAAAGAAAATGATTTTTAAAGAGGTATGCGTAAAAATATTGCCGATGGTACGATATTTCTCCTTTTAAAACAAAAATGAAAATTATATTTCGCGTTATCATTTCACATTAGGATATAATTTCAAATAAAACATAAATTGACGCAAAATTCCTTTGCATATCGTCATTACCTCCTCTCGCCTTTATAATCGTTCTCTGCGCGCATGGTCAAGATAATTTGAACAAAATCAAATTAATAAAATCCAAGTGAATATATTCATGCTAAAAGCTTTAAATTTATTTTGTTTCCATTTTGACAGAATGTTGGTACATAATACAAGTGATAGAATCGTACAAAATTATTATCGCATATAAAATATTGATAGTTCAAGCTTGATGCTTTCTCGGCTTTTATAATTTAGCTTCTTATATTATAGCTATTATATTTACGGCGGCTACACAAATGCTTAGCTAGCTTAACTGGCTGAAGCACTAGGCTGCAATATTTACCCCGGTCAACGTGGTTGATTTACTTCGGCGAAATTTTGCACTTTAAATCCCAAACGTCAATATTAGTAAAGGGTGAAGTATTCCTAGTATATGCTTCGACAATGGGTGATTTCAGCCTGAGGATTGGGTTACGTTATGTTTGATGGCTACCCGAACTCATGTTTAATCGCGTTCTTCAGTTATTCCTAATGATCAATGTGACTGACGGGCATTACACCTTACTATTCCGTCTCACGGACCTCCCCCTCACCATCTTATCCGTCGAATCCCAGAAAATTAATCGACTTCCCTTGCGTGGTCGAGTATTTGCTCCGGTCGTTTGATCTTCATTTGTTTCCCACCCCCGCATCGGGCTTAAAAGCCCTTCATCGCTCCCAACTCGGTAGAATTTTATTTGGAGTAACCAAGACTTTCGCAATTTTCACCTCAAATGGTGACACATATCGTATCATTCTTTAAAAGTCGTAGCCAAGGCGCGAGATTGGAGCCCAATTTAGTAGGAAGCAGGCAATGAAAATATCAAACAATGAATAAAACCGATTTCCCAGGTCAAACGTCTACTCGATCACGAGCCGACATACCGAACCGTTACGACCCTGATCCAACGCAAAGTTAACCAGTGCGTCAAGGTGATTAAGATGGTCGGAGCGGTAATGGTGAATCATTGAGTGCACATTTTTAATATTTTCAAGAGAGCAAAAGAATTCTTGGACTTGGAATTTTCATTTAAGTACATGTTTTAGTTTCATGTAGTGGTGAAAATGATACATCCATTAATTTTATTTTATTGAACTGATAAAAAAAAAGTCATGGCTGGGGTATTTGGCGCGGTTCCGAAATTTAGGGGAAATAATATTTTACAAGTCTTTTCGAATCCTTGACTCAGCAATACACTTCGATATATGTGTTTTAGAGCTCTACAATGTGATGAAATGTGTTATTACACATTCAGAAGAAAATTTGTACGAATATAATCGAATAATTATGAAATACATCTCATACGCCTTGAGACGTGTCAAAATATCTTAGCATTGCCAAAATACCAAAACGGCAAAATAAATTTTTAAAATGTTTACGTATAGAAATTACTAGTGAGAACATGTAATCAAAGTTTTCCGCAAATATGTGCATTAAAAGTTGTTTCAATTACCTTATAAGTTTTGGGATGGGAATTGCTACCTCGGAAGACAATGTGGAATAGCCTTTACTACCTACTGTTTATTTCTTTAACATTCTGCATCTACGTACTAGCCTGCAAGTAGTCACTTGGGCGTGTGGCAGCGCCCGTTAGGACACCAGCAGTAATATGGAGAATAGGATAAAGCTTTGGGAGGTGAAATGGTGACGTGTAATATGGGAGTCATTGGAGTGGAGCTCCGGTGTTATTATAGTCGCTTTATGTGTCTGGGAAGAGCAAATTTTCGTACCTATCCGTTCGGAAATCCATCTATCGCATTATACCACTTCTATCAAACCTGGATATGTAATGCAATGTCAAAATGATGTTTTCTCCGTCATACTGAGACACGCCTGTTCTGAATTTCATGAGTAATCTAAGACTAGTTTGCAGCCTCCGAGTCTTTAGCGGCTCTCAACATAATCCCTTTTATAGCTGTGAAACACTATATGTTCGCTGGTAGCAGTTTTTAACGATGCGCGCAGCTTTTTCTATGTATTTTGTTTATTGTTTGATTAAATCTTTCTTTGAAGGGTCCCATATACTTGCGGTGTATGCAAGGTGTGGTCTAACCAAAGCGAAGTCTTACCTCTCTTCCACTTTTTCATCCGAGGGCCATCCTCCGATACGCTTAATAAATCCTAGTTTCTTAAAGGCTGCGCCGAATATGTTTTGTACGTGTATTGTCCACGATATATCAGATGTTAAGGCAATTCGCTTTATTTGACTCATCCGACATGTTTACTCCATCCCACCCATGTTTAACAATTTGAAAAGTTGCTTCATTATATAACAACTCCCAACGTTTTCCTAGCATACAAAATACGGCCAGACATTGATAATCTTGAAATCGAGAATGGAAAATTATTTCGGGAGCTCATGCAGTTGGCTCAGGCAAGATTAGAACGAAACGACAAAGGAAATGGTTGCAGGTTTTACTTTATGAAAGTTATGGACCAAATAAAAATGATTATGTTAACTCCACTAGAGGTTTATCAGCACGAGCCGGGTTTTGACACTTCGTGTCATCTTCAGGCGTCCTGAAGATGGTGAAGATGACCTGAAGATGATACGAAGTGTGAAGAGGATACGAAGTGAACCCGAAGATGACACAAAGTGTCGAAACCTGGGTCGTGCTAATAAACCTCCAGTGGAGTCAACAAAGTCATTTTTATTTGGTTCAAAGAAAAGTGTGACTGCATAATTTCCTTAAACAATACGACAACAGAAAACATTAACGAAGAACGTAAACATTGTCCAAGTTAAAAAAGAATATACGTCAATGGAGGGGTTGAAGTTTCACGTTGGGACCGGCATAAAATCCGACATAACACATATCGTCAAATAAAATTTACCTCAGTCTTCCTTAAGAGCAGTAAGACGATCGCGTACAAATCTCAGGCGCAAAATGAAATAAACCAACTGAGGCTCTAAATGTTACACACAAGGCTGATTACACTCTAAAATACAATTTACACGATTTCCACTTGACAAGAAAGATGTTGCATAAACCCTACAAGACAATTGAAAAATCCAGACTACCTCCTTCCCGTGAGTCATTCATAAATACGATGAAAAATAGTGATACGTATAACCTCTCGCTCCTTGGACGAAAAACAAATGCATATATTTGAAATATCTCATATGAAGTCCGTTACAGAAGCTATTAGGAAACAAGCACAAATTATTATGAAGGTGCATGAAATACTTAACAGAAGAGTAGTGATCTGCAATACGTCTAGTTATGGACAAGCCAGCCACATATGGTAAACCTTAAATTACCCAGAGGAAAAATGACTCACCTTCCCCGGGACTTGACCCCAGATTCCTCGACGTCGCGCTAGATTCTTTATCAGTAAGCCATAGAGTAACTGTTATCCAGGACGATTTTTATATGGTTTTAAAGGAACAAGTTGTGGAGGACTATGGAACAAAGAATGTCTCGAGGCAGGACTAAGGGTTCGCTTTGCCCCGAGGTTGAAGCCAAGCATGGAACGCAATGATATTTTTACTCTTTGGAGGAATTAGGAGAAGACTGAGTCTAGGAGCGGAATTATCTTTATAAAGTCACTCACAAGTACGAAAATCCTCAGAGAAAAAAAATCAATCGCCTCGACCGAGATTTATATGTCCGTAAGCCCTGAACAAGCTGTTACATTGCCTAGCGAAACAATCCACCGGAAAGAAGAAAACTGTGGTAGCTTGACTTGTTAAAGCTATGGGCGCTATAGAGAGGAATCTGGGTTCGAGTACCTTTCTAGGAGAATAATGTTTCCTATCAGGACTTTCGCAGGTACGCGCATGAGGAGATAACTCCGCTAATCTCCAAAATACTCCAATGATACATATACAAGGCCAGATATGCTCTCACATCATCTTCATCATCTGCAGTCATATCAATCCTTGGATTGGATTCCTACAACTCTCTCTTCTCCAATCTCCTAATCGTTTAACGCTTCATTACTTCACGAGTTATTCAATTCACACATAATAGAGTGTAGTGTTACCTCATACCAACGGTTATAATTCTGACGCAAGCATCCGCGGTGTTTAATCATCATATCTGGAAGGGCTTCCAGTGATCCACCGCATTGAATGCCGTTAACTGATAAAAGTTTCGTCCTCGTTCAAGAGGACATGTCCAGGTCAAAGTGATGATGTCTTCTGGAATTAGGACGAAACGGTTGTCCGCTAAAGACATTCAACGAGGTGTATCACCGGAAGCCTTCCTAGATATAACTCTGACGGTTGTTTGCTAAGCGCAAAACATTCTTTCACTGTCTTAGTCTTTCCAAGATAATAGTACAGTTAAAATACACAGATTTCTGTAATTAATTGCCGGTTGCTAGAACATTTTGTTATGGAATCAATAGCCATGAGATCCATAAAGTTATAGATCTCATGTTATAAATCTACAAGTTACATAACTCACTTATCAATAGTTAATAGCTCCGAATATTTTTTCTAATCTTCCACCGCCGGATAAAATTTTCGAAAGTTTAAGCTATGAATAGTTGCTAGTTCAGACTATAATTAGTCAGTATGAGTACACAAACCGGTCGTTTGTCTCAAAAAAACTCTTTTATCAAGTAATAAAATCTCCAGGCGGTTAATTGCGCATGCGCCATGTTGGCTACTTATGGAACTCATAATTCCATGCTATAAGTTATGAAACCAATAAACTTATCGAATGTTTTTGTAACACTTATTAAATGGTTGTCATGGCTTATGGATCCCATAACTTTATGGAGAACATATATATCGTTCCTGCAACTGGCCATGAGCAATGAAAACTAGACAATTTTTTCACGGCTGTATGATTGATACAAACATCACTATCATCAATATTTTGGTCACGTGATTCCCTTCCCCAAATGGCAATGGTATGTGTTTACTAATTTGCTACATTTCTGTCAACTACGCAATTATCTTTGAAAGAATCTAGGAATCGATGTTTTTTCACAAATTTACCAGATATTAGAAGATGATGAATTATGCAAGACACTTAATGCAATCAAAGATTCAGAATTATGTGCATATTCACTAATAATTAATTAAATCCGATAGAAAAGACATTGCAGTCAAAAGCTATTGCTTAAAAGCATATAATTAAACATTTCTGATCTGAAACCTTTTTACAAGTTACCAGGGCAGGGGTAATGGTTCCTTCCATCGCTTTTGCTATCTACCGTCAGAAAAATAGCCAAACTGCTCAAAAATCGGGCTACGATTACAGTTACTGTCCTATGAAAGCAGTCCATAAATTAAAACTAATTGAATAAAGTACCTGACAAATTTATAAAAATGATGATAACAATATCGCTCTGACGAGTGCAATTGAAAAACAATGATAAAGCAACCACACGCGTCATGAGGAACCGTGATGGAGTCCAAAGAAGCTCATTATACAGATAAAACTATTAAATTAAGTAGGGTAGCCTAATTATGGATAAGAGGAGGACCATGGAATGAAAGCAAAACTGGACTCGTCTTCCGAAAACACCGTCTTTGCCCTGTAGTGGCAACCACAGGCTAGGGAAATACACTAACGCATCAAAACACGGTTCATTTTTCGCTCCCTCTTTTCCCTTCCGTCAATTTGACAGTCGGGGTCCTAACACTCCCTGTCGTACCTGTCTAGTGCCAGCTATCATCAAAATATATATATGATGAGAGAATATGAGGAGGAGTTCAAGAACAAGCATGCTTAACCATCGCAAGTGAGAGGAAACTCATAATTACGGAAGAAATTTCTTTTCATTCATAGGTACCGCAAAAGTTCTTGGCAGAAACCTGCGCAGCAAAAGCATAATTGTTGAATCATGACAGGGCGAATAAAACGGACGAAGGAAAAGAGAGGGAGACATCGGAAGAGAGAGTGAAGTGGGAAAACCAAAATAACTGTGGAAAAAATTACGAAGCACTCAAGCGTTGGTCTAATGGACAAGTGGTTAAAATCACCCATAGCTTTGATTTTGCCGCGGATCATGAGGTCTCATTGCGGGACCAGTCGATACCGGACTGCAGGTAGTGAGGACTCATCCTACTACTCGAAGCGATTATGTCTGTGGCATTTACAAAGGATTTTCTCAGAAACCCTTCATACCAAACAACCATTTTCACCCATTTCGTCAGATTCTGAAAGTTCCGTAGCTCATTCCACATCGCACCGCCAGAAAGTTTTGCGAGAGATATATGTAAAAGCGAGAAAATTTAGCCAATCTGTTGTCCTCCCAAGTCTTCCACTACCTACTCCACATCGGCCACATCCCAGGCCTCAAACACATCGAATGCGTTTCCATCAATTCCCCGAATCGACGAAAATACACCGGGTTTTCCAAAGAATCCTACATTTGGATCACAAAATTCTCCGTCAATCACGTTTCCCTTCTCGGAGCAGTACCTTTAAAAGCTGGACCGAATACGTGAAAATTTAAATATATACATCCATAAATAACCAGCCACTGGTTGATTCGCGTGGCATTAAAAATAATATTTTTCGAAAACAGGAGAGTTTTCAATTCTCTCGAGAGGAAATAGAAGGATAGGAAAAGAGCTGGAAAGAGAGAAAAATTTTTTCTCGTCGATAAGACGATAGAGAGAATAGGGTTTGGTCATAAATTGAGGATATTTGTTTGGGGCGTGCTGGGCATTAAAGGCAGTTTGTGCGAGATGGTTCCCTAGTCATAATGGAGACCATATTATACGTTACTTATACGTTGTATTACTGCAGCTGTAGTACGCACGACTGAAATATTTCATTGCATCAATGGTGTAATAATGCACTTTTATGTGACTCAAGTTCTAAGTAATGAACATTATTAGCATTTAAATAATAGTAGCTACATAAGTCTTTAATTTGACTCAATTTATTCAAGAGGTACGTTAAAGATCTTCGAAAATAAAAGGTTTTTTGCATTTCTGAAAACATGACTCTCGTGATAAGATGATATATTATAAAAAATAGCTGAGAAAACACGAAAATAATAGGAGGTTAATTTTTTTACGATTCACATAGGCATTAGAAAATTCACATTATTGAAATTAAGTATCTCTGGAGAGCATAATCAAACAATTTCCTTCAAATGAAACCAAACTCATTGATTTCCAAGTTAAAAGATATTTCGCTCTTAAAAGCTTTAGGCAAATAGACAACAAAATTAATGGCAATCGCCGGCGCAAAGATTGACGGTAAAAGGAGTAATGAACATACCAGCGAAAATACACGATCTGAAGTTTTTTATTCGGTCGATAGGAATTTTAATAGCTTCAAAATTACAAAGCAGTACTATGGTTATATCAAATATTGGGTCACTTCAAATTCGTTGGGCACACATCTAACGGAAAATTTATCAGAGAAATATCAACTAGTTTACGCATTCAAAATACAATCGACGGAGCCATGACAACAATCATATTTTACAGTTTCCGACAATAACGGAAAATCATTTCCACTGCTGTTTGTTCCTCGGAATTGATTAATAGCTTTTCCAATTACGTTTGACGAATTAATTAAAAGTACCAATAACGCTAACCGTCAAATTGATGTCCACCTACTAGCCTCAATTTTAGTCGTCGAGTTAAAATTATGAATTAAATGACAATGTCCTGAAAAAAATGACCATAAGAGATAGCAATTACCGTTTTACCTGTTTCAATGACGCTAGCAGGGTTTGTTCCAACTTCACTGTTAATTTAATTTAAAAGAAACGTCCTTTGCTTATTTACGGCGCAACTTCAACATTATTTCTACGAGATAAATACATGTAACTTTCGGCAAGCCCAGCGTTCCTAATCCCCCAAAAAATATAATCGCGCTGGGCGATATGGCATCAAAAAAGATTAGGTTCCATCTAGATTTTGACCTAAATCGCATTTGTTGAAATAGTTAAAGGCCATCACTTATCAGTCACTTGCAGATGATACTAAATTGAAAGATAAGAAGTCTATGTGAAATTTGTTGCATTGAATCATTCAAGGATCACGCGTTCCAGATAACAATCACGACACTATGACTGAGATGAAATGACTGTGGTTAATGACTGCTAGGTAGTATATGCAGTACGGAGAGATGGTAAAAATTATTCATATTCTAATTTTTTATGAGGTGGAGAATGTGACGTGAATATCCATTTCTACCAAAGTTCATTTGTTTTATCTATATTTACTGTCTACTGTTTCTGAGGAAAGTAATAAGCAAAAAAATTAACATCCTACGATTTCAGATTTACCAACTTAGTCCAGAGCAACGAGCGGTTTATGCGATAGCATAGAGGGTGAATAGGGTTGAATATAAGGATGTACAAAAGAGTCATATTCATCATACGGTTATGGAAAGGTAACAAAAGAGTATGGCGATGATATTTTGATAGCCTTTTTAAGCATAGGATATTCTATCAAGATAAATATGAGTATTAATCCACATTAAATACAGATTTGATAAGGGAACGCCTTAAATTTTACGGTCGTGACTTGTATTGTCACCAGTTTTTGTCCGCTGAGCGTAGCAATAAAACAAAAATTTATGGAGTCAGATGCGTTATTTTAACGAGTCTAGTATACAATTCCCTACTCAATACATTCCTCATTTAATCGAAAAACAAAATAAAATAAATGATAATCGCCCGGGTTTATTCAAGAAAAATTTTGCATGATGTGAAAGGGGTAAAAATACTGATCTATACGAGTCACAAAAGAGGAGTGAAGGGTTAAATTTCCATATCATGGACGGCGAATGGTGAGCCTGAGTAATATGTTTTCATTTAGCAAATGTGTTTTATTCATACAATAGCTGTCAACCTGTTTCCCTCCACTCTGTCTAAATTTCGTCACCATGTAAAACGTTAACACACATGACACAGCAGGTTATGAATGTATTAAGCCAATTCACATGCAACGGAAATAAGATAACAGGGTTGCAATTGAAGGCGATAACATATGTAACTGTTCATGAGCAAAATGTTTCTTTCACTTTGAATTCTTTCTCCTACTTTAAAGTTGTTATATGGTCAGTTATTACATCCTATCCTACCTGAGTATGATTAAATTTTTAGTTGTCATCATTAATATATAGTTATATCGATAAAATACGAATGAAAATACTTGGAAATTAGTCCATGATGCTGCTTAAATATCTGAACGACATGAATTAAAGTAAAACAGTAAAAAGACGTGATGCCGTTGATAAAGCTACGCTCTTAGAATATATTCTATAAATCATGTTATTTAGGTGCTGTTGAACTAATAAAATGGTGATCTTTACCGTCCTTCGAGTTAAATTACTCCAGTACTATCCTTTCCCCTAATGTAGCTTGTAACATAAATGTTTACCTCAAACCACATTATTCATCAATACTTTTTTCTCATTTAATCTTAAAATGAAGAATAGCAACTACGCAGGTTAATAAAAAGCGAGTTAGTAAGCTATGCTGTACTTCGGTGACTATTCGACAGAAGGAGAGTCATGCACAAAAACGTTTTGTTCCATGACAGAAGAGAACACTTACACGAAACAAGAAGACTTGCAAGAGAAATTAATCTAAACCGTATATTTCTGCGTTCAACCGGGTTTGATATTGTCACATTTGCAAGAGGATTGCCAATAATATCAGGGTTATAGACCCTGATGAGGAGAACATAACAATATCAAAGCAGTTAGTTACAAATACTGGTAAAGTTAAATTTTATAATAATTTTTCCTTAATTATGGAAAGATTTTGCCGTGAGAAACATGGAGTCATTTTGCCTACAATTGCAGTGCAAGAGAAAGAAGAATTTAGAGCCCATATGACTTTGAATACCGAATTTCGAGATTTTCGTTCAAAAATAATACTTATTATAGGGTAGAATTACCACGTGGAATGGGAATTTTACGATAAAGCTATCATTTTGAAAGCATATATGGAAGAAAAAGTTAGCAATTGTCTCTCCACCACGAGACTGATTCAGCATTATCAGTTGGGAGTTAAACTAGAGATACGAGTGTTGGAAAAAATTAATGTAGCTTTGAAAATTCAACAATATCTTTTAATGTAGAAATTGCAATGAGAAAAATTTGACCTGGACCAGGAATCGAACCAATGCGCAGACCAATACGCTATCCAGACTTCCTAATTCCCACGGCAATTTTGGTGGATACAAGGCCCGCCATGTTTGAATTTCATCCGTTGCCATGAATGCGGCTTCATCCGTTAGAGCATCATCAGATACAACGCATCTGATGAACCTTAAATTATTTTTATCAAAATAGATACAAATAAGCGGATGAAATTCACAAACTTATTTCGATTTCTATCAATATGAGTTGATCCCACCGAGTTACTCCGAACAGTATTATTTTATCGAGCTGCTAATACCAATTTTTTCTTTGGGACGGAGAGACAGCAGAACACATAACTTTGGTGACAAATGCATTGATTTCTAAAGGACTTCAGTCGAGAATTTATTGAACCTGGGTGATTTTAAAACAAATTCTCCAATATTCCCTCCGACTAAGAGTTATAAAATCCAATCAATCAACGGTGAGATGGATGTGCCTGAGGAGGTAGGTCAGGAGTGGTTCCTTGATTGTTACCACACGATAAGTGCAAAGTAAAATCAATTGCTGTCTTTTTTGCTTTCCATTTTACTTGTTCCATTTACTTTCCATTTACTATAATTTGTCGAAGTCGAACTCATGATGATAATTCCAAATAATGGCACTTAAAGGTATTACTTAATCCTCAATCATTTTAAATCAGAAATCGCCGGATAGTAAGCTTACTATCTTTGGCTCTCTTCTCCTACTCAAGTTCTCTGAACTCAACTATTTCATTTGAAACTATGCCTCTCAGGAAAATTGAAACCGGAATGTCATTCTAGCCTTTAATCTTACACTGGAGTCGACTCAATCACTCGCTATCAAGTACTCGTGAGTTTCTGAAGGAAAGGGCCAAAGAATAACAAAGGATCAGACAAGTTCAAGAGCGTCTTTAACGAGCGACGGCTTTAATCTTGTTTCTTCTTCATTCATTCACTGAGATCCAGATTCGAATCACATTTTCGTTTCCACAGATCTCCTTGGAAGACACTTGAATCAGAGCAATAGGGGCATGGAAAAATAGGAAATAACTGCTACTGAAGACTGATGAAAATAAAATGGGCGGGGAAAATCAACAATGATGAAGTCATACAATATTTATCAAGAAATTATGTTCAATGACCACAATCCAAAGTTGAAGAGAAAAACAGATTGAACACATTAATTTCAAAGTAGAAAAAAAATTTTTAAAGCACTTAAACTAACTAAACTAAAATATTTTGACACGTAACTATACGGTTTTTTCGTAATTTTTTTGCCAAAACAACAAAAAAAATATGGTCGAAAAAACACTACACGTATCACCCAGATTCCCATCAAAATCCACGGGACTTTCCAAGTTTCCATTAGTGTGCTCCTTCATTTTAGAACATCATCTCCTACAGAAAATACGAAAAGAAAGGAAGGCTTCTCGGGAAATGTCGTCAAGTGTGTACAATACGCAGGACACTCTTTTTAAGACCCCCGAAACGTCTCAATCTTCCGCTCTCCGAAGAGTCGTTAATTCTTGAAGGGAAAGCTCTCTAGCACGTCACCACTTTCCTCCTTCAAGTCCTCCTCATCCACTTCATTCCACTACCTACTTCATTATTGCTTTTTCCCTCACACCATGAGAATACTTCTTCTTTTACAACAAATGTGGATCATCATCAATGACGTTTATATTTACGAAGCCACAATGAAGAAAAGCCAGGTTATGGTGGTTGCACCGTGAATTTATATAAATTTAATTTTCATTAAAAATTGATATTGTAAGGAAAATATATTACAGTAAAACCTGTTTTAAGCGACCACAGACTGTCCGCTGAAATATGTTGGTTAAGAGGGGTGAAGACAACAGTTTCTAGCGAGATATTGGGGAACTGCATTATTAAAATGAAGAGCACTAGATTTTGTCCTGTCCACTATTTTCAATACATAAAACTTTACAACACGTGTTTCGGCACTTTATTGATCATCATTAGGGACAGGTTTTATTCGCATCAGTAACCCCATTTATTCCTTTTCTCCAGATCTACTTCAACTGTTAAAAATGCCATTTCAGCATGGACGCTAAAGACGCTATCGACAGCCTCGCCTGCTCTGGCCTGCGGCGCCAGAGCAGGCGAGGCTGTACCTGATGTCACTGTACCTGATGATGGCCAATAAAGTGCCGAAACACGTTTCGTTAAGTTTTATGTATTCAAAATAGTGGACAGTACAACATCTATTGCTCATTATGTCAAAAGGGGTGGTCGTTTGATAGGGGTCCAGTTTCTAGGAGTACATAATCTGCAAATGAACAGGCGGCTGATTAGAAAAAATTGGAAAAATTCTCGAGGCGACGATTTTGTCAAAACATATACAGAAGGAGTTACTTTCCTCATAATTTAGTTTCTTCTGGGAAATTTCAATGCATATTAATTTGATGTGCACATAGAGTGACATCTGAATTAAACGACCAGCGACGGTTTCGTTGAAAAATGGTCGTTGAGAGGGGTGGTCGCTTGATAGGAATGGTCGCTAAAGAGGGGTTTCACTTTACATATGTACAATGAAATGTTACCTATCTGCGCTATTTTTATCGCAAATTGAACTGTGAATTACTCGGACTTTAATGGTAGAATGGGAAAAACGCGCGGAATAAATAGTATTTTTCTATCTAATTTAAATTCCATTTTCATGGAAAACTTTTAAATACGCTAAAAGTACCAAAAAATTAATTAAAAATAAAATAAATTCATCTAACCGTCTTTCTTTTTGAGTTAAAGGCTATTACTACGAAATTTTAAGTCGAAATGTAGTATAACCATAGAAATGAAGCTACAGTTGGCGTCAATGCCTGTAAAAGAGAGTACATCAAAAACTCCATGAATTCCGCGGATGATTGGAATATTTTGTGCCTTAATTTTGGTTTTCAACAAGAAACGCATTCCGCCAGCGACAGCGGGATTATTATAACTATTTAAAAAAAATCGAAATTTAGTAATTGATTTGACTCATACAGTCCTGGAGGAGCCTCTTTAAACCCACAATTAGCTAAATAGTAAATAGCTGAAACCGTAAAAAACCTAGCAGGTTACTTAATGTATTTTGCGACCGAGTTATTTCGATTTTGTACAAGTGTTGATTTCTTATCCGTATTCTTTACACTCCATCCTGCCTGAAATGCCCCAAATGATTTCTTCTGCATTAATTAGCACATACTGGAGTCGTGGAATGAATTGAACTAAAGAGATTTCTTAATTGTCTCGTTCTCTCAGTTGAACTATGGATTTCAGGGCAGCATTTTTTTAACACCATTATTGTTTCTTTCCTTCACTGCGGAGTACATATTGATTTCAAATATATGACTCACATTAATACCCAATATTTTTTACAAATACACACCAATAAATATAAATCTACATATACATACTACCTTGCGAATCGCTGCATGGACGTGTGGCAGGTGGTGGTAGGTCACCAGCAGTGTAAAGACGTAAGTTTTTGGAAGGTGTAATGGATACATGTATTATGGAAGTGTATTTAGAGGGGATGTTTTGATTGCGGTCGCTTATTGTGCGCGGAAAGAGCGAATTTCGAACCTTTCAGTTCGACAGTGTATCTCTCTTATTTAATGGCGTCTGTCAGGCCTAAAAAAGTAGAAAGCCAAGCGTGCAGCTCCGAGTCTCTAGGGGCTCCCACCTTAATCCCTCCAAAAGCTATGAAACACTATATATTCGCTAGTAGCAGTTTTTAACGAAAGGACTATGAAATATTTAATCTTATCACACTATGCACTAAAATATGTCTTTAAAGTTTAAACCAACATGGTTTACTTATATTATTACTACCCTCCAGTCGTGATTGAATAAATCAGTTCGGAATTTAAACATGATATTTTTATCGTTACACTGAATAAATTCTATAAGGTAGAGCCAGTGTCGGTGACACACTCATTAATAATTTTCAATTAATAATCGTTCCGTTTAGCGTACTGTTATTTCGCAAAAGGATTTCATTCCAGTCTTTTTATGACAGTGAAATATTATTTCTTTTTTGTGCCTGGGTAATCAACGGGTGAATAATTTTTAAGGATTGGAGCGATGAGTGACAGCGAAGGTTGATTTGCTTTATTCAAAAAATATTCAAAAACTGCTGGCGTTGACCTTTTAATTGGTAATACCATCGTATAAAATTATTTTTATGAGAGTGAGCCCGAAATAAAAATTTAGGTACGATGTGGTTTGCTTCCATTTTGGTAAATCCTTGGAGGATTTCAGTGGGCAGTCTTTAGGAAATCTATTTTCCCCGCGCTGTACCACTTACTTCATAATTCCTTCCCGAAAAATATTTTGCCCAGGTGCAAGTTGTAAAATAGTATTAATCATAGAATCTAAAAGGCATTTACTTCTTCTGCACCTCATTTACCATTCCTATTAGAGAAACTGCTTCCATTCCTAACCATTTTCGTAACTTTCAACTCTCCTGGGATTATTTCCTAGGTAAATGTCAAAATTTACTCGGTATCTGGGCTATTGGGGTACCAAACTTAATGAGAATGCACATTTAAGAAGTGAATTCATGCTGATTTCTAGTAACTTTTCGCAGGAAAACATTGTAAAATTGCAACAATAGTGCATCCGCCCGTAAAAACTGAAGGTTAATCGGGGTTAAAAAATATGGCTGACAGGCCACGCCCACGCTTTAGCTTCTAGCATTGGCCACAGCAGCAAGCGCTCCCTCAATCTATCCCGATGGTGTGTGCCATGTTTTCAGCATCACCTTCTCGTGACTCTTAGCCTTTGAAGTAACTGACGTAAGTCACCAACTGCCAGGATCTGACTCCCTCATCGCTTGGCTCGCGAATCGCTTGGGCGCGGTTATTCCAGTGGATCATTTTTATACCCTGAATGCTAGTATGGCACCCAATAACTTCGGTGTGAATCGTGAACTAACAACAATGGGATATCTTAGCCAATCGCCATGGGCAACAGTATTTCCCCTCTCTTTCCCATCCCCCTCTCTCCGAGACTTCTGATTTTCGTGTTCAGACCTGCACGGCGAGGAAGAGGTCTCTCGCTCGGTGACTGTCGTCGACTTCACTACAAGGCTCCCTGCATTTCCCTGGCCACCAGAATGGACCTCACTGATCCTCATCAAATGGATTATGTTCAAGAACGCACCAAAATTGTATCACGATACTACGCCTAAGAGCATGTTGTAAATTCTCATTTATTTCAATATCGACATCTACAAATTACCCTGCGAGCCTGAATAATGAATAAATGAGGGCCGATCACGCTTCCTTGAGGAACACCAGATGTGACTTCGACCATATCAGAGCTAAAACCATCAATAACTGCTTTTTGTTTTCGAACCCTGGGAAAGTCCCTCATCCAATTCACTATTTTTATATATACTCCACATGATTGCAATTTATAAATGAGTATTTTGTGAGGAACCTTGTCGAAAGCCTTCCAGAAATCAAGGAATATCGCGTCGACTTGCTTCTTTGATTACCCTGATTTTAGAATATCATGAAGGAAGAGCGCAAGCTGTGTTTTGCAAGACCTCACGGAATATATGCTCCATACTGGGAGAGGTTGTGTATATCAAAGGCTGTGTTTGGCTTTATTTAACTGTTGTCGACCCTGTTTCACCTTAGTCGAGTCAGTTCA
The DNA here is from genome assembly GCA_963169105.1 of Ceriagrion tenellum. Classification (NCBI taxonomy): domain Eukaryota; kingdom Metazoa; phylum Arthropoda; class Insecta; order Odonata; family Coenagrionidae; genus Ceriagrion; species Ceriagrion tenellum. The sequence continues at coordinate 53,825,363 of OY720644.1, forward strand.
ATTCAGTGACTACGAATTCAGTTTTGTGCGTCGCAGGTGGAGACTACGGGTTTTCTATCGGGTGAAACTCTCCATCTCTTCCATATGGGCAGAGATGGTGAGTTTGACCCGTAGTAGATCTCGAAAATTCTTTACGAAAATAGTTTTCCCGTTTTTTTTTCAACTAAACGCAGTCGCAATTTTACTTTAACTATAGAAAAAATTTAAGAGAGAAGGGGAAGTAGTTCGAGAAACGTCAACAAGTGAGAAATACGCACAACACTCCCGTGGACCCCCCTGAAAAAAATTAAAACGTCCGCTCTCCGATGCGTCGTTGTTTCGCATCTCCTCTATCTCCTTCAAGGGGGAGCTCCAATGTTTCCACTTTACCCTCTCTCTCTCTCTCACACGTCCCTCCTCAGATCCACTTCACTTCACTACTCCATTATTGCTTCTTCTTCCCCATCACGCTTCTGCCCATTCTTCTGTTTTCCTCTCTCCCACGGCAATGTTTTTTTTATTTAGGCAACGGATCGGGTGTCTTCCTCCTCACCGTTTCTTTTGTTCGGTCCCGAAATGGGAGGGACGTTGAAGAAGAGTGGCTCTTTTCATGAGAGTGTCCACCGTGACGAACTGTTGCCGAGGTTCTCGGTTTCCAACTGATTTTTGCGCGCACTCTTACGTCCACTGGCCGAGTCATCGGGAGCTTCCCTTGCGTTCGCTCATGCGCTCACATTGCAATACAGCAGCGCACTTGCTTTCCATTTTGAAGACCATACGCACAAGGTAGTGCCATTAAAAATAGCTCAGGTGGTGTATTCTCGAAAAGGAAATTCGAAGGTTTACATTCGATAAGATTTATCAGCAGATTTACAGTAAAGGCTAGAGATGATTTTCAGGAAAGAATAATTTAGGCTTTTAATTACTTTTGGCCAGTTGCATGAAAATTAAGTTATGGAATCAATAATAAAGAGATCCATTAAGTTATAGATCTCATAAAAATATTCGGGTTGCAAGAAAACATCTAGTAGTTACATAACTTATTTCCCAATAGTTGATAGCTTCGAATATTTGATATAATCTTTCACCGCCGGATAAAATTTACGAAAGCTTAGCGTACGATCAATTGCTAATGCACATACTAATTAGTCAGTATGAGTAAACAAACTGGTCATTTGTCACAAAACAACTATTCTCAATAATATTTGTCACAAACAACTATTTTATCAATTAAAGAAGTCTTCTAAAGGTTCATTGCACATCTGCCATCTTAGTTATTAATGGCACTCATATCTACATGGCATAAGTTATGAAACTTATCGCATGTGTATTCATGTGTCGTTCCTGCTACTGGCCATCAATAGTAAAACATTTTTACGATTTGCGAATATTTTGCTTGAAAATATTCAAATGTATTTTTAAAATGGGTCTTGGCTACCTTAAACCGATAGGATGCTATCTACTGACTGGTATCCTGCCCGTTGGGCAGTCCTAAGTATGCTCATCAGGTAGCGCCTTTCAGAAAAGAACGCGAGAAGCGTTGGTGTGCACTATTGAGGTGCATGGAGCGGGCACTACGTCATCAAACTGAAGCCTGACAACCGAAATAACGACAACATTGTTTAATCCTGCCGTCTATACCTACTTTCCTGAGGATAACACGACGGAATGGACGAATTAGCGGATCTAAAGCAAGAATATCAAACATCTCCTTGAAATTTAAGACTCGTGAAAACTCTTGAAACAGATTGGTTGCTTAGTCTACAAATTCTGCTCGATTTTACAATTGTTTTTATCTGGAAGGCTAATGATTATTAATTTAAATACATAAACCACATATTTAAGGATAATTCATATTAAAGGAGTAAGAGCAGGCTGATTACCAATAAGTTATTGATGGAAAACATAGTAAAATTGAAAAATTAGTGAGTTAGCCTGCAAGTGCTACGGGAAAATGAGGGTAAAAAAATGGCGGGCAGGTTTCAGCTTCTAGCATTGGCCAGCATATCAAGCGCCCTCTCCTCAATGATATGCGCAAAAACAAATAAAATAAATGCAATAATATAAACTGCATTGTTGCTTTCACGTTGATTTTCAGAAAAAGGCGACAAACATGGATAATATTATATCATATCCCCCAGCACAGAACTCCTCACCTCAATAAATCTTTTATTGTGATAGATGCTATAATATGGAACCCATAACCATTAGAAATAAGAAACTCACAATCAATGCGTGTGTTCAAATCAAAAGTGTATAAGTTACTTCTAAATGATGCATGGCAGTTTCCTGCATAACTGATAATGCTGCTCTATTAACTTACGTGAAGTGTGAAAGAATGTATATATTCAAGTTTATTCGCTTCTTTGCAAACTGTGATCTCTGTTATGGTCATGAATGTAATAATATGTGCCGAACAAGATGTTTTCAACATTTCTGATATGTATATACATTGTGAAACTGAAAGCCGGCAAATTAAAATTCAATGGGATTGACTTTTTTGTAATTATTACTTCATTTCCTCTTTCCTTCTTTATTTATTTTTATACTTTTCTTGCTTTTGTAATAACCATGTAAAATATCTCATGGGCCAGAAAGGCCCACGATAATAAATGAATTGAATTGAATATTGAATTTTTGTCGGCATTAGCTTATATCTGTAAACCCCTCCGCGGTTCTAGCGTAAATATCCCATTTAAAAACAAATTAGTGCTCTTAGAAAAAGTCGAACATGACACCCACAGAGGTATTGGACAACCACTGAAATAAGTGTGCCAATGACAAAGATGGGATTCCTACGGGATGAAAATTGAATTTATCCAATCCAAACCCATCTTCTGAAGTACTTGGGTTATGATCCTAAGTTCAACGTGAACCGGGATTTCTGTAGAAGTGAATGGTCTCACAGTAAGTATGTCAAATTATCCATTTACCATGCTTTCCGATTCATACTTTCGCCGACCGCCAATCAAATTAGCACTGGACACCAACGTGATGGTTTCTTTGATTTTTCTCTTTCATGTCACTAAGGGCTGAAAGCGCGGTATAGGAAAATTTGGCGCGGCTGTTTTGGCGCGAGTAGTTCTCGCGCAAGGACATTTGGGCACGAACCGTTCAGGCGCATGACCGTTTCGGCGCAAGACGAGTAAAATATTACTGACGAAACTACGATGCTATGCTTCCGTGCGTTCCAACTCGGCTGGCAGCGATGCTTTCATGATTTCCCATCTCATCTGATACCCTAAATTGTGCCTAGTGGGCAGTAGCAGAGCTCGTTAACCTTCGTAATTACAATACCCAGCATAAAAAATATAAAATTCAAAGTGTTATTCTGTTGCTAAATTCCAACTGCCATCTACCTACCCTTCGCTAATGAGTGAGTAATCTCCGGGATAAAATTACTCAGATTACAACCGTGTCATCAACAAGAATTTTAAGTGTGAAATTAATCTTGGCACAGATATTACTGACGTGCAAGATATTCATCCAGCTCTTCTAATTCACCGATAGCAGAAAATACCGAGAGGGCTGTCATTTGAATTTTAAGGATTAGCAAAAGCATTATTTGATGAGTATAATTTTTGTACGATTAGGGCGAACGGCGAAATAATTGAAAATGAGGACGGTTTTGCGTATCTTGGCCGCATGTTTGCGGGGCGTAGAATGATAGATGAAGAGAATACAAGTCATGAGAAAGCCGGAGCGTAGTATGCGGAACATATTGAGGTAGTTTGAGCGAAATATCATTTCACCTAGAAATCAATGAATTTGGTCTCACTTTCAAGATAAATATTTCACCCATCCAAAGATACCAAAAATATCAGCCCTTTTACATGGGAAAATTACAAGGGGTACGTGTATGCACTCCATGAAGACCTAATTGAAGAAATGGAGAATTTCTTACACCAAGATCTCATCAAAAAATCAACAGTGTGAAAGTTGTACGCTTTCCCAACTATTTTTGAAAATTTTTCAATATTTTATTATCATCGCCTTAATTTCTTCCGTATCACAAAAAAACCTTCCCTTTGGAAGTAGTTTTAAACATACCGCGCGTAAAAAATGAGTCAAGTTAAAGACTTATTTAGATATTTTCATTTGATTATTTAGAATTTCTGTCAAATAAAAATATATGTTATTGCACCATTAATATTGAAATATTTTATTCATGTGTCCTACATCTGGTAAAATAAAAATGTATGATTCGAATATTGTCTCAATTTTGACTTGGGAACTATCTCGCTCAAATTACCTTAAGGAAAGAAAGTTTGTCTAGAAAAGCAAAAATCACAGTTTCCCGAGTCGTTCTTGAGACATTAACAATGAGAGGGGGCTAAACGCAGTGGTAATGAGGTACCTAGAAAATGCTTGCTGCCCTTCTTTTTTAACGCGGAATTTTATTATGGATGATACGACGCGTTTCACCTATTTGCGGAATTATCAGCCTGCAAGTCGGTGCCACGCGACGAACCATCCAAAAATATATTCTATGGAAAAGTACAAAATGTTATTCTCTAAGTATATAGGACTTTAGTTCACATGATGCCGCAGGTCGGTGACACACGTCGAACCATCCAAACTAAAATTCTGTGGAAAAGTACAAAATTGTACTCTTTAAGTACAGATGCCACGGTTAGTCTCGCTAAATTTGGAATTTTTTTTCGTTCCAACAATCCGCAATTTCTGCGACCGAGAAAATCAAATAAAAACCACCGGACCGCTGTGAGGACTCACACAAACATATTGGGACGGGTGGGGAGCATTTATTTTTTTGCTCAGAGATCGATCGGTGGTTATAGAAGGCGGACAGCGGCGCAAAGGAGGAGGGAGGCGGGGATATATCCGGAAAGGCAAGGCGACTGAAGCTGTTTTTCCCACCCCTTGCCCGAGGAAACAAAACCATTAGCTCAAACTGTGCGAGAAAATGAATATCGGGGAAAAAATATAAAAAAAGAGGATGTGCAGCGAGCGGGAAAGGAGAGAAAAAGGAAATCGGCGAAATGGAAGTTAAGGCGAGATTCTAAGAAAAATACGCCGTTGCGTGTCCTTGCGTGAGTTTTATGCGTTGCTGTGGGCGCGCAGGAGGGGACGAGAAGGCATTGTTGGGGCGTTAGAGTTGGGAAAGGGTCTTGGGGACGGGTTAAGGGAAGGGGGAAAACTGGCTTAAAGGGGAGAGGGTAAAACGGCAGTTTAAGGAGGCACACTGGAATTCAAGACGCAAGGTGTCCAGTTGGTAGTGAATTTTTCCTTACGCTTATGAGGTGGGTTTACACTTGCAAGTTACTTCCACGAGTTATTTCCGCAAGTTATTTCCGCAAGTTTCTTTCGCAAGTTCCTTTTCGCAAGAGCTTCATGGTATTTCTTTCACTGAGACCGAAATTCTTTCACAAGTAAGCGCAAAGCAGATTTCCTTACGGTTTACACTGGAAACAGTATACTTCTTCAAAACTTTTAAGATGACCGACTTTCCATTATTTACAGATGCGTATGTGAATTTTTGCAAACGTGTACTTATTAGTAACATGTGCAGGTAACAGTGAAAAAATGTGTATTATGGAATTCGCAAGTTCCTTTTTGCCAGATCTTCAGGAGTATTTTACTGAGACAAAAACTTTTTGGCATGTTGGGACAAAGCAGGTTTGCTTAAGGTTTACACTGGAGATAATATGCTTATTCAAGTGACTTGCCGTAACTTTTATGATGCCTGGAGAGATTTTCGATTAATTACAGATACGCGTGAAATTTTGCATGTGTACTTATTAGTAATATATGCAGGTAAAAGTGAAACAAAATGCATATTATGGAATTCAAGCTATAGGCTGTCCAGCTGGTAGTTTGCGGTTTAATCTTTCCTTACGCTTTTGAGGTGGGTTTTCACAGGCGAGTTACTTCCGCAAGTTATTTCCGCAAGTTTCTTTCGCAAGCTTCTCTCCGCAAGAGCTTCAGGGTTTTCTTTTACTGAGAGGGAACATTTTTCACAAGTAAGCGCAAAGCGTTTGTCATTTGCTGTCTTTCTCTAACTCCAACGCACTCATTATTTTGTCTTTATCTATTCCCATATACTGCAATACGCTGCTTCAAATATAGTTTTTTCACCTTTACTCAGTAATATTTTGAATTTTGTAGTGACATTTAATGAAATAACTTAAATGCTATGCTTTCCACGTAGAGTGCATGCAGGTGTATCGATAATCGTTGTGCAGTTAATAAAAAATTTTATGATACATAAACATAAACAAATGAACTCACTCTTATGGTCTTCGTCTTAAGGTGGTTGGAGCACGAATTGTGAGTCATTGGGTCCACATTTGTGATCCAATATCAACATATCAATCATCTAACGCTTTTGAGATGGGTTCACATTGGCAAGTTACTTCCGTAAGTTATTTTCGCAAGTTCTTTTGGTAATTTTCTTTTCGAAATAGCTTCAGGGTTCTTTTTCCTGAGACGGAAACAAGGGTTTTTTTGAGACTTTTAAGATGGCTGAAGTGATTTTCGATTATTTACAGAATCACGTAAAATTTTGCATACCTACGTTTACTTATTAGAAAGATGTGCAGGTAAAAGCGAAAAAGAATGCATTTTACCGACTTCATGGCACTTTCATGTCATGGTAACACTTAGCCTTACGGCACTTGAAATATATTCCGAATTCATTCGATGACATTTTAACAAATATTCTCCTAAACACGAAAACATATCTTTCACATCATTTCAATGGTTGATAATAAATACAATGGTATCATGTCGTATAAAAACACGTATTAACACACAATTTTTGCTTAAATTTAGATTTTCACTCTTACACTCAAGTCATAACAATACTTTGAGACAAAATTTTGTAAATAGAATTCCGGTATTATTTACATTACAACATGTATGGTTATTTCTAGCGTATTCATAGATGTGAAGAGTAGTCACTAGATGAAGTGCGGTCCAGGAATTTTTTTCAACATACTTGTAAAGTTTTTCTTGACCTGAACGTGAAGATACTGCAAAAAGTGAAACCGGGAGTAATAAATCCTATCACAGAGGAAGTTGATCATTTTTCAAACAACAGATACTTGAAAAGTTATTGAAATGAGCACTCAATGCCTCATAATTTGCACTCAAACCACCTTAAGACGTAAACAATATGAGTCAGTTTATTTATTTTATGAAAACTCGGAGATTATCAGCACAACGAGTATCGATACGCTTGCATGCACTCAGCGTGTAAAGCATAGCATTCAAGTCATACAGGGTGTGGCATTATAATTTCCTTTTTTCAAAACGCAATAAAACCATTTTGATGAATGAGAATTTTTTTATTTATTTATGATGATGTAGGTACATATCTAAAGTTTGACGTCACGCGGTTTTGAAACTCGTATCAGGTAGGTGACGCCCCCCCCCCCTGTTCATACACTGGATAAGCAGATTTCTGGCATTTGTCATAACCCTTACCAGGATAGCAGCGGGTATGTTGGCAATTTCTGCCCGGACGTTGGCCTTCAGGTCTTGGAGGGTCCTTGGACGGTTGACATAAACACGGACATAGAAACCCACAAATGTTTTTTTTTGGGGGGAGGGTTCGACACAAATGGAAGCAGAAATTGCCAACATACCCGCTGCTATGCCGGCAAGGGTCGTGACAAACGCCAGTAATCGGCTTATTCAGTGCATGGACAATGGGGGGCGTAACCTACCTGATATGATTTTCAAAACTGTGTAACGCAAAACTTTAGATATGTACCTGCATAATCATAAAAAAATTAAAAACTTTCTCATTCACAAATGGGATTTATTGCGTTTTGAAAAAAGGAAGTTAAAATCCGCACCCTGCATTAGTAAATGTCACTAGAAAATTCAAAATATTACTAAGAAAAAATGATGGAAATCAATTTTATTTGAAGTAGCGTATTGCAGTAAACGGGAATAAATGAAGAAAAGAGGATGAGTGCGCTGGTGTAAGAGATAGCCAACAAATGAAAAACGCAAGCTAAGCGAGAATATCAGTGTTACAGGTGGTCGCTGGGAACGTGTTGCGCTAAACATCGATAAAAATGAGAGGGACATCTTAACTGCCACTGTATCAAATCATATGGGATACTCATTTCGGCAAAAATGATGAACGAGGTGTAATTTTTAGCGACGGATGTGGAGAAATGAGAACATTTTTCAGGAGCAAAACCTTATATTGGGCAATATTGGAGCTCGCACGCGTACACAAGTCTTGAAAATTTGTTCTGCACGTTTCCATAAGGTTTTCCTTAAATGGTATCATACACTTACACCCAGGGTATCCGACATTGTGTGAATTGATTTAATTCAAATCTAACCCAACTAAACTAAACTAACGTGAGTAACCCATACATTAAGACAATCTACCGGTAAAAAGGTAAGTTTCATTGAATGCCATAGAAATTCCTCCAGATTTTTACGAGTACATGGCCCTACCTACCAATATTGTTACTTTAAGGGAAATTCCATAGTAACTGACGTAACATTGATGCACATTTTCTGGAATATTGATTTAATTAATTTCTGTACAAAAAGTATTGCAGCAAAAAAATACATGTGGATACCAACAATTTTCCAATTTTGAATTAATTTGATCATATTTGATCATATCAAAAGCCAGTGCTCATATATAAGCTAGTACATTGTTGAGTTGTGACGACAACCGACCGTAACTTTAAAAAATCCTTGTATTGTCATAATTAAAAAATTAAAAATTCTCTGAATCTATAGGCAACATTATATCCATACCAGAGACATGTACAGTATACATATACAGCATTATCACTAAAGAACTGAAACAACACATACTACTTCACAACCTTAGCAGTGACGTAAAGGAATGATAACTGACGTAACTTCTGTGAACCATTTAAATATTATACGCTACACATGACTGACATTACATATAATTTATCACCAGATAGCAGGAGTGCATATAAATGGGTTTATGTGTTAGGCGTGTTCACTGTTAGGCATATCTCACTGATACAATTCTAATACACGTGACTGAGCAACTAGTAAACGACCTCGTTGCTTGCTTGTCGTTCTTCGCTTGTTTGAGAAGCCAGCATTCATTTGTTGAAACGACTCGCGCTCCACCTATTTTACAGTGGATTTAATAATTCAGAAACCTTCGCGGGCGCGCGCACAACTCACGAAAGTTGCATCGTAATCCGATGAATGGTATTGGAACGCATAGAAGACGGAACATACAAATTATTCAAATCTACATATTATTTTCAATTTATCTATGAATTTTATATGCACCAAATATTTAAATAAAAACTGAAATTTTAAAATCCAAAACATGAAGTGAGAGGCCTGAGTTGCACGCAAATTTCTGTATCTATATAGAGCGATGATTAAGTAACAGCGAGTAATATCAGTTAGGGTAACGTGTTAGACACACCAGATTTATATCGTTATGCTTTTCCCTCCTGTGATTACCGAGTTCCTCCACAATGCGGGGTCGTCGGAGGCGCGAGGCCCGGGGCAGTTGCCCCACTTGTTCGGCTCAAAGGGCGGTACTTACTGGATTCAAAGACCAAAATGTAGCGAGTAATTTTGCACATTTTTCATTTATTGTCACGGGAATAAATTTGCGTTTTAATGAAGCCCACTCCAGACGGAGAGGGAATCTCAAAGCCTATTGCTACTCTCTTAACGCGTCCTTTTCTGAGAGGATTACGAAGGATACAAGGGGAGGCGAAAAGAAGGCGGATCGGTGAGATGAAAGCTTTTTTTGTAGACTGAGAGAGGAGAAGAGACTGATGGGATTGAGGCAACCAGAGACGAAAGGAGAGATAATTAATGCTAAGAAAAGGAAGAGAACAAAGAGGACAGAGGAGAATGCTGTGGAGGGATAAGGACAGATAAAGAAGGTAGACGAAGGCATTTTGGATGAGATAAAAAAGCTGCTGACGAGTGATGTTAAACAAGGGTAAACTTTGATGTGCAAAAGCCCAATTGATCGACTATTATTCACCAAGGAAATTTTTCAAACATCTATCAGCTTCGATTCTTTATTCATACTAAATATTTTGGGCTTATTAGAAAGAGATTTTTGCCATGACAAACACCTCTTTCGCTCAGTACCACATATTTACTTAGTACATACAAAATACAGTTACTTGTCATCAAAACGATAAAAAGAGACACTGAAATACTGAATTATCAAAAGCTTTTATACAGAACATATATAAAGATTCTATTAATGTTAGAACTCCCGGACTGGGTCACGCTCTTGAACATTTCAGGCATCATTTCGTCTCCACTTCGAAGAAATTATTTTTCACAAATAAAATGGCAATCAGAGCCGACTTTTTATGCGTTTTATGCACTTTGTTTGTTTCTTATGACATCACAAAATTTTACCGGCCATTTTATTTAAAAAAAACAAGACCCGGGTTTCAAAGGCCTCAGTTCTTTCTCCCACTTGTAAAAAAAATTGCCTGCCTAATGCCAGGAAGAGGGACTAAAGAGTTGGCAAAACTATTTTTGACTCACGGAATACCAAACAAAATCTGCAGCTGGTGGTGCATGGTAGCATTAAATAATGACAGAATCATTGGGCATACAATAGTGAAACTTAAATCTCAAGCTGAACAGAATTTTCCTAATTTTTTTGATAAAATCAGAATCAGAATCAGCCTTGAATAGTAATTTACATGAAACTTGGAAATTGATGTCCAGTATGTCAGTGCAATTTTTTGGATTCACTAAAGTTACACATCAATACAATAATAATAGTATGAAGTGGAAATATTAAGTAATTAATCACCTTTTCCGGCATTTTTATATCCATCTGAACTCCAGCTTTACGATAAAAATGTATATACTTTTTTCTATTCTACATAATTTTTTATCAAAGCCTTTCTAAAAAAAGACAAAAAATCAGACTGTTGGAGGCCCAGATTATCACATGATTTATAATTCATAGCCCTTCATAACTAATCAGTTGCTCGTGTAATAGGTTCTTAAACTTTCTTTATTTTCGCCGACAGAGCACTTCAGACCACATGAACAAAATTAAATGAAATTGGAAGCGAAAGGATGAACACATAAACGCGAACGTGTGGGAATACAATTTTGCGGAAGGGAATGAATATTAGTGGGAACTCATGCCCGGTGCTCGGAAACAATGAGGATTTGGCATGATTTTCTTCAGAAAATATATTTGACGATTCAGGAATCACGAGCAATGAGTATCCACACAATGCAACGTAGAGTACCAAAGAAACCACTGTTGATGTAAAATACAATGACTTTTGGCGCAGAATTCAAATCAATTTGACAGCAAAAATTTCATATCCACGAATCATCAATTTCGCATCGTGAAATAAATACATTCATGGGAGTTGTGCATGTGAATTTAACCAGATATTTCACCAAATCTAAAAGTGCGTCGTGAATCATTTTAATACAGCTTAGGATCATTGGGCTGAGCCGCCGAATGACGAGCCTATCTCATAAAAAATCCACTACAGTAGAATAACTAAAAATGCGACGGTTTACAGCGCTCTTGGCTGTGTAAGAATTTTCACAAGATGAGAAAGATTATGAAGCTAGAAAGGTAGGAAGCTTTTTCATCAAAATATTCCCTTCCTTAATTTACTACATAACTTCCCTTGTACCATGAATATCAATCTCCAGGCAAGTTGATAAAAAATGCACTAGTGGACACTCATGTGCTCCTATCCTATTGTATATAAATCCATGATTTACTATACTCGCTTTTGTTATACGATTATCCATTTCAACAAGATAACTATTTATACCGTCTAGTGAAATGCAGCTCAGTTATCTTTGATAAAAGTTGCTCAAATATTTCATAATGTCACTCTTTAATCAGAATCTAATTTTAATTATTCATTCTTCTCCGAAATCCAAAGGAATACAAAATCATACTAATATAATAATATTGTTCATTTTACATTTATCACCGCTTGCCACGTTAATAGAGACTTCATGAACAAGTCCAAAAAAGAAGATAAAATAACGCTGGTGCCCTGAAAATCATGAACATTCGGCTAATAGCATATTAAAAGTACTTTGATGCGCAAGGCAACAAGAAGCAAGCTCGACAATAGGAAGGCAATAGGAAGCAAGCTCGTTCAATTTCGATTGTGTTCTTCCTTCGATATAGGTCTTCGCAACGTACTTAAATCCGCCATTAATGTTCTAACTTTCCTGTTTTCACCATCAGCATAGTATGGGTTGTTCGAAGATTTTGTTAATTTGGCAGTGCATTTTTATTCGAAGTGACAACTTGTGCCGCATATTATCAGATTTCCTTGGATTGGACGTATTATGGCGATAATGACTCAAATTGCCCATGAATGGCGGACATGTAGTGGAAATGGTTGCGAAGACCTAGATCGAAGGAAGAATATAATAAATATCGACCGATCTTGATTGCAAGTAAATGACAATAACAACAGTAACTAACAAAAAGTCTTCAACGTGAGCAGGTTAGGACTTGACACATTATCATCATCCGACCATTAATCAGTGCAAAAATAGACACGAATAACAATTGACAATAATGAGAAACAAATAAGTCTTTGGGAATGGAAAATATGTTGTAAATGACTACTTTTGACGCGGCATTTAATGAATTTTTTAGTTGAGGTTTATGAATCTGGTTCCGGCTTCGATCCTGGTGGCTCGAGCGTTAAACGTCGGTCATTGAGTGCACATTTTAAATTCCTTTTTAGGTAATTCGAAATACACCAGGGACATATTTCATTATAATACATCAGTTAATGCGGTGGGACTAACCACACATGCAGTAATTAAGATGAGACAAGAATTATATTCTACATTAGAGCTTAAATTAAAACATTTATGACTCGACGCTTCAGGGTGGAATTCGATATTTAGACAAACACTATACTTAGGTATGTTAATCGAATCTTAAACTCGAGTCGAATCTTTATCAAATCATAAAAACGCTATGACTCGAGTTTTCAGGGCGGTAATCGATATTTAGACGAATATTATACTTAAATACGTTTTATCGAATCTTAAAATCAAACTCTATATTTATCGAATCATAAATACGCTATGAATCGAGTTTTTATGCGGTATTAGATAATTAGACAAGCATTAGACTTAAATAAGTCTTATCGAATCTTAAAATCGAATCGATAAGGTATTAGGCGAGGATAACACTTTAATATTTTTACAGAATCGTAAACTAGCCGCACCGCCTTGATAGCAGCCATTACATTACATTATAAACCTGTATGTATGTAATCCAATTACAACGAAAAATGTACGCCATATGGAAAAAGGATCCGGGTTTGCATAGCACTGACATGGCAAAAAATACACATCCGTAAATGAAATATTTCCACTTTTATCGATATATGCATATATATCGATTAATAAGGATGGGTATGAAAAGTTTCATGTAATATGTACACAGACAAAAATCGCTACGGCCACATTAAGGAAGAAGAAGCTATTCATGATTCTAGCCCAACCATGAACATAGCGGATTAGATAGTAGTTGATTATCACCAAACTAACGCCAAGATGAGTCGAAAGTGAACGGACTGTCAACGTTTGAGGATCTCAGTGATTGACATGGCTGAGGAATCAAAATTCCACGGATCCCTCTCGCAGAGCCGGCGTAAGTAAAGCCGGGATTAAGCAACATGGCGCCGGGGCGCACTCAAGTGGCTAGGATTGTGTTCCCTTGCGGTTTTGTGTACCAAAGAAATGTGAACGGCAGGCTCGGATCGCTCGATAAGTTTGTCGAAAGCAAAGGGAAAAGGGTGTGTATAAGAGCGACGGGATTTGAGATTGGGAGAGAGCAAAGACAAGCTGAAATGAATGAATCCCAGGATAACAATGAAGGGATTGAGGTGGCTAGGTCTCCGGAAACAGCCAACAAAGGACACTCTAGGATAACCAACCAAGCATTTCGAGGGAATATCGCAATTTGAATTGCTAGAGTGTTCAGAAATGATGAAAGATGATGTCATTCGTCGAAAAGATATCAGTCGTCAACACTTACAATAACCTTCGAAACTTGGAATTTGTAACTTGGTTAAAAACCCAGGTACCCAGGTTCCCTTCTGCAGAAATATTATATCCTGAACACTTTTTATCTCTGATACCTAATTTTCTTAATTATATGCACATTCATCATTGGTCATTTTATCCTAACATTAATTGACAACAGCCCTCTATCCTTCCCTATAAAATGCTAGCTCCCGTACCCCAGGTACTACTTCTAATGCACTTCCCGCTTTATTCGATCTATTTTTTCATTCTAAAATCGATATAAAACGCCACTGCAAAATATATAATGTATTTCAACCAAGAACCTAGGAATCGATTTGGCATATTTTTCCATTACCTGCTGATGGCATAAAATGTCGAAGCCCTTTTGCTTCCAGTGTATACGCTAAATGTTTTAGCAAATAACAAGAATTATTTGCTAAAACTATTTCCACTCTCATACATCGTGCGAGATCAATATCTGACGCAGAGAGTCTTCCTGTGGAATTGGACCACCTTCGGAAAACCTTCCGGCAGAATGGATACGGAGAGCGGCAAATTTCGATGGCCTTCAAAAAGTCCCGTGAAAATTCACAAACATCGGATTTGGAGGTTGACCGGCCTAAACCTACATCCAGGGCCTTTTTGCCCTACGTATCTACCATATCAGGGAGAATTTCGAGGGTTCTGAAGAGGTACAATATCGAGAGCATCCATAGACCTATGGCCAATTTAAGAGACCGCCTTGTGAGGGCTAAGGACCCAGTTGGCCTCATGACTCCGGGGGTATATAAAATCCCATGTGAATGTGGTGAAGTCTACGTGGGAGAGACTGGGCGAACTATATCCACTCGTCTGAAGGAACACCGTAGGCATTTCCGGCTTGGTCAACCGGAAAAATCAGCAGTAGTTGAGCATAGCCTGAGTCGGGACCATAAGATCATTTGGGATGACACGACTGTTCTTTGGCGATCCGGCCAATTTTGGGATCGCTTAACCAAAGAGGCGATAGAGATAAGGTTGGAGAGGAAGAATTTCAACCGGGATACTGGTTATACGATCAGCAGCTTTTGGAATAGAATTCTGAGAAGATTTCAGAACGCCAGAGCTAAGTCCCCGCTGGTCAACGGTCCTCCAATACAACAATCGGGGCTCGACCAATCCCGCCCCGCCTAGCGCCAAATTAAACAATCTTTTTTAAACAAGCATCATTAGCCTTGAGAATGGGTGACGAGTCGGAACCCGAAACGTCGGCTGTCTATAAAAATCTTACCCGGTGGCGAGCCCGAGAAATTTACACTAATTTAATTCGCCGGGAAAGTGTAAAATCATACAAGAATTATTTGATAAAACTATATTGTTTATACGATATGTTTGTTTCACACAATTTGATATTCTTGAGGGCCGAAGCGTTATTAGACTATTTCAATTTTTAATCTGATAGGAATAAAACAAGGCGTATTCAACAGATAAACCATGGAATTTTACATAATTCTTTCTTAATTACTCCCGTCACGGAGAAATTCCAAATCCTGAAACTGAACCAAAAAAATCTATGTAAAATCCCACTGCAAAATACATAATTTATTTCAACCTAGAACCTAGGAATCGATTTGAGATGTTGTTCTATTACCTGTTGATGGCATAACATATCGTAAGTTATTTACTTCCAGCATATACGCTATTTGCTTTTTGCCTATAACAATAATTATTTGATATAACGGTACTTTCAAGGTGTATTCCATACAGTCTGATGTACTTGAGGGCCCAAGCGTTGGTATTAAATCTCAGTGTTTAATCTGATAGGAATGAAAAAGGTGTATCCAACAGGATAAATATGGAATTCAACATCGTTCTTAATTACTCCAGTCGCGGAGAAATTCCAAATCCTAAAACCGTTACGATTTCTAAAATTACACTGATAAATTACCACAGGTAAAATTTTTTCGGTACTGCGATCAATGCTTTGAACTGATGAAAGGCGAAAATCAGTCTAACACTAAAACATCACCAAATGGCCTCCTCACAATGTATGCTTTAGCTGTTTTGAGGCAATGATTATAATTATTAGAAAATTCAAAAGAATTCAGAAACTGACCACGCAGCTAATTTACAAATGATATGTTCCCTCTGCATTTTACTCAACTGAAGAATTAATTGGTGCGTTAGAATCAAAAGCGTTAGTATTAGGATAATCAGCTTTTATTCAGCACTAACAACATGATTTGATTCAAAGTTCAATGAGGGATTAAACCGTGTAGCTCTAGATTCGTTTAATGAAAATGAAGTGATGAGCTGTACCAATCTTCACATTTGTTGACTGCTAACCATGACGAAATTTATTACGTAATGGCAAGCAGCGATCAATTAGGTCCACTTGTTCAATGAGCAGAATATGATTCTCCGAATTGGTACCATTACTCGACTTATTCGGATGACTTTAAGCTAACTAAATGAACCGTTCATTTGCACGTACAACAAAGTTGAGCGTAGGCAAACACAGAGGTATTTGCGCAATTTGAATCTGCATTATTAATGACAAAGAGAACTGAGCAACACCAAAATATTGGTACCTTTTTTAACGTCATGCTTTATGAACATTCACCCCGCCCTCTTAGGCAAATACCACGGAATGATTTCATTACGTTACCAAAATTTTTCACTGGTTTAATCAAACGTCTCGCGGTTATTGCAGTAAATGAGGGTTTATTTATCTTATTTTATTTTCTCGCATTAACCATTCAATTCATTCAAAGAGCGTCTTCTAAAGTAACTTTATTCCACAAAGTCTAAAGGAGAGAATGAGAAAGGAAAAACAAGGAAGAAATATAAAGAAGAAATAAAAAGCCGAAAGGGTTTCCTAAGATAGGTGGAATTAAAGAGTGCAGCAGAGGATAAAAAAAATTTGGCTGCACCGACAAGGCGTTGGCTTCAGAAAAAGATAGAAGAAAAATTAAGCTTGCAAATTTGGCTTCGTAAACAGCATTCGAATCATTGACGGACTGAATGTTATATTCTTGCAAATTAAATTTTGCGGTCGTCTTTTAAACAAATCTTGGGATTGAATTTGCTTTCAAGATTGAGGTCAATATGTAACGTTCGTGAAATCACTGACGCAGTCTTTCATGCAAACAAATGTAATGTGGTACACAGAAAAACCAAATACCATGCGACGAATGATAACTGGCCGAGTATCGCCATTCTTTACAAAACTCAGGCAAGGTGTAAAAAATCTTAGGATTGATTCATTTTACTATTCTCTTAAATTATTTAAATTTTATCGCATAAATTATAAATAACTTCAACCAGCAAGAAAACCAATTAATACAGTAAAATTTACGAAATGTATCAAAAAATTTCAGAGAAAGTCATTCCATACATCATGGATTCTACTATCCTGAAAAATATAGCCCACCGTCATTGTCATAGCTCCCAATATTATTGTCATTTTGGCATAGACAAGTGTGTGGGCTGTATCTATGCGAGCAGTTGCATACGGCGGTGTTCGTTCCCGCATCTCCTTCTAGATTCAGCGGTGAATTAAATGGAATGGTTACGAAGGAATATTTATGCTATCAAATAATCATTATACTGTATTCTACCTCTGTGATAGGACAATGGACAGTCTCTATGTTTGATCTTAATTTTGATTTTGTCCTTAAATCTCCTCACACAATATTGCCTAATTTCATCGTTTCGGAAGAGTACAAAGCCATTTAATCATCAATTTTATTTTTAAAAAACCTTGCTATGACTATGTAAAGCCGTCGCCTAGGTTTGTGTATTTACAGAAGTGTCATTCGCCTCTGCCAAAAAAAGACACCTTATAAGTATCACCAATCCAAAAACCGGCGTCATGTGTAGGTATAGGCTTAAAAATAGACTTATTGGCTAGAGATTCTAACTTTCACGGCGAGTGACAGAGAGTTGGCAACCCCTAAAACAGGTTATTGACTACTTACTTTTCAGGGGCCCATTGTTGGTCCACCTAGCCTAAATAAATAAACTGTTTACTCAGCGTTAAATTGATTGTTCAACTAATGCTCACAGTCTCGTTCCAAGGGTTCCCAAGGCTGGTCCCAAACGGTCTCATGAAACGGTCGCACTTACGCAACAAAATGGTACCTGAAAAACTACTTCGAGGAAAATCCACCGCGTAGGAGAGATAATATTTTACTACCGAAGAAATAAGCCGAAAATGAGATGTTTCAGTTTAATCATGGTATGTATTTGAAAGAGGGAAATCAGGGGTGAAGGAAAAAGACATAAAATCAAAGTATGGAGAAAATTTTCACGTGAAGGTCTACTCATGAGATACCAAGTGAGTAAAAACTACAACAATTTAAAAAGCTTGAAGTGCTGTGGAAATAAAACTCAAGAGTATAACGCAGCACAAATGAAGAATAACGTAAAACTTTGACTAGATCGCAGCATCATGTGGTAGGTTAGATGAAAGGAGACAAAAGGGAGCGAAATCTTAAAATGCGGAAAGGGAAAAGAAAAGGATTGAAATGGAGGGGACAAAAGGTTTGAATGTGGGAAATGAGAAATGTAAGTAGAAAAAAGCTCATAAACTAATTTTGGAAACATGCTTGAATATGCGGATTCAGATATCAAAATGCGAAGAGGCACATGAGAAGAGTAACAGTACAGAGAGACAACTTGAACACCAAAATACGGTCAAAATCAAATCCGAGTCCCTAAAATGCAAGGAAAATCAAGCCAAGGGCCAAAGCAGAAATGTTATTCGAAGGTGGTTAGAGTACTTGCCCTAAATTTGTAGAATTGCCATGGATAAATAAAGCATTTTCTAAGAGGAGGGCATTGATGAGGGGGATTGGAGAAAAGACGTAAAGAAAAGGCTGGTGAAAACCCTAATACAGAGCATGGCGCTGTGTAGGAAGAAATTTGATCACTGCGAAGAGAGGATATACGGTGACTCGAGGCGTTTGAGATGTGGGTGTGGAGAAGGATGGAGAGTGTGAGCAGTGTGGCGAGAAGAACGAACGAGGAGGTATCGGATATGGATTGATATGAGAGAAAGCTATTGGTGGAGGTTCGCTGGAAGCAGAAGAGATCAATGGAATATTTTCTGGAAATAGAGGGAATGTTGAAGAGGGTAATATAGCTGAGAACACTGAGGTAACGAGATAGAGAATGGGATTTTCTGGGCGAAATAAGAAGAGGAAGATGAAATGAGGAATGCAAGAGGGATTTAACAGCGGAATATCAATTGGAGTGAAAAACGGAAAGATATGCCCGAAAACCCGATAGGACTTACTGTCCAAAAACCTACCAACCTGCCGGTAGAATACACGAAATATTGTAGTTTCGGGGAAGCATTCGATTCTTACCACAAGTTTTCTTAAGAATGACATGTGCTCGGGAAAATAAATTACTATACTCACCTCCGTTATATCCGTGGTAGTTTAAAAAGTAAATCTGCCCGTTCTAAAAAAAGTATACATTAATTATCCGACAGGTCTTGATACATTCTATCATCTACAGACATTGCCTCGCCCATTTTTTTTCATTTTAACTCCTCGGAAAAGAGAATAAAAGTGGGATATTGTCGCCGCTATGCGGTCAAGTTTTTCCATTAGTCACGGGAATGTGAAAAAAATGCATTAAATTCATTTTTTTGGTGTAACCTCTATAAAAAAGAGAGGGAAAATAGATTGTGGAAAGAAGAAAGGAAACGAATATATATAATTTAAGCGAATGAATGTAGGAAAGGAGGGTGAGAGATGAAAGTAGGATAAGTAAAAGGGGAAAGAGAGGAGTAGAAAAGCGACACATGCGACGGGAAAAACGAAACATGAGAAGGTGATAGAGAGAGAAAGATAAAAAAAGGACAAGGGGAGAAGGTGGTCGGAGGGGACGGATAAAAAAATCCGTTCTCTGGGCAAATAAAAACAAAGATGGCGTGTAAAACGGAATAAAACGCGCAAGGGAGGGTCGAAGGGATAAACCCTCCCACTCTCTCGTTTTTCCACTCCCAAAGAACCCTCTTCTCGATGTATCCCACCTCTTTCACACCCACAAACCTCTATCCTTCCCTCATCTTATTCTTTTTTTTCCTCGTAACTTTAGGTGGTTGGAGCACGAATCGTGAGTCGTTGAGTTCACATTTTATTAATTTTTCAAATGGATCAAAAAAATCCCATGTATCGCACTTCAACAAACTACATCAATTTTTACGTTGGAAGTAACCATACGTGTTGTGATATAATTTTTGGAAAAATTGTTTTTTTTTACTTTCATCTCAATTAAAGCAATGTTATGCACGGCACATGATTCGAAATATGAGCGAAAACCGCATGTAAATACATGTTTTTATTTGGCATGACGCCTTGATATTAGTTACGAATCATTATATTAAAATGAAAGGAATATTTTTGCACTTTAGGAAAAAATCTGTACATATGTCATCGAACCACTTCCGAGTAAATACGAAGGTGTATAAGGTTACAAATTAAAATAGTATATAATTGCCAAGGAACCAAATCGGTAATGTCCAACTTTTTCCACTTTTATCAATTTACATTACTCATGAGTACACACATTAACAGTTTCAAATAAATCAGTGCATATACGAAAATCGCTCCAAGCACTTAACAGGACTTAAACTCGATGATATATCAATTTCAGCGGACGAATTAACGATCAAAAAGTTAAAATAATATTATAAATATATCATTTACCTCATTAGTTGATCGTGAAAATAGAGGAAAATAATGCATCTGCTATTCGACATAAACACAAAATGGAACACTATACAGAAAAGAAGAAACAAGCGGATTGGACACACCGTAAGGAACAATGGGTAAGTTAAAAAAATAATTTAAGGAAAAATGTAGGCAATCACACGAAAAAAACAAAGAAAACACAGAACACCACTCACTCCCTCGCTTAGATATGCGATTGCAGTGACCTGTCGTGAGTCAAAGTAATGAGATTCTCTGGGAGAGAGAAATGTAGTTACCGTCATCTGCCATAGAAAACTGAATTGTATACCGTAGATACGGTGAGAGCAGGACGTGACATCTGGCAAACCGCGATAGTTACGGTATTTTTGTTGAATTTATTGAAATCCTCAAGGTTGAAAAAGTCAAATTCAACTCTAACCTCAAAATGTGTGGTTTTGTCAGTCTTTTCTCTTAGCAGAGTAGCAAAGACAACTGCAGCGCCATTTCTACGGAAATACCACATTTTGTCTTCAATTACTGCGTAAATTGGCTAGAATTCAGAATAAAAGGTAGTATTTTTTTATTGTTCATTAATTTACCGAAATATTTTGCTTCTTATAGACAGTTGTCCGTGAAAATGGTATTCATATTACATAGAACTAATTCTATTTCATCTCGTGTTCTCCCATTGAACAACTAGGTAATATTAAGTTCAATTTGCGAGAGCAATATCGTCCTGCTAAGAAGAAAGACAGTAACTGACAAATTACACATTTTAAGATTTGAGTTGATTTACTTAATTTCATGTTCGAGTATTTAAAAAATAAAGAAAAAACCGTATCTGTAGCGGTTTTCCAGATATCACGTCCACCTTTCACAGTATCTAAAACAAACATATTTATTTAACTGCAAAAAGTATACACTAAGATGCATACAAAAACAGTGAAATTAGGCACCCCAGAAGATATATTCTTGTGTAAAGTATTCTTGCCATTCAATGATAGTATGGCATTCCTGGGTAGTACATTTTTCACTATCAGAGTAGAACAAAAATAGCTCTTTTATGAATAATCAAAATGACATATTTCCATATATTTCTAGTAAAAGTAGATGCACCACCTTAGTAAACAGATAAAAAATGAAATAAGAGTTTCAATAATAGTGAACCATTCACGATCATAATATATTCAAATATAATTTATAGAAAGAAAGATAGAATAGTATAAAAAATGAACATAATCAGTGGCACCCTTGTCTTAAATAAACTCAAGTAATAGTCTTAAAGAGAAATTCAATATCCTTATGACAAAATAACCAGCCTCTTCATTTATTAGTTAAGGCAGCTTGACTATTACAACAATGTAATTCTTGCTATAGCTTAGTATAGAGTTTTGGTGCTACATAATTATAAAAGTGTTTGTAAGCTTCAATTTTTGGTTTAGGAACAGAAGTAATTTGGTGGCTTCTTAAAGTTTTTGTGCAGGGACATGGTTTATTTTTGCGTCCATTTCGTTTGCAAAAAACTATTAAGACTTAAAAAACAAACAAATGCCTAATTGGGACGATTTTCAACTTTTATTGAATAAGTTTCAGTTTCCAAGGCCAGATTATAGTAAATGTCTTTCTTAGAAAGAAGCTCATTACTTTTGTTTCCTTATGATTTATCTTCATTCCGCACGGATAATCTAAGCATTAACTGAATTGTAATCTCTTCGAAGACGGAATAAGTGAAGACTCGAAGGTGAAAACTTTAGCATGCAAAAACTCAGAACCAACAATGATACAGTTACTGTCATTTAGCTTAGCAGGGCAGAACAGTACGGAAAGGTAACATTTAGACGTTCATATCAGAGAGAAGACATGTACTTCTATAAGTATCCAGAATATGAATAAAAAGTTATTTGTGATTCCTCAGTGAAACTACCTTAAACCCAATATCAGTAGAATTTACGTATTTTTAAATCATGGCCTAAATATAATTTTAAACGGATAAAACCAGGAGTTACTTCCCGTTCGAAATATGCGGCATTTTTTCACGATTTACGAATTTTTAGGTCGAAAGAGGAAATGATTCAAATGGAAGATGTAAGATGAAGGATTTTGACTTTTCCTTTGAAGTGAGGTCCCTTTCAGGAGATACCTTTTCCTCCCGACCCGCATCTCAATGATGCCGCACCCCATCTGCCGGCTCATTTTACGCTGCTCAAATCCAGCTTTGCCATCAAACGATATGAATCTCGTTGGGAAGCGAAATATTGCGATTGAAGTCGAATTTATCGAATTGACGGTTAACACCGAAAATTTATCTCAGATGCAGAAAAGGTAGCACTTCGACTGAAAAGAAGAATCCCCACTAATGGCTCGCGGCTGAGAATTTAAAAAAAATGAAGCGACCACCGTTTTCCTGAGAATACATTGGTATTCAGACGTTTCCAAGATAATTATCGGAGCAAATAATATCTAATGACTTGGCGTCTTTTAATAACTGGAGGTATCTGCTGACTTTTAAGTCGACCCTTTGAGAAAAATTTGATTCATCACCCATGAATTTTGAGATGTAAGCTAAAAATAGACTCGGCTTCAATATTAAATTGCTGGTTAAAATTCAGACAGCCTCAAGCCGAAATGAATTCTCACTCAACATTAGCCATCCTCATCAAATCATCCACCCAAAATTGTTTTCAAGAAAAGACATTACACAGGCAGTGTGAATAATTTTCGGAGAAAATCATATTTAGCTATTCAGGTTATTAAAAAATATTAAACTAGTTAAATACAATTACGAGAGTATCTGGGGACCATGAAATGTTATAATATATATAAAAATACTTTATTACAATTTGAAAAATAGTTTTCGGGTAGGGAATTTCGAGTTGAAAACTCACTACACCCACTATTTGTCTATGCTACAAGCACACATTCCAGGAGTAATGATTCCAGAAAATTTATTCCAAATGGACTTTTGGAAGTTTTTTTATTTTAGTTTCTCCAGAGTCCTTTTTCATTTTTATAGGATTCCCGTTTCGATTCCTGATACAGGAAACTATTTTTTTTGCAGGCAATTTCCGAAAATTTCCTTTCAACACTTTCCTAACCTATACATCTCGCCACAATGGAGAGCCTGAAATGCACTCCCGCCATCTTCCTGTAGATTTAAACAGTTTTTAGAGATTACGGCCAGCATCCTGTCTCTTTTTCATTCTCTCTTGAGGGTAACAGGAGAAACAGGGGACGTGAAAAACAGCGGGAGGATAAAAAGATAAGGAAGGGATACGGTAGACACTCTTTTTATCCATTGATCCTCCTCTTTTCACGTCCCTATTCCTCTTGTCTCGGCCCAAAAAACACGCTTCCTTTTCCGATGGGGTTTAAACCCGAGTTCCCCATATTCTCTTCTTTCCCACCCTCGACGATCCACATAAGGGTGTTTGTCTTCTTACAAAAGGAGTGAACGGAGAATAAAGGTGCGGGGATTTCTGGAGTAGGCCCCCGGCTAAGCCAAAGGGAAAGGAACGGGGGGGATATTTGGTTGAATAGAGAGTTGACCGAGCTCGACTGAGTGAAAATCGCTGTCCGCGCACTTTAAGGGAGGCCAAATTATCCCACTCTGCATTCTATAGAGAGGATAAGGCGGGCGAGTCTGCGGTTGAATCCGCGCGAGCAAAACCAAACTCGCAAGCTTAACACAGCTCCCCTCCAAATGTTTACATGTTGACGCTAAACCTTTGGCAAAGGCAAAAAATAACTACAGTGGGTAATCGCATTCACAATAATTTACCACTTCAATCAAAACTAAACACATAATAACACAGCATGCCTCGCTAATACTCATAAGTTGACGGGAAGCCTTTGAGGATGGCGAAACAATTTAAAAGACCAAAATCTATTGGTCCGCAGTTGAATACACATACTTAACCCTCTATGGATGAAATTTAAAGCAATAAATTTAAAAACATTCTGGTTTTTTATTTACAAAGCTTTTGCTGCTGTTGATAGGTACTTGCGCAGTTTTTCGAGTAGGACTGCGTCTCGAGCAGAATTAACCAGTAATTCGTCGTCTCAGGATCTACTTTATAGAATTGTTCCATTGTAGCACAAAGAAAAAATACGCTTTGGGAATTCCACATAAAATTTATCCTCACTTCCGACCGGTTTCGTAACAGAATTACATCTTAAGGCCGATTCGCTATGTTGTTGAAGAGGATAAATTCCTCACACTTCCGCCTATAGGTGTCTTTGTAACGAAGGCCTCCGCTGTTTTCTTGTTTATTGGTATTTTTTCGGATTTTCCCCTCGTCGCACCATTATAATGGACGACCGTTTCGCCGGCATTCCAGTTAGCTTCGTCAAGCCCTAATGAAGACCTAGGACCTGATGAAGCCGACTGGAATGCCGGCGAAACGGTCGTCCATGAAATTGGGGCAACACACGGATAACCCGAAAAATACCGATAACTATAGATGTCTTTATCTGTTACCACAACAGCATTGCATTTGCCTGCATGAGAAAGGACATGAATATTTCAGACACATTCTCTTTTACGTCTGATCGGCTGAAATATTCTACTGACCTGAAGATGTAACTCTGCCACGAAACAGGTCGGAAGGGAGAATAAATTTCCTTATAAATTCGCAATATGTATTTTTTCTTTTAGTCAAAATACTTAACACATTGAGCGCTGTGGATGTAATGGTACGTCCTTTCATATATTATGAGAAGGATGATGGACGTGCGAGGACGTCCATGATATATAATTTTATAACGGCATTTGAACGTAATAGTCTGGCAACAGTCTTTCTGCTAGACATGCATATGACCGCAAAGAGTGCCAAAATAAATTTTTACTGTATATAAAAGTTTATTAACCTAGACTTCTTCCTAGACCTAGACCTAGAGTGTCTTCTTTCACAATCCAGGTAAGATTGTAAAATCCTCAGTTTTCCTGAGAGGGTCTGTAATTTAAAGCCCAACACGCAAAGTGTTAACTAGTGTTCACCTTTGCTTCTTTATTGTTAAACGAAGCTAAAAGAAAACACTACTTGCTTCCTTAATTCTCAAAAAAACAACATATTGCTTCATTACTTTATGAATTATGGCCAGAAGCAATTTAAAATCTCTGCAAAAATCAAAAATGATTTTAAAAATATCTTTAAATGGAATTATAGGTGTCAAACTTTTAAGATGTTCGTTTAACTTGTCAAAGTACAATGATAATGCTTTGATTGGAGTATATGAAGTATCAAGTAGAAAAATCTCGAAACTAGTCTTCTCGTTGAAGCAATTTTCAAGATTGTAAAATTCCCTGGTTTCGAGGAACTTCGAGATTCTTATCTTCAATTTTCACTATCTAATTCTTCAATCATAAAATCTGATGAATTTGCTCATATTCTTATTAAGGTACATGGCAGAAATGTCATCGATATTACCTCTGCCAAAAATTCTTTCTTCTGCCAGTGTATCACTGGTATTGGGAATTACAGAAAATTCTTGAAATGCTTTTACATTTATATTCCTCAATATTGCTTTAATGAGAAAACAAGTTTACAATTTTCCAAGCGCTTCACGATTTTTTATCATTAAGCTTTGGTTGGAAAGATTTCAGAAGTTGAAAAGGCCTGGTTGAATTGTATGAAAACGGTGCAGCAGTAAAGCATTCGCAAATACACTTCTCACGATGTCTTTGCCAGTATTTTTGCTGTGATAGTGAAGGCGATGAATCTTGTACACTACTCCATAAATTATTGCTAACAGCAGAGTTTATCTCGTAAAAATGATCTTAAAGTAAAGGGCAGATTTTTATCCCGTCGCTTTTGGACAGAAATGTTCCACAGTTTTCCAGGGGAACTCTATAACCAGAACGCACACACAGTTCAGTAGTGGAAAGGGACTCGGGGAATCTTTCTTCGTCCAAGCATGACCTAATATCGGCTGCTCATCCCCGGCAATTTAACGCTTGGATATTCTTTCTACCATCATTTCCTTTCCCTTTGCTCTTACCAGCTTAAAGCGTCGGATCCTGCTCCTCTTAAAATAATATAAAGCCATTAACTGCGGGGAGAATATCTAATTCTGTCGAGTTTTCTACCCATTAACTTCAAACCTAAGATTACTTAACGCTCTCAGACCACCGATAATATATTAGACTTAATCTTTCATGCAAATGTAAAAAATATCAATTTTCCGACAAAGTTATCAATATTTTACGAACTCCAACTTACTAACGTACATCTACATCCACATACTACCCTAAGAGGCGCCGGATGGGCGCGTGGCAGGGGGTGTTAGGACACCAGCCGTGCAAAGACGTAAGGGATAAGGTTTTGGGAGGTGAAATGATGACGTGTATTACGGGAGTATATTTAGTGGAGATCAGATTTTATTGTGGTCTTTTATTGTGCGCTAGAAGAACGAGTTTTTGTACCTATCTGTTCGGTATTGTACACTCTTATTTTATCGCTTCTGTCAGGCCTAGAGATGTACTGAAGCGTCATGATAATATTCTCTGTGTCGTTCTGAAACACACCAGTTCTGAATTTCTCAAGCAAACTAAGCCTAGCGTGCAGCCTCCGAGACTCTAGGGGCTCCCACCCTAATCCTCATACAAGCTGTGAAACACTATTGTTCGAGCATATCAGTTTTGATCGAAGCGTGCAGCTTTTCTTAGTATTTTATTTATTTTTTTGGCTAAATCTTTATGATCAGGGTCCCAAATTCTCACGGCGCATTCAAAGTGTGGCCAAACTAGAGCGAGTTTTGGCCGAACCAGTAGACCAGATCATGAGAATAAAATTTAGCAAGTAAACTGCAGAACCGACACGTTTAAAATTGCTTCTTTCCCGCGACGGTAAAAGGTCATTATGACTGCCCAAGAGACTTTGAAGTAGATCAGCCGACAAGTAGTCCAGCTGATAAATTGATTTTCTTCCTAATGCGTGTATTATAATCTCCCACGTTGTACTGACATCTCGTTTCGCATGATCCTTGCATGGCTCTTGTATCTTGTTCACATCGTAGCATTATACATCAATTCAATAGTTTTCGTAGTATTAGTAGCATACCTATAGTGTAGTGCATGTTGGTGATAACTCACTCCCTGCTAATCACCCTTGAGATGGCTTGCAGGGTAATGTTTAGATGAAGATGTTGATGTATGAATTATCTTTCTAATGTGTTCATCTATCTAATCATCTATATAATCTAATCATCATCGAAATAGAGAAGCTGAATGCAGAATTCACACTGAGAGGAGAGAAATTAGAGCAAGTGGACTCCTTCACCTATCTCGGAAGTACCATCACGTGGCACGGAAGGAGTACAACGGAAATCAAGCGGAGATTAGCCCAAGCTAAGAAGGCGTTCATGAGAAAAAGACAACTGCTGTGTTCAAAAAATAAGATCACTAACCAGGAAACAGTATGTGACAACGTTTGTATAGAGCGTAGCACTCCATGGATCGGAAGCATGGACGATTGTAAACGCTAGAACCAGGAAAAAAAACAGAATAGACTAGGAGCCATTGGAACCCGGTGCTGGAGGAGGATGCTGAAGATAAAATGGACGGATAAAATAAGAAACGATGAAGTGTACAGAAGAGTAGATGAGGAAAGGACCATATGGAACTCCATACAGAAACGAAGAACAAGATGGATTAGACACACACTGAAGGATTTGGAAGAATGGATTAGTGAAGAACATAATTAAAGGAATAATAGAGGGAAAATTCCCCAGAGGAAGACCCAGTAATAAGTTCATGGGCCAAATAAAGAGGAAAGTATATAGGAAGAGATACCAGGAGGTAAGGGAACTAGCATTAGATCGGGAAGGGTGGTGGGCTGCAGTCAACCAATCTTAGGATTGAACGACCGATGATGAATCTTTTCATCATCCGTTCTCGGGGACGAGAGAACGTTTATCAAGGCAGATGCAAAGGACAAGTCTTCCCTGGTTATGGAGTGGTAGGTGAGCGAGGACCCTTGGACTTCATAGCCTTCAGAATAACCTTAGCCTGTAGAAACTTTATTCATATTTAATGGGCTGCCAGTGGTGAATTTAATCGTGGAATCTTTTTAGCTAACATTCAAATTAAAGTTCTAGCTTAACACTTTCCGCTAGTTTAATGGCCAAATATTTTTTCGAGGCACATTGGTGTGGAATATGACGACTGCCACTATTTTAAGGTTGGAACATGGAAATTTCTAGTTGGTGGAACCAATACTTTTTTCAGTATATCGAGTGCAGCTTTTTTATCTTTGACGCAGTTTAAAGGTAGCAGTATCTAAGTAGCAGAATATAAGTAATGCTCGATCATTCGAAGTGTGAACCGTTGTCATTTAGTCAGAACACGTTGATTTAAATCGGTATGTTTTGTCCTGACATTATTATTTGACGCTTATTTCTACATTTTAACGTACATTAAAAGTCTTTAACACTGTGGGCTGTAATTCAGGTGGATCCTCAATATTGATGAAGTATTTCACAAGAAAATATCCCCTTAAAACCATATAAATTCAAATTACGAAGTTTATTGTGTATTCTGCTAACTCTTTTACTCTACACAATAAAGAATCTCAATACATATTGATAAACTATTTCACAATAAAAAGAAAACTCTGAGACCGCATACGGTGTACAAATTCTGAGTATAAAAGATGTTCATTTACGGGAGCAAAGTTAATATTACTAATGTTCACATATGAATGATGTTTGAGGGTCATTCCAGCTTTTAAACGGGCAATTATCGTAGTTTCTCAGTGATTGAAATCCAGCGACCCCCAGCAGTTCACAACATACTCCACGAGGAACACGGATTGGTTAATTTTTTACCCCATTTAAACGCAATGTTTATCATATACTGGCTTCGAGCTAGTCGCATGAGGAAACTAATCTGTTGCGAGTCATGAATTTAAGCAAATTCATTTGCATATTTTACGAGATTTTTTTTATCCCAACATAAGGGAGAGCCATTTAAACGAGCAAGATAACAGTCGATAAAAGACGCCGGAAGGCTGAAAAAACCACTCGCCCCTGCAATAAACGTCGGCTACCGACTTTGGCGAATGGTTACTAAACAAACCTTTACGTTAGACACAGCTCTTGGGCATAATTATCTTTCGATGCATTCGTTACCAAACTTGGATTATTTATCCACGATATTTTACAATAAATTTTGGAGGATTTGTTTTTTTCATGAAGTATTTGGACAAAATAAGACTATTGATTATATTTCTGGCAAAGTCGGACGATTTATAGGTTGCAGAAACAACCTTTGTTCCAAAAATTCTTATTTCTTAAGCTAAAATATTGAGAATCCTTGCTTAGAGAAATTAGCTTGACTCAGAACGAAAATGGCTAAGCATTAGCTTAAAATCTGAACTTTACTTTCGAAGTGCTCGATAGTCGTCAATAAAACTTCATGATGGCCAATCTAATCTCTCTTAATCACTTGATTATTGTTTCATTCTCTTCTCTTGCTTTGGTAAGCGAGTGACTGCTTCCAGCAATTTGGCAAACTCTGAATACGTTAATTGCTGGTCATGGGTAGTATGGTGTTTCATATTCAGTAAGCAAGTGATTCTATTAGTTGCGATAACTGAGTTTGAGCTTTACACCTCTACCTCATGGCAAAGTAAAGGAATTTAACCCCTCGTGTAACCAGGTATTACATTCGTCAACGCAGTATTCATTTCAGGGAGACAAAGGGGACGGATCTGCTAGGCTATTATGGAAAGGGATAGTATTTCCTAGCATTTACTTTGTTTGCATTCAGTTTGCAGAAAAAAACTCTCGCGTCCACAAATGGCTTCAGGGTAAAATAAAGGATGTTCAAACAAACATTAGTTCTGTAAAATCTTACTTTTAATACACTAAATCAGAAAATAACAAATATACCTGCAATAATATAAAATAAAAATTTTTTAATGCAATTTCCTCGTTAAAATTATCATGCAGAACTGTCAAAGAGCGAACACATCATAATGGGGAAGCTATCTCTCTCCATGGGATGCCATAAATTTTCACTTGTTCAATTTCACACTTCTCCAATTCTGCAGACCATAATTTTGAAATTATTTTTAATTAAATTAAATATTTAGTTTTTGAGTTCTCATATACTTGACAATATAACAAAAGAACAACTTCAGCGCTCACAGTATCCGACTCACCTGGAATATTCTACGGGCTGAGCATATATCTCAGACCAAAAACGGCTCGGTTAAATATGGAAACTAGACGTCAGTATAGGCTCAGCACATATCTGTTCACTTCATTTTATTGGAGAGCGCCGCCAAGTTATCTATATGATTAATTTAATGACCAGCCTTAATCTTGCGTAATTTCGACCAGGAGCGACCCCTGCAACGAGAACCACCAAGTACATCGTAAGTCTAACTGTCATAAATCACTTATAGCCAGCTCTGCTGGAATATGGAACTCAGCATTTCAGCACGTATATAAAATTAATTTACCTTACAGAGATGGTACATTACCTGAATTTTTCACCTATGTGTGAATTTTATTTCGCACTGGTATCGTAATGAGAGCATATCTATGTGTTTGTGTCGATTTTCTTGTTCTTATTCGTTACCATTTTTTGTATTTGAACTCATCATTTATGTAACTTACTTCATTTATGTAACTCGTTCCATTGCTCTAAGAGGTTCATTCCCAAATAAAAAATCATTACATAAATACGAAGCACTGAGAATTAAAAGTCAGAGGACTTTACCATAAAACATAGGCAATTTGAACTTTCTAACCAATTAATTGACTGAGTAACTTCATTGACATCAAACGTGAATTTAAATCCAAAGTATAACGCCTCAGTAGATTTAAATTATTTATAAATAATTCTTTTATTGAAATGATCTAATACAGAGAATCCAGCTTCTCCCTCATCCCTATTGACGTGGATGACACGGATCATAAATCACTTTCTCGCTCACAGTACCGCAAATGTACTGAAAATTTAGATGATGTACAGCTAGTTAAAAGCGTGGGTGGTTTCAGACGTAACTTTATTGAATTTGTTAACATAGTGACTTAAGACTTTGTTTCTCCACATATTTTTCTTTCAAACGACCCTGATTTTGACGTTCATCCGAAGATGACGTAGAACGTCGAAACAAGAGTCGTTCCAAATAAAAACATGTGGAAAAACTAAGTTATAAGTTATCATCATTAAGTGAAAAATCACTTTTTATGTTCCTTGATTCTCGAAATGGGTTCCTGCCCTGTCCGTTGCGAAGTGAGAAACCATTCCATCTGAGCCACCACCACTAAGTAAAGTCAGCAGATTGAACTTATGTAAACGAAGACGATGAAAAATCAAGAATGGAGCCAACGGTAAATACTGAATATATTTTTGCCACCCTCCGTCAACTCTCATATTGGTAATTCAATCCTCCTATCCCGCAAGCACTTCTCAGGTAACCTATTCCCTCCGCATTTAGCCTACTCTTATACTTATCCTGTTATACCCAGGTTCCGCTACCGCAAAATTATTTCTGAAGGAGAACATTTTTGTACTTTGCAATTATAGCTTCTGTAGAAAAACGCTCCTACATGATATGGTGTGCGTAATACATACGACACTCAGTAGCCTGAAAATCTCTCCATCTGTCGTTCCATCATTCGCAAACTTTCGGCCAAAATATACAAAATCGCCCACTTCTACATCTACATACTACCCTGCGAGCCGCCGTATCGGCGCGTGGCAGTGGGTGTTTGGACACCAGCCGTGTAAATATGTAAGGTTTTAGGAGGTGAAATGGTGACGAGTACTATGAGAATGTATTTAGCGGAGCTTATTTTTTATTGTGGTTGCTTATTGTGCCCGGAAAGAACGATTTCTTGCACCTATCTGTTCGGCAATCTATCTCTCTTATTTCATCGCTTCTGTCAGACCTAGAGATCCCCATGTTCATAACCATATGTCCCCTTGGGGCCAGTCGTTATGAACAGGCTAGTACCAACGCTGGGTTTCTCTCCACCCTTCCTCCAATCCACAAAAATCCTTCCCTTAGCTACCTACCCACCTGACTTCGACGGAGCAAATTACCCCAGTTGTCGGTCGCCTCCACAACTAACCAACCAATCACTGTATTTCCAGTGATCTCTGAAAAAGCAACAACACTGGATCATCGGCGTCAATCGCACTCGCACATAAAATAAGCCCAATTTTATCAGTAAACGTATATGAATGAATCTTTGTTATCCACTTTCACGGTCACGCTCTTCAATCTACGTGACATGTTAAAACCTTTAATAATCTTTTGAACTCCGCTCTTATTCTAAGCATTAATAATTTTCAATTATCTCGATTATTTTCACAAGTTTACTCTACATTGATAAGATCTGACGGTTAACCCGCAACTCTGGTGGCCTGATTATCAACAGAAACATTTTCATTTGGTGCCCCCTCCATTGTGGACAAAGTAACTTCGTTGATATCAAACGTACATGTAAATCAAAAGTCAAACGGCTCAGTGAATTTAAATTATTTCTAAAATTTGTTTTAATTAGAAAAGTCGAATATAGATAGATATATAGATATAAATGATCAGGATCATAAATCATTATTCAATCTCTAGGCTCCCAACCAAGACAATCAAACATGTGCTCCCTGTTCGCTCGAAGCAGAATGTCAAATATTCATGGCTTTTTTCTGTTTTATTTTTGTGGCGTTCGCGAGCTAAATATTCCCGCACCGGATCTCAAGAGTTTTCTGAGTATTCGAGATGAGTTCCTACTGCAGAGAGGAGATCCCTCTTTCACTTCTTTGTCCAAGGACCATCCGCTTCCTTGACTTCTATTCCCCCTGCAGTTTAGGAAAGAGGTCCAAGACAAAAATAAACAGATCTCGCTCTATAAGGACGACAAAATGCCTGGATCATCTAGATTTCCATTTAATAATTCCCGTTGTCCTAAGACGTTTTATTCCTCGACTGGACCTTCTCGGGTCCTGATTCTATAATGAATGCGACTTAGCAATTCGAATATTTCCCCATTGTTTACGACTCCGTTCAAGCCTGACCATTATTTTAAACTCGTATTAATAATTTCGACTCTGTCAAAGAGACTATAGTCCCTTCCAATCAACTCTTACCCGGCATACTTTCCGCACAGATTTCTTAGAATCGTCTTTCATCCACTAAACCCTAAGTAACTTCATTTGCACATTGGAATATACTTCTAAGGACCCCACTCTATTTTTTTCCATTTTCGATGGCTGAAGAACCTTGGATGAAAGATAAGGGTCATTTTTAGCCTTATTAAAAAGCGATATGGGAAAAAGGATAAGGATTCACACCGCCATTATTGGAGATGAACTTTTAATCACTCGAATTAAGAAGAACCAGGTGGAATATTGGGGGAATTAGAACATAACGGGAGCTTTAATTACGACGGGTTTCGAAGTACTAAATCACCAATAGACGTGACTCATCAATTCAGGGTAGAAATAAAATTGTAAATATATATAAATATGGAAAAACGCATAACTTTTTATCTACCTATAAATCCTTCCCTTATAAAGGATGCAAGATCAATTTTACCGTTTTTCAACATCAGTATTTAATCATACTTTCATTTCTGTGATGTTTTTCTGATGATGTTTCCTACACCAACAAATAATAAAAGCTTCTAGTAGATATAAATTGTGCATTTGAACGTTAGTAGAGTAGGTACAGTTGAACGCTTATACCGGAAGTGTCATGAGGAATGAAGCGTTGTTAATACTATCAAAAAATTAAAGATACATCGTAAAAACCTAAACAGTTTCTTGAAAATTTTGTGATGAATGTAGTAATTACCATTTTCAATAGATAAATCTTCATACATCAAACACAATGAATTTTGGTATGTTTTTACTTAAATCTTAAAAGAAACCATGTTCTCGTTAATTATCTTTTTATCAGTAGGACATGCTCTAACTGCTACCAAAATAGAGGAGTAACATAAGCACATATGAGTGCTTGCGGTGTACTCATTTGGAGGCATGGGCTGCGTACTTTTACGAATATATTTGAGTAGAGGCTTGATGAGTAGATAGCAAAGCTGTGGAGATCGCAAAACTATAGAAAATAATGGAAGCTCATTTGCTAAACTTCTACTTCTTATTGATGTACTTTGATGAATAAAGTGATAATAAAAAGAAACAAACAACTTTGTGGTACTCCATGACTGATATTCGTTACCCGATCGGCTTCAATGCTGTAGAGCCATTGACGCTAAAGGGTGTTCATTTTGACAAAGAAGCAGTAGCGTTGAAATAATTTGTGTAATGAAAAACTTGTGGCATACTATAGAGTTATTTGTATATGTAATTACAATAACTATCGATGCCTTACGAAAATTACGACCATTCCACATTAATTGATTACATGGCACTTCAAGGAAATTTAATATATACGACGTGCACTTTAACATGAAAACATAGAGAATGAAAATAATGTAGTGAAAACGTAAAAACGAAGTTTGCAACTGCTTCAAAAACACATTACGTCGCTTCCACGGACACAAACTGAAATATGCATGATGTTATTCCAAACAACATCAATTTAAAGGTCAAAGGTAGAGGAAAACATGTTTCATGGCGGCTACTACAGAAATATCACATGCCCCCAGAAGCACCTAATTATGAATTAGAAAATGAAATCCAACAACTAAAGCAAATAAACCTACGAGTACAACTAAAATCACGTGTTCTGAGAGAGGAGAAATCATGCAGAAAATAGAATATAAAGAGTAGTTATCACCAAAACTGCTCCAAAGTTGAATACAGACATACACAATAATCTTTTTTGTTTAAAATATTCAATCGAATCGTGTTGATACGCCGCAGACGCACCCTAGTAGGCTGCATCGATGAGCAGATCTCTTTCTACCAGTCGTGATAACAAGGGGAAAAAAATATGCAGGGAGAATACTTGGCATCCGGTATTATGTTGTTTGTGCGAAGAGAGAAGCCTAAAGACTGAGAATGGATATAGCTCGAACTAGATGATGTTTTTGTGTATAATGAGATATAAATGAATTTAGTAATTGTTTAGTAATTTGACTGCATATGATAAGTGCCTCTCTACTCTCTTATTTTGTTTGAGGAGGTGCTCATGCAAGAGAAAAAGTCCTAGAAAAAAAGAGGCCGAGATTCAGCAGGAAGGTGATAAAAACTAACTCAAGGATGTAGAATACATAACTGACTAAGCTAAAACGGATCGTCTAAAAAGTGTGAAACGCTAGCAGTTGGACGATGCATAAAAATAGAACAGAATTGTTTGAAAAAATGTAATGAAATGGTAGATGTGGTATATATTATTTGTCTAGTTTTAACTAATTGAAAAATTCCCATAATTGAAGGAAATTCTGTAAGGCAAGCTTAGCTAAAATATTGACTAAAAGACCGGAAAGACTCCATTGCCATTTTATATGTAAAATGGTATGCACTCCGGAGAGACATATTGAATGATAAGAATATTCTAAAAAATGAGATTATTCTAACGCCAAGATATAGAAGACAGAAATAAAAAAAGCGACTTTTGTGCTACTTAACAACTTTTAATACAAAATCAGTTGAAAACTTCTATAATATTTGCAGAATGGTAAAGAAATCTTCGGCTGTGAAAGTGCTTACTGCATAAGGCGTGAGAAAAGGGAGCTAACACGTGAACATTTAGTAAATAACTAAAAATTTTCTTAATTTAGAAAAAAATTCACATCATCGATGCTACAATATTTACCTCAAGCACTGTTGCTAACATTTAAATATACATGAGAATATGGATTTCTTTTTCAGCTTTTCGGTATGTGCTCGGTAGCTGAAGGAGTGAATGGAGGTCGACCTCGAAAATGGGCGACTTCTACATGCCTGGTGTGCAATCACCCGGACCACACACCCTGAAGGTGCCTTTCAGGGCACTTTGTAGACGTAGTAGCAGGTATAACGGCAAAGCTCTCTCCCACGATTCTGTAAAACCAGTGGCTACACGTGCACCGAAAACTTTCGGGATATAAACGCACGACGAAAATTTATAAATAAGTATGCATATACTATTTTTTTCAGAGTTTGTGGGACATGGGGGAAATGCAAAGGGGGAGAAATAGGATGCGAGGAAGATGGAATTGTGAGAGGCGGTTGCCATGGAGAAAGTTGGAGAGTTGCGGCCAAGTTCGGAGGATTTATTGGCAAAGTTATAGAGGAAAGGAACACGGAAGAAGGTATACGGGAAGAGGCGTCGATGACTAAGTGAGGAGAAAAAGCGCAGAATATGAGGAATGAGAGATGAAAATATCGGCTTAAGGAATATATGGAGATGATAGTAAAGGCGGGAGTGAAGTACAGAGATAGGATAACGACATTATACCGTAAACCGGGTTGAAGCTGGGACAGTTATTGAGGTTTATTAGACCTCCTATACATTTATTTTTTTTCAACGAACTTTTTACAGAGGAAACGTAATCTATAAACTGATCATTTTCCTTTCGAATATTAGCCATCCAACCACAATAACCTCAGAAAAATTAGTTCAATTCGTACCGTTTTCACCGTGACGAACCACGGATACACGAAATAAATATAAAATATCGATTTTCCATATTCAACCATCTTACTGCGCTTTTCAGAGATTTTAGGGAATAAAAAAGTTGTGAAGCATTCATTTACGTTTGTCCAACTGAATATTCCGCTCAAATAGTTTCTTAAGCAAGGAAAAAAAATCTAACTGGGCAAAATTACTAACCAGGAAGGTAGAACTACTGAGGTTTGGCCATGCAGTGATAAGGTGACACTACTGGAGACACCTGGAGAAACTCGGAATTGTGGTTCAAGCACATCCTAGTTTTACCAAATAGCGCCAAGTGCAAGTAACAACCGCCTTCGTCTGTCTCCCTCTTCCGTCAGTCCGCGAATTCCTATCAGACTCGAAATTTTTGCATTAGAACCATTTTTGCTCGAGTTAATGATTTGGAAAAAGGGGAGATACTAGAATTTAAGACGTTATATCTCAATAACCGGAGATGCTTTTCCTAAGAAATAAGCTACACATGAAAAATAATTTGCTTCGACGTTCCGTAATTAAAACGAAGTATTTATTAACATTAGTTTTACATTCTCCAAGGAATTTGACTGAAACAAAGTCACGGCTTTTGCCTCAGAATAAAGGGTAGCAACACTTTGAATGCTCATAACTTGCAAAACGAGAAGCGAACGCGTATGCTATTTTAAACACGCCATGACGCATGTGATTCGAATAAATATATGGAAACGGTGCTCTAACTTTGAAATTTAAATCAGATATCTTTAGTCGTTGGAAACTCTGCTATTCTGCTTTTTTCGTCATCCGTATGTTTACGATAAATTTTAAAGTTGCGAGGGCGCTGAATAAAAAAAAGCGTAGATAAACGTTCAGGTTACGCAAAAAAAACATTTCCACATTGTTTATTTGTTCAGCAGCGATATTTATGTAACGTGAGTTGAGTTTTTGCGTGGAGAGCCTTTTTTTAGTAGATGCAATGAGAAGAATGGATGGCTTCGGGAGTACAGCTGCGGGATATCTTCTATGCATTATCAGTTCTCACAGAAATAAACGTCATATTTTTCAGAGTAAAGAAGGCATGTACCAATTTCATGTGCACGGTATTACTAAGAGAGTTAGGTAGGAATGTATAAGTGGCGTTGGTATAGCAAAGTTTATAGATTACAATCTAAACACCATGCAGAGCCATTTACGCCCGAAAACGAATGATTTACACAACGCCAAAAATTTATGGGAATTAAAACATTCCAGTCGTAGCCCCCAAATATATCGAAAGCTAAAGTGAATGGAAATTTCGATAATTAACCGTAGCTTGGTTATCGGTAATCTTAGATCTTTTATGAGTTTCCTCAGAGAAAAATGAAAGTGATTGGAGAGTAAAAGAGGCTAGTTCTATATTCCGATAAATTTAGCCCTTTTATTACCAAATTTCATTTATAATTTATTGTTAATTAATGCCGTGGTGATTTATTGGTCACTATATTACGGTATGATCACGATATATTAGGTAGCTAGGCTCAAAAAGAAATAACTAAACTGTGGTACAAACATTGTGACGTAAATTCAATGCTATCTTCCGCCCGAAATATCGAAAGTCGAAATAGAATGGAAAGTAAGTTAATTATACCTTGATTTTTTGAAAATACTAAAGATAAATTCTTTCTAACTTCGTTATAAAACACTTGCCATTTTCACAAGATAACAATCAAAACTTTTGTGGAGTTAACAGAATTATTCATTAGCTAATCCACCAAATTTTCTTTTTTCATCATTTATTCCTCAAGTTCCACATTCCAGATGGAATATACAAATAAAATGATTAACAAACCACTGTTTACTCGCATTAATTATTTTCTAAGGAGTCAGCAACCCCGAAACTGTACTTTTATTGCCAAGGCCGACTACAATCCTAAAATTTTGAACCTTTATGTTGGTTTGACCCCCGATTGGTTTAACGAATTGCAAGAAATCATTAAATATTATAATTATTTTTGGTTTTATGGTGCACGCTACAATAGAAGACTTAAGTGCATCTTCTATTGTAGGTCCTCCGGACAACACCTTGGTTCAGGTCATATCCATCCCGAGCCAACCTCATTTAGCATAAAACGATATAAAAAATATTCAACTGCGAAATACTTTCAATTGTTCATGGACAATAAGCTCCGATATGTATGCGAGGGGTGATGTCCAACATTTTTTTTCAATTTTTAATGAGATTTTATCAGAAATATTATCTTTGGAGCTAAAAAGAACGCATAATTTTATACGAATTTTCAGTTGACTGCCCTGAGGCAAGCTGTTAAAGTTTCACAATTTGATGTAAATTTAGTAAAAAAAATTGAAATAAGCGGAAAATCGCGCTCTGCCTATATTTTTTCGCGAGAAACGCTTGAATATTGTCAGAATGTCAGTGAGAATGGTTAGGCAGTAGTTGGATTGGATGGATTGAATATTAGAGCAGGCGACCAACAACTAAGGTTATTTGCTCCACAGGGGACAGATAGGGGGGGAGGGTGGAGAGAAACTCGGCGTCAGCATCAGCCTGATCATAACGAAAGGCGCCAAGGGGGCCCCAGTTTAACGTTTCATCCGACAAACGGGAGTACTACAGTTGAATTATCCTCCACAAGACAAGTAGGGTTCGGGTTTCATCTGAAAAATATCCTCCTCTGCAGGGATTTGAACCCTAACTCTAACCGTATGGTTAGCCAGTACTCTGGCCACCACACCAACTCGATCATCTTGGCAGTAGTTATACAGGGACAGAACTCGATAGAAAATGAACGACAATTGGAGTGCAAATAAAAAAAGGCAACCCAGTAAGCGCGTTCTTGGACAAGGCGTTCTAAATTTGCAGAATATCTGGACAGTTGACTAATTTCCGAAAAAATCCAGCATTACCCCGACCCCAACACAACTTTTCTGACAACAAACTCAGAGAAGTTATAAAAAAAACTTTTTCGAAGATGACCCCTAATATACATGGCTATATATTATGGCGTTAGCATCGGAAAATTCTAGAATCCCATTGTTTACGGCAAAATTACACTTTAAATTGAAACCCGACCATGAGTCCGAGGCTGTCCAACCACAGATCCCATAAAAGTCTCGACCCACAGATATCCAAAACTTCTGTAATAAATGAGAAGGTAATATGGCACGACAGCGGATGTTATTGAGAGAGTTGGGCGGATCAATATAGCTGGCCTAAATCCTCCTCGTATAGTGACGGACCCCCAATTGCCAAAAAGCAAAGCACTTTGAAGCGAGCAGAGGCTCTGCGAGAGATGATTAAACAGCTCGCCTTAGGCGTCATGGTATTCCTCTGAGATCCGAATCCGAATACCGACGCAATACTTGGCAGAGAACGGCCGGAAGTAAAATAGTTCGACGGCCATGAAACAAGAAGACAGAATGGCGTCTCCGTGATGAGTTCCAGGGGTACGTAGAAAAGGTAATATAATATTCGATTTACAGTGGTCCAGAAAAAAATACACCAGACGATCAGAATATACATCAACCGGAAGATGACCACTCATAACCTTTGAGGCAGAGGGTGGAGTATTAACATTGCGTAAATTGCGTAAATAAGGAAAAAATCAATTCCAATAGACTGGTCCACAAGACAAGTTTATGGAGATACACAAACGAACCAGCATATGCCACTGCAAAGACGTCGAGCTAGAAACCACGTATCCACGAAAATAATTCTGTGATTCCATTAATTCTCCCTGTTAATAGCTATCCATTGAGAAATTCTACGTTCAATGGCATAATATTCTGGTGCTATTAGTGTACTACGATCATGAGTCCAAATTTCAAAATCGCTAAGATTATTCTCAAATTATGGTTGATTTCTTTCCCACAGGGCATGAATACAGTGATCTGCACGAAAGTTGGCTATGACAGAAAAGCTCACCAATTGTCATGCCCTAATTTTTGATAATTCGAACTTAGAGGACAATACAGCCTCCCCCTATTCTACATGTAAAGAACAGTTTCTCCAATATTCCTCACAAAAAGCGACATATTATACTAACCAACATTTATTCAGCGCAATCAGTTGGAATACAGGAAAAAATTCTTCAGCTCGTATTCAATATTCTTGAGAAAGATTTGACGCACTATCCGAGACAATGGTGTACATATGAGATGATTTAATCACGGGCAGTGATAGGATTAAGAAAAATTAAGGATACCAAACGGGAAAGGGAAGTTGCATTTTGGATATTTGATGAGAATAGAAGAGCTGAATTTATTTGGCGTAAATGGAGTGTAAGGAAGAGGGAAACGGAAGAACATAAAGAGAAAAATAGTAGTATTAGTGAGAGATGTGGCTAGCCAACTCGAAAGAGGAAACCTTCTCCTCTATAGTAAGTTATAAGCAATATGTAGATATATTTTATAGGAAAATCATTAGCTACTCTTCACCCGGAGCAAAAATGGAATAGAGTCGGTAATTCAATAGGCATCGTCGATTTCACATACCAAAAGCAATTAAACTGATAGTGTGCTTAAAATGGGTATCGCCAAAGGTAAAATTCTATGCTACTCAGGTCATTTTAATGAGAATTTACGTGCTTGCTAAATAAATGAGTTGATATAAAAACTGAATATACTTGGTAAGATTTACCTCCGGACCTGACAAGGCTTGCATGATGAAAGAAGGTAGGGATCAAATAGGCACTTACCCATTCGCGAATTCATCATGAATGGACATTTACAAGCACAGCAGAAAGAGGAATTTGACTGGTTAGAGCAGCGAACTTACCTGAAATAAGAAGAGGAAAAACATTAAATAAAATGAAAAGTGCATTAAAAAAACGACTCCAAACATAAAATTCGACAACAGGTTGACGAGAAACTAGAATTTCATGATCTCTGAAGATGATTAAACCGGGGATGGACGCAATAATTAGTTTTATAAGTAAAACATACACATTAAAGCAATTGGTCATGTCATAAAGTAAGTTAACCATAGTCACAAATGTCATTGCTATATCGGATCTATATTATTCGTGCATAAAGGTGAAACATGAGTCTTTTATCTCCAAGGACAGGGTTTGCATGAGACATATACATCAGAAAGCTACCTCGCGTTCCGCTGCTGAGGCGTGAGGCACGGGGTTATATGACACCAGCAATGGAAATAGGTGAAGTAGGAAAATGAGGGGGAGAGGACAGAAG
Organism: Ceriagrion tenellum; assembly: GCA_963169105.1. Lineage (NCBI taxonomy): Eukaryota > Metazoa > Arthropoda > Insecta > Odonata > Coenagrionidae > Ceriagrion > Ceriagrion tenellum. Next base: position 53,867,763 of record OY720644.1, read on the forward strand.
TGAGTTTGTGTTTACAATGTGTCCTTAGATAGTGTCTCGCTGTTATGAAATTTTTGCACCTGAGTGTTCGGCAATCTCTCTAGTCACTCCTGTCTGGTCTAGTTCCATAGGGTGGGGATAAAATAATATACTATGTATCGTACTGAAGCTCGCCAGATTGAATCTTTTCAAGTAATCTAAGCCTAGCGAGTAGCCTCCGAGGCTGTGACGATTCCCAACCTAGTCCTACCCTCGGCTGTGTAACACTCTCTACTCTCGACGCAGATTTAAATAAAGCGTGCAGTTTTACTTTGCGTTTCATTTACAATGTGGGCCTTTCTGCGCTGAGTCTCATATTCCAGCGGCGTATTCGAGATGTGGTCCAACCAGAACTCAGAAGTATTTATCTTCCACATTTTAATCAGAATACCTAGCTAATCTTTGCTTGATAAATCCTAATTCATTTAACACATCGCATCCTACGTTTCGTATGAGATTCTTATTTCATTTTTTCAATTGAAGAGGGTTTAAAAATGATTTTATGAATCCAGATTACGCCTGGTACATGCGACTCAGGTCAGATCTAATGATGATGAAATTGGGCGACCACGTGCAGTCAGTAGTAAATGTTCTTCTCGGCAAATGTTGTATTTACCCCACTTTTGCCCGAAGTCAAGGTGATTCTGGTTTTTTTTGGTTGGTTTGGTTCTGCGCTGAATTCACCATGGTTACATTCGAGCTCCCACTAAATTCCCAATAAATGAACATTTTTAAGGTTCGATGAGAAAGCATCTAACTCGGCATCGGTGACAATGTCTCGGTAGACGTCAGCATCGTCTTCAAACAACATAAATTCGCTGCTTACTCCTAAGTTAATGTAGTATAATTAATTGAAAAAGAGGGGGCCGACTACGCTTTGAAAATTACGTTTTCAATTCGCAGTCTTAATTGTTTTCTTCACACGATTGTGATTCGCACGATAGTTTATTTTCTGTGGAAAGCCTTGTCAAATGCTTTCATAAAATCCAGGAATAGCTCGTCAACTTCTCTTTTCGCCGAACCTGAGTGAATTTTGGAATACCATGGGGGAAAATCCATCTGGGTTTCGAAATATTTACTCTTGCAAAAGCCATGCTGTCTACTGTGGAATAAGTTATAAACGTCACAGAAAGTGAAGAGACGACAGTAAAATGATGTGTCTAACAATTTGGTACCCGAGAATCTTACACGAAAAAGATTCTAACGATTTGGGCCGCTGGTGTTCTCCGTCTTGCTAGTTTCCTTTTTTAAACGTTAAACAGTGACTGTTTTCAAATCTTATGATAACTAACCTTCGGGTAATGAATTTTTAAATATGACTTCTAGATATGGCGCGATGTGTGGGCCTAACCCCTGAGCACACGTATATGTATATCTTCTGAGCCTGGGGTACACAAGTAGTTACATTTAATGGACCGCAATTGTTTAATTACCAGGGGTGAGTAGCTATGTCATCTAACGATTAAAAAATGACAGAAGTGTCTCCAACGTTCATTGTACTGTCGCTAATGTATAGCCTATCAAAGATGACGTATAATGTGTGGGCTATACCGATACTGTGATACAATACTTTTCCTCTTTTGTCTGTCAAAGACTCTACAGCTGCACATGTACCACTAAGTTCTCTTGCGCAAGGACACAAACACAATATAATTTAATTCTATTCTTCAACTAATGCAAATTTTATCGATATTGGTAGAGAAATATGCAATTTCTCTTAGATTTTGAGCATTGTACTTATGTATTTTGAGCTATGTAGTTTCCTTTATCCCTGATTTTCGTCATTTTGTCACCATATTTATTGGTGCTGTTAAGTACGCCGTATAAATTTCTCTGCGACTTGTGTGACCATCCTACCTCAATATTATATCAGTGAGGTTATTTACTCTCGCGTTTCAGTTTTCATATAATTAACTAAACTCATTGATTATTTTACTTGGTATTTCCAAGAAATATCTCCAGACTACCGAGGTGTTTTCGACTTCATTACTAGCTACGATTACTGAAAGTGATGATGAAAGAAGCTTGACAAATAGTACTCACCCATTAGAAAACGACAAATTTAGCTGTAATATGTGATTTCTTCCTTTCAAGTGTACAAGTCGGCGTTTGTACATTTTTTCATTTATTCTTATTTCAGCCATTGTGCGATCAAACTGATAGAGCCGAAGTTACTTTGAGGCTAGCCAATGCTTTATTTCAATGCAACATGTCCCTCATGTAGAAAAAATTGAAGTAATCACATGCATTATAATTCTTAAATTGTCGATATTAGCAGGGCTGTATAAAACCGATATGAAATGCTTTCGTAGCTATTTTGTAGGAAGTGGAATGTTTTTTTAAAATCAGCCACAATTATGGAAAATTTCTGAAAAAGTAATAAAAACCGAAGATTCCTTAACATTCAAGGCGCGTATGTTAACATGGAAAACATTAATCAAATAGAATTAATTGAGCTTAAAAATGACGTTTCCACCATTGTATCAAAATAGTATTCAGTTAAAAGGATCTGTTTGATTACTCCCACAATTTCTCACTTCCTGGCAGCGCTACAAATTCACCTTGACGTTTGACGACCCCAGGAGGCTTAATCCCCCCGTAATTAAATTTTCGTAATTAAAAAAAGGAAACTGTGGACAGAGGCCTTTCATCGATGCGCATGGCCACATGCGAAGAATCAAACATTCGAGAAAGTCTCTGACATAAAGAGACTTTCAAATGGGTCCAATCAATGGCGCGAAAGTTTTGGCTGCGCATTTATTAACTAGTGGATTAATTGAAGCGAGTGCTGGGCCAATTATCATCAAAAGTCACTCAATTCTAAGAAGCATTGGTCTGCGGCCCTTCACTCATCCATGTCACCATCCAGCTAACACCTTTCCTACCAAATACCTATTCTGTATTAGGTCTTTCTTGTTGATGAATGTAAAACGGTTGCAAAATAAGTAAGGAAAATTAAAAAGTTAAAACGCCTTCTACACAAAAAATAGTTTGTTTTTCTACCCTGTTTAGCAGGAGAACAATGGCACTTCTGCTCTATGCTTTACACACGTTATGTTGTGCTTGGTTATCCTAGCAACGACTTCTTTAAACTACTAAAAATCTCACTGTATTGAATTAGATAAATTGAAACATCAAAGTAGAAATATAAATAAAGTGAACTAGATATACAAATCAGTTCATCGGAAGATTCTAGTAATGGCGATGGAAAAAGGAGAATCCCATAGTTTAGAAGCTCCAAATATTCCTGAGTATATGTTTCTGAAAAATCAGCTGGTCGATTACAGTTGGCATTAAAATGTATCTAAAACGTCATAAATGTTCATAATTTAGGAAACCACTCATTAAGTTTATCATAAAGTTTACTGAAATAATAATGTGTTCCGTGTCTGTCAAAAACATTACCGTATTTTGCTTCTACAGTATGCGGAGTATTGGCGTAGCGAACAATGAAATACCAGCTTAAGCTGCCACCTTCGGTGGCAGTTGAGCCCGCGTTTGTATTTAGTCTAAAATTAAGGCTCGCTTTATTTTACTTTTTCATTATTTATTTATTTATTTTCACGATCCCGAAAGGTGATAACATTAATATTAGACGAAACACCAATAAGGATGTCTCGCCTGAGTGGTGATTCACCAGTCAGGCGGGACTCGAACCCGCGATCGGGATTGGCATGCGAGGAATTTACCCCGTCACCACCTGGGCCGACTTTGCTTTCAAATATCCTGATTGCAAGTTGCCTAATTCCCACGCTCTGGCCATCTCACTGTGTGGCACTCTTCCTCGACTTCTAACTCTCTATGCATAAATCAGGTGTTTCTAGATCTCGGTCACCAGAAACTTTGTAAGTGAAATTCCAAAAATCGTCCAACCTACGATTCAAACTAACACATTTATTTTTTTTAAATTCTATAAACATTGATTCATTCGCTACAATTCAATCTGCGCACAGCCAACGCCCAAATACTATTATTTGGATGTAGATAACAGTTAATGACGAAAAATATTTTAATGAACTTTCCTCACAGATGTGGCAAAAAGTCGTATACATAACAAGGAGAAGAGTAGGACATTGGAACCCGCGTTTTTTCCGAATGTCTACATCCACATTACATGCTACCCCGCGAGCCGCCGAACGGGCGTGAGGCAGGGGGTGTTAGGACACTAGCCGTGTGAAGATGTAAGGGATAAGTTTTGGAGAGGTGAAATGGTGACGTGAATAATGGGAGAGTATTTAGTGGAGCTAAGCTTATATTGTGGTCACTAATTGTGCGCGGAAAAAACAAGTTTTTTTTTACCTGTTCTTACCTGTTTTTTATCTGTTCGGCAATGTATCTCTCTTATTTTACGTCATCTGTCAGACCTAGAGATATATTGAGGCGTGATGATAATATTCTGTGTCGCTCTGATACACACCAGTTCTAAATTTTTCATGCAAGTCCTACTTTTCTCCCTGGGGTCGTAATCAACTATTTTGCTTTTCACCATAGTCACTTTCCAGCTCCATAATTTTTTTACGACGGCGTTATTATTTTTTCATCCCATCGAAAAATTTGGAACCTTAAAAAACTTCTAAATGCTCAATCGACAAAGCGATGACATCTTAATTTTTAAAAACTTCTTTACCTGAGTCACATTTTGAGTAATGAGAATTAGATAGAGTCAGAAGGTGCCAAATTGGGGAATAGACTGGATGAGGTAGTAATACAAATGTTAATTCGCGCAAAATGGCCATGGCAACGGAACATGTTCGAAATCGTGAATTGCCTCGGTGAACGATAGCTTGTTGGTTCGTCTATCTCTACTATTCAAAACAAATTTTGGAATAACACTTGAAACGCTCAATAAACGTTGTGCTAACAATCACTTTCAAATTAAACTTGTTTTGAAGAATATTAATTTGTTTAGACACGCTCAAATTTTTACTGTGGCGTCATCTCGCAGTTATTTATTTAATTTATTGAACGATTATCGTATACCATTTTTATAGATTATTGTAGCGTATTCATCCTTGGCTCATGTTAAAGAATGAACCATTTGGTATTATTTCACAGTTTCAATACAACTAAACGGTTTTGTTTATGCATCGTCATCTGAGTTCAAATTCTGTTTATAGTACAGCTGACGTCATATTTTTATGACAGGATATGGAGGAGGGTTGAGGGGAGGAAGGATATTATTAAGGGGGAATGGATAATGTCAGTTACCCAACGCAAGGAAATCACACGCGAGGGATGGCATAAAAACAACGCCGAAGATGAAGAGATAAAAGGTTAGGAACGGTGAAAAAGGGGTTCAAATTTTCCGGGATACAGTCAATCAAAAGTCTACTGTCACTCAAATAAAAAGCGACAAAAAATCTTGAGGTTCTCAAAAAATTCCTGCTTAACACATTTCACACACATAAGTAAAAATCCATGGATAAAAAGCTCATGAATTCGTGGTATCACGTGTTTCGCAAACACACGTCAACAGTCACGAAATATATAATATTTAGAAAGTTTAGTTGTTCTAGTCTTCAATTTCTGGCCAGTCTGGTTAACGTAAAAATAGTTACGGCCCGGGAATTTTCAAATTGAGTTAGTAAAAACAACTTTTTTTCCAAACTGCAAAATTCATTTAATATACTAAATACTAAATGCGTCGAAGATATTAACAAGGATCATCTACAGGAGAATAGAACGAAAAGTAGAGGAGTTTCTGGATGAAGACCAATTTGGATTTAGGAAAAGCAAGGAAACAAGGGAAGCAATATTGGCCCTTAGGCTGCTCGTAGAAAAGAATGGAGAAGAACAACCCAACATTCATCGCGTTTGTAGACTTGGAGAAGGCTTTTGATAACGTGGATTGGAATGCAATGCTTGCAACTCTGAAAAAAAATTGGAGTGTTCTATAATGATCGGAGAATTATCCACAATTTATATAAAAACCAAGTAACTGTGATTTAATCTGGACCCAGCTATGAAGAAGCAAAAATAAGAAAAGGAGAGAGACAAGGATGTGTTCTGTCCCCCGTAATTTTCAATGTTTTCATTGAGAAAGCTATCAATGTAATCAAAGAGGAAGCGCCAGGAGTGAAAATCCACGGTGAAAAAATTAGCATGTTGCGATTTGCCGACGACATAGCAGTCATAGCAGAGACCGAGAGGGATCTGAAGGAAATTCTAATAAATATGGAAAAGACTATGGCTAGCTATAAGCTGAAAATCAATGACAATAAAACCAAGATATTGGTTTGCAGTAAAAGAGAAGAGGCCAAGACAACCCTTAAAATAGGAAACCATAAACTTGAGGAGGTGAAAGAGTTCTACTACCTGGGATAGTCGAGTGACCAGCGATGGACGATGCAAGAAAGAAATTGTCAGTAGAATAGCCCAAGCGAATAGGGCATTCCTTAAAAAGAGAAGTCGCTTAAATCTGCTGGGAATACAAGCGTGGAAGTAAGGAAGCAATTCATTAGGACTTACATTTGGAGCATGCTTCTTAATGGTAGTGAGGCATGGACGATAACAGCAGCAATGAAATCAAGGTTGGAAGCTTTCAAAATGTGGTGTTACAGAGGAATGATGAAGATTAAATGGATAGATCGTGTGAGTAACGTGGAAGTTTTAAGAAGAGATGAAGAGAGGAGAAGTCTTTTGAAAACCTTGGGAAGAAGACGAGACAACTTAATCGGCCACATTATGAGACACGATGGTCTGATGAGAATAATCGTTGAGGGACTGAAGGGAAAAACGGCAGAGGAAGGCCTCGGATGAGATACATTGAGCAGGTGATGAAGGATGTAAAACAGAAGAACTATGTAGGTGTTAAAAGACTAGTTGATAGGAGAATTGAGTGGAGAGCTGCGTCAAACCAATCTTCGGATTGCTGACTGATGATGATACTAAATATAGTTTTCTAATTCGAACTTAAGTTATTAAAGTTACGTTAAGTTAAGTCCCGAAAAATTTCTCCTAATTTTTTAAATGACCGCGTATTCATCCTTAGCTCCCGTTTAAGAATGAACTCAGTAAAACGTTTTAGGAAATTAGTAAAAGGTTTACCTTAACTAAACCTTCTCTCCAGTGTTCCAGGAGAATTGGAACAAATTCGAGTGGAATTGTACAAGGTATTTTTGCCATGGAGTCGAAATAACATCATTTCTATTGGTTCCTCTATATTGTTTAAGTGTGAAGTAAAAAGTTTAATGACATTTTGTTCTGTGCTGAAATCACGACGCGCTGGAACATTCTTGAGACAATAGAACAGAAGGTCACAAGTCTGTGACCGTGGTGGTGATTCGAATCATTAGGGATGATATGAACTAAGAACCGTTTGCGAAAAAATTAAGTTCTCCAGTTTTACCTCCGAAAAGAAAGTATCTCTTATAACTTAGTAATTAACTGTATTTTGCTTATTAATTATACTTGCAACCGCAGTATAATTGAATTATATATAGTTATAATCAATATTATATATATATATATATATATATATATATATATATATAAAGTTCTTGCGAAGATTCCACGAACGTGGCAAACAATATAAAGCTTCGTCACAGGGTGACACTAAACATAAAACATATAAAATGGAAACTCACGAGTTTAAAATTTTCGGTGGGTCGCCCGCACCTTCATCAGTGATAGAATCATTTATTTATATATATATATATATATATATATATATATATATATATATATATATATATATATATATATATAAATACGTTGATGGATTGGAGTCAGCCATGCGGCGATGAACACACGATGTGGATAGGATGGAGGAGATAGACACACAAAAAAAGAGACGATCACACTTACATAGCTAGCTTTCGGAACTAGTCCGTCTTCAAGGCGTATCACGGAACAAATCCGTTTGTTCCGTGATACGCCTTGAAGACGGACTCGGATTTGTTCCGTGATACGCCTTGAAGACGGACTAGTTCCGAAAGCTAGCTATGTAAGTGTGATCGTCTCTTTTTTTGTGTGTCTATCTCCTCCATCCTATCCACATCGTGTGTGTATGTATATATATATATATATATATATATATATATATATATATATATATATATATATATATATATATATATATATTCACCAAGGGCTAGCGTAAGCTTTTCATTAGTTTTTGAAGCTACAAACGAAATCGGTATTTCATTTCTGAGAAGGTACTAGATACTTTTTTATAAAACAATCAATTATTTTCATTTCATAGTGAACAATCAATTTTACTACATAAATATTAATTCTAACTATATATCCATTTCGGGACCACTAAGTCCCAAGGACTTGGCAGCGAGTAATACGACAACAAAAGAATAGGGCAACTACATTTTGACCAAGAAATATACATTTTATCCCTATTTAACACTTTATATTACACATATACACATGCACGCCCATATTAAAAATTATACACATATACACACATCCATTTATACATACAAACATATATCTACACACATTCATATCCAGTATATTTTTCTAATTTATGGTAAACAATACAAGAGTACACGACTTCTTTTACCCATCACTTTCATTTTGCTATCAACCACTTTTCAATTTTTATCTTATCTTCATTTCTTGCAGTTAATAACCTTAGATCATGTGATATCTGATTAAATTCTATTGGTACAACCACTTTAAATGCATTGCTACCATACCTTGTGTTTTACACCTGTTTTCTTAGATCACTTGAAAGAGATACCAAAATAGAGATGGTGGTGACTTTCCCAAGATTTGGATTGATAGTTACGAGTGGAAGGGTCCAGTGTAGTGGGGGTGACAAGAAGTTTGAAGAAAGGGCGCGGGACCAATAGCCATATCAGCTCCGAAGATGTTTTCGCCACGGGAGACCAAGCGGAGAAAAATACAAATTCAAAACTAAGAGATGAAACGTTCCAGTATTTTCCTTCGCCATAATTTTTAGGACGCCCATTTTTTAACAACAGAGCAAGAACAAGATGCTCGGAAAACGGTGACATCGTCTATGGAGGCAGAGAAAGATAGCCGAAGAGGGTGCAAAACTGGTGGAAAGATCGTTTCCGTCGATAGAATATGAGTTCCTCCATTTTACGAACACCGTATTTACTGAGGACGTTTCTACAATAGAAAGCAGATTTAAAAGGCATCACATTATAGCGACACATTAGGACTGGCTTTATGCATCAATATTTCGCAATTGAATTCATACCATGAGAATGTTAGATTTGATGAGGTAAAAACACATAGGGTAGTTTTAGTACAACAGCTGCGCGACCCACGATTTCCGTTAGCTACTGGGGTGGTCCTTATTTTTCTAAAATTCGAATTTATTTTGCCCCATCCCCTATATTTATGCCATTGGATAATAAAATAAAGTTTTATTGCAACTGGAGAAGGGCCGCATACCCTTCATGCCCACGTGCCGCATCGCACCCAAAATTTCGAAAATTTGCCATTTTTTTCCTGTTTCCCGGCCATTCAGGAAGATTACGGAGCTCTCGGCGTTTCTCTCTACATTCTCTCTCATCTACATTTACCTATTGCCCTGCAAGCCACCAAAAGGGTTTTAGGTAGCGGATGACTTTTCACAAACATGAACTAGAGTGAAGTAATTAACATTGACCAACATGTAACACACTATGGGCATGCTACAAATGCTACAATTATAAAATGCTAAACTTAGTTGCAACACATTTTTTGCATATTTCATTCTAGCTACCACGCCTTGCACCACGCTTGATTTGTCTTGAGGTCCTTCGTTAACACTTTGCTACAGGCTTCCCTGGACAACAAAGCATCGTCTGCATATATTCGGAGTTTATTGTCTACCATTTCGCCAATATCGTTAATATACGAAAGGAATAGAAGTGGACCTATGATACTCCCCTGTGGGACACCCGCTGTGACTTTAGCCTCATTGGAGATGGCACCCTTTTTTTAAATCTCCATAGAGATGAAGGATTCCAAGTAACAAAAAGAAGCAAAGACATTTAGAAATATATGCCGTACGCACCATGGCGATCACCTGATTTCCGCGGTCGAAATAGTTATGTAGAAAACAAAAAAATTGAAAAGTTATGACACTTATGTTGAATGATAATTCTTATTCCAGAGATCAGCAGAAACAAATTTTCTTAAAGTAGCAAAGCAGAGTCGTAAAATAAAAATGAGTCTGAGGAAGCGTTTTCAGCCACCTTAAGTTAGTTTATTACTGCAAATATTTAGTTTTGAAGAATCTTCGGGCTAACGGGTCACTTGTCTTAAAACCATGGGTTCGGGCCTTTGAGTCCAGATACAAGAGTCCTTTTGTTAGCCGCTGAAGGATATTCTGACTGTTTTCTCCAAAGGTTAGTTTAATCAAGCCCATTGAAGTCTACAAGTCTTTACGATCGCTACCATCCTAATTAATCTGATATTTTCACTGAAGATTTCTTGAATTCAACAACCAGAGTATTAAAAATCTAAGACGCCTCATCCTATGATAATAGTCAAACCAGGTACATTTGCCAACAGAGGAATAGGGCAAATGATACCGCCCATACGACTCAACAGAGGCAGATTACTTTACCGGTAAAAAAGTTCCTAAAAATCAAATTATGGAAGCATAATCTCTTCCAAGAAAAAATGCTTATGAAGCGCTAACCCGCGAGCATTTGGGACCCTGGTCATAAAGATTTAATCAAAAAAATAAATTGGATAAAAAGATAAGCTTCGTTAAACACTGCTATGAGAGAACATATTTCACAACTTTGTGCGTTTCAGAGCGACACAGAGAATATTATCATTTCGTCTCACTACATCCCTATGCCTGACAGAAGCGATAAAATAAGAGAGACATATAGCCGAACAAATAGGTACAAGTAGTCGTTCTTTCCGGGAAAAATAAGTGATCATCATAAAAACTGAGCTCCATTAAATACACTTCCGAAATACACGTCACCATTTCACCTCCCAAAACCTTATCCCTTACATGTTTACAAGACTGGCGTCCTAACACCACCTGCAACACGCCCATGCGGCGGCTCGCAAGGTAGTATATAGATAGATAGAGAGCTAAATATCACAAATAATTTACCGGTAAAAAAGTTCCTAAGATACACATTATGAAAGTAAAATTTTTTTCATAAAATAAAACGCTCATTTAACGCGAACTCCAGGCAAAGCAGATTGACCACTTATACCAATAGTACGCGAGATTAAGCGTAGTAATCTAAAGCGATTAATGCAGGAAATTCAGGAGCCGGATACACACGACTCCAACGACCTCGTTCTTGGATGACATACTTGGCTCGACGACCGAAGTAACAATTAGCGGAGGAAAGATAAAATATAAACACAAAAGAGTAATCTATTTTCATTTTCTCAGGACGGAGGACCACGGTGAAAACATTTTCTCCAGTTGAGTACAAAGTGAAAGGTTTACCGCGAACAACTACAAAGAGGCAATTTCTTTCCCGTCCTCATTAAAAAGGGCATGCAGTAACAGCTTGTCCACTTAAAAATCCTTTAGTGGTGAGACAAAGAAATAAAATAAATTTATTAAAAAGAGACATAATTAGGATTTTGTTTCTCAAATTTGGGGGTGGAGCCAAGCGATTCAATGGATCATAACCTATTTTAATCATAATCCAATGAAAAGAAAACCTTGAGGTGTGGCTATTTATAGCAGCGGAAATAGTTGTAGGCGATAAAATAACTCTGCCATTCATGATGAAAATGGTGGCGTGTTCTAAAATATAAATGGAAACAAATGAAATAGCAATATTAAGAATACAAAAGGAATTAATTAAAGGACCTCTGAGATGAGAGACAAAGAAAAAGGCTAGTTACAAGCAGAGAAGGGGAAGAAAGAAAAACAGATATTTGAATAAGGAACAATTAACGCTTTTAAGTTACGGTGGAACGAGAAAGAAAAGCCGGAAAAAAATTCGAAAATTATAGAGAACATAAAAGAAAAGTAATAAAGTGGAATATGCAATGAACTGCAAGAGAGCCAAATGACAACTAAAGACTGGACGATTAAAACGATACTAAAAATATTGCTTGGCTAAGATTAAGTCAATATTTATGACTTCTCCACGCCGAGTCAACGTAAAGCCAGAAACAGTTAAAAAATAAATATTAATTATTGGAGTGCAAAATAATGTACTCCCACAAAACGAGTTAAAACCAACAAATACCAAGTTACATTTTGTAATGAATAAAAGGATTTACATCAACTGCAATCTCTGCATTCAAACTGAAATTTCAAACAATATGTCACGAATTTGGAAAAATGACGACTGCATATATAAGTTCCCAAAAGCTGGGGACTTGCTGATCAAAATGCACGCAATTTTTGTTCAATTAGAATGATATAAAAATATAAATTGTCATTTACAACCAGGGAGTGTATAGGAAAATGGAGCTGGAATAAAGGTCGCTTATGAGCAGTTTAAATCACCATATTTCCGCAGAGTGAATTCAAATCAATAACTTTCTCATTAAAATCCTTAATGTATCACGGTTATTTGAACGTGCACCATCTCTGAATTGCACGTGGTATGCAACGAAAGTAAAAAAAATGTAAATACTACATTTATAAAGGCCGCTTTGCACGTTACATTTCATTGCAAAAATGAATATATCATAGATTGTACAAGAAAATGAGTGGAATAAAAGCAGGTTCTATTTCCTGTTCAGTCATTCGGACAATCATACAATTTGGTGATTAACACGGTACAATTTTCCTCATGAAAGAATCCATAAATTCGATTGCACAATAAAATGCACCGTTTAAAGCGGCCTTCATATTTCCTTGATAACCAGAAACTAGGTCATCAAAACAATAACATACCAATACTACGTATGATTGTTTGTCAAACAATTAAAATGCTCCTCAAGCTTCTACTAGAATTTTGTGTATACATAGGCACATTGTATCAAGACATTGTTTCTTTACTAATAGTTGAAAACCTACATTTCATGTAAAAATAAATATATAACACAGCTAATCCAAATCCTTTGTCACTCATAAGTACGGATACTACCGACGTTGCATTTCGAAGGCTATTCCGGCCAGCATGTGATGAATATCGGGGAAAAAATTTAATGAACAGGTATATGAGAGATGCGAAATAACCACGGGACGGTCCGATCAAAAATACAAACCAATTTTCCGTTCAATTCCAAATAATACCACGCTGGGATACCTTTGATGCTCCCTGGGGCGCGGCTGCATGACTGCCGCGGATGCGGTGGGGATTCAAATAAAAATCCTCCGGAATTGGAAGTGGATTTCAGCGGCGGAGAGCTCAAGGGCACTCGTCCATGCAATCATTTTATATCCGCGCTGCCAGCTCTGTTCAAGGGCTCTCTCGTTTGATGCATGTTGAGCGCTCTTCATACTGCACGTGTGACTTTTTTCATCTGCACGCGACTAAATTTCAAATTTCAGGACGGACGATGGAAATAATATGAGAGAAACTAAAAAAAATACATTACTGTAGATGAAGTATTATTCGTTACGTAATGGTGAAAATTAAAACGGCTCTTTCCTCTTCCTCCACACCAAGAGAGCTTTGAATGTACCAGTACACAAGAAGTTTTTTTACAGTAAAAGAAAATACTTAATTATTAGGGTAATCTTCTGTAGATTTTATGGGGTTTAGGTTCCAAAAATAAGAACTTCCTTTCCTTTTCAAGTATCGAGCTTGCGTATATTTTAACTAACCTCAAAAGCAAAACATGCAACAATGGAACAAATTATTTATAAAAAAGTTGAAGCATTAAATTGCAATCTCAACATCCCTCCTCAATTTAATGAATTTACTTTCGACATATTGCAAAAAATTAAAGTAAACCCAATGAGCTCCTCAAAGTGATGAATCTGGGAGCTGGTAGGCCCTTGGTGAAAAAATCTGCAAGCTGATCTTCTGAACATACATGTTCTGCATTTATAATTCTTCGATTATAGAGTTGACGAATAAGTTATACTTCACATTGACATGCCTCAGTCTACGATGTTCCCACTTTTGCAGTAGTCGTATACAGGCCTGATTATCTTCGAATACTCTGATTGGTAACTTGGGTGGAATCCGAAAATCGTCCATTAAATATTTCAACCAGAGTAACTCAGCAGCAGCTGTTGCAAGTGCTACGTACTCTGATTCCGTAGATGACAAAGCTACACTAGTCTGTTTCTTCGTAGCCCAACAGACAGTTTCTCCAAAAACTTGTAGAATATAGCCTGAGGTAGATCTTGAGTCATCCTTCCTGTTCCAATTTGAGTCTGCATAAGCCAGAAGAACGTCTTGATTCCTCTTCCGATAACACAACTTCAGTTCAATGGTTCCTTTGATATATCTCAGCACTCTCTTTGAACAGGTCCAGAGTTCTTCTGAAGGATAATTTTGATATCTGCTCAAAAAATTGACTGCAACACTCAAATCTGGCCTCGTTCCTAACAACACATACATCAGACAACCAATTAATTCTCTACACGGCTTATCTGTCTTCTTTTCCCCCTTGATTTCCAGTTTAACTTCCATGGGTGTCTTGACGGGGTTACAGTCCTGCATGGTAAATCGTTTTAACAAACTCTTCAGATAGGATGATTGACTTAGATACATTTCTCCATCCTTCCTTGAAATCTCGATTCCTAGAAATATTTGCGGTTCTCCTAATTCCTTGATTTTAAACCTCTGCTTCAGTTTGAATTTTAGTTCCTCGATTTTCTCTTTATTATTACCCGCTATCAGGATGTCATCAACATACAGCACAAGGTAAGTGACAATACCTTTTACTATTAGAATGTAAAAACATTTATCTGCTTCCGACTGAGTGAATCCGATAGAAATAAGAAATGAGTGAATGGATTGATTCCATGCTAGTGGCGCCCGCTATAACCATATAGAGCCTTCTGCAACTTACAGACCTTATTAGGTATGCCTTCCACTCCTTCAGGAATAAACATGTATATCTCCTCCTTGAGTTCTCCATGTAGAAAAGCATTAGCGACATCCATTTGTTCCAGAATAAGACCAAGTTCGTTTGCCACAGCCAGCAGGACCCTCACTGTTGCAAGACGAGCCACTGGTGCATATGTTTCCTCATAGTCGTATCCTTTCCTCTGAGAGCATCCTTTAATTTCAAGTCTAGCCTTGTACTTTTCAATATTTCCATCTTTGTCCCTCTTCAATTTGAAGACCCATTTACTAGCAATAGCCTTTCTTCCAGGGGGTAAATTGGTGTAAATCCAAGTCTTGTTTTCCTTTATTGAATTAAGTTCTTCCTTCATAGCTTGATACCAGAGTTCCTTATCTTTACGTGCCGCGATGTCCTTGTAGTTTTCCGGTACATCATCTACATAATTTTCAGCACTCAGTGCAAGAGCAGCATAATCCTGCAGATATTTTGGTGTCTTCTTCTTTCTGGTAGATCGTCATAGAGTTTCCTTTCCAGTTTTATTCACTTGAAATTCATTTTCAACTTCCTCTTCATCACTAGTCAGTTCCAGTATGGGAAATCTATCTTGATCCCCATCATTTGAATTGAAGTTTTCATCTGTGAGTTCTTCCTTGATGTCACTTTCTCGTTCCTTTCCTGGTTCCACTCCGTGTTCCGGGATCCAGTACTCGCTTGATATACTTTCAAAGTCGAACTTTTCTTCATAGAAGACAACGTTTTTCCCTGTGACTATTTTTCCTTCTTCCGGACACCATAGTCTATAACCGTTGGAACAGTACCCAGTGAAATAACACTTCAAGGACTTGCTGTCAAACTTCCCTGTTCTCAATTCTTTTGGTACCAGTAGATATGCAACACAGCCAAATACTCTTAATTTACTCAGATCAGGTTTCTTGTTGTACCACAAAGCCGCAGGTACCTTTCCTTCCAAAGCCGATGTAGGACTTCGATTAATTAGGTATACAGCAGCTCGTACAGCTTCCGACCAGAACGTCTTATTTAATTTACATTGAAGTATCAAACAACGAGCCTTTTCAATAAGAGTTCTATTCATCCGTTCCGAGACACCATTTTGTTGAGGGGTATATCTCATTGTGAACTCAAACTGTATTCCTTGTTCTTCAAAAAATTCCTTCAACTCGTTGGACAAGTATTCACGACCATTGTCACAGCGAAATCTACTTATCTTCAAGTTGAAATGAGCCGTAGCCATGGCGTGAAACATCTTTGTGTATCGAGTGACTTCCGATTTTGATTCCAGTACATAGGCTGCTGTGAAGTGAGTAAAATCGTCGATAAATGTAAGTACATATCTTTTCCTGTCGAACGATTCCGGTGAAATTGGTCCACAAACATCACTGTGGATTAGCTCAAGAGGTCTGGTGGCACGTTTCCTGGTGTGATTGTATGGCAGCTGTGATTGTTTCCCCTCGACACAATTAGAACATCTTTCCGAGGGAATAGTTGAAATGTCCAATTCCACCCCGTCCACCTGTGACCGGAGACTTTTAAAACTGCAACACTCAAATCTGGCCTCGTTTCTAACAACGCATACATCAGACAACCAATTAACGAGGGAATAGTTGAAATGTCCAATTCCACCCCGTCCACCTGTGACCGGAGACTTTTAATACTGTCGTAGCTCAAATGGCCGAGTCTGCTATGCCACAATTTCATGCTATCTTCAGACGAAGCAGCTGACAAAACTTTGCGGTGAAGAAAATTCAAAACGTATAACTGAGATTCATTCCTATTTGCAGCAGCAATAGTTTCATTTCCCTTTATAATTAAACCTTGAGAATTTTCAAAGATAATACGAAAACCATTCATTTCCAACTTTCTGACCGAAAGCAAATTACAATAAAGTTCAGGAACAGATAAAACATCTCTGATCGTTATCTCAACTTCCTTTCCTTTTACAACACTGATGACCTTAATTTCCCCTTTATATTTAGCCTCAAGATAAGTACCTGATTTAGCTACTTAATTTTAAAAGGGTGCTCCAATTTCCTGACATTACTGAGAGGTATTTTACTGTTGATCAGATGTTCTGTCGCTCCAGAATCCAAGAACCAGTTTATATCTTCAATTGAACTATCTTCACATGATACTCCGAAGCTAAATCCATCTTCCTCTCTGACATTAGTCACGTTCGCCGAGTTATTGTTTCCTGGATTATTCGGTAGTTTAACTCTGCAGTTAACTCTCTTGTGCCCGGGTTTTCCACATCGATGACACTTGAACTGGAAAGAATTCCCTGGATTTCCTTGGTGTTTTGTTTTCCCAGAGTCTGATGGGTTTTTAACTTTTCCTTTGTAATGATGAGCCTGAAATGTGGCAGGAGACGGTGCATTTGTCGCGGTTTTCCCGACGACTTCCTTCCGCTTCGACTCTTCATCCAGCAATCTGTTCTTCACAAAACTCAACGTTAGATCCTTCATCGAAAGCGTCTCAATAGCAGTAACCACCACGTCGTATTCAGAGGGCATCGTCAAAAGTAAATGACATACGATGTCGGACTCCTCGACTGTAGCTCCAGTGGAACGTAAATCTCGAATCATTTTTTCAAACTTTAAAAAGTGATTGACTAACATGTCATTTGTAGCATTAAATTTCATACTTAATAACTGCTTTCTCAACAAAAGCTGTCCAGCAATTCCTTTTCTTTCAAAAGTGTTGCAAAGAGATGACCATAAATCAAAAGAGGTCAACTTATCTTTCGCGTATTCCAATTGACTGTCAGCAATGCGTTGAATAAGTTGAGACTTACATTTCCGATCTTGTTTAGCTAACTGAGTTAATTTTGCTTCCTTTGCAGTTCGTTCCGACTCTTTTTCTCCGTCCACAAATTGCACTTTGTTAAAATATGGTTCTTCCACAAAAGATAATAATTCCAACTCTTCCAAAAGCGTTTCCATCCTAAATTTCCAATTGCTGAAATTCGTTCCATCGAACAATGGGATTCGATATTTTTCCGCTTCTGTCGTCATCTTTAACCTCAAATTTCCTTTTACGTTTTAAAGCAAACCTGGGCCCATAACCTGTAGATTTTATGGGGTTTAGGTTCCAAAAATAAGAACTTCCTTGCCAATTCAAGTATCGAGCTTGCGTATATTTTAACTAACCTCAAAAGCAAAACATGCAACAATGGAACAAATTATTTATAAAAAAGTTGAAGCATTAAATTGCAATCTCAACATCTTCCAGGAGCGGTAGGTTTGAATGGAAGAGAGAAAAAGACCTTCCAGATTTTTACAGGCGCAGATCTGCAGCTACCATTGAGGTAGATGGAGAGATCGCTGGCTATATTGGCCTAGGATAGAAGCTGTAACGTGGGCATGGTCAATCTGCCAATCTGTCAATCCCGATTTTCCTTTAGCACTTATGGGTTCAGGCACTAGTTTTGCAATTTTACGTTGTTTTTTCATCAATGACTTCCTAGGAATCAGCATGCACTTACATATGACTCATGCATTCTCTATATATATTATGTCTATTTATTTAAATTAATAATAATCGGAATTCCCAGGGAAAGCTGATTTAAAATCAAGTAGAATCCAGGGCACTAAATAACCTATTCATATTTCAAGATTTACTTGCCTAATATTTCAAATTGATGGTGTATATTCTTGCTATAAATTCGCTGTTTCATTCATTTTGTCATGGCATCCAAAGGATAGCAAGGAAACAGTAGGGTTAAACAGTAAGGCAGTGATGTATTTCGGTTGTCAGGCTACAGTTTGATGACGTAATGACCTTTCCATCTGGTGAACTCAATGGTTCCGGACAAAACGATTTCTTTCTCAATCTGAATTTTATCTAAAAAATTGTTTTCATTCTGTACACAAAACCTCTTTATTCCCCTTCTCCGTCCGCCCAATATCCGCCCCTCTATCACGGCATTCATTATCCTCTTGCCCCTATCACCTCTTCTAACTACACACTCCGCCTACTCCGAGTTTCCTCCACTAGTTTTCTCTCCACGCCTAAGGCACCGAATTACGCGTTTGCCTTCCACTTCGTACACCGCACTCACTGCATTTCCCCTTTTCAGTGAATCCTCTTCCTCTAATCGCAGATATTACGTGAAAAGCACAACATGTGTAAGACTTCTTCTATGGAATGTGACGTTAGGATGATTCCTACGAGAAAGGATATGATGGTCATTTTATTTACACTCTGGATACTTAGAGAATAATATGTCATCGATCTAATATGAGCAACAAAGTGCTATTTTGCAGGCAATTTTTGTCGCAAATTACATTTGAAATCGCATGGTGTTCAATGACAAAATGGGAACAAAATGAAGAAAAACGAGAATCGCCCACTCTCAGACACTACAGCTGGGATTTTTCCATTATGAAGATGGAGCAGAAACAACACTGAATTTTATGATGGTAGGAATCAATTAACAATAGTAATTTCCACTGTTTCTTAATGAAAACAGGTGTGAGTGTAGGCGAACTTAATTATGACCAAGTGTCGAAACAATGGTTTTTATTAAGAAACAGTACGGAAATTACAATCGCTATTTTATTTTTGCTATCATGGATACAGAATACTTTCACATAGTTACGTCTTAGACTCTTTCAAACACTGTATTCCACATTAAAAGAATTATTACATGAAATGGGTTTCGTCGCTCTGCAGCGATATCAGCTGGCGACAAGGAAGACTGCCATTGAGTACCTGATACTCGTGCGGTCATACATAATGACAGCCTTTCTTGTTACGCAAATATATGACAGTGTTAAGTGACGATACTTAGATCTCGTGGTGATACATAATTGGGGAGTTGCAGTGAAGACAGAGAAAAACAACTCTGTAATTCCACATTAACAGATTTATTACAAGGGTTTCGTCGCTTTGCAGCGACATCAGCTGGCAACAAGGACTGTCTTGAGTAGTTAATACTCGTGCGATCAGACATAATGACTGCCTTTATTGTTATGCCAATTGATGATAGTGTTAAGCCGCGATACTTAAGTCACGTGGTACACCATTATTGGGAAGTTGCAGTGATGTTTTATTTCTATCTCCCGGTTGTAGGAGGGCTGTATAGAAGGTCTTAAAACACAGAGAAAATTCAGCGAGAGCGTTTGAAATGATTTATAAGCGTACTCTACAGAAGTGATTAATTAGGTTTTTAAACGCGTAATAATTTTATCCATTCAATGGCAATGAGTGCAAGTGGTGCATTGAATCATCTTGAGGAACGCATCTCGGTGAAATACAACTAAAACGCTGTAGAATGACGATTAATACACACCGTTTGGACCGAGACTTTTACATAAAATTATAATTTTATCAATTCAATGGCAATGAGTGCAATTGGATCATTTAGACATCTTGAGGAACATATCCTGGTGAAATACAATTAAAACGTTGTGTAATAATGATTAACACTCCACGTTTGTACGGAAACTATTAGATAGGACCACAAATGCTTTGCTGGGAAGAAGTGTTTGACGAGTTCTATTTCGTGAGGAGGCAGCAGACGTCATTCGAGTCACGAGTAGAACGTGGGGAAACGAACAAGTGTTCACGCTTTTCTCGTGATGAAGCCTCTCTCCCAATATCCAGTCACGAAAGGTACACGGTGTAATTGAGTGTGCTACATTAGGCCGAAGTTCAGGCGCTATGCACACATGAAACGTGCTCAGAAGTGTTGCTTATTTATTCGGCAGCTCGGCAAACGTGCTGAGCAAGGAGAGCGGCGAGAAAAAGACACTTCAACTTGAGATAACCAAAGGCTTTGATAGAGGCAGAGTTCCAACTTAGTCATACCAGCCGATATATACACGCCAATAGCAACAATCAGTATGCGTACTTGCGAATTCTAGCTGTCGTCTTTTGCCCCCATTGGCCTGAATAATATGTTAAACAAAAGAGTGACGACACAGCGGCCGTAACAGAAATAATTTCAACAGTTAAACGAAAATTAATTACCTGAAGGCCTAAGTCTAGAGCAAAAGTGGTCGTAATCAAAAAATCATTGCGGATTTGTGAAATATGTTTATTTTCGCCCGCCATAAAATTGATTAAAAGTTCACTTGGCGAAGCGGTATTATAATGAACATCACAAGAGTGTCATTTTTCAAGTTACGACGCACTAGAATTAACGACCAATCAAAATGACGAATCATTCCACCGATAATTGCAGATTGGCTACTACAGAGATTAGCTACATGCAAGCAAGCAATACCCAACCTGTAGGCGTAAGTCTGGAGCATTTGGTACTCTGACCATAAAGATTTAACCAAAAAAATTATTAAAATGCAAGGAAAACCTGCGCGCTTCATTCAAAACTGCTACGAGCAAAAATATAGTGTTTCACAACTTTTAGAGGGATTAATGTGGGAGTCCCTAGAGACTCGGAGGCTAAAGGCTAGGATAAGCTTGCTCGAGAAATTCAGATCTGATGTGTTTCTGAGCGACACAGAGAATATTATCGCCTCACTACATCTCTAGGTCCGACAGAAGCGATAAAATAAGAGAGATACCTTGCCAAACAGATAGGTACAAACACTCAGTTTTTCTGCGCACAATGAGCGACCACAATACAAACCAAGTTTCACTAAGTACACTCCCATAATACATTTGGAGGTAAAATGGTGATTTTACCACCCAAAATCTTATCCCATACATCTTTACATCTGGTGAGATAACACTCACGCCACACGTCCATGCGGCGGCTCGCAGGGTAGTTATTAGATGTTCTTGTAGACACAATGGTGTCATTATCAGCTGCTAAGATTTAAAACTATTCTAGAGACATTAGATAGATTTGGTTAGGAGTTGTGGGAGGGTAGGAGTGGGGAATTGGGGGGGGGGGACGAGGAGGGCAAACTAGGGATAGGTGAGGGAGTCGGACTGAGATAGAAATCGGGAAATAACCCGGGAGTGGACACGGAAGAGGGGATGGGTAGGGGCAGGGCTATTGTTGGGGTGGGTTGACGTGGTGCATTAAGTCTCGAGGGTTAGGGTTTAATGTGGCGGTGGATTATCAGGGGTTTTAGAGGGTCAGGAGGGGTCACAAATCAGTTTTTCAGTCAGGGATTGCGAGACATTTAGGATGGGGGTGGGGTTTTCAAAAAGAATATCGGTGAGTGATTTGTATTTCCCCATGTTCCTTCTGATCTCCAACTCCTCCTTCTTGTCCATTCTCCACTCTTTCTCTTCTCGGCGAAAAATCTTCGGGACGAAGTGTTTCGTGTGATTCTCTTCCCATAGATGTTTAGCGAAGTGAGAGTAGGAGAGGAAGCATTTAAGAAAACACATCTTATGTTCTTTTACTCTTGTCCGGAACGTGCCCGATGTACGTAGCACTGCAGTCGTTGCAATGTAATTCATACAACCCATTATCTTAAAATGGTTTAACTTTGTCTTTTCTTTATTGTTTTTAAGGTTGCCAATGTTATATATCGCTATTCAAAAACAATCTTCTGGAGAAAGTTTCTTATTTTTTTTCTATCATTACTCATTCTCGCATTACTTGGCAAATTTTACCACCGAATGTTTTCTCTCTCCATTTTGATTGGAGTGAAGAGTAGATTCTGTGCTCTGATGGAGCGTTTCCTATGAAGCATTCTGTCAATTATGTTCTTGATGTAACCATTTGAAGTTGCTATTGATTTTATTGGTTACAATTCCTGATTAAAGATTTCTTTTGAGAGAGGGATATCCGTTAGTCTCTTTAACAGGAAGAGAAAATTAGGCAGCTTTAGCGATATGTGATGGCGGAAGTCAGAGGGGATGAAGTGGTCCGCGGTGGTGGCTTTGCGGAATATTGCAAAATCAATTTTCCTATCTATTTTTGACACAGTCACATCCAGGAAATTCAGTTCAAACCTTTTACTTTATCACAAGTATATTGGTCCCATTGCCCTGGGTATTTAGTATTGTTAAAAAATTTTCCCATTCTCTCTCCGTGCCAGTTCATACTATAAAAACATCATCCACGTAACGGAACCAGCAATATATATTCTTAGTGTTCACTGAGCTACAAATGAAAATTTTTTCTTCAGTTTAGTCCATAAATAGTGCGGCTAAGAATGGGGATAAACCTTCTGCCAACCCTTCAATTTGTTTGTAATATTCACCATTGAATGTTACATTATTTATATTGAATGTCAAATTAATTTTGTTCCACGCGCACTTTCAATAATTTATAGGGGCATACGAATCTTTAGAGAGTCTTTAAGTCCTTAATTATGCAGCACGGAATGCTTGATTATAAAAATTATCAAAACAGCAATGAAAGATTTGTTTATGTTAGAACTACATACATATACACGCACCCACAAGGCAAAATCCCTTTTGGGGTAGGCAAATTCAAAGAATTGAGTTATTGCCATCATCCCACGAAATATGGTACCTTTTAATTACTTTTCTACATACTGACCTAATTTACGAAACCACCTTTGCTTCCCTTATAATCTTCAATTGCTTCACGCACACTCTTCTATTCCTAGAGTACTAACATTGACTATAATATTTCCAATTATCTAGTTCACTTATTTCACATGCCTATATGAGAAGGTACAATGGAATACAGAGGGTAGAGAGTGCATTCAACGTTAGCTTGATGCTCCAAATCGCCATTGATAACATGTTTTCGTTTGAAATTAGAAGGAAAATTGAAATAGACCGCGCGGGATTGAA
The DNA here is from genome assembly GCA_963169105.1 of Ceriagrion tenellum. Lineage (NCBI taxonomy): Eukaryota > Metazoa > Arthropoda > Insecta > Odonata > Coenagrionidae > Ceriagrion > Ceriagrion tenellum. Next base: position 53,891,364 of record OY720644.1, read on the forward strand.
CGCAATCTATTGGGGTATTTACTACAGGTGCGTATATGCGACGCGATCATAAGGATCAATTCTCTCTCCGGAACCAAATATTATTTTCAATTACAGGAGACTTAAATTCATCGTTAAGTTTACATTTAGAATAATTATAATCAATTGGTTTCGCGAGCATGGAGTTGTACCGCAAGAATAAAAGCGATATTATGTCAATCATATTCCTATCAATAGGGATCAATTATTCGTCTCAGTAAACACCGACGAAGAGTAAAAATTACAGAACACAAGGCACTACCTCGTTCTTTGTCTTTTAAATCCGAAGCTAAAATATTGTTAAACGTATGAATACAAAGCTCTGGAAGCAAAGTCAGCCGCAGTAATGTCCAGTGGAAGCGGTAAATAAAAAGTGTGATCTCTAATCAATTTTTCTCTTCTAGATTAATATGAGTGGTTTTCAACATGCTCATTTTAAATTCATGAATCAATAAAATTAGATTCCTGATGAACCCTAAGCAACATTATATAATTTTAAAGCCTCTTCATTTTTCCTCTCATCCATATTCATAAAATCCAGAATTCACCAACCTTTCGGAATTCGGTAGTGAATAATTGCACAGGAGTAAATAAAAAGGTATATATTATGCTATTTTTTTATTAATACTTAGGTATCTTTCGGTCAAATGTAACATCATATCCAAAATTGTATCCTATGTTAGGCAGTCAAAAAACGTATACTAATGTTGCTCGGTGTAAAACGTCATTTTATCGCATGTGTACTTGTATACTTATTATCATTCATCTACATCTACATAATACCCGGCGAACCGACGCATTGGCGTGTAGCAGGGGTGTTAGATCACCAGCCGAGTACAGGTGTAAGTTTTTTGGAGATGAAATGGTGACATGCATTTTAGGAGTGTATTTAGTGGAGCTCAATTTTTATTGTGGTCGCTTATAGTTCGCGGAAAGAACGAGTTAATGTCCCTATCTGTTAGGCAGTATATTTCTCTTATTTTATGGCATCTGTAAGATCTAGAAATATAGTGAGGAGTCATGATAATATTCTGTGTGTCACCCTGAAAAATATCAATTCGGAATTTATCAAGCAACCTAAGCCAAGCGTGTAGCCTCCAAGTCTCTAGGAGCTCCCACCTTAATCCCTCTAAAAGTTGTGAGACACTATATGTACGCTCGTAGCAGTTTTTAACGAAGCGCGCTGCTTTCCTTTGTATTTTATTACTTTTTTTGGTTAAATCTATTCGACCAGGGTCCCAAATGATCGCGTCGTATTCGAGGTGTGGCCTAACCAGAGCGAAGTGTCATCTCTCTCATACTTTTTCATTCGAGGACCTTCCTATTATACGTTTAACAAAACCTAGTTTCTTTAACGCTATGCCTATGCCAAATCATTACGGCTATTACGATTTGAGAGCCTTTCGGAATTCATATTCTAGAAAATAATAGCCGCTTTCTTTCTTCATCCATCACAAATGAATGTTTTCAACCGAAAAAACAAGAGTTTGTGCGTCATGATTTGGCAGGCTCCACTTATTAGTCTCTTGACAGTACCCTTCATAGAGCGGTTAGATGATTGCGTATCGGTGGCTCTCATGAATTTATAGCCAAGATATAATTTTCATCTATAATCAGACCGCCAATTTGTTTCATTACATTTTAATCGGTACCCCGAGGAAAGGTTAGGGACAAAGCTAAAACCCGCAGCATGTATTTTCATTCACTTGACAGAAAAAATCCCATACATATTATCTCCACGAAACATTGATTGTAACGCGCGGAGAGAATAATTTGTTTTCAATTTTCAAAATTTTAATTTCGGTCCACGCAAAAGGCTTAGTACAGGTCCGTGATAAGCTTTATTCTAGGAATCCTCGGAGGAATTAAATACGATGGACTCGCTTGACGGAATTTGAGGATCGTAATTCTTTTCAAGCTATAAGAAGAAAACTTAAGAATCCATTAAAAGAAAGCTGTTCCCGAGGAAGGCTAGCGCGAAATTTTTTTTGTATTAAAAATATGAGTCGATTACTTTTCTCTTTTTAATTTTCCATCCTTTAACAGAGAAGACAAGTTTGAATGAAGGGCTTAGTGCGAAAACAAGTTTGTGAGGGATGAACTCTTCCCAGAATCAATTACCTGCCCGCTCTTTCTTATGAAATATTTAAGGTAGCCATCACACAAAATTTATCTCTTAAGAAAGCAAGACACGTGGGCGAGACTTCCAGATTTCCCGAGGAACTTCCAGCGCGCAGAATTCATCTCGTGTTTCTAACCACCTGAATTGAAAGCAAATTGAAACTGCAGCATATGAACACGACGAAAAAAACATCTCTTCACGATAGCTTGATTAGATTAAATCCCAGAGCTTTGTCGAGCAAAAACGAGGGGAGTTAAATCTTACCAATTATTTCAGCCATTTTTGCAGACGCCAATTCTTAATTGGCTGGATCAACACGGATGAATGCCCTAAAATATAGCACGAAGGTCAGAAAATTCCCCAATCCAAAGAGTCCGCTGGGCAAATGTTAAAGTCAAACTGTCATAAACTTGTCAAATAGCCCGATAGCAAAAGCTAATTATTAGACAGCTAAAGTATAAACAGTAAAGACATACTGAAGAGAATAGCGCCAGCTAAGGAGGCGTTTAGTAATAGAAGGGAGCTGAGGACGGGGACCTTGGGTACGGATGTGAAGAGGCTGATGAAGAGCTTGAAATGGAGCGTAGCGTTGTATGGGGCAGAAACGTGTACCCTGTGAATGATGGACGAGAATAGGCTGTAGGCATTTGAGATGTTGGTGTGGAGAAGGATGGAGAAGGTTATGTGGGCGGAGAGGAAGACTCATGAGGAAGTGCTTAAGATGGTGGGCGAGGAAATAAAATTTCTTAATGAAATTCGAGGTCAGCAGAGTAGCTGGCTAGAGGATGTAATAAGGGGCGATGGGTTGCTCAACAGTGTGATAGAGGGAAGGATGTTGGACATGCGGGGAAGAGGAAGAAGGAGAATAGGTTTTATGGACGGGATGAAGAAGGGTAGATTGTATGCTGAGGCTAAAAAGGATATACTAGAGGGAGACAGACCCCTGATTGTGTAGAAAACCGGGAGGGGATTCTCTGACATTCAGCAAAGCCTACCTTTACCGGTAGAGTACTAAATAAAAGTATAAACACTATGTCTCAAACACCAAATCCATAGGTGAAAGAATATTGCCTGGGAAATATAATTTTTTCATTTCCTTTAGGCCCTATTTGCTTTTCCAATATGAAAATCAGTGGCGAGTCGCCAAAGATTGAATTCAAGTTGTTAGATACATTCGTAGGACTCATTCAGCGTCTACCAAAAAATATCCACGCGAGGTATCACTAGTTCACGATAGACGGTTTTCCAACCTTTGTGAAAAATCACCCTTTTTATGAGAGTGTCAATAGGACGGGAAGAAGCGGCATTAATTGAAAACATTAGAAAGCAAAAGCAATAACTCTTGACACAGCTGCAGGATTTATTAGCCTCCAGAGACGTGAGTTGTGCACTTGACTAACGATGGGCAATATTTCAGCGCGGATAACCAAATGAAAGAAAATGTATTTCATCTTCACGTTATCGATATTCTGATCACTTCATTTAAGTCTTCTATCGAAGCGCCGTGATCATTATCTCTTCTTCTTCTTCTCAACCCTAAGGTGGGTGGGCACACAAATTCTTTCTTTCCAAAGTTAGTCTCTTGATTTCATATTATCTCCTCCCTTCCGTAATTTCATTCAGATATCCCTGTTTTAGTCTTCCTCTTCCTGCTCGTCCATCCATCACCCATTCCATCAGGGTAGCGACCCAACACGAATACTTAACAGGTGTCCAAAACATCTGTTTTTTCTCTTTTAAATGAAATTTACCAGTGTTCGCTTTTACCCAACTCTTTCCAGAAGATCAAGATATGTAACTCACTCTATCCCATGTAGTTTTAGTTGTCATCTCCAGTACCACAATTTAAAATCTTCCAACTTATTCTTTTCTGCTTTTATTGAAGTCCGTGTTTCTGAGCTGTGTGCACACACACTCCGTAATCAGCTCTTAAAAAATTCACTACGGGTTACGGGTACGGGTGAGACATTTTTTGAAGTCAATAGTTCTCTTCTGGATAAAAGTATGTTTTGCTTGTGCTACCCTGCTTGTCACAACTACTGCACATCTTCCATCAGATGTTATACTACTACCAAGATATTTATATTCAATGCTTTGCATAAGCATATAATGTGAACATACTTTTATAACGCATCGTTTCACAGATTTAGCCTTCCTCAGTCGTCACATATGGTTGCGTGCGATAAATATTGATTAAGAAGTACCAATTGGTTGTATTACACAAGCCACTTCCAAGGAATCACAAGACCGCTGGATATTTTTTTGCATAGAATAATTAAAACAGATTTCTAAGGTAAGCGTTTACCGTTGAGTGTAATAAAATCAATTTTTCAGATATTTATTGCGTTATGACTGGGGATGGAAGGAGAGAAATTTCGTCACAGCTCCGACTGTGATAGCCCTGCCACAGGGTCAAAAAATCATTTATTTTGTCACAGATATGATTTTCATGACAAATTATATCTGTACATCCTGCTAATATTCCGAGAGACGAGTTCAGGTGCAGTTCCAATTCTTGCAGCTAGTTTATTACGCAGGTATTTTTTCCCACGCATTACATAATGCACTGTTACTGATACGTGACCATTTTTTTGGAGAGAGAGTTCACATGGCAGAAAATAAATAGTCATTACCATCTTATAAGTTATACATATATTTGTGCACAGAAGTATTAGCGTATGTATATGAATGCTTTCCTCGATTCTTTACTAATCCGCAAGTAACTTTGCATAAAACTTCAACTGCAGAAAAAGTAGGCAAGGAATAGTAAAGGGGAAAATTTTAGTAAAATGAGTAAATTGATTTTTATGACAAACTATATCTGTACATATTCCGAGATATTCCTACTAATATTCCGAGAGACGAGTTCAAGAGTAGTTTGAATTCTTGCAGCTAGTTTATTATGCAGGTATTTTTTTGCCCACGCATTACGTAATGCACTGTTACTGATATGTGACCATTTTTTTGGAGAGAGAGTTCACATGGCAGCAAATAAATAGTCATTACCATTTTTTAAGATGTTCAAATATTTGTGCACAGAAGTATTAGCGTATGGTATGAATGCTTTCCTTGCTAATTCGCAAGTAACTTTGCATAAAAATTTACCAGGAGAAAAAGTAGGCAAGGAGAAGGAAAGGAGTAAATCCTGGCAGTTCATACGCGGATACGGTGGCACATTAAATTGGCCCTGATACGGCCCCAGAAACGATACCTTTCTGAAAAAATAAAAACATGATATTTTCCAGGCAACATTCATTCACCTATAACTTTGGTTTTTCAGACACAGTTTTCACACTTTTGCTTTCTAATAATTATTCCATACTATACCTATTCTATTACCTTTAACTGTATTAACTTGGCAACTATCAACAATTTTATTTATATTAAACTATACCATAATTTTAGTGCACAAATTTAGAATATAAGATACACGTTATGGAAAAACTAGCTTTTCTAGGCGTCATAGTTGGATTCTGTACATTATTTTACGCAGACTTCGAATCAGTTTGCAGAATTACTATTATCACCTTTGGTTTCTGAGATATTCAAGCTCAAATAGACCTAAAAATTGCATTTTGACCCTTTAAGGTCAGAATATCTCAAAACTCTGACGTGAATGCCAATTTTCGTGAGTAGATTCGGATTCAATGCACAACACTACATCGGAAAGGAAAAACCCTTAGCATCAAAAAAGCATATCCTTCTTGGTCTGTGTAATTAAGAATTGCTATCGGGCTATTCGGCAAGTTTATGACAGTTTGACTTTAAATTACGTTTCCACCGAACACCTCAACTATTTCGTTGTGAATTGTGCTTTCCAAGTATTTACGTGGCCACGTATACTCGACAATAGACCAGGCGTCGATTTTAGTCGAACACAGATACCAACCTATCAGAAAATGAGATACATACTAAAGTAGAAGACGTTTTGACTAAACGACAGAAACGTGCGCAATAAAAATTTCTGGTATTTCCGGCAAATATTTTAATAATTATTAAGGCAAGTGGCTGATACTTTGTTACCATCGGAAATATTAAATTTTTACGAATATGACGATGCGAAATCGATCGAATTTCATGAGAAATGGTATCGCACTAAAAATACTTTATATAGGTCTTCCACAATTTTTTTCTCTCCGTACAAAAAATTCATGTTTCAAGTCCGTCAGTAACCGTTACACGTGGAAGATCCTCCGCAGCACAGGTGATATTAGATTTAAAAATTTACCTCTGACCCAAATAGACAACTGTTCTGATGCGAGTGGCGAACTCACGATACCTCGTAAACAATGCCAAGGATGGCGTGAGCAGGTTAACCAAGGAATCCAAAGGACACAAGAAGAAAAGTCAATAAGGTGGCGCGGGAAATGCCGGGTATCGCGAATTGAGGAGAACAGTGGGTACTCCGAATCGACGCAGAGCACGAGGGCAGAGAATACGATGGACGTTTCTTGACGTGACGGAAGCGGATGGTAGCATTCTCTAACCATCTTCAATGTGATGCAGTCTCCTTGAAAGCTACCTAAAGCTTTCCTACTTTTTGTACCAAGAAATTGTTATTTGAAAATTGTATTTTGGAAAGTAAATGCATTATTATCATTATATCATTCAAAATATAGCATCTGATGGTCAAGGAAAACAATGTGAGAGAAGTATATAAGAATCAATGTTTGTTACCATTAAAAGAATTGTATAAATGAGTTAATTTGTGATAACTTCCTTGACAGCAAATTAATAAAGCAACGTGTGATTAATACTGACATGCAACTGCGTCGAATAAATAGGTTGTCTGTACCTAAGTATTTTAACCTCCATGGCAAGAGGTCTTTAGCACATGCAGTCCCAGGGTTGTTAAACAAATTACCTATGTCAATGCATGATATTAATAGCATATCTGTTCTTAAAAAACCACTAAAAGAGTGGCTCTTAGGCTAACATTGTTAAGCTCTTAATTGTCCAAAACGCTACAAAAAAATATTTTTTAACTAAAGGCACCTGCTGACAAGCCGCTTTGGCTTAGCAGGACCTCAACTGCACTATTATTCTTTTTTTCATTATTGATAGAATATAATATCTTTGTGATGCACCAAAGCATTGTAAACTTGGAACCTGCTGATAAGCTTCAGCTTAGCAGGACCATGCTGGATAAAATCAACCATAATGACCAGAAAATGAAAGTATACTTGTAACTGTGTAATTTGTAATACTTTTATAACCCATCCAAAGGGAAACTACAGCATGTAAGCTATTTGTAAAAAAAACTCAAACCAACCTAAATAAGCAAATCTCACAGTTACTGTCCAAAGAACGCACTCCATCGATAAAAGCTAGCATTCAATAATACCCGACTCAATTTGAAGAATTAAGATCATCTTTTCGCTCTCTTGACCATTATCTTCAAGCCAAAATAATAATATGTACGAATATTTACTAAAAATATTTATCTCTAATATATGAATTTGTCCCACGAAAATATTGATATCTGGTATTAAAATACTGTTGCCTTATAATAAATCCTGTACGCAATTACTATGTAACACAACGAGAAAAATTTGTAGTTGGTTTGTTACCTTTTTTTGCAGCGCAATTGAAATGCTATTATGCTGTAAGACATGAATACTTTATAAAGTTTTTTTATTTAGCAAACGACAATGGATGCAATTAGCGGAAGACAGCCTCCCCACAGGTATGTGACCTTTTATGCTACCTAAAGCTCCTGAAAAATTGTAAAACTTTTTTGTAATTACATTTGTGTAGTAATAAATGTGTTATTATTATTACATTATAATCTACCATGGTGGCCAGAAGTTGACGGCGCTGTCAACGGGCTATGGACGAACCGTGCCAAAGTCTTAAGGCGACGCATCACACCCGCTCTGCCGGTCGACTTCGTCATGATTTACAGACCCAATTAATCGTTAAAAAATATGTAAATGACTTTAAATTTTCATAATATAAATAATTTTTTATATCTATTCCCTCTATTTCTCCTTCAATTATGTTATCCACATTATTGTGCCTTAGGGCCTCTGTTGTACCTCTTTGTGCCTCATCCATCTGGTTCTTATCTTCTTTTACGTGTTCCATAGGGTCCTTCCCTCTTCTATTCTTCGGTAAACTTCATCACTTCTTTTCTTTTCCGCCAATTTTATCTTCACAATACTCCTCCAGCACCAGGCTTCGAGACATCTAGTCTATTCTGGACTGCATTTCCAATGTTACATCATTCCGATACATAGCCACAATCATCACCATAGGTCGTTTAATCCCAAGATGGATAAATGCCTCCCTCCAAACATCCCTATCAATATCCTCATCTACACGGACCCATTGTGTCTCTAGGTGTGTCCAATCTATCTGGTTCTTCTTTTCTGTATAGTGTTCCACATGTCCATTTCCTTTTCTAGTTTTCTGTACTTCTAAATTTCTAATTTTTTCCATCCATTTTATCTTCAGCATACTCCTCCAGCACCAGGTTTCAAAGTCGTCTAGTGTATTCTGGTTTAAATTTTCAATGATCCATGCTTCCGATCCATAGAGTGCCACGCTTCACACGAGTTTTTTCACATTCTGTTTCCTCTTTTGTCCTCCAATCTTTGCTGAGCTCAGCTGCTGTCTTTTAACCATGAACGGTTTCTTAGCTTAGGCTATTCTTCGCATAATATTCGTTGTACTTCTACCGTCCGTTCTACTTGGTGATGGAGCAGCTGGAGAAATCTATTTCATTTTTAATATAAATAAAATTTAATTTCCAGATTGTAAGAACAATAATAATTATATCTCCACCAAGTGCCCAAGAGGTTCAATGTTTCTTTAAGGATATATGCAAAAAACGGACAACCCTCTCAAGGATGGCACTCCAACCGCGGTCCTCGGAAAGGAGTTTTGTGACCACCACCAATAACATGTGGATGGATCTCTTTCAGACGCGGAGGTTAACATAAAGAAAGCCATCCCTCGCAAAAAGAAGTTTTCCTCTAGAGAAATTGAGGTCATGAGCAATTTCAGATGGAGAAGTTTACGCCCATCCACAGTTACCTTGCCAGAATCTTCATTTCTTAAGTAGTAAAAAATAATAACGAAATAATTGAAATATTCCCATACAAACAAATGAAGTAGATTCATAAGAAAAAACTTGCCGAGAATAGAAAAATAAAACAACGGGTTCTGCTGATGAAAAACCTATAGTTTTCCGGAGAAATGTAATGATGTACCACCTTAAACGACTCTCTGATACTAATTTTGCATTAATATAAGCAGGAACGGTTTATTTTTAGGATAATATTCTCAATCGTTATGTAAGTGAAACTTGTGTAGCCTCGTTCGGAGCACTGGGGTGTCGAGCGAGTTGCATAAATACCAAATCAGCTAAACTTTCTGAGGCTTCTTGGTGGCAGACATTTTTATGCAGAAAATTGACAATTTTTGATATAAATAGTCAAGATTGGCGATTTATTTATGATACGGTGAGATAATTTTCCTTCAGCAATGATCAGTTTCAGAATAATTTCAAGATTCAAGATTTCAAGTTCAGTTGACATTTAGCCTTGTAGCCAATTTCAAAACACGTCCAATACCGTTTTGGGAAGAGAATCACGTGAGTGCAGAATCCATGACGGTGGTTAATGCGTTAATCATTCGATCGTCACAAAAATGTTTTACTTTATTTTTGCGCCCAGTCAGTATGTTTCAACTGCGCAGCTACATTGGACGGACTTGCAACATTCAATCTCATGTAAGCCAGGTATGGCATGTTTCAATTTCGCTGAAATTGGGAAAGATACGCTATATAGGTCCTTCTCTCCAACTCATGGCGGCTTACCATGAGTGCGCTGGCGTGTCTCTCACATTTCCAGCCAATCACAGTAGAGCTCCATGCCATGCATTGGGGAAGGAACTAAGTCTCTCTCTGACTGCCGTGGAGTTAAATTCGGTCTGGGATCGTCTGTGTTGCCAAATTTACTGCGTGAGAATTGCCAACCATGATTGCCTACGTGCATTTATTTGCAAGAGTTGACAACACTTTCGGCCGCCGGGAGCCTGAAACTAAGGTAGAAGAGGAAATTCCCGCGATTGGTCACACCCTCTGCAACGTCCACCCGATATGATGTTGGGAAATGGGTGAAACCTCAGAAGGAAACATTTCGTCAACAGTTATTTTTGGAAATATGAACAAAGTAAAATAACATAGGCCCCTGATGTCATTTGCACCATTGATCATCCGTCAACACATAAACATTTACAATGTCCCGAACATTTCCCGGTCCAGACCGAACTTTTCTCGCGGCAATTTCATCGCATTTCACCTACTATGTTAGGATATTTTCACATGGCCAAGAACAGCATAAGTGTTGGTTATGGATACTTTCACTAGGGTGTGACTTCTTTAAAGCCTTCTTTTCTCTTGCATTACTATGTTTGATGGACCGCAAGGGCCTAAGGTCTAGTTCCCTTGTACTCACCAAAATTGCCACGAGTATTATGAAGTCTGGATAGCGTAGTGCCTGCGTATTGCTCCGACAAACCAAAGGTCCTTGGTTAGATTCCTGGTCCAGACCGAATTTTCCTCATGTGAATGTCATCGTATTTCAACTGCTATGTTAGAATATTCACGCTATTCCCACAAAGCCATCTCAAAGGTGTGTGATAAGAATAATAATAAAGTTTGCTACGGGTACAATACCCCTAAGAGCACCAATAATACAATATGTGGTGAGCACATTTGATACACGAAAATACAATACATCGAGATAGAATGAAATATAACCAAGTATTTCACATAGATTTTTAACAACAAAACTTCAATAAAGTAGTGTGATATGGAGCGACGAAGTACGCCAGGTATAACCCACCGTCAAACACAACCATTTTTTGTCTTATTGGTTAAAAAAAAATAAGTTCTGTCAAGTAAAGCGCGTTAGCATTCTTGTTACCAGTCCATTATAAGATACTGCGGCTAAAACTGCTATAAAATTCACAGTTGAAGTTACACCAACTCACAAGTGATTAATTAAATATGAGTAATTCCTATACACACATATCGAAATAAAATTAGAAGCCTGTAAATAAATTATGGATTAAATAATTGGGTTACCGCAGAAAAGGACAAAATATATTCAAATTTTTTGTCTCAAACCCCACAAATATTATGTGTCTTATTGGTTTTAAAAAATTTGTTATGTTAAGTAAAGGGTGTAGGCATTCTTGTTACCGGCTCATTGTAAGCTATTGCGGCTTAAAATGCGCCAAAATTCTAGGTTAAAGTTACACTAACTCACAAGAGAATGATTAAATATGAGTAATTACTATACACACATAAAAAACTAGAATCCTGCAGACAAGTTATGGACTAAAAAATCGAGTTACCGCCGAAAAGGACAAAATATGTTCAGATCTTTCTTCTCAAACCCCACAGTATCCATCAAATCAACGCGCAAAAACAGAAATCACATTTTCTAATTATATTCTTTTTTACGGACGGCAAAACAAAATTTTTCCCTCACTCGCAGAATAGCATGGGCTGGCATTCCCCAAATTAATGCAATCCCATTTAAATTAAAAACAAATAGACATAACAACTAAAAATATTTCATTTTCCCATTCTCTCTAAATAATTACGACTTGTCTCTAATTTAATTGCCAAGGAGTCCACTTTAACCGTCGGTAAAAACGGCTGCTCCGATAAAATTGTAGATGTATTCAAACTCTGACGAACATATCCATTAAAATCTCACGCAATGCTGGAGGACGAGCCACCTTATTTGGAGAACGGCACGACACGCTAAAATAGAAATGAAAGAGGAATTCCCTTTTTGAGAGGAAGAAAGCTAAGAGATCGATTATGGTCGAGACAATATAGCAGCGACACAGACAAAGAGAAACAGAAGGAAAATGGAAAAAACGGCTTTCTGAACGAGTGAAAGGAAGTCAGAATGGCTGAAGAACGAGAAAAAGGAGAGAGACCGGTGGGAGAAAGCACGAGAAGCAGAAGACTATACGGGAAGGGGAGTCCGTATCAATATTTGCACATAGCTAATTAGACCTCGTCAGCGGTTTCTCTCGACTCACCCTCCTTGGTCATATGATCCATCTCTTTTCCCTCTCCCTTCCCCTGCATTCCCGACAGAACTAAAGACTGCGCATGGCCCGGGTCCAAAAGTCGAATTTGAAGAGAAAGCGTCAGAGAAATCCCCACGATGCAACAAAGAGTCCTCCGAGAAACCCGTCACAAGTCATTATTCAGAGGTCGGTTACATAATAAGGAGCTATCACGGAAAATAATAATAATACCCAATTATACAATAAATCCATTGTATAATGTTATTGGTGAAATTGGTCACCCCTGAAGAGACCTGTAACAGAAGCAGCCATCAACTGGTTACGCTGTGCTCGGCAGCGGTTTAATAATAGCATATAAATATATACACAGGCGTTGTAATTTACACAAAAGTGGGCTCAATATAACATAAATTATAACATATAGACTTTATGAATTTAATAACAGAACAGTACAAAGCAAGTAAAAAATTAGGTAATAATGAATGATTGATATGAATATATGAATAAATGATAACATAGTGATATCAATGTGCATGTCATATTCTGGCTACTCAAAGAAAAACGCGTCCTTCATGTATGATGTAAAACAAAATATTACATTACACAATATATATATGTATAACAAAACATTAATTTCCAGCCAAGTTTTTTGGAAAATTGGTTTTCAAACTACTAGTGTTAAACGCAAGAGTGTGTGAAACGAAAAATATTATTTTTCCATAAAATATAACTGCCATTTTATCGGAAAAGTGTAGGTACATAGATTGCGGAAACACCCAGTAAGTTCAATGATAATTATCATATCATATAATTTTTGAGGTATTACAATACTACTGTCAATTGCAAAGTCAAATTGAAATAGTTCATTACAAGTGGCGGCACAAGAGACTCCCATGTCTGGCATAAAAGGGTTTGTTAAAGGTTTATGCGTTGAATAATCTGCATATTTTGTAACCTTGTTTTGATTTTCACAAACTAGGGAATGCCATCAGTGAAAGCAGAATTTTTAAAGCAAGCGAACAAAAAGATGAATTTGGTTTTTGATTTAACTTACGCAGTTTGGTAATTGACAAAACACTAGGAAATAAAGACAAAAGGTCTGTGAGATCGCATTTTCGAGTGAGAAAAAAAGGATGTCTATGGTCACGGGATCAGATCGTGAGTTTAAGGCCGGTATTCATAGTCCTCAATAATCACAGATTCGTTTCAATCTATGATTATATCTCTAATGAATTACTGTTTCTTATTCATAGTCGTCAAAGAATCAGTGATTCGTCAATCGATGATTCTTGAATCAGAGATTCATCAATCTCTGATTAATATGTATTAGTCGTCAAATAATCATTGTTTATAGTTCTAGTATTCATAGTCAAGCAAACTGTAATTATTTGGCCAAATAATCATTGATTCGTGAATTAAGCTCTCGACCGTAATTAATTAGAGTTTTTCTTCGTTGGACGTCGGTAGTTCTGTGAATGTTTACGACATATTCGTGTCTTTACGGTCCAACTGTACAGTTTTATACGGTGCTAAAGGCATAGAATACTCTATATGAACGTCTTGAATTGATTAGGATTATTGATTACCTTGAATTGATTAGGATTTCCGTGCAAAGGAAATTCGTTCGGATATATTGGAGTATGTGATTGCCGATGACGATATACCAGCGTATCACTAAAGACTGCGAAAAACACACATTAGGGGTCCAACAAATCCAAATTACTCACATGGGGAGACTACGTACCCTGACTCGCCGATCTGAATGCCGTATTTACTATGTCGTGCACGAGGTCAAATGCTAGTCCGCCTTGGACTTCGTCAAACGTATCCTAGTTGTACTGTAATTAATCAGTTTATAATAAGAAATATCCGCCCTTAGTATAAAAAAGCCGGGAAAATTTATTCTCGCAAGCTTGTTCCGGAGCCTCACATCACGTCTCAATTACCCCCAAAGCCACTTTGCCTATAAGTTTTATTATCACACATTTCAATATTGGATTGTTTGGTGTAGTGGTTAGCGCCGTGAATTCGTACGTGAAGGTCAGGCGGTTCGAGACCCCCGGCGAAGACTTTTTTTTCCATCTAATACATTCACAACCAGAGAGAAATTTTTCCTCCGAGTTACATGTCATATCATAGGACTTCACCTCGCCTTTTTTCTCGTGATACTTTCCACAAAATTCGTACTCCAGGGTGAATCTTTAATGTCAATGGCCTCACTGGGGTCTGGTGATGGACCACTTATGATATACGTCAATCTATTTAAAATCCGTTATCTAACTTGCTGTAACAATAGACATGAGTGTTGACAGACGAAGAGTTTAATAGAGGGTACCGATTCTCAAAACCCGTAGTGATAGAGTATATTCTTCTTAGAACTAATGTTCATATATCGACACTTTCCGCGAGGACTGACAGTTCCTCTTGTGCTACTGTGGCTCATTGCTTTGAGATTTTACCTACGCTTAGGCATCAATATTGAATTGTTGAAATCATATTACAAGTTTAAAAAAATATATCACAGCAGTTTTTAATCGCGCAGTATTTTACAAAATCTTCATGCTGAATTTAACATCGGCCGAAATTGCCATGAATGTTTTACTCGTAAGCCATCATCAATTGCTACTAATTATATTTCAAATTTTCTTTATCGGTAATGATCAGTTATAAATACTGCTACTGCTACTCTTCGTCTTCTTTGGTGTTTTACGTACATATGTAGGGATTGCTAGTTCTGTTTCGCAGCCAACGGTGTCCAGAACTGTAAAACATATAACTTATCTTTTAGCCGTCCAAATAGTTGACACCATCAGACCGTCTATTTCTTATGATGTTCAGGCGACGAATAGGTGCCTCGGGTGTCTCTTTGTGACAATAGAAAAAAGACGAGACCACTCTTATGGTCGGACAATTCCTGACGTTAAACAGCACACGCTACATCATCAACACTTGCCGGAATACGAGATTACTGTTTGTTGATTTTCCCTAGCAACGCCTTCATTGACGTCGAATATTCATAAGAAATAATTCTAATGTAGGCACAGCTAATTAATTTTTATCAAAAAAACATTGCCAATCCATTTTTCATTTTCTTTTTCAATATGCAATTAATAAAACTACAAACTCAACTTGAATAAAAATTTAACGATACCCACAAAATGTTTTGCCTCTTCAATTTCTCATACCACTCAAAAATAAACATACATCCAATCTGTAATTCACCAATTACAGATTATCCCAAATAATTAGAGATTCATGAATCAGTGATTCATGAATTGGAGATTGTTTTCTGTCTATGAATACATAAATCAAATAATCAATGATTGACGAATAATCGTTGATTCAGCAATCATTGATTATTTATCCCGTATGAATACTGGCCTAAGAGTGTAGGTGAGGAGTGTCAATGTCACTGGAATGACACTGATGAATCTTATACCACACAACCCAGAGGTGAAAATGTGACGGGAAGGAGAAAAATGCAAGGGAGGACGACATCGTCCTCATGTTAGTTACAACGAAATTTTAACTTATTTGAGAATTTACGTAATACCACTCCAAACCGTGAAGGATTTTCGAAAAACTGCGTTTATGCGCATTTCCATAGGTTACTTATTGCATAATACTTATTTTGTGTAATGAGTCTTGAGCGTTAAATATAGAACATTAAATTTAACGGAAGTATAAATTTTCCCTCTATTTCCATACGTAATCGTACAAATGTTCTCTTTATGGCTGAAAGAAAATAATTAGGAAATTAATGGGGTAATTTATCGTTTATTATTGGATAAGCTACCGTTTAAGTTAAATTTAGATATAAGTAAGCGACCACCCTCCAGATTTTAGCAAATGGATGGCCCATTCTACCGGTAATATTTCTTTCTTCATCTCTGAAAACATCCTAACTCTCTTAAATCCGTTCATAAAAAAATGATTACGTGATTAATGTTCAGATCGAGTAAGACTCGATGCACTATGGAAAAATAATATCATATCCAGAAGTAAAATCGTACTAAATTTCAAATAGATCGCCTTTCGGGCGTTTTCACAATCACATGAACAACCCACCTCTACACTTACAGAGATACAGAGCGATAAATTTAAGTCTGCGGGAAAAATACCCTCCCACACGAGCTGATTTTCAATCCATTAGGCATCCGAACTGTAAATGCGACATCTAAAAATTAAAAACTTATCAAAATAAATATACCCGCAAGGAAAAAGTAAAACGTTGGAAATCCGACGAGCTTGTTCAATTGAGAATGCTTTCATGATAATGCATTTATGGAGTGAAGCGCTCGAATTCATCAATTACAGAGCGAGAAAATCAATCTCTATGTTCGTTTAAAAGGTGGTCGATACCCACTTTCATTGTGCTCATAGTAAGAGAATGAGATTTTCACGGCAAGTGCGGGCCTTAACACCAATTTTTATTGCGAAAAGAGTGCGATTTTGAGAGTTGGATAAAGTGATTAACGTTGACTGATGAATTTCATAGAAGCAACAAGTTTTTTGAAACTTAATATTTTTGCCTACTACTGTACTTTAATACGAGGCATAAAAATTCTATTTCAGTTAAAAGATTAATTGAAAATTCCGTGAAAAGCAATTGAATTTTGACTCCCCCGCATGAATTTTGATTCCCCGTGTGACCATCCACGGGGGAGGTTAAAGAGTCAAAAGAGGAGCGTGTTGACCGAACTTGAACCCCGTGTTTCCGAATCTAAATCCCAGCTTGGACTTGTAACATTCACACTTAGAATATAGGACTTCACGTAGGTACGTGTATATACGATTTTAACCCTCCCTGTGAGAGTTTACATTGATGGATGACCGAAATGGGACTCAAAATTCCTTTGCTTTCGTGAGTACTTAGGATAAAATCTTTAAGGTAGTTCAAGAAAAATAGCATTTCACCTAGAAATCAATCAATTCTGTCTAATTTCAAATAAAAATATCTCACCCTTCCAATTACATCAAAATATCAGTCCCTTATCTAATTATTTCCCGAGATTTCGGACGAAAAATACATGCTCTTTTACATGAGAAATGCAACATGCATGCCCTCCAGAAACCCTAATCGAAAAAACTGAGAAATGGCTAACACCTAGTACTCGTAAAAAATTAGTAGACTGTGGTTTTTCTGTTTTCTCCTCTATTTTTGAAAATAAATCATATAGTCACCCGGCTAATTTTTTAAGGGTTGTAAAAAGCCATCCGTTATGAAGAACTCGTAAACGTACCACGTGAAGAAAATGAGTTATTTTAAAGACTTATACACATACTTTTATTTAATTACATAGAATATGAGTCACATAAAAGTATGTTACTGCACCATAAATAATGCAACATTTAATTCAAGATTTCCACAGGTATTGGTTTTAAATATATAATTCGAATACGATCTTCATTATGGGTAGGGATCTATATTTCTCAAACTACCTTCACATAAATATACTCGTCAATTTGGCTGTTCTAATTTATAAAATTGCGAGGCATATTAATCATAAGGGAATGCATGAAAGACGATATTCTTGCAGTGTCCTTTCCAAAAATGCCGTCCAAAATAATGAACTGAGAAGAATTTCCACAGATTCAGGCGAGATATCGAGGAAGTTCGTCACATGTCTTGTACCTGATGGTGGCTCTGGAGTTTCCCAAATTCGACTTCGAACCGTGCTTCAAAGGGATATTTATTATAATCAGCATAAAAATTTATAGGATGAATATCAAATTTATCCAAAAGTTTTTCAGAATTTGTATAATTGTACCTGATTATGGCTCTGTGAGTTGAAACGCGTCATACGCAACAAAATATCTTGTGGAATAGTGCAATTGTTGTTTCTGTTTTAATAAACTGAGAAGAAGGTGGTGCACCAAAGCAGTAATTAAAAAACTCTCACACTGAATAACATGATAAACGTTGGAAACATGTCATTCTGCTGTCAATAGAATAATTTCGTGATATCGCGCTTGGATCACGCTCATTTCCTCACATTACTGGTAATTATTTCATTCCAGATGCCACCATATCCGGAGGCATACTAAATCAAATAAAAATTACCATATAAACGATTTGTTTAGAAATGGTCGCCTCAACCTCTTGCGTCTAAAAACCTTCACTTCTTCGTACCTTTGCAGATAAAAATACATAAATATAACGCCATCTACATCATGAAAACTTATGTAGAAAGAGCTATTATTTGTTAACACTCTCACATAAAGGAACAGAACAACGGAAAATAAAATTTCATAACAACAGCTGCTTTCTAAATATACGTGTATTATTAGTGCATTGACTGCAGTTGTAGAGTGAAGACAGCTCGCAAGATATTTTGTTCCATTCCTTCAGAAATTTTTGGATTAAGGAGCAAGAAATTAAGGATTAGCGTGTTGCGTATTTTAATTATGCGTTCACCTATTATTATCTATTAATTTTAAATGAATTTGCCAAAGAATTCTTAAATAATTTGACTTCAGAGGTCTGTAAATATATTCCTATATGCAGAACTTTATACTTCCGGGAGAACTTATAACACAGGAAGATCAAGGGACATTGATTTATATACTTTACGTTAAAAATATTTTTTTAAATCACTAAATATGAAACGAAATTTCAAGCAACGATCACATCCAATAAGAGAGCCGATGGTAAAACGTTATTTTGTGAGTGGGCATGAAAAAAGACAATCGGAACAACTTCAAGGCTCAAATTAAAGAAAATACTCGTTACCAGAAAGTACGTTTTCATGTTAAAAAATGTTGAAATTATTACATGTTTGAATAATATCTAAAGTAAATATTGAATGTATAAAATCAAGTGACCTTTCCCCCATCGCCGATATAAAAAATCAATTTGAATTATTCATGCTGCCCGTAAAAATCAGAATTCGACGCTTTATAACAGAAAAGAGACGAAATTCCGCATATTTTTGCTTGATAAAAGGACGTCAGAGCAAATAGTAGATTTCTGCCAGCATTCAAATATGGACCAATTCTAGATCTAGAAATAACTCCGAAATTTGAGTCAAAACCAAACGTTGGAACTCAGACCAGGAAATGGAATTATCTTCTTTCATCCTTGTGTATTTATCATAGACTAGCACCAGAAGACTTAAAAACGATTGCACATCATAGAAGTACAAGTAAACTTTTCAGGCTTAACTTTTTGGAAAAGTGATACACGGAATAAAATCTTGCTTCTTAGTTTCAACACTAGTTTATTAATATCGATAATGGTTTCGACAATTTACGTAATCGTCAAATTAAAATTCCTTTCTTTCGTTGACTATGCTTACAAAAATCCATTTAGGAATGACTTTCTTTCCACCCTCCACTCCTTCCAAAAAAACCCCTCTCGTTTTCTTGCCACACCCTCTCTCTATCGCCTCCCATAGCCTTCACCGGTTTGTGATTATATACAAACAAAGAAATAAAGGATTTGTATCTTGACGATAACGTAATTTGTCGAAATCATAGTCAGTATTAATAAAAAGTGTGAAAATGCAGAGAAATATTTAATTCCACATGCGATACATTTCTCAATTAAAGCTATCCAAAAACCTGAGGAGTTATATTTTTGAAAATACGCACCGTTTCACCTTTTGCTATTGTACCAATTATATCAAGGCGATCCACAGGTAGAAAAATCATACTCGCAGTAATGATTCAAACCTCAATAGGAATTAAAATGTATATTATATTACCAAGAGCATAATACTCATTGATATTTTTATGGTACCTACTTAAATAAATATAATACTAATGACTTGCTCGACTAGATATTTGACCTAATCCTTAATTAAAACATTCTTTCAAACTTACAAAATTAGCTTCATAGATCCATCCGCCAATCTATATAAAACCAATCTGAAACCTTCAACAAGAGTGAGTATCCGGAATTTTTAAGGTACGTAAGACATGAATATGTCACTTTGTCAAATTCAACTTCGAACCATGCTTTTAAGGGATATTATTTATAATCAGCAGGAAAATTCATAAGATAAATATCAAATTCATCCCTAAGATTTTCAGACAGGCACTGAAGTCAATAAATAAAATATAATGCCGTCTCCATATACTCCAAGTCCTTTGAGAAAAAGAGCTTTATTCTGTTGACAAACCATGGCAACAGTTTTTCATGCAACCGCCAAATTGATGGGGGTCACTTTGAAATATCTAAAGAATCATTTTTTTGTGTCATTTCATTGGAATCCACGAAATGAAACTCCTATTTCAATATTTCAAATCGAGCAGAAAATATACAGCTTACTCTGACCCAGGGAACAAAGCGACAAATTTTTAACTTACGAGTAACTCGTAATTTTTACTTATCTAGGAAGCAGAAGCACCAAACAAATGCATAATACCAAAAATATAAGAATTGATTCATTTATTTCTACACGTGATGTTTATATTTTATTAACCTTAATATGTATTCAAATGTCTAAATAAATTCCAGGAGCGTAACACTCATTGATATAATTATAATACTTCAATAAATAAAATGCAAACATAAAGCGGTAAAAACAGAAGGGATAGTATCAGATAAGTAAAAGTTGGTTTTATTTTTGTAAATGGTTAAAAAATGGATTCAATCATACGAATTTATCAATTTTTTAAATTGTACTTATTATAATTTGATGGAGTATAAAACTTGAATATATGTATAATAAATGATATGTTACAAAAAAACTGGAAAAATAAATGATTTATCGCCGATTGAAGCTCCATTCAGCAAAAAAATATTTTTTATCACAGATATGGGACATACTTTCAGTGGAAGCTAATGAACTATTACCATCATCTCAGATGTAAAAGACCATGCCCGTTCAGCCAGGAGCCCGGATTCCTACCATAATGACATATAATCTATACAATATACTGTACAGTTTGCTGAGAGAAACAGCAAGGTTCTCCATCACAGTTATCCTTGGTCATGTCCTTTTCATAGGTGTTCTGTTTTATATAAAATTACTGCCCACGTGAATCATTATTGAGATGTTCTTCGTCAAACTGCTAAACTAATCAAGAGCAAGGATGCACGATGCATGCGAAAATCCAGTTAACTCATTCTCCGAGCCTTTTCAATGTTCTTGTCTCACGTATTCTCCTCAAATATTCTATTTTATTTCAGGCTACCCTTGTCATCAGCGGTAACTTACTAAAAATCATTCAAGTAAAATAAAAATTCAATTAAAGACCCCAATCCAAGTTTTTTTCTCCTGATTCATAAATTTGTAACTATAATAATCAACCGATTATTATAATGAAAATATATTTACCACGCTCACAGCATTTTACTTGGTTCGATCATCTCGATTCAACTGTTGCCATGACATTTTTCACCGTTTTTATGGGTAAAAACTACACTGCCATAACTTTCTCATCACAACCAGTGTAGTTATAGAGGCGTATGCTTTGTTGCATAGCAATGGAATTCAGTCTTTCCGCTAAGGTAGTTTCATAGCAGAAATAATATCATTAGAGACAAGAAATGTGGAATTATAAACTGAAATACCAAAGGCCCGAAACATATTTATTTAAACGTAAATCATCTTTCCATATTGATTTCAAAGCGATTTAAAAAAGTGGATTATTCATGATCGAGGGCCATAAATATTTGAAGACTCAACGTAAAAAGCGTTCAGCTCAAAATGACTTTTACTCAGTCGTATATTTTTTCCGAATTCCGCAATCATCCAACTA
Organism: Ceriagrion tenellum; assembly: GCA_963169105.1. Classification (NCBI taxonomy): domain Eukaryota; kingdom Metazoa; phylum Arthropoda; class Insecta; order Odonata; family Coenagrionidae; genus Ceriagrion; species Ceriagrion tenellum. The sequence goes on from OY720644.1 coordinate 53,913,271, forward strand.
TTTAGATCAAAGATAATGAAGAGGATAAATGATATTGCATTACCTGGAGCATCGCGGTCCACGTTACGGAAAATTTATTTTATTTCGAAGCGCAAAACAAATACGTTTGTAAGCCATCGGCTTTGATATGTACGGTATCATTACTTTGGCGATTTCTTTATCATAGGAAATCAAAAAAGGAATTCCACCTCGGTGAACAACCACTGGCGAGTCCTACCATCAATAAAAAAGGCAATGTGAATACACTCCTTTAATGATGTGGGAAACATATTCTGGGGGTACTGTATACACAAATGATTTTTACCTCTCAAGCCCTAACGAACAGTGAGCACGTACATTAACTCAAAATAAAACATGGGTTAATTTAGATCAAAAGTACCATCACATGTATATAAAGAAGTACAAAGGAGATCAAACGTAGAATATTCGAAGCTATGAAATCGTTCACGATGTAAAGGCAGCTTCTGTGGTCAAAAAAGAAAGCACTATGAACGTGGACATGAATGAACAGTGTGAAAACAGTCGAGTGGCACTCATAAGGATTAGAAACATTTGAAAATAAGACCAGGAAATATTATAAACATTCAAAATCTTGTGTTGAAGGAGGATGCAGAACATCAAATGGACAGGAAAAACTAGAAAAAAAAAGAAATTTACCAAAGCGTAGAAGGACCGCATGGAACACTACACTGAAAAAGAGAACCCAATGAATGATGCTCCGTGGAGCAATGGGTCTGTGAGGATGTAACTGCAAAATATATAGAGGGTAAAGTCCCAAATAGAACACGACGAGATGAATAAAAACACCAAATAACAAGGAAAGCACATAATAAGAACTACCAGAGAGTAGGGAGCTAGCACTAAACAGAGGGGGTGGCGGGCAGTAGCCAACGAATCATAGGACGATAAATGAATTTAGATTAGTTTGAGTTGCCTCATAGCGACATTGGAACAAGTGAATTCCTTTACCTTTATTGGAAGAACCATCACGTGGGACGGAAGAAGTACATCGGATATCATACGAAGAATTGCTCAAGTTAAGAAAGGGTTCATGATTAACATAACCCTGCTGTGTTCAAAGAAGATAGGACCTCAAACAGGAAACCCGTGCGTAAAAAATAGATTGGAGCGTGGCACTTATTATATCGGAATCATGGCCCATTGGAAATGCAGACCAGAATTTACTAGACGACTTTGGAACCTGGTGCAGTAGACGACTTTGGAACCTGGTGCAGTAGATGTATTCCGATGGCAAAATGGACGGACAGAATAATAGATGAAAAAGTATACAGAAAATTAGAACAGGAAAGGGCTAAATGGAACACAATACTGGAAAGAAAAACCAGGTGGATTGAACACTCCTTGAGGAACAATAAGTTCGTGAAGAACATAATTGAAGGAAAAATATAGGGAAAGGTCCCCAGAAGAAGATCCAGAAATAAGTTCATGCATTAAATAAAGAGGAAGAAAGTACGAAGGAAGATCTACTAGGAAGTAAAGGAACTAGCAATTGATAGGGATGGTTAGAGGGAGGCAGTTAACCAATCTTAGGATTAAACGACCTATGACGATGATAGTGGCTTTCATAACTTGTTGAAAAATAAATCCAATTAAATATCAGGTATAGGTCCGAGTTAGTGATTCAAACAATCATCCTTCGCCAACGTTTCGGAATTTAATAATTTCCATCTTCAGGGCTACATACAAAGAAAAATGTGAAGGTACAACAATATAAATCTGACACAATAACGTCAATATAATTTATTGCTGTACCCTCACATTTTTCTGTGCATGAAGCCCTGAAGATGGAAATTATTAAATTCCGAAACGTTGGCGAAGGATGATTGTTTGAATCACTAACTCGGACCTATACTTGACATTTAACTGGATTTATAAAACAAGAGGTCAATAGCAGAATATTGGTGAAAATACCTTAAATACAGAAAGCTAAAAATAAAAAAAAAATACTTTTCATTACATGAGGAGTCTAAATAAAGTATGGTGTTAAAAATAAAATTAATTTTGGCAAGGATATTTTTCCCACCTAGTCACGTCACTGCCAAGAATATGACTTTCTTATCATTTTCTGGACTGAGATTTATGAGATGGAGAGATCATGGCATCCTGAAAGAAAACTTACGGCCTCGGTGTTAGTGGAATAAATAGTATTAAGTATTTGGTAAATAAGTAGTCTTAAGTATTGCTAACGACAATGTGTTCGAGTACTGTATCTGAAAATTTGGCCGATGAATGAATCCTAGATCCCATTGCAAAAAAACCACAAATCGAGAAAATGCCAACCCTTGAAGCAAGAGAAATTCACCAAAACTATTCCATTTAGAGGCAGGATCACGGTGAGAGTATGGTGTGGGCAGTAAATGGGGAGTAAGGGGGTACGAATTCGGAGGGCGGGTGTGTGAAGGAAGCGCGGAGGCCTTAAGGGGCGCGGCCGGGCAGAGGAGGTGCAGACGGAAGGACGCCGATCGATACATAAATATACCTACACACCCCACCCACGGGTTGGTCAGACCCTTTACTGACGGGAACCTTGTTTCACGGAATTTAGAATAATCATCCAACTCCTACACACGTGTGTATGTCATCCTTAAAGCCATCAACAGTGCGTGTGGCGAGGGGTTTGGAATTCTTGCCAAAATTGTTTTGAATCGTGTACTTTCTACGAACTTCGGTACGACGCAGTGGATGTTGTTTTAACCCTGCCTCGTCTTCCGCTTCCATTGAGTCCATATGCTTCATCCGCCTGTCTAAATTGCTTGTTTCCCCTAAACCTTTGTCTGTCGTTTCCCTTGACATGATTCCTCTCAATACAACAATGTATTTGTGTTTGCGCAAAATCTTATCCTCATCGCGGAGGGAAACCATGGATATCGGCGGTCTGAAACAATATGTCGGGTGACTAGTAAATTCAAATGTTGACTTAGTCATGTTTTTCACGAATATCCCATGAAAAGTAACGAAAAAAATGCGTTTGTGCCGTAAAGAAAAATCATTTTGCCATGATAAGTGACACTGAACAGTGACACTACCGATCAACAAGGAGTAGCCGCAGTGCTGTAAAAGAATCGGTAGCTACAGACCAAATGCTATGCATATGCATGTATGCCTGGCGAAGAGCAAATTCAAACATGTAGACTCAGTCATGCTTCTCACGAATATCCCATGAACACTTACGAAAAACAAATCGCGGTTGTGCCTGAAAGAAACTGAGATTTATCGTGCAAATGGTATGAAGGTTTTCCGATGAAAAAAGAAAGAGAGATACTATTTTTCGCTGGTTAGGCTTGTTCTCAGATGCGCTGCGAGCATTTGGAATCCTGCGCCGAAAAACTTGGTTCTCGAAGCAACAAAATACTGTGGAAAGGCGAATTCTTCGTTAAAAGCAACTACGAGCGAAGAGTGACAGCGACACAACTGATCGAAGGACTAGGCGCAGTACTGTTAAAGACTCAAGAGGCTACAGACCGTATGGTATACATATGAATATATACTGGGAGATAAGCAAATCCAAACATTAAATTTAGCGTATCAGGCGACATCTGGTGGAAATGGAGTACAGATGCCATGTTCTAACAATAAAAGTTTTTGTTCACTTTCCACAACAATTTTATTTCACCGACCAAGGTTTCGACATGAACTATGTCGAAAACCTTGGTCGGATATGTCGACAACCTTGGTCGGCTTGGTGACCTACACCTTGAAAATGACATAGTTAATGTCGAAACCTTTGTCGGTGAAATAAATTACCTTTGGAAAGTAAACAAAAAATTTTATTATGAAATACAAACAAGTTGACTCGCCAGTTATGTTACTCACATAACACATAACAAATACGAAAAATTCGCGGTTGTGCCGAAAAGAAACAAGGATATACCATGCTAATATTAAGAAGGTTCTCCGATGAAAAAGCGAAAGATGTAAGTTTATGGTGACGTGAATTAAGGAAGGAGAAATGGTGACGTGAATTAAGGAAGTGTATATCATGGAGTTCATTTTTTATTGTAGTCTTTTACTGTGCGCGGGAAGAACGAGTTTGTGTACCTAACTGTTCGGCAATGTATTTCTATTATTTTATCGCTTCTGTCAGACCTAGAAATGTAGTGAGGCGTCATGATAATATTCTCTGCGTCGCTCTGAAATATATCAGTTCTGAATTTCTCAAGCAAGCTGAGCCTGGCGTGTAGTCGCTGAGAGTTTAGGGGCTCCCACCTAAATCCCTCTAAAAGTTGTCTACATCTACATACTACCCCGCGAGCCGCCGCATGGGCGTGTGACAGGGGGGGGGGGCGGTAGGTCACCAACCGTGTAACGTCCGGAGTGTCTAAATTGTGTATTGTGTCGTCCTTAGTGAATGCACTTTCGAAGTAGTGGTTTAATGAGTTGGCTTTATCGACGCTGTTGTTGACCATTTTGCCGTTTGTATCCAATAAAGGCTACTGTCGAAGATTCACCCTGGAGCTCTCTCGCGTAAGACCAGAATGACTTGGGGTTTTCATATATTAATTCGCCTAGGAATTTTTTCTTGAAGTTTCGTAAACTTGTGCGCATGATTTTCTTAGTTTTTGAGCGTTGGGAAACGTAAATTTCTCTCGCCGCAAGTTCTATTGTTTTGTCACAAGACTTGATAGAATTTTTATATAGGTTGTGTAATTGCCTTTGCCTCCTGAGCTCTCGCCTTACTTCGTGGTTATACCAACGAGGTTCTTTACTATCACGTTTGAATTGGTGTGGAATATATTTATCGATTCCTTTACTTAGTATTTCCAAAAAATATCAACATGATTCTTCGGTGCTCTCATCCTTCATTGTGGCTACGAATTTCGTGAAAGAGGCTTCTAACACCTCTCCAAATTTTATGCAATCGCATTTTTCAAATAAGTAGACTTTCCGTTTAGATTATACAGTGGACTCTACCGTTGCTTTCAAAGTTGTAAAAATACTTTATGATCAATTATGCCTACGAGGATATCGACATGTTTGATAAGTGTAGGGTGACTAACAGCTAAAAGATGTTTTATTACCTCTGTAGGTTCGTTTACAACTTGAGTAGGAGAGTACTGTGAAAGTGAATTAAGTAAGACCTCACTTATATCACGCTTCCTTGAACTAGTTTCAACGCAATTGGTTTTCCAATTTATAGCCGGGAGGTTGAAATCTCCACCAATAATAATTACGCATTTGTTGTCTCTCGAGTTCTAATTTGAACAAAACATCTATTTTGCAATCTGGTGGTCTGCAAAATGAACATATATGTATATTTCTATTGTTTTGTTGCTTAATAGTACACCATACGCTCTCTATTTTATTGTCGTGAAACACTATTGAATACAAAAGCCCAGTTTTAGTGGTCGCTCAGCTTTTACTGTAGTCCCTTATTCTGCGCGTATTCACTAAGGTGACTCAATACACAATTTAGACATTCCCGAGTTAAACGAGCCAATGGCTGACATGGCAATTCAAAGTGATGGAATAACTACACAACTGCGTTTGATTTAAAGTAACAATTCCCAAAGTCCAGAAGGAATACCTACAAGCGTGCTCAAGGAGTTAGAGCCTCAGATTGCACCATTCTTAGAAATTATATTTAGCAAATCATTATCCAAAGGCAAGGTGCCCCAAGATTGGAAAATAGCCGTCTCTTCAGCACTTTCACTAACGCAATTTACCACCCAGTTAATTACGTCACAAAGTTCTTATACGTTTTCTCTCTACCCATGCTATATCTCTTCTGGACCGGTGGGTATCTGGCTCGATTCCTCGCTCTTGACCTCACAATTGTCCCTAGCACTCGGGGATTTCCACCCCACTAAATTCACACCGCTCTTGTTTCTCGATCCCTGCATCCACGCTTTCCTTTGAAGTAAAGTGAGAATGATGTGGCAGGAGGGGAGGAGAAACGGGGGAAAGAAAACGAGGAAAAAGCTGTGGGAGGAAGTTTCGAGGAAAAGGGGAATGTGTTGAAAAAAAGGAGGGATCTTTAGGGTGGGATGAAGAGATGTATTGGTTTTATTGGACGAGTTGGGGCGGCTCTGAAGTGCCTTCGAGAGAAATGGGGAGATGGGGGAGATGACACGAGAACAGGGGCGTGATGAGAGAGGCAGTTGTTGAAAAGGTGGACGTCGGCGAGAATTAGGAGAACGACCGAAGACATGAAGCAGAGAAAGGGGTCTCGGAAAGTCGACATCTAACCAGCAGTCCCGCGGACCACTCCAAACCAAGGATCAAAGAAGAGAGTAGATGGAAGAACTCAGCGCAAAAGCATCGGAGAATAGTTAGCACTAGAGCGTCCGCAGGCGTTATTTCGACTCCTCCACCCGGAAAAGTAGCGGCTATGTCTTTAGTTTCATCTCTCATTGGTCGTTCAATCCTAAGATTGGTTGACTGCAGCCCTACACCCTTCCCTATCTAATACTAGTTCCCTTACCTCTTGGTATATCTTCCCATGTACTTTCCTCTTTATTTGGTCCATGAACTTATTCCTAGATCTTCCTCTGGGGAATTTTCCTTCTATTTTACCTACAATTATTTTCTTTACAAACCCATTGTGTCTCAGGGTGTGTCCAACCTACGTCGTTCTTCTTTTCTGTATGGTATGTGAAATAGCAACCTGATTGCTATTTCATTTGAAAATAAAACTTTCTTTTAGGTGGAGTCGAAATGACGCCCCTTGGGCAATTAAGGGGGGACCAATTCGAGTTCTGGTGTTCATCTGCAAAAATGCGCCATCATTTGATTGGGTCAGTAGTATATTTACACGATCCCGCGGAGGAAAACAACTATTCGCCATCACAGGAATACGATTCCGGATTCCGCCATGTTGCGCCGCCGAGGTATCTTCCTCACTTGTGTATATTTGAGGGTGACTCCGCAAAGGTAATGCCGGGGATATCCTCAAAATTAATCAAAAGGGGGCAGCACACCTCATTGCGTTCCACGCCTGGCTATAACCTCGCAGAAGGTGGCGCTAGGCGCATGCCAGGGACTGCATCCGTAACATCGTCGGGCAAACATTCCGTGCGACTATATCCTATTCTACCCTAAAAAACCCACGGGGGAGAGGGATGCCTCGGAAGCATTACTGGCTTAAGTACTCGGCGCGGCACATGCGTGCAATTGCGGAAGGCTCCGTAAAGATAATGCGGTGGCTTATCGCGTTACCCTGAACATTCTGTCAGTTAGTTTCTTAAGGAAAATTGTCGACGAAAATAAGACGAGACTACAACCTAAACCATTTTCGAGAAAGAAAGGAACACAAGAAACGAGATATATATATATATATATATATATATATATATATATATATATATATATGTATATATATATATATATATATATATATATATATATATATATACACACACACACACACACGATGTGGATAGGATGGAGGAGATAGACACACAACCAGATTATGGCTTGCTCCTTCTGGCGCACTTCAATTAACGCACATGAGTAGGGACGGGGAAACTTTCCCCGTCCCTACTCATGTGCGGAAACATGGCTTGTCCTTTGACAAGTGCTTTGAGGTGGCAATATTGCTCTCCCTTCCCCCGGACGCCCCGTTAATTGAAGTGCGCCAGAAGGAGCAAGCCATAATCTGGTTGCTAAAATCGTACGCCGCGCCCGGATTAAATAAAATACATTAATGGAACGCTTACCGTTCTTCTCCATTTATCCGCTTCCCTCCCCCTCCCCCCCCCACCCTCACTTCGACCCCTTCCGCTCTCTCCGGCCAAGACACGAGCTGGTAAAAATTTCCCCTTTTCAAGAACCGTTCGTCAACCGCTGGGAAAAACCCCTTCCCCTACCCCCTCCCCTAACCTACCGCCCCTCCTACCCCTATCCTCACCAGCGCACACGACATTTGTTCCGTGATACGCCTTGAAGACGGACTAGTTCCGAAAGCTAGCGATGTAAGTGTGATCGTCTCTTTTTTTTGTGTCTATCTCCTCCATCCTATCCACATCGTGTGTTCATCGCCGCATGGCTGACTCCAATCCATCAACGTATTTATATATATATATATATATATATATATATATATAAGCTAGCAACAAGGCGTTGAGGTTGGGGATGGATAGAGAGGTATATCAGTGGACACTCACAGAAAGGAATTGAATTATATCTTAACCATATTTCCTCCCAACTATCTTCCCAAGACTTCGTGGATTCCCTATCGTCCGCTAAGAATATTTCGCGGGATGAGTTACACGCTCTGATTTCCTTAAGGCGTAACGAGGAAATCATAATTCTTCCAGCGGACAAAGGCTCCACTACGGTAGTCATGGACCGCCTGAGGTACGAGGAGGAAGCCAATCGGCAACTAAATGACACCACCTTCTACAAATTAATGACCTCGGATAGAACCCCTAAGCATCTAAACTCTATATCAAAACTCTTACGTTCTGAGGGCCCCAAGGAGGGCCTCTCAAAAAAAGAGCTCGCCCTCTTAATTCCTCCAAATCCCCGCACCCCTACTTTCTACTTACTCCCTAAAATTCATAAAACTGGTGTCCCCGGCCGTCCCATCGTCTCCAGTTACGGCTCACCCACTGAGAGAATCTCTGCTCTCCTTGATTCACACCTCCAACCATTTGTCCGGCGCCTACCGTCATTTATTCAGGACACCCAGCATTTTCTGAGCCGCCTTAAATCCCTCCCCTCGTCACTTCCACCTGGCGCTATTCTCCTAACAGTTGACGTGTGCTCCCTTTACACAAATATTCCCCACATAGAAGGTCTGGCTGCTGCAAGGGAACTTTTCAACGGAAGACCCATTGGCTCACGCCCCTCTACCCCCTTCCTTTTGAAACTGATGAGGATGGTGCTCACCAAGAACAATTTCGTTTTTGGCGGGCGTCATTTTCTTCAAGTTAAAGGCACCGCTATGGGCACGAGAATGGCACCCTCTTACGCCTCCTGCTTCCTCGGGCGGTGGGAAGAAAATCTATTATCTTCTTCCCCACTTCAGCCACTCGTCTGGCTTCGTTATATAGACGATATTTTTATAATTTGGACCCACGGGAGCACAACACTTAATCATTTTATTAAAAAAATTAATTCACATCCATTCCTTTCTTTCACTCATCACTCTTCAACTTCTTCAATCACTTTTCTCGATGTAGATATTCACTTAAAGAATAACAAAATTAGCACATCCGTTCACAAGAAACCCTCCAACCTGCAGCAGTACTTGCATTGGGATAGCTGTCATCCCGATCACTGCAAACGCTCCCTCCCATTTTCTCTGGCTCGTCGAGGTCGACGTATTTGCTCCGACGATTTTCATTTATTTCGTTATTTGAAAGACCTGGAAATAGCGTTCGTGAGCCGGGGATATCCCCTCCACCTGGTGAGGGAGCAGTTCATCAGGGCGGTCGAGCCCTCAAGGAGACCGCCTTCCACGCCTCAACCGGACGATCATCTTTATCCTGATGAACAAATCTTTGTAACCACCTTTCATCCGGGTCTAGATGCTGCACTGAAAAACCTTCTCAAGTCAGCACACTCAATTCTCGCCTCTTCCCCCTCTACTTCTTCTTTTATTCGAAGACCTCCCGTGCTCTCCTTTCGTCGCCCTCCCAATCTCCAAAATAGTCTCTGGATCCGCGAGATCCGACAAACCTCACTTGAGGGTAGTGTGGCCAATCCCCCTCTCGTTGGATCAAATCCTTGCAGTAAGCCCCGTTGTCTCACCTGCCCACTCAACCCTTTCTCCCGAACTTTCACGACCCCTGTCACAAATATAACGTATCAGATACTTACTCGGGGAACCTGTTCCTCGAGTAATGTAATTTACCTCCTCACCTGTAAGCACTGCCAGGCCTTCTACGTTGGCCTCACAAGCACACCTCTCAATGTACGAATCAATAACCACAGGAGCAGCGTGACACAACAATTGAAGCTGCCTGTAGCGGAGCACGCCAATTCTCATAACCTCTCCTTCAACGACTGCTTCCAAGTAAAAATCATTCGCGCCCTCCCACCTGACACATCTATCATGGAGCTCCGCCATTGGGAACAATCATATATTTCAATCCTAAGATGTATGTGTACTCCCGGGCTTAACCTCCGCTAGCTTTCTCCGTATCCCCTCCCATTATTCCTCCCTCCCTCACTTCCTTCCAACCAATCACTTCCCTCAAAAACCAACCACCCTCCTAAGCAGACCCTCTACCCGCAACTCCAGTGTGACACTCTTCAGTTGTGATTTTCTCCCGCTGAGGAAGGGTTCTCACCCGAAAGCTTCGAGAGCAGTGGACACCGGCGTCGCCATGGATCGCCTTTCTGTGAGTGTCCACTGATATACCTATCTATCCATCCCCAACCTCAACGCCTTGTTGCTAGCTTATATTTCAAAATTTATTTCCTTTTTCTGTTATATATATATATATATATATATATATATATATATATATATATATATATATATATATATATATATAATATGTGTGTAATTGTAGCTAATAAGTTACGGCAATACGTGCAATGGTAAAGCAGGCAAACTTTTCAAAAGACACAGGAAAAAGGGATCAATGCCAGCATTATGAACATAGTCAGGTTATGAACATAGGGTTATTCCACGTCAATTCTAACACCAAGCTAAAAACTGCTATGAGCGAATATATAGTGTTGCACAACATTTTACATGGATTAAGGTGGGGGCCCCTGGAGACACGGAGGCTACACGCTTGGCTTGGTTTGCTTGAGAAATTCACAACTGGTGTGTTTCAGAGCAAAACCGAGAATATTATTACGACGCCTCATTACACCTCTAGGTCTGACAGAAGCGATGAAATAAGAGAGATAAATTGCCGAACAGATAGGCATAAAAACTCGTTCTTTTCGCGCAATAAGCGATCACAATAAAAACTGAGCTCCACTAAATAGGTACACTCCCATAATTCACGTCACCATTTCACCTCCCAAAATCTTATCCCTTACATCTTTACACGGCTGGTGTCCTAACATCCCCAGCCACACGCCCATGCGGCGGCTCGCAGAGTAGAATGTAGATGTAGATATCTTCGATTTTGACCATATTAGCTAAATTTATTCCGTTTTACTCCATTGTTAACCATGTCACCGAAACGTTTCCTAAAACGCGCTCTCGTTCTTTTGCTTTGGAGCCTCTTGATACATCGTCATTGTCGAGTTTACGTCCATTACTTATCATTACTTACATCAGTAGAAGGTTCAAATAAATCTCATTACACGCCCTTAATTTTTTTCATCTTGATTAGGTCTTTTGTGTATGGTTTCCATGGAGTAAAATGGAATTTTTCCATGGTTTGGAATGAAATAACTTTGTAGTTTTCCACACGGTTTATTATCCTCTATCCTAATAAACCGTGTGGAAAAGTACAAAGTTATTTCATTCCAAACCATGGAAAAATTCCACAAAATACGCCCGTCGACGATTAATTTATGGAATAAATCCTGCAACTTAGGTCGTGTTTGGAGAAGTGAAGTGTATTTGCGGTCATTTTTGGTCATTTAGAGATCGAACAACCCTTTTATATTATGGAGACGAAAGAGGAGAGATCGTTAAATGAGTGATAATTTGAGAGCGAGAATGTGCAGCAAAGAGACTGGTTCAGCTGGTTCGCGTAGGCACTCTAAAACTGACATCGTAAGCGAAAGACTTTCGTGGCAATCAATGTTAAAATTAAGTGTTCCTACGGCTAATAGGTCTGTCACAATAGTCATGAGGAGAAAAACATTCGGTGATCATCCACAGATTTTTTCATAAGACATATAAATTAATCCATACTCAAAGTAACGTAGCTCTTACAATGCGCCTGTTTACTTTTCTTACTCGTTAACATCGCGTCGACAATACTACAGAGTTGAACATGAGGAGGGGTGGGTCTTATTTCAACCTATCCATAAAAATAAACTCACTCAATAATTGAGATATTATTATTGAATTGAAAGTTTCATTTGTAGAGACAAGGTTGCATGTCGGGGGGAGGAGAGGCTGGGAAAAATACTACGGATGTCAACGAAAGTGGGGAGGGGATAAAAATATCACCGAAAACGGTAACGTAGTTTATGCTCGACCACTTAACGACGATTATCGATGGTCTTCCGTTGCTTGTTGCCCATCAAATCTGGTCCAGATCTGTTTTGAAGTGTCTTTTCCAGAGTGCAGGATCTAAATCGAATAAAAAGCAAGTGTGATATTGGGTTGTAGAGTGAGCATTACATTGGAGATAATAGAAGGCTCCCATGATTTGGAAGTAAAGCCCTTGCGATGACGTCGGCAGAGAAGAGTCGCATAAATGAAAACGTTAAGTTATTGATACACCTTTGTAGGATATATTAGAGTGATATCTTTAGTGAAAGAAACTTAATATTTCAATTCGATTCTGATATTCGGAAATGTTTTCGTTAAGACATGTAAAAGGTCATAAAGATTATCTCGTTACTGTTACAAGCCTTATACAATAACTGGGAAGGAAATTGCACCCAGACCGTCGATTTAAATTTAGCCCTAATCTTTGAAGTAACTTCCAAACCAATATATCTTTTGACGAAATCAATGGGATTATATAAAACCCTAATACTTCGGTAGATCAGATCTGGGATTAAAATTATATAAATAGACTGCAGAACAGACAGGTTGAAAATGCTATTCCTGCGATCGATAAGAAACCTAAATGGCTTTTAAAAAACCTTTGAAGTAGGTTTGCCGAAAGGTCGTGGGACTGATTAATTAGTTTGCTCCCTAATGCTTGTTTTCTATTCTGCCACGTAATACTAAAGCCAAGTTTCGTAGGACCTATTGGTAAATCTTGCATCTCGTTTACCTAGTTGGATGACAAATTGACAGAAATAATTTCTGTAGCATTGGCCGGTTATCATTGGCGTAGTACATGTTTTTGAAAGTTATTAATTTATATATGTTTTTATATATTACGTTATATTATGGTACATAATAATGCACGTTGGTGATAATTAACCCCCTGCCACACACCCTCGAGGTAACTTGCAGGGTAATATTTACATGTAGATGAAGATGTAAGTGTTTTAGTTTTATTGATATTTTGGTTATCGATAAATAGTGTAGCAAGTTAGTTGATTTTCTCTTTAACGCTTGTATTCTCATCTGCTACCTAACGCTGACAGCACACCGTACATGTTTTCGGTAGGACCCCTATATCTCTGAGCATTTATGCAAAATAAATCAACAAAAATACTTTTCGTAACATTGGTAATATGCTTAGAGCGCACGCTGGAGGAATTTCAGTTGACAACTTGTTGCTGATGTATGTACCAATAGTCGTTACAATATTAATTTTATCAGGGTATAGTGCCGTACGTGTTGGTGTTAACTTACCCCCTACCACCAACCCTTGAGGAGGCTCACAGGGTATTATTTAGACGGAGGTGCAGAGTAGGAGGCCGGGGTCAAGAGGTGGCTCGTGAAAGATGAGCGCCGAGTAAACATTTAGGATGGAAAAGGGTGGACCAGAAGTGAGTAAGATTAATGTAACAAAAGGAAAAATAAGTTTTGTTCAGAAAAAATATTATGCAATTTTTTACAAACATCATATATAAGCGAAGCGCTTTAAATAAAAAACATTTACAATTTTAAAAAATCATGAAATTCATCGATACGAGGGCTAATTTACCAGCTCTACTACATATCAATTTGATCGACTCAGTCGAGAAAATTAGCAGACAGGTTCTTCCCTGGAGTGCACTCCACATATTTGTTATTATTAGTATTTGTTAACCATAAAAAATATTCATGATGGTCATAAAAATTCCAGTTCCTGCATCAATAATAAATTTTGAAGAGCGACTACATCCATGTACTACCCTGCGAGCAGTCGAATGGAATAGGCGTGTTGGGACACTAGCCATGTAAAGATGTAAAGGATAAGGTTTTGGAAGGTGAAATGGAGAAGTGAATAATGAGAGGGTTTTGATTGGAGCTCAGTTTTTTATAGCCATCTATTGTTTATATTGATATTTAAAAAAGGAAATAGAATTGACCCAGGAAATTGTCGGCCTATATCGTTAACATCACTTTTATGCAAGATCCTCGAACACATTCTTGTTAGCAAATGACATTCCTGGATAATCGTAACCTTATACACCGCAGTCAGCACGGCTTCTTCAAAAGCAGATCCCACGAAACACAGATCGCGCCCTTCCTTCATAATATCCTAAAATCAGGTGAATCGAAAAAGCAAGTCGAAGCCATATTCCTTGATTTCAAGAAAGCATTCCCAAGGTTCCTCACAAAAAACTCATTTATAAATTGTATTTATGCGGAGTAAATAGACAAATAGTGAATTAGATAAGGGACTTTCTCAGTGATCGTAAATAAAAGGTTGTTATTGACGGTTTTAGCTGTGATATGGGGACCACAATAAAAACTGAGCTCCTCTAAATACACTCCAATATTACATGTCACCATTACACCTCCCAAAAACTTACATCTTTACACGGCTGGTGACTTACCACCCCCTGCCACACGCCCATGCGGCGGCTCGCGGGGTACTACGTTAGTGTAGATTGTGCGCTGAAAGAACCAATTTTTTAATCTATCTGTTCGGCAATGTATCTCTCTTATTTTATCGCTTCTGTCGAACCTAGAAATGTAGTGTGGCGTCATATAGTTTGGTTTTCCACGACAAAGCAGTAAAGGACTCACCAATAGTGGCTTTTAAGCAGGGCAAGGAAATAATAAATTTAAACAAGCATGAAAAGATTTTTAAATGTTATTTTGATCTTCGGAGGATTTTAAAGACAGAATGTACATTGCTACATGCATTCGATTTTATATTTTTTTGAATTCCCAAAAAAGGGATAATACTATCACATCCATACCATTAATCAGCGATTCTTTACTCGAACAAGTGCTTTTTCCATGGAGTGGTCTTTTATTGCAATCATTAATTCCTTTCATTCGGATGGATAGGTATTAAGCCTAATGAGCAGAGGGAAATTCCTAAATTATCACGCATTCATCACTCAAATTAATTTCATGCAGAGGGGTTATTAAGTACACACGATTGCTCGCTGCGATAGCTGCAGAGAAGGATTAAAAAAATTAGTACATGGAGCAGTTTCAAATACCGGTGAAATATTAGCTTTGACTAGTAGTATCTCTTTTTTGCGCATTAAAGTTAGAAAAATATGTGTAAAGATATTCGCAAATTCCTGCCTCATAAAAGCTCATAATTGAAAAAAACTAATCCTATGTCGTGCAGAATAGCAAAATGTTTAATTCAAGATTATATGTACGATCTGTAACCAGAATGAATCCTAGAAACTTAACTTCACCTTTAATATTATATGGGAATCCAATGACACAAAATATCTGCTTCTAGATTACAGTCTAGACTACAGCTTCCATGGAGTGCTTTTCCAGCTTTACGATACCTACGCATGGGATGTTGTAATCACAGAACTTCCGCGAATCGTGGGTCGGAATCATAAGTTTAAGATGTGTGCAACTGTAATAAATGACTACGTCCTAGATCAGGTACCCACATCCAAATGCCATACGTGCAAAATATCATGGATGATCATCATGGACAATCGAGATGTTGAAAAAACTTAACAAATTTAAACACGCACACGGAACATTTCAATACACTCTAAAACACAAAATAAGAAAAGAAACTAAATTAAAATTTTACCAAACGATGGTATTTCCAATGGCGATGTATGTGAGTGATACGTGGATACCCTCAAAGAGGGATAGATATAAAATCGAATCAGGTGAAATAAAATTTCTGAGAACAGTAAAAGGTTGCAGGTTACAAGATAGAGACAACATTAAACGTTTTTATATGAGAAGATACATAAATAAACATTAACAATATAAAATAAAATGGTGCAAATATACATGAGGAAAAAATATCTTAGAATATTCCACACTTCAGGTGTTTCTTGCCGACCCATGTTTCGACTGCACAGCAATCATTTTCAAGGTTTGACCTTGACAGACCTTGATAATGATCGCGAAACCTGGGTCGGCAACAAATACTTGAAGTGCGGAATATACTAAGCTATTTGTTCGTCACGTCTGAGACTATTTGCACAAATTTACACCTTTAAAAATTAATTTGATTGGTGCAAACATGTTGGGATAATGCATATGAACACCTCCCCAGAATTTCCTTAGAGCACAAGCATAGAGGACAACATAACGTTGGACATCCGAGTTTACAAAGGTTTCTGTAACAGGCACTATTGCCTAATCCATGAAGTAAATAAGGAGAAGTGTCAAAATACCTCGATGAGATGAGGTGATTTCCACTCGGGATTCACGAGGGTTTTGTTTTCCACAGCAGCCGAAGTCTCAACTGAAGACCCTACGATCTTCATCAGCCCTAAAGACGGTAGCGAAGTCATCCATCTAAACGTCGCTTCAGCCACTGTGGAAAACCTAATCCTGTTATAATACTGAGAAGAATTCATCTCAACAGTTCACTGGGAAAGGATCATATCTTTTCAGCCTCGACGAGATGATCTGGAGTACATATTGACGTTTCAACCTTTGTCTTCACAGGTTAGGCTAATCTTAAAACGAAATGTCTTATTACAGAAAAATTTTATGGGATGCAGAGGCTGAGAAAAGAGGAAAACACTAGGCCCGAATGGTAAGAAAATAAAAGAGATTAGGTACAGCTGATGAAAGAAAACAGGAGGCATACATTTGGCAGAAGTATATATTATATTTTTTGAATTCCCAGAAAAGTGATAAAACTGTCGCATCCATCCCATTAATCAGCGATGCTTTACTCCAACAAGTGTTTTCCATGGAGTGGTCCTTTACTGCAATCATTAATGTCCTTCATTCGGATGGATAGGCATTAAGCCACATGAGCAGAGGGAAATTCCGAAATAATCACGCATTCATCTCTCAAAGTAACTTCATAGAGAGGGATTATTAACTACACACGATTGCTCGCCGCACCAATGGGGAACTTATAGGTTAGCGACAAGCTGGAGATGGTTGTGAAAGGAAAAATGTTAATTGGGCGTAGGAGCAAGAGAAGGATAAACTATTTGACGTCATGGTAGAGAGCGAAATGTATAAAAAGAGTTGGAATTTTGAAAAATTGATGATTATACGAAAGAAATTAAGGAAAATTAAGGAATTTCCCTTGGTTGGGGAAATTAAGGACGGGTTGAAAAGAAATTTCCTATTGGTGATTTTCCGTGCAATATTTTAGTCCACTGACCGGCTTCAATGTTTGATAAAACATTAACAGAGTTAAAATGCGAACAATATTATCAAGTGTATTAACACCTTCAAAAACTTCAGAATTCCAAAACTTCACCTCACCCACCATCAAGTCAAATCATTGGAGGAACTTTCCAAAGATCAGAGATTCATTTCATTGAATTTCTATGATTCCAATCATAATAGAGTTCTGGAGGAGGAAGAGAAAAGCTCGATACAGACGATGAGTTGAATAAGATTACCCAAGAGTAGAGGGGTGGGAAGGAAGTAGGGCAACGAAATGGAAGCGCGATATAGCCCATTACACATTCAGTCGACAATATGGAATCACATGGAGATTTTCTTCCAAAATAAATCTCCATAATGCCTGATGTGCGATGTTGCCGAGAGCAGCAGGCAAATTAAATGAACAAAATTTCCGTAAACATCACGTACATGAGTCTTCCAACTTACGAAAATCATTCCATAAAGTAACTTTTTGCGGGGTTGGAAATTGCTACCAACATGGCTTAGAGGTAAGGACACACAGCGTATTTTTGGCAACAGTGACCTCCATCAGACCGAACTTCTAAGATCAATCTGCCTTCAGACAGGTTCCAGTTGAATTGCTCCCTGAATACTCGTCTATCCTGTGCTGCCTCCCACAGTTCTTCGTTACTCCTTCCATTTATAATATCTGTCAACATATTATTTCTTCGTCTTCCTCTCCCTCTCTTTCCCTCGGTCTTTCCTTATAAAGTTCTTTTCAGCAGGCAATCTTTCCTCAGGACGATTCCCATTCAGTTCGCCTTCCTCTTCCTTATTGATCTCGAAATATTCCTTTTCTCATTCATTCTTGCCAGCACTTCCTCGTTTCTCACTTGATCACTCCATTTTGATCTTTCCATTCTTCTCTATAGCCACATTTAAAAACCCTCTCCATATTCCTCCTCTTTCGTCCGGATTGTCCATGCTTCTCCTCCAAGAAGCACACCACTCCAAATAAGACATTTAGCAAATCTTATCCTTAGGCCTATACTGATTGCTTCGGCCGAAAGTAGTTGGTTGACTTTACTGAAGGCTGCCTTTCCCAGTGTTATTCAACTTCTTATTTCCTACCCCGAACTACCTGTACATTAAATGCGCAACGCCTTACGCATATGAAAATGAATTCGCTCTCAAGGTAGATCCTTACATATTTTACAGAAAGTACAGACATTTAGGGAGATTTGTGTTGGAGACCGTAGGTTCAATGTCGCCAGCAGCAGCAGGAAAGTTAATATATTGTCATGTCCCTAGCCACGGTACTGAACATGCAGCGGTATCAGCAGGATGGCCGATAAGGATGCGGTTTCATAATGCACTCATAATGCAAGAAGATGGGAGAGGGGCTTTGGGGCGGCAATAGCACTGAAAAGGGAAAGAGACAACTGGGGAAATTGGCCGCTCTAGCGACCAACGGGCGTGGGAAGGCATTAAGCGGTCATACGCGTGGCCAAGGTGGCCAGGGACATGACTATATTACCATCTACATCTACATACTACCCTCCGAGCCGCCGCGTGGGCGTGTGGCAGGGGGTGTTAGGTCACCAGCAGTGTAAAGATATAAGGTTTTGGCTCTCTCGAGGTAAACGATGATAATTGTGTTTATAATTTGTAAAAAACCGTCTATTTTGGAATCTAGTGATCTGAAAAATGAACATCTATCTTTATATAATTCTTCTGTACGTGCGTATGTCACTGAACTCCTCCTAAACAGCTGGACCGATTTGGATGAAATTTTTGTGCGTGTTTGAGTGGGTTCCTTGATGGTTTAGATTCACAATTGGACCCGGTACGTGGCGCTGCGATCGGGTTCGAGGAAATTTTTTTAACGAAACTTTTTTTATATTTTTTAAAAGATTTTTCGCATATCAGAACATTTAATCCCCCCCACCCCTCCATAATTTCACCCCCACCACCCTCCAATATTTTTAAAATGAAAAAATCATAAGTTCATGAATAATTGACCATCTGAGAATAATTTATAGTTATGTTTGTGTACCATAGGTGGCGCTGATGTCGAATTAAGTGTTATTTGACGTACGCATCGATACATGCGCAAGTCGTCGCACTTGCGTCGTAGCTTGGCTTTTTTTGACATTTCACTTTATGCTCGCTGTGTTTCGATATTCCATGTATCACCATTGCGTGCATATTGAGTGTATTATTCATCGACAAAACATATTGAAATATCGTTTTAAATTATAAATGAAGTGTAGTTAAATACATACATTGTGCAAATGGACTCAATGTCAAATGTCACTTAGTATAAGTACAGCTTATCGAAAATTCGAATATCAAAAAACGTTTGCTGAACACGCTAATAGCAGGCAAGTCAACGTCTGTCGGGTCCGCTATTATATGTATATTTCTATTATTTTGTTATTCAATAGTACACCAAACGCTCTTTATTTTATTGTCGTCTCCTATGTGTGCGGTACTATTCAATTACGATTTAACTTCTAAAAATACTCCGCCACCAGTCCTTTCTGGTCGATCACGTCTATAGATTTTATATCCTGTCAAAAAACTTCGCTATCGCTAATATCCTCTGCAAGCCAGCTCTCTGTTCCAATTACTGTAACTGCGTTTTCAAATATATGCTCAACTTTGGCACGTTTGTTCTCCACGCTACGGAAATTTACAATTACTAAATTTATATCGCATTTAGTTTGATTCGGTTCGCTGTTTTCTGTGATTCTGTGCGTGATCTTTTTGATGTTCTCTGAAACCACTGAGAAGCGAGTTTTTCTTTGAAGTTTCGCAGTTATCTTGAGCCATGTAGTAATATTACATTGTAGAGTATTAACTACATACCTAGAAAAGTTCCTATGCATAAGTTTCATTTCCACATGTCCTCTAATTTGCGTGGTGTTGGCGATGGTTTGTCAAGTGGGTTGGAGGTGAGCACACGAAGCCAAAGTCTGGCAACAGCGTTCTCCGCTAACCCCATGCTGTCAATTACATGTGGAACGCTCTATATGAGATGTTTACGGACGACGTGGAAAGGATTTTTAAGTGGTTGGAAATGGAGAAAAAGCGGGGATGGCGACTGGTATCTGGCTGCGAGGGAAATGACATCCAAGGGAATATATAGGGCGGAGGGGCTTGCAAATGTCACGCTTTTTATATCCCCGCGGTCGCAGTAATAACACGAACGCAACTTCTCATCTCGGTCACTTCGGTCCCAAGGCGGCCATATAGATTTGATACTCATATTGCTCCATTTTTGTCCTCCACTATATTCCGACTGTTCTCAATTCTTTCTGAACACACATACGAAATTTTTCTACTCTACTCCCTTAAAACTCTAAACAGTTCACCCTTTATTCTAAGAGATCGGCCATATTCAAGGCATAATTTACTCTTTCCAAGAACGGTAAGAAACGAAATTTGTTTCTCCACGATGATTCGACAAGGAACTCAAACAGATTCAGTCAACAATTTACTATTCCGAGGAAGCAGTGACTTTGCACACATAATTTGATATTATACCAATTCACTATTATGTTTTATGATCCACAAAATTGAGTCTCAAGCAAGGTATAGTTTAGGGCTTACATAGCATTTTTCCTTTAAAAGCTTTATTTACATAATGTGTGTCAGTTTCCTTTGACATCATCACAGTCACTTTCAGGAGCCGAAAAGCATAATTGAAATAGAATATTATACTAGTGAGTGCTATTTCCTTTATGAAATCATTTTCAGCTAACCTGTATACCAAGAAAACAAACTGGTTGATAGATATAGCAAAATTGACTAGTATTTGGCGGTAATATGTACATTTTTGTGACAACCAATAAGTTCAGCTACTCTCCTAAAAAATTTCCATTTCTACACAAAACTAGCGATTAAAAGTCTCCTTTTTGTTTTAAAACTCGTAGCACAGCAATATCTCAACTTTTGGCATAAAATAGCCTTTCGTTCGTATGTTTAGCCGTAGCTGCTACGACGCAGTGATGGGATCCCCTATTTCTGTCTGCATTTGTTACACAGGTGGAGGAATTCCCTTCATTGTACTTTGAGCCATTTGTTGTTTAAGTTATGTCTTTTACGAAAACCTGAAAAGTTTACTGGCAAACAAGCGTGCTAATAGTACATGATAGTGAAAAACGAAACAATAAAGCTTCAAAAATAGTTCAAACATGGAAAAAATGTCAATATGATTAACATATATTTTAAAAATTCCAAAAATCCAACCAAGACCAACTTATACCGCCACTTTAAGCCCTCAGAGTTGGTCTGTTAAAGATGAAACTAGTTACGTGTAAAATAACTGTAAGTCAA
Organism: Ceriagrion tenellum; assembly: GCA_963169105.1. Lineage (NCBI taxonomy): Eukaryota > Metazoa > Arthropoda > Insecta > Odonata > Coenagrionidae > Ceriagrion > Ceriagrion tenellum. Next base: position 53,934,809 of record OY720644.1, read on the forward strand.
ATAATCTCATTCCCACATATCGACAATACAGGTGACTTATTACTTGAAGTTAGTGACAAAATGCAAAAAATAATTAACATCAACAATGCTGTATATGAAGATATAGCCATAAGAAAAATTCAGCCTGGACCGGGAACCGAACCACAGACCTTTGCTTTACCGGACCAATGCGCAGACCACTACGCTATCCAGGCTTCCTAATTCTCTCGGCAATTTTTGGTGGATACATGGCAACTAGATCTTAGGCCCTTGCGGTCCATCAAACATGGCAAAGGAAAGGAGAAGGAGCCACCGAGAGACAGTATCCTTTACCAGCACTTTTGCCGTGCTTGGCTATTTGAAAATTTCAAACATGGCAGGTGAATATTTTTGAAGAAATTGCCAAAAAAAAATAAAGCCTGGACCGGGAATCAAACCAGGGACCTTTAGTTTGCCGGACCAATGCGCAGACCACTACGCTATCCAATAATGCTAGCTACACAAAGTAAGCCTTTGATGTAAAGGTTCCTCCACAAACGTGTTACTACACGTGAGTTCCCAATTTTCTGACACTTTCTCTTGAGTTCCTCATACACTGGCTCACTTTCTGCCCACAAACATCCATCTTTTTCTTCTACCTTTTTCGCGTAAAAACATTCCGTTAAAGACTCTTCCATTCGCTAGAGCCGTTTGCCGTGTATCTACCGCCAGCAACCTCCTTCTTTCCCCCACTATATCCAATACTTTTTAGTTTGTTATCCTCACTCCTTCGCTTTATTACCCTCTCGATTAATTTCCACGACCACATCTCAAAATCAAATAGGACAAAAACATCAGCAATCAACAAACCGAAAATTGATTCCCTGCACCTCTCCTCTACACTCTCCTCTCAGAAAAACGCTTGAGTCCTACGTAATTCTCCACTTTGACCTCGTTCACTGGAAACGGCCTGCCGCGTTAGAAACACCGGTTCCCGGTCAGTCACCGAAGTTTAAGCATCAAAGGGCTCCGCTCGATTTTAAAGGGATGATGCTCCTGCTCGTACGAGTTCTGTTGCCTCTGTCTGAATGTCGCGGAAAGCATGTGAAAAATGAACTCAGCCGTCGAAACAAGTTGAACTAAAATAATGGCACTACGTTCTTCATAAACCTACCCATGTATTCCACGTTTCGTCTTTGGCCATGCTTTCTATGCGTGTATGTGTTTCTAAAAAGCTCTTTCTTTCTTCAACGCTTATTTACTAAATGCCAGCAGACTCATATTCTGCTCGAGTACCTCCTTGGTGCAAAAATACAAAATTTAAAAATACTTCTTTCCTCCACCACCATCTGCTTTCACTCGTTCCAATGTTAAGCACTGCTGATGTCCTATTCTTACCTCTCACCCTTCCGTCCATTATTCGGACAATCTATTATTTCTACTCAATCAGTCGCAAGATGATTAAAAGACATGGTCATATTAATCTATTATTTTCCGCTAACTGTACATCCTTACTGCTAGGCTGCACTTCATAATAGTTTTGAAATTGTATTTACATTCAAACAGATTTGTCCTCTTTGTCAACATTATTTCATCCAAAATTTCTAACGTTTGAGCAGTGGTCAAGGTTAATTGTAGATCAGGAAAAAATTCTATCATCTTCAGTGACAATCAGAAAATTACTTTGCTTTACCGTATCACTATACTTTCTCCTTAACTTACCTATTTTTTTCCTTTATGGAGTCATAATTTTAACTTCCCTCGTAACTACCTTAGTGGATCCCTTTGTTGGCCTTCCCCGACGTCACCAACCACCTATCTTGCCTCTCCCGAGGAGGATGCAAGCTAGGTGGTAGTCATAATTTTAACTTCCCTCGTAACTACCTTAGTGGATCCCTTTGTTGGCCTTCCCCGACGTCACCAACCACCTATCTTGCCTCTCCCGAGGAGGAGGCAAGCTAGGTGGTAGGAGCAAGTATAAAGGGTTAGGGGATGCTTCCGACTGTAATAGAATGATGATAATGGGTGAACTTGGGAGGAGCAGAAAGAAAAAAATATGCATGGACTACATTTTCAAAAGAAATTCTACACTCTATAAACCTACCTCAACCAGCATATTTCTCATATAATACATTTAAATTTGAATGAAGAAAGATTTTCTATTGATTCTTGCTGTATAGTGCCTATCTCTCTCTCGACGTCAGATAATTTTACTCGAATATATTTTCTTGTAAATTGATTGAAAAAATGATTAGAAAGCTAGGAATAAAATAGGGTACGTACTGTAAAGTTATATACGATTTTTACTCTCTTCAATGCCAACCTAAATCAACTGGTAGGAGGCCAAATAATACTCACCGAATTTAATTTCGAATAAGGTCATATGTTATACTGATTCGCACTTTTAAGAACCTACCTCCCTCACAGGGTCCGCAAATTTATGTCCATAGCAATTTTTGGAAGTGTAAACTCCATTAGCGGGGCCTGACCAAACATTCTCTACAACGAGAAAAATGTAGACGCTCGCGACAGCTTCTGGAATGCGTCAAGCTGTATACCCGTGCGCATTAGTATACACTTTACGCTTTTTCATTTGCACTCTTCTTTCCTTTCCATAATTAAATTAGAAATACTGATCTTACGACGTCGACACGAACGCCAAGAAAGAAAATATTTACAATAATGTTTTCCCCTCGACCCAATAACGAAAATGTTTGAAATAAAAAAATCGAAACTTTTCCCGAAATTAAACGTATTTAGTGAAGTGAACCCTTGACGGCCGATAATATTGTTGAAGTAGAGTCTTACATAAATATATAGGGGAAATATAGGCCTACAACGAATCAATCGGAAATGATAAGTACTTTTTTCTATGAGCAAAGCATAACCTGAGCGATAGAAAAAAAATTAAGACGCTCCCATGAAAAACAGCGATGTGGACTTTGGCTAAAAGGATGATAATAATATAGGTAACTGGGCAGTAGCATAAGGTTGGATTACAGTGTCAAATATTTTATTAAATACAACTTGGAATTGTCATTTTTGCTCCTAGAATAATGGCCTGGCGGATTTACTGAAAACTGGAGCAAAAATTAAGGTTTTTTTTTAATACCAGATTTTCTTATCGAATTTGCTGTAAGGTAAGAAATATTACTAGACAAATATAAACGAAAAATGAACATTCACTAATTCAAGTTTTGAGATCAGTAAGTTGATTAAACCAATATTTACCACTGATTTAAATTCATTTATTTATGTTTTCTCTTCTTCTGGCAGTCCCCCGACTGACCTCTTTTTATTTTTATTTTTTTGGAAATGATAAAGAAACTTAACTGCCTAACTTCAGCAGTAAAAAGATGATTTTAATATTTCTGAGATCAGCGAATTTATTAAACCAATGTTTACCAATTTAACACGGATTTAACTTCATCAATTTAAGCTTTCACTTCTGGTGTCAGTATCCCGACTGCCGTCTTCTTATTTTTATTTTTTATAAATGATAAAGAGACTTGGGATAAAACTGTGCATGGAATATAGTACTCAGAAGGAGTTATAAAAAAACTAATGATTGTAATAACAATCGAAAACAACACGGGAAAAATGCTAGGCATTATCTCACTCCGACCCATACAATTCTAATCTTTCGTCTTTCGTTCCCGGGCCGTCTTTCCTTACCAGGTCAAATGTAACGCACGTTGTGTGGCGTCTTCTCGGCATCCCCCTTCCCCACCTGAGTTTTGCCCTCTCGACCCCCCTCATCTCCCCGGTCAAGTACAACCGCCGACTTAACTCCCCCAAACCCACTTCCCTCCGGCATCGGAAATGTGCTTATTTTAATTGCCACTTTGGGTCTCCCGTCTCTTGCAGGCGGTTGAAATGTTCCAGTCTCACATCCCCGCGGCTCAAGGGAAGCCGGGGCAAGGAAAACAGCGAGGGTATGGGGGAGAGCTGTTAGCCTCCAAGTCCGGCATTTCCTCAACGCTGCTTCACCCCCACACCCCTTCTCGCAATTATAACGATCCCCGCTCCTCGCGCGTTAAATTTAATTGAATTTACCCCGTGGAAGAAATGTCCGGATTCACGCAAAAACAACGCGTTTCCTGAAAATTTTACGAACGTTCCTAGGTCATTTGTGGAGTGATTATGCAAAAAACAAAAGGTTATGGATAAAAAACGGGGACACTAAGCGATTACGTGGGTTAAACACCTTCCAGCTATAAATCTGTGGTAATTTTTACTACACAGTAAGGCTTGTCATTTTGAACTTCCGTGTAGACGAAGTCAAGGTTGTGTAGAACAATAATTATTTTCCGGAACGGATCAATTTTCTTAACTGAGGCTTATAGTTAAAGCTGAGCCTTAAAGTAAAAATATAAAATCTAGAAAAATGTATGTAGCGTTGGATTGAGCGTAAAAATATAAGAGTAATTTTCCGTAGAAATTTAAGCGACGGCGCAATAGTTCTCATGAAATTTACCTTTACGAATTAGATATAAAGAAGCATTTAGTAAAAGGCTGGAAAGCATATTCGACACACTAAATGGGTGTGCCGCGGTTGAAGCAAGCAAGAGGTAAGGTCGTCAGAAAACCCGACACCTTACCTCACCACAACACACTTAAGAGTTGGTTCTGCCGCTACAGCTACCATATGAGGTATCTATATGTTTATAGGCTGATAGGTTTAACAATTGAGATTTTCACAATTATAGAGGTTAACTATTACGCTCTAACGCAAAGTTTAACGTAAAATTTATCAACCTTTTTAACAAGTATCAATTGCTGTACACAAAAGATGAAAACATAAAATAAAAAATTGGGATGAAAAAAAATAAAGAATACTAAAAATGGAAATAGAAATATGGTCGTGTACTTTAGTAAATGTGGATGTATATTCAAATGATGATGCAAATGCAACCAAAACAGATGAATTTATGGAGGCATTGTTTAGTATACTCATGAATATCCCGGACAGAGAAGAATTGGTAATCCTAGGAGATATGAATGCTAGGACAGGGAAAAAACAGGGAAATCAGGTAATAGGAAGATATGGAGAAGAGACGGTGAATAATAATGGAGAACGTCTGATAGAGTTATGTGAGGTAAATTCTCTCCGTATAATGAATGGATTTTTCCAACACCGGGACAATCATAAATACACCTGGATACAACCAAGGAAAAACTGAAACCCACCATAGATTACCAGATACTAACACAAAATACCAACTTAAAAACAGAAGATGAAAGACTTCAGAAAGGGGCCGAAATAGGAAGCGACCATTTCTTGGGTAGAGCTAAAATATATGTGAAATACAGAAAAACAGTACGAATAGGAAACATCATGAAAACAATAGAAGACAGAAAAGAAAAGGAAAGACAATAAAATATCGAATCATTAAAGAAAGAATCTATAAAAGGTCTATTCAAGCAAAGACTGGCAAATAATATCGGACAAAACATATATGGAAATATAGAAGGAAACGTCGAGGAGATGTACAAGTTCTTGACAACAGCCATTCATGAAGCAGCTTTTGAATCACTCGGTGAAAAAGAAGCTAGTACCAGAAAGTGTCTGGATTATTGGTGGACAGATGACCTAGCAAAACTGGTGGAACAAAAGAAGGATTTATATAACAAATGGTTATCAACCAATGATCCTGAAGACCGTAAGCAATATGCATGAAAAAGATACGAAGTAAAAAGGGAAATAAGCAAAGCAAAAAATGAAGCATAGGAAAACAAATGCCTAGAAATCGAAAGATTTATAGGTGGGACAAGGACCAAGATGGCCTGGAAAACCGTAAGCGAATTAAAAAAGGAAAATAAAACAAAAATTAACATTAATATGATTAAAATGGATGAATGGGTAAAATATTACCAAAATATGTTCTTAGAGGACAGAACAGAATTTATGAATATAAAAACTGAAACAATATTAGGAAACGTAGAAATACCAGAAATAAAGATACAAGAAGTTAAAGAATCACTTTAAAAAATGAAAAATGGTAAATCCCCAGGTCCGGGAGGTATTCCAGTAGAGTTGTTAAAAAATGCTCCTGAAAGAGTATTAGAAATATTGACGACAATCTTCAATAGGTGTTTAATTCACGGAGAGGACCCACCACATGAATGTAAGTTGGCTTACTTGACATTAATACATAAGAAAGATTCAAAAAAGGAAAGTAAAAATTATAGAGGCATTAGCGTGACGGCCACTTGTGAAATACTGAATGGACGAATTATTAAAGAGAAGTTAGAGCATGAAATAACTATCGGGGAAGAGAAAAGTGGATTCACAGCAGGACGGTTCTGTGTAGATAACATGTTTACATCAAAACAACTAACAGAAAAAATAAGAATAAGAAACGGAGAAAAGCATCTGGTATTCATAGATTTAGAAAAGGCCTACGACACAGTTCCTATCAAAAATTTTTACCGCATTCTAGATGAAAGTAATATAAACGAAAAATACATTATAGTAATAAAAAATCGTTATAAAAACCTAGAAACAAAAGTAAAAATAGGAAGTCAATTATCTCCGTCAATTAAACCCAATAAAGGACTAAGACAAGGGTGATGCCTATCACCCACTCTTTTTAAAATTTATATTAACGAAGCTCTGAAGGATTGGAAGAACAAATGTGCTGAAATTGGAATAAAACTAGACGGAGACTCACTATATACGTTACTTTTTGCTGACGATCAAATAGTAATGGCAGGAGATAAGTACGATGCGGAATATATGATGAGGAAATTGATAGAGACATACAATAAGGCGGGCCTGAAAGTAAATTTCAACAAAAGAAAATATATGGTAATAAATGAGAAGGCAAGGAAACTGGAAATAGAAGGAAATGCCATCGAAGTCTGTAGTGAGTATAAATACTTAGGTGTAACGATTGGAAAAGAAGGAACCAGTAAAAAAGAGATAACAAATAGAATACATCAGTCAAAACTAGCAGTAAATAAAATAGCATATTATGGTCAAAAGACAGAAGTAGGAAAACAAAATTGAAAATACATAAAACAATTATTCAGAGTATACTCCTTTACGGAGCAGAGACATGGGAAATGACCAAAAGGGATAGGCAGAGACTGGAGGTCGTAGAAATGGATTATCTAAGAAGAAGCAACAGAAAATCAAAACTATAAAAATAAGAAATGAAAATATAAGAAAAATAATGCAAGTAGAAGAAAACATTATACAGGAAATAGAGAAAAGACGGCTAAAATGGTATGGACATGTAAAAAGAATAGAGGAGAAACGTTGGCCAAAAAAGATATTAAATTGGCAACCACCCGGGAGGAGGAAGAGAGGACAATCCAGACCAGACAACATGACAAAGACAGCTGGATAAACCAGAAGACTGGACAAAGCAAGTCACCCAAGATATGAAAAGGAGACAATTAGAGAATGAAGACAGAGGAGACAAGGAGGCTCGGAGAAGAAAATGCGAGAGACGGCCGACGGCTGTATAGAACTCGCTTATATATATATATTTTTTTTATTTTTTTTACGCTCTACCCGACGGTTTAGAAAACTTACTTAATTTTTTTCAATATTCTGTATATGTAGTCTGTAATATATGTATTTCACTCCAGCCAAAATGGTGAGGAAATCATGTAGAAATTGCCTCTCAAAAAATCATTAGGAACGTTCAATTCCCTTGAATCAAACCAAAAAAAACAACAACAATAGGAAGTCCCTGGGTACTGAGATGATCTGCAAATTGGTCAGACACGCCCGAAGTCCGTGGTTCGTTTACCGGTCCAGGTGGATATTTTGCTAAAGCAATGGGCACATTTATCCTCATTTCATGTTTGCAGTTTCAGAAAGCCTTTCTCATATTATAACTGTCCTCGGGAGGACTGTTATCCGCAAATGAGTAAACTTTCGAGGCATGGGGCCCATAGGTATACACGCGATAAGGTAACAAACTAACAAACAAAATTCCAATATTTAAATTACAGGATAGGGATCAGGGAGCATGCTAGAAAAGACCATTCAAAGAATTGGTGCAGATAAAGAACGATAAATAGAGATGAAAAAAAAACAGAAATGAACATTCAACTGAAGCTGTAAATTAGTCTTCTGAATATATATAGATTCCGATTTGCATTTGGCTATTTTTAGGAACTTTATCCTGTGAATAACGTCATAGCTTTATTTATACATCAACGTACCATTCTGCGAATTGCTGCATGGGCGTATGGCAGGGATGTTAGGACACCAGTCGCGTAACCGTGTTAAGGACAAGGTTTGGGAAGTGAAATGGTGAAGTGTGTTATGATATTGTTCTGATTGGAGCTCAGATTTTACTGCGGTTACTTATTGTGCGTGGAATGAATGGATATTTTCACCCATCTGTTCGGAAATGTATCTCTCTCATTTCATCATTTTGTCGTTTTTAATTTCCATTCCCTCTAACTCTAATAGCTAAGTTCATTAAATACTATTTTTATTTTAATCAACCCGAATAGACAAGCTTTAATAAGAATTTAATCTCTTAGTTAAAATAATATTTAACGGTGAAATAAGACAAATGTAACGACGATATTCCTTTTATTGTAAACATTGCGTACTTTAGTCATTACCGCAAATTAATTTCCGTTATAACCGACCTAATTAGCCATCTTAATTAACGTACGTTCGTAACGTAACGTACGTTCAGAACGTCTGTGGCACATGAAGGGAAATCGATGAGATGCGAGGGCTTCAAAGTAAATTTGAAAATTATTGCACGAATATGTTTAAAATGAGTGCTGTTTCTAGCCATTCGAGCCGACTGGAGCGCAATTTCTATGGAATTACAGCATTTTTACGTCAAGCATTTCAGTAATGGGCCAATGACTCAAAATATAAGATGGTGAGCTACTTACAAATTCTTTTAATTCACTTTTGCGGGATTTTTTCTTTCTCAAAAACTGTCTCGAAAACGTCCCTGCCTGAGAATATCGGGAGTAAATAATCTCACTGAAAATACGCAAAAACCCGGATTTTTTTTGTGATCGTACTATTCAAATGGAATATTTTAACTCGAAAAAATAAGAACGGGAAAAAATTAATTGAATCAGATTCAACTTTTTTCAGCCGTAAAATGAACAAATGTCATGATTAAGTAAATCACCAAACAATGCGTCGTTTATTCACCATTAACAAATCGACTTTTAGCATTTAATAAGTAAAACATTTTTTAGCATTTTAATCTAGCTACAGATTCTAGATTTTACAATGGGCTCCTCTCAACACATTCCTCGACACAAAACACTCAACACACAACAACAACAGTGTACTTTCCTTGAAATCATTAACTAAGAGTTCAGTGTAATTATTGCCATTTTGTGTAGGTGGAAAGTCCCACCAGTAGCCAACCACTAATTATGATAAACAAACAAACATACTACATACTCCCTAGTGACGTCCCTGAACACGGGAAACCTTTTTTTAAGCAAGCAATTCCCAGAAAGCAATTATATTCTTGTCTGGTGTTCTGAATGTGCCACGAATTTTAGAGGGTCGTCAACCACGGCTGCAAAAGCTCCACAGACGTGTACGCACTATAATTTTACGGCTCTGATTTTGCTAATTAACGCAAATATGTTCTCGCAGACTTCAGGAACAAGTTTTTACATTTAAAATAAGTGACGTAAATTTTCTCTTTTGCCTTCCTACACAACTATTTCTACCGCGGAAAAAAACGTGAATTAGTCGAAAATCAGTTTATCTCCATGGCAAGTATGACGTATATTTCTTAATACCTTTGCCCTTATTGAAAATGGGAGGCCTTCACTTCTATGGAGAATCATGAAAATGTTGAAAATAATTTATTGTTACGTCACAACAAACATTCTCGTGGATCCATGTGACGCATGTCTTCACAGTGCTTTGAGTGGCGCTGTTATCTGTGTCTGGTTATGGAGGAGAAAGCGAAGATGACACCCAGACTACAGAAGAAGCCAGAACCAAAAGGGCGTTTTAAGCCAATATATACAGCCCCCTTAAAACTACGCTTAACTGAGTAATGAGATGTCACATTTCAAATTACAGGCAGAGTTTTCAGCAAATTAATCATCGTTTCCCCACCCTATTCATTCGAATTTTGGTCAACCTTTCGTTAGTGACTCGTAGTAATATACTGCGAGCCAAACTTTCCTTTGCATTATCATGCCTACTGGCATATAAAATTTTACCAAAGGTTGAGTATGGTTGATTGGATGAATAAATCATTCAATGAGAATATTAAGGCTGAACCGAAGGGGTGATGAAGATTGATGAGTTTGAAGAAAACTTGGAGAATCATTATGCAGTAGGACAAATACCGATGAAGATGTCATCCGAGATGAAGAACTAGAGATTTAAAACCCTTAGATTTGATAATGAATTCCGAATAATTTTACAAGTTAGCTGTTAAAAACGTTAAAAATGAGCCTTCACTATGCCATCTACATCTACATGCAACACTGCGAGCCGCCGCATGGGCGTGTGGCAGGGGGTGTTAGGTCACCAGCCGTGTAAAGATGTAAGGTTTTGGGAGGTGAAATTGTGACGTGTATTATGAGAGTGTATTAACTGAAGCTCAGTTTTTATTGTGGTCGCTTAATGTACGCGGAAAGAACGCGAAAAGATTTTTTGTACCTATCTGTTTGGCAGTGTATCTCTCTTATTTTATCGCTTCTGTCACACCTAGAGATGTAGTGAGGCGACACGATAACATTCTCTGTGTCGCTCTGAAACTCGCCAATTCTGAACTTCTCTAGCAACCTAACCCTAGAGAGTAGCCTCCTAATCTCTAAATCCCTCTAAAATTTGTGTGACTATATATACGCTCGTACCAGTTTTTAACCAAACGTGCCCCTTTTCTTGGTATTTTATTATTTTTTTTGGTTTAATCTTTATGACAAGTCAAGTCAAGAAGGAATTACAAAGGTTTATATAGTAAAAGGAGGTGGATTGTGGGGGGATACGGGATGAGAGAGCTTTTGGGAGTTATCTTAGGAGATACATGAGGAGGGGGGGAGAATAGCCATCAAGGTCTATTGGATCTAGGATCAAGGTTTTGAGGATTGGGAAAGAGTGGGGAAACAAACATTCATTAAGGATAGAGCAACCAGGGTCATAACGTCTTTTTAAAATTTCGAGTTGTTCTAATGAGTCCAGCTCACGTTTGTGGTCACTGAAGGCTAAAATTTGGGCTTTGAAATCACTCTGGTGTTCTGATGTTATCAGGGGCCATTCAAGTATTACATAACACGTTTTTGGGGGTAAGGAGGTTGGGATTATCTTACATTGTCTTATGAAGAGAGTGGGAAGGGGGTCTGGAACCAATTTTTGCCTATCTTGAAATTTTCTACCGTTTCCGAATGAAATTTAGCAGTTATCTGGAGAATCCGCTCGTTAATGGCGCATTTTCCTTCATCTCACCGCTACACCTATGCTCCTAATCCGTCGTTGACTGGCTAGTTACATCACCTCCATGCTCAACCAAAGCGAGTATTTATCGAAGAGTAGATTCAAATACCTAAAGTCTTACATAAGATTGAGAGGGAGGAGGGTTGGGAAAATCTTACATTGTCTTACATTGGGGGAGGGGGTGGGGTCAAAAATGGCATAAATCGTCTTACGTAATACTTCAGATTCTACAGATGTCCCTCAGAAGCTTTGAAAAGTTGCTGAATAATGGATAAAATGTAGACATCACGTGTTTGCTTTCACTTCACAAGCCATTGTAGTGCCGCTGAATATTTCGTGTCTTGTGAGATACAGTGCCATTCCTACTAAACCCGAGAAACGCCCATTAGACCGTTTAAGGCTCATCAGCTGAACAAACATTCCTCTCCCGGCTCTTTCCCGGCCACGCTACCATAGTCCGCGATACAAATAGCCTTAGCGTTTAAGTCGATTAAATGGCTTTCCAGGAAACCGAGAAAATGGGCACTCATGTAAATGGACTGTGCGCCACGATAGGGACTGCTAATAACATCTATTTTATTAGGTTATCACCGCAAAACAGCAGTTAATATTTCTTGACCGAGAACAAATTTCACCTTTTACATTCATATTAAGTAAATAACAGAGCAAGCAGAATAAAATTCAAGGAAAGAAGTTTTATTTTCGATGACTTCGAGTTTGGAGGGGATGTCATCATCGATAACACAGACCTACAAAATTTAGGGTCTAGTATTCGTTTTTAGTGCACAGAGCCCTTTCCGACGTAATTCTGAGTGCTGAATCTGATTATAGTCGCGAAAATTGCCTATCACGTCAGGATTTTGATATATTCTACTCATTCAGGGTCAAAATGGCAATTATTAGGTTTTTGAGCTTGAATGTGTCATAAACCAGAGGTTGATTGATCAATTCTGCAAATGGATGCGAAGTCTGCTTAAAAAATGTATACAATACATCTAGAAAACCTAGAAAAACTAGTGTTACCATGACCTGTATTAACTTTGCAACAATCAACAATTTTATTGTAATTCATTTATACTATAATTATGAGTGTACAAATTTGAAGTATAAGATACAGGTTATGAAAACAGTAGTTTTTATATTTTCAAAGAACCACGGAACTAGGCGCGCAGTTACTTCAACGGAGTCGCCCACTAGTGATCAAATAATTGTGTGAAATTCACAGTGGAAAAATCATTCGCCTGGACTGGGAATGGAACCCAGATCCCTCGATTTTGCACCGAGTGCTCCAACCAATTAAGATTGAGATTTGAGATTCACAGTGAGACTTGAATTCCTCTTCCACTGTGAATCCATTTTAAGATTCACAGTGGAAAATGACGCCTGGGTAGCTTAATTGGTTAGAGCACTTGGCGCGAAATCGAGGGATCTGGGTTCGATTCCCAGTCCAGGAAAATGATATTTCCACTTTAATTTTACCCAATTAGTAGTTATTCCAGGTTTCATAGATGTATTCTATGTACTTTTTAACGCAGACTTCGAAATCGTATGCAGAATAACTCTTATAACCTTTGGTTTCTGAGATATTTAAGCCCTAATAGACCTGAAAATTGCCATTTTGACCCTTTAAGATAAGAGAAAATCTAAAAATTCTGACGTGATAGCCAATTTTCGTGTGCAGATTCGGATTCAGCGCACAAAACTGCGTTGGAAAGGGCGATTCGCTTCATTTAAGCATACCCTTGTTGGTCTGTGTAATCTATAAAATGAATAACTGGTCCCTGGACAGTGATGACATTGATTTTTATGACCTGGAGGAGTCTTCTTTCATCTTTCTTTCGCAAAAACATTTATTTTTTAAAGATGAAATCTCATTTAATCTCTTCATTGTCGAAGATATTTTACTAATCACTTCCTTCCCTTCCCATAGCTTCCCAATTTTCCCACTACAATCACCCTATCCATAATTCGAAAATTTTCAGTACGTCCTCCGACCATATGCCTACGTAAATCTTCCACCAGTCTTCCTCCCTAACCTACGCTGTGATAAATTCCTCATTTGTTTCCCTCCATTCCCATTCTTCAAGTGTTATATATGAAACAAAAAGAGAAGAATCAGGCTTGACGTGGTGGAAAGATTTCATCATAAAGAATGAAAGTAAAGGCAATTTTCTTCTTCTTCTTCTTCATAGTGTTAAGTCCTCGCCCACTAAATTTTGGGTCGTGGGTTCGAGTCCCGTTCGGGTGGAATCTTCACCACTCAGAGTATGAATGTTAGTGTGCGTCCGTTGTAATTATCCACCCGAATCTCATTGGAAAATTGTGATATATTCGGCCTTGTAATAAATAGAAAAAAAAGCACAAAAAAATACTCTGAATTGTTGACAAATTTTAAGCTATCCGGGACTAGCCACGGAGTTTCACTTTTACGGAGTCACCCGCAATCGAGGGATCCGGGTTCGAATCCCGGTCAAGGCGGATGATTTTTTCTCTGTGGAAATTCGCACATTCGCTGAATTGTTGAAAAATCATCGGAACGGGACTCAAACACGCGACGCGGAAGATAGCAAGCGAGGACTTTACACCGTCGGGAATGAGTCCGCCAAGTTTTTCCTTTAAACCGACTATGAATGGAACATCCTACCTTATTCGGACCAGTGCAATAAATTCCGTGAGCGAGAACAATAAAACTTAACGGACGGCACAATGGAATTCGCAATCTAACCACGGCTCGGAGGGTGGCGAACTTCTTTCAGGGTTTGGTAATGTCTGGGAAAAGGGACACCGAAACCCTGAGAGAACCCTTAGGGCTTTTCCCTGCCAACCAACGTACTTCTCCCTTCCTTACCACCCAAACGTCCCTAAAACTGTACCCCTGCCGTCCTTTACGATCGCCTAGCGACCACGGCGCCCTAATTCCTGCGGAGCCGTCCTTGCAGAGGGCTAACGACCAACCTCCTAAACCTTTCTAAACCCGCTCCACCTAATACGTACATATTTTCATACCTTCTGTTCGATTCCAAACTGACAACATATACACCGTATCAAAAGACGTGTTTACACGTACGTATATACCTGCGCAAGTACGTGGCTGGACAGATGCGTGGAAAAATGCTCCAAAATTAGAACGTGCTCTTATATAGCCACGCTTTCATGCTTTTTTTTGCAATTTCGGGTGTTTACACGGTGCTATGATAATGGTTAGTGTGTTCATGCATCTAACAGCGCAGGAACATGCAACGAGTATACACGACTAAAGGTAGTGCGAGCTAGATAGTTCCCTAGTCATAATAGTGACTATATTTTTATATAATTTCAGAATTAAAGCAGTTGCATGGGTTATTTGATACTTGTTTCAATATTCCTGGAGCAAATTCTTTGTATTTGTTACTAATTAATTCGATTACGAACTAAAATTACTTATTTTAGGCTTTATCGTGACTTATTACCGAAGATACCAACCATAATCTCAATGATATAATTTCAAGTTTGTCAAATATAATTTGGCCTTAATCCCGACTTCAGGTACAAAACCCATGAATTTGAATGATGAAATATCCAACTGTAAAGAGTAGACATATCAAATAACAATATAAATATATTTTTGCCAGAAAATAAATCTGTCCAATAGACGCTAGATTTCTTGGGTTGGTGTGACTCTCCGCAAGTTTTTTATTAATTCCAGTGGAAACGAAGAAATACGCGAGCAGATTGTTATGTCGAGAGT
The DNA here is from genome assembly GCA_963169105.1 of Ceriagrion tenellum. Taxonomy (NCBI): domain Eukaryota; kingdom Metazoa; phylum Arthropoda; class Insecta; order Odonata; family Coenagrionidae; genus Ceriagrion; species Ceriagrion tenellum. The sequence goes on from OY720644.1 coordinate 53,949,901, forward strand.
TATAGTTATGTATGAAGTGCGAGTATAGATTGCCAGTACATATCTAATTAATTTAAGCTTCAAGCTACCCTGTTAGTTTCATAATGGAACGACAGGGGAATAAAGGCGGACAGTTCGTCGGAAAAAAGGAATTTGAAAGGAGGAGAGGGAAGCTCATAGAAATTTTCGCAACTACTTTCAGGTCCTCCAGCTGTACTCTGTTTCATCATAAGTTTTTCATATATATGAGATTTTTGTTTTGTAATTCAAGGTTCATACTAAGGGTTCACAGAGTATCTTTTGTCCACTATAATTGTAGTCACTGATGGACTAGTTAGTATTCCTTGGGGTTGAAACTCGTGGTTTATTATTTAAAACATCTGTTGCTCTTCATGTCCACAATTACATGGACAATATCAATTGTAGTTGGAGATAACTCAATCCGTGTCTCCTGCAATGAAGCATAGCCAAGAAACTATGCATTTTAGTGGCATGGAAGAAAAGAATCCCACAACCAGGTTAGAATTCTGAGGAAACTGTCATCACTAGCCAGTCAAGCGTTGATAATCGAAATAAAGTAAATGGATATTTTGTGCCTAACAATGAAGAACCCTAAGGACTAGCACAGTTCCCCATGTTCTTTTTTCACTATTCTTGGCCAATTATTTATGTCCATGCAATTAAAAACTATTTCAAAATGTATTTTGTACATTGTACTCATGCAGATAATATGACATTATATATATATATATATATGTATATATGTATATATATATATATATATATATATATATATATATATATATATATATATATATATATATATGTATATATGTGTATATATATATATATATATATATATAATCGAAATAAAGTAAATGGATATTATATATATATATATATATATATATATATATATATATATATATATATATATATATATATATATATATATATATATGTATATGTGTGTGTGTGTGTGTGTCCGTCTTTAGAGCGCTTGCTTGCGCTTTACGGCATCCAATTTCCAGGCCTCTCTGTTTTCCCAATCTCCTTCTTGCAGGTTTCTCTCCGCCATGGCTTTGGTTATTCCGCTTCTCCATGAGTTAGGTGGCCTTCCTCTCTTTCTCCTTTCATAGGGTTTCCACTCCATGATGGTGCGGGGCAGTCTTTCTTGGAGCATCCTCTGAACATATCCGTACCACAGCAGTTGTTTTGACTTGATTTCGTCCAGAATGGTTGTTGTCATTTTCATAATTTCTCGAATTCTCTCATTTCTTACTCTATCAAGCCTGGATTTTCCGGATGCCCTTCTGAGGAAGTCCATTTCTGTAGCTAAAAGTTTCTTTTCGTCACTCACATTCATTTGCCATATTTCACTCCCATATGTAAGTATGCTTTTAAATATGGTGTTGTATATGTATCTTTTATTTCTATTTGATATACCTTTGCTCCATAGTATTGAATTTAACATATTAGTGGTTGTTCTACCTTCATTAATCCTATCTTTAATCGTTTCTGCGCTCTTTCCACTGCTGTGTATTTTTATGCCTAAATAGTCATATGAATCACAGGCCTCTACTATTTCATTGCTATCCTCTAGCACAATGTCTTCATTTTTTCCTCCAATACACATATACTTAGTTTTGCGCATGTTGATATCCAATCCCCATGCACTATACGCTTCTTTTAGCTTTCTAAACATAAAGTTAATATCATCTCTGTCTTGGGCTAGAATTACCTGGTCATCTGCATAATGTAGTGTGTATATGGTATTGTCTCCTACAGGCAAGCCCATGTTTGCGCATTGTCTTTTCCATTGTTTAAGGGCACCGTCGAGATATATTCTGAATAGGCTAGGTGAAAGACAGCATCCTTGTCTTAGCCCTTTATTTGTTTTAAATGGTTTTCCTAGATTTTTTCCCACTTTCACTTGAGCTGTAGATTCTGTATAAAGTTTCTGTATTGCCCTTATGATAGATTTATTTATGTTTGTTGCCTCAAGTACCTCCCATAGGTTTTTCAAAGGTACGCTGTCATAAGCTTTTGTGATATCAATGAATATGAAGTGCACTTCTCGGTCAGTAGCTCTCCTTTTTTCTATTATTTGCGTCAAACAAAAAGCGTTATCTATTGTTAAGCGTCCTGCCCTAAATCCGGATTGTTATTCGCTTTCAAATTGCCTATACTCTTCATCAATGAGCTGCGTCAATATTCTACCGTATATTCTGCTTAATGTGCAGGTGATTGCTACTCCCCTATAGTTCTTGGGCTGGTCTTTTGGGCTTCTTATGAATTGATATTATCCATGATTTTTTCCAGTCATTTGGGAGGTTTTCTCCGTTTAAATATTTATTTATTAACGTCGTTAGTAGATACAGTAACTTTTTTGATGGTTCTTTCACCAACTCCATGCAAATATTTTCCGGTCCAGGGGAGGTACCAGTCTTCATTTTTCTGATTGCCTTCAGTACGTCTTCCTCGGAGATTTCTAATTTTTCTTCGTGAGTTTGATAGGTATTTCTTGTTTCCTTGTATTGTGGTCTATTATATTGGAGCAAATCTTGGTAGTAGTTACTTAAACTGTCTGTTGGTATAATACGTAGAAAATGTCCATTCCTCTTCTGTTTTCGCAGGTTTTTTAGTACCTTCCATGCCTCCCTTGATTGTTTCCCTCCTATATAGCTATCTATTCCTTTACATACTTCGTCCCACTTTTCATTTTTATTTCGCAGTACCTGTCTTCTAAATTTTGCCTGGGCTTCCTTATACCGCATTCTATCTTCAGTTCCATTTGAGTTAATCCATTTCTTGTAAAGCTCTTGTTTGGCTTATTTTAAACTTTCTAACTCTTCATTCCACCAGCTTTGGTGATTCATCGTAATTTCACTTTTATTCCCAAAGCTTCTTTAGCTGCCGTGTGAATAGCTTTCACAAGATGACCATGTAACTCTTCTGTGGATTTATTTGTCATATCCATATTTAGTATATTGTCTAATCTGTTTCGGTACAAGTTTCGCACACTTTCCTTTATTCGCACAATTTCGCACAATGACATTACTATGTATTATTCATTTTGTAATAATAATAAGTATTTACACCAGAGTTGTTTTAAAATTTCATTTTTTGTCAGCTTTCTTATAACAAACTGTCTATTTTTGTGAATTTTGTAGAGAAATTGTGGAAGTTAGCCTTTTGATGATTCATAGGTGAAGCACTATACATTGCATTTCAGTTTATCCAATACATTCCATAATTGAAAGGAGAGGCTAGCTGAAACTGATTTGGAGAAAGTATTTTTGAAATCGTTACAAACTTTGCTTTGACTAAGGGAAGCTCTTTTATGAAATGATGGTGGGATGCTAAAATGATTGACGAGACAGAGGGCACATATGAAGTGAAGGATAGTTGTAATGATTCGTAGGTAAAGCACTTTGCTTTGAATTTCAGTTTATCTAATGCATTTCCATAATTGAAAGGAGAAGCTAGATGAAATTGATTAGGAGTAAGCAGTGGAGTTAATCGATTGTCAGGTGAATTTCAGCTTGCGAGTAGTTGGTTAATATTAAAAAGGATAGCCTACGGGCTCTAGATAGCAATGGAGCAGATATTTAATTTAACAGTAAGTTTTATGGATAGCAGTTTACTTGATGCAGGAACATATTAGCGTCAAGGTTAAGGTATCTGAAATTAATGAAGACCAAAGTTTATAACTCGTAAGCCTGTTCGATCGTTTCTTAAATTGCTTTTAATGGGTTTCCGAGATACCTGTATGGATTACTTAGCGTAATAATCTTTACCTCAAGTCTACGTTTCTCATTACACCCTGCTATGATTAACGGCCGTAAATTCACGTTAGGAATGCGCCATTAACTTTGCAAGATATTTTAAGTATTTATTTTATTATTTACGGTATTCTACGGCTTCTATTCATTACTTTGAACGAAAGAGTGACTTAAGTCATACATAATCATTACAGATTGCAAGGCTATTTATGCAGATGCTGTCATATTTTTCAAAAGAAATGCGTAGGCATGTTAATTAGGCATAAACAAAGTCCTTCTCTTTCTAATCGCAGCATGCAAAGTCATATTTACGCATGTAAAAGTAAAAATAATTTCAGTCACCGCCGAGGTTCACAGCTGCCTTACTGTTTAGCAGTTTAAGAAACTACGAACCTATTTTATTCTTCATAGTCTGAGGCAAAATTGAACTTCTACATGCTTTAAAATTTACACAATTAAATATCTTCATGAATGCTCAAACCTTATATGTGATCGCACGGTTTCCGGTTGTCTGCAGGAAACGCCTTCACGACAAAAAGTGTTGTTGACTATTACCGTGGTGACCTATAATTTTTCTTTTTTTAGGGATTAATAAGTAATGTTAACCTTACTCCCTTAGTTTTTTGACGATATCTAAGTGCAAGAAAATTCTCTTATTAAATAAATTCTGCCTCTAGACTGCACGGCTCCTATCTATCCCTTGTAAATCAGCTAATTGCTCGAAAAGTAGTCTCGTAAGCGATGAATATTAATATATAATTGGAAAGATGAGAGGTTTTTCTTTAAATAAAGTAAAATTCATTAAAATATAAGTAAAGCGATTTTTTTCTCAAACTACCTTAACACTAAGAGTGCTATGGACGTAAGGGTACGTCCTATATTTTCCGATGACGATGGACGTACTAGAACGTCAATGGAAGATCATTATTAAACGGCAGCTGGGCGTAATGGCATGGCTGCAGTCCTTCTGTTACCAAGTTACTTTCACTGATTGAAATTCAGGAAATGCTGCTCGTGAATTCAAGCCATCGAAGCGTGGGGAAATTCTTATCCGAGTACCGAAAAATGCAACTCTGAGATTCAGCCATTTGAGCTTTGTTCCTCTTTGCGTAATTCGGATCACCATCGATCGTGTATTTTCACCCGATCCAAATTAAACGAGCATACGTAAATGTCATCAATTCATACATAAAAATACAACTAGCAAGAAAATCGAAGGGAAAATATAGAAAATGATCAAAAGTAATATGAGGGACGCTTAAAAAACAATAATCTGGCATTGAAACAACAGATATTGATGAAATTAAATGTAATAAATTTCAGCATATGTAAAAAATTATCAACAAATAAATTAACTGAAGTGATTGTTTTAGCTAAATTTACCAAACAAGACACAAAAAGCTACCGGATAAGCTAATTTGCAAGCATTCTTCAGTGCAAATTTTGGGTCATGGTCCATACTACTCGACTAGCTGGACCGAAATAAAATTCAACAGAACTGAAATTAAAAAAAATAATATTTTGAAATGCTCTGCCTATTTACATCAGTGGCATATAAGCATACCGGTTTCACGATCACTGGGTATAATTTACCAGGAAAATATATCGCCTTTGAAATACATTACTGAAGTTCGCTTTTTGTAGTCGAAGTTAAATAGTCCAAATTACACGGACCTCCCCTTCAAGAATTGCTCTGCTGTTATTATAATCGATTTACAATGTCAAGTTTATAGTGCAAATTACTTGCAGCAAAAGACGCATTTGGCAGGTGAGATGGCTCTGCAAGGCTTGCTGCAGAACTTGTAAAAGTTTTGGCGAGTGGCATATGAAAGCATATTTTTGGCAGTGTAAATAATTAAGTTCTGCATACCAGGCGATATCTTGTGGAAATGGGGTACAGATGCCATGATCTCACAATCAAAGTTTTAGTTCACTTTACACAGAATATCATTTAACCGACCAAGGTTTCGACATGAACAATGACCCGACAACCTTGAAAATGAAATAGTTCATGTCGAAACCTTGGTCGGTTAAATAAAATTCTTTGGAAAGTGAACAAAAGCATTTACCGTGAGATCATGGCATCAAGACCCTCTGATACGACGATGATAACTGGTTCAACTGCAGTATTTTATTGACACAATAAAATCCGCTGATCAGGAGGAAACCAATTGAAAAATAAAATGCTTGAGCTGAGACCCACACAGAGATTGCATAATTGCGCCCCTTTTCTTATGCCGATTACATACGTTTCACCAAAGAAGTGAATGTCATTGATTCTATATTCCGGTTACCAGTAAAAAACTGTGTCCTCAATTGGAATAAGTCAACAAAAGCATACCTACATTTCCACAATGCCATATTGAACAAATTTAAAAATGAAGGAAAGGATGGAAAAAACAAGAAAAAATAATAATATCTCCTCCCTGTACAAATGCCAATTTAACAAAAAAATCAGTTAAGGATGAGTGTTGAATATTTCCAGGCCCATTATCTTGTATATACAAATAATACGTACGTGTTAATTTTTGTGCTATTCGTTAGATATTTCACAAAAGTCGGAAAGCGTTTGTGCAACAGAAATGGCGCCGTGGTCCACTCATTACAATGTTAATTATTCCTTAATCAATGATATAAAATTATATCAACTGTCCAATTTTACTACCATTTCATAGACTTAACAATCTTGCCTACATTTCTCGAATTCCCGTAGTAGATCGTCGGTCAAAGTAGTATTTATCTCTCTGCATTAGTGATACAGTACAGTTTCTCGTTTTTTTCGTCTCACTAGGTCACGTAAAAGCCACTTTACCCGACCCTGGCGTTCTCTTCCGCTGGTAATTTTACAGAGGCCGAGAGGGAACGAAATGTTACGACGAGGTATGGTGGACAAAGCGACTCGTCGTACTTTTATCCTTATTTTCTGCGTCAGTAGTAGGTTAAAGCCAGTTCGGCTTCAGATTCGCCAACTTCTGCGGTAATTTCATCTGGCATAAAGAGGCCCAAAGCCTCTAATCCTATGACAACACAACGAAATACTCTTGTTCGTGCACTTTGCACTCAAGTGCGCTAAACTAAAGAGCCTTTATGAGAAATGGGTGTTTCTCTCGAGCAAGTTCACACGACTGCGGATCCAGTCGCAAATTTGTCATCAACGAAGGCAAGCTTTAAGTCTTAAACCAAGGTCTCCAGTAATCACGCCGTTTGCTTTGACAATTCAGGCAAAAAAATTATTAGGAATATTTATCATCTTTAAGGATAAACAGCAAAAAGGGAGAATATTGAACATTGCACGAATTACTTTTGTTAAGTAATGATATATTACTCTCCTACATTTATCGTTCAATTCTGTTCTGGTCAGAATGAGAGACCAGATATTTCTGAACTTTAAATGATATCAGCCCCAAAAATAGTTGTAGCCGTAGGGGTGCCTTAAGTTCCACAACTTACTTGAATTCATTTGCTTAAATGTGTTTTGAACGAGCCTTTGTGTGGGATATATATATAATTTAATAACATATTAAGCACTATGTTAGTTAGATTTTTTTATGCCAATCGCTTAGTATCCCAATTATGATAAAATAAACAGAAATGATTTAGTTTCTCCGTTTTTAATCTTTTGCGAGGAAGATAATTGTGTCTTAAATTAAATTTTGATGGAAAGAGCTATATTATTGTAACAAAATCCAGAAGCTTTGAAGAAATTTCATTTCAATTGGCGCAAAAGTCAGTATTTATACTTGGCAGACGAATTCTAAATTATATCACACTTAACCTTGCCTTCTAAAGAACAAATACGGCTTCAAAACGGGCAGCGTTAAAAAACAAGGCATTCGACCTGTGAGCCTAGGGCCCATAACTAACCCCCTCTTGGTACATGGATACCAGCAGCACCATGAATATGTGTACTTCATTCCTTTTCCATTGAAATATATGTTGACAATCGATTAAACGTACTAGATTATTTTAATATTTAAGATATTAGTCAATGACCGAATCAAAAATTTTAAAAAGTATTATAGGTAGTTTTTAACTACATATACTACACAAATATATGGAAAGCCTGGAATTAGTATTCGGCATTAATCACATATTAATTTCTCCATTAAACTAATCTACCAGTTTGAAGTATGTTTTATTGAAAGTCGAAGAAAATCTTCCAGATCTTAATTTTTTCATCTCCTCGTGGATCCTGCCCCTCTTCCTTCCGTATATAAATCCAATTCTCGTTCTTTATCTTCCCGCCTTTCCAACCTCATTCTCTCTGCCACAGCCTAAGCAAACCTTCCCCCCTCACCAATTCTTCCAGCGATCTACCCTGCCTTCTCCCCATCTTGTCCAAAAGCTTACTTTTCGCACCTAAAATACCATGATGACGAGATTAATTGATTGTGATGCTATTAACCCATATCCACAGACAGCCCTTTTTATAACGTTGCGGTCTCACAGACCACTAGTCTGTATTTCCGTCAAATGAAAATAAATTGTATATTTACTTGACATGCTTGTTTAAATTAAGCTCACTCTTGTCATACTGTCAAAATCACATGAAATATTATTTGAAATAGCATTATCATGGTTTTTTCCAATTATGTTGCGCAGCTTACCAAACGTGGACTTAACATGCATGTGAATTTAAGAGTAATATTATGACTGCAGAAAATATTCATTTAATATTTAATTCTTGAAACAAATATGAAGGCCCAATTATATAGGAATGAACAGAAATATTTTATAACATGGTATGGAAGGGTATCAAAGATATGCAGTCTGACAGATCGCAGAAAATCTTAAAAGACTAATTTACTCAATAATCAGTCGCAGTAAGTATGATTTTTGGCGATTAAATCCTTAAATAATATCTAAATTTGAAGGCACAATTTTTTTTAAAATTTACAAGTGAGGAAGATGAGAAAGAAAGCAGCATTACAAATTAAAGATGTCTATTATACCGCGCGTATGGGGACACGGGTTAAACCGACAGACCTTCCTAGAAATGAGAAATAATTTCAATGATAATTAACTAAAAGATGAAGGGCAAAAAACAAACCTCACCAATAAATTTGAAGAATCGTTACTCATGAATAGTAAAATTGTAGGGCACTAGGAGCAATGGATTGTGTTTTATCTAGTTGGCTGAAAAATTCACGCTCCGCTGAACACCTCACAATGTTCCTCGTTTGGACGCTCGAGTGACGGAGGATTAAATAGTTCTCGTTACGAGGTGTGTTCGATATTGATTTATACGCGAGAAGGAAGGTGCTTCTCCGTTTGCAGTACCATAGTCAACTGTGCTAAAGCAGGTGCAGGACAGGTAAACGAGGAGGCCGCCTTGAAGTGAGGAGGTCGAGCCCCTAGGGTCTTCCAGCGCTGCAGTGACCAACGCCCATTTAGACGTCTCTCCTTTGCTAACTACACACCCCCCGGTGCAGTGCCCTGGGACTTGCCGCGTACCACATGGAGGAATGCGCTAGTGCATAAGGCCCCCGGCAAACATTAGTTCCTAGTGCTTCTCGCGGACTGCAGTGTTCTTTTGTGTCCAGTTAAATTACTGGCGTAGAGACACCGTATAGTTTCTGAAAAGCTTAGCAATAAGTTGATGAAGAAAGTTTATAATTGACTGCTAAAGTTACCCCTTATCTCAAGATGGCATGTAAATAAATTCACTTTGTAATATTCCACAATGTTTTTTATTATTCCTACCTAGGTTTCGACTCAAGTTAAGTCATTATCAAGGTGACTATATTACACCACGAGCCACTTATATACATTGTCAGGGTGTTGGGGAGGGGAAGCGCTATCTCAAGCATTAGTTTTTCAAAAATGTGACAAATTTATCCATTAGTTTCGTTTCAGTTCTCTCCAAAAACACAAGAAGAGAGAAATAGTCGCTATTGTTATTCATACATATAATGAATAAAAACTCAGCATAGAAGTCGGGAAACATGTTCAATTAAAAAAAAACTAGGTCTATGTTAGTTTCCGCATTTTCGGGTCCTCCATCCGCGTTCGTTGACTTTGGCCGATAAAGGTTTCGATAGCCAACCTGCTACCATCTTCGGGTCGAACGCGGATGGAGAATTTAAAATACGAAACACCAATGGACAACGCAGTGGAAACCTTCGCGAGAATTTTAGGTCAACATTTTTCCTGCACTGCGTCACACTAAGTCGGAGAAAATTCTCTAAGGACACATAGTCGGATGGTCAACGAAAATATCGGCCAGTCAATTTTCGGTGCAGAGGACAGGTTACCGAGCCAGTGTGCAGCTCCGCCTATTTTCCTTTAATTTCCTTTGCGACCAATTTTCCTGGCTGACTCTTGACGGCCATGAAAATGCAATTACTGAGAGAAAAGAGCGCTCGCTAACGAATTTCGACGATTCCTGTTAAGCGGTCCATTCAGTGCTGCAATGTCAGCTGCACACGCGGAGGCGGGCCAGTTACCTTGGAGAAGAACGCGTTGCTAATGAGAGACGAGAATCGAAGAAGCGACAGCGACGCAATGTAAATATTCCAGGAAAATTAGAGAGCAATTTCAAAACACAAAATTTCTGATAAGGTTAGGAAAAGGAAGAAAACTGTTTCAGAGTAATAAGAAGTATTTCCTTCTATATCATCCATTTTTACTCACGAGTAGTTTCCACGCATACACGTCATTTTCGAGAGGCTACTGAAACAAGGAGTGGTCAGTCTCTTATTCCAAAAATGATCAGGAAGAGGAAGGAGGGGAGGGTTGGTTAGGCTTGTCGAGGTAGATGGTGAGGGTGCTTTGCTACGGTGGCCAAAGCTTAAAGCTGTAAAGTGGGCGTGGCCTGTCTATCATCTTTGTCAACCCTGATTTTCAGATAGTGCTCACGGGCTGATCCATACCATGTTACTATCTTAACCATGTTTTCCATCAAAAACTTACTAGAAAACAGCATGCATTTACTTCTTTAATGAGGATTCTCTCGGCATATATTTTTTATTTATTTTCATTTATTATAATCCGCATTCCCGATGGAAACGATAGTAAATTCTGGTTGAATCCATAGAATTAAGCAGTCAATAAATTTTTTTAACAGCTAAATGCCTAAAATTTCTAAGAGATGGTGGATGTTCTAGCTTTACATCCGCTTATTAGTCCATTTCGTCGCGCTATGCTAAGGAAAATAAGGAAAGAGCAGGGCTAATACTCCCTCCATCCACCTCATCGGTGGTAAGGTAGAGGGCAGTTCCTCATACGGGTGGGGACAAACTATGAGAGGGTGAAGCTCAGGGTCATAGAGGCATGATTGAGGAGCGGGAGGATCTACCACTGGCATAAATGGAGTGCAATTCATACGAAAAACCTCATTTACAATATTTTTATCACGCAATTTATAAAATTCTCCTATTCCAAAATGTTCTACAAAATATTATTTAGCACCTATGTCAGCAGATTGGAGTACATTAATTTTAACAAGATATTACTATGGCCAGACAATGAGCGAACCTTGTTAATGCTTTGTATGCATGCAGCCGCATTTGTGTCGTAAAATACTACGTAGCCAATCAGGAGCCAATCAACGATCCAATCTTTAAATCAGGCTGCGTTACCGCTGGAGTATATCACATTCAAACTTTAATTACAGTCTGCGTGAAGAGAGAGGCTGAGGACCAACGTTTTCAGTATCTTTTATTGGTCACGTAATCCCTTCCAGAGGAATTATGGGTTATACTCAGGTTTCTGACAAAGACTGAACCAAAGCGGGAAGCTAATCGCCAGTACTCTTCGTGAATATCCATTTTCTTCGGGAACAACGTAATAAATGAGTACGTATTTCGGAAGAATAAACGCGTTATGGATTTACACCGTCTTCTTTTTCCATCCAATGAGCCACTAACAAGAAACGGGGAATAAAAGTGGAACAAAAAACGGTGAACGACGCTAAAATGTCTTGTTTAAAACCTAGCCTAAGCCTAACTTATCCGTCACGCTACATCAACGGCAGCGAATAAGAGGGGGCCTTAATATTTTATGCATATATAATACATGCAATATATTATTTCCGGCCTGTCCAACTTTCTAGTTCTGTTTTCAATAATCATCTTGAATCAGTACCTGTATTCTTGAGGGATATTATAACCTATTTGACTATTAAACACGAAAAGAAGCAGGTACAGAACCGTTTAGAAATCCGTTTGCAAGATAACTTTCAACCTACGGTCGCTGATACTCATGTCAATTTTTTTACGCCATAAATTGGCGGGATAACGATGGAAAAGTGGAAAACTCCGCCCGTAACCGACACGTCCGGTTGCGTCAATCGTAATATCACCCTCACTCATTCGTAAGCGGCGCTTATATATTTCATTTACTTGGGAATCTGACTTCATGTTCCTTTAGAATGTTTTTCATTGATTTTCTCCTTCTCCAAGGTATAACATTAATTGAAGTCGACATTTGATAGGATTATCCATGTCTTCCAAGAACCTCATCATCCTGCCTAAAATCCTTTCATGACATGAAATTATTTTGACAGCCATTTTCTGAAAATACAAATCCGATGCAACTACTCACAATTAATCCTTTCATTTCTCAAAGCGTACCACCCGTCATTACGGCGGTACGGTGGCCTTTATTCCCACTCTTTCAACTACCCTACTGGGACTAAATCTTTTGTGCCTGCATTTCAAAATCCATCATTTATTCCTCATGTTAAAATTTTTCATTCTATGGGACTAATTAATTGGTTCTTTGCGCTTTAAGCCTCCATGATACCGAGTTTTTAAGTTCAGGAAGAAGACTTTTCTTGTTTTTGTTAATCAACAAAGTGTGTACTAGATGATGGAATGGAAATATCCCAGCTTCCTCTGAAATCAGGCTTCAATTTTCCCCATTTATTGAGGAGCTACGATAAAAATTATTTTTAAAACGTAAGATTTCAGGAATTTTGAGCAAATTAAAAATCTTTGAGGTAACTGTGAGCCGGTTCGGAACCAAAATGGCGTTGGCAATAATGCACAATAATGACGTCAGGAAAACACCTTATTCACTCTAAATGCATGAAAATTCAAGCCTAGGGATGCACCGATTCCTCTTGAAAGACATAAGTTCAATATAATAATGAACGTAAGCAAGGAATGAATAAAATCCTCTGACTGGGTTTGAGAAGTTTTGGACTAACTTGGTGAAGCATCTCGTAAGCAGTATATCATATCTAATACCATAAATAACTAAAAAAATAATAAGGTATTGTATGTGTTGAGACCTAACATGGCCTAGGCAGACACGGTTTTTCAACATTTAGGTGAATGGAAAAAATACGCTTTGCATGGATTTTAATTAGGAAATTAATTTACATCCTTACCTGGTTTAAAAGAGCAGATAATGCTTGTGATTTGCAACAACGAAAATAACACGTATCCTCTGGCAGAAAAATTGCCGGCACGTTGAAAGTATCTTCAAAGCAACGAGATGAGAACGCTCGTCCAAACTAGTAACTTGAGATTCATCGAGGTCAGTAATTGGATGGAAAGCGGAGCTCCACAAGAATGGACGCATGCTATAAATACACTTTGAGGTTTGTGCTGCCAATAACGCTCCAAATATCTTCCACCTTCTCAAAAATGAACTCTTGAGGTATTGAAATGAGTTGTTAAAAATTCAACATAACCCGAGAAATTCAGAAGTTAGGAATATGATGATATGTTAGTTAGGAAAATGTTAGGAAAATGATAGCAACGGGGAAATAAAAGAAAATGTTCACTCAACTGTGGAAGGAATTCCATGCGGCAGTTGCAAAATATATAATTTAAAAAACATGACAATAGTGGAAAAAATCAAAGGGGGAACGGTACTCTGGGTTAAAGGCGTATATATCCTATTTTACGGGTGGCGAGGGAATTTGTAAGGTTGGTTGCAAATAATATGTGAAAGGGGAGCTGTTTAAGGAGCTAGAACTTTTCTCGAATCTTATGCTCATAACATGAGGGCACGTGAATCAGAATGATTTGAAAAATGAGCGGTTCAAATTATATGTTTTCCTCGGAAAGCATTTTGTGGAGATTACTTGGGGATAAGGAGAAGTAGTTCGACGAGGTCAAGTTGAAAAATGACGATGCGATTATCGGAAAAGCTTGGAACGGAAGACGGAAAAAGAGAAGGTAATCCTATTACGGACCACAAGACCTAGGAGAAAATAAACTGCTATCCTAGAGTAAGTAGGATGGCAGTTTATTTTCTGCTATGTCTGTGGAGGACGTGGAGGTAAAATGCGACTGAAAAGATCTGCAGAGATTTACTAATTTCATTTGTCATTCATTTTGATAAGAACAAGTTAGTATAAGTAGATGTTTTAGGATAATTGCTAATTTAATCACAAACAGAAAATAATTTAACGGACTCACTTTGTCGGTGAAATAGCATTCTTTAGTAGAAATGTAATAGGCCTGTATTAATCCTTGTAGGAATGAGTGACAAGAAAAAGTTTTGATAAATAAAAAGAAATGATTATTAAAGGAAGCAAAAAGTCTGGTCAGATGCTGTTCCTAGGTAATGATGGAAAAATTGACCATGTAGTCATCCAATTAATAGAACCGTGTTCCCTTATTGAATAGATAACACTTGGAAAGAACCAAGTACAGAATACTTACTGGGACCACAAAATTCACGATAAAAAAAATAATGGTGTTTGAGTGAGTTAGATAAACCGCAAAAACGCTATTGAGATTTTGAAGTATGTAAGTTGAAAGGTCAAGTAGCTTAAAAATTGATTTGCTCCCTAATGCTAGTTGCTTGATATCCAACGTAGTGCTAAAATCACGTTTCGCATGATCCCTGCATGACTATAGTATCTCGCTGACGTAGTTACAATATACGAGTATTTATTCAATAGTTTCTGTAGCATAAGTTGCATGCCTAAATTGTAGTGCATGTTGGTGAGAGTTACTAGTACAATATAGTGAAAAATTGTTAAAAACTCACTCCCAGCCAAACACCCTTGAGGTGGCTCGAATAGAGCTCTCTAGATGTAACACAACCGACAGATGGGCTATGCTGCGATCCGATAGAGACTTGGACGCTACACGCCAGGCTAAGATTACTTGAAAAAATTTACACTTGGTGAGTCAAAGGTTAACCACGAGGATATATTATTTTCACCCCATGCTATAACTCTTGAACTGAACAATGTGACTAATTTTAAGAGATACACCGTCGAATTGATTGGTACAAAAATTCCTTCTGTCCACCTACCAGTGATTATTACAAGGACAGAGTGACATCAGCATTTTACGCATCTTTAACATACAAATTACCTCTTTCCTCTCTCTCCTTTTTTTCTTAATGCCTCCCATTTCCATTGCTGGCGAATTACGACCCCGTAGCGGACGCCTCTGCATATTCTCGTAGTATGAAGATGAGGGTGTTGAATATTGTATTATCCCTTTTACACCCTTCCTTACTTACATCGTCTGGTTTCACATTGATAGGACATTGCCTAGCCAGGGGAATCCTTACCAAGGTGAAACCGGTCGCCAGTGCGTGGGAGAGCGTAGGGAAGTGTAAAGTTTTGCTAAAATAATGGACGAAGCATATACGAGGGTTGCCCAACAAGTATCGCCCAACATTTTAAAATAATCTAGCAACAGAAATCAGTGCGTTAAAACGGTCATGGAGAGACGCATCACCATTGCTCGTTAAGTCTTCTCCGGTCATCACGACGGTCCCGTATCTTACATCAGAGTACTCTGACCAATTCTGTGGAATCCGCAGAGGAAAGACTGCGAGATTAGAATTGCTACGTAGGCTTTCGCGGTTTTATTGTTTTTCGGTATTATTCGGGTTCTTCCCACGCTGAACCATTTTTATGGACGACCGTTTCGCCACAATTCCAGTCGGCTTCATCTGGTCCAAATTATGATCTACCTGACCTAGTTGGGACCTGATGAAGCCGACTGGAATGCCGGCGAAACGGTGGTCCATAAAAATGGTTCAACTAGGGGAGAACCCGATAAATACCGACAAACTGCGAGATTAGGCTCTCAAATACCAGTCTAGCGCAAAACAAGAGGTGAAAAACTGTACATTGCTTCGTTATTTCTCTTCTTTTCTGATCCATTTTGAATAGTGATACTAAATACTTAACAACACTACTACTTTGGACGAAAAAGGGGTGATGCAGTGGCATGGCGCAGTGAAAACCTGGCTCTATAACCAGAGCGAGGACTGTCACCGACAGGGCATACACGTCCTAATTGCACTGGAGGAAGGCAATGGAACTTGGAGGAATTTATGTGAAAAAACAGAGCGAGTAGATAATACATCATTCTTTTATGTTTTAATTAAATATTTGCACAATAAATAGTTTTTGAGAGACAAAATGTGGAGAATTACTTTCTAGGCCTCCCTCGTAAATTCCCCGACATATGTACCCACCGAGTGGATCTGCACGTGTTTCTTACGAGCACAAGGGCGAAACTGAACACCGACACGCGAAAAAAATCACCTAACGACCCACTCGCAAGGTTAAAATTGGAATCTCCAGGGGGTTCACGCAAATAATTGTTTCCCTTGATCGCCAAATTTGGAAACGAGCGCTTCCCGCGAACCCCCACCCCCGGCTCCTACCGGAACTCCAGTGTCGGCCCGGCATAGCAATTGTTCGCGGGAGTGTGTGGGCGCGTAACCAACGGCAACCGCCCACTGAGAGATAGATATCACGGGGACCTATTGACATGGAGTCATCCATCCACTCCCCCACGGGAGAGAGGAGGTCCCTAGAACCCTCACTCCCTCCTCCCGGACTCGAGTCTCAAAGCCCGCCCTCTCCTTGATCCCGTACCTCCCTCTGTATCCCATGGCAATCGACTAATCTCGGCGCCCTTTCATTTGGTCGACCCCGGTGGGAACAATCTGAGAGCGTGGAGTTGGCCTAGGAGGGAGAGATGCTGTGTGGATGAGGGAGCAGTGGAGGTTTGAAAGCAGGGCAAGGGTAAACAAAGGGGACTTCTGGGAGTTGTAAGCAGCGAAAGGGACACTGGAAGACAGGACGGGAGATGGCGAAAGCATTCGTACGAGAAGGAATGCAGGTTTGGCGCAGGGAGTTTCCTCAAAAACAGTCAAACAATGTGACGAGGTGTGAGCAAAGATTTGAAGAAGGGGACCCATGCTGACTAAGAATGCTTACACATTCATGGAAGCATTCCACCGGTTAAAGGTACATTTTATTGAAAGGCAGAAAAATTTCTCCAGATGTTCTAGAGTCGCAGGTTCCTGTCTACCTCTAGTATTTCCAACTTCGTTTCAACTAACCATCAACCAATCTTCATTTCGTCCATAATATCCATTCTCTTTCTTCCCCTTCCCCGCTTCTCGAGCATTCCTCCCTGTAACATACTCTTCGAGTGTATTACGGGAGTATACGGGAATGAAACTACACCCAGTAATTTCTGAAACTTGCGTTTTGGACCAGTCAATTCTAAAATCTAATTGACATCTTTACATATTAACATTAATATACGCAACGAAAAGTTCCAGGTGCCTCTTTCTGGTAAGTAAAGATAACCAGGCGTCCTTATACCCATTAGATGTTTGTGGGCTTTAAGGTAGTTCGAGCGAAAAATCATTTCTCCTACATATCAATTAATTTGGTCTCATTTTAAGGTAAAATACCTCACCCTTCCAAATATAACAAAATATCAGCCCCTAACCGCACGAATTTTCGAGATTTTGTGACGAAAAATACATGTCCTTTAACATGGAAAATTGCACGATTATGCAATCCAGAGAGACCTATTTAAAGCAATGAGGGATTTTTAACATCTAGACCTCGTAAAAAATTAACACTGTTTAGTTTGAATGTTTTATCGACTATTTTCAAACATATATCATATAGTCACCCCAGTAATGTTTACAGGATTGTAGCAAACCTTCCGTTGTGAAGGACTTTAAAAGTACCTCGTGAAGAAAATGTGTCAAATTAAGGATATTGATGTTTTTAACTTAAATCTTAGAATTTCAGTCATACGAATGTATATTAATGCAGCAGTAATAATAAAATATTTAATTAATGCTTCCAACAGCTGCTGATATTAAAACCTATTATTCGAATATAGCCTCCATTATGAGTAGGGAACTATCTCGCTCATACTACCTTAAGCGTCGAAACATTGAATTAACGTCACGGAACCATTAACCTATCAACTAGCAAAATAAAGGAAGTTGTAAAAGTGTAGAGGCTATCGATTTCTTACAAAAATATTGAAACAATGAAGGTTAATACTGAAACTCAGTTTCAAAAGTCAACGATTTAAAATGAAAATGTATTGGTTATCAAGCGTTTATACCTGGGAATATTGAAAAAATATTATCATTCTGAAGCTGTTTCCTATGATGTAATCATTGAGGTAGATGAAGAGGGCGCTTGCTATGGTGGCCATTGTAAAAGCTGTGATGTGGGCGTTGCCTATCCGTCCGCGCTTGGTAACCCCGGTTTTTCTTTTATTGCTTACATGTTGACGCTCTAATTTTGCAATTTTACAATGTTTTCCATCGACACCGCATTATATATCACCGTGCATTTACTTCTTTCATGCGAATTCCCCTAATGCATATTCTTTTTTCTATTTAAAGTAAAATAGTCAGCGTTCCTGTCGAAAACTGAAGTAAAAGTCAAGTAGAATTGATTGCACTAAGCACACAATATATGCTTTTTAAAGAAAATTAAGGCTCAAAAAATACCAATTATTCCACGAATATATGTTTAATGAACACGCTTATACACCCATATACGCCAATTGCAGCGCCATGTCTTTAGAACTACCAATTACTACTGCAGGGTAGCCATGATTTCGGCCTGCTCTATCCATGAACTCATGTGAATAGTTTAGTTTCAATCCCCGATGTTACATAAATTAACTGCGAAACGTTGGAAAAAGGGGATTTAGGTGATTATTTCAAGACCCACCCTAAAAATGAATTTTAATTTGAAATAAAAGTGGTCAAAATCTGTAAATTGATGAATTGCAAAGTTCATCCTTCTTTCCCTGCTGCAAGAATACAAGTCCCTGCAGAGAAAGCTTTGATTTAAGGATCATACACCGGAAATTTCCATTTGAAAGATATGAGTATCTTGATAGTTTCAGGCTTGGCTTCGTAGAAGTGACTGATTTGTACTACAGTTACGTAACTTTACTTAAACCG
This sequence comes from Ceriagrion tenellum, assembly GCA_963169105.1. Lineage (NCBI taxonomy): Eukaryota > Metazoa > Arthropoda > Insecta > Odonata > Coenagrionidae > Ceriagrion > Ceriagrion tenellum. Next base: position 53,968,833 of record OY720644.1, read on the forward strand.
GGAAAAAAAGCGGCAGACACTTTGTGTGTGTGCAGAGTGCTTTGCGGGAAGCCGAGTTTAGTGCCCAAGTATTCTATTTCTCTTCTTTGCCTTTTCTGGGGCAACCTTTTTCATTATCTCCCGAGTTATCTGGAAACGACGTAAATAATCCATATTTCTATTTATATTTTATACCCCATCACTCTCCACCAATTCTAACTATCCTCCGGCAAATTCTGACAATCATTTAAGCAAACGAGAGATCTATAATATATTTCTTTCCAAGTATTTGATCAACTTTCAATTCTATTTGGGTAATAGAGCCTATAAATTGAAAGCTATGAGATATTTTTCATAAGGAGTAAAACTTCCACCCCAGGATTTTATAGGACTTGAAAGTGAAGTATTCATATCTGCGCAAGTTAACTTATTAATGTAGTAATGACATGAAATACATTCGTGAGTTTGATATTATTTTTGATGCATTGAATTTTTAATTAGGTAGGTATTTAAAATCATAATTAATCATGTATTCATTTCGTTGAATTTGAATATGATATGGATGATTCATTGGTGTGTGGAAAGCTTTCGTGTGGGTCCATATGAAACACGTTGCAGAAATATTCTGTAATAGAGGAGTACCAAGTAATTCAATGAGTGTTTTTGCATCTATAAAAATAACGAACTACAAATAAAGAGAGTAAATTGATTATCTTAGCCGATCTCTGTTGAGTATGATATCCAACAGGGCCCCAATAAATACTTAAATTTTCAATACTATTATGGATTAAAATGCAAAATGTACTAGAAAGGGTATGAAGCGGGAAAAGATAAAATTTTTATCGTATTTCACGTTGATGACGTCCTATAATTACCGCCAGGGTCTAAGTAGAGACGCAAAGAATGTGCTGGTGAAAACTCTCATATGGAGCGTGGCGCTGAATGGATCGGTCATTGCGAAGGGAGGATTTGCGTAAGACTTGTGGCGTTTGAGATGTGGAAGATGGGAATAGAGGGGAAAACATTTGGAAAGCGTGGAAGAGGAAGGAAGAGGATAGGGATTCTGGACGAAATAAGAAGAGGAAGACGATATGAGGAATTTGAGACTGATCTAATGGCGGATCACAAAAAGAAGGAAAAGTTGAACAATATTCCAGAAATTGGGGTGCTATAATAAGTTCTGTCCGAAAACCTAACATTGTTGGTGGAATATTGAAATAAAAAATATTGGCGCATGGACATGTGGGTTGTATATCTGAGCTCTGAAGGAGTATGAAACGCACTGATAAGATTGAATTTATATGCAAATTTCCATTTGTTCGTCAAACAGGTGTTCAAAATGGGCTATCTAGTGATATCTCTCTAAATTTTCTCCCACCCTCGTCTCATGCTAAAACTGGTTGTAAACACTCCTTTACGGTGGGTATTCCTTCTCTTGCTAGTTAATTCGTCAACATTCTTAGCCCCTCACTTCATTTGAGCCCTAATGCTTCCCCTACCCTTTCAGATTGATCCTTGTTTACTCTTCTCCACGGTCAATTGCTTTCCTCGGCATTATTCCTCCCAATACCCCATAGGGTGCGCATCGCCTTTTCCTTGTCACCGAGCAAACACTTGGATATCGGCGGTCTAAAATGATATTCAGGACGGAGCGCTTATTCAAACTTGTTAACACGGGAGTGTTGGTACTTATGAATATACTACGAAGATACAGGTAACATTTGCGGTTCTGAGTTTGAGAAATTAGGATTTATCTTGCAAATAGTTTTTTCGGTTCTCTGATGGAAAAAAGAAAGAGAGATGCTACTTTTCTCTGGTTAGGCCACATCAATTGATGAAACCATCGTTTACATTCTTGCAGCATAGTAGATGCTATTCTCCAGCCGTCCATTCTCCGGCATCAACACTTCGACCTGAAGATGCTTGCTGGAACGCAGGCGAAACCGTAGTCATCAAAAACAACAACGCGGTGAAATCCCAAGAAAAATGCAGCCTACTATGACTTAGAAAAAAATGAAAAGTAAACCATTATTTCTCAATCGTAGGATATTAACTATGGCTGCCATAATCGGCTTTTCCGAACGTGATTTTCTTCTCCGTGCAGTATTGGAGGCGATTATTGATTGGCTGTATTTCCGTCATTTGCGCCATTATCTTGGGGAGAGTATATACTTGCATTTATCATAGAGCACTTCTCTATTTCCAAAACCTTTCTCTTCGTCGACCGCTGTCTTCAATAAATAATCCCCAGAATGGTCATCAACGACACCGAAGCGATCAGAGGCAGAGATGCTGAACGATATGGATACTAAATGACGTAATTAAATAGAGAATAAGATTAATAGACGGAACATATCTTGAACATTTAAACGAGCTAATTCTGTATACATGTTCGAATACTTTTCTCGAAAACGGCTCTAACAATTTTGGTGAAATGATGGAATATATTTGACTCGGCCGAGATAATTAGATCAAGAAAGGTTTCATATTTGGGAAATACTGTTCAATTTTTAAAAAAATTGCTTTATAAAGTCAACTTTAAACATGGGTCTTATTGGTAACCAAGGCGGCAACATCATACATAGAGCAACACGAGTTGTTGAGTAAACATTGGAAAGTTTCACAGAGTAATGTACCGTAATTTATTTATTGAAAGTTGCCGTACAGCTGTCTTAAACGTCTCCAAATCGTCCTCCGAAAAAACTGAATTTCATCTTTACCAGGCCTAATTGTTCTACATGGGTTAAGAGATGAGAATAACTGAATCCGATAAAATAATAAAATGTTCTTCCCAACTGTTTAATATGATATGCCACTTCCAAACCATTATTGGAATATTAAACATATAGGTCCTATTAATTTACATGAAGGTTCCTCAGAGACATCCTTTTATCTACAAAATAAAGTGCTACATATATAAGGAATCTTAGAAGCACAGTACTAATGGAGCCTCTAATGGATCTGCAACGGCAATCTCAGGTACATTGAGAAAGAGAACCCCGATTTAATGTTATCAGAAGTAGCACCAATATTCCGCTGAGATTATATTCAAAGAAACACATGATGGTATGTAGTCAGATTCTAGCGAAAGTTAGCTCGGATGTTCTATGCAAAGGTATAAGTTTCCTGAATGAGCTGCTTCTGCAATAAGCATTATTTAGAACAAACATTTGAAGCTCAAAGCCAAACATTAGAATTGTTGGCATCTTCTAACAAACAACAGTGTTTATGCTCGGCATGCTGTGCATAACATCTTCCTGAATCATAAGGCGGAGTGGCCTCAAATTTCATTTATCAACAGAAAAACCACGCATTACAATAAACGTAGAATGGAAAGGATTAAATACTTGCAACCCTAAAAATAATGCAACACTAGTGAATAACGACAGTGGCGAAGACATCGAAAATATCGATTTTTCTGAAAACTCCGAATATTTCAAACTCTGTATCCTATGTTCTCCATTTGCATTTTATATCACAGCACTTATGATTGTTTAATTTTTTTAAATACACATTTTGTTGTCAAACGGAGTTCGGTCACCTGGTATGGCATTATGAAAAATGCTACCTTTTACTGCCTTACAGCTTTTTTCTCGTGAAAAGAGTGGATAAGCTACTTTTTAAAAAAAACATGGAAAAAAATAATGAATGACATATGTAGGAGCTAAAAGTAAATATAATGCTAAACCTGCAAGCTACAAAGTTATAAAATAAAGAGGGAATATTTCTCATCCAAATAATCCGTCACTGCTGATGTTCAATAATCTGCCCAAATTTAACTTACCAGAAAACTATAGCTGACCAATGTTAATGCATTTTTAAATAGTAAAGGAACAAACAACTATTTACAATATATTTAATTAATAATACGCGCAGACAAACGTTATGGACGAAATCACTACACCACCCGGTAGAGGAGTAAGAATGTTATAAATCCAATAACAAAATTTTCTGAGCCACACCCAAGATAATTTTTAGGAGAGAATGGGCATATACGAAAACTCTCAAGTAGATTCATCTTCCTTGGTCTCTATAAGAAATAGAGAATACCTGCCCATGTATTAGTTTAGTGGAGTGACAAGGGTCTCCAAAAGCTAAATTCATGACTAGTATAATTCTTTTAAACCGGGATGAGGACTTAAGAGAAGTAATGCGCTGTTTTTATGAAGAAAATGTTTTTCAGGGAGAAATTCCTAACGCATACAATTTTGGCTTATTCCAGGTATTTAAGTGGTTCATTGTGTTAACAGATTTGGTTTAGACACATCATGTCATTCAAAATACTTCTTTAAACAAGGGAAAAGAAAACTTACAAAGGATCAGAAATGGATATAAAACGCATGATGTAATTATAATTCCAGCATAGAACTTCAGATTGATTTTTCATTTACTTTATCAGGTTAGTTAATCTATTGATTTAAGTTTCTTGCAACCTTAGTGCAAAATTTGTTAATTAAAAAAGACAATATCACTTGAATACACTAAAAAGACGTTGTACTTTATATGAAAAAACGTATGTATGAGAGTGACTTATATTTGGTCGAATTACCTTGTTTTCATCACCGTAACCCCCATGATTTTCACGATCACTCAATATACTACTTGGCGGTGATCAAATCAAACTAAAATTACTTTCTGTGCACACATCTGTAAAACAAGACTTTCATTCATGGTCCATACCATACAGTGAAGCAAGAAATATACATGTTAAATTTTTGAACGGGAAAATAGCTATGTGCTTAGCTCTTTAAAAACAATTATCAGATGTAACCTTAAGTCGGTAAAATTTTCAAACAATTTGCAAGAGTTTCAATCAGTTTGTATAATTATAAATCAAATTATTTAGTTCAACATGTTTCCAATAAAAGAAAATATTGTGACGAGTACATCACTTTTTTTGCATTTAAGCCCAATGAGCGTAATAAAGATTCGTTAAAGTAGTTCATTCAAGATGAAAAAATTGGTTTATCTTACCAGAGCCTGACATATCCATAAACAAACGTTCATTTATGGAAATGGGGCGCAAGCTTTCCTTCAATTTACTTGATTATTAAAGAAGCGTAGAAATATTTCTACACATTACTGAAAACAGGTGAAGAAACAGAAGTATTTTTGGTTTAAATATACAAGTAAAAATCAGGCAATAGTACGATGCGTAGGCCCAAGGTCGAAAAATTGTTTTATCAATTTTTGAAATGTTTATAACAAGTTGTAATACCTTTGCTAAAGTGGATTAAAAATATTCTCTCAGACGGCTAGGAAATTACCTTCGAAGGAAGACAGATTAAAAAGAAAAACTTACAAATTTTCTTGTTCTGCCATATCCAATTTACTTCGTACCCTGGATAGGGATAATTCCAATTACACGCAAAAATCAGCCCAGAGGATAATGCACTTAGAACTGCACTGACAACACTTCTGGTCTCCGAACACACGAAGGCACAAAGAAACGGAGAAATATTACAACACTCACAAATTCATCGATCGAAAATACAACCCATCTAAACTGGCAACACTGCTCACTAAAGGAGGAATGGATTATTTCTCTGGCACCATAAATATTTATATGCGTTTCATAAGAAAATACACAAGCCTTCAGCCTCTAGTGCATTACGCCGTCACCGCGTGATAACTGAGGACCTCACAGAAAGACCGAATGCGACATCTCTTTTCTCAGCCAACTGAATACCACAACTTCCTGTCTCTGATTTTTATAGGGTGTCCAAGATAGCGGTGCGTCGCTAAACTTGTTTCTTAACAAGATAAGAGATAAGCCATTTATTTTGCTTGGAAATAAAAAAGGAAGGATATCTGGGTGTTTCATGTTCACTTTAATTTTTTTTTAAGACTCTACGAAGTACAATTTGAAGAATATTCACAGTTTAAAGCTTCTTAACTTCAAATTTTACCAGGTATGATATATTTGCTATGCATCTGTTCCCAGAATGGAGTATTTTATCTAATTTAACTCGAGACTTGAAGTGAGAATGAATGCAAGTTAGGGGGATAATAGCATAAGCAATTTGCAACATCTTCTAATTGCCCAGAAAAAGGTTAATATGGCTATGCTGCGATCGCAAAATACAGAGTAATCCTTTCCCCCAAATATAGATGAAATTTCTCGCTAAGGCAATTGTGTTCAATTATAAAACTAAATTAATCGGATTATGATCGTGACAGGTAAAAAATCACCATGAAATGCATTCTCATGGGTCATATTCATAGCTTGGTCTTAATTATTCAGCCACTTCTTGCCCTGCACTTGTGAATAGTGTAACGAGAGTAATTCAAGATTCAAATTTTACATAACATTGGAATGATAAGGTTCATAAATTACTATGAAGAGAGTGAATGCCATTAACCGAGAGCCGCTGAAAATATCTGTGTAAGCGTTTCATCTTTCTCATTACATCCTTTATAGTTGAGAGCTGGCTTTCATAGAGGTAAGGGAATACCATGCGTAGCCCAGTTTGAGAAAAGTTTCCATTTGTTCAATTACTATACATTCAATTACTAGACTTCCCGATATACAGAGGCCCAGGTAGCCAAATTCAAAAAATGATGGTCCCTTTCTTGATACCGGAAGCACTTGGCAAAGACTTAGTGTTCCCTCATCCCCACCATCACTACCGCGACCTTGATTACCTAGCGGATAAAGCGAATGCTCTACTCGTGTTTCAGCTCTGCTTCCACATTTTCGAAACCATAGGGCCGCATTCATAGATTTCAAGTTAAGCCTAGGGTTTCGAGGTTTATTCCAGCCTGAGTGCGGTTTAGAATGGTACTAAAAGTTGGTATTCATAGCTCAAGTCGAGGGAGATATCTTCGGGGACAAACGTAGTCCGAAACTAGCTGCATGAGGGTGGAACTCTTGGCAACACCGCTAATCGCCGAGAAACTGGGGTTACAGGGCTATTTCCCGGAATTTTTAAACTGATTTTTGGCGTCTCGTGAGAAATAATGCTTTCTCCACAATTTCTTACACCTCCATTACTTGCTTCTAGACTGTTGATTGCTGTACTCAAAGTACACCGGAATCCTGCTCCCTGCACTTTGGTACACGGCTTATTTATTTCTACGTAATAATGTACGTTTTGGATGTGTTACATTTCATTTCCTGTTTTCCGTAAGTGACTATATTCACAATAGATATAAAAGAAGTGTTCCGTGGGGACAAAGGTCAAACGAAACCTACTTGAAAAAGTGTTGGACCCCTTCTCACGGGCCGAATTCGTCCTTATTCTCCTTTCAGTCAATCTGTCCATTGACAGGTCTCAATGCTACTGTAGTCTCCTGGCATTTCTATTTTGGGCGAGGTTCTTCATTGCCCTGTACGTCCCTCCTCTCACCACACCTGTCAACACACTAAATCTCATCCTTTCTCTTCCTCTCTTTCCATTAATCTTTCCTTCTATGATGACTTTCTGCAAAAAATTTCTCCGTAATATGGGGCCTATTCAATTTCCCTTTCTCTTCTTTACACTTTTCAATATAGCTGGCTCCTCTCCAACCCTTCTCACTACCTCCTCAAATTTAACCTTATCTGTCTATTGTATCTTCTCCATCTTTAACTAGAGCCCTGTTTCAAAGCTTTGTCAAATAATTGGCACATCTCTTCCTTAAAAACCTTTTTGATACTCCCAGAAGTCACAAGTTCCTTAATTTTTCCGAATACAATTTTTCCTGAGCAATCCTACCCGTAACCTCTCCAGGGGTCGAAATTCGCCATGAAAAAATTCTTTGACTAGACCGAGATTCGATCCCCGATCTCCGAATTGCCGGCTAGGTGTGTAAGAGAGATTTTTCGGGGACTAACGTAGTTAGACACTTGCTGCATGAGGTTTAACGCTTGGAAACACCGCTAATCGCCGAGAAACTGGTGTTACAGGGCTATTTCCCGGAATTGCTAAACTGATTTTTGGCCTCTCGTGTGAAATAGCGCTTGCTCCACAAATTCTTACACCTCCATTACTTGCTTCATGACTGTTAATTGCTGTACTCAAAGTGCACCGGAATCCGGCTCCCTGCACTTTGGTACGCGGCTGATTTAATTAAGCGTAATGATGTACGGCACGGTACTTAAGTTGTCGTAAGCACGACTATCGTCTCATGTGCTACAATATAGACTAGAGACGTGTTCATCTAGTTCGCATAAAACCCCCTCGAAATTCGCCTTGGAGGAAGATGGCTGGGAGGTGTAACCGGCTAACATTTTTGACCGGCAATTGGGAGATCCGGATTCGAAACCCGGTGAAGCGAAATGATTTTTTTCATGGCGAATTTCAACCCTCGGTGTATATGCAACCGTTCAAGTGACCTCGCATCACACCATTTGCCAATGCAATGATGATAAACTCGATTGTTTCAGGCTTTACTTGGTGAAAATCCATTCTAAAGAATTCAAAAGAGATATGGTACTTTTTCACAGTTTTTATTTCAAGTCGACCGGTTTCGTCGCATAGGCGATATCATCAGTCATCGTCGCATCATCATTGCATAGGCGACCTGATGATGTCGCCTATTCGACGAAACCGGTCGACTTGAAATAAAAACTGTGAAAAAGTACCATACCTCTATTGAATTCTTTATAATGCAATGATTGGATAAATAACTTAACCTTCCGTGAACAAAGGTGAGTAGAATAAGTAAATGCTCAGGTTATTGCATCTATTGACCAGGCAATTCATTATTTATTGAGGTCCCTCACCTCCATCAGTTTTTCCATCTTAATTATAACCAGGTGATAAATTTAAGTCCAAATAATGAAGTCGGTACTTAAATTTATCACCTGGAATAGATCATGTACACAAGAAGGTAACCTTCAAGCGAAATTTGAAGATAATAAATGACGATATCATTTGAATACACTTAACAGACGTTATAATTTACATGGAAAAAATGCTGCAGGTGTGTGACCTCTATTAAAAATGAATTGTCTGATTGATAAATACAATAACCTGAGCATTTAGTTATCCTACTCGCCTTAGTGGAGTAGAATAAGCAAAAGCTCAGGTTATTGGATCCGTTTCCTGCTTCCAGACTTTGTTCAACTTCATTGTCGGGACTTAAATTAATCAACCCTTAGCTTAGCCCAGGACCTATCATCGGCGGAAATGAAGTAGAGAATGATAGGAGATCTGGAGGAAAGAGTGAGTGATAGAGAGTCCCTTCCCCCATCGCAATCCAGTCCAAATCAACTCGTCCGGCTTTCACTTTTTTCCAGAAACCTCTCAACGTCTCATACCCCCCCCCCACTCCTTCCATTCTTCCCCTTATATCCACATCTTTCTCCAACTCCGCCACCGGCCTTTGCCCACTCATCTCCCCGGGCGCGGCGTCCACTCGTACTCCGCCGCTGGCTCTCCTGCATTCGATTTATCTCCCGTGGGGGATCGGAAGCCGCCCTTTAATTGGATCCGGGACTCATCTGCCCGGAATCAACCCCCCCGTCCCCCCATTTATAACGGGCAGGAATCCCTCCCTTCCTATGCTCCGACGCTCCTTTCTCTCCTCCCGTCCCCAGTTCTCTGAAACATACACAAGACTGCGTCCCTCTGCGTGTCCCACTTCATTTCGCCTCGGGAGTTACCTCGCTGGCATTTAGTTTTTCCTTCCCCTCCCCAGGAGGCGCCCACAGCCCTAATCCCTCATCGTTCCAATACCTTTAGAATAATATATATATATATATATATATATATATATATATATATATATATATATATATACTCTTCTTTCTGCTTCAATTTTTCCTCTCCTTTCCTGATTCTCTTAAGGAGGAGCCTTCATTTTAGATATGCTAGATAAACTACCTTAATTTTAATATAACATAATGTAATATAATATAATATGATATGATATAACATAATATAATATAATATAATATAATATAATATAATATAATATAATATAATATAATATAATATAATATAATATAATATAATATAATATAATATAATATAATATAATATAATATAATATAATATAATATAATATAATATAATATAATATAATATAATATAATATAATATAATATAATATAATATAATATAATATAATATAATATAATATAATATAATATAATATAATATAATATAATATATCAGATAATAATATTCATTACTCAACACAATTAGACATACATTAATCTTTACAACATGAGTAAAATTAGGTAGCCTAAAATGAGGACCTGTATTAAGACTCCCATCATTTGGCCAATAGTTATGCGTTAGTCTTATACATAATAAAACATGGATTTAGACTCACAATATTACATGAGGTTATCAGCACTTTAAGCTGAATTATCACATTTATCACATACAATTATAACAAGGTATCCTCTATTCTTTCTTGAGCTAATAACCAAGATTGTATATTTTTCAATACTGAATTAACAGATTAGGATTTAACACATGCAGTAGGCAATAGATTGTACACTTTAGGTCCGAAATATAAAAAATAAACATCTTTTAAATAACTTTAGGTATGTTTTGGGCAAGGGTACACGAGATTTTCGAAGGTTGAAGGGAGAAGGCAACTACAGTAGTAACCCAGCATTTCCACTTCTTATATAAAACCGTCGTAGGACCTTATAAATGTATAAAAATCTCAATGGGAGCAACCGTAGTCGTAGAAAAAGTGGAAAGGAGGTTTCGAAACTGCTCTTTTTCAAAATTACTCTAATAATTTTCTTTTGAAGAAATACGGCTGCTTCTAAGGAGTTTATATAAGCTCCACCCCAACAAAAACCACAGTTTAGTCGGGATTGGACTAAAGCATTATATATTAGCCTCAAAAAATATAAATTACTAGCTGTGCCCGGCATTGGTTGCACTGCCTCATTTTCTTTGTAAATAGGCACATATATACAACGCAGACACATTTACATGAACAAAAGTCCTCCAATCGCCCACCTTTATAGCCCATAATTTTACGTCCAAGCCTCATCGTTTTCGGTGCATTTTATCATATTCTAAATTAGCAAAATAAAATACCCCATTGATTTATATATATTTTATGGTTTGGCTCACTTATTTTATCTGGGTTCAAAATCTGCTTTCCCCTTCAATTTTTCGAGGGGGATTTTTTTTTGGGTCCCTAAACGAATTTGAGACCTAGTCCAATGAACTCCTCATACCTACACAGCACAAATGATGTTATGAGTTTACATTCCATACCTATGCTGCGGTTTCCAAGTAAATAAAATAGTCTATTGTTAAAGAAGTGCAAACATTTAAATCCAATTTTAGGAAAAAGGGCAGCGCACACGAAAATCGAATGCAAGAATTAAAAATAAGCAAACAAAGAGACCACTGCACCAAATCTTATTCAACATACAAAACATTTACGTACCTTTTAACACAAATTATATTTCACTGATACGATTCTGATGCATGTGATTGAGCAACTCGCAAACGATCTGCTTCGTTGCTTGCTTGTCGTTCCTCGGTCATTTGAGAATCTCGCGTGCAGACACGCATTTGTTGAAACGACTCGCGCTCCGCCTATTGTATAATGGATTTAATAATTCAGAAACCTTCGCGGGCGCGCGCACAACAACTCGTAATCTGATGAATAGAATTGGAACGCATAGAAAACGAACAAACAAATATTAATTTTTATATATTAGATAGAATAAGAATTTTACTCTTGAATTGTGTCAAATATTACTAGGTAATAGGTTATTTAACTAATATATATATTGGTTTAACATGAAGAATTAAAACGATGAAACATGGCCATATTCACAGTGCGACGGCAGCTCTTCACATAACTTATTATCTCAATTAACACCCGTTTGTAGAATCATTGGTCAAATATGGCACGACTACATAACTACTAAATACTACTCTGCGAGCCGCCATATGGGCGTGCGGCAGTGGGTGTTAGGACGTCAGCCGTTAAAGATATAAGGGATAAGATTAAGGTTTTGAGAGGTGAAATAGTGACGTGTATTATGGGAGAGCATTTAGTAAAGCTCAGTTTTTATTGTGACCACTTATGGTGCGCGGATAGAACGATTTTTTGTACCTATCTGTTCGGAAATGTATCTCTCTTATTTTATCACTTTTGTCAGACCAGGAGATGTAGTGAAGCGTCATGATCAAATTCTCTGTGACCCTCTGAAACACACCAGTTCTGAATTTCTCACGCAAGCTTAGCCTAGCGTGTAAACTCCGAGTCTCTAGGGGCTCCCACCGTAATCCATCTAAAAGTTGAGAGGTACCATACGTTCGCTCGCAGAAGTTTTTAACGAAGCGTGTAGCTTTTCTTCGTATTTAATAATTTTTTTTGGTTAAGTCTTTATGACCAGGGCCCCAAATGCTCGCGACATATTTGATGTGTGGCCTAATCAGAGGGAAGTAGCATCTCTTTCACATTTCGTATATTTAATTCTTTCAATCATAATAAGACACATTTAACCTCAGACTCTCATCTGGAGCTCCATTAAAACTCGTAAGTGTAAGTTGCATGGAGGATAAAGACCAGAGTTGATGGTTCAAACTTTAATTTCATCTCCACTTCTAGTGATAACAAATCGGTTTTTTTTTGAAGAGTTAAGCTCACTTTTAACCAATGCGTACACATCCCAGAATCGCTAGAGTCAACATATCCGTATCTCTATCGATATGGGTCTGAGCAGCCATTTCCACTAAACGTCAGAAATTAAGATAGCTGGAGCAATTGGGGATCGGGTTGGTGTGGTGGCTGGAGTACTGGCAAACCATAAGGACGGCCAGGGTCCAAATCCATGCAGAGGAGGATGTTTATCAGAAAAAACCGGTTCTCTACTTGAATTTCTTGTGGAGGGCAATTAAAGTAAAGTACCCCGTCTGTCGGATGAGACATTCAAACGAGGTCCCCTTGGCGCCTTTCGTTAAGCGCAGGCTAATGCCAACGCCGGGTTTCTCTCCACCTTTCCTTCTTTATCTTCCCCTACCACGCAAATAACCTTCATTGTCGGTCGCCTCCCCAAATATCCAATCTATTCCTTGGAGCAGTCTTCGTTCAATTACAGATTTGTGTCGAACTTTGCATTTATGTACTCATTGGAAATGCGTATAGATAAAAGCGAAAAATATTGCATGTTACCGATTTCTTTGCAATTTAATGCTATTTTAACACGGAGCCTTAAGGCTTTTGACATATACTTCGAAATAATTCGATGACATACGCACAGATTATCTTTTAAGCGCAAAACTATACGTTGCATATTATTATAGACCATAATGAATGTCAAGGTACTACTTCGCAAAAATCACATAGTTACATACGATTTTGGCTTCACTATATATTCTGCGCCGCAAAAACAAGTCATAAAAATGCTTGAATAGACACGAAAAATTTTAAATCTAACTTTCGCATAATTTATATTACAACATGGATGATAACTTCCAGGGGATAAATTTTTGGACTCAGGTCACGTGTGTTCCAAGAGTTTTTTTATTGCTTAAAAGGTTACTAAAATGTGCACTCTATGATAAACGATTCGCGCTCCAGCCACCGTAACGTTCACAATGAGCATTTATTGCCATAACACGCCAAAGTAAATCTGCCAATATGCAGACATTCAAATACAACTGCACTGCCAAATGAACTTACCTTTGAAAAACCTATGCTATGCTTATGGAGAAAATAATAAATTAGCAAATTAAATGTGGATTTGCTTTAGGCAGATTTACGCGTGGAAGTTATTTCCATAGCAGTAGCCTTGCAAGTCGCTTGCAGGCGACACTTCGATGTCTGAGTACGGGCTTCCGAGGACGTAGGGATTCATATTGGTAGTAATCAACAATTTGGCACTTGTAAGGAAAATCGCCTGCCTTCTTTTTTCCCTGCAAGTTGGATTCTGCGATAAATCGCGTCGCGTCCGGTAAAAATCTTGGTCACGTGACTAAAACGGTGATTAACCCTTTGAGTGCGGCATAACATGACATCACGTCATGATTGTCTTTACACTGGTACTGAACACGTTCCAGCCTGGTGCTGGAGGAGGATGCTGAAGATAAAATGGACGGACAAAATAAGAAATGATGAACTGTACAGAGGAGTAAAATACAAGAGGACCATATGGAACACCATACTGAAACGAAGAACTAGATAGATTGAACACATCCTGAGACTCAATGAATATGTGAGGAACATAGTTGAAGGCAAAATAGAGGGAAATGTCCCCAGAGGAAGACCCAGGAATAAGTTAATGGGCCAAATAAATAGAAGAGTACATAAAAAAAGATACCAGGAGGTAGTGGAACTAGCATTAGATAGGGAAGGGTAAAGGGCTGCAGTCAACCGCTCATTGGATTGAACTACCAATGTTGATACTCCTTGATGGGAAGATGGCAGAAGACTGAACGCCACAGTCCTTTTCCATCACGTCAGGAGACGCCCGCCCTTCGTATTCCCTCCCACAGGCCATTCCGCACCTACTGCCAGCAGCCACAGCCGCTTGTTCTCCGCAGCTCAATCCTCAGATTGGTCCAACAAAGGCCTAAGCCGCGTCCTCACCGATAAAACTTTACACCGTATACGATATACAGGATAAACTTTTGTAAGTGTCCACCCTGCCTGACCTACTCGAGCACAAATATACGCCGCACGTAGTAGATATTGACGTGAACATAATTTTGAAATCGTGGCGAACTCGGCACAAATTTTTACAGGTGTTGAGAAGACTTTACAGTCGGCCTATTTTCCTGTACTCCTCATGTCAAGTTAAACCTCCCGCATTTTGTTGTACATTAATAGGAGGGGCTGAGCCACTAGATGCTTGGAAGCTAGCATTTCTAGTCAGTAGCACACATCCAACAGTGAAAGAATGGTTTTTGTCTAAATAAACAATTTTTATTTGACATATGTACTCGCTTTGACTGACATAGTCGTACATACCTTAAGGAAGATTAAAATCAAATTCAAATCCTTTGAATGAGTAATATATTGTCACTGTGAGAAAATCCAGAGGTAAATGTTCGCTATCTATTATAAACAACAAATTGTTACCTTTCAGTGCTATTTTTCAAGTCAATTGAACTTGAAATTCATAATGTTAAATGGGAAAAAGGCGATGAGACTCGCAAAAAACATGCAAGGCATAGCTTGCTTGAGAAAGTCAGAACTGGCGTGTTTCAGAGCGACACAGAGAATATAATTATGACTCCACACTACATCGTTAGGTCTGACAGAAGCGATAAAATAAGAGAGAAACAGTGTCAAACAGATGAGTTCAAAAACTCGTCCTTTGCGCGAACAATTAGCGACCATAATAAAAACTTAGCTCCTCTCAATACACTCCCATAATATGCGTCACCATCTCAACTCCCAGAACCTTATACCTTGCATATTTACACGACTGGTGTCGTAACACCCCCTGCCCTACGTCAATGCGGCGGCTCGCTGGGTAGTATGCAGATGTACACAGAAGTCCGTGGTTACCTGCAAAATTCTGATCACATAAGCTTCAGGTAAAAAGGGCGGATATTATTTACCCCCATATTACATCGATAGAGCGAACAGAATTCCAGAAGTAAAATTGAGCCATTGAGGAAGTTTTAAGGATACCTCCTTCTCGAGAAAAATTTATGTGTCACAAAAAATGAAAGCGAGACATTAGTCCAAATCGTTAATATTTATTCGTTTTCCTCAACCATTCGCATTTTCATCACCGAAAGCCAACCCTCTTAGCAATGCTTTCCTGATGTGTCAGTCATCCACAATATTCCTCTCCCGTCGCACAGTGGGACCAATTACCGAATTGGCGGCCAAAAGTCTAATCTATCTTTCCTGCGTCAGGTATTTTGATAAAATGAGTACCTATGGGAAAATAAATGGATTTATGATGCCTTTGACTGCTCAGTAACGATTCCTCTTATTTTCGTCGATGTCTTCGAAGACAGATCTGCAGTTTTGTGCAGGTACGGAATGGTTGTCGGTCTAGAACTTAAAATTTTAATATGAACATTTATTGGAGGGATGGATACACTTCATATGATTCATAGCTTTTAAGTTAAAATAATAGTTTCATTCTGTTTGCAAAGTTTATCTATTGAGAGATGTGATGGTCGTGATGAAAATTATGCAATAAAATGATAAGCATTACAAGAGTATTTCTTAACAAGAATTAAAGAACAATAATGAAACGAAACAAGAGAAAAGTTTTATTTGAAAAATTATAAGAAAATGTCAATAAATATACGATGTTTTTAGCACTATTCATCACTGTCAATTTCGTTATATGTTATATTGGGTACCTCACCGTGATCTTAAGAAAGAAATATCGGGATCTAATGACACTATCATGATTTTTATGAGATCCATATTTGTGGCAATTCTCGAAATTTTCCTACATTTTTCTCCCTATATCTTCGGATATATTTGTTCCTGCTTTCTTGCGCTTCCTCACTAAGCATTCCTATAGGAAGGAGTGCCTCCGATATAACGTCTGACCCATGAATTAATACTTTCTGGATAGAAGCAGGCATTGGGTATCAAGGGTACAAGTTTAAGTAAAATCTAGCCGTGTCTATCGCGTATTTGCGGAATGATTTGGCATCTACAGTATATCCACATGCCAATGTTCGTAGTACTGTATCACACCTATCAATAAGTGAATTTATGCCCGTAATTGAGGAAGAGAGTTCAGCATCTGCGAAGAAACGGCGAGCTGTATTTCCATCGTTTGTACTTCCCTTACCATGTTTAACCGCACCTACAAGTAATCCCATCAAAGATTTAAATTTAGTTTGATATTCGGACTCCCGAGCATTAACTAAGTCTTTGTCTATTTCTCCCACTTGGATCTGATTGCGGCGTAATGTTTTCTATAGATTGACCTGATTTCATGCCGGGCGAAGTTTGTTAAATCTTTCTCAAGCAGTCGTTCAATATGCAGATCAGCATGTGCATATCGTGCGGTCCAACCTTCAGAAGTTTGCCGCAAAATTTAAAATAATTCTAGGCGTGATATCGCAATTGACATATTGAAAATATTCAAAAGCAGTAGAATGTTTGTCAACAAGTCAATTTAATTACGTTTCCTAGTAACAAAAATTAACTATGCGCGTATGCGCAGATCAAGAACAGCTAACAACCTACGAGCCGCTCGCTGCCACACGTGCATACGACACGAAAAATGGTTCGCAAACCCGCATCCGCAAGTATCCGCAATTTATTTTAAGGGACCAACAAGAACAATAAAGTATCTTCATAACTGAATGGATAAGAAAACGGGGCCTCGTAGGGGTTTTTTTCCATCCTTCATTTAATTACAGATGATTTTGAAAATAGATATGGTCATAAAACTAAAAATATACCCATTAAAATTTAAAAACAGATATTGTTATGTGACAGGGTTAAACTTTGAAAATGCCTTAAACTTGGGAAAAGTAAAAAATCCTGCTAGACTTCCAATATTTGGAGCTGATTTGAAAAATAAAAGCGTGCAGGTAGAGCGGTTGACGGAGCAATATATAATGAGCCCAATTCAGCCGCCTGCTTTGCTAAGAAATAAAAGAGAAATAGGAAAAATTTTGATATTTTTGGTTACCCCAGTCATTCACATACCCTACAGAAACTTTTTCATCGTTGTGAAAAATATTTGTTTTTTTGGGGGCTTTGGCCGCGATTTCAGGCATTGGTCCCACTGTGCGTCGTTTGTCCACTGTCATTCTCCTTTCATCTCGCCTGTCAATCAATTTCTCATCTTCCACTCATTACAGTGAACCTATTCATTTCATTCATTTACATCCTCCCACAAAATATATATAGAATCTTCACGTGCCTAAACTCTGTATCTGTTGATACGGACTTATGGTTTCCAGCATTACTATTATAAGACACTATTATATTAATGAAAACAGCGGAACAACAATTGCTTAAAAGTGTCAGTGAGGCTGGACAATATCAGCAGCATAGAAAAAGATATTCGAAATAAATGGGGATCTGGTCAATCCGTAGAACTATGAAGATCAAATTGACGGAGCGAATCGCCAACGAAGAAGCCGTACAAAGTCCAGGAGAAAAAAGAATTGCAATGGAAAAGAAGAATTGACAGACATACTGAATACATTTTGCAACAAACCAGGCTACTGAAAAACCATTTGGAGGAAAAATGAATGGAAAGAATTACAGAGGTAGGCCAAAAATAGAATACAATATGCAAATCATGCAGGACATCAAATAGATGAGTTATGAAGGAACGAAGCAGTTGACACAGAGAAGAGGGGATTGGAGTGAGCGGCAGCGATCCAATCTTTGGGCCGATGACTACTGATGACGATCATTGATGTTGATTGAGGCGATCCTCACAAAAAAATCGTAACATATAAAAAAACCTACGAGACTTGACTTGTCGTTTATTTACGGTATCCGATCTTCCCTTCTTGCTTTCGTCTTCTCGCCCGCATTTGACATTCACCTCACTTCCACCTTTGATCAGACCTCTTCCGTAAATCGCCGATACCCGTCTTCAGTTCCTTTTGCTCGTCTTTTTCCATTATTCATGCACCTCCCTATCTCTTCCTTGACTCTCTCTCCCTCTCTCTCTCTCTTGTTCCTATCGAGCGTCTGCAGTAACTTCTGCTCCCTCTTGGGATATCCGAAATAATGCGTCGAAATGCACCACTAGGATGCAGAATTCCGTTATTTTGAGCCTCTTGCGCTTCGCAAGGCTGGATAGAGGCACCTGTTCCCAGTCGTAGCGCCAGAACTTTAGTAAACCAAACTACAATTTTCGCAGAATTTGAATTCAGCATGCTTAGCGGTAGCGAGAGAATAAAATACCGGGGAAAACTTTTGGTGGATACCTCCCTGCTCACCAATTAGCACAGTAGATTCTCATTAATGCTTGATAAATCTAGAACCGATGCGGGAATATTTTGAACTCTACGACTGTGTTTCTTCACTTTAAGTCAAAAATATACGCCAACGTTGAATGTATTTGTGTCCACGAGGTAGTTTACGGCATAAGTTGGTGGGAGCGACTCATATTACAAAGAAAAACTTTGAAAATCCCCATATAAAATTTATTAATGATAAGGTTTCAACGATAAGCGTGATGACCTAATTATTATGTATAGTCTTTTGTTGTTCATTTATTTGTAAATTCAATTGCCATTTTTTATAACTACCTAAATCGCAAATTGCATATTAATTACAATTGTTTTACTCATAGATTACGTTTATTCAACTGATTTCTCTTACATATACAAATATTGATATTAACTTTAAATCTGCAATATAAACCGTTTCATTTTATTTATCGTTCATTTTCACTTTTTTCTGCGTTTTCTTTTTTCAAATCTTCGATCATTTATGTACAACATTGTTAATGATTTAAATTTTGTCATTTCTACTTTAATTCTGTATTTTGTCCTTATGCAGGGGTGTATCACAAAAATAAATCTTGTTCCTTCATTAATTAATTGACTATACAATTGAGTATTCAATTATACAAACAAATTTTTAAAAAAATTTCAAAACGTATTCATATCAAAATGGAAATACTATGACAGTGATAAGCATTGACATATATTTAGGAAGGCATGCCTTAACTGCCATTTGCATGATTATATCATTGAATTTTAAAATTTCAAATGATTAGAATCATTGTTTCACAGGTAAGGAGCAAACTCCTCGACCAAGTTAAAATTATTAATAATTGCAAGAGTGATCTAAACCAAGCTATTTGAGACCTGTAGCCATAAGTTTGGGTTAAACACGTAGGAAATATATTTGTGTATAGGGGTCAAAAATGACTTGTTTAACCTAAACTTATATTCGAGAAAGTAGGGAAAGATCTGGCAGTTCTAGAAAACCATCAACAGAAGGATCATCTGGCGTACGAAAAGCATTAAAGAAACACGTGCATTTCATGCCTCTCCACAGGGCGTTCTACATTTTATTCATTCAAGTATCCTTCCACCTGATTGGTAGTTCTTTACAGTACTTATCCTAATCCATTAACACACCTATGGATCTCTCTTGAATTCCTCATATCGCCTCTCGGTTCTTATTTCGTCCAGAATTCTTAACCTCTACTGTGCTTCCCCAGGATTCTCCCCTATTTCACCTTCTTCAGCAAATCCTCTACTTTCAAAAGTTTAACATTTGCATTTAAAAATTACTTTCCAGAAATAAATCCTTTAAACGAAGCATTTCTCTTTCCCTTCGTGAAATATCGGCTGCTGTTCTCATTTCTTGGGGTGGGGTGTAGAATCCCTCTTTTACGCTGCCGTTATCATTAACCAAAACAGAAATCGCCGTATAGGGACAACCTTTTCAATTACAGTCCTAACTCACCATCAATTAAAATTAATGATTTGAAGCACCTGACTAAGATTTGAATGACGTTCACTTTGTCAATCTCGTGAGTGCAAGTGGGAAATATGAATTACGCATTATGGAGATATGATCGCACCTCTAGTATGGTACTTTCCAAATAAACAGTTTAATGCAAGTTGCAAGAACTTTGAGTAGCGGAATCAGTAGTATGAGACCCAAGAAGCTATGAACCTCATAAAAGTATTCGGGTTGCAGTTACACATCGACTAGTTTCATAACTTTACAACCGATGTTAAATTGCTTCCAATGTTAGATCTTATCTTTCACCGCTAGATAAAATTTGAAGTGGTTTATCCTATGTATAACTGCTAATGCACATAATAATTATTCAGTCAGAATAAGCAAACTGACCGTTTGTATCAAAACAACTATTTTATGAAGTAATAAAAACTCCAAGCGGTTCATCGCGCTTCCACCATCTTGGCTACCTATAAGCTCATAAGTTATGAAACCAATAAATTTATCGAATGTATCTGTAACGCTTACTGAATCGTTGCCATGGCTTATTGGTCCCATAACTCACGGAATACATATGAGTCTTTCCTGCAACTGGCCATAAGCCCATAAAATAGGCATTGGATATTATGATATGGCAAGCAAAAATACATTTACAGTGTAGGTATGCATTACTGGCATAATAATGCGGTGAACAAAATGAATACATACCTCGGTTAATACGGAACAACAGTCAACCAGGACTCGCATCAGGGGCGCAACAACACCCGGATCGTGGGGGGGAAAACTCCTTGAAAAATCTGTATAAGCTTGCTAAGCGTGGGGGGGGGGGGGCGGGGGAGAAGAGAGTGTGCAAATAAATTTGCGCCCAAATGGGTCTGAGAGTGCAAATTTCAACCCATTAACGGATGAAGGCGCAAATAATTTTGAAAATCGGGCATTGTCCATTAAAAAGTGAGCCACAACCTCTGATTTCTGGGGGGGGGGAATTCCCCCCCTGCCCCCCCTCCCGTTGTTGCGCCCCTGAAACGCATGATCGATACACTGCTGGATACCACAAGGCTATTTTTAATGACGTGATAATTTAAGTCCGAATTAAGATTAATACAAAGGTTCTAAGACAAACCCGCAGAAAATTGTTATTTCAGAGAGAAAATAAAAGAAATAACGAATTCAAATTTGACATAATAAGTAAATGTGAAGCCTTGCGGATCGTGGGGATCAAGAATATTACGTTTACATACAAATATGTTGTTTCTCACAATACACGTAGCTATTCTGCAGTATAAACCTTAAAATAAGTTGAAAATATAAGACAAGTTTTCAAATTTCTTAAGTAATATGGAATCAAAGAAAAAACATCACTCTTTGCGTCATTAATGGAGGTGGAAAAAACTGAGCCCCTTCATTCTATTACGCTATATCATCCTTGTGATTATATGCTAGGAGCTTTTGAAGGCAAAGCCAATGAGATTTCAATTTTAAATTATTCACAGGACAAAGGAGAGCTGTCCTATTAACCTACATTTGAAGTTAATTAGCAAAATTATGATAAAGCATGCAACGGTAATAGGTAATCCTTTGATGAAACACAAATGCTACAGGTACGACTTCACGTGATAAGGAAATAAAATTTTCATCGAGTTTAATCCTACCAACGAGGAAAAGTTGCAATCGCTTAATGAAATAAGAGTAAAATGAGCGGTTCAAAAGAATTAACTCATTTTACTTCTCAAATCTTAGCTTTGACGACAAAAATAGCACATTTCTTTCACCTACTAAATAGCAAATTCAACCAATACTTCTGTTGAATTTTTGTACTAGAATTTCTCTTTATGCAAAAGATTCTACGATAACAGGCATGAAGATGCCAACATATCCTCCTGAGACCTGGTTTCCACATAGAAGGACATAAGGTGCGACTGCATTTAAGTCCTGAAAAATATTGTTACACGTAGGAGTAAAACTCCGAGTGTCCTTCGCAACGGTCATTATAATACTACCCTCGAGTCCTGAGATTTTTTTATCATATTTTGTACATAACTTACCTTTGGCTACAACTTAAAGTTATTTTTAATTATATTGAAATAGATATGAGACTTGCAATGTACTTACCTAAACACATACTTCCTTACATTCGAAGCTCTATTAATACGAATGTTTCGAATGGATGAACAAATGGATTCTATTTGGGCCTGGATATCCCAATTATGTCCATTAGGGTTAATGAGGGCCGTATATTATTTTTTTAAAAGTCATAATGCTTCACCATCGCATGGTCTGAAAGGAGAATTGGAGGCCCTAACTGTGATTATACAAACAAGTTAATATTTCATGATTTAAATACCTTTCTTAAGTTTCATTGCTAGTGAAAATTTTTTCAGTGAGAAGGAATTAGATTTAGACCATAGTGTATGACTATGAAAGGGATAGTTCGTACACCTAACGAACTATCCGTACTAGCCCCATCACCATATTTTTCTTCTAACCTGGCCTACATAGGTCCGTTTTGAATCCATAATAAATTTGAAAATATCCAATGGTACTGATTGCTATTCAAAACTATGCTACAGAATACCCTAGTTAAGTTAGTTAAATGTAGGTAAACAAGGAAATAAGACAGAAGAATATAGCCGGCTCTAAAATCACACGGCTTTTCTCAAACGGAGAAAGGTAGCCGACTGGCAGTGTTTTCAGTGGAGATTTCGGTGGGCGCCATATAAAGAAAGGAAGCAACGTGCTCGCTGTCTTAGTTGACAAGATATCCTCAACGAAGGAACATGCCTCCGTACCCAATTAGCCAAGGTCTCTCCTACTATTAAAGTCACTTTTCCTTCCGCTCTCAGGAGGATACGAAAAGATTAATTGAGGTTAAAAGAGTACTGGCTACTCATTCAAAATGCCAGGGTTCGAATCCATGAAGTTGCAGAGGTTTCGACAGAGAAATTATGACGCTTACATCTGTTCTGGTGCAGTCACTTCTGAGCAACGAGTTAATTTCCCAAAAGAAGATATTGGCATCTTGCAATACGACTTAGCTTGAAAAAAAATAATAAGTATGATGATGTCCCAAATACAATATCCTCTGCAGTGTTTCTTGTGAAATCAATGTTAACATTACTTCCAAAAGTGCAAGAGAGCAAAATAAAGCTGAAGTGGAGTTAAAAAGAAACTATTCCTTTCGAATTGGTTATCACAAATTGATCGCCAAAAAAACGTCACTAAGAATGACCAAAGGACGTAATGAGGTAATCAAAACAAAGTAAACACGCCGTAAATGAGTCCACTGAACATTTTAAATAGCAAGCATGATGCACATAGGCTGTTTTAATGGTATTAATTAGAGATATGAGGCGAATAAATGTATGTATATGATTTTTTACCCTCTTACGCAGAGCTCTTAACTGAAGTCAGCTGATTATTCGTATCCTGAGAATCTGTCTGAGACGATATCATTTGCGCTCGTTCGCTTTCTTTGGGCAACAGACTCGCAGGATTTACAAGGGCGCAGGTGCAACGGTAGGCGTACTTTCATTTCAGTTGGTTTGTCCATTTAGGATAGTACGAGCGAGATAGTTCTCTAATCATAATGGAGACCATATTCGAATTATACGTTTTAATTTCACCAGCTGTAGGACACACGAATTAAATATTGAATAATTAATGGTGTAATAATATAGTTTTCCATGACAGAAATTGTAATAAATCAAATGAAAATGTCTGAATAAATCTTCAACTTGGCTTATTTTTTTCACGCGGTTCGTTTGAAACTCCATTAAAGCGGAAGGTTTATTGTGATCCCGAAGAATTTTCTGCGGTGACAATATGATTAATTTTCAAAAATAGTCGATAAAACATAAAAACTACATACTGTTGATTATTGACGAGATCTAGGTGTTAGAAATTCCTCATTTGTTAAATGAGGTCTCTATGGAGCGCATAAACGCATCATTGCCCTTGTAAAAGGGCTGTTATTTTCTGGCAAATATCTCGGAAAGTAATGTGGTGAGGGGATGAATTTTTGGTGTCAATGGAAGGGTGATATATTGTTCTTTAAAATGAGACCAAATTCATCGATTTCTAGGCAAAACAATATTTCGCTAAAACCACCTTAAATAGATAGGAAATATTGCACGTATAAGAAAGAAAATTGAATGCAATCTATAGCAGAAAATGATGACAGTCACCCATCAGTGGGTAGGATGGGTTAAACTGTTGCTAAACTACAAGCATCCGATTGAAAACGCCGCTCCTTTCATTCAAAAGTATCGCTAATAGAAGTTTCAAACATTGCATTTACTAATGATATGGTACAAAGTCACTCACAGGGATGCATATACACCTAGGGTTGAACTTCGCCATGAAAAAATTATTTGACTTGACCGGGATTCTAACCCGGATCTCCCAATTGGGATGATCCCCAAAATGATCTTTACATGGCGAATTTAAGCCCTTGATGTATCGCTAATACTTCCTCTTCAAATATAGTTAGTTTAATTTATAGTTATACGCACTTTCGACGCTAGTCGTTTGTGTCAGTCATCCTCTTTGGTAGTGGTGCCTTCGGTTTTAAGTACACATGTGGACGCAGTCTTTAATAATTAGCCCCTAATATATTCTATTATTACCCTCCATGGACGAGCGTGTCAAATTTGTTACGTTTCAAAATCATTAAAATATCTGCTTTCTACGGGTCCTATCCATTTAGTAAATGTGCTATACAGAATTTTAACGCTTCAGATTAAGCGTGTGGAAAGATGCGTCTTTCGGCGGTTTGTCTAACAATTAGAATAGATGAATGTGTGACGCTATTCATTGACGATGGCGTGCCTGATGGAGCTCTGATATAAATAATTTTAGCTGTTATATGAAGAAAAATTTGGAAAGTTTGAAAAAGGTACGTAATAAAGGTAATGCTGAAGTATACCTCGTGTAAATATTATTTTGAGTATTGTTTTAAATAAATATATACAATACAAATACGTCAATTTCAAGATAAATATTATTATTAAATAAATTGCATTTTTTTTAAATGCTTAAGTAGCACTTAAAAAATAATATAATACCAGTATTTTTTTCATATTGTTGTTTCATAATTCCACCCATACAGGGTTCAATTGAATGTGCTTTTACAAATTTGGGCATTACGTAGGCAAGTGATATGGAAGATTTGGGTGCATAATATCTTGACTAAGGTGTCCTTATTGCTGTCCGGCGCCGTGTTGGCCACGCCCTCGAGTTCTGCTCTTTGCCCCGTCCTCCCGTAAAACAAACTTTCATTCTCAAACGCTCAATGGTTCTTCGTTTCTTCTCGGGGTTTCACTTCAGCCCTCCCCACCCCAACGGTTCATTCGCCTCCATAAGGGGCCCCTTGTTCTACCTTACAGCACCCTCCTTTCTTCCCCTCATCTCCCGTCCTTCTCACCACGTTCTTGTCAGAAGCACTGCTTCGCCATCCTTCCTCCACACTCCTCCCCAAAAAAAGAACCTTGTTCCCCTTTAAAGGTCATATACTTCTTTAAGGATGGCCTTTCACTAATTCACGACTTTATGAGCATTCTCCGGGATCAAGACTCACTCTTTCTCGGCACGGTTGTCCGAGACGTTCAAACGAATCCTGGAATTGGCGAGTGGCTTTTCCAAGTGAGGGGAGAACTTCTCGTGCACTGCGTAATGGCCTCCCACTCTCCGCCTTATACCGAATGGTCTCATTTGCTTACTAAAGCGATCTCGTAAGACAAGCGAGCAACAAGGAGGGAGATTTTTGGTTAAGACGTCGTTTGGAGCTAGTGAAGCTTAAGGAGTCTTCCCCAAAACATCTCCATAAAAGAAGAAGACCCAAGCTTTGTGAAACGGAGAATTTCTGCTAGCAGATTTCGCCGTGTAAGAAGCAATGGCGACTTTTTTGTATTACAACTGCATGGATTATCTGACCCTCACAATATCAGACCTCCTCCTCCCTTTTATTACTCTTCGCGACTTTTGAGGTAACCGTCCATATAAAAGCGTTTTAACTTTTTTTCGGTTTCTTCACTATGTAACTTCATTGTAATAGCATGATGAATAAAATAACTCTAAACCTAATATTTTTTATCCTAAATCTCCCACCATATCGGTATATGTGTGGTTGTACCTTATTCTATTATGGCCGGTTGCAAGAACATTTAGCTATGGCATCAATAGTACAAAGAAGTCCATGAAGTTTTGGGCCTCATAAAAATATTCGGATTTCACGAACACACCCATCAGTTTCATAACTTGTCAACTTATAGTTAATTTCTTAAAATTTTTGATCTAATCTACTATTGCTGAATAGAATTTATAGTGGTTTATCTTATACATAATTGATTTGAATTTTGGTTAAACAAGTCATTTTTGACCCCTATACACGTATATATTTCCTACGTGTTTAACCCAAACTTATGGTTACAGTTCTCAAATAGCTTGGATTAGATCACACTTGTCATTAATAATAGTTGTAACTTGGTCGAGGAGTTAGCTCTTTACCTTTGAAACAATGAAGATAGCGATTATTCAGTCTCAGCAAACAAACTGGAAATTTGTCTCAAAACAAATATTTTATCATGCAAGAAAAACTCCAAGCTGTTTATCGCGCTTCCGCCATCTTGGCTACTTACGGAGCTCCTTTCCATAAGTTATGAAGCCATTTGTTAAACCAATAAATTTATCAAATGTTTCTGCAACGCTTACTGAATAGTTACCATGGCTTATGGATCCCATAATTCTATGGAATACATATGTGTCGTTACTGCAAATGGCCATTAAAACTAGCTATTTCTGTATGAATGTTTTGGTTTTTTTCACGTGTAAGACTAAGGATTTTGATGAAATTTTGGGATATATTACATTAAAACGAGATAATAAGATTGAGAAAGGTCTCGTATTTTGGAAATTTTGATTTATATCAAAACATTACTTGAAAAATGAATTTTCAACACGAGCCTAATTGGAAACCAAAGTGGCAACGTATTAAACAATAAAAATAATCACAAGACAGAAGTAATAGCATACATGACAAGTTGTTAATTACAAGTTAGGAAGTTACACTGAGTAGTTAATTAATTGAAAATTGTCATACAGCTGTTTGAATCGTCCCCTTCACGTCTAGCAAAAAAAAAAAACAGAATTTTAACTTAAACAGGCAATCTCAGGCCCAGTCGAAACGTCATTTTTTGTCATGAGAAGGTACTACTCCTCGTGTTTAGTCTGTTTTACCACATTCACTTTTTGATTTTCACAGTCTGCCTCTCCCTTTCACACCAATTGTGCCATTATCATAAAGTTTTCCTGATTTGTCTGTCATCCATTTTCTCGACATGGCCAAACCAACGATGCACCCTCATTTAAGGCACAAGAAAAAAATGATGATACAATTTACCTTTGTTGAGCGATTGGTTGACTTGCGACGTGTTTACGACGACATTCTAGAAGATGATGGTACAGGTCGTGTAATTTTTTCATTGGTTTTGCTTGAAGTAAAAATGCAAGGCGATCGAAAATCGGGCTCCAGATGATGAACCATTAAACTGGATTATTTAAGATATCTACTGTCACCATTGTTGCTAAAGAACATCAATAGGCACCATATTAAGGCAGCACACAACCATATCATTACATTTGCCAGTAAAGTTGGAAAAAATTACTCATAAAAATGTAAATAAAATGCACAGCACACATAACTGTTTGTCGGATGTTAACAGCACATATAACATCCGATTAACTTAATCAATTATGTAAGCAAAGTCTTACCTGATCAATTTTTATGGACAGTCAATTGGGTTAAAATTTGATTTCAACGTTTAAAAAATGTCAGGTAAATTTATAGAATTGATACTAGATATTCTGATCTTTCACGCATCAAATTGGATAAATTGTTTAAGCCAGATAAGTAATCGCGACTACTTTATCCTAAAAGGTGAAAATACCACATGCAGAAAAAAGCCTGCCCCTTGATGTGGTCATGTACTCTAATCCCTCGATTGAAATGAGCTAGATGTTCCACTGTTATAGATTTAGGTACGAATACCTGACATGGAGAATGATTTTTTTCCCTTCACAATTTTCATACTCAGGGGCACTCCGCAAATATAATACCACAGATATTCAAAATTCTGTCAATGACAGATGAATTTCAAGAATTCACGAATGTAGTGTTCGGGTATTCAGAGGGACTAATAGCTTAGACCAAATAAACCTCTCGCGGTTCATAGTTAAAATCAAATAATAATGTGCGCAATTCCACAAAGAATAAAATCATCTGCCTAGACCGGGAATTGAACCCGAATCCTTCGATTTCCGGTCGAGTGCTTTTAGCCGCTTAAGCTCTCGAGGCATCCTCTACCCCTGTGGATGTTTTTGAACTTCACGGGACAAGATGTACTGTACAAGATGTCCCGGCGTACTCAAATTCGGTCAACTATTGATGCTTTTTTTTTTCAAAAGTTAGCAACCAGAATGGCGCATTTTGGTAGAGTACATTTTATCGGGTTCCGAAAGGATATTTTTTACTTTTGTTGGCGCAATAAAGAACCTAATTGAATGGCCGAATAATTCAACCACCAAGCAGTTTGGGTCGGCACGAAACTTTTCGGCCCTTTGCCGACCACGAAACAACCACTGTGTAGGTTTGTGCGACCGCTGCATTGCACCTCAAACTAGGAGGTCCGCCATTACTCTTAATTCGCGGCTGTCAGCGCATAGTTCTCTTAGGCAATGGCCCTCTCTCGCTTCGAAGCTACTCTATTCAAAGCACGTATCCTCCTACTTTATTGGTCGGAAGGCGCCGGAAGGCTGAGGAAAGGCCTCTCACGCGGTTGTACCGGAGGGATTTTGGAAGGAAAATCCCAAGGGAGTCATCTTCCATTGAGATAAATGGCACCGTGGAAGTTGCCGCCCCGCCCACGTCTATTGATGGCTTCCCAGGCGACGTGCTCAACGAAGCTCCGCGGTGGTACTTAAGTGCGAGAGAGCTTAAGTTCTACTGAATAGTTTAATGAAAAAATAAACCTTCTCCTTCCTTCTGCATTTCTATATAATTAAATGAGATACATTTAGAGGTCAAAGGAAGCCATAGTGTCGCGTTTCATAGATCAGGGAACAACGTGCCGATTTCCATTATTCCTGTAGTAGAAAAGACGAGATGCAAAATTTGCATCGTCAACAATTCTTGAACATTCCAAATTACATCTCAATTATTAATAGAGTAAAGAAGATTAAAAAGGATATTGAATGCATCATAATCATTGAAGGTTTAAAGGTAAAGATTATTCTCCATGTTAACAGATTCGGATCCATTAAATGACTTTATTCAACGCTGGTGGTTTCTGTAATATTTTAGAATTTCTCCACGGTAGAGAATCTAAAAAAAAAATCATAAACTGTTTCCAACCGCTCCTTATTGCTTTTCGTCGTGTGAGATAACTTGAAAGATATTGAATGTTGAATTTCATTAAAAATTAGAAAATAAATGGTCTAGCCTTACTTTCCTAAATGAAGTCGAGAAAATGTAACAATATATTGGTAGCCTCCTAATCCTTAAAGGGTTTTAGTGTGTATATCATTCTCTTTACAAGTTGATCCGAATGCTTTAAATGACTTGTAATCAATTTTTGCATCTTCTTTAAATTGCAAATTTCTGTAACGATATAGAAGCTATGGAAATATAATAAGTCCCTTTGCAAACGGCTGTTAACCTCCAGATTGATTTTGTTGGGGGGAAATATAATATGCATGGGAGATTATTTTTATTTTAATTAAGAAAGAATTAGGGTGGCGGTATCCAAAGACCAGAATTTTCCCGTTATGCGCAGAATTTTACGATGCACTGAAAAAGTTTTCATCGCATAAAATTAATTTAGATAAATATATAGATCAAGTGAGTTTATGACGCTGGTGTTTCACAAGTCAGGAAATAATGCAAAATTTTCCTTAATTCCTACCCTGGAGATCGCGAAGTTGTGCATAATACAAAATCTTAAAAATCATACAAACCAGCGCTAAATCAAGTGAATTGGGTAGAGTGCATGCAATATATTGCTAAAAGCAGATCATACCATAAGGAGATCATTGACTTAACTAGTTACTTCTAACAGATATAAACTTTAATCAGCTATTTTTTTTGGTAACTTTCCCAACTATGTACAGGGCTAACTGCAGACTTTCTCCTTCATTAGCGCAAAAATTGCTATATATATCAAGGGAAAATGAAAATAAAATTTCGCAAACATGAGCAATCAAAATTTATCTGAAACATTAATTAACAACGTAGAGTTTGGGGCAAAAAATTAAAAGAAAATGTTAGATATCTTCCGTTTATGAATTTTCAATTTTCCTCCAAAATGAATACTCTATAATATGAGCATTATAAATTAAATTAGAGTGGAAAGTAAGCCTTTTCCCAAAAAGTTGACTGAATATGCAAATCATATAAAAATGAAAATGATAAATTTGGTTGAAGAGAAATCAGTGAGATTAATTATCTCATTGATAACGAACAACCATTGTAAAATGGACTTCTCATCAAACTCAGAGCCGACAATTAGATTGAAAGTTACCTCCATCACTGAGACTACGAAACTTTTAAAACCTTCTCCAAACGACGACCACGCTCATGATTGGTTTGCGTAGCACGGGTTGATAAGAGGCATGGGAAATATTTTTTATTAAAATTAGGGAATTCAGTTGAGATTTTGGCTAATGGGATCACGATACCATTGTCTTGTGCAGAATTTTCCAAGAAATTGAAAAAGTTCACTCAGCTTTGTCACCTCACATCCCTTAGTTCGAGAAAGAAAGAGAGCGAGGCCAGCAATTTTCAAGACAGGGCAATTATCGACTTCCGTGTTTAAAAATCCCGATTCTTTCCTCCTCACTCAATATCTACTCGACATCTTCTTTCAGTTAAACCAAACCGCAACGGTTTTTTATTTATCAAAAGCTAAAAAAACAGATAACAGAAAAACAGAAGAAAATATCCCAAATAAATTTTGATGGTAAAAAAATGTACATAAAGGTTCCTTTTTTCACTTATTTCACGCTGAAACTCTTTGAATAACTAGCAACAGACTACCTTCAAGCAGGTCTGCTTATAACACAAGGAATAAACTTTCTCTTGTGCACAATACACGATTTTCGCTGTACACACTGAAAAGGATACGGTTCTATTTCTAAAGGCAACGCCTTGTCGCTGTAGCCAATTGCATCTTTCTTTAGCTGCCCTTTTCAATTCCACATAACCCCGGAAAACCATTAGGATCATTATACCTTTGACATATTTCTTCCTTTTCCTTTCATTCCTAGAAAATTCCCTTCTTAAATTCCCGTCAAAATTTCAACAGACTTATTTAAATGGCACGACGCGTTTCACCACACAGTGGTACACTCATATTTATTTAAGCGTCGTGGGTAGTAATGCCAGCGGCAGCAACTCTCAAATCACCTAAAAGGGAGGTGGTATGGAGTGTACAAGTCACAAGTAGCGCACCCATTGAAAGCACCTATGTGGAAGCATCATAGCGCAAGTCAATATGGGTAGAAACCGGTAAGCTATCGATCATTGTTAGCACTCCACGGAAAAGAGACCTTCTGAAACGAATATTGTAGACTACTGTTGTAGTCAGCTTCCTTTGCTCATGAAATGTCATATTCATACAGCAGTGCGAGAGTTATGGGATGAAGATAAACCATAAGAAGACGAAAGTACTGAGATTCTCTAAAAGCAAGTGGGTAGGTCTAAATACAAGGGTAGGAGGGCACATAATTGAGCAAGTGAAGCAGGGTACGTATCTGGGTAGTAGTATGGAGAAGAATAGGTTTAATAGCAAGGACGAAAGACGAAGACTTGCCATGGCTAAAGAAGCAATTTAAAATAGGAGGTATTTAATGAGAGAGGTCTGAGTAGAGAAGCAAAGGAAAGGTGAAAAGTATAATATGGAGCGCGGCGCTGTATGGGTCGCAGACTTGGTCATTGCGAAGGGAGGATATAGACGTAGACTTGAGGCGTTTGAGATGTGGGTGTGGAGAAGAATGGAAAAGGTGAGCTGGGTGGCGAGAAGGACAATCGAGGAGGTACTGGTTAGGGTTAAGGAGGGAAGGAAATTAGTCGTGGAGGTTTGGAGGAGGCAGTACAGATGGTTGGAGGATGCTTTGAAAAGAGAGGGAATGTTGAAGGGAATATTTGAGGGGAGAACAAAGGGGAAGAGGATGGGAATTATGGACAAAATAAATATATTTTACAACGAGGAGGAAATAGATTAAGGTATCCAAGTAGAGACGTTAAGAAAAGGGTGGTGAAAACTTTAGTACGGATCATGGCGCTTTATGGATCGGAGGCTTAGCCATGGCGATGACTTAGGCCATTTGAGATGTGGGTATGGAGAAGAATAGAGAGGGTGAGCTGGGTGGCGAGAAGGACGGAGATGTTGCATATGGTTGCAGCGGAATCTGGTGACGGAAACTCGGAGGAGGCAGAAGACATGGATCGAGGACATTATGAAAAGAGAGTGAATGCTGAAGAGGGTAATAGAGGGGAGAACACTGCAGAAGAGAGGAAGAGGAAGGAGGATAGGAATTCTGCACGAAATCAGAGTGGAGACGATATGAGGTATTTAAGAGAAATCTAATGGCAGGTCATCCATAGAAATGAAAACGGAAGGATATACCAGAAATGAGGACGTTAGGATGAGAACTGTCTCAAACTCTACCAAGCTCCAGGTAGAATACTGACGTAGAACCACAACTTTTAGAGGGATTAAGGTGGGGAGCCACTAGACACTCGGGAGACTACGCGCTAGGCGTAGCTTGTTTGAGAAATTCAGAAGTGGTGTGTTTCAGAATGACAGAGAATAATACAAAGACGCCTCACTACGTCTCTAGGTCTGACAGAAGCGATAAAATAAGAGAGATACACTGCCGAACAGGTAAAATTCCATTTTTTCACGCACAATCAGTGACTAGAGTAAAAGCTGAGCACCACTAAATACAATCCCAGAATACATTTCACAATTTTACCTCCCAAAACCTTACATCTTTACACGGCTGGTGACCAAACACCTCAACTTTTCCCATAAAACATCAATTAGATGTTATCTGATATAGAAAATAATTCAAATTATGAACCACTAAAGGATGCGATATAATCCAAAACAAATGAAAAAAAATAGAGCAGAGGATTAAACTCACCTGAATTCAATTCTTTCATCTGAATTTGACAAAATAATCGCTTTAAAATGGGTACTTATCTATCGCCTTGCGTAAATTAGCGCACATCACAAATCGGTTTTACACTGAAACACACGTCGAAGCAGACGATAGGAACGTATATAATCTTTGATAGGAACGTTTCTGCCCTTGTGTTTCCAAGATGGCGGAACAATCGCCAAAAATAGAAGTTTAAATTCCGAATAAAAATAAAGAAAAAGTTTTAACTGCGTTTTATTTCATGAATGACGATATATATAATATAAAATATTTATAAAGATTAATCGCCCTGTCAAAGGTTAATCGTAATCGTGTTTGCATGGAGTATACAATCGTATTACGCGAAAAAGGTATTTTGAAACCCTAATTGAAGAGACAAAATTCTGACTTCACTGACAATATTTTTGAATCATTAGTAATTCTATGAAAAATACAGCTCATTTACCTTCCCAGTGAAGTGTTTTGGAATCTACTACTACAAATTTCCCCGCCATAGTTAGTCTTCCGCTAGCGCAGATTAGTTCAGTTCAAGCAAAGGTCTGGATGTGATTCCATCTGCTCTGCGCTAATGACGTCACGATAACAATTGTAAACCACTAAAACCGGAACAGTTTAAAACATATCAGCGAAAATGCTCAATTGAAAAGCACCCAATACCTACTGAATGAAATTGAATGGAATTATAGAGATTAAAACCTTCCAATAGCAGCAGGATAGCCTAGATTAGTACCCAAACCCTGTTCAATCGGAATGAAAACGCTTTGGCATTGCATTTTCCTCTTACGTGGTAATACATCGTTCACATCGGAGAAGCATTAAAAAGCTAGGGTGCTGATGTCACTGGTTAAGGATACCTATCTTTAGGACAGCTTCCCTCAAAATCTCTGGTGCCGCACATTGGTCTTGAAGTTGTAAATGGGAATTTGTAATATATCAGTTTCAGTGCCGATAAAAGTCAGCGTCATTACGTTAAATGCTCAAAATTGATTTTTCATTGAAATAACATCCAACGCCATGACTGAGTTGAAGACCCTGTTTCTTTCAAGTATTTAAAATTAGTTTTTTTCACATTATTTTCAGATAAAAAAATTAATGATTTTCTTAATAGAAACTTTCTTCTTACCGAGCGATTCTAATTGTAAGTCTTATATGAAATATTTACGGCGTGCCATGAAATAAAATATGTCTATGGATAATATTTACCGATTAACCCTTGACGAATCCATTAAAAAAATGTTCGACTTATTAATGTAAAGCAGTGGGTATTTAACGGAAAATCTAACCAGACATCTGAAAGAAATATAAAAACGACTGATTTATCACCGGCAGTTTATCATAACCATATTTGTGCCAACCATTCAATTCAAGATAATATTTCTCTTTAAAGACTTGCCACGATGAGTATTTGATAATATCAAACCCTTCCAGAATTTCTAACTCACTGAAACTGCGACTTTGAGCGGCAATACTGAATCATATATTTTAGTTAAATTGTTATGAATTAAAACTCTCAGAACGGCAAAATTTAGGTAAAAATGTCATTTCATTCTACGAATTTAAGCGACAAAATTGAGTCATTTATTTTAGTCTTAATCTTAGGAAAAAACTGTTAACATAAGTACATCAATTCAATTTGAAGGCTACTTTTAGCCTCAAAGCTAATGAGAGCTAATTATAGCTTTTGATTCACTAGCTTATAACTTTGTACCTGAAAATTGATTTGCTACTATAGAGTAGAAAAATATTCACCAATAAATCTAAGTACCCGTGCTTTCAGATTTTATTTTGCACAGTTGATCACGAACGCAACAACAAACAGGAAATTTGAATGTACGACCACAGACTTGTTAAGTCAGAATCTCGTAATTTCCTTAGATACCAAGATAATTTATAAACTCCATTTATTCCGTTTGGAGTCTCAATTAACATATGCCCTTTGACCTGAATAATAAACCTTTTAGCATTATCTTACGCCTAAATTAGTACGAATTCCGTAGCTCACGCTACTAATGAATACGAGAACAAGTAAAATTCGACAATGCACAGCTTAATTCGAGTAAATACGCCTAGTTTCAGCAGGATTCTCTCATGAAAGCTCCTTTGTGGATTTCGATTGATGTCACATGAAAGCATATTGCTCCGCTAATACCACTGCATTCGTGCCTCTAAAATCCTGGAGCTTAATATTTTCGAATCCATGTGATTGCGAGATAGCCGAGTACGAGAATTCCACATTCACGTGAATCACTTTGTCTCCCCATTATATCCCCCTTTCTACGCATAGCTCTATGATTCGAGGAGCTTGAGCCAAGAGTAATTCATTATTGAGCCTTTGCTCAAAATATAATAGTAATACTTTGAAGAGCATTATTATTCGAAACAATTTCTTATTTAGTACTCCCAAAATACCTTTTCCTCCCATCTCCCCCGTCATTAAATTTTCACGATTAATCAGTATGTTATTTCATACTATAACAACAAAAATATGTATCCAGGACGATCGTGAAAGCTTGATACTATGCAAGGATAAATAACTCTGAGAAAGATGAGGTTTCTTCCGGAGGGGGTGAAAGGCAGAACAGTTACATGTCAAGGTTAATTTTAGGAGCTTTTACTTTGGGAATCGTAGTTTTAGTAAATGTAGTGCAAAAAACAATCAAAAAGAATGGTCAAATATTCCAACAGCGTCCTCATGACAAAAAAGTACTAACTCTAGAAAAATTAAGCCATAGAGCACGAAGAGCAGAGGCAATACGGTGTGGAAGATTAAAAAACGACCGTTCTCGAAATATGAATGTGTCTTTACGTGAATGGTATACCTTTCACAGAGAAAATATATCAAAATATAAATTTGATCGGGACAAAGAAAATAAGCCAAACCATTTGCATCAGACAAAGAGAAATCAACCAATTCTTAACCATACAACTCAACAAAAAATTTTTACACTTATTTTATGACTCCGCTTTGCATCTTACATTATATCAGTTTGCGCTGACCGCGTAATTAGAATTAATATTTAAAATAAGTGTCATAACTTTTCGCATTTTCCTTTCTACAAAACTATTTTGACCGCGGAAAAAACGTGAATTTTTCTACAATCAGGCGATCGCCATGACGCGTGCGACGCATATTTCTTAATACCTTTGCAATTGTTGTAAATGGGAGTCCTTCATCTCTATGGAGAATTATTAAAACGCTGCAAATTGTATATCATAATGGAAGATCTTAGGTTTACCCGGCGAATCTGCTGAATAAATGTTTCTTGGGTATTCCACCGAGTGAGAAGGTCCATGTCTCTCGACGTTTCGGAGAACGACTTGCTCCCCATCTTCAGGGGTTCTGATGATAGTTCAGGGTTTCTTCTTCAGAGTAGCTTCAGGGTTTCAGAACCCCTGAAGATGGAGAGTAAGTCGTTCTCCAAAACGTGAGGAGATACGGACCGTTTCACTCGGTGGAATACCCGAGAAACATTTATCCTGCATATTATAACGTTACAGTGAAAATTCTCAGGAACCCGCGTCATACATTTTCCACAATGCTATGAGTATCGCTGTTGTCCGGAGCGGGTAATGGAGGGAAGGCGATGGTCATTTCGAGACTGCGGCAGTAACTAGAGCTAAAAGGATGTTTTCGTTCAAGCTATACAGCCCTCTCAAACTAGAAATTTTTTTTAAAAATCTGGTAATTTTGGTTCCCCTAATGTACATTCAAAAGTTCAGTACTCACCCAGAAACTGTGCCCTGCTCAATGTCCGCCCAGGACTGTCTGCTTCGTCTTCCGGGTGGCACAACCAGCTCCCCGCACGATGATGCAATGGAGCCCCGCTGAGGTGATACACCACCGCCCATCGGTGACACCGGAAGCTGGCACAGCTGCTGCTGTTGTTGTCCATATTGCCCGGAGTTCGGAGTCACAGGCAGTGTCTTCCTACGGACGCTACCAGTGCCAGTGGCAGTGGTGTCCTCGACAACACCAGGAGGTTGACCGGTGGCGCTGTCCTCACGGCCCAAAGAAAACCTTTTCGGGCTCAAGTTCAGGCTTGCCACACCACTGGACACGTACTGTTGCAAGGAGGAGAAGAAGCTCATCTTGACGGGTTCTTCGGCTGGTCACGCGGATATTTCTGCTAACACCAAATGTATAAAGTTCTTATTCGAAAAGGTCGATCAATCTTCTGAGAGCATATGACTTGCTCTCTCGCGGCGATATTACGGAAGTGTGCGTTGGGAAAATTCCTCGTTGAATTATGTCACACGAAATTCATTTACATCGACTGATTACTAAGCACTGATTTTGGTCCACAGAAATTACTACACGGATTATAACCGACCTACTGAAATTCTAACAAGTACCCACAAAAAACAC
Source organism: Ceriagrion tenellum (assembly GCA_963169105.1). NCBI lineage: Eukaryota > Metazoa > Arthropoda > Insecta > Odonata > Coenagrionidae > Ceriagrion > Ceriagrion tenellum. The sequence goes on from OY720644.1 coordinate 54,006,685, forward strand.
ATACACTTTCTTAAGTCCTCCTCACCACATTAATAATTTTACCCTGTGAACGGATCATTTTTTGACATTAGAACAAATGAGCGTCCAACTTTCCATTAGCTCGGGTAAGCTCACTAATAAATCTACCAACTACCACTCACACTGACGACGGATAGATAGTCATAACAGCATTCACAAGAAACACTGAGTCACTGCACTAATACGCGATCCTAAACCACACGCTTAAATTCACATGCAATACGAATATGTAACATTGTATATTTACACTAAAAGATTCGAAGATGAGAGCATCACATATCACAAAGAACGGATAAATCGCTTATATTTCACTGAAAATCACGCCTATAACCTGACTATAAATGCTGAAGTCTTTCATCACTGAAAAGGGTGTCTTTAGATCCCCAAAAGGGTTTCACGCAGTCCTTTTAGGATGAAATCCACTTGATCCACAGTTTAGGAAATCGTCACTATGCGGGAAGTTTTCCTTTTCCTTACCCACAAGTGAATATAAAATAGAAGTAGATTTTTGAACCTAACAAATGAACGAAGCTGGCTTGAAAATTTTAAGTGACACGTAGAGATGGATTGAGTATAGGAGAAAGAGAAGACGTTTTAGACGCGAATGTAAAACTCTTTAGCTGGGAAGCTAGGATAGGAAGGTCAGAGATATGCAAACATCCATAACGACAGTACGAAGAGGTGCCACCGCTTAATTGGAGCGCAGCTTCCGGCTGCACCGCTTAATGCCCTTGCTCTAATCAAATAACCCTCAGGATGTTGGCTTGGTCCTGGATCCTATCCTCTCCGTGCGATGGGTACGGTGTGACCTGAAATTAGAGCAAGAATATTCATGTTAGGAAGAAGCGAAAAAAGAGGAGGAATATATACCTATTATAAAAAAAAGACAGAGATAAAGCAGGAGCTCGTGTGAGTCATATCTGCTCGGAATTGAAGTTAAATTTCACTTCATTCAATAAATATTCGTTCGATGATCCGAAGATTTCAGGTTGATATCCGCGTAGACTGCTTTACCAGACTACCCTTTTGCGAGCTATTCCGCAGCCGTTGCTGGCCCAAGGCGAGGGCAAAAAACGCAGGCATTCGGTCGTGATAGGGACCAATGAACAATTTTTCATGAATGTGAATCGGGGATAGAAAGTATGAGAATCTGAAAATGACTCCCTTCCAGCATACATTATTATCCAAAATGACGTTATTTTATAGATTTCTCACGAGGCCGACAACCATAACTTACCTTCACTAAGAGTCGAACAAAAACCTACAAATAAATAAGTGATAAATTCAAAACACCTTCCCCAATATAGACTAAAAATTGAGCTCCGGACTGAAAAGGAAGCAACAATGTCAAAACAATTGCTTTGAAACCCCTGAGTAGGTTTCCTTCATATTAACACACGATTTATTAACCACAATTGGTAAATATAAATCATTCTTATGGTCGACTAAATTTTTGCCCACAGTCGCAAAATGGCTTCATTTGGCATGACCAGCAGAAGTTATCGAGTCAAGGATGTCGAGATAGGATTTTTTTCTCCACAGTTTTACAGACATTGCCTGGTTGGGCGTTGCGCTATTATTTTTTAAAACATTTACATCATACTTTCGATGTCACCTTAAGGGTGTGTGGCAGGGAGACAGTTATCAGCAACATGCACTACAATGTGCCATAATACAATTACGGCGCCTACTAATGATTTAGCAGTAACCTTTACCTACTCCTATTTATTACACTGCAAGCCACCACAAGGGTGTTAGGCAGGGGATGACTAATCACCAACATGACCAAGAGTGGAGAAGTGTATTTTCACCAACATGCAGCAAACTATTGGTACGCTACAAAGGCTAAAGAAGCAACTAAACTTATCTAAAATGTAACTATGTAAACGTGACACAAGAGACATGAAGGAAACATGCAAAACATGGTGTTAGTACTACTCGGTTGATTTAGAAAGTCTTAACGCAGCCGTTATGGTCTCTTACCATCGCGGGAAAAAAGAAATTCAAAACCTTTTTGTTCTATAGTCAATTTCCCTTATTTTATTCACATCATCATATACTAATCAGAAGGCAAAATTTCACCAACATATCCTAAGCTATATGTATATTCCAATCCTTCCGAAACTATTGTCATTATTAATGAATTTGAAAACTATACGAACGCACAGAGATACAAAATTTAAGTGGGAAACATTCGATAAGAGTTGTTAGTACTATGATTGACAGTTTTCATGATCCATCTTGGAATTGCTGGCACAGCTCGTAAGAGTCAATCGAAGAACGTTCAGAATGTATCAAAGCAAATTAAAATAAGGGAGAAAATCCAGTGTGGCTAGCCATAAAGATATCAATAATTACCGATGCAGCATCTAGGAGTTCGGAAGATTGGACCAAGTGCGTAAAAATATCTGAGGGAAGTTAAGATGCTTCCACCTAGAAACGACATCAATGCCATGTTTTTCATATTCTGGATGCTTTAGGTGGTGTCACCATAAAATGACTTGCATGCTTTTTATACATATTCTAGGTACATGTTGTAAAACATGCCCTGTGTTGTTAACAGCCACTGTGTGTTACCTTTTAATGCTGTTTTCCCCGCAAATTGAACTTGAAATTATACGAGGGTAAGTCAACAAATAAATCACAAAACTGGATAGAGACAATAATAATCATAGTAACTTCCAGAAATTTACTTAATTTTACCATATATTCACCCTGTATATTCGGACAGTTATCCTATTTTTTTTAACAGTCCTTGATAGACGGAAGCAAAGAAGTTATTTTTGCTGTCGCAGCCAACGAGTAACTTCTTGGACTACGGCATCATCATTTTCAAAACGTCGGCCACCAAAATTCTTTTAGGGGTCCGAACAGGTGAAAATCACTTGAGGCTAAGTCGGGACTTTACGGTGGATGATCCAAACTTTACCAATTAAGTGTTTACCACTTATGCTGATGATGAAATGCTGACGTTTGCGACTTATATAATGCCTTATCCTCGTGCATTGCCAAATGGGAGAAACAAGAGTAATAGTTAAATTTCTCTCGATAATATAAATGCTATTTTCACGGTTAACTGTTTCTAAGAAGTAAAACCTCTTAAGAAATTCAATCAAAATAAAATATAGGCATCTAACCACCTATTACCTAAGTTATTACTGTATCACATTAATAATTAAGTCCAAAATACCATAATAACAAGGAAATGGGGCTACTGTTAGCTCCTCTGGATGGAAAAACGTGTTTGTTCGAAATATGTTCTTGGAATATTCCACGTCTGCTGTAGATTAATTTTAGTTTCTAATCAGTTGCACATTCCAGCAGTGAAAGAATGGTTTGTGAACCAAATAAACAATTTAAATTTGATTTTTGTATTTGTTTTGACTGGCATGTCCTACTTACCGTAAGAAAGATCAAGTGAATATTCAAGCCCCATGAATGAGTCATCAATTGTCACAGTGGTGAGATCCAGACGAATATTTCTCAATCTGATATAACCAACAAATTGTAACATTTTAGTGCTATTTTTCTCGCGAATTGAACATGGAACTCACAATGTCTAACGGGAGAAACACGATGAGACTCGGAGGCTAGGCTTAGCTTGCCATAGAAATTCAGAACTGGTGTGATTCAGAGTGACACAGAAAATATTATCATGACACCTCAATACATCTCTAGGTCTGATAGAAGCGATAAATAAGAGAGATACATTGCCGAACAGATAGGTACAAAAACTCTTTCTTTCCACGCACAACAAGCAACCACATTAAAAACTGAGGTCCACTAATTACACTCCCATAATACACTTCACATTTTCACCTCCCAAAACCTTATCCTTTACACCTTTAAACGGCTGGTGTCACATGCCCATCCGGCGAATCGCAGGGTTGTATGTAGATAAAAAATAGCATTTTTTTTACTTAATTTAAATGCCATTTTCAGGGAAAACTATTCTTTAGGAGCAGAAGCTCACGGTATAATGATTAAAAATTAAACAGGAGAATCTTATCGCCTATTATTATTTATAACCAATCAAAACGATAATTGAAGTAAAAATGTATTAATGAAGAAGAAATAGTGCTACAGTAGGCGTCTATGGCAATAAAAAAGTGTTAATTGTAAACATATTCGTGGAATAATTGGAATTTTTCTGCCTCAATTTAGGTTTTCAACAGACAAAGCATTCCATCAGCGAATGCAGGATTTTAGAAACCATTTGAAAGAAAACGTAGGAATTCAGTATTTTTTTACTCACGTGGTCGCAGCCGAACCACCTTAAGAAGGAGAACCCCTAAATTTTGCACCTAGATGTTGTTCCCGCTCCGAGCCAGAAAAGAGCCGAAAAAAAAACATAAAAAGCCGGTGCATCGGAGTGCAAATCTCCCCAACTCTTGCCCAACGGTAAGAGATTCTTAACCCGTGACCGGTTTCTCGGATGCATGCTCACTCACTGCATCCTTCGTTCACGCCGTCGGGAAGTCTCGCGAACAATGGCGGAGAAAAGAAATCACCGTAGCTGCAGTGAGGGTCCAATGCAGATGGAGCAAGTACATCGTGAACGGGTGTGTTCTGCCTGCAGCAACATTTGCGCCAATGGCAGAAGGGCGACCCGAAACTCTATTTTATTTTATTCCGCTCTGGCGTTTTGAGGGCGAGATAATCCTTTCGCCGCGTAGCGCGGAGAGACGTGGCTTACGCATCCCGCGATACACCTTCCTCGAGGGCCCTCCGGCTGTAGGAGAGGGAGGATGTAGCGACCGAGGGAAAAGAAACGGAGCAGGGCATGCATATTTAAAGACGCGTCTCTCCTCGTCGTCCCGGAGTCCCGCAAGGGTATAGGAAACACGGGCCGAATCAAAGAGGCTCCACCGCGCCTCTCGAAACGCATTTTCCGACGTAAATAATAAGCGCCGACAACATTTTATCTTATATATATATGTATCCCAGACGGAATTCTCCGGGGAAAGATGGAAACATTTTACCGCATCCAGGTGGCTCTCCCGATTTGTGCCAAAGGGACCGAATCGAGAGAGACCTAGATAAGTGTTACATCTGCAGAATATTTCGAATTTTACCATAGTAACGGACATCAATAGGCCGCATACAATAATATACTTTTTAGCACTGCATGACTTAAATTCGCACTTAATTCACGCTTTTCTGTGGCATAAGTAGACCATTATTATACTGTGCTGACGACAACTTCATTATTACACGAGACTACGACGTGTAGTTAACGTAACGCACTCGTTATTAATGTAACGCACGAATAATTGACAACTATTTATTATCATAAGCAAAATTTATTAAAATAACAGTTAAGCTCATGTTGCATCTGAAAATAAATTGAATCATAACGAACTGGATTTAGAGTCAGTTACTAAAACTGATTCTGCTAACTTCTTATCCTTTGACTCATTCCTTATATTCAGACTACTCATTTTTGTTTGTAATTTCATAATAATAAAATATTAACTTACGCGTACCACCATCTATTGTAGCACTATAATTAGATAACATTGGAGACTTATTTGAAGTTATATATTTTGAATCTTGGACATATAAACAAATATCTTGATTTTTAAAAACTGGTAATCTTTGCTCCGGTGCTATTACTCGTAGAATTTCATTAGATTAATATTAATTTTTGGCGATGGAATTCTTAGAAATGGCAACATTTCTACTCAATTCATGTAATTGGACTCGATGAATTGGACTTTTTCCAATGTAGACGAAATTGTACTGGGTTAACTTAATCTTCTACCACATCATAAACTGCTTTTTAAATTTGGCTTGTTTATTAAAAACAATTCCGGAACGTATTGGAAGAATGTCTTACAATTGATATTCCAAATTCTCCCATCTATAGTGAGACAATTTTCTAGCACAAAATCAAATTGATAGCTCAAATTATCGCATCTTTAGAATAGTAGTCATAAAGCTCGAAAATAAACCTGAAAATGAAAAGTAAACAACGGTTACTATGTAGAGCTCGTTACCAATTTTCATTTACTGTACTCACTCATTACATTGTTTACCGCACACAGGACGGCGAATTTAAGTCACGCGAACTATAAAGTAGAATACTCGGGAATAAAGTGACTCTCAAACACGGTATGTTATCGCCATGTAAAAATTAAATCCTCGCTACATACATACAGCGCGTTTGAGTCCCACTTTGGGCATACTGTTAAAGAGCAATTCTACGATGCAATTCATACTTGAAGATGAGTCAGTATGATCACAAATAAGCCATGCATGTTACTTAGAATTTTCTATTTTCTCCTCTATTTTCAGTTCATGTTCAGGGTTTTTCAGTGTATTACACGTGGTATAGGAGGGCTGTTAAAAAAATAACGAGAAATTTTATAAAAGAAGTTTTCAAGTACTAATAACTAATAGAACCTTATATCCTTATAAGTACACTCATAAAGATACACTTCTTCCAGGAGTGATTTCACGTCGTCATGCAGCCCTGCAGTGTCTCTCTGGGTATCACCTCCCATTCCCGTGCCGAATTCTCTCGATGTCGTCAATGGCGTCAAAATGACGTTTTTGAAGCACTGATGTTAATTAATTAAATTTTTTTAAATCACAAGGACGTATTCCAGGCGAGTAGGGAGGCTGATAAAGGATAGTCATTTGATTTTTTGCACACATCTCACGAAGTTGAAGTCGAGCCGATATTCCTTGATTTCAAGTAGGCCTTCGACAAGGTTCCTCACAAAAAACACACATATAAATTGCAACCATGCAGAGTAATAGAAAAATAGTGAATTGGATAAGTGACTTTCTCCGTGATCGAAAACAAAAAGTAGTAATTGATAGCTCTGATATGGTGTCTGATATGGTGATCCCCAAGGAAGTGTGATCGGCCCTCTTTTATTCATTATTTATATTAATGACCTAAGTTCCAGAATTAGCAGTAAGTTAAGATTATTTGCAGACGATACAATTATATACCACAATGAAATTGAGCTCCACTAAATAAACTCCTATAATACATCATGTCACCATTATATCTCCCAAAAACTTACATTTTTACACGGCTGGTGACCTAACACCCCCTGCTACACGCCCATGCGGCGGCTCGCAGGGTATCACGAAGATGAAAAAGAAGTTACAAGGATTAGTGGCCGGCGCGTTGTCGAGGTCAAGGAAGGCCGTTTTGCTCCGCCGTTATCAAACGAAGTATAAACTTCGCTGCAGCACGATAAACGATCAATGTCCAGATCAAATGCCATGATATGACCCAATGAAGACACGAAATTTCCAGCAAGTTCCCTGACAGTCCGAGGACGGTTGGTGCAGAATAGATCCTCAATTTTCTGAGAGATACTGCCATCGATTGACTGCGAACGCCTTCCTGGTTGAGCTCCGTCTTGAACTGACCAACCCACTAAAAGTTTGAATCGGGTAAACCATTCATAACACTGCGTGCGGCTTAGAGCAATGTATCTGTAAGCCTTCATCAACATATCGAAGGTTTCCATAAAAGTTTTTCTAGGTAACACGCAAAATATCACGTTGCAACGCTGATCTCCAAAACCCGGGCATTGAAAAAATCACTACGACTACGACTGGAACAACTACCACTTATTCAGATATATGACGGAAAATAAACAAGATTTTAACAAATGGAAAACCAAGGCTACTCGGGAATTACTGAAAAAAGCAACGCTACGGACCAGGCATCGTTAAAACTATACTTCACCGCAAAATAAAAAAATTCCCGTTACTTTTTGAACAGCCCTCGTACATAGGTACACACAATAATGTATTAGAATATTTCAGTATAAAATAGAGTACTGAACATTTTGTAACAGCACTGTACATTTATGACATTCTTTTGTATCAGTAGACGAGCGAATTGGTAGCCCCAAAGTGGAGATTCTGCGAAATATTCCCAATTTACATTTCATTATCGTACTTACATTAATTTTCATAAATGCAGAGGAATGGATTCTTTACATACTTACATACATACCAATCACGCCGTTCCCTTCCGGGGTAGGCATAGTCACAAAGTTTCACTCAATAATACATTATATTTATTATATTTATAAACCTAACTCGGCTTCAATAATTTTCTCCATATTGACCTATCCTTGCAAACCTCTTTTGCCTCATTTACCCCTATACACTGCTTCATATACGCCCTCCTGTTTTTAAGACTCCTAATATTCCTTCTCCTAAGAATTTACTCAACCACATTCAAGCACAACTTTCTCGGCCTACCTCTATCTCTCACACCATTCGTTTCACTCATACATCTGTTTCGTTATTCGACTCTCATCCATTCTCTCAACATGGCCTAACCATCGAAGCACACTCCTTTCATATATGTCCATTACTGGAGCATATAACGCACATTCATTTATTACCCACTCATTCCTGACCCTATCCATCCTACTTTTGCCGCAAACACTCCTCAGATAACTCATACCCACGGCGTTTAGTCTACTCTTATCTATCCTGACATACCCATGTTTCACTACCATACAAAAAAGTGGGGAGAAAAACACTTTTGTACACGGTTCTCCATTATCACATATTAAAGGATAAAATTGATGCAAGCAATTGCGTGGCAAGAAGAATAAGCTTCATTCTTATTGAAGTTTACTCCCCAAAACGGGTATCAGTCTTCTTATTCCAGATGAGGATCACAAATCATGATTATATCTCCTTCGGTGTGTTTTTTTCATTTTCCAGGAAAAAACATAAAACAATGCAAGATTGATGGAAAACCCAACAGACCCCTATAGAGGCTGCCCCAAAGATGCCATATAAAAAAATGGAATAATTAATGGGAAAAATAAAATGGTATTTTGATTGGTAGCGACAAATTTAAAAAACTTGCTTAGTTTCATCATGAATTTAGACATGCCAATCTGGAATTAGCAGGAGATAGATTAGATATTATTACAGTTGATTAGCTGAAATATACGCAAACGAAACTGAATATTTCAGGCAAGGCAAAATGGAAATTATTTGTTATAAATAGAGGTAGCCTCCAGAAGTTCTCTTAAATTTTTTGATACATCACGTTTAGCAGTTAATTCATCATTGTGGAGCACAGACAAATGAGTACTGTCAGAAACTGATACTGACGCAGTGGCGTGGAAATGAAAGCAATTCGTACAAGTCGAGGGGAAAATTATTACTTTTAATTTCAATCTAAATATCAAATTTCAAATATCAAACCCCCTGGAATGTAAAATTTGAAAACACTTGGCAGGATCATTTGTTCAAGTTTGGACCACTCTGATGCAGCACATAGCTTTCATCGACAAAATTGACAGGAGCTTTGAAAAAGGTATAACGTTAATCGGTTGCGTAAAGGCTGGACGCTGACGTCACTCCACTGATCTGCTCTGTTTTTACACACGAGGAAATTACGTTTTTCAACGCTGCAAAACCTGGCTTTAATCTACGAAGTAATTAGCGCACAGAAGATAAAAAAAGTGATACTAAGGGAAAAAAAGGGAAGGATGGGATAAAATAAAAGTATGACGTTTCCATTTAAAAAATTCAAATTGCATGTAAATAGCGCCGATATCACGCTGTTCTGAAGCCCGATTTTTTGCTCTTTACCGGAGGTTCTCTCAAACATTTTTCGTGTAGTTGACCCCTTTGACATGACATAAGAGGAGTCCATCCAATGTCCATGAAATACATATCCCCATTAACAAAAAACACTGCAGTATTTAACAAGTAAACATTGTAATCTGTTTTTGGCCATGTTAAGAGAATGGCTGAGAATGGACAACCGATTCAGATACATATAACAGTGGACCGATGGAGGGAGATTAAGGGATTGTTCGCGAAAGACATGGGTGATAGCGGCGGAGGAAACTAAAGTGGAGGAATGTTTGGAGTATAGACGGCCATGTAAGAATAAATGCTTGAGGGTGCGAGAAGAGAAAGAAGTATGCGAGGACATGGCATTATGGCGGGATATATTTAAGAGCCATACAGCTTTTCAGCGTACGAAGACTAAAATCCTAGTATTCGGGAGAGAGAAACTGAATGTAGAAGTCACTTGGAGAGGAGAATAATTAAAACAAGTGGATTCCTTCACCTATCTCAGAAGTACCATCAAGTGGGACGGAAGAAGTACAACGGACATCAAGCGGAGAATAGCCCAAGTTAAGAAGGCGTTCAAGGGGAAAAGACAACTGCTGTGCTCAAAGAAGACTACAAATAGGACTACAAACCAGGAAAGAGAATCTGAAAATATTCGTATGGAGCGTGGCACTCCATGGATCGGAAGGATGGACCATTGGAAAAGCTGACCAGAACGGACTAGAAGCCTTTAAAATCAGGTGCAGGAGGAGGATGCTGAAGATCAAATGGACGGATAAATTAAGAAATGATGATGTTTATAGAAATGGAAGAGTAAAAGAGGAAGGGACCACATGGAACAGTATAGAGAAAAGGACAAGATAGATTGGACACCCTGAGAGACAATGACTTTGTGAAGGACACAATTGAAGGCAAAATACATAGAGGGAAAAGACCCCAGAGGAAGACTGAGGAATAAGTTCATGGACTAAATGAAGAGGAAGGTACATAAGAAGAGATACCAGGAGGTAAGGGAACTAGTATTAGATAGGGAAGGGGGGAGGGCTGCGGTCAACCAATCTTAGGATTCAATTACCAATGATGATGTCTAGTGGTTAGGATACCTGACTGTCACCTGGTAGGCCCGGGTACGATTCCCGGTGCCGTAAAAACATTTTTCGCCCCTTTGACGATGGGGTAAAGACCTCGCACGCTAAACCGAGGATCGCGGTTTTGAGTCCCGCCAGGTGCAATTATCACCACTCAAGGCATGGATGTTTGTATTTCGTATGTTATAAAAATTTGCCCATTGCGCTGTATCCAGGGTTGTAAAAAAAATAATTGAAGTAAATTGTAATTAATTTGACTCCTAAACGGAATGGTGTGATAGATGTGCATGTTCTTTGAAAAAATTACCATGAGGAATCTTCGGCCTGGACCGGGAATCGAACCACGGACCTTAAGCTTGCCGGACCGATGCGCACACCACTACGCTATCCAGGCTTCCCAATTCCCACGGAACTTTTGGTGGATACAAGGCAACTAGAACTTTTTTTCTCATGGCAATTTCTTCAAACAATTCACCCGCCATGTTTGAATTTCAAATGTTAGTTCATATTTAAAAAAATTATTTCAAAAGATACTTAGGATTTACGAGTGCTTCCCCTAATCTCCATAATGTTACCAGTTCATAGTTTGCGCGTCTGAGGCTGACAGTTTATTCATGCCAAAACGTCGTATAGCAACACTTAATAGGGTCCAAAAAAAATGCTATTTTCGGATATAACTGCTCCCTACGATGGAGGTCCAATGCACGTTTCTTGGGTCCAATTCGAAGTGAACTCTCTTTTTCACAGACAAATCTCAACACGCCGCTCTATCAACTCTTTGTGTGAGGAAAAAAATACGATTTCTCCAGTGAATTTAACATTACCAGCGTTAAAATTGCGAGTGCTTTGGCCTTTTTGCCCCTAAATGGAATGGTGTGATGGATAAAAATGTTCATATTAAAAAATGTTTTTTAAAAGATACTAGCATTTACAACTGCTTCCCCGTATCGCCATTATGTTACAAGTTGATGGTCTGAGGCCGAGAGTCTAGTCATGCCAAAGCATAGTATAGCAACATCTATTTCGGGTTCAATAAAAATGAGTTTTTCAGATGCAACCGCTCTCTACGATAGAATCAAATAGCACGATTGTCGAGTCCAATTCGAAGTAAAATCGCTTCATCACAGCCATAGCATAACAAGTTGGTCTACATACTCTTAGAGTGAGAAAAAAATTACCCTTTCTCTGGTGCGTTTCATCCCTGTTACCTCGTCTGACAGAATTTCCCCATGCGAATGTCAAATGTCTTATTTACATCTACATCTACGAAATACCGAGCAAACCACCACTAGGGTGTGTGGCACGGGGTGATACCACACCAGACAGGCAACACTCATCCCAGCTGAGATCAGAACCGCGCACTTTCGCCCGGATGCCAGGCGCATGCCAAAAGCAGGATAACAATACGCGGTCGGACCATTAACCAAGCTAGTACTGCGTAAACGAACGTGCTACCCTATAATATACTATTTACAACTTCTAGTTAGATACAACAACTGGTTAGTATTATTAATGTGACTGGTGAATACTAATACAAGGTACTAAGTCATTCAGGAGATGTATCTTGCCGGATATTTCATGCGGGGTAAGTAGCTGATAATGATGTTCAGACATTTAGCACAAGTGAAAAACCTACTTTACCCATTGAAGGTCAAAGTTTCCCAGAATTGATCTATCGCAACTATTATGGCCTCCTATTGCACGTGGAGACAACGGCATTTTAAATATATTGGTTGCACAGTCTATTGATTTGATTAAATGCCTGTGATGCCTACAATAATTGTTTGGCCATAGAAGAACATGTTGAACGTCCGGCAATAAATAGTCTACACCATACTTTCATTAAAAATTTACCTGTATTTTTCCCTTCGATCAGATAGAGGTTCATATCCTGAATCCCTCAACAATTAAATAACACCATTATGCTTATCCTAACAAATTTTCACAATTCTTGCAGCTCTCCGCTGTATTCGTTGTATATGTAAAACTAGACCTACTTCGTAAGGGCCCCATGTTTGCACACCCTCTTGCTTTACATTACCTATCCCTTCAGTCTTTTTGGTCATAAATGTCATTTCCTGATTCCATTATGACCGTCTTTTGTCATTCGAACGTAATCATTAATTCTTTCCGTCTCTGATCCACGCTCTTTCCCAGATTCCAGTTTCATCATATTTCTATTTTTCATTTCTCCTCCAGTCCGCGCAGAAAAACCCCCGAACCGTCGTACAGGCACACACCCGTGCTGACCGATTCCGTCTTGTCTCCTTTAATATTCTCGCCATTTCATCCCCCTACCTAATGGAAAAGCGAGGAGAGGGCTGGTTCGGCAGGATAAATTTTCCTGGCCTGTTTCGATGCATGACATTTAGCCCACGCGGCGGCTGCCCTTTTTATTCTCCTGGCTCTTTCTCTCTTGGCGCACTCGCGGAGTCTCGCACACTGGAAACGGGAAACTTGACAAAGAAACGGAGCATTCAAAATTCTAATAATGCTTGACAAGGGGAATAAACATTACAACCAACGCGAAAATTTCACTTACGAGGAGACGTCGCTAGATTTATATCAAGAACCATGATGAATTTTTTTATCAGAAAGTAGACTCTTAAGATAGGAATACGGTTGAATACGGTTTTTGCTCCATTCGCCCGGGTTCGAGAGAAATAGAAAATGGTCGAAATACTATCAATATCGTCATATGTCATGTAATCTACATTTTTCTTATTGAAAATATTTCTATTATTTTCTTCTCTCAAACAACGATGAATGGAGTTAGAACCCATAAACCGTATTCCTGAAAATCAGGCGATCACCATGACGAGTGCGACGTAGGTATATTTCTCAATACCTTTGTACTATATGTTAGCGGGAATCTCTATGGAGAATTATCAAAACCTACAAATTGTGCATTATGAATTCAGTGTGACCATTCTCCTGAACCCAGGGCAACGCCTTTCCCACTGTTCCATTAGTGGCGCTGCTGTCCGGGGCGGAGAATGGGGGTGAAGGCGAAGATCTCTCCAAGGCTGCGGCAGAAGGCATAACTAAAAGGGCGTTTTTGACAGAGGTATACAGCCCCCTTAATAGCAAGTGAATGAGAGAGATAGAAAACTAGCGACGGCATTAGCGGACCCTCAACTTAAGTCCCCCAGAGGTCAACAGTTTTACGAGCCAAACAACGGGCGGAGTAACTACACTTAATACTCCAATAATACTCAAGAAGGGATCGAGAACTTTCACTACCACCGGAATTCAAAAAAGGACATTCCCCTTCTTTCTTCATTCCTTGCATTCTCCGTCAAAATCAGCTATTGTTAGCCTTATTTTTTCAATCAGTTTTTATTTCCATGCCATTCAAATGCGTGAGGGGGGATGAACGGCCCACATTTTATTAAGTCTTTTTCTCGTACTTACTCCCGGCTTCCGTTTCTCACCTTTAGGTGGCGCTAAAATGGACGCCACGAACCACAAAAAAGCACGAATCCTGGGTGGACATTCTCTTGAACAAACGAAAACCTTTCCACGCTCTATGTTCGTTTAGTTTTTTATTAATTTTTGCAGTGGCCTTATTTCCTTACGTACGGCTTGTGCAAATGGTTTCTCCGCCTCTTTCCCTTAAGCGAGGCTAGTTACAGATTTTCCAGTACGTTTTCCAATTGACCACTTTAAACAATTTTCAGATTTTTCACTTAGACGAATCCTTCAATTGTCCACAAACCAAGCCTCGACCTCTACAATAAGGGTTTGTATTGCCCAGATTGTGTAAGCTCAACCCTACAGTAGTAGCATGAATTATTGGAACATGATCGGTGACGTCGGTCTCCTGAATCGATTAGAATTTTGGAGATTTTATAGAGATGATGTCAATTTTTTCTAGAATGGCCTATAAATATCAGCATTCACACGTGAATTCAAAGATATTTAATAAGGAGACGCATCTCCATCGGTGGCAAAACATCAGGCTATCATTAAATCGTATCTTATATCTGAGTGTTCTGACCGATTTTGTGGACTCAGTAGAGAAAAACTACGAGATTATGCTCGTAGTTTTTTCTCTAACAAATATCAGTCTGGCACAAACTAAAGAAGTAAAAGAATATAAATTCCTTAGTAATTTCTCTTCCTTTCTAATCCATTTTGAATAATGACACTTAGCACTTTAAATGATACACAAAATATATCGTACTGTCTACTTTAATTTCAACTCGTACAATATGTGTTTCAACTGACTGGCAGTCATCATCAGGTACAACACTTCTTCCAATTTTCCAAACAAATTCCCAAATGTTCGTGCACAATATTTTTCTCACGTTTCAATGACAAGCCATATGTCCCTGCTATCTCCCTCAACTTAAATCTGCGGTCTTTAAGCAACATGTCACGTATTTGTTGATGGTTTCCTCCGTGGTGACTTCATTTGGGCGTCCTGAACGGGCCTCATCAAACACGAAAGTTCGGCCATTTCTGAACTTACTATACCACAGCTTAATGTTGGCAATTGAAGGAGAGTCATCACCATACACGGTACCTAACTCGTTTTTAATTTCCTCACGAGTCTTCCCTTTCAAAAACAGAAAGCGAATCACCGACCGTTATTGTTCTTTTTCCTTTTAACAAAAAAAACCAAACTAGTCCACTTCAAACAGCTGCCACACAGAAACTACACGACGGAATTGGGTGAGATTATGATGGTGGCCGTATCTAAGATGGCTGATGTAGACAAAAATAAGATTACGATGCATTGTTGCCAGATCTCTTCAAGGCTCATTAATTATCATACCACCCTCGTATATATACATATATAACCAACTAAAAATGGAGGGCGATGGGTCGGGAGGAAGGATAGGAGGGGAAGAATGTTAAAATCATGGTAAGGAAAGGATGCTTTGTTCGTCCAAACAGAGTACGTCATATGAACCTATGTCCAACACAGAAGGGATAAACGAAATGGAAGTGGAAGAAAATGGGGGGGGGTTACGTAAATAAAGATAAGGTTAAGTTACGATGTTATCCTAAAGAGGGGAGTGATAAACAAACTCATTCTCATTTAACAATTAGACTTTCTTTCTTATTCTTTCAACTATTCCCACTGTTCTGGAACATCTAAACGGTATCCTATAGCGCAGTAAAAACCTGGCTCCACAGGACTGGTACTGACAGGGCATACACCCCCTTGTGAATTTCGGAAGGAAGGCAAAGAAACTTGGAAGGAGATTATGCGTTAAAATAGAGTGAATAGGTAAAACAACGTAGCAACGTTCTTTCATAGGCGTCAATTACATTTTTGTCGAATGAATAGTTAAAAAAAACGTGGGGAATTACTTTTCGGGCAACCCTCATATTCCCTATCTCTTACCGAAAGTTTTCATAACCAGCCCAACTCCCCGTGTAACTCTCGACCCAAAACCGACAGTTCCTTCATCTTCCTTCATAAATGAACCTTACCCGAAAAATCCCTCCCACGCCTCTTCATTCCTGTCTTACATCTTAACTTTCCAGTCCTTTGCTCTCATTCATTTCCCTCTCCCCTCCTCCTCCCTCTTGATCTTACCTTTCCCAAACCCCTTTCCCGCCCGCCTTTTGTCCCTTTCCAAAATTTTACCTAATTAAGTGCCCCCCGGGCCATCTTCCCTCGGATTTCTCTCGCGGCTCAAAAAAACTCCTCATTCGCTTAAGGAAGTTCACCGACGCGTCAAAGCTCTTTCGCTCTCACTCTCTCTCTCTCTCTCCGATGTCATTTTCATCGCCTCTTTCCGTTTCAACTGTCTCGCGACTGCCTCTGGCCTGTAAGCCATTTCTGCTCGATCTTCACTTCCAATCGTAGAGGAAAAAGCCAATGGTTTTTGAAGTCAACCGTGCGGAAATTTGCTGATGTCAGAGCAGGTTGATAGCTTAAAACCGAAGGAATCAGGGCGCGGTGTACAGTTAAGGCAGTTTGAGGGAGATAGTCCCCTGGTCGTAATGGAGACCATATACGAATTATGCGGTTTGATTTCAGAAGCTATATGTAACATGAGTTAAATATTATGTTGTTAATGGTGCAATAATATAGTTTCATGTGACTGAAATTCTAACAAATCAAATAAAAATATCTGCATAACTCTTTAATTTGACTCATTTTTTCGCGCAGTACGTTTGAAACTCCTTCACAACGGAAGTTTCATTGTGGTTGTGAAAAGGTTTCTGCTGATATAATATGATTTATTTTAAGAAATAGTCGAGAAAACACACATACTACACACTGTTAATTTTTTGGCGATATCCAGGCGTTGGAAATTCCCAATTTTAAAATAAGGTCTCTCTCGAGTACCATTCCCAACGTACCGTTTACCATGTAAACGCTCCGCTATTTTTTGCCAAAAATCTCGAAAAAGTTCGGTAAGGGGCAGATATTTTGGTATTTGTGGAAGAGAGAGATATTTTTATTTAAAATGAGACAAAATTCATTGATTTCAGAATGATACGATATTTCGCTCAAACTAACTTAAGAGAGTCAATTTTCAAACAAATCGACGCACTTCCTGCAAATTCCTCTCATAAAATTCCTTGTCTCATGGTTAATGTTTTCGCAAACTCATTCATAAATTCTATATCCATGAAAAAATATTCACTAATGGCTTTGCATTGATATCACAGGAGAAGGAAATGTTCCTGAATTTGTCACAGATTGGCAGAGGGCGTAAAAGATAGGTTTGCGCTGTTTTCGCTGTTAGCTAGAGTGAATAATCGGTCTGAAAATAAAACTTAACGAATTCTATTTTGCAGAACCTACGAGCTTATTACGAGAACGAGTTCACGATATTGCACTCTAAAGAGCCAAAGCAGCAATACTCGTACAATAATACGTGATTTCTTTCTCCATTAAGAATGCAGACGAACACTTAATAAAGGACGCTTTTGAGAAACGACTTTTGCGAGGTTTCATCTTTTCTGAAACAAAAGATGAAACCTCGCAAAAGCTCACAGGACATTCAAATAACGATCGCTTTCATGCAACAAATGATGAGGTGTCCACTGTTGATAATATCCTCTTTTGAATAGAAACCAGTCACTATTAAAATATTCCGTGAATTTTTACAATTTTTACGAATTGTCTAAAGATAAGACTATCTCGAATTTATAAAACCCAAACTTGAATTTTAAACATCCATGTTTTTCCATTGATTTGGCAAAATGATAAAAAAATTAATTTTTACGACGGAATAAATGACATAAAATAGGTAAGGTAAATTGACTATTGACTGAAATATTCTCGCAAAATGTAGAAAAATACATTCTTTAAAATCTTTCATTGACGATTGACGTCGCAAATTAGAGAGTATCTAAATATGCAATTGGTAAATTAGAGAACATAGCCGTAAATAAGGGAGTGTTTAAATAAAATGTGAACAAGTAAATGCACGTGATTTGATAAATTCAAAATTATTGCTTGTTCTGCAAAATTTAGAAAGTCCCATTTGTTTCATTAGTATTTCAGCGAGTGACATGTTTTTACAAGTTTTTTTTCCTTTAGTAACAGAGAAATATAATAATAAAATATTATAAATATAAACTTCACAAGAACTATAAGCTACGCTAAAAATTGCATCAATTGTTTCATAACGGCATCCCAGAATGTCAATTTTTCAACTTCGAATTACCTGTTTAAAAACGGTAAATTTAAGGTATTTTAAGGTAACGGTAATTTTTAGTAAGACGGCATGATTTTACAAACGATAAAATAGTTACCTTGAAATTGTTGTATCAGGCGTAAATTGGTGGGATTTGCTGCAGATTCTGAAGTGAAAGCAATAATCTTTTGTTTTCATGAAAGCATAATTTTTTTACGAGAAACTGCTAAACTATTGCTCTCATGTCAGAAAGAGGTTATTCAGAAACTAGAGTCACTAGGCTTCATAGAGAGTTCATGATACCAGATTTTACAAAAAATGTTCAGTCATGAACAAGAATTTCTTTTTTTTTAATACAGAGTTTTTCACTGAATAATAAAACCTTTGAAAGACAATAATAGTGACAAGAGTGCCAAAAACTTTTTTGGGAAGAATAATATCAGATGCTCTACGAAAAGAAACGCTGAATCTGTGGTATACGGAAACCCAATTCACCTTGAGTAACCTTCTTGGAACCGGAGTACGTTTTCTTCAGATGTTCTGGCTCCTCCTAAAGAGGGTTTAAGGTAAAAGGTTCAAAATGACCTCATCCAAAGGAATGGCCTGATAGCCGTTCTTCTTCACACGATTGAAAATGAAAGTGAGGCTCTCATCTAAACACAGGAGAGATGAGACCATGTTTTGAGAGCTACAAGAAAGATCGAATTCGGAAAAAGTTATGCAGATGAATTCTGATAGCAATAAATTGATAGCGTTATTGGCTTTTTGAATGCTAAACAATTGGATTAGTTATATTCCAGATTTTTTGTTGATTAACCAAGACTTTTAAATGCTCTTAATGCAAATTAAACACACGTTATCGCATTAAACACCACTAACTCCTAATGCTTACAAAAACTCGGGCACAGTTAAATAAATTACACCATTTTTAAGAAATTTTAACTTCTTCAAGTCAGTTTCCTCCCATAAACATTGACTGCCATGTAATTATATTACATGTACACTGTGAAATTGTATGTTCTTAACAATTTCAACTGACAAAATGAGGAATAACTACTTTACAAATTTTGTTAGGAAAATACTAAGAAAAATGTGCAAAAAAAGGCCAAAGAATATGAATTATATTCCAAGTTCCATAAGCACGCAAAGAAACTCGTTCATAAAGTTATTTGGATTTGAATTTTTACCATGACAATTGTTCAATTCTTAGGTAGCTAGTGAAATTATATAATGGCGAGAGTGAAAAAATATACCATGGCACCGTATCCATTTACAAAACTCCACTCATAAAATCACCGCGAGAAGGGACCTTGAAAAATTCTTCAATGCGACGCGAAATATTACCAGCTACAAGGTCACAGCTTTCTTAGCCCAAGCTAGGAAGGTGTTCATGGGAAAAAGAAAACTGCAGTGCTTAAAGGTGATAAGATTAAAAACCAGGAAACAGTAGGTGAAAACATTCGTGTGAATCGTAGCATTCTATGGATCGGAAGTATGCACCATTGGAAAAGGTGACCAGAAAATACTAGAAGCCTTCGAAACCTGGTCCTGGAGGAGGATGCTGGAGATATAATGGAGGGACAAAATAAGAAATGATCAAGTGCACAGAAAAGTAGAAGAGGCAAGGACTATATGAAACACCATACAGAGAAGAAGAACCAGATGGACAGACACATCCTGAGTAACAATGGGTTTGTGAATAACACAGATGTAGGCAAAATAGAGGGAAGAGTCCCCAGAGGAAGAACCAGGAATAAGTTCATGGACCAAAAAAAGAGGAAAGTACATAGGAAGAGATGCCAGGGGGTAAGGGAACTAGCATTAGATAGGGAAGGGTGAAAGGCTGCAGTCAACCAATGTTAAAATTGAAAAAAAACAGTTAATGAACGAAGTTACCAGATATACTAAGATATACCAGGTAAGTTTAACATTGTTTTAATTTCGAGTTCTCTGCATTTCAACTTGAAGCATGGTTATGTCGACTAGCACGAATTACTAAATAAGGTTTATGATCTCCGAAACAATTCGGTAAGAACAAATTTCACTTTTTACATCAACGTCATTGTCATCATTGAGAAGATTTTTATTGTTTTTGTTTGCCAAAGGCATAGTCAGTGTACCACGGGATGCCATAATGCTCTTCGATCCAGCAAATTGAATCCGAGAACCACAAAATACCAATATCCTTAAGTCCACAAACACGCAAGTAGAGTACCCTGCTCTAAGAATCAATTACAAGAGGCAATTTACACGGAGCACTTTTAAGAATTCGTCCGGAATTTTCGTTGGAAGCGTTAAAGGCGAGGAAAACGCATTACAGTGAGTCCTCGGTATGCGCCGTTCCGATTTACGTCTGATCAGATGTTACGTCCATACTGACAAGGGTCGTCGGAAAATTTTCACCTCTTTAATGCTAATAAAATAGACCGTATGTGCATATGCTAGCGTTTTTTGATGGTTAAGACATAATCATCCTATCTGAAATAGCAATTTTTTCCTGGATTTAATATAATATGTATTCTACCGGTAAAGGTAGGTTTTGGGGAATGTAAGAGACCTCCCGGTTTGCTACAAATTAATGGGCCTATTTCTCTATATTACACCTTTCTTCGCCTCGGCAAACGATCTACCCTTCTTCATCCCGTCCATAAAATTTACTCTCTTTCTTCCCCTTTCCCACTTGCCCAACATCCCTCTTTCACATTCTTCAGTTACCCATAACCCTTTATTAAGTACTTCAGCCATCTACCCCGCCTATCCCGAATTTCATTCAGAAGCATCCTTTCCTTGTCCACCAACTCAAGCACTTCCTCATTAGTCCTCTCCGTCCACCTCGAAAGCAAAAACCGAATTTTGTAATTAACGCCTTGATTTATCGCGGGATTAAAGTGGTCACGATATCTGGATCCGTTTTACGTTGTTTCGACTTACGTCGCTCTTCCTCAACACGCATCTCTGACGTAAATCGAGGACTTACTGTACAAGGATTACGACAAGAAGGAATCCGCTAAGTGACACTTATGGACTACCAAATTCCGTCAAAGTTTCGCGAACACGTAAGCAGAACGCCATGCACTACTGCTTAGCTACAGTTTCAAACGAATCCGAGTGTTCTCTCCATTTCCCGTCTCAAGCTTGAGAATCCCGTTGAATTAAGTGAGGGAATCGGATGTCCGAGAGATTAAAGCCAGCAAACAGCTCAAGCGATACAAATGCTCGCGTTCTCTCTCGTCTCGCGGCCGAATACCATCCATTTTCCATCGCTTAGGACTCCTCCTTAAAACCTTTTATTCCACCTCCTGCCTCCTTCTTTCGCTCTTCCTCCTACCACCCTCTTTCACTCAGCTCCGAAGCGTTGGAAATTCCGCGTTCCATGTGTTGGGCGCTAATACCCTTACCGATTTCGGCAGGCAGAGAACAGACGTGGATATCGAACGGTGAGAAACGATATAGCGATATAAAGGGCTAGAGGCTGGTTTACACATGGAAGTCATGGCATTAGAAAGCTGCTAACAATAGTCACTTCGATGTGTAAGCACGAACTTCCATGACAGTAGGAGTCGATGATGGTAGTAATCGATCGTGGTTGCTTCTAGCAAAGTAAACATACTGGTTGCTATATTTCCTGCAAGTAGAATATCGATTCTACGATATAATCGCATCGCATCCAGTGGAATCATGGTTACATGACAGAAAACGGAAATTAAAAATATACACATCGAATAACTCAGTAGAAGGAGGACTCATTTTTGCTCATACAAATATTTATTAACCTTTGAAAATATTTTACAAGCTAAAGAATCCCTAAGCTAAGCTTTATATAGGTAGATGTAAAGAAATGTTAATGGGATTTATAGTGTCAAAGTAGAATATTCCCGGGAGGTAGGCAGTTACATTTCATCAAGTTTATGTTATAGTCACCTAGCTTTGGCTGCCACAGTCTGTGGCAGTTAATCCCGCGTTTGTATTTTATTTTCAAATAAAGGTTCGCTTTCTTTTCCCTATTTATCACTTCTCCGCTTTTGAATAACCTGATCGCAAGTTGCCTAATTGAAACGGTTGCCTAATTTACATCTTCCGACATCATAATTCATCAAACTTTTTTGAGCTATACCACAGACATTATTTTCCCAATAGATTTTATGACACATATTCATTTAAACACCAGAACGCAAATTCAGTCGTTCGGTCTCCACTTTTCCAAATTTCTTACCCCGCGTAACAACAATAACGGGCTGATATATGGTGTTTATATAACAACTTACACATAAAAACAACGGGTTTACTTACAGTTTAAACGACAACAGCTTAGAACAAGTCTAAAAATAACTGTTCATATGTGGTAAGAACAATAAGTGCCCTTCAGGCACACAATAGTATAGAGGCGAACTCCATTGGTCTACAGGTAGCTCTGGCGCTTTCGCTTCTCATGCTCGACTTCTAATTCTCTATGCATAAATGCTAGATCTCGGTCACCTGCAACTTTTTAAGTGAAATTCCAAAATTCGTCCACACTACGGCTCGAAACTAATACATCTATCAAAAAGATTAATATAAACATTGACTCATTCGCTACATCTCAAGTCTCCGCACAGCCAACGCCCAAATACTATTATACTAGCTGACCCGTGCGAATATTTCGCACAGTATGCAGCCTCTTCCTGTTTCTTCCTTCTTTCTTCCTGTTCTTCCACCTGTTTCTTCCCATGGACAATTATATGTTATTTATGTTTGTGTTAAAGACACATAACGTAAACGAACACGGTCACACAGATTGCATGTAGAATGTAAACAATCTAACTAAACGATGTGTTAATAGATGGAGCCTCCTACAGTCTTTTAAGCACGTAACCATAACCAACATTTTAGTTGATTATATTGTCAACAGATGACACTGTTAATTTTTGATCATTTTTTAAAAATTTTTAACAAAAACTTTAATTTTAAACCATTTGTCTATTTTTCGTCAATAACAAGGAACATAAGCTTAAAAACGATGTTTGAATCATTCATTTTGATGGAGAATTATGGGAGAGACAACAAAAAACATCTTGGAGAAATAATATATACGATGATGGATACAATATAATGAGCCCCGGTTTGAAGCCCCAAGTATAGCATCAGGTTGCCTGGTCTTGGTAGAGCAACTGTTTCCATGGTTTCCCTCCCTCTCCCACCAGCCTCCCCTCAAAAACTCCTCCCCTAAAGCTTACATCTCAGGAATTCCGCGCATCAAGTGGCGGACGCTAATACCCTTTCGGCTTTCGGAAACGAAGAACGCGAGGCACGGAAAGGATAAGAGAGAGGAAAAAGACGATAAAAAAAACCTTTCGCATCTTACGTAAGGCGGGGCCATTCAACATCGATCTTCCACCCTTTCCGTCTCTCTCTTTCCCTATTCCAACCTTTTTCTCTCTCTTCCGATCCCTCGTCTTAATCCTCTCTCCCCTTTCCTCTCGGCACTACTTCCATCCTCGCTCACTCTTGAAGGAACCGCCCGCCCTTTCCCACATTTTCAACCAGGCGGACACAACCACAAACACAGCTGGGCGAGGCCCCTTGTCCTTCTCCGTCATTTTGGAGCCTCGGCAGATGAGAGAACCGGCGAGAAATCGATGGAAACAGACCCAAATTCGTGGAAACGACAGCGTACTCACATTGAAAAGAACTAGCTTTGTCGATCAACAAAAGATACACAGTCCTGCAGAGGAGGAAATCAATGCAAGTTGACACCTATTGGTCCGAGTCGCTGAGGATAATGGAGAGGGTGCTTACTGTAGTTACCAATACTATAAGTTGTTACGTAATACACTAATTTTACAGATGGAAGGTTTATGTGCGTTTCTAAAAAAATACTGCGGTGCTACGTGCTTCATTTTAAAAAGTAATGAATAAAACGTTCTAACTACCTAATGAGAATTTTTTTGACGAGATGTACGTGTTAGAAATTCCTCATTTTTAAAAATAACATCTCTCTAGAGTGTACACACGTACCGTTTTCCACATAAAAATTCTTGGTATTTTATTGCAAAATATCGCGAAAAATTAATAAAGTCTTCTAGGGTTTTCCACCAAGTTAGGTAATTCTTGGCCAATGTTTTGATGGCTATCTCCGCCATCGTCCTCAGGACCCTCATGTAGCCATCGAAACATCGGTCAACAATTACCTAACCTGAATGCAAAACCTAGAAGCCTTAATTAGTATCATACGCCGGAAAAAAACAATTCATATCGCGAAATATTGTGCGGCAAAGAACTGATATTTCGGTATTTTAGCAAGAGTGAGATATTTTTCTTTAAAATGAGACTAAATTCACTGATTTCTAGGTTTAATGATACCTCGCTCAAACTGCTTTAAAGCTCGTCCACAGGGGGTGATTACCGCCGGCAAAATGTTGACGGTCAATGTTGTTCAGCGATGTTGACGAAGTGCCTTGACTTAAAGAAACATCGCCCGCGTAGACCGGAGGTAAATATCAAAGAATGTTGTTGTTGCTGTGTTTCCCACTCGCAAGAGAAAATAGCTTTGCGATCGAGCGACAGAGAACATTTTGGTGACAAAGCTTAGTTAGCAGCTTCATCGGTCTTCGTGAGATTGTCAACGTTAACACAAGAGGCCACTTTTGTGGAATCCCCTAATTTTATGAAATGTGCACCCATCACGGAGAGATTCGTGCGTATCACACCAATCGGACTTATGACACGAATCAACTAATGAAGATGATGCGGCCACGTTTTTTTCCGGGCTCATCACTGGCTAATGCGCCCGCGATAGGCAATAACCGAATTTCATCAATACGCGATAGGTCAACGCAGTAATGCTTACAAACAAGCCTTTGTCCTTTCCCCCCACGCCCATTAGGTTCATTAGTTAACGATTGTCTTCTTATTTCATCACTCTTCCAACGCCAGATATATGATCAAAAGGAACCTGCATACAAACTGTATATAAATGGCTTAGCAGGACCTATTCTGGACTGATATGTAGTGCAGAGAAAAGAAGAAGTTGTGTAAGACATGTCAAAATGAATATATACATGCTATCTTTTTAAATTATTTTGATGGATAGTGTATTAGACTTATACTTCGCTCTGGTAAGGTCAAACCTAGAATACGCCACGAGCATTTGGGACCCAATGATTTAGTCAAAAAATTAATAAAATACAAATAAAAGCTGCACGCTTCATTAAAAACTGCAGCGAACTTACAAACTTACTACGAACGAAGTGTTTCAAAACGTTTAGGGGGATCAAGGTGGAAGCCCCTAGGGACTCAGTGGCTACACGCTAGGCTTAGGTTGCTTGAGATATTCAAAACTAATATTTTTCAGAGCGACAGAGAGAATATTATCATGACTCCTCGCTACATATCTAGGTCTGAAAGATGCGATAAAATAAGAGAGATACAATGCAGAACAGATAGGTACAAGAACTCGTTCTTTCCGCGAACAATAAGCGACCACAATAAAAATTGAGCTCAACTAAATACACTCCCAAAATACGTGTCACCATTTCATTTCCCAAAAACTTATATCTTTACACGGCTGGTGACCTAACACCCCCTGCCACATGCTCATGCGGCTGCTCGCAGTGTATTATGTAGATGTAGATATGTCGTGTAGAGAAAAAAAAGAAGCT
Organism: Ceriagrion tenellum; assembly: GCA_963169105.1. Lineage (NCBI taxonomy): Eukaryota > Metazoa > Arthropoda > Insecta > Odonata > Coenagrionidae > Ceriagrion > Ceriagrion tenellum. The sequence goes on from OY720644.1 coordinate 54,032,623, forward strand.
GTGTATATACATACATATAATCTTTTTAAATCATTTTGATGGCTATTACATTATTTTTAAGTTAAGCCATGATAATTACGTATGAATACTCATCATTCCATAACGTAACGTTTCATAGGTTTCGACATCGCGTCGCATCTTCGTACTTAAAAGTGGAAGTAGCTATTCTCATCCCTTCAAGAAGTCAACCAGAAGAAGGACTATCTGTCGTACATCGCGATGATAGACCCATCTATATAAACATGCAGGTTATAGGTATGAACATATCGGAGAGGGACGCGGGAGCGAAAATCGTGCGGAAAGTCCCCAGGAGCGCGAATTAATATCGCTCGCACAAAAGGGAAACATTGGAGGTAGTTGCAGTGCGTCGCCATTTCCACTACTTCCGCATACTCCCACTCTGAAAAGTCAACAAGCCTACCGTGGATGTAGCCTCAATTACGAGAATTTCCATGGAAAAACCAGTGAAGAGCAATTTTGAAACAAAAAAAATGAATGATGATTAATATGCATACGTGCGGAAAAATCTGTGATACAATCTGTGAAAGTGTAACACAATGAACAAAAAACAATGACTGTGACAATCTGTGATGTTCTGTGATATATGAAAGAAAAAAGAAACCCATTTAAGACCTGATAATGCACATATTTAACGATGATGTATATATAAATGTCTGGTCCTGAATATGTACCCCCAGAGAGCTCTGGGTTGGGGTTAGAGGGGGCTGTTATATAAAGCCACATCCAGCCCAGATAAAATAAATAAAAATCAAATTAAATCATAGACTACTGGGTATGGGGCTCGAAAGTCGGTCAGGACTTCAACCTTTACCTTTCGGATCTTGGGCCTTGTCATGGCTTCAAAGATTTAGTACTTGTATCATGACCAGCGCACAAAAAGATAACATCCTGGTATTCTCTAAAAACCCAAATGGCCCAGTTTAGGGCTCTTGAAGCCCTTGGGTCTGACTGATAAGGCTAATGATCACAGAGGATACTGTTTGTCAACTTACTCGCGGATGTTTTAACAGTAAACATCATCGCATTCATGTATCCGGATACAAATCGGTTTGTCCAGGGGCGATGTTGTCGAGAGTCATGTTGGCCGTATCCAGCGTTTATCGACTTACGTGGACGTAGCTCAAACCGTCGAATCACTTTAAACTGCTGCCACTACTGTCTCATCGACTAACATGTCAATGCATTTTTCATTCACGGAATGCAGAAAAGACCTGCGAATAACCTAAACCATGCAGTTAATGATGAACAATAAAACTTTTACTATTTTTACGCTTATTAATGATTTAAATACCAGATTTCAACAGTGTCATTATCGAGGTGAGGTCATACCCTTGATAATGACACTCTGCGTTGAAACCTGGTCTGAGAATAATAAAAAAGTGTGAAAATAGTTACGATTTTATAGTTTATCATGAACATAACAAATTTTCACAAAGTGACGTCTGATGTTACTTCTTATACTCAACCATGTTATTTCCTTCATCGTCAAATTTTCCTTTAGGCTGCATAGTAGCTTTAAAAAAGTAGTTCGGCAGAAAAGGTGAACTTAAGTTTTACTTTCAGGATAGCCACTCGCAATTAAAAGCAAGTTGTTCCTAAGGAGAGTAAATTCACACTTTGATGCATAACCAACATGAGTTGGATGCACGGAGGTGGTTCAGATTATTGGAAGCCAACTTTTGTGATATGACTTCTATGAAACATGGTCTTTCACTACAATTTATTACATTCAGTTTTCTAAAATAAGATTTCTTCCTTTTGGCTAATCAAAAATCTGATGATATTTCCGTTCCTTGGAACATGTTTTTCGATGTAATGGTGTCAGGAAAAACATAGTGGAGAACCTTCATGATTGCATTAATTGGAAATGTAATTGCAAACGTTCCACAGATATTTATTTGGTGAGATCGGTTTCGAAAAAAGACCGTTCTTCGAACGGTCTTTTTTCGAAACCGTTCATCAAAACAGTTCGCACCAAATAAATATCTGAGGAATTTTGGTACAGCATTTACTTTTTAAAGATATTTCTACCATCCATGAATCGAATTCTATGAATCAGATAGGTTATCTCTTCAAATTAAAATGGTGATTAAATTGTTATACCCTACTTTACTACGTGGGTAGGGTGTGTTGATTTTGTCACAGCAAAAGTGTGACAAAATATTAAAAGACTAATGATTATGCTACCTTTGCACGGTCAATACACCGCGGCCGTTAAATACTCACTGGGTAGGCCAGACATTCCAAAAAAAACGAAAAAACATGTTTTTGATAAACAGGCGAACATAATATTTGCCAAATTTCTCAAATATATTTTACATAAAATAAATAAAATACAAAAACTCATATATTAATTTAATCATAATTACTATTAAGGTAAAATTAACTAATATATCTTAATATTTATCTTAATAAAAGAAAATAAAATATGCTATGTATAACGTAATATAAAAAGATGGGTGATTATATTCCTACTAATTTTAATATATTCGAAATTATAGAAAAAGATAAAGCTTATCCCTTACCATTTTTGACTTAACAAATAATTTATAAAAAAAGTAATTGTTAAGGCTATATCAAATTTAATTCTTAAAAAACTAGATACCTTTATAAACGAATGGAATTTATCCTCTAATAAATATTATTAAAAGTTGAAAGAGGCGTGGAAGGTATGGAAAAGAATATATAGAAATGATCAGCATCACTTAACGAGTCCATCTAGCTATGTCCGTCCGTCTGTCTGTCTCTTCGCATGAAAACTGCCGTAAAAATTGAGCTGAAATTTGGATCAAAAGCCTCTAGTAGTCCACAGACGGCACAGTTCTCAAATGGATTGGGTCGGACCAAAACCACGCCTCAACCTCCCATACAAAGTGGCTTTTTGGAAGTGAAAGTAATTTCCTTCATAACCTCAAAAGTTATCAAATAATCGATTTGAAATTTGGAATATATTGTTTCGTTACGGTAAACATACATTTCAAACCAACAAATCAAACATACCTACATTTTTTTTAGTAAGTCTAGCCACACAGCCCGACTTACTCAAAATTGAAAATGGTGTAGGGTATTTAAGGTAGTGCGAGCGAGATAGTTCCGTAATCATATTCGAATTATACCTTTTAATTTCTCCAGCTGTGGGACACACGAATTAAATATTGCATTATTAATGGTGCAATAATATAGTTGTACATGACAGAAATTGTAAGTAATTAAATGAAATTTTCTAAATGAATCTTCAACTTGGCTTATATATTTACGCGGTACGTTTGAAATTCCATCAAAACGGAAGGTTTATTGTGATTCCGAAGAATTTATTGCGGTGACAATATGATTAATTTCAAAAATAGTTAATTAAACAAGAAAACTACACACTGTTGATTTTTTTACGAGATCTAAGGGTTATAAATTCCTCATTTGTTAAATAAGGTCTATCTGGAGTGCATACACGTACCACTTCCCATGTAAAATGGCTGGTATGTTTTAGCAAATAGCTCGGAAAGTAATGAGGTAAGGGGTTTAATTTTTTGTATCAAAGGAAGAATAGAATATTTTTATTTAACATGAGACCAAATCAATTGATTTCTAGGTAAAATGATATTTCGCTCAAACTACCTTAAGCTTCGGCAAGGCCGAAGATAATTTCTTAACTAGTTCTCACTTGACGATAAATCCAAAAAATATATAAAATATTTCGTTGAGGGGAACGCCGTTTTTTGCTTTAGAAAAGGGAAGGAAGGCGTTTATAATCCAAGGTATCTTTCTGTTTGGCTAAAGAATGTTCAATATTTACTCTCAACCATTTTCCTTGCCCAAGCACCAGCAGATAAACTCCACGGTATCATCCGAAATCCTCCCCAATCCCTTCTACCAAAGGCACCTCTCAGAATCTCTTTGAACTCCGAAACATTCTCAATTTTAAATGAGCGATAACTTGAACGGAGACAGAGAGATTCACTTTCTTTTATCAACCGCCGACTATTAAACATCGCGCTACAAATCCAGATGCGTATCGTGAAACTCTCGAGAGGCCCGACGTAAAGAGCCTTGGGTTAGGGATATATTTTTCAAATGAACGTCCTTTAAAAATTAATTTCCTTCGAAAAATGTCGGGGAAAACATACCCCTAGTTTACAATATTTTCCTCATTTGAACTACCTCTGAGAGAATACTACAAAAAATAGACATTTCGTGAAATATACATGCCAGTTTATATCGATCTCAGCCGCCCATCAGGTTAGATTCTAAATGGTATTATCTTACTGAATTCATCCATCTGCCTCGTATTTTCTACATATGCAGTCGTCTATCGTTAATAAATTTTTTTAAATACTTCGGATGTTTTATATGACATTATTTGGATAAAAATAATATTGATAGACAAGAGAACATTTGAATGCAAGATATTTTGAGCAAAAACTTATATATTTCTTCACATTGCTTTTTTTAAATATCTATTGGGCTAGCCCTTCACACCTGAAATTCAGTATCATCTCCAATAACTCAATTTAGATTACTCTACAACTGAAAAAATTTCAAAAGTTTGAATCATAAATATTCGGTAGAAATTTACACATTTATTAATTCGTTACAAATCCAGAATGTTCGCTAGCTATCACCAGTTCCTCTCGCTAACATGCCACTAGTGCTTTACATGTAGGATATTTCTTGTATATGAAACAGGCTAAAATAAATACCAAGTACTCCAAATACATAAACTCGTGATGAAGAGTTTTGACGCTTGTTGTCACACATTTCTAATTATACATCAAACTTTCAAGTTAAGGAGTCCGTGTACCTCGGACAAAAACGCCGTATTAAGGTACGTTTTCATGAATGCGTTTCAGGCAAAGAGACGCGAAAGTGAGATCTTCAGCCAATCAGAAGCCCGGATTTCTTCGCGTGAGTTACGGCATGACTGCGTAGATTCGCGTCGCCCGAGTTGAAATATTTTCAACTTTCGACGCGTGGAACGTGTAGAATTACAAACATGGCTGACCGACGAAGAGTAGGACAATTTTCAACATTTTCATAATCCTTCACAGAGATGAAGAAATTCCATTTTCAATAAGTGCAAAGATATAACGTAATACTCGCACTACGCGTCACAGCGGTTTTTATTTTTGACAAATCGATTGATGATTTTCGACAAATTCACATTTTTTCCGTGCTCTAAATAGTTATGTTGAAAGCAAAAAGCTAAAATTACGACACTTATTTTAAATATTAATCCTCATTCTAGAGGCCTAAGCAAACAGATTTACTTTAAATAGCAAATCATAGTCATAAAATGAAGGCGCCTAGACTCTGCGGAAGCTTTTTCAGCAATGGTTAATACAGCCCCGCACAGAGTAAAAATTCCAGTTTTTCCAATTTTGCCATTCCTCTTCCTTCCCCCTCTTCCCGCTGAGAATCACATATAAATACCCATGGCAAAACGTAATTTTTACTCTGTACCTGATGATGGTCAATTAAAGTGCCGAAACACGTGTAGTAACGTTTGAATATTATTTTTTTAAGTGGATAGTAGGTAAAACATCGAGTGCTTTTCATTTTGACGAAACATAATTGTAATTCTAACCAAAAGGCCATATGTGTTCGGAAGATCAAGTTAACGGCAATCACTACTTCGCAACCAAGTTTTCACTGCCCAATTATACTATCACACAGTCCAATAGGGATTTCCGTATCTTACATGTTGCGTGATTGACACGCAAAATGCCACCCTTTCATAGGTAAACGGCTGGCTCTGAGGATTGAATAGGTTTAACTTATGAATCATATATGGTATTTTATGACATCCGAAAAATTTCCCAATAGAAAAGACTCTCAATACATGAAACTATTATTAGGAATAATTTACTATTATTGGGTATCAAATGCTTATTTTCCGAAGGCGGTCTTTTCTCTGGATTAGATGTGAACAACAAACAACCAACTCACTCGAATTGTCTCAAAAGTCTCACTCAACATACATTTGCATATTTTCCTTTCTCTTCACCACGCTTTCCTTGCTCACTATCACCTGTAAGTATCGCTTATGGTCACACACATGAGCAATCCCGCTCTATCGTCTGAAATATTGCCGGTATACGTCAAGAGCGCTTCCTTTTCATGTGGCTCCATTACACACATTTTATGGCTTACCCGTACATTGTCAGAATCATCAGAGACGGCACAAAACAGCCAACGAACGAGCTATGAGCGCCGACCCCATGAATTCGAGTCGTTAATCGCAATATTTTTACAAACATAATTTACTGATATTAATGATATTTAAATAACCATGAAAAACTCGGCACCGATCAAATCAGGGGACTCAAGGCACCCGATAACAAAGATAATGTGGCTCAATACGATAAAATTAGAAAAAATCCTATTTATTGCTACGATTTTTGAAAAAATAAATGACAGCATTTTGCTTGGTACCAAAAAAATTGAGAAATTTCCCATTAGATACATTCATGCATTTTTAATACATAAAACGCACATTGACAACTGAAAAATTAATTATTTTAATCATTACTATATGTAATAAAAATAAATTCAGTATATTTCCTCTCTAAGTGTAACAGTCTGGTTCTATTAAATATAAATACGAGAAAACGCTCTCAAGCAAATTTCGTGGCAAAAAGCCGTTGTAGCTGTCTGCCTTTTCCACACAATTTCCCACTCGGTAGCTCTTTGGGACAACGAATTCGGACAGTATATTTAAGCGATGAAAACATCTTGATGTCTTCTCATTGACGCTGAGTGCTTCACCGACGTTGATATTTCTCAAATAACGAAACTTGACACCTCAACTTCATAAAAGGTGAAAAGAGTCCGGTGTTGAACTGAAATATTGAATACTTCAACGCCGCGCTGACGAAATACGCTTTCGTGAAATTCCACCCCGTGGCAGGCTGGGTTCAATCATAAAATACGTGAAATATGCATTAACAGAGGCTGAGAGAAACACGGTTCGATGAACAAAAGCAGCCTTTTCAACATGAAGTTACATTAAAGTAGGCTCAGCACTCAGATCTGTTTATTCCAGAAAAACATCTACAAATCACAATATAGCATATTATTTTCTCCGTATTATTAGGCGCAATGACTAAACACTAGGCCACCCAGGCCTCTACATTCAGGGAGAAATGGTTGAAAAATATCATATGTTTTAAAGCAGGTTCTCAATAGCCACGCTCAACTCGTAAACAAAAAAAACTTTCATTTGGTCGAGAACGCAAACGTTTGGCTTAAAGAAATAATATGCATAAAAACACGTGAATTATTACTTACACCACCGCAAATATCGTACGCCCACTAAAAACAGCTGTTTTTCAGGTAATAAATGTTTAAAATCCATTTATTTGCTTCAACTTACTCCTATTTGATGTAAAGAACACTTAATATCTCTCCACAATTTACTTTTGAAACACTTAGCATTATCCTTACCTGACTATATATATAATGATGTGCCACCGACAAATTTTGTACCTGAGGATGACGCATTTGCGTCGAAACTAATTGTACAATTGAAAGTAAATAGTGGAAAAATACCAAGTGTTCTTTACATCATGATAAATTTCTACGAAGTCACACCTGAACTCACTGAGTTATTAATTATAACCATATTCGCATCCGGTCAAACACGTGTTTTCAACTCCAGGTAACAAATATTTTCAGAGAATTCGGTATTAGAAAGATCATTGGGAAAACGACTCGGATTTGATCTGCTAAGTCCCTCAGAAAGTTTTGGCGCAGAATGCTGGCTCAATATCTTCAAAATAATTAAAGAACAAACGGGGAAGGGGAAAATTTTCTTGCCGACAACGCCCGTCAAAGACAAACTTTCCAAAGTTCGGGTGAGAAAATGAGGAAATCACCAACAAAACAAGTACCATGGGTGAACAACTGATATAAAACGAATAATTTCAGCAGCTGATTAACTTACAAACCAGGTATTCAAGGGTGTTTGGATATCAACGCCTGTGTTCTGACTCCAAGCTCCAAATCGATCGCCAATTTTGCAAGTGCGAAATACCAGCATCTCTCTGTGAAAACCAGCTCAGCGAAGCGTGCTCTTTGCCAACTCAGGATAAAAGAGATCGAGAGATAAAGAGTTGCGTGTGAGGAGTGGAGATTTAGGCAAGTTAAAGTGCAATGGGTGAGGTATTGCATTAGAGCCTTGGAGTAATAAGGCAATATCAGTTGAAAATACCAAATGCCCTACAATATTTAGACAACTTTGTAGGTGTAAATTGGTCACTGATGGTAGGTCACTAGAACAGGTTATGACATTTAATGACTGGGTGTGGAGATATCAGGCTGCAGTGATCTATATCATGAAGTCAAAAAGCAAACAACTAGAGCGGCAGTTTTCTCTGGATGCCTCAAAGATACTGTCTGGATTTACAGAAACATGCTAGTGGAAAGAAAAGTCAGAATTTATAATACTGATACTCTGATATTATTAATGTGACACATCATGGCTCACGGAATCTAAACGAGCAGAGATCACCATAAATATGAATATTCTCAAAAGCACTGAAATGAAGTCTCTGCGACCATTGGTAGGATAAATACTTCGGGACAGAATAAGGAATGAAGAAATCCGTAACACCTGCAATGTGGAAGATACTGTAAGTTGGGACTGAAAGAGAAGATGCTTCTGGAGACCATATGAAAAGAATAGAATCAGAAGAAAAAAAACATTTTCACTGATTTTGGCGGAGGTTAGAAGGATGCAGATGGAGGATGTCATGAAAAGAGAAGGAATGCTGAAGGGGTAGTAGAGGGGAGAACACTGGGTAAGCGAGGAATAGGAAGGAAGGGGATAGCAATTCTGGACGAAATTAGAAGAAGATGTGAGGATTTTCAGAGGGATCTAATGGCGGATCACGTAGAGGAGGGAAAACGGAACGATAAGTATGCCAGAAATGCGGACGTAACACTAAATACTGTCGAAAAACCTACTAATCAGCAGGTAGAATATTGAAATGAAAAATATTTGCGGGAAATGGAAAACCTTTTCTTGTCCAACAATAAGTACTTCCACCAAAACCTGGTCAAAAATGAAAGTCAGACGTATATTCCCATTACCTAATATCGAAGAAAGAAACACCGCTATGAAGTAAATACCTCATTCATTTATTCCCTTTCCACCCGTTCTCTTCAATATGAAAATGGTCTAGGGTTTCAGGGAAAGAATCCCGAAATTGGGCCTTTTAACACGTCACTCAAAATCAAAACTCATTAAAAATGAATCCTCAAGGCCTCTCTTTTCCACGGGGCATGAGAGCAACGGAGGGGAAAATGAAGAAGAAGACGAAGCAATGGGAAGGCCGAGGTATCCGGGACGAGGGCCGTTAAGGGGCGGATTTAGAGGAGGATCCCTCGGTAATGACCCTTGGAGGATTCAAAGATTATGAAGATGAAGGACGGCGGCTATGGTGCCTAATCCATGAGCCATCCGCCCCTTAGTCAAAAACTGATAATAGCGACAAGATGAGTTTCCAAAAGCGTCTCCGAGAAACTAAACTCATTCAAAATTTCTTTTTATTCGTATCCATCGCAAAAAAAATTGGCAGAGCGAAATTGGAGGAGCCTCATTTGCCAAAATATCTCTGAATGAGACTACCAAAGCAAGACCTGATTTGTAAACATAATATAAAAACGTCGAGATATAATTATACAAATTTTAAGGAACCCTAATACAGATTATATCTGTTTTTGAGGTCCCATGCAATCATGTAATATCAATTTTTACATGACAAGACATACTTCTTAAGCAAACATATAAATAAAAGATTGGATGCTTTCCCGGGGAATAAAGCTTATGAAACTCTCCCGGTCATCCAGCCAAATATTAAACCCGGTCACACCGGGTTTAATATTTGGCTGCTGCTAACAGATTACTCACGAGAATAACGGAAGAGTATTCCGTCGAAACGTCATGCCAGAACGTCATCATCATTTCGCAAAAGTATTCTGTCGAAACGTAATCAAAGCCATGCCTAATATTTAACCGTTTAAAAGCCAGGGAGAATTTCACTCAAACATTTCATACATTTGTATTTTAATCAAGGAAAGGAATCCAGGAATTTCTTGGAGAAGCCATGAAATTAATGCTAGCGATACAGTTTTCATTTTTCAACATACGTTAATTGAATGATACATGCAAACACACACACAAACATACCTATGCATGGCAACACTTTAGAATATAATAATGTAGAAAGAGCAAAACTACACTACTTATAAACAAGACATCTGGATATATCATTCATATATAATTTTCATTTCATGAGTACTACAAAAAAATATCTCTAAATTTTTACGTAATGAAACCATATTTCAATTTCTTCCAGAAACTTATGTATGTTTTTTATCAACATAACCTGGTAGAGTGTTAAGTATTTTCAGCAAGTAGGTTGAGGAAAGTAGTCTAAACTATTGTTATTTTTGTCTTTGATAGTTTTAAAACATTTTTTCACGAAAATTAAACTCACAAACACAACTCCGTTGTCTCAGGCGTAACTTTATGGAATTTGCTTAGTATATTGAATGAGAAGCAGTAACTTTGTGATTCCACATTTATTTATTGTAAACGACCCGGGTTTCGACGTAGCACGTCATCATCAGGTACAAACATCCCAGAACACTCAGCATATATAGTTACAAACATAAGGGGGGGGAAGGGGGAATGTTCCACCGGCCCGTCCTTAAACTTCCTTTCCTGCCCCCCAACCCCAGGTCAGTGAGTCACGAGTGCACTGAGTAACCCAAACTTTCCTTTTCCACCCGAAACCCCCCCCAGGAAGGACAATACCTCTCCCACACCTAACTACCTACAACACATCCTCCCCAATCTACGTCACCCTCCATCTCGCCCTCTCGCCCCCCCCCCTCTCCCCCCTTCCCCCCCTTATGTTTTTGACTATATATGCTGAGTGTTCTGGGATATTTGTACCTGATGATGACGTGCTACGTCGAAACCCGGGTCGTTTACAATAAATAAATGTGGAATCACAAAGTTACTGCTTCTCAATCAATATCACAAACACAAGGCTTTACTAATTACCACTTCTCAAATAAAATTTCATTCACAGTTTGTAACATAAACAAAAAGGCAATTTTTACCTTGATTAAAGCGCATATATATTGGCTGTGGGAGATTACGTTCTTACACTCGTTAAATAAAATTTCATCGAGACTTGATTTTGAAGACAGAAGTTGAAAATTAAAGCTGAAGATTTGAAAATCAAGGAGAACCACAATTTTTAAAATAAAATTTAAAGCACAATGAAAGACGCATTTCGACGCACTGAGTCATCGTCAGGAACAAGATCGAAGACTACTGAAGATATGAATTTTCCAAACCCTTCGGGAAAGTTGATTAATAACTCTTCACGTAAGAATCGAGATTTGTGGAGCATTAATGAAAGGTAAAGGACAACCAATCCTACAAAAAATCCTAAACTAATGAATGAGGACACCAAATAAAATCCCTATTTGCCTCAATATTATCTTTTTCAAATGTCTTGGGTGCTAGAGGGCAGAACTAAAAGTTGTGAGGGTGAGCGAAGAGAAGGTGCTCATCATCTGACTTTCCCAGAGCCAGTCAGGGTACAGTGGGTGTAGCGTAGAGCATCGGAAATTCAGTCGCTCTCAGATCTCCGTTGGGTGAACTTCACGATTCTGCTTCCTGTGTTGCCAAACCTCCTAACCACAGGTCCTTTCTCATGGGGGTCCATGCGATTTGCCAGCTGAGGGATGATAATCTCGGCAACTTCGACCTAAAACCCCCCTCTCGGTTGCTATTTCCCGCCCCCCGGCAGTAGAGACCTTCGATCAGTTACGGACTTTCACGAATGGCGCCCGCCTTCACAAATTTTAGGCCCGCCTCCCAGACCCCGAAACGTTTAAAAAAAATAATAGTCGGATATTATATCATTCATTCATCATAGAAGAAATATATCTAGATTTTTATAGATTATGAGAATTAATAACTTCGAGGAAGATCATGTTCATTAATGAGCCAACGATGGACGCCATTAGATATGTTGTAAATTTCCCTAACTCTCATTCCAGAGATGAAGGAAAAGTATACAAAATATATATTAACTTTATTGAATATAAAAAGATTATCTAATTAACATAACTGATAGTAAGGCAAAATAATCAAATTTGAAAAGAAAATTAATTCCAAAGTCACAATAACTGTGATTTAGGCCCGAGAAAAATGACACCAGCTTGAACGTATAAACTTGTATCCTATTCATGTGTTTCCATTTCACATATCATATTTCAGGGTTTTCTACCCTTCGAAAAGAAGTTTGTACAACCGTGATGCCAATCTTTCAGACAGTGAATTCGGAAAGACATGTCAGAAAAATATTCGAATAATTAAAAAAAAAATTCCGCCTTGGATGATAACTTTCTTTGAAGTAACTAGAAAGAATTGAAGGACTCTAGGCAGCCTGAAAAAGAAAAATGAGAGAAAGTGGAAATTCCTACGGTATATCGATCTGTGAGATTGACATCATGGCTGGAGGATGAATACGAATTAGATTTTTAGCAACTTCCTCCTATTGAGAAGTAGTCAGTCTCCATCAAAAAAAGTTTATCTCCAAAAACACCGGAAATTCCGTTAAATTTTCCCCGTGGATTCAACATTCATTGTAAATTAAAGCTGTATTTACTTCTCAAGTCCATTTTAACACCATATTTCAGTATTTTTTTACCTAGATCTCGGACAATTACCATAAAAAAACCGTTACCGAAACCATTAGTATATAATATCAGCCGTCAGGAATAATTCACAGAAACCTCTTGTACTTAGTCTTCATAAAAATAGATTAATTCTCTACTCTGTTCAGCTTCGTCGATAGGCAATGAAACCAGGTAAGAGCAAGTACTACGTATATATTTCAGCAGATTGAAAATGGCTATTATTCATCGTCGCTGCTACTTGTTACCTTCATCAGCAGAAAGCGTTACGCATGCCGTACATCAGTGCGACATATTTGTATTACGAAATAAACTCTACTTTGAGAGGTCGGGCTTACAAACAGTAAAATTCTATTGACCACACTACATAAAATATCAAGAAAGATACAAAAGTGTCGTGACATGCTTTTTGATGTGCGTTATAAAATACGAATATCAAGGACACAGTTATAACCTCAATTATAGTCTATTGCGAAGCAAATTAATCTGATGGAAAGGTGAGAAGATCATATTGGGAGTTAATTATCGATTCACAGCAATGCTTATAATATGACACTGTAAGACAGCCTTAAATGCTCTTAGAACCACTATTAGGGAAATATGCGGTCAAGCATATAGGAAGCTAGGCTTTATCAAGAGAGTACTCGGAAAATGTGATGAGAAAGTGAAAGAACGTTGTTATTTTTCAATCGTTAGGCCTCATCTGGAATATGCTGTTAGTGTATGGGATCCATACGAAACGGGGTTGATATCAGAGTTAGATCGCGTCCAGCGAAGAGGAGCTAGGTTTGTGAAACGATGCTACGATAAGTTGGCTAGTGTGTCTGGACTGTTAGAAGAATTAGGATGGGAATCGCTATCACAGCGTAGATTAAATTATAGGCTTAACCTCCTAAATAAATTTCAGGAAAATCATTTTACTGACGACGTAAAAAACATACTATTAACCCCCTCGTACTACGGCAGATTTGATCGCGCCAATAAAATTAGAGAGCTAGACTGTAGAACCGATAGGTATAAAATGTCATTTTTTCCGCGTACCATTCGGGACCATAACGGCTGTGATCGTCGTCATGAATAGTTCGAGTATTGACAATAGGCAGGAAGTAAATCTTTCTCATTATATTCTCTACTCTCTTATTTATGCATGATGTAAATATTGATGTTCTTATTTATGCATGATATTTTGAATCTGTAGTAGTAGTCTTTGTATCTCTTGCATGTTGGAACGATTGAAGATAGAATGTTTCTTGGGTATTAGATTTTTAATTGGCGCTTTGCATGTGTGGTACGCGGGTTTTAATGTAATGTCGGTGTTCTACCATATCATTCATGCATGCCTGGTGCGAAAGCACCCCCTGCCACACACCCTTTGGGTGGCTTGCAGGGTATGACGTAGATGTAGATGTAGATCTTTTCAAGGAATTATAATTAATTTATTTCATTTTAATGTCTTCCTCCCAATTGTGCGCCCAACTTCAGCTCGCCTGAGACGAAACAGAGGCCATTAAAATACTACATAGGGAAAGAAACTACTCCTTTGAAAAGCGATTCAAAAGAGGATAAAAATAAATAACCCAAGAGGAGGAAAATTGAAACTTCCAGAGATGCCAAAGAGAAGTGAAAGGGAGCGGTTGGTTGTTTGAAGGACTGGGGTAACGGGACAGGACGGGAAATGAAAAGGCGGAAAAGGAGGTGAAAGAAGAACGAAAACAAACGAGGATGCTAAGGAAGCCAAAGTAAATTGGAAACTACGAGAGGAGTGGTGAGGACGCCCTTAGTTCGATTATAAGATGTAGTTCTATTTTAAGATGCACGAAAACAAGTCCTAAATTCAACGAATATTTTTACTATCTGTGAACCATTGGTCAGAATAGTTTTTAGTTGGAATATTTCTGCTCATTTATTATCCTTTCCAGGTTTTTCCGGGTTCAAAATATTTCCTCACACGATCTCTTTCACTCTCTTCAATAAACATAATAGATGCAGAATGAACGTCTTTCTGCGATGAGGATTTGGCTGGATCTGGATTAACTATGTGAGTCAACTAAGGTACACATTGTTATTTATTCCCTATAAAAATCCTGTTTTCGCTGATGAAATGGATTGCCTATTGAGCACCAAAATTAGGGTACAAAATATGTATTTGTCCAGCCATATGAGTAGAGGCTCTTTTAGTCAGAAACTGGAAACCTCAGTTCAACTTTTGTTTGGGGGGGGGGGTTCATAGAATATGGCTGAACCAATGAGAATCACGCATCTCGAATGAAGCGCTACGCAAATAATTGAAAATCATCGCTTAGTAGCAACAATAACGTGACCTCCACTAATTTACGAGTTTATTTATCATTAAATGTCATATTTAATTAAATATATACCTAATGATTAAATAAAATAACTAATTAAATTAATAATTTAATGGTCGAATGTTTAAGCAAATATTTAAGTGAATATTTTATTTAACTAATCGCCCAGAGTGGACCACCCAACATGAAAGGGTTCCAGGTTCTGACTTGAGGATGTCTACTATGGGCCGACTGCAGCGCCATTTTCATGGACCTACTGAATTTTGTCTTTAAATACGGCAGTAATATGTTAATAGCTTAAAACATTGGTTGCTACATGCCAAAAAATTATTTTTATTCAATTTCCCAGTATATTAAAGCAGAAATTAAGTGAAATCTAGAAAAAATATGGATAGTTAACATATCCGAAAAAAGTATACATGTTCATCTATAATGAATATGGCTCATGAAGAAAAATACGTTAGGGGTTCCTTCCAAGAGAGGTCCACCAAAAACTAAGGTTGCTCCTGGGAACTGTGGGTCCTTATGGGTCCTTATAGTTCGTTACCATTCAATTGCCTCGAAGAAATTGCTTTTTTATATGAAGATGTTGGCATAAATAGCACTTAAATTGGATAGGGAAGCATTATACCCCTTACTTTTACCCGTCCTACAATACAACACCGTATAATTTAATAATTTAATGTTAGGTTTGAGAAAAAAATACCGTGGTAGGATAAGTTCGCTGTCCATAAAAAATAAAAGAACACGCTATCTTTTGAGAAGTCAAATACATATAAACGTTTATGTTAATTCGCGGAGATCAACCTAAACTCTGTTCTAAAGTAATTTTTAATGATCATATAAGAAGCTTGGATATAAATGATGATTTGGGAAATAATGGGGATTTAATATCACTGTCTCCATTCCCCAAGGTTCCATAATGTCGGAAATTCGAAAATCCTACTATATATCTTCAAGGGGAAATCTCCACCAATTCAATTTTAGAGTTGTTTGGACAGAATTTTCTCACAGTCTCCTCTCCCGGGGGATAGAAGACGACCTTCCCGATCCGTTTTAATCTAAACAGAGGAAGTGGAAACGTCGCAGAAGAACTCTAAATC
Organism: Ceriagrion tenellum; assembly: GCA_963169105.1. Lineage (NCBI taxonomy): Eukaryota > Metazoa > Arthropoda > Insecta > Odonata > Coenagrionidae > Ceriagrion > Ceriagrion tenellum. The sequence continues at coordinate 54,048,767 of OY720644.1, forward strand.
AGTACGAGAGAGACATCTTTTCATTTTTTTTTACTCTCGGACGGGGCCGATATAAATGGGACCCACGCAGAAACTTATGACGAGGCGGCGTATAAGCGATAAGGGGAGACGCATTGTCGGCGGGAAAGGCGCGGCCACAGAAACTCCTTGGGCGGTTGCGGGGGGCCCGTCAGTCACCCTCCTTTCATCGATAATCCCGAGTTGCGAACGAACGCGTTGGGAGACGTGGATTTTCAATTATTCACCGACCATTCCCCCCCCCCCCTTGGCCCCTTCGATTCGATTCGATCGCTCTCTCTCTTGCACCTTGTCCCACTCTCTGTCTTCAAATTCGTCTTCAAACTTCCTCTCACCGTTTGTAATGTCTCCCGCAAAGCGAGTGAGACCGACTACTACTCGCTCCACTTTCGAGGCGTCACCGTCGCTCGAATTGAGTCCGATATTAACGACTTTGGACGAGTTAGAGCCAGGGGCGGAGAATGAAGCGATTCTTGAAGACCTAAATGTCATTCCTTTGTTCTAGAGCAGGCTTCATTTTGTGGATTTAACTCAGTAGCATGTTTAGGTATCTTAAGATGTTGGAGTTGTTCCAGATTCTGGTAATATACGTTCGCGACATGCATTTTTAATTTCTCTGAGTTGCGGCTGACGCTGGAAGCGCCTCTATCCGCCAGCAAGTAAAACTAACCCACCCATCGGGGCTTGCAAAGAAAATACATACGATTTTATAAGATATCTGTCAGAGACCATTCCTTATAGCTGAGCAAAAACCAACACTGCTTCTCAAAAGCAATGTAAGGGTATCTATATTTTGAGTTATTAGGGGGCTAAAAGCCTTAAATATTAGTCTGTGCTACCTTGCTACAATTCGATTTTAATATGCAACATGAAAAAATAATCACATTTTATTGTCCATTGTTCCAGACACCCGATAGAAGTTAATGCCATGCCATGCTAAGTGTGATGCATTGTGATGCATATCGGTATGCGACGCAATAACTCACATGCGATATCTGGCGCAATATGCGATCTAAAGTGAAAAGCGAATCGAACGGAGTAATCGGAACGCAAATGCAATATGCATAGTAATTATGACCAATAGGCAATGTAATAAGACGGAAGGATAAACAAGTGATGCAACTTGATACATGCGATGAAATAGGGACATGCATTGCTACGCGGTAATCGCCAACAACTCTAAAAAAACATAACCAAAAGAGTATCTATTGACTCTGAGGAAAGATGAGATTTGATAAGGTAGGCGATATTGATACTTCAAAATATCTGATCAAGCTCTCTTTTACACGGTCGGAGGAGAGGAGGAAAAACATTTCCTATAGCGATGAGAGGGAATCTGGGATGAGAGATTGTGAAGATCGAGAGCGTGGGGCGGGAGGTTTCAACCGTGAGGCCAATTGCCACGACCATTCGATAAGAGGGGTGGACGTGTAGCCTATTTTTCCCACGCGAACATTTAAAAATGATGAAGCGACAGAGATTTTAGAAATAATATGGGAATTGATGCCTGATATGCAAAGAATAGAGGTGAGATTAATAGCACGTTTAAACTAAAGGCGCTTTACACATGGGGGTTGTCTTCCACAGATCTACATCTACATAATACCCTGCGAGCCGCCGCATGGGTGTGTGGCAGGGGGTGTTAGGTCACCAGCCATGTAAAGAGGTAAGTTTTTGGGAAATGAAATGGTGACATATTATAGGAGTGCATTTAGTGGAGCTCAATTTTTATTGTAGTCGCTTATTGTTCGCGGAAAGAACGAGTTTTTGTACCTATATGTTCGTCAGTGTATCTTTCTTATTTTCTCGCATCTGTCAGACCTAGAGATGTAGTGAGGAGTCATGATAATATTCTGTCTATCGCTCTGAAAAATATCAGTGCTGAATTTATCAAGCAACCTAAGCTTAGCGTGTAGCTTCTGAGTCTCTTGGGGCTCTCACCTTAATCCCTCTAAAAGTTGTGCGAGACTATATGTACGATTGTGGACGTTTTTAACGAAACGAGCTGCTTTCATTTGTATTTTATTAATTTTTTTGGCTAAATCTTTATGACCAGGGTCCCAAATGCTCGCGGCGTATTCGAGGTGTGGCCTAACCAGAGTGAAGTAGCACCTCTCTTTGATTTTTTCATCCGAGGACCTTCCTATTATAGGTTTAACAAAACTTAGTTTTTGTAATGCTGTGCCACATGTTTTGCATGTGTATAAATATAGCGAGTGCAGCGATATCTCCAATCGCATCGCTACTTAAGGGGCATTGTTCTCCTTACACATAACTTCCGGTTTTTCCCATAGAAAAGGATGACAGAAGTAAACAACGGACAGGGTAATTTCTAAATTTTGACAGTTATAGTGATCTCCCACCGCTCTGTTCGAGTCCCACAGGAATTCGCGAGCATATTAAATCTGTAATGATTACATTAACTTAGCATTATAACACACTAGTAGAATCTAGTAATAGAAAAGTGACAATAATAATTATTATCTTATAAAAGAGAAGTCATGAAGCTTGCAAATTCGCTCTTTGGCATACTGCAAGTCCTCGATTGACGTCGGAGATGCGTGCTGTAGATGAGCGACGTAACTGGAAACAACGTAAAACGGATCCAGATACTCGTGACTTCTTTAATCCCGCGATAAATCAAGGCTTTAATTTCAATATTCGTATTTAGCCTTTATCCAGGAAAAAAGAGCCATTTCAGATGGGATGATTATGTCTAAGTTATGTTAAAAAACGCAAGCATATGCACATATGGTCTTAATGTTAGCACTAAACTGAGAAAAATTATCCGACGACCCTTGTCAGCATGGACGTAACATAGAATCAGACGTAAATCGAAACGACGTATACCGAGGACTTGCTGTAATATACATTTTCAATTAAAATCAAAAGAAACTTAGCAATGTTCACTCAGCTTTTTTATTTGTTTGTACAACGCGTTTCGACGATTAAACCGTCATCTTCAGGTACTATGAATATTTTTGAATTTGAATGAATGCATGAATGAAACATTTTCAAGTACAAATAAATATTGACATATGCTACAATGAGTCCTCCTCCCACATTTTTCTGCGTTACTTAAATTTTTAATCTCCATTTAGAGTAATGTGGCCATGGTCTCACCGGACGCAATGCGATTTTACCCCAGAATCGATATGCTACTCGTAGGCAAAATAATAAATGCGTCTCTTTACCTGGCATGTGCGAAGTTTGAACCATTTTTTTGGAAAAGGAAGCGCTGTATCAAAAGTTATTTCATTAGTTATTTCCTATAATTCATAAGACGCTATAAAGTCAATAGTTATTTCCTCGGAGTGAACGACTCTTCTGGAATATTGGTAAGAATTCGGAATAAGTTAAGCCGGGCTCAACTTTCTCTAAACGCCAGATTCCTAGCCACGTCAATTCGAGGTACGTCGCTTTCTGTCGTTTTGAACTGACAGACGTAATTCTCAACGCCTTATCTCCGGGTTTGGGCCAAGACCACCCAAGCTCTACATCTAAGAGGTACCGTGCAAGCCACCACCAAGGTGTGTGGCACGGGGTGATTTCACACCAGGCATGCAGCTAAGCGTCACAGTACAAATAAGAAATATTTATGGAATAGTATTATTAACGCCATTAATAACAAGTACCACAAAGTACTTGCATGCAGAAAACAATATAATACCGGACATTTAAAGCGGGGTTAGTTGTAAATAATGATGATAAATTTTAAGCAAAAGTCCCATGTGTACTCAATCTATTGAGGATTGGAATGTTCTAGAACTAAACTGTTGCAGCTATTATGATCCCATATTTTGCGTGCAAAAGTGACATTTTAATTGTACCGGTTCTGCATAATAATTATCTTTCGCCCGTGATCTCTTATACCAAAATAGTATGGCTCCAGCAAAATATGCCGAACGTCTAGGAAACAATACTCAGCCTGAAATTTGACTGAAATATTTGCCCTATATTTTTCCCTTCGATTAGAAAGAGGTTCCCACTCTAAAACCTTCAATAATTAAGTAACAATACAAAATTTATCGTTTAAACTTTACTTTCAACAAATTTAGCTAGCAAAAGTTACGCCGAGTTTTGTTAGTGTGAACGAGGCTTGAAGGAGCAAAAATGAAAACCCCAAAAAAACTACGAAAGAGGAAGGGAGGATCGAGAGAACAGGGGAAAAGACGGACGCAGAAGACACGAAACGGTTTCACGTGGAGAGGATGGTTGCTGGCAGTAAAACGTGGGTGGTCTGAGAAGAGAAGAGCTGTCGCAGAGGGTAACCCTTTTTTTTTAGGGCAGCAAGGAAAGTGGACCGGGTAGGTACACGTGCGTAAGGGCTGTTGGTCGGTTTAGCAGGGGGGACATAATACAAAGTTCGACGGCAAGAGCCCCAGGAAATGCGGTCGCTTGGGAATTCGAGGTACGATCGGAACGCGGATGGAGGAATTTTCGCGCCCCGTTGAGCTCCGACTAGAGCGGTTGGTTGTGCGGCCGCCTTGTGGGAAGGGTTTCGCTCTCGACTACGAGGGTCAAAACAAATGAGAATACGCCTTTTAAAATAAAATAATATTACTCTCCCGGATGGCATCCCAAATTTACCCTGATTCAATACTGAGATAATTACACTGCATGTGGATTTACACTGGCATGTTAATTTCGGAAGTTACTGGGAATTTTACTCAGAAGAAAACTCTTTCACAGCTTAGTACAGGTTCATATTTTTTTCTGTTGACACTGTCAACAATACCCATCTCCAAGCGACTGCCTAGAACTTCAGGAAATTCTGCAAGAGGATTTGCAGAGCCGTTTACTCCTACACTTAACATCAAAACTCGTTGGCTGAAAGGTAATTGCGCATAATTAGCAAATCTTTATCCTAAGGCAGTGTCATAAGCATGGAAAAAAGCCAACGTCACACCAGTGTTTAAAAAAGGAAACAGACAGCAGTGTTTCATATAAAAGTGAATATATAAAGGATCTACGCAGACTACATCTTCCAATTAATAGGTTACCGAAAGTTTCAGCTGCGCTTATCGTAATTTGTTTGCGCTGAGGTCGCTGACGTCTTTCGATCTGCGCCAATTTCAACTCCTTGAATGAAAAGGTGCCACAATTATTGCTATACTTCACACTTATGCATTCTAAAATATTACTAATATAACCACAAAATACCAACAAAACAAATTAAAAATAAAATCCATAAAATACAAAAGAAAATCAAGCAAATAATTAAACCTCAGGTTATATACATAAAACTCCAGGTGGGTTGCCTGTTCAATAAGTGGCCAAAAGGTTGACTGACATGACAGTTCAATCATTAGGCTGAGGAACCAACTTAAGGAAAGTTGGAGAACGAGATATAATTTTTTCACATTCACTGAAAAGGTTTGACACGAGAGTAAAAAAATTGTTATAAAATAATGATTGTGCCACCAAGCAATCGAGAAACGACACGCTTTGAAGGACAGCCACATAAAAGATAAAGCCTAACGCAAATTTAAAATACAATGAGCAAGTGCAGAAAATTGTCCCACTCTATTTACCGTAACGGATCAAAGACATGATTAAACAAGCGAACAAAAGTCACTTTTACAGTCCTTGAGATGAATAAACGGGGAAGAAGGAGATCCAAAAATACGCCTCCTCTTGTTTTGTCTTCGCCTCTCTCGTCTTTATTTCCATGCTACTAAATTTGATTAAACGCTTTGAGAGGTAATATCCCGGGGCTTTTCGGAAAGTTGGGAGAGCAATGTATTCCGTGAAAATCCCTCCTTGCAAGATAATAATCCGCAAAGCGGATATCTGCGACTGTTTTGATTTTTATAGCTTTGGGTAAATTTGGAGGAGAGACGGAGGATTTGACTTCTGAGCACTGCCCATGCTTATATCCGGCTTATTTCATACAAATTCAACATATTTAAATAGGGTTTGCATTCATACTTTAGAAATGCTGACAGTATTTAAGTCCTAAAACTTAATTATGGAGTCCTTTGCTAAGAGAAACTTCATCATGCCCGGAGAGACAATGGTTTCACCAGATTTTGCGTTCCAAAAGTATGAATTATCACATTTGGGGAACTCATTTTATCAGATTTTGAGCAATCCGGGACAATCCACGGAAATCCACTTTTACGGAGTCACCCGCAATGCACAATTGTGCGAAATTCCGCAATGAAAAAATCATTCACCTTGACTGGGATCCCGGTCAAGGCGGATGATTTTTTCTCTGTGGCATTTCGCACAATACATTTTATCCATTAGACGATCGTTTCAGTATCAGTTTACTTTTTTAAAAACGTTATTTCTTCACCACACCTGAAAATGCTAGTGATAGTGAAACCATGGTCATATTTCCACCATTAATATTTTAAATTAATGGTTTTTCAAAATTAATATAGATTACGGATATAAGGTCTGGTTAAGTTCTTGCAATGCAGTATATTTGCCCATTTTTGGCAACCAACAGTTGATATATTTTGTCTAACTGACCTATGTAAAATGATCTAAATGAATATCAAAAGATCACATGGCGGAGATATTGTAAGCAATATATACTTATTTTATAATCTGTCGGAGTTACACAAGAAATAATTAATACTACAGCCCTCTTTTTAATGGCTTCACGTTGAAATATTTCCACGAAATAGTACAATACAAATTACAGAATTGAAATGGTGTTTCTTGCACGTTTTCTAGGTAAAGCGACCATTAATCACCAGGTCAAGGGTTCGATCTCATTGTGGCCGGATAAGGGTGAGTCAACTCGTCATTGTTTTTATAAAAGAATAGGGATGCAGAATTGAATGTAAAAATAATGATTTGTAGAAAATTCAATTGTATTAAGATCAGTTGGAAATTAATGGGTAGCTGCAAATACCTCATAGAATATTTCGGTAAACGTGTTTAGTTGATGTTAAACCATTTCATATTTTTGCACAATTTTTTCCACGATTTGGATTGACTAGTGCTTTTAGATGGCAATGATAAGTATCTATAGGAAATAAATCTTCATCATAAGAAACTTCCGTCGAATCAGAAAATACTTGATCGCTTATAAATATTACTTCGAAGCTAGAATCGTGAAACTCTCTTCAGCGGAGTGATTTTCCCTTGTATGAAAAAATTTCACTAATAACGAAATTTGATAAATTCATGCATTTTATTGTAGTTAGAATTCGTTTTTATATTAGCTTAAATTATTAATAACTCATTATTACAAGCTACTTACTCTATCAGTATTTGTGCAATAATTTTTCCTAAAATTTCATAGCAGATATCAAAAACCTTCTCTAATTCCGTGCTTTAGAAGGAATCGACTAGTATTGTATCAATTGAACTAGTGTTAATTGTAGAAAAAAAATTACAGCCAAGTACAGGCTCTCTGAAAATCCATGTAACATAAAGCATTAATCAGCCTCCATTTATTGAGGCAGGCATGTGTTTCTCTTGTTTTAATGTCTTCCAGTCTTACTCATATCCAATTTAATTCCTATACCTCCAAAAAATAAGCACTGACAACAGATCACGAATTAAGAAAACGAACTTGAACATCACGATTGGGTGGTGTTCAAATAGTTCTATTGTGACAACAGTGTATAGTCATTAAGGGGTAGAGTCCACTACGGCACAAAAGACGCTGGGCTTTCACGTTCATTGCATGAAACTTCTTAGGATATGTCGGAGATTTACATGTTTCTGCTGTTACCAATAATCTCAAGAAAGATGATGACACATTGGGCTTCTCTCTCTCTCTCTCTCCTAAAAAATCATTCAATATTCTTAGCCTTTATGAAAGGCGAAAGTAAGCACGCATCCCTGCATAAATGTGTTTTACCCGAGGGTCAATTCCTAATTCTTTTATGTCTCACTAATTCCTTGATCCATACCTGCTTCTTTCATTGTAAACACTTCATAGCTACCCCATATCCAAATAATCTTACCCTTTGAGTAGATGGAGGTGACATTATGTCATCAAAATGTAGATTGACAACCGAAATATCAACCATATTCGTTATCCCTGCTCTCTCCTTACTTTCCAACGGATAGCACGACGGAATGGACGAATTAGTGAATGAATAGCAAGAATATTCACCAACTGTTTGAAATTTAAGGCAAGCAACTCTTGAAACATATATTGGCCACTTAGTGCCATCAAATTTATCTTATTTTACCATGTTTTTCTCCGTAAATACGGATAATTATTAATTTAAATAAACAATATATTTAAAGTAAATTCATATTGAAGAGGAAAATGAATGCCAATTTCCAGAAAGTTTTCGATGTATAAACCGTAAAATTTACAATGAATAGCAAGTCTGCGTTAAAGGGAAATCGGGGTAAACAAAGATGACGGACAGGTTACGCCCATTTTAAAACTTCTCGCGTTGACCACAAATGCAAGCGTCCTATTTATCTACTCCAATGATTTAACTGCTGTATTCTTATGTTTAACATGGAAAATATTTTTACTACCATTTTATTTTTGCCAGTGGATACGAGTACCAGTTTTACTGCAACTCAATGATGCAATTTGAAAAAAATACTAATTAAAATAAAAGTTATTTTGGATATTTAATTGTTACTAGTGATCAATTTTAGCGATAACTACTTTCAGTTAGGTAGTTTCAGTAAATTCTTGATATTTTATTGCATTCTAAATGTTTTTCCATGAAAAACAACTGAATTTTTAGTATTAAACTACAAAAATGCTAAATTCAATAGTATTATTTCCTAAGTGTTTGTGAAGGAGTACGTATATGGCACAGTCCTCAACGTGCCACCACAACAACTATCGATAAATGCTGTTGCGGTATGTAGTGTACTCAGCGTATATTGGAGCTTACTCGCCATCTATTGGCGCATAACCGAATCACCACACCTAGCAACTAAACAAACTAAAAACAAAAAAGCAAAAGCAATCATACGTAAGTACGCGTAGTCTTTTTCGTCGTAGATTACTGTGTATTCCTCAGTGCGAGTCATAGCTATACCCAGAATTCCACTTCGCGACGGCCGCACCTTTTTCTTGAAACGCAGATTTCGTGTTCCATCGCCATCAGCCTTGGGTACCCCTTCTCAGCGCTCGTACCGACTTACAAGACGTTTAGCGTCAAAAATATTCCTTGCATCCTACAGTGAAACTTCCTCAGTGATGCCGAGTTCTCATCTTCCCTATCCCTTTCCTGTTCCTCCCTTCCCAACCCATCGTCATCGCTTTCTCGATAGCCCCGAACACCCGGATCTCACAGAATCTCCAAAGTATGGATCCTATGATCACCCACTCTTCTTCCCCCGCCTCCCTCTTCCAGTCAGCCCCCCTCCCCTTACTCCTCTCTCGAAACTCAACCCCTTACGCCGATGCCTTCCCATCCCAATTCTGACGAGCAAACTTCGCTGTCATGGCGGTCTTTCCCTGACTGCCTTTCACTTCCCTTCAGTCGAGTCGATATTGTTGACTATCGGGCAATCCGAAATGCTAGCCGAGAGGACGGGGAAGACGAGTGGAAGATTATTTCCCGAACATCCTTGTGGAACTTTATTTTTTTCGGAGGAATGCGAAATTCCTCAGAGCCCTTTCAAATTCTTTTTTAAAGGAATGCCTGGATCATGTCGTTCGCCCAATGAGGCCATTGCGGCCGAAGGGGAAAAAACTTGCACGAGATCTACGCCTTAATACCTTCCACGTGTCTAATAAAAAGAAACTCCGATTTCTTACTACATCTCCTTGGATCATGCATCAGTTCTCGAGACTGTCCAATGTTTCCCCAATTGAGGAATACGGTCGTAGAAGAAGTATACATGTCAAATTTTAACTATTTTATTTCACAAAGATTACAAAACTAGGAAACTAGGAAAAACTATTTTTTTCCCAATCAAATGATGGTGTAAAGTCACTCGCACGGGTGCATATACACCAAGGGTTAAAATTCGCAATGAAGAAATCATTTGACTCGACCGAGATTTGAACTTGAACTTGGTGGTGTAACATCCAACCGGCAATTGGGAGATCCGAGTTCGAATCCCGGTCAAGAGAAATTATTTTTTTTAATTGCGAATTTTATCCCTTGGTGATGAAGGATCTAAATAGCTTTCCTGTATTCATTTAAGTAACTCCGATTTCATCTCTTTGTATCATTTGTCATATCTCGAGGCTTTTCTATATGTTGTTGAATTCCACCATCGAGGCATAAAGATACGGGGGGAGTAAAAACGATAACTCTCACTGTATTTGCATTTGTCTCATCTTCTTCGGAGGTTTTCAGTCTAAAACCGGTTGGCAGCCATCAAATTTCTCACGTTTATGGTGAAAAATGCAGACGACCGCGCCATGTGTTAGCTGGTGGAGAATGGATATGACAGAGTCATCTACATGCCGCCACAAAAGCAATTGATAATTGCTGTTGCGGTATGTAGTTGACTCAGCGTATTTGGGAGGTCACTTTCCATCCATAGATTTCTATCCTCAGCCAATCGTTACATTACAGAGTAGAATATGAAGCCAAAATCAAATACTTGTGTCGTGCATTTAAATCTAGGCCGGCCTCAGCAGTGCCTCTTCCCAGGAGTACTTAATCTAATAGTTTTTAGCCTGTCTACGTGCCGCAAACCTTTCATCTCTTTTATGTTTCATGATCTTCTTCTAATGCATAGACTTTTCTAAACGCTTGGGAGGAATGCATAGCTGAAAAAGTTATCTGACTAGTAAATTTTCAATACCCTCCTTCATATACATAGATAAGCGCCTTTAGCCTCATTTGCTCTGCTGCTCCAATCGTCCAAATTTCACGGCATTAGTAACCACATGAGAACATTCCACACGAAGACCGGTGAGAAATTCTTTCCATTCGCCGATAGAACATTTTCTTGCAGGCAAGTTTTAATCAATGTCCGTAATCACCGAGGTTTTTGAAGAAAATTAAAGCTCCTTCCCACTAGTTCATTTATTGCCTCGTGGGAATGATATAGCTTATGTCAATATATAATCTTCATTAACAATGATACAACATTTCTGCGGTAAGTCATCAAAAAATAAATTTACTAAAAGGTTTTTATCACAAATTTTAAAATATCTCTGAAATAAGAAATGCTTTTATACATTATTCGTTGTTAAAGGATGAAATTTCAACGAATATTAGAGAGTCATCTTGAAGATAAGACACCGTTATCATTGATGATAGCTGAATAGGAATGATAAATATATTGCTCACCGCAGAGGAAAGTTTTTTCTCTTCAATTATTATAAATAATTGATATTTGGTGTTTTAATTGAGCCTGCAAAATTCCACTGGAAAAATATCTGCGTTGCAATAGCTCGGAAAATAAGGAGTTACAATCTTGTGTTAATATGACCAAATTAATGCTTAAAATCACCACAATTACTCCTTCGGAAGTTTTGGACTTTCCAAAACCGCTTTATCTCTTCTGCTTGAGTAGTTCCGAGGCAGTATGACCTCCGAGATAAGGGCTGGTTGACTTAGAATACATTTCTAGAAGGCGTGAATATTTTTCTTTGAGTCTTTAAACTCGTGTTACACCTTGATGTTTCTTATATATAAAAGCGTATCAGGCTCAACTTTTTTTCTCAAAATTTTTAATCTTTGCCGACCATGGTTTCAGCACCTAGTGCCATTATTAAGGTACAATTTTTTTAAACACTCCACCATATATACTGAATGGGAGAGGGAAGGGGGTCAGAGAGAGAGGGGGGTAGTTAGGGGGAGGGAAGTGAGACGAAGAAAAGTCGTTGATGGTGAATGTAAGGCAGCATTATCATGGAGTTGTCGGACACAAGAGAGAACAAGGTTTAAAAGAGGTGACCTGTCATTAAAAACCACATCATTGCATAACTTAGCCGGGCTATGAGCAATTTTATATTGCTCAAAGAAATCCAACATAGCCCCTTTGTCAAAATGGTGTAAAACAGTCACGTCAAAATTATTAAAATGATAAAAATCACACAAATGTTTAGCAAAATAGGATTTATCATCACCATTAATAAAACTTAACCTATGCTTCTTCACTCTGTCCTTAAATCTTCTGCCTGTTTGACCAATGTAATTCATGCCACAATCACCACATTTTAATTTGTAAACACCACTCCTTCCTACAGGGTCATACCGGTCTTTAAAATTGAATAAAATTCTTTCGATTGTCACAGGGCTATAAAATGAAACATTAAACCTATCAGCTGGTACAATTTTCTGCAATTTTTAAGTCAAGTTACCAATAAAAGGAAGTTTAACCCAGCGATTTGAGAGGGAGCTATGGACAGGTAGGTATGTAAGTGTTTGAATGGCCTTTCTTTGGCGACAACGGTGTAATAACTTGTTTATAAGGTTTTCATCGAACCCATTCCGACTTTATTACATTCAATTCCTGACTAAATTTTTCGGTGGATAAAGGTACATTAACTAGTCTTTGGACCATGGATCTAAAAGCAGCGAGTTTGTGGGTGTGGTGGTGTGAAGAATCAAAAGGTATTAAAACATGTTGATTTTATAAAAATATTAAAATCATGTCTTCCAATAGAAATCGAAATATTTAAATCTAAACAAAGTATGGAATAACCCCCATATTCTAAAGTAAAGTTTATTTTATCATGCAATGAATTTAAAAAGGTTTTAAAGAGATCCAATTGGCGTAATGACCCAGTCCATAAGCATAAAATATCATCAACGTACCGAAACCAATAAAATACGTTCATCAAAAGAGGGTGCTTGGAATTGAAAAGTTTACACTCAAAGTTATTGCCTATTGCAAGACCGGACTTCTGTTGGTAGTAGTCACCATTAAAAATAAAAAAACTTTTGTGCAAGGCACACAGTAAGCAATTTTTTAATATCTTGTTGAATGATATCGTCACAATTCGGATTTTTAAGTAGCTCGAGCGCTAAAGAAGAAGCTTCAACCCTCTCGCAGGGACTGTCTAGGGTATACGGCGTGGAATTCGAAATTTAAGCAAAAATCATATTCAAAGGCGTGTTTTTCACTCAGAAGGATAACTTGATATTTCATAGCGGCCATTACAATAATAATATGTATTATAACGCTGTAAAGGAAAATCTGTAAACATATTACCGAATTATTTCCAAATATGTGTCAAAAGTCTTAAGACAAGGATTTAAAGTAGGTAGGATGCAATTTTTAACTTTAATCCATTTTTACTACTAAAAAGTATAAGTATGAAAAGTTTAAGGCAAATCAAAGCATCTCCCTTAACTTCCTTAAGAAACCTTCCTTAACATATGCAAAGTTTCATGCTAATCTCTGCAGCGACACAAATAGTTTCAACAAAATTAATTGCTATTTAGTGAGGCACGTCCCATTTTTTGTGTAATCATGAGGCAATATTTTCCAGCATTTTCGCCACGAAAATCATTTTTTTCAAATTGGCTGTAAGAAATTTATAATCCTGAGATGCTACATACTGCTACTCCGGCGTTCGTTTTATTTAATTTAAAATCAAGCTTCTCTTTTTTCCGAGGACTATAATGTTTGTGGAAGGAGAACCACTGGCGTTACGTAAAAGACCGTTTAAAAATAATTTGATTCCAACGATTCTCGCATGATAAGGTTAAAATCCCTTAAACTGTGTTAAAGGTCTAAAACGATGGACATCCTCTTGAGCAAGGATCCATTTTAATAAATGGGAAACACTTTTGCCTTTCTTCAGCCTTCAGGAATAACATAACAATGTATACTGAGAAAATAGTTCTGCATTGAATGAGGTCTACCATGCAGGTATTTGAAGATACATTTTAGCCCCGATTCCTCGATAAAGGAAAACATTCCCCTCCTTTTCCCGCACTTTAAGTACGTAAAAGAAACACCCGTGAACATGCAATGAACCATGAAAAAAAAAACAAACAGAAATATCAGGGCTATTCCGATTCCGATATAAAATGATTGAACAAATGATTATCACCATGTAAATACCCGAATTAAATCATCATAAAATATTTTATTTTCAGCCTAGATTCTGTTGAAGTAAAGCATCATCAGACAGACGATGATATACTAGCACAATATCTAAGTAGAAAGGAAAATATTTTATGTAGACATGGGAAGTTATTAATAGCTAGTTCCACGACTATGAGTATTTTTTAAATCATCCGCCTTGGCCGTGATTTTTTGCGGAAGGCGGATGATTTTTTTCTCTGTGGAATTTCGCACGATTGTGCATTGCGGGTGACTCCTAAAAGTGGAACATCGTAGATAGTCCCGGATAGCTTAAAAATCAGTATTTTTTAAATCATACCTGGGATAAAGTGCTATAATACTAGAATTTTGGCATCAATCATCAATTTTTCTCACATTCAATTTATTTATTAGGTTTTGGTGTTCCGTGAGTGAATGAATTGGAAGTCTTAGCGGTTTCTCTGCCGGATGAATGTTTTGATGGCCGACTTTTTGAAAGGATAGTGAGCCAAAGTAGATTCGGCAATGGCTGTATTCAACCATGGGCCAGTTTAAGAACACTCCAGAGCTGTTTTAACGCACGAAAAACTACATGCTGCTAACATGAAAATGCGTTGACAATCACCTTCATAGGGTTTTTGGAACAGTAATCACAATGGAATCAAAAATCCTAGTGGTACCTACCGCAAAATATTTACACATTAATATTACAGATACATCATCGCTCTCACTTAATCTGATCATCGCCAATGATTTCATCTCATTATGAAAAATTTAAGCATCTATCTATTAAAAATTACCTGGTATAAAATTTTTCATCGACACAAATACAAGATAACTTGGTTTTGTCCACAAATTACTTTATTGGGGCGCTTATATGTCTTTGAAACTTGGCACACGAAAGCTTCCCAAAAAAAGATGGGAATGGCAGAGATGATGATCATAAGGCGACTGATCAAAACATTAAAGAATAAAGCTCTCAAAAAAATCTCAAGAAAGTTGACAATAATGGTATGGGCACGTGTAATTGGAAGACCTTAGGATTACGCGGGTAAGGTGACGTTGAATCTGAATGAAGAAAGCAAGATACGCAACGAGCGACCTAAATTAAGGTGGAGGGACTGTTAATTAGAGCGTATTAGTGCGAATGGGTCTTACGAGGGACAGGTTCATGAAAGGAGTAGAGGATACTTATAAAAAACAGTGTACCCGTGCTTAAATAAAAAAATGAAGAAAATCCCAGATTCGCATATATTTAGTTTTTTTTTCAAAAGATTTTAATGGATCTAAAAGCTAAATTGCCGTTTTTTTACTTTCTAAAAAAGGATTATAAAAAATTTTGCCTATCTCGGGTGGATAGGCAGCACACAGGTCACTTTTGCGTATTTCTTTGGCTATTCCCTAAATTAATCATTATTATTCGCGTTTTTTATCAAGCCAATAAACATTTAAACTATATTAAATTGAATATCTTAATCAATAGTATTCTCCATCTATTAAAGATTTGCCAAAAGACTACGATAACAGAAAGCCAAAAAGGTTTCAAATCAAAAAAATTTTGGTAATCTCCATCATGACGGTTACCCTACCAAACACTTGTTCGTTAAAAAACTCTCTGCAAAACCACAACAGAGGTAACGAACCGAGCATATTGATGTGGTTGGACTTTTTCTAAGTTGAAGTATTTTTTTGAGTAGTCATTTCAGCTTCATTTCGTAACAATTTCAACTTTTTGACAACGTCGTGTACCGTAGAATTTTCTGATTTATTGCGTTCTTTGTTCATAATGAAATTTCTGAAAAAATGTAAGTATAAAAACATATTTCATTCGACACTTTAAAATTTTGAACCACCCCAATGTACATTTTCTATTTTCTTTTAGTATAAATTTTAAACATACAGAGATAACCCGTGGTAAACAAGTTATGAGCAAAAATATTACTCTCTCAAATCACGATCAAAATACGCCGAATTTGGATGTCTTATTACAGAGGAACCCAAAAGCCAAGGGACTTCATAACAGCCACGATTCTCCAAAGAAAGCCATTTCAGCGCAATTTTGTGAAACATCTTCCCACTCTCTTCCTTCCAATATAATGACATTCCCAACCGTCTCTTCCACCCAGAGATCTGACGAGAAAGGAATCGCCCGGATTTACCTTTTGCGAGTCCCTTCAAACGAGATTCAGCGGAGCGCGGGAGAAAATATTCCACGACGACTGGCGAACCCTCTCCTCAGAGGATTAATCAGGAAAGCAATTTTCAGTTACTACATATAGGATAATACATACATCGGAAACTGGTAGATGGTGCCCGTTGAATTTCGATGGAGAGATAAAAAAAAGGAAATTGGAGTAAAGCATAAAAATTATCCCACCAAAATAACTAGCAAAATGAATATATTCACCATCTAATATATTGCATCATTAAACTCGCATGAAAAGGTTGAGATATAAGTTAACAAAACATAAACCTTGCGGTAGTTCTACAATATTAATATTTAAGCCTGAGGGCTGTTTCTCAGAGTTTCTCAAGTCTACAAGTAGCAAGTCTACCAGTCACAAGTTGAAATTTACAAGTAAGACCTACAAAATATCTCAGACTGAAAACGGAAGACTTGAAAGAGGTCCACAAGTTTACAAGTGAAAATGGCAGACATAATTATGTCCATATATTGAAATTTTATTTGATGCTTACATTTTATTTTGAGTTTATTTTGTCGTATTTCTTATTCTAAGGTCAGAGCCACATTTCTGGGTAAATATAAATGATTGAAGATTCTACGGTACGGTAAATAAAAAGAGTACAGGGGTAAGCATATTTTTAAATAGTAAATTACCTTAAAAGATCACGAGCGAAGACGAATTATCTGCGAAACTGAACACCATTAGAAAAAATCGTTTATTTCAATGAAATTCTGCAAGGGTGACCTCGACAAGTCAGTTTTACATAAATGTTATACGCTTAGAAATCAAGTTGACTTGGTTTTATCTTCTTGACCCTCCGATTACGACATAAAAATGTAATACTCTAAAGAAACTTCGTGGTAATGTATCTTATATTGACTTCTACATTCGCTATTGAACCTTATTCATAGTATTTCCAGTTAATTAATTATTAAAGTACTTGATGTATAAAGTAATGATACGTACGTAGTTTATTATTGATAAATTTAGGGGTGAGAAACAATTCACTATTTAATATTTCCTCTCTTCAAACTTCCCCATCCCACCGTTCTACACTGGGATTTTCGAGTCGTTATATAGAGGGTACGCATACGAAAAAGCCGATTACAATTGTTTTCTCATCGATGCAAGATATGGTAAAATAAATATGCGAGTAAATTTTTTTGTTAGAAAAACGAATTTTATTTTTATAACATTTTTCAACTTTTTATTTTTTTACAATATTTCTGTATAGTATGTAATTTATATAATATTGCTGTATATATTATAATATGTTAATAAAATTCCACAAATGTGCCAAAACTCAAAGTTGTAAAGAAATGGGTGAAAATGAGATTGTAAGATTTTCCCCTCACACACAGACAAATCGTCGAAGTTGAAAAAAGAGTTAAAAAAGGCCAACATGGGGAACTTAGGCTTACATACTATGTAATTTATATAATATTGCTGTATATTTCAAAATGAGTCCATTAAATTCCACAGTTGTGCCGAAACTCAAAGTTGTAGAGGAATAGGTGGAAATAAGATTTTACCCTCACACAGACAAATCGTCGATTTGAAAAAAAATTGTTAAAAAAGGCCAACATGGGGCACTTGGCCTCATTTAAAATAGCCTATTGATCCTGCACAATGTTAAGGGGGCTTTATACCTCAGACGAAAACGCCTTTTTAGTTCTGGCTACTGCCGCAGTCTATTACTAATCTTCTCCTTCAACTCCCCGCTCCGGAAACGGAGCCACATATGGTCCATTGGAAAATGCGTTATATAGGAAGCGAGAATGTTCTTTGTAACGTTATAATACACAGTTTTTAACATTTTGATATCTATTCATAGAGATGTGTGATTCCCATTTACACTAACAATAAGTGCAAATAGTTGAAGACATATCCGTGGTACACGTCATAGCAATCTCCTGATTTTCGAAAAATTCACCTTTATTCCATGATCGAAATAATCATACAGAAAGCAAAAAGTTAAGACACGAATTGTTAAGATTTATTTTTATCCAGAGGCCTACGCAAACAGATTTACCTTCAGCAGCCTAACAGAGCCGTAAAATAAAAGCGTGTAAACGTCAGCGAAAGAGTTTTCGGCCGCGGTATACACTTCTCATAAGGAACACATGTCATAAATGTTGCTCAAACCCTTAAACAGGCGTCAACGGACAACGGGAATCAGTGGATCATAAAATAATGTGACTGTGGTGATGGATATGTATGAAAGGAGCGAGCTCCCCTTGTGGGTTTATGTTTAAGGGAAGGAATGAGAATTGTGAAAAACATACAGATTAATGGCGCAGAGAATGGGGAGGAAAGTAAAAGGTAGACCGTGAAAGTCATGGGTGAATGTAATGGAAACGAGTATTAAGGTGGTCGGAGCGGTTACCGTTTATGCATTAATTTGCGTGAAACTTTTCGTACGCGTACCCATCAGTAATATGTATTGACAAAATTGAAAAAAATTGTAACTAATTTGTTTTTTTGGTAATTCAATGCTATATTAAGACATAGCCTTATGGCACTACACACATTTCGGAATAATTCGATGACATACGTGCAGATATTTTCCTAAATGCGAAAATATACCTTTCATGTTATTATAATGATATATAATAAAAATCTCAAATTATTATGCCGAAATGAAAGAATTTATTAACATTCTAGTTTCGGATAAATTTTGCATATCGCGCCGTAATACCCAAGTCATAACAATGGTTTAAATGAGACGATATTTAAGAAATATAATTCATACATCCTTGATAACGTAATGTATGGTTATTTCTGACGCATAAATTGCTGTAGCTTAGTAAAGTGAGACCCAAGAATTTTTTTCGACATACTTGAAAATTCATTGAGATGTGCTTTCATCGACTGACAATTTGCGCACCAACCACCTTATTGAGAGAGACAATAGGAATTGTATCAACGACAGTGCGAAATGAATCAATACGTGAACATAAAAAGAACAAAAGAGAAATATAACGATAGGGCAGTAAGAAGGAAAGTATTTAAACGGAATAAGTTTTCTTGTCAAATGCAGAGTAATCTCAAAATACCATGTGTTTGTATATATTTTTGGCCAGGCTTTGGTGGTGTAAAAGTTAACAATTTAATTCCAACACAAGCCATACCATTCAAAGTTCTCTTAATTTTTTATGCGCTCCATTTTTTTCCTTACTCACTAAACCTTACATTCTAGTCCGATCCTCCCATTATTGTCTTCAGGAGGCTGTTTTAGGTAGGGGTCCGATCAATTTGTCTGCCTTACTTCGGAGAATTTCCGCGAGAAATCGTTTCTATCAATAAATTAATAGAGCCCAATTTTTGTTGTTTTGGCCACTTATAGGGAAATGAAAAGACTTGAATAGCAAAGAAGACACGTGAGAGCGGAGTGAACGAATGAGAGGAGCGGATGCACTGAAGAAGTGATGGGTAAATGTGTGGGAAAGACTCTTTAGGTACGTACGCACTTCCGACACTTTTGTGCCTAGATTAAGCGTATACACTAACTGTCGGTGTGTGTACAGCGCTCTAGACCAGTACCATTAGAGAAACTTACAGTTAACCCGGTCTCGCAGCAACTCACATGAAGACAGATCGAATCCAGTGTCGCGGACTTCTAGCGAGCTTCCAACGTTGCGGAAAAGATTTTGGTGTATAAACACTCAACCGATGACAATGTCAAAGTTTAGTGGACAAAAAAAAACATGATTCTGATACCACTTTTGGAATGAATTCTGCTGCTTTGGGATTTTACACAGCTCGTGTGTAATGTTTAAACACCATTCACGCAAGACATTTTTTATTTCAGGCTTCTGGACGACAATCAATAATCCAAACATAAACAATAACCTGGATACAGGTTCTAAGGTAAACATATCATACGAAGCATCGTGTATATACTCTTTGCCTCACAAAATGATTACGAAAATGGTATAAAACGCACAACTGCCCTATCTCCCTTCCAATAAAAATTTCCCTTAGGATTTTAACTTGCACTCGAGAGAAGCGGGTCGAAAGCTTTATAGCTCATAAGAGTTTAATGAAATAACGAGTTACGTTAAGGTGAGGTTTTCGTTTATGTGCAGATTGTCGGGAAACTTTACATACTGGTGTTTTTATTAATATGGACAGATACGCTCGTTTCCCTTGTTTTTAGATTAAAAAGTGCCAGTTAGACACTTGTATGTTTACAAAGTTTTAAGATCCTTCTATGCTCGAAGTGGTTATTCACCTTTGTCTACTGCAGAAAGGTACTCGTATGATGTGAGGAGAAAATGCAATGTTTATTTGTGTAAACCAAATTTAAACATATTTAAAAGATGATTTCTGTACATGGGGCCTAAGGTATTCAATATTTTGTAAGAAAATATAAAAATGGAGAGTAATTACCGAAAATTTCTGTGTTCTGTAAAATCATGGCTATTCACTCAGCACAATATTGAAAACTTCTTTAAAAACATGTATGAAAGATTGCCGTACTTGTTTTAATTTTTTTGTACAGATTTTTTTGTATATTCTTATATAACACTTCCAAGGTTATTATTGTTGACTATACTAGTTTGTAAGTCGGGGTTTCAAGGTTAATTCCTTTCACCAATATTTTTAATTTTACTCTTTTCGAGAGCAATGTGTGTTTTTGTTTTTTAAGAAGGTAATCTTACACAGTTAATAACCTTTTAATGTTACCTAGGCATCTCCAGTCATGTTGTTGCCAATATTTTTGCACCATTGTTGGATGCAATAAATATCTATAAAAGCGAAAAATATAGCATGCTGCCGATTCGGTTCATAGGCAATTTCACGCTATTTTAACATGGCGCCTTACGGCTTTTGACACATATTTTGAAATAATTTGCAAAACACATACTGATTTCCTGCAAAACGCGATAATGTACGCTTAAATTATTATGATGGTTCCTCATACATGTCAAGGTATTATGCCGGTTGAAAACGCCTATTTTTAAACGATTTTTAGTTAAATTTCGAATTCCACGCTTTAAACCCAATTCATAACAATGCTATAATTGAGGTGGAATTTAAAAAAATATAATTCATAGATCATTTTAATTACAATATGGAAGTGAAGTGTGGTCCCAGAAATTTTGTGAACATACTTGAATATTTATTCAACTCCGCACTCTATGACTATTATTAATTATAATATTACTATGATTAAATAATAAATAATAATAATAAAAATTAATATAATAATATACAATTAATTAATAATGAAAATGACCATTATGAATATTAGCGCTACCACCACCTTAAGAAAACATGAAAGAGTAAATAAGGACAAGGGTATAGTGATTTACAAACAACAAAATGGAAGTAATATGATTCTCTACCATTCGTGCATACCTCCCCAACTTAGCAAGCATTTTTGTTTAATATTTTACACATTGAAGGGTAAGTTTTATTTTGATTAAGCATAAAAAAGTAGTATTAAAACGAAAAAAAACGAGTTTTTCCATAACTTTTACGATGGTGTTGATGCAACCAATGCACTCGCTTCTCATCACCCATTCCCTAGTCCAAATGTTTCTTATGCGATATCAATGCCATCTTTCAATCACTACACAAGCGACTACTTACGTTTATTCATATAAAATGATTCTCACGGACTGCCAAGGCCGTGTGGAAAACCCACTCTAGCTGAAGTCTACGTTTATGTAGACATATGCAACACTCTTTGTTAATACTCTGTCTCGACACGAGTTTACGACACTGCTCTATCATAAAAAATTGTGGTACAAGTGGAAGTCATAGACCTGGGGTGGGGAACCCTTTGGCGATTGAGTGCCAAAGTTTATGAAATAAGAGTATACTCGCTCGACTCGCGTGCCAACCCATCGAGTGTAATAGAGGTATCCCTTAGTGTCCTCCCAGTTCCGCGTGCCATGGGTTCGCAACCCCCATCATAGATCATTCTCTAGAAGTCTCCAGTGTCGACTCCAGGTGTCGCCGGGCATAAGCACATTTAAAGTAAAGGGGTATCAAAAGTCTAAGAAACATTAGGGCGCGTTAGAAGCAATGCACGACCACGATAGAGACAATAGACATAGAGACAGAGAAATTGTAGTAGAAAGACGCTTATTGAAGCAAGGTAACCTTTATAAACCTATCACTGTGATATTAAATATTCTGACTGCGCCTACCCCGAGAGGTAAGGACGGGATGGGTACGTATTTATGCGCGGCTATTTTAAACCGCTATTAACTGGCCATTGGTCGCGCTATGTAATTATCCCACAAGCCAACTTCAAATTTGTGCAAACTTTGTAATCAATAATTGATTGAGCTTCCTTTTAGCTGAGTTTATATCTCTTCTTATTAGCTTGCCGTGCCACAAAATCTCAAGGAAGAGATCGCAGCCACGCAATGATTTTCTGATGCTATCGGCTATTAAGTGCGAGACTTTCCGCATCGCGCGACCAATGACGTTACTTTTATTATATCACTCAGTTGCGTTTTACTCTCGTAGCGTGAGACCATAGTTGCATTTATTGAGTGGAGAAGTGAGACAGAAGTTAGGGATCAAAGATATTATTTAACCATAATGAGCTGACGGAAAAAGCTGGCTGAATGAGCACTTGCAGAAAGCAGATACCCTTTTTTAATCAGTTAGTTACCAAAATAATGTCATTATCAATTAAAGCAGTAATATGAATAGTGTATTGGTACATTTATACTGTGACCCTGACTTTCGTGAATAATAAGTGTAAATAATGCAGGTAATAGCTGAAAACCGTAGAAAGAGAAAAGTCTCACACACCGCCGCTCGCGGGAGATGGAGCCTGGCGACCACTTCCAATTACCAGAAGAAGAGTTAAGAACCAATATTCTACACCAATCATATTCATTTCGCCCTACCCTGCGAGCTTCCGCGAACTCGTGCCCGCCTCCCTAAAATTCTTTGCACTACACAACTTGCGACCAGCAAATCAGCCATTGTTAATGGCGAGAGGGGTAAGGTTACGGGGTACACCGAGAAAGTCGAGGTTGAATGCGTTTGAAATGAATCTGAAGGGAAGAAATGACGGAATCCTAGCAGTAAGTGAGCGTGAATGACTATCTTCTTCTTCTGCTTCAACCCTTGAGTTGGTTGGCAGCAGACCTCCATTCATCTCTCTTCTCACCTTTCCGTTTCAGGTCGTAACATGTTCAGTATTGCATATCTTTCATTATTTGGGTCATGTAGTTTAGTCGGGGTCTTCCTCTTCAATCTGTACCCTCAATGTTTTCGTCAATTATTCTTTTAACTTGAGTATCGTGCCGTAGTAAATGTCCTATAATTTTAGCTCTTCTTTCCTCTTGGGCTCTTTCAAAGATTTCTTTATTTGTTTTACTTTCTATCCAGCTTACATTCACCATCCTTCTGTAACACCATGCTTCAAAGGATAACAGTCTTTCATTTCACTTTCCTGTACAGTCCACGATTCACTTCCATATAGCACGACACTCCAAACGTAGGTAATCATTAAGTTTTTCCTTATCTCCAAACTAAAGCCTTTTTGACGCTATTAGGGTTTTCTTTTTATTGAATGAAAGTTTTGCTTGCTAGTTTGACCGACTACAGCAGAAGCAAAATCAGAATGGAAAGATAGGACAGCAAGGAGTAAATTATAAAACAGAGATAGTTTCCCTTAAGGCCTAGCAGTAATATTTAAGCTCTTTTAAGCGAGCCTACCCAGAAAGGAAACACCGTAATTGGTGTGTATGTTGTATATTCGGCTAAATAGCTTTAGGGCGTGGTTGCGCAAAACTGCCAAATCCTCCGGAAATCTCCTCAAAGCAAGGAAAGCGCTTACTCATTGGTTTCCATGGGTATTCAGACCGCAACAACCGACACAAGGAAACCTTAACAGAGGCGGGACTCAACACGAGAGGAAGTTTTTGAGGTGGAATAGCCCCTCGCAAAACTCTAAAGGCCCAAACAACTGGAACACCTGGCGAGGAAATGAAGGGCTTCCATACCGATTTCCCACAGCCGGGGCACTCAAGCGAACCGCTTCAATTAATTCATATGCGATTATGAAATGCTCTGCCAAGCACTTACACGAGTTTTCCCGGCTGCAACGTTTACGGCCCTCCTAATTGCTTCAAGTGATTCTGCCGCTCCAAAAGAATTTCAACATTTTAATACGACGCGTGTATACTTCAATTATAATTTTTAAACATCCTGAGGAATCATAAAACAAATTAAGAAGACACGGTTTTAAACGTAGAAGCCAGAGTCAAGCTGACATCCACACACACCATAATAGAATTTGGGCGTCGGCTGCGCGCAGACTTGAGATGTAGCGAATGAGTCAATGTTTATGGTAATTTTTTTGTTAGATGTGTTGGTTTTGAGCCGTAGGGTGGACAGTTTTTGGAATTTCACATACAAAGTTGCAGGTGACCGAGATCTAGCAACACCTGATTTATGCATAGAGAATTTGAAGTCGAGCAAGAGTGAGATGGTCAGAGCGTGGGCGGCGGAGTGGCTAGTGTGATTGCACTGGAGCATGTGCGTCGATCCCCGCAAGATGGATTTAGACTCTCGAGGTTTAGGATACGGGTTTAGCCTGTTTTTTTTTAGTATTTAAAAGCTAAAGATTATACATTGTGTGTAGAACTAGAAGTCTTAATGTGTTCCATTTTTAGGCATTAAAACGAGACAATCGGACTTTTTACAAACTATTTATTTAAAGAAATGCAATAATCTCTCAATAGTTGTTGAAGGACGTGCAATATTTTTCATTCAGGGCGTAATTTAGTAATAGTAACAGTGACAAGGAATAAGTAATATAAATCGAAAATAAAGCGAACCTTCATTTGCGAGTAAACTGCTACCGATGGTGGCAGCTTAAGCTAGTTGGGAATATTTTCAGTTTTGCTTTCAAGTCAAACTTTTCAGCGCAATTATCTCACAAGATATCACAGGAATGGGTCTCATAGCTTGCCTTAATAATCAAGGTTAATACAGGATTTTCTAATTCTCAACTTTTTTAATCGATTTAATAATGCTTTACGCATCTCAACATTTTTTATTAGTATTGGGAGACAAAACACTTGGCGCAATTTTCTCACAGATCGTACTAGAAACAATATGGATCTTGAAGCGTGATGTCATCACCACGGTCAATGCTTGCTTTACTAACACTTAGTTTAGATACACCAGTGTGTTGTGAAGAGCCGAAATTTGGGATAGACTTTTAGTATTTTGAACAACACTGCACCGCGACTGAAATATCATTTAAAGTGACGCGCGCTGGCTTCTCATATAAAATTGGATTTCATTAAGATTTTAATGAGAAATAAACTAAATGAAGAAGGTACTGAAGTAAACTTCCCTGAAGGAACAAATGGCATTTTCATATTATAACGGCGGCACGTCTGCATAAAGGGCTGAGGGGGTAAGAGTTTACTTCAGAAATAATTTTAGACAACGTTGTCGGAATAACAACGACGCGGCCGAATCCCGAAAGAAGATTCTGAAAGTATACTTGCTCGCCGCGGAAACCTTAAACAGAGCCAATTAATCAGCTAAAGCGGCACACCTGAGGTTGTAAAGTCAACTTTCGTAACGAAAGAAATCGATTTTCCAATAACTACTTCATCCTAAACTCTTGCTTGCAGCCGGTAAATATCTCTTTGCCATACAAGGATTCCCTTAATAGCAAAGTCAGCAGTAGGACCATTTTCAGTCGAATTGCTCATAGAGAAAATGAACTGCTTAATCCTTTTAATTTTTATCTGAGCAATGGACAGAGATCTTCTAACCTATTCCGGTACCAATGGTGGAAAATTTCCAGGTTGCTAGGGCGATCCTATATGCACATGATCTCCGAGTCTCATATGGTTCCCCTCCGAATCTTCCCATCTTTGATACTCTTTCTGTTCTGTCGAAGCTGTTTTTTTAGGAAGTATAGG
The DNA here is from genome assembly GCA_963169105.1 of Ceriagrion tenellum. NCBI lineage: Eukaryota > Metazoa > Arthropoda > Insecta > Odonata > Coenagrionidae > Ceriagrion > Ceriagrion tenellum. The sequence continues at coordinate 54,074,799 of OY720644.1, forward strand.
GATTTACTTTGTATGCAGTACATATTATATTTAACCTGCGGATTCAATGCGGTGGGGATGCACCATGTGTTGCCAGTAGAGTGAAAAGAATCATGATGCAAAGTTGATACTTTCCATCATGAATATTTTCTATCTAGTTTTAAGCGTCTGCAGCCCAACACCGCACATGTCCGCGCCAAGTGAGTTTTGAAAGGCAGACGACCTATGCATGCATAAATGCCGGCGGCGTCGACGAAAAACGTGCTCTGAGTGCCATCGTCTCACTAATTCTCTTGTATTGAGCCTCTAGGTCTGGACGACACCCAACCATATACAAACACTCGTGACGTGCCTAGAAGAGCTTTTAAGGGCTAAGTTTTCACAAATGCAAATTTCACGAGCGTGCAAATAATAGAAAGATCTTCTTAGGGTTTCTACATCACTGCGTAATTCAGAACTAACGAGAAATAGTAACTTATTTAGCCTCTGTCGTTCTAAAGTAATGCTCTCAATGATCAAATGCCGTGATAAAAGTTATTTACCTATACAAACTGTGAATTAGTTGATAAATACACTTCTTCACTGTACTTTATTGCCATTAAAAACATTGACTGGTTTGGATGGTTTAAAAACATTGGATGGTTTCAGAGATTTTTTATATTAAAATCTTAGTTGAGGAGATATTCGCGTCATATTTCGCCTTAAAATTTCCGTAAAAAATACACATTTGGCAGAAAACACAACTTCTCTCTTAAAGTCAGCTATCTTCGAAAATTATTACGAGCGACTTAAATTTTTACTGCTGAAAGCACAATACAAAGGGTTAGGATTTTCATGGGGTTGTCTAATTGGCGGTACATGTTTCCTGTAAGTAGCAAAAGTATTTCAAATTACATAAAAATTATTTTACAGGGAGTTAATAAATCTAAGAGGAGTAAAACTATCAAAAAGATTTATATTATTAAGGCCAATTCGTACAATTCCTACTATTTCCCTTCTACTTTACCATATACGATTATCAGCATTATTTCAGAATAATTTAATATGAAATATTATAAGTTATCCACAGCAAAAAATTGAATTTACGATATTAATTTATACCAAAGCAATACCAAATTATTGGTATTTTTCGGGTTCTCCAAGCGTTGCAGCATTTGTGTGGACGACCGTTTAGCCGACTTCCAGTCGGCATCATCAGGTACTACAAGGCTGTCGTCCACACAATGTCGTAGTCGAAACGCCAGTCCATAAAAATTGCTGCTACGCGGGGAGAACCCGGAAATAACCATTAAACAAGAAAACCGCGGCAGCCTTCGTAACAATATCACATAACTCAATAAATGGCGTTATTACCTTCATTTACCCGATTAAAGGGATGGCAAGAAGACTAAATCGTATTTCCGAATGAAAGAGTAGCCATTTTGACCGCGTATTTCTCTAATGGCAGTCGAGAAACTCTTTTTGTCAACAAGATTTAAGTTAACACCATCGAGGATTACAAACGTGAGGGAAAATGTTGATAGTTTGAAAGAAACGACATTGACCACATCCCAATAACGATAAGAGAGGGTAATTAGGTGTGAATGACGGCGCATTATGCGGTTAGAATGTCCGTGAAAGCCTTTTGGCGAAACACAAACATTTGCATGGGCACTGAAGGAAATCACAAGCTCCAACTAAATGGCAGCAAAACGATCACTATGAATTTTCAGGATTCAAACATGGCACCACAGATATGTTGGACATAAGATTGAATTCCAGTTATTCTACCCTTTTGTCATAAGCGTAATGCTAGCCGCTCGCAGTAAAAGTATCGATAAAGGGTACTATGACTTTTTGAACACTGTACGTAAGTTTTTTAAGGAAAAATAAATCTGCTGTTTTTTAAATATTCCAACTTCAATACAAAGGTTTGCGAATATTTTTGCTAAATTGTTTCATAAAATGACATAGATCATAATCAATTTCAACCAATAATGAATTAATGGACATTCAAAATGTGTTGTATAGCGCAGGACGTTGGGCAGAAAAATAAAAAAGCAAGACAAATAGAATCATCAGAAATGAAATTTCTACCAGCTGTAAAATCACGGAAAAGATCAAACAAATTAAGGAAAGCATCAATAAGAGGAGAATTAAGTGTTCGGTCAAAAAAGAAACGTTAATGGATTACAGTAATTATTGTAAAGAACATGTACTACGAATATCCAAAGGCTGCTTTACACTGTAAATTTTACTGTACAAACGAATGTATTTACTCTTGCATGAGGAAAATTTTACCGAGTAAAGCGGTTATGTGTCCGAATGATTTAACGGGAAATAGAACATGCTATATTTCCATTTAGTTTCTTGTACATTCCATGATACGTTCGTTTGTACAATAAAATGTACCATGCAAAGCGGCCTTAAGGAAATATATCCAAAGTAGGCTTTGGAGTACAAGCCTTTGGGTTAAGGAAGTGCTGGAAGACCAAGGATGAAATGGTGAAGTGAAGCCGAGACAGACTTAAAGTCTCAATCAGGAAGAAGAAGAGGAAGATAATGATTTTTTGTGATTCGTCATGAAAAATAGTACCGCTCTAAGAGCAAAAAATACACTTTATGATCTAATGTCACAGGAGATTCCGGAACAGCACGAGTGCATCAACGCGTAAAATTATGAGCGAGGGCGTGGAAATCTTCCACAGAGCAACATCAGATTCGGGATCAATATTTGAATTACACGGATTGCTGCTGAAAATTTTTACCATAAGCATTGCCATTGAGGATATAGTATGAACAAATAATTATCTTGGGTATGTTTGAACAATATATGTACGCTTTTACGCGACGTGTTTTAGGGGAGACGCGCTCATCTACGATAGAGCTTCAAGTGAGAACGGGATTAAAATTTGAAATTAGCTAGTTTGACACTCTAAAATAAGTTAGCACATCAATCAACGAGACTCTCGAGTTTAAATGATCTCCCTCATTAGGAGGCCATGGAGTAATAAGGGGAGGATAAACAAGAGAGATAGTGTCGAGGATGGAGAGAAATTGAGCTGCTGAGTCGGATTACTCCTAACGAGATCATTCCCAGTAGTCGCACCACCCTTAGTTTTTGCGACCCACAACGTGATTGGGGTGATGGAAGAGCCTTACCTCATGAAACAAGCCAGTACTTGGTATCATCATGAGGTAGGCTTAAAAACAGAGTTAGAACGTGTGTAGAGAAGATCTGCAAGTAAAAGGATGTTGTTATAGTCTCGTTAGTATTACTGACCTCTTACAACAACTGGCATGGGAGTCGCTTTCAGACCGACGATTAAAAATTTAATATTTTATATAAATTCAAGACCAATTTATTTTTTAACGAAGAAACTAATATCTTAGGAATTCCAACATACTGCGATAGATCAAAGAGAATAAAATTACGATAATCAACTGCAGAACGGACAGGTTAAAAATGTCCTTTTTCGCGATCGAAAAGAGACCATAATGTCACCAAATGTCTTTAAGTCCGTTAATCGACAGGTAGCGTAGCCCATTAGTTAATTTGATCCCTAATGCTAGTTGCTTAATCTGCCACGTAGTATTACATATACATATACATAATACCCTGCGAGCCGCAGCATGGGCGTGTGGCAGGGAATGTTAGGTCACCAGCCGTGTATAGTTGTAAGTATTTGGGAGATGAAATGATGACATGTATTATAAGAGTGTATTTATTGGAGCTCAATTTTTATTGCGGTCACTTATCTGTTCGGCAATATATCTGTCTTATTTTATCGCTTCTGTCAGACCTAGAGATGTAGCGAGGCGTCATAATAATATTCTCTGTGTCGCTCTGAAACACACCAGTTCTGAATTTCTCAAGCAAGCTAAACCTTGCGTGTAGCCTCCGAGTCTCTAGGGGCTCCCACCTTAATCCCTCTAAAAGTTGTAAGACTTTTTATGTACGATCGTAGCAGATTATAACGAAGCGCGCTTCTTTCCTTTGTATTTCATTAATATTTTTAATTAAATCTTTATGACCAGGGTCCCAAATGCTCGCGGCGTATTCGAGGTGTGGCCTAACCAGAGTGAAGTAGCATCTCTCTTTTACTTCTTCATCCGAGGACCTTCCTAATTTACGCCTAACAAGACCTAAGTTTCTAAAATACTGTGCCGCATATGTTTTGTTAGTGTGTGCCCGACGATATATCAGAAGTTAAGGTGATTGCAAGATATTTTACTGTCTGAAGATTTTATGTTTACTTCTCCCAAAGCATAGGTATGGCACGCACAGTATAAGTACTAAGATCACATTTCACATGACTCTTGTATCTCGTTTACGCTGCTGTATTATAAATTACTGTCAAAGAGTCTGTAGTATTGGTAGCACATCTACAGTGTAGTGCATAATGGTGAGAGTTACTTGTGTATAATAATAATGATGGCTGGGGCATTGATTAGACTAAGAGATTGAGACTAAGGCAGTTTTCTCTACCATATAACCCCTCGTCAGAAAAACATATGAAATACAGTAGAGCGTCGATAATCTGGATCAATTGTTACCGGACCCTGTCCGGATTATCCAAAAGTTCGGATTTTTTAACAGAACCAAAAAAAATTTATTTGATGCCTTAAACGTCAAGAAACTGTTAAAAACTCTAAAAACAGTATTTCACTTTAGTACTGTAGTTAAATAATTAGAGCAGACAAACAAAACCATTAAGTAATATAAATTTATTACGTAGTATTTTAATGAATCATTACATTCCAGCGGTTGATGACCCCACCGAGTCTTGCATCAACGCTTTAGACAAATATGTACATTGTATTCACTCCGACTTATTTTTCGCCGGATGTGAATCCGGATTATTGACGCTCTACTGTAAGTGTGAAGCAAGATGTATACATTTATGGGAAAAACGTAAGGAAATAAGGATGTGATATACTTGACGAAAAAATCCACTGCAGGAACACACCCACACATGAAGGGGAGTGTGAAAAAACTTGCGAAAACCTACAGACAGATTAATATAACACCAAACAACATTGCATGAAACACATAAGAAAAATAATAATAGTTGGGTTAATTTATACATAACTGCTAAGTTAAAAATAAATAACTAATAAGAAAATAAATAAATAAAATCAAGAAAATGATATAAACGAACAAATAAAATATGATCAATAAAAGAATAAAATTATGATACATCAACAAAAGAAAATAAAGATAAGAGTGGATGTTGTTAATACCTCGCCTCCTATTGAACACCCTCGAGGTGGCTTGCAGGTCAATATGATGAGGTAGATTTATATGCATCTCCCTGCACCGGAACAGGATCTCCGAAAGCAAACATGAATCTCAGTGCACTCGTGAAATTAACCAGAATATCGCAAATAAAAAAACACATTAGGGCACACAAACTAGAGATGCTTATTAGGGTGCACTATTTACGGATACACATAAGAGTGTACAATCTTGAGATTATACAAAAGCCTGTTGGTACAAAGCACATAATTCAGAGAAGTCATATTGGAGGTGCAAACCTCCAACGCCCTAACAACATATATACTGCCTCAACATATTTATTGCCCACAAACCTCCCCTTTGTTTTTATAGAACTTGTTATCTACTTCTTCGCCCCATTTACTCAAGATTTTCGCAAACTTGTTCTTTCACTCAACTGATGGTATTGCCAACGATGTTTTTCTGGTCACCAAGAGGTGGAAATGCAAAGAAAATATGAAGAGTAGTTCGGAGGAAAAGGGTAAACAAATATGACGAAATTGAAAAAAAGCGTTCAAAAATTATGAAAGGAGATAATTAGCATTGAAGTCATGAAATAAAAAATCACACAATAGCCAGTCGCCTAAAACGGCTTCGCATAAAACTACTTTAGGCTCTTTTTATCTATTTTTCCTAATATTAAATCTAAAATCCAATTACAACACTCCAAGGACTTAGCCCCTCCTATATTCAACATTTTAGCTCCTTTTGATTCCCATAAGTCTTCCTGGGTTGATAAAGTCAAATAATTTATTCACTAGTGTCAGGCTTAGAAAACTGGCTGTCTTCTTTCCGGTATGCACAGATCATCCCGAAGTGTCAAATTGGCCACTACACCTCCACTTTCTCTCTCTCTACTATAATATATGTTTATTGTATGTACGTCATAACATCCTCCACTGTATGTGGGTGCTTGAATGATTTTTTTGTACTTTCCTAGGTCGCAAGATTCCTTCTGTAACTCAAACACCCACAATATGGTAATACTCCTCTGTTAGAAAATACATACAACAGCCATTACACCAGTAGTGAATGTCACTCTCCAGGACGGTTTTAGATTCTAAGTGCCTTCAGTAAGGCGATGGACCGAGGTATATGTGTCTTCGTTTGGTAATATGCGTAACAACTATCATGTGCGTCCACCATATTCCTCCACCGAAAAACTTAAAACCGTGGCCGTGAACTTTCAGAATTTTTCGCGAATTCTGAGTGCAAAGTGATATATAAGAAAGATGTGTAAAATGTTCACTTTGGCCTAGTTCGAAGCCTTGAAATTAGGGCGAGAATTAGATCGCAATTTTGATTTAAGTAACGTAATAGAAAATCTACAAAAACCGCAAGACGTAAACTTTTATTTTTATCCAGCATAAGGTATATACGAAGGATTTAATACAAAACCATGTCATACGTTCCTTACAAAGCATAAAATCAAACATGAAGCATATCGCCGCTTTATTCAGAATAATTGAGTTGGGAGTCAATCATTTTTGAATGCACACATAACTACCAATCACGCCTTTCTCTTCCTGGTTGAGTAAAGTCTAAGAATTTATTCATTACTGTCAGGCCAAGGAAACTGGCTCGCTTTTAATAATTTCCTCCACAATTTCCCATCCTTAAAAATAATTTTTGCTTCTCCGACAATCATTGACGATCTCCTATTCTTAGGACTACAAAATTTCCTCCTCTTTAAGGGGGTCGGAGCGATTTTTGTTTATGAGTAGATTTGGGTGTAACTTTGTATAGGTGTTCTTATTAGTATTATGTTTAGATTAAGGTAGTGCAAGCGAGATAGTTCCCTTCGCACCATATTAACATAGATACCATATTCAAATTATACCTTTTAATTTCGCCATGTGTGAGACACGAATTAAATGATACAATATAAATGGTGCAATAATATAGTTTTATATGACAGAAATTGCAAGTAATCAAATAAAAATATCTAAATGTCTTTAACTTGACTCATTTTTTTCACGCGGTACGTTTGAAACTCCATCAAAACGGAAGGTTTATTGTGATCCCGAAGAATTTACTGCGTGACAATATGATTAATTTTCAAAAATAGTTGAGAAAACACATAAACTACACACTGTTGATTTTTTGACGAGATCTAAGAGTAGGAAATGCCTCATTTTTTTAATAAAGTCTCTCTGGAGTGCATACATGTACCATTTCCCAAGTAAAAGGGCTGGTATTTTTTAATAAATATCTCGGAAAGCAATGAGGTAAGGGGTTGAATTTTTTGTATCAATGGAAGGGTGATATAGTTTTCTTTAAAATGAGACCAAATTCATTGATTTCTAGGTAGTATGATATTTCGCTAAGAGAAAGAATGGCATGTATCCAATTTATTTCATCGTGATTCAATGCTATTTTTACCCGTAGCCTTACGGCACTAGACACATACTTCGAAATTTCGATGACTAATGTACAGATTTTCTCCTAAACGCGAGAACATATGTTTTATATTATTAAAATGGGCCCTAAAAACATCAAGGTATCACGCCGAGTAAAAAGCACGAATTCATATTTAATTTTCGATTATATCTATTATGTTATCTTCCACTACATCCGTAGGAACTAACAGGTATGAAAAAGTTAGAGCGATACACTGCCAAATAGACAGTCACGAAAATTCCTCCTCATTTCACATCATTAGACATTATCACAGAAACTGCGTGACACTATTTTCAGACAGATTGTTTACACCCAACGTCCTTAGGGCTATATGAACCTTGGTCAACACCCAACCGACCTCTGTTATATCCTCCTTCCATTCCCTTATTTCCCCCTTTTCAACAGCTGTTTCAGTGGCTTTCAATGATCTTATACCCCTTGCCACACGCCTTTGCACCGGCCCACAGGATAATGCGCAGATGTACTCTGTAGCCTTGGCTTTCAGTGGATATGTTGGCGTAAGCTGGCTACATTCCGTAAATGTCAAAGAGCATACAAGTAGTTTGTAAAAGGGCATACAAATAGATAGTAAAAGTGAATTTGAAACAAAAATTGGCACCAAAAATAACTGTATCAGATATTACTACTCGTCTCTTTCGTTGACACAACCTCGATAATTATACCATAGTGCTTGCGCTAAAAATATCTCAAACTATAAATTTTGACGCTATTTTTACTATACATTCCAAGTTCTTAAGACCAGAAATGCATCAATGCCAAAAATATATCCGTATTGTACTTTTCAACTGATGCTTTAGAATGTTTGGAAGAATAAAATAACTTTTTCAACTCCACTGGTGAGAATTTATTATCACGACCCGGGTTCTGGCACTTTGTGTCATCTTCAGAAGATTTTAAGAACCCGGGTTTCGACGGAAGATCTTCGACACTTTGTGTCATATTCAGAAATATTCAGTAGAGTCGAAGTGTCGAGACCCGGGTCGTGGTAATAAATTCTCACAAGTGGAGTTAACAAAGTTATTTTATTCTTCCGTTATGGGCGCCTTTCACAAATTCAAGTCTACAACCGCTTTCTCTTAAGAATGTAGCAAATAAGGTTTCAGAAAACATAATGTATCATTCGAACATCGTTCAAGAATAAAGAAAACGTGTAAAATTTACAATAGGCATCACACCCTTCAAGATTTTGGCGGAAATAATTCATTGTCACCTAGAAAAAAGCAACCCCAATCGATCAACTTACCAATCTTGTTCGTAAATCCAACCGCTATATTTCTAAGCCTAAGCACTACGAGCCAAATTTTTGAGCCGACGTTAAAATTCCTTATAGAAAGCTCAATAATAACTTTCTAATGAAGACGTGCGTTTAGTTACAGCGTTTATCATTAACAAGCTAATTCTGCATCAGAATTTTTAATAAAAAATGTAATTATTCTAAAATGCAAGTTCAAAATGTTAGCATAAAATGCATCATGTAGTACAAACATTCATTTTTCTATATTTTCTACGGCTGCACAGAAGTAACTTATACCATGTTTTCTGGCAAGGTCTAGTTCAGCGCCATTAATTTCCATTAATAAACGTAATACACGAAAACAAAGCTAATTAGGCCAAAGTTTATGAAGGACAAAGAATACAGTAACAATTCTTATTTTATAATCAAGGAAATATGAAAACTTTGAAAATTTACGAGTGGCCTATTTCTCTTTTATTCGGGAGAATGGATCCAGTGTTTTGGTATGAAAAACTTCAACTTTACCCAAGGCTTAGAGTAGTTGTCGACTTCGAAACTTTGGGACTTCACTTGGCTCCTAGCATTCGCATTAGAAAATTTTAATGTGTTCCAAGAGTCAGGTCGCCCTAGATGCCTACTCTGTTAAATTTCCCATATCCCCATATCCCCAATATCCCATTTTCTTAATTTTTTCCTCCACTACCCATTTCGTAAATCCTATCCATAAACTTGATACGTAATCCCTGAACCAGCGTTATGTATCACAGTCATAATAACTGGCCTCATAAGGTGATGCAAAAATGGGAATTTCAATGGAAAATGCAGAGGCATAGCAATGTTTATTTTAAAACATAATTCGCGTTGTATTTTAATGCTTGGCTCCATAAATTTAGGCAAGCTCTGACAGAAACGCTTAAGTTTTTTTCTTCCTTCTTTGGCAAAGCATATTTTTACTTTTGCAACACTTGATGCCGATAACAAAAATTTTTTGGACAAGCCGCAGCGAAAAAATTATATCAGACATAATATAGACAAAATTACAAAGCCGATTGTCAGACGAGCCACGGTGTAATAAAACATGGCTTTACCAACAAAATTAAGCAAAAAATACGAGAATAACAGTATACATCATGTGTTACACAGAAAAAAGTGCATTTCTCTACCAAAGATGAAAGGTAAAACTTTTACACAATGCGAAAAAATGAGTGAGTTATCTTAAACGACAAAACAGCAACTATCTTATATCACATGCCATTGAAATTGTTAAATTACAATACAAAGAGATTTCTAAGAAATGCATGTTTCTCTTTTTTAAGTCATACAGCTATTAATTCCCTGCATTACCTATGATAAGGGTGCCGATTGATATACAGCATGGTAAAGCAGAAAATATCGATTTAGGAAAGTTAAACGCTAAGTCTAATCAAAAAATTTTAAGATGCATATTCTTTGCCAACGATTGAATTAAAAATTTTTATACTTGTTGTAAACAGTTGAGTAAAGGATACAATTGGGTATTTCATTTACACATGCAGAAGATGTGGTGGAATAATTGGCTAAAACCGTTTAAAATATTTCGATTTCTGCATCCATAGGTACCGAGAAAGGAGAATATGGCAATCTTCGGCGGTGGGTTAATATAAAAATGATCTTCTGAATACAAAATAAATATTTATTAAGAAACAGGAGCCATAGCATAAATTGTCGTAAGCAAGCAAAACGATCGGTAACCAGCCGAAAGAAAGCAGTAGGTTCATAATAGTCAAAGGCAAATATTTAATTAATATAGTTACTGAATTCCCTCAAAATACGTGTTTCATAACGCGAGCTTTGTACTACACGGTAATTAAATTCCTTATACTAAGCGTTTCAACTGATAGTCAATAAAAAATAATGCGACCTCTCTCTCTGATGCCGTATACATTGACTTCCTACCGTGAACTTTTAGCCGTCGGTCCTTGAACCGTAATTCCCCACATATTAACCCAGACCAACCAAGATTCAAACACGGCCTTCATCACAGTCGGTTAACGAACTACACAGAAAACTGAGGCGGTAAGGCATACTGTAGCTTTCGCAAAAGTTTCTTCCGCTGCACGTTGTATGAATACGGGACATGAGCAAAGAACCTTTAAAATCCCGTGAAATAGGGTAGGCAGGTTAAGGTTATTGAGCGGGGAGTGGTAAACAGGAATCCATTCCAACTGCTGTAAAAACAAGCACTTCGAGAAGTGGATTGACTCAAAACCTGCTGTCCCGTTTCGAGTGATTTCACAATGAGACCTCAAACTGGCGTCTGTCGTAAATTTGTAGCAATGAGTGATTTTCAACACTTGTCTTGCATGTGTGTTTCTCGTTCCATTATCGCGAAGTAACTTGATTCTATTCCCGAAATATTGTTGCATCCATCTTTTCCCCTTCGTTGCGTCTCTTCACCCCTCCTATTCTACCTCTTCTAGTATTCGAGCAGTCTTGCGCCAGGAACTTTTGCGAGAGCTACACACGTCGAGGATCACCATCGTCGTCAACGTTCACAAAAATGTCCCTTCAACTTAAAAATCCATCAAGGAAAGCGGTTAAAACGCGACAGCTGATCGGAACGGAACCTCTCCTTGATGTGGTGCTAACTGGCTGTCCATTTTCATCTGGACGTTGAAGTTTCACCACGTGAGGTTCCGTCCGCTTAATTCACAGCTAAAAACGATTTTCATTTTTAAAAAATATGAAGAGTCTTTCCGTGGGCCGACAGCCTATCCGTATCTCTCGCGACACCTTGAGATCTATTTCTCTCACTCGGTCCTTTCTGTCTTCCGGCTTCAGTCAGTCACATACGCGTACGTTCCTCCGCTTATGTGCTCCCCTTTTTTCTCCCACACACCTATCTCGCCTGAAAGGACCAGTGAGCCAGAAGAATACGGAAGAAGCAACGGGGTGTTATTGAGTGAAAAACGTCGACAACGGCGCTTAAGGGAGAGTTGGTAGGGGCGGGAAGAAGGGACGGGAGAAGTGAAAATGCTGTGAAAAGCGGGGAATGCCGGTGGGGATCGGTTGTGAGCGGGGGGAAGAAAAAAAAGACTCGCGTCGCCCGGGGACACAACGAATCGACGGAAATACGAGATGAGAAGCGGATTACGAACGACGGCACGCACGACCCAGAGAGTAAGAGAGTTCACAATATCGGTTAACTGTTAACTTTTCATAATAAAACTCGTTGACAATTGATGAGAGAGATTATAGTTTTTACCGAAATCCCCTGCCAAAAATGGAAAAGATAATATTGAGTCTTTTGATCAAATCCAAGTTGAATAAAGAGAGTAGAGGGATATTTCTAGTCAATCTAGGGTGCCGTTCCCTTCGCAACACTTGACTTTAATTCATTTTAGCATTAGGTGGCGCACTTTAAAACAGTTTGGGAGCAGAATAAATGACCATTTAGTAAAATAAGAACAATGTTTATCAAATCTTCGTAAGTTTCTTGTGCCAATTTTAAGGGTTTATGTGCAATGTAATGTTCTAATTATCATTCCGTAAAATAATTATGATTACGAAAGCGTATTTGGAACAAATTTTTTGACTAAATACACATACGGCCGAGAAAAAAGCAAGAAATACGGAAATCCATGGGATTAGCGCATCTGTGAGGTAAATGAGAAGTTCGCCATTTAATTCCCCGTTGAAAAAATTCTTCTAGCAGTCTCTAATAAAGTAACCCATATCCGGAGACAGATTGAAGCAAATTCCAGCGGCGATTTTGTTTAAATATAAATCTCAACCGAAATGGCGACTTAGATTCAAAACATACAACTTCCAACAATTTTACTGAACCTTAAATACAAACTTCAATCAAGTCGGGTGAGTGAATCGTAAAACGATGCCATAATTATTATTTCCATATCAATTTTAACGGCAGGAAATAACCATTTACATAATGGTAGTCGCTAATTTTGACATTATAAACGATATTTCAGTAATCAGAAAATACTGAAATGAAATTCAAATATTTAATTTCCTACGATGAGAGTATTCTAACCGCCTGATGCAAAGGAGGGAAATTAGCGCCGACGAAATTTGAAGCGTTTGATGAGGTTTTCTGGATTCATAGTAGGCCTATCATCACCTCAGGTGAGATATACCATATTCGTAGAAGATGACCCGTAAATTTATCCCGTAATATTCATCATCATTGGTCGTTCAATTCTAGGATTGTTTGACTGAAGCCCTCCATCATTACCGAACAAAATCCAGTTCAGTAAATTCCTGGCAGCTCTTCCTATATACTTGCCTTCTTATTTGATCCATGTATATCTCATTGTTCTGGGTGAGATATTCCACTTCTCTTCAAAATGACCCACAAACGCTTCCCGTATTATTGATTATCCTAAATCAACATTGGTCGTTTTATCCTAAGATTGGTTGATTATATCCCTCCATCATTACGTGCATTATGCTAGTTCACACATCCAGACAGTAGCTCCTCCTATCTATTTTCCACTCCATTTGGTCCATGAACTTTTTCCTGAATCTTCCTCTGGAGAATATTCCTTCCTTTTCCTTCCATTATGCTCTTCACAAATTCAATGTGCCTCAGGGTTGTCCAAATCATTTGGCTCTTCATTTCTTTATAGCGGTCCATATGGTTCTTTCCTCTTCTACTCCTCTGTATTCTTCAAAATTTCTCATTTTGTCCGTTCATTTCATTGTCAGCATCCTCCTTTTCAAAAGAAGGTTCTGATAACTTCTACTTTTTTCTGATCTATTTTTCCAACTGTCTACAATGCTGATCTATAGAGCGCCACGCTCCACACGAGTGTTTTCACATACCATTCCTTCATACAAAAGCAGATGTCTTTTCACCGTCAACGCTTTCTTGGCTTGGGCTCTCTGCTTGATGTATGTTGCGCTTCTTCTGTCCCACATGACGGTATCTCCCACTTTAGATGCCGAAAGAACTCACTGGCTCTAATTTCTCTCCTCTCTGTGTGGCTTCTGCATTCAGCTTCTCTTTCCCACACACTAGGATTTTTGTCTTCGTCTTATTTACCTTCATATGAATTTTCATTTTTTAAGAACTCGGCTAATTGCGCTTATTGACATCGGAAGAAGATCGCGATTACCTGTTATCACGATATCATCTATACTGTATTTTAATAAACTCTGGCATGAAAAATATATACCTTGAGCAGGTTCTGAGCCATGAAGCCTAAGCTGGTCGATTCAATATGCAATTTTACCATCCGATAAAGTTCCTGGCGCTGCGCAGAAGACGAGTTTAGGACGTAGGCTACGGAACTTTTAAAATTCTCTAAAATGAGGGGAGGAAGGCTGTTTAGCATGAAAATACACTCAGAAAAACTTTCTAATTACGACATACAAAGGCGTCTCAAGAGGTGGGATGACTCACCGGTACAAGCAGCCCTAGTTCAATTCATCTCACAATGAGACCTCAAGATACGGCTTCTGGTGAAGTCATAGCGATGGATGATTCAAATCACTCGCCGATGTGTGCGTGCCTTCTTTTTTCACTAAATGGCTTTGCTTCCCTACCTAACTCTGCCTATCCGTCCTTTCACTTATTTAGTTCCGCTCTTACTTCCCATACTTGCTGGGCAGGAATTGGTTCGGGACTTACACGAGAGTTATACTACAAACAACGGATTAAATTCAGGTGAATTATTTTATCTAGGCAGCTAATCCATTCATACGCATACATGTTTTGTGCTGCAGAAGGAGGGAGAAAAGAAAGTAATGACTTTTGAATTAGACAGCGGATATTGATTCAGTGGAGGATTAATTATTATATATAAGGCCATTATAAAAGGAAAATTAGACGTAAAACATAAGAGAGTGTATGGAGGAATAGACAAATTTAAAAAAAGACTATGAGATACGTTTCATCGCCCGATGGAATGTATCAACAGTCAAGAAAAAATATCAATTACAGATGGCTGGGCCATAGGCGGTATTATTGTAAACTGCGTCCTGCGTCGTTAAATGACTTTACTCTATCATTGGAGACGGCAATGTTGTAGCGCTCTTCACTATGTGGCATTTTAAAACAGAAAATTAAAAACTGCCTGATCGCCGCATAAACCTGGTACCCACACGACTAGCTTTATGATTTAGCTCCACGACGTAAGTCATAAAAAAGGCTGGAGTCACCTGTGACGACTTTGTTTTATGTGATTCTCCAGTTTCCACCGTGTACGAGAGAGTACCCTGCAATAGGCGACAAAAGACGTCGTATCACTCTTGCGTTTCAAAATAGTAGCAAACTGTGGCAATAACTGCTAAGAACTGAAAATGTGATTGTATGAGATTTTTTCCTCATGAAAAAAATTTTTCTGCTCAGTAAAACTAGAAAACCCAGGAGATAAAGAAAATGTAATAACTTCTCCGGGTGAAAATGCTATGACTCGCCATCCATTTTCTATTGGGCGCTGTAAAATTATAATTATATACCATAGGTGTGGGTAACCTTTTCGTCCTGACCGAGAGATTTACATTTTAAGGACATGGTATCGTAGGCTAGACGAAAAAAAGATATGATAAAATCAGAATTGAGTGACAAAAATCGAGGGAAAGTAAAAATTTAAAGATGATCGAACAAGAAAAGCCAAAATTAAATTGAAAAAGAATATTAGGGTGGTGCATTTATGTTTGATGCTAATAAATCAACACTTATCAGAGAAAGCTAGAACTCGCGATCCATTTTCTTCTGAGAAATATTCCAACAATAAGTAATTATTAAAATTCTCGAAATTAAAATATCATAGAGCTAGAATAAAAATGCGATGGTTTAAAGAAACCCTATGCATATGCTTGAGGCATATAGAAGAAAAACCATACCATAGCAGGCAAGAAAAAACATGGTTTATTAACCTACCCGATGACAAAATGAACAAACTCAATGACAAAAATTATGCGAGCTAAATGTTTTGACTAACGCTCATGTTAATTGAATCATCGGTAACCGTTGTCAAGGAGGAACTGTATATGTATATGACTAAATGAGAGGGGTTAAATTTAATAATTGTTTCATCTAACATGTGTTCACAGGCAATTAAATTTTGCCACTCATTATAAATGACATTGTTTCGAGCACACTAGCAATGGATACCAATTTTCCAGCTGAGGTTATTGCAGATTATTTTATTAAAAGTTTATACATGAATAGCAATTATCGGAATAGCTCACCTCTAAAGTATTAATATTCATTTAAGGGATAAAAAAGTTTCACTCTTATAATGATTAAAAATAGTTTGAGACATGAAACATCGATATAAACGTTCATGTTGTGCGAATGAACAATCATCATTGACAGGGAAAAACAAATGCAAGGAAATAAGGACAATTTAATTTAATTTATAAAATTGTCACAAAATGCTTACAGGTTTTTAATTATCACCTCCTCTTAAAAACAATCATATTTACACGAAAACCATGCAAATGAATTTTCAAGACAAAATTACTGCTACTTACTTTCTTAAAGTTCTTACTGGTCAAAAAATTATAAAAAATTGATATCTCATTTCCATATTAATAAAATTCATTAGCATTGAAAATAACGTATTAACGGAAGTTAAATTTAAATTGCCATTAGCAACAAAAATAACGGTGATCACACATACACATGTATAAGAATCAGTCCTCTAATTGCGTTATGGATGAACAACCAATGGTTCAAGAAAACTATTTTCAAGCCGTGACTTTTCCATTATCGAGAGCTTTGAGCAATCACAGTTGCACTATTTTTGCACCTGATTAATAAAGTGCAAAGGAACAGAGTTTTTAAAAAAAATTCTTTCTAAAATGTTCCTTGGCTCATCTAAGAGGCCTCGCACTTTAGATGATAACTCCTGCTTCAACCCTAATGAGACTCTTTCCTCCCGTCTAATGCAGACGAGAAAAAATAATTCCGTTTTCGTCCTCAGTTTTGGCCAGTTGCACTTAAATTTTACGTGTTCCTGAACTTGGCCCATTAATTATGCGAGCTAAACTCTCTTCGGGAGGACTTTGTAGACTCTTGAATGGGAGAATGCAGATGCGACTTCTCGTGTAGCTTTCCGACCCCCTATTTCCTTCGCTTTATCTCGAAGTCATGTTTTTCTTTCGCCCGGGGAAGAAGAAGACGAAAGCAGTCGGCTCTGTAAGGGACGCCTCCTCCTCACACCTTACTCCACATGAGGGACCCTACGCAACTGTCGAACAAAATAAATTCCGCGAGAAAGGGAGGCGTGTCGAAATTGGAGACAGTCTTGAGAAATTGAGAAAGCTGTCCAGAAAGGTAGGCTGTCAGTAAGGGAGAGAGGAAGAAAAGGGAGGAATTGAGAAGGAACGAAGAATGGTGAAGAGAGAAAGGGAAAAGAAGATAGAAAAACAGCAAACAGAGAAAGAAGAACAAGGAAGATGTTGAAGGAGAAATGGTAGGCGCCTGCTTGTGATTGGCAGATCTTTTCACTATTTTACTTACATGACCATCACGCCAAACTCTTTCGGAGTTGGCAAAAAATCATAACTTGCTGCTAATTCCATACATTGCCAAAAACGAGCCAGTAATATTGTTGGTATGCCTATAAAAAGAGCTCAATATTGATAATTTCCTCCATAATTCTCAATCCTTCCATACCTCTTTCGCTTCCTACACACTCATTTATAGCTAAATACACGCTTTACGTTTCTCATTCTTCAAACTTCATTATTTTAACGGAAGTGATGCCATACCACACAAGCAAAAATCGCTCATTGATTAAAGTTTAACTGAATTTACGTCAGAAATATGTCTTAAAATTCGAATATTCAAATAATTGGACCAAAATTATCGTAGGCGCTTATTTATCCATTAAAAAATAAACAACATTAGATATTTTAGCATGTTGGACGTAGTTCGACAAATAAACCTATTTTATGTCCAATTTCTGGATTTTACAGTCCTTTTAAACCATTTTACGTCTACCTCTACATAAGAACCGGCAAGCAACCTTTTACGAGAGTGGAAGGGGCATATGTCTACTTGGGATCCCTGGAAGGACTCGCTCTACTGAGAAACCTTAGGGCGTTCACAGAAAATTAATTCTGCGAGGAAGAAGGAAGGATTGGAGAAGATGTTGAGAAACCTGTCGTTAAGGGTATGATGGTAGTTGAGGATAGGAGAGAGAAGTAAGAATTTCTAATAAATAAGGAATGGAACGAAGGGAGAAAAATTATATACAGAGAAGGAAGAAAGAGGAGGATGATGAATGGTGAAGAGATTGTTGGTTGGTTTCGTCGATCGATTATCACCATCCGATATGCTATCCTGACCTTGCTCAAAGCTAAGTTCATTTTGTTAGCACTTAAGCTGTTACATTTGTATGAATCCGAATAAATGTATCCATGCTGACACAATGCGCACCCGATTCTAGAACAAAAAGAAATCCTTTGAAATCATCTTGCATTTTCTGCTTAAAGAAACACAAATTTTAATTATTTCGCACAAAAAATGGTGAGAAACACAAAATAGGTTGCGTTTGAAACCATTGATCATTTAACGCTGTGAAAAGCTGAAAGAAAATAATTCCGAAACTCACTTAGGACTAAGATATTTTAATTTGGAGTTAAACGCATAAATACTGTATTTACTTACAGAATAATATCTTGATAATTCTAAGGTTCAATATTTTAACTATAATATTGGTATTGTTAACTGATGGACGTCGGTATGCAATTTAAAGTTTTGAATATAATTTTTCTGTAGGTACTCTTGCAAGATACAGTTTAGAAAAAGCATATTTAATAAGATAACAATCAACGTTTGTCATAACCGAAGGCGTTTGTAACATAAAAAACAATAGTTTTCTAAGCAGGTCTTGTTGCAGGACACAGCACCCCCAAAATCGCATTCTCAACAATTTACGATCGAGAGTCGACGAAAGAGAGGCGAGTAGAAATGGAAGGTGTCAGAGGTAGCTGTCCAAAGATATCGGATGGGAAATGGAGAGGATAAAAAGGAAGCTGCGAAGAAACGGTGAACAGGAGTTGGAGAAAATAAGTTGGGCTGAGATGGGAGATCAAGGAACATCATCTAAGGGGTATAGGTAGCTATCGGAATTCGTAGTTCAAAGGCCGCCCTCAGAATCGGTAAGACCTCGAGAATAAGATAATACTGTCACGACCAGTGATAACGATCTACTAGTAAGAGGTTTTACAGCATCGATTAAAACTACGCATAATTCTCCTCGGTCCTGGCGTATTGTATACAATACACAGAATTTTGAATTTTTTCCCACTCAGAAACGCAAAATATTGGCAACGCCACTAGTTCAGCGCTTGCTGATAAGTAGCAGCATCATTAAGAACCTTGATTCACAGAGATATTAACTCTGCAAACATAGCTTACAATGCAAATCGTAAGTATGAAGAATTTTCCAAAAATAATGCTGTATATGTCTCGGGACTGAGGAGGTTAAAATTTCAGATCGTTAGAGCACATAATTATTTGGTATGAAAGAGGCCTAATACCAGACTTGGAATCTAGCAGTCACTAAATAATTAGGTGTGTCGCCAGGTTGCGTAGCAACATAGTTGATTTCCTCCCAAAAACTCGTGTCTCAATCTGCTACCAAGTTCTAACAGCACGATTCGCATGCTTCTTCTGTCATTCTCGTTCCTCAATTCACATGTGTAGTCGAAAAAATATATTTATACTCAAAGTTTCTAAAAACAATGGTAGCAAACCTACAGTGAAGTTCATTTTGGTTACATTTCAAGAGCATATTGTTGAAAACTCAACCCCTGCCACACATAATTACGCGGTAGGCAAGGTATCATGAAGATAAATCTTCTCAAAACATTATCACCTGAGACAAATGGAAGTTTAAACAAACAAAGAAAAGCTATTAGAAAGTAAAATTATGTGAGGCCAAACAGCAGAGAAAATAGACGCCGCTATGAAGAAAGTTTACAGAAAATTATGCAACGGAGGATTTTAGGGTAAGTCATGAAGCCTACCAATAAGTTTTCGGAGCACAAAAAGATAATAACAATGAACAGATATCAAAATAAGAAAGAATATGCTGGTTCATAAATAATATTTTCTTTGTTTTTAGTATTTTCTGTGGAGGTGCAACATTCCTTGTAGAGCTTCGCTCCAATAGACGAAACAAAAATATAAGACATTTCAGAGAACATATTGACTTTTTTAAATATGAGAATTTTTAATTTCGACGGTATTTTATTTCATTATAATGGTAACTCAGAAAGGGGCGACCTCACATAAGTAGAGGTCACATTATAACTGGAGAGTTGGCGTATACATTGTTACTAAATCAACATAATTTATACCGCCTTCCACACCCATGAGAACTAAATATTTAGAATTGAATGAGATAACGGTAAAATGCTACATTGTTTCAATGATACCATTCCCCTCAAGGTACAATTCTTTCACCGCTTAAATAAACTCCAATTCCGTCATAGCGGAATCGAACTGCTTTTCGCGCTAATCGCATGTGATGGAAGGAGCTCTTTAAGTTAAATGGAGTTCCATGTGTAATAACGAGCGGTAGGATACCTATCCAATCGTTTACTGAAGTGTTCGTCCGTCTTGGACGTCTGATTGTGAAGGAATATTTTATGCCTATTCACGCATATAAACCTCTACTCGCGATATTTCCACAGCAGACGTTGGCCCGCATTGACACTGGGAACGTGTGATCAGGTGGTTTCGCTATATTTTGTTAAATATCCTAGTTTCCCGAAATGCCTGTGTTCCATCTTCATTATACTCGCCGCTCCGAGAATAGACCCTGTCTTCCAACGCACGCAAGTTGACGCTGACGCACCCAGAGTCAAACTAAAAAACTCGATTTACTTGTCACGCTCAAGTTATTTCCTCAATAGCTTTACGTGTTCATAAAATCACAGGAGTTAAGAAGAGATATAGACATATTTTTTAAATATTTTCTCTCGGAACAGTAGGAGCCTTATATTTAGATTAGTACTATTAGAACTTTATTGTCTCATTATCATTATTCAAGATGAAAATTGTCTGTGGATGGAAACAGTCATAATACACCAGCCAAAGCCTCTAAATAACGCTTGGCTTCCAATGATTCACCTCAACACAATATCTACTTCATACATTGGCCTGAGTGCAATACGAGTGAGACAGCTTTTGGACGGTAGAAACACTGCTGGAAAGTAAACGGCCAGAGATGTTCTCCACAGAATTATATTTTTTTCTGTTCATCCGCCGTGGCCTCTGGTGCGTTTGCGTATCTCATTACAGTAAAATCATAAAAATTTCTTCAAAAAAGTAAGCAAGAACTACTTCCTTCTTTCATCCGAAACAGAATTGCAATTTCAAAGCAAGCGTACGCTTTTACGGTATTATCAGTTTAGAAGGAAAAATAACGGTATGAAAAAGCAATAAAACCACACTTCAAAAGAGATATATATGATAACTGTAATGCTAATGGTCGCATTGCGTTACAGGACCGTGAAGTCTAATCAGCCACAATAAAAATGCGCATATGTTAATTGCCAAATAATTATTCTCATATTATTATATAAAAGTGATAAAAAGTATTGTATGGATATTTTTAACGGTTGAAAAACGTCGCAACGAATGAAAATATTTAATGTTGAATTAGATCTGGCAATACGAAATGATGCTTCCTCTAAATATGTTGGACTTATTTGGAAAAGAAAGCTCATAATATGACGATACAGCGAAAAAATTAGGCTAGTTTATCGAACCAATGATAGAATTCAACACTTCTGAGAATCACTGTTGAATAAAATTCAATCCTTTATCACCATTGATGACTTGAAAACTGGACTACAATTAGTTCAAGATGAATACCGTCGATTTATAAAAATTGATTGGAAAAATATAACCAAATATATTAATATTCGTGACTAACTATATTTTATTGCTCGGAGAGACGGAAACACTTTTTTATCAATTCGAGAAGAGGAATTGGCATTCCTATCTATTCACCTGGAAGTAAAAACCGTAGCTTCATAAAATTTATGGTTCAGTCTAATACAATATAATCAGTATTTTCCCCGACTAAATCGTTCCATAAAATGATGATCCGCCAATTACTTTCATATCGAATTTAACTTACTTTAAGCTCCTTTACTGCTTCCAATTTTAATAGCCAATCCTGGACAGTTTACTTGGAATTCTTGCAGAAATAGTATCGCATGCAGACGCCTTGTAGTGACCCTCACTAGGGTAAATATGTACCTGAAAGAAGAAAAGCAACAGTGATGCATAAAAACTATTCTAACATGATTTCATCAACTGGCAAAAAATAAAATTCAGCAGCATAAAAATTGACAATGCTTTACATAGAAAGGGCTACATTTAAATTTGTTAAAAATGGTCATTTTATACATGGAAACGAGTAGATTTAACCTCAGTAAACTTTCACGAATCACTTTTACTTGGAGCAAAAATAGACTTATGCATTGAGTCTCCGCTTATCATATTCTGTGCCTAAAAATGCTGTCAAATTCATTTTGGCCAATTTTCTTCCAACTATCTAAGCTGAGAATAAATCTTAGAAAAGTAGGGCACATAAAACATTATGAAAAACGTGAGACCATAAAACTTACGTACGAATTTTCATATGCAGCGGTACAAATAAACCATAGTTCTGTATAAAAAGAAGACATTAATAACGCACTTGTATAGGAAGATCTTGAAAGTTTTTTTCAAGTTATTTTTTCGATTCTTACAAGGTCTTAGGCGAAAGGAACTTCCACGAAAAAATAGAGTTAAATAACAAAATAAAAAGTTTCTATCGAGCTTACACGGATTTACGACTTTGTTAAGGAAGTACAAGCCATCTGTTAATTTTCATCCGTCCCTTGAAGCGAAAATGGGATGCGGAAACTTCTTCAAGAGCAATACCAGCAAAAAAATACAAGAGTAAAATCGGTGGGAATCCACAGCTAGAAACACTTGCAATGAAAAGCCACAAATAAAATAAATTGTACAATTCAAACGTAACACACATTTGTACACATAAACACGGTGACAACGAATATGCATTAAATAATTAAAATGTTTTCAATTATTGATAACATTGCTAAAATGTGTGAAAAAATAGCTTGGCTGGAAACGGGAAATAGGGAAGCGTATAAGATAAGAAATGAGAGCATTTGTTTCATACAAATTTGGGGATGCTCTAGAAGAATATAATTATATGCACCTTAAGTAAATACATAAAAACTGAAGAGTTAGGTCAATGGAAATGCTGGAGATTATTTGGGAACGACGAAATGTTTAAACAAATTACCAAAGTAGAAGGATATTCTTTTTTATAGAGCAAAAAAAGGGTTCAGAGATAATGAACCCGGTGACTCTACGTCAAAAGGTAATAAAAGGCCTACCGCAATGGCGTTTCAACAAATAAAAGTTAGGTACTTTGATAGCTATTCATGAATTTTCCTCAACCATGCGATGACTTTGAATGCGTCTCCTTAAAAAAAATGTGTTGGTATAAATGTATCCTTTTTCCACCTTCATTTCTTCAAATATGTCAAATTCTTTCTTTCCCAAGTTCATCCATCAAATTAGTTGTCTTCTACACAATATAGTTACTACAAGGTTTACTTCCCATGAACAACAACGGAATTTATTTTATATGGTATAGAAAGGGTACCAGTCAGTTATCCACGCTCTTCACTAGCACGGCTGATGGGTTAGATCTTTGAAATAACTCGTAGATGATGTAAAGATGAAGATTTTGGGACTAATTAGCTCGATTTTCTGACATAAAACCGGTCAGTGCAGCTGAATGGGTTTCAACCGTTAATCAAGCTATTTATTTGACTATCTTTGGTGCTATGTTCCTCCAATTTCATTTACATGGCAAATAATTCATGTCGGGAAATAACAGACCTTGTTTTATTAATTAATATACGTTAGTTACTCCACAATTAACGTATGGACAGATTTATTTTGCATCCTCAGGGCTCTGTGACGCAGCTGTGCAAAATAACCTGTAATGTGGATTGCGGATTTTCATGACTCAATTTATGGGAGACACTTGGATTGGATTCTTTCGTAATGACATTTATCTCGATGAAACCAGCATCTGTGCCTTCAGTGCCACGGTTGTAGGTGTCCCTTTTTCAAAATAGAGAATACTTGAAGATGCCGAGTTCGTGATATTACGCAACTGTTTCTCTAGGTTTTATAATGCATTATTATGGGATGGGATAAGTAGCTCATACGCCCGCTTAAACTGGTTGAAATATAAACAACGTCGCTAGTATCACCTCACTTGCCTTACTTTAAAAATACTATCTTCTGGTAACACACCTTATCTGTTCTAAAGATTCACTTGGGGAAGAAATATCCACTCAATATCTACCAGAAATCACTATGTTGACATTCATATCCCCCAGCACAGAACTCCTTACTTCTGCTCGCTGCTCTATTAACTTACGTAAAGAGAGAAATAATGCATATAATCAATTTTGTTCTTTGCTAATCTTCGAACTGTGATCTCAAATTATGGTTATGAATGTAATAACATGTACCGAAAAAGGATGTTTTCAATATTCCCGATATGTGTATACACTGTGAAACTGAAAACCGGCGAATTAACATTTAATAAGATTGAAATGTATATTCTTGTAATTATTACTTCAATTCTTCTATTTTTCTTTATTTATTTTCCTACTCTTCTTACTTTTGTATTATCCATGTAAAATATCTCATGGGCTAGAAAGGCCCACGATAATAAATGAATTGAATTTAATTATAATCAAGATCAATAATCTAAAGACAAGATAAATATTATTAAAACAATAGGTCGAGAAAAACATGACTTATGAAGTTAAAAACTTACACTTCCTCGCCTTAACTTTCCTTCGTTTTCATCTCTCCACCACTTTTATCGGATTACCTCTTTCCGTTCATATATCAAACTGATAAAACCTAAATATTAGCCGTCAACCATAAAATTGTTGATGAATAAAACATGAATTAGGTCAACAGCTATCAATAAATCTAGCCTAAAATATATTTGATCTGAATTCACCGAGGTTCTTATAAGGATAATAAGTCACGCGGCCACTGGGACTTGTCATTTTCACATAAGGTAAATAGTTTCTATATAAGTTCGGTCTTTACTAACTAGTGATGTCAAATTCAAAGCCAAGATGTCAACGTCCCTTTTCCAGTGCATCGTCATTATATGGCTTTCTTAAGTGTTTCACAGCTGGCTTTAAATATTAAATAATACGAATACCAATGAATGGCCTGAAGAGTTGTTAGACGGAAGGAACTTAGAACAACAAAAATTTAATAAAATTTGTGTATAAACTAAGAACCTGGTTTAGGCGTGTGCTAAGAAGACCGCAAACACAAACACTAAGGATGTATGACATCATCCCTGGCTTCAGGGAATTGTTACTTTGCAACACAAATAAAAACTATACTTCGCAAATTCCACATTAAATTCCACATTCGTTATCACGACCAGTTACGTAATAGCATTACATTTTTAGGTGAAGAGAGTTGAACCTGAATATGAAACCAGTCGAAAGATTAAACTTTCTGTGGAATTTGCGAAGTATGTTAGTTTTGGGACGAACACAAAGATAGTGGACGGAAAAATAAAAAGCAACGAAGAGAGGAAGACCCTAAAGGCAATGGATGCAAAGTATTGAGGAAGATCTGAGACGTATGGTAGTGCGTGGTTAGAAAATAAAGGTTTCCCAGAAGAGCATATTGATGGATATAGTATAAGTAGCCTCGGCAAACCCAGTGGGGTTGATATTGAACCTCTCGAGATAACTTCGATCAGCAAACTAAGGGGTCATGTAGTATAATCACAAAGGGTTCAAAAATATTGCATATTTTATTCACGTAGTATTATTAACGCGTTTAAAAAAAGTCATGTAGTCTTCCAGAACGGTTCTTTCCTGGACATTGTTGATGGAGCTGAGTATCTCGATTAAACATGAATTTAGTCAAATTTTCACCCGCTTAGCTACCCATCCGAGTGGTTAGAACGCACCAAAATCTCAACCTGTGCGTTACTGTACCACGAGACTCCGATGTCACGTGTTCGGAATTATCTCGAATGGTTCAAACACATCTACTTGCATCAACGCTTTGACGAACTTCCAAACATTACATTGACGAATGATGTGGTACGAAGTCATTCATTTGGGTGCATATACACCAAGGGTCTATCACACCTGGCCGGCAATTGGGATATCCGGGTTCGGATCCCGGTCAAGTCAAATGATTTTTTCATGGCGAATTTCAACCCTTGATGTATATGTATCCGAGAGAGTGACTTCGTACCCCATAATTTGTCAATGTAATGATTGGAAATTCGTCAATTTTCGTCGTTATATGAACCACAGTATTGGGTTTATCCACCGCGACAGTACCGTTGTAAGCACGACTATAGTCTCATGAGCTACAATGTAGACTTGAGGAGTGAACACCTAGTTCGCATAAGCCTCCCTCGAAATTCGCGTTGATTGAAGACGGATTGGTGGAGTAACTAACACACTAACTAACTAACTTACAAACACACCTGACCGGCAATTGGTAGATCCTGGATTTTTTATGGCTAATTTCAACCCTTGGTGTCAACGCATTGAACTAAGAAGATGAAAAAAAACTTCCTCCGTGACGTAGTATTCTGCTCATCCGCCGGCCAAGAGCTGTTGCGAGAGCTGCAACTAAAGGTCGCGTGACAGTTTCGGTGAAAATCTTAAGAGCAGCAGTAAATTCTCATGGAGTTCCATGAGATTTTGTTGGCTGAAACACGTCCCGACTAAACATATACTTTGGAGGGACTCTTCCGTCACCCTTTATCGCGGTTCGCTCTTTTCTATCGACGCTCATGCCTCAAAATTGATGTCACCGAGTCCCTCTTCCCACAACTCCACGCTCGTAACACTAAACCACCCTCCTCTCCAACTTCCAACACTCTCGCTTACCCGCCATTACCACGATTCAGACCTCGCAAATAACGTTTCAAGCGGCCCTTTAACCGAGCGGAAAGAAACCACAAAAATAAATGAAGGTCGGAATGGTTCTAGTTTGACGTCGATGCTTTCGTAATGCGTGAATGGTTTCGATCGGTAGCGATGGCAGTAGACACAGTTTTCTGAGGGCTAATCTGAGCGATATTCTAACACCAGTATCGCATGACGACATTAATTGCGTAGGTATAGCAAACAACGTAGTATATACCGCAAAAAAATGTGCATCACCAAATGCTTGAAACGGCAAAACAACACAGTGAAATAATGAATTACTTAGTTTTCCACAACAGATTATAAGTAATAAGTAAGACAAATAAGAAATTCATCATTTCATTACGAAGGAATTCCACTAAGTTACTGCCAATACCATTGACTATTAAATGAAATAATTTTCCAACAGATATGATGAACAATTAGATGAGCCATAAAAAAAGTACAGCAAGAAAATATTTATAGTTTGTTATGATAAATACAATATAGTTATAATGCTCTTGGTCACGCATCTGAGTGTTCACAAGAGAAATCGAACTTGAAATTACAGTTCACTCAAGCCGATAACAGTAAAAAATCAAAATTTATCGAAACAAATTCGCCTCTCCGTTTCCTCCCTTAATTAACCCCTCTCTCAAATTTCCATTTAAATATCCTCCCGGCCAAACACCCTTACGGTGGCTTGCAGGGTAAACTATAGATATAGATTATAACATCTAACGACCAAACATGTGTGGCCCCTCGCAGTCCATAGAGCAGCGTTAAAAATATTGCTTTTAGATCTCTACTTCACATTTCAGTTGTTCCTATAAGCATTCTACCGGTAAAAGGTAGGTTTGGTCGAAAGTTAGAGAAAATCCTCCCGGTTCTCTGTACTTTTGAAGTCCTATCTATCTCTAGTATTTCATTGTTCGTCTCTGCATACTATCTACCATTATTCTCCATCCCATCAATAAAACCTATTCTCTTTCTTCTCCTTCCCCGCTTGCCCAATATCCTTCCCTTTATCACAGTCTTGAGTAAACATCACCCATTATTACTTCCTCCAGCCACTTACTCGGCCTGTCCCGGATTTTATTCAGAAGTTCGCATTGTGGTGTAGAGGCCTAAAAAGTTCGGCAGAACATTGAAAGAATTGCATGATTCTGATGACAAGCTGATTTGCGTCGTTGTTCGTCGGTCGAATATTTCGTCACATTATTGTAGAAAATTAATCATATGGCTAAATTTGGGGAGTGACAAGAATGACATGATAATTCTAGAATCCCATTGTACACACTGTTCAATCGTTAATTTACGGTTGACACATAAAAATGACCGGCAAATATAAAGTCACTAATTTGCAACATGGATTCTACATAAGCGATCATCATTGGTCGTTCAATCCTAATATTACTTGACTTGAGCCCTACACCCCTCACTATCTGAGGCTAGTACCCTTACTTCATTTTATCTCTTCCTATGTACTTAAAAGAAGCAATAGTATTTCACAATGAAGTAATTTATAATATTACTGAGTGATATGATACAGTATCCTTCACCAAAACTTAACATGTTTTTCGTGTCATGAGGCGACTCATTCATCAAGCAATGCGCCATTGTCGCACACTCAAATGTCGCACCTTGATGAATGTCGAAAATTGCTTGATGAAGCAGGGCGGTACGCGTTGACTTTGATCAGAGGCTCAATACCGCAATGCGATACTTCGCCAAAGTCATTTATCGCGATCGATACTCCGAAATGTCGAACAGGTCTACTGAAAAGGTTATGACTAAACCTGTAGGGAGATAACGGAAATGAAGACCCAGGCCGCGAAAAAGTGGCGCTTCAGGAGAAGGAGGCGTTTGAAGACGAAATGGAAAATGATTGGAACAAATGGTGCAGGCGAGAGAAACGAGGTGGCAAGGAGAGATAGCAGTGAGGGCCAAGTACGACTGAGGGTTAGACGACAAGGCTCCATCGTAGAAAAATACCTACTTGCAAGTTATTTCTTTTGTATCCATTCTCTTTTATTTTCGAAAAATGCGCATTTTCTCTGAAATATTTAGCATAACGCGTAGATTCCAAACCATTTTTTCGACGTACTTGAATTTCTTACTTATTCTGTGTTACTCTGTAATTACAATGAACAAAATTACAATGTAATTACAATGATGTAACTTAGGGCATAGCAGCAAAATCTAACGAACACTCAAAAATGCCATACGTGTTGCCTAAATAAAAATATGTTGTTACTTTGTGGTTCGTGTGTTGCCTAGCAACCTGGGGTGAACCAATTTTTTCTTAAACCATTACTTAACTTGAAATATCGGCCAATTACAAATTTTAGAGCCTTTTAACATTTACATTTTAAAATTTTATATCTTTCAGGAGAATATCACTCAATAGTTTACATTTTCACCACATTAATAAGAAAACATTTCTCACACGTAAAAATTGCGAGCTTGGCACAACTGTGACACGAGTTGCCGGGGATTGATTGACTCCACATTTCGTTCGCATTACGTGTACATCCAAAGAAATGCTTATCTTTGAGACCTACTAATATATAAATATTGAAGTTTTAGCCCACCCTAACGTAAAACTGCATGGCCCGCTGGTATTTCTTAAGCTCCCCAGTCACGTCACAGCGTCAGTCTACCTGATATCTAAGACCGACTGAATAACCATCATTGCGCTCTGTGTACCTGCTGTCAACGGGAGGCTGGTCTCCTTAGACTGAGTCTACTGTGTGGAAGCACCCTAAAGGGAATGGAATATTTCAGGCGACTGAAAAGGGAACTGGTTGAAAGAAAGAGAGAGAATGGAGCCAAGAAGCCGTGAAGACAAGGTTCTTTCTGCGGCCGGCGGACGCAGTGAGTAAAAAATCCCGTGGGAGCATTTTGGTATCCCACTAGAACTCGACGGCCGTTCGTTCCCCTCCTTATGAGGATGGAAGGAATACTCACGAATGGCAACGGGAGATGAGATGGGGGAGCTCTGGCAAGGCCAAAAAAAAGCGGAAACTCAAGAAAAAAGATTCAAAGTGCTGAAACTCACTTTTTATACGGCCGCACGAAGTGCAGACCTTTTCTAGGGAGACCTCTGGGTAAAAGCTCGTAAGCACGGACGATGGAGTGTTAAACACACGAAGCAGTATGATACACATAGCTAAAAACTGTGACGAAAAACGGAGTGTGACACAACTGATGCGTTTTTGATGAGGGCTATACGGGCAGCGACGTTAACACATTTACGGGGCACACTCATTATTTCACAAAGCTTACTTGTACGTGTGGTTCATATTCTTAAACGAACAATACCAAAATGTATTCGAAAAGCAACTTCTTTAGTGACAATACTCGAAGATGCTACCCGTTGAATTTCAACTGGGAGAGGAGAAATGTTTTTGTTTATTTTCACGAGAACTTTCCCTTTGTTATGCACATATACATTTACGAAAAATATCATTTAAAATACTAAATTTAAATAATTAGAAAAAGAAAATTACATTATTACACAAAATATACAATCAACAATACACGTACGTTCAAACATAAAAAGTTTCTAAGATAATATGGAAGAAACAACTGAGCTAATTCACGGCCGATTTTTTTTTCGGGAACGGAATGAATTTCCCATACATTTAAGCAATCTCTAGTTTCCCTCCCTCTAGCGGTCACCTTCTTAAGCGGCCATTGTCTTACGGGTCCGGTAGTGGCCACTAAATAAAGGTTTCGCTGTCATTTCTTCTAGTCTATCAAAGCTACGCATCATACAAATAATAGGACGATAATTTGAATTATTTCTACGCCAAAATGTAACTTAGAGCATTGTATTGTTCCTTGTTGAGGCGAACAGACAATGTACAGTTAAAGTAATGGTAGAGAGTCATAAAAGTCATAACACAGCTACATAAAAGTCATATAAAAGTATTTATCGTATGATTAAAAGAATTCCTTTTAAGACATTGTTTCATTTCATACGTAGCCATCATTTATCACTCATGAAGATGCCAGCATGAAAATACCCCAATTTAAATCTCGCAGCAATGTCGCCGAGAATGTAAAAAGTAGAGGTAGCAAACGTTATTGCTTCAGTGTATAGTTAACGTAGTAAAATTAAGGTGACACACGTGACGTCACACAGTGTAATCCATTGAAGCGTATCCTCACTGTAGCCATAAGACAGCGGGAAAAACTGAAAGAAATCTCATACGATTGAAAAACTGTGATTTTCATTATGTTCTCTGCATTATGCACTGCTGTCCTTTTTCAAAGTTACGGATCACTCTTCAGCTTATAACTGCCCACATAAAAAGAGAAGAACGTCGGCAAGCCATGGTTGATCGCTAATCACTACTTCTCCGTCAGTTTTTCTTTGTCATAAATTAAGTCTTTCGTTGAAAAATTCAAATTGGCATCAATTACGGTATAAAAATATTTTTTTATGGTAAATATACCATTTAAATGTTGGGTGTCAAAATATTATTGGCAGCCCATCCAAGCCTCGTTTAGGCGTTGCTCTGGGAACTTCTTTCCCGCTATACGTTTTTGTTACGTGCAAGGTCAAAATGCAACGTCATGTAATTACGATAGACCATTGAGACGCCATTCTGGCTCAGAAAACAAGATCACTTTTCTAAAATGCGTGGAAGACTAAAGTATTAGATTTTGATAAGGAGAATGGGGAGAACAATTGTATAATGAGGGCGAATGGTGAAGTAATTGAACAAGTGGATGATTTTGTGCGCTTAGGTAAGATGTTTGCGAAAGATGGATGGATAGATTAGGAATAGAGAGACGTGCAAATGCTGGAAGGAAATTGGTAGGTAGCATGTGGAGCATATCAAGCAATGAGTGCCTGTCTAAGGAAGCGAAAATCGCTGCGTACAAAAGTGTACTTCTCCCCCACTTTGTTGAATGGTAGTGAAACATGGGCAAGTCAGGATAGATATAAGAGTAGACTAAACGCCATAGGTATGAGTTATCTGAGGAGTGTTTGCAGCAAAATTAGGATGGATAGGAATAGGATACCAGGAATGAGTGGGTCATGAATGAATGTAGGTTATATGCTCCAGTACTGGACGTGTACGAAAGGAGTGTGCCTAGTTGGTTTGACCATGTTAAGAGAATGGATGAGAGTCGAATAACAAAACAGATATATGAGAGTGAAATGAATGGTGCGAGAGGTGGAGGTATGTGAGAAACATGAGGTTGATTATGGTTGAGGAAATTCTTAGGAGGAGGAATATTAGAAGTCTTACAAACAGGAGGGCGTGCATGAAGAAGTGTATAGGGGTAAATGAGGAAAAAGAGGTTTGCAAGGATAGGTCAGTATGGAGGAAATTATTGATGCAGAGTTAGATGCACAAATATGTATTTATGAGTGAAACTTTGTGACTGTGCCTACCGCGGAATGGAACGGCGTGATTGGTATGTATGTAGATTTTATGCTGCGCCTGAAATGTACGCAACACACAACCCTCCATTTTCTTTCCGACGCGCTCCGTGGCGCAACGATTCGCCATTTTTTCGACTGGAAATGATACCGGAGCGAGGATCTAGCTCCATTTTATCACCGCTCGAATGCAAAGGACCTCCGTTCGTAATATGCGAAAGCAGCCTTAGGCGAAAGACCAGACAGAATATTTTACTCTTGGGTCCTTCGCTAGAAGACAAATAGGTTTTTCAATGAGGGACAGCTTCTCACCAAACACAGCAATGCAATAGTAGGGCAACCATTTAAGTAAGGATTGCTGTCCTATGCGTAAATGGATATTAAATGCAGCTCTAGCGAAACGCGGTGGCAGATGTTTCACAGAAAACCCTATTTATTGGATTGGATTTTGGGGAGGCGACCGATAGCTAAGTGAATTTGCGCCATAAGGGACAAAGAAGGAAGGGTGGATAGAAACCCGGCCTTGACATTAGCCTGAACTTAACGAAAGGCGCCACGGGGAACACGGTTTTAAATCTCATATGACAGACTGAGCACTGTACTTAAGTGTCCAGATGACACTGAAGTAGGGATCGAGTTTCCTCTGAAAAACATCCTCCACTGCAGGGATTTGAACCCTGACCGCCCGTATGGTGAGTCAGTACTGTAGACACCACACCAATCCGTACCCCAACACTTTTTAGAGGAAGAATCTATTGTTCACTGTTGTTAGCATGATGAATGGATAATCTCTCACAATAAATTCTTTAAGAGCATTAAAGTTCGCCCTCTTTTTCCTCTAATGGCTGACAAAGAACCACATATAGAACACATTCAACAATTGTTGGTGAGACAAATGGTAAACAAACCATTAACTAACAAAATGACTGATTATGCTGAACTTATTGTAAATTGTTAAGTCCAACATTCCCTAGGTTTAGGGGATTAAAGAAGTCTTCACATTAGACTAACACGGCTTTCAAGCTCAAAAATATTTGTTTATAACTAGAAAATGATCAATGAGTTATTAGAATCAACACAAGTTCTTTCTGTTTCCATTGATTCAGTGTTTTCAACTGGACTTATTCCATAACTTGAGAAAATTAACAACAAATTTTTTCAGCATTGTTTGATCATAGAAATTGTCGTGTGACGAGCTGCTGACTAACTCCCGCCCAAATTCATTAAGAACGATTACTTTGGCAGTGTTTCCCGCGGTGAACAATCCACCATCCTGCGCCGTTTCCTAATATCTTCCACAAATATGTACCCCGGCATGATGTAAAGCTATGCCAGGAAGTTTGGCTACATTTGAACAGAGACGTAAGACTTCTCTCTAATGAGGACCAGATAATAAAATATCTTTCGTTCTTCCAGAAAGACGTGTCTTTCTTGACGCAGCTTGTCTTTGCGGCATTCCATAAATAGTTGGAATAAAATTTGCCTCTCTTGCGGGCATTCATTTTACGTATCGTAACACAAATGGCCTTTTTTATTCAGAGTATGATGTAATTTAATGTGCTTTCATGGGTTTGAAAATTTCTGTCCTAGCAATGTGTAAGTTAATATCTTAGACAAAATGAGATTAACTTAGTGAGATCCAAAAATTATTTTTACGAAAAGTCTAGTTTAATAAAATTTTGACCTAAAGTAGGCTAGTTTTACCTCATATAATATAAGTTAAAAGTATCTAAGATATTTTGAATATATCGTCATAAATCAATCAAAAGCAGTAGAAACAAAACTATTTTAATAGATATCTTTTGTCTCCTGAGTATAATGAGAGATATTTATGTCACATACTTTTCCAATGAATTTAGATAGAGGTAGATCAAAGAGAAAGTATAGATGAAGGAAATTAATCACAAATGTACGGGCTTAACTGTTGTTTGCGATATATCCAAAGAGCATTGATTAAAAATTGATCGCATTACATCGTTTCCTGGGAGTCAAAAGAGACAATGACGACGTGTAATCAGATTTACTGGTAGTTATGTTTTTGTTCATGACAACATAAGTATTAATTAATCACTGCTTGGGGAGTGGTGAAAAAGATAATATTTCAAAAACGTACCTTGAAAGTATTATACATCATTGTCCCAAAGTCTACTACTTTCTGTTTCGGCGGAAAAGCGTAAGTTAATGTCCAAAATATACAAGTATTGATCTTCTTTGAGATATTGGGTCTGCTCCTTTAAAATAGTTTACGTATATTTATATGGAGTCCTCTTTGTGATTAATCCAGCCGATGTATTCCCAATTTATAAAGTGCATGGAGCTCGCTGAAGTTCAATTGTATTAAAAAAAACAACTACCTATATAATCTCAAAAGTTTTGCATATCTCTTATTCTCCTCCCAACACTTCTAAAACTCTACCGTAGAGCCTACGGATAGGTAATCCGCTGCCTCCCGTACCTAAAATTTCAAAACCAAAATAGACTAAAAAAACTCACCCGCCCACGCAATCTCCGATTTAAAAATAAAATTCGAATCGAACAAAAGACGGGTGGATTTTAACTTCGACCGGGAACTTTAGAACAAAGTCGGAAATGATATGCAAGGGGTCAATCAGATGCACCACTCCAGTAGGGATGAGCAAAAAGGAAGGGACAGGTGGGCGAAGATCGAAAGCAGGGGAAGGAGGCGGGGGAACAAAGAGAGTCAAATAGAGTTTGGTGGACCCAGAAACAACGCTGGAATATGGGAAGTCTGCGGGAGAAGGTGTCGCAACGTTGAGGATGCTTCACTGAAAACTGAGTCTAACTCACAGTTTTTTGCATTCGCGAAACTCATTTAAAAACATCTCCTTTATCTAATAACACCAAAATATCCTACTTTGCGCACTTTCTTCAAGAAATTTAATAAATACACACAAATCACATTTCGTTCCGGGTTAGGTACTATCGAAGATCTCACCTTAATATCTGTTAGGCCTAAAAGAATATCTTCCATGACACCCTCTCCACGCATACATCATTTGCTTCCATCATATTTATGCAGTTTCATACTCACATAAATACGTAAATACGTATTAAGTAATCATCTTATCCAGAATATAATTATATCCTAGAAGAAACATGCGGAGTAAATAAAAAAAGTGATAATTGGATAAGGAAATTTCTCAGTGTTCGAAAACAAAAAGTAGTTACTGATGGTTTTAGCTCTGATATCGTTGGAGGCACATCCGGTGTTCCTCGAGGAAGCGTGATCGGCCCTCTTTTATTCATTATTTATATTAATTTCCTAAGTTATAGAGTTAGCAGCAAATTAAGATTATTTGCGCACGATAAAGTTATGTACCGTGACATAAGCGAAGATGTGCACTTAGAAGTTCTATCATCGGACTTCAACTACGTTCATTCATAGTGCCAGGAGTGGAGTTTAGAATTAAATATCAGTAAATGCACCACAGTTCAATTTAACATGGATTAAGTTGGGAGCCCCTAGAGACTGGGAGGCTACACACTAGGCTTAGCTTGCTTGAGAAATTCAGAACTGGTGTGTATCATTGCGACAAAGAAAATATTACCATGACACCTCACAACATCTCTAGGTCTGGCAGAAGTGATAAAATGGGATCAGGTTGGTGTGGTGGCTAGAGTACTGGCTAACCATACGAACAGGCAAGGTTCGAATCCCTGCAGAGGAGGATTTTTTTCAGAAGAAACCCGATCCCTACTTGAGTGTCCTGTGGAGGGCGCTTAAGTGCGGCACTCCGTCAGTCGGATGAGACGTTATACCGTGATCCGCTTTCGTTAAGAGCAGGCTCATGCCGACGCCGGGTTTCTATTCACCCTTCCTCCCTTACCTATCCCTATGCGGCAAATAACCTTAGCCATCGGCTGCATCCCCAAATATCCAATCAGCAGAGATAAATAGAAGAGAAATAAGAGAGATAGTTCGCCGAATAGATAAGTACAAAAACTCGTTCTTTCCGCGCACATTAAACGTCCGCAATAAAAACTGAGCTCCACTAAATATACTCCCATTATACACGTCACCATTTCGCCTCCCAAAACCTTATCTCTTACATCTTTACACGGCTGGTGTCCAAACACCCCCTGCCACATGCCCATGCGGCGGCTAGCAGGGTATTATGTAGATGTAAGTGCTATTAAGCTGAGCGTTAAAATACCATAAAATTGTCTAGAAACCAAATCGGTAACACGCACTTTTTTCTTTCCTTCAAGGCATGTTGCCAATAAATAAACGTACAAAAAAGTCTCACGCAA
This sequence comes from Ceriagrion tenellum, assembly GCA_963169105.1. Classification (NCBI taxonomy): domain Eukaryota; kingdom Metazoa; phylum Arthropoda; class Insecta; order Odonata; family Coenagrionidae; genus Ceriagrion; species Ceriagrion tenellum. The sequence continues at coordinate 54,111,342 of OY720644.1, forward strand.
ATTTTACTTGTATACAGATTTGCGTGAAAAAAATTACTACAATGCGCTAAAAGAGCTTCAACCTTCTCAAGGATCCTCCACAATATTTACCATTGACCTTCCTGTACTTTTTTTTCCTCTCACGCCATTCACCCCTCTATCAACATCTATTTCGTCATATGCATCATTTCCATTCTCTTTGCTAAACCAAAGAAGAACGACTGTCACATCACTGTAGAATACATCCCACATTTTTCAATGAACCATTCATTTCCAGCCCTATATTTCTTCATTTACACTTTCTACTTCTCAGTTAGCTCATTTCCAATGACTTTAGCTCGCTCTTGTGCTAATATCATGGTATAGACAGTTTTTGCTGCCATAAAAATAACGTCAAAAGGCGAACACTTCTATGGAATGAAGTTTCCGCTTCCATTGACAAACACTCCGATAATGTAATACTCTATTGGCATCCTCGAACCTGAGCTTGATAAAGTATCTAATGAAATGGTCTGAAGGGAGTTCCCTCCGAGAAAGTACATAATGTGAATTTTTCGTTAATTCTGTATACTCAAAGAAAAATACGCCTTTAATTAGAAGTGAACTACAAAATAGTACTTTTCCGTGCTATTTTTCTCGCAAATTACATGCGAAATATCAGGGTGTTCGATGGGTGAAGGGAGAAACAGAGAAAAAAACAGAATTTCTCCATCTAATATAAATCCCATTTTCATGGAAAAGTCTTTTTAAAACTTTCAGTGTGGCATAACGTGAATTCCCGTCATGCCACATGCCCCCCTACTGAAAGCTGGAACACTCACGGTACCCATGACGTGATAACACGTCATCAGAACCAGCGTGAAAATACCATGACGTGATATCGCGTCATGCCGCACTTAAAGGTTTAACAATATGATTGTTATTACGATTGTTAGGCATCAGTTTGATGACGTAGTGCCCTCTCCATATATCTCAACGGGAACTACAAAGCATATGACCGCTTAGCTGGAAAGAGGAAGCAGCAACCCTATCTCTGAGTTGATGTCTGCTTAATCATTTTCGATTGAGGTCAACACTTTCAGTTCACAAGAGAAGACTCGAGCTCTTTCAGGTTTTTTCTAGTATCGAATGGATAAGCCAGCAAGGGAAGAGTGACCGGGTGATGTAACGAAAGGAGACTACAATAAGGAAAGAACAAGGGTTTGCGGCTAAGAAAAGCCTAGGGCGAAGAGGTCTAGTCAAGATAGGGAGAAGAGAGCCGGCGGCGGCCACGACTGAAAAACAACGGCCCATCCCACAGCCGCCCCTGACCGCATCCGAGCCACTGATGAGGGCCGGGCCTCTCCGATCTGCCCCAGTGAATCCCCACGCTCGAGTGTTATCACTAGCTTCAGTGTCGCAACCCAAATTGAGCCTCATCCTCCGACGCCCTTTCCCTTCGAACGTGTTTGGCTTCGTTGATTGGTCCGTCCTTCTAATTCACTTTTCTCCCGGCCCTTTCCCCCCGACAAACGGCGCGTTGAAGGGGGATGAGGGGGTCGGGGTGGAGAGTCATAAAGTCGTTTGCGCTCCATTCGAGTACACTACAAAAATTTTGTCACGGCCTGGTAGAACATGCGCTGCGTCGCGCCTTGTTTTGGTTAAAAAGAGCTCAAAAACGAAAAAAAACATTTGAGTTGGTCGATAACCTCGCCATCTAGAAATGTATTGAATTAATACGATGGCAGATTTAATTTTCCAGCATTCCTCGGAAACCAGTAACGTGTGAATCAAAACGGTGATTCATATTCTACAATAATTTAATTTTTTTCTGGTTCTTTTCGCGCTGCAGCATATTGGTGGACAAGCGTTTTCCAGTCGGTATCATTAGGTCCGAATGCCTAATGATGCGCATTAAAATGGCGTCGAAACGGTCGGATGTTCGCTAATATGCTGCAACGCTGATAGAATTTGAAAAATTCTTAATTATAGAAAAACCGCGGAATATTTAGTAACAAGTAATATTTCGATGTCAGCACGTAGAAAGTAGGCACATTTTGCTTCCAAATCACGCGTGTTATTTTTATTTCTCTCGGAAAACGTTCATCAAATGTTTATTTTTGTGAGTGTATTTCTATCTTTCGTCATAAATTCTTCCAACGCAAGCAACTTAGAAAGATATTATCCAATTAATTCAACGATGTGATGAATTTAATTAAGAGCCATTTTCTCCGCGTCAATATTTGGACGGACGTATCACTAAATTTTAATGTATATTTTTATTTCAAGAAATATTTATATGGAAAGGTGCAGGGGTAAAATGAACCACGTATGCAGGCTGAATGCTAATGATAGAATATATTGATGACCTACCGGAATCTTCTCAATGAGTATCGGAAACGAGGATGTGACGGACACAGTTATCCTAAAATGATTCGAAATTTTGTGATACAATCCTCAAAAGTAAATTTTAAGAGCACTTCCATGAGCATAAAAGTTGTGAAATTTTCAATATGAAATAAAATTATGCCATTGAGCAGAAGGATGAATACATCTCCTGACTCCCAATTGGCTGAAGCAATGAGTTCAATCTTATAAGTTACAGTATCAGACTTAACTTTGTGGATACGCTACACATGAGTAAATTTCTCATATCGTACATTCCACACTGTTTTATTTTCCCTCCTAACGAACCAAAGGCTTCTTTCCCCCTTCCTCTCAATTTCACATATCCACCCACCTCCCGGTGTGAATATATAAGGACACTGAATTATGGGATATCTACCTTGAAAATGATATTACATTTCGAACCTATGGTTTGTTAATTTATGGTTATAAATATATTGAAATACTTTGTAATTTCCGTATTAATTTTATTTTAACTGTTAAAATAAAATTCATGTGGAAATTACAAAGTGTTTCAATATATTTATAACCATGAAGTTATTCCACAAAGTTAAGCCTCAAACCATCACTTGTAAATTGATGTTCATTACACTTTCATTTCAACCTTATTTAAGACTTACATGAATGGCCTGTATGAAGTGCTTCTCCGTTAAGTATATTCAGATGGTCCCCACTTTTTATAACGTCGCTCCAAAGTCTGATGAATCACCACGTCATGCATTTATAATTCATTTGCGCTTGAGATGAAAATACAAATTACCTTTTTCATTTGACTTTTTCGCGTGTCGTGAGTGTTAAGGGAGAATAACACGATTTCATTCTTCCTTTCCATGATATGCTTAAAAGGAAAATTTTAAAACATATAACTGCATCTATAGTTCCAGACCAACCAGGCGCCATTAGTCCTAAGCTGAAAGCTCTTCGGCTCAACACTCAAGGACTCTTGATACATTTCAGTCGTAATTTTAGAAGCGGCAACCGTAAATTAACTACTGGCGAAAAAAATCACACTGTTTAACTTGAGCTCAGCCATGTAAGAGCGTTCCCAAGGGGTTCATGAAGTTTACTGCAATTTTAAGATGCCGTTGCGAGGTAAGAACTTTAACGCATAGACGAGGTAAGAACTTTAACGCATTTAACGCATAGAATTACAGTATATCTAACAATTTCACACGAGTATTCTTGAATTTCCAGAACGATGATATTATTATGAATTCCAGAAAAGTAATACATGGAAGTATGAAAAACATATGAATATGGAAACACACCTAATTTGAGCAAAACAATTGTTGACAGTTTTGTAGATGTTACTAAATCAACTTCGATTCATGTTGTATAATGAGACTCATTTATGGATATTTAATATTTCAATAGAAATATACTATTATAACAGAAACAACAATTGCTATTTTCCACGGGATGCTTCCACTGTTATAATATTACGAACCTCCGCGATATCTCGCCTGAATCTGTTGAAATCATTCAGAAATATTCGAAATGATCACTTTTACGAAACAGTGATGTATTCTCATTATTTCGAGTTTATTCAATGAAAATAATCTTGCAGTTTACTCGGGTTTCGGTCGGAACGAGATGGAGAGTTCGATTCGGTGGGAAACGCGAGTAACTTTCAACATCACAATGCGCCGGGAAAGCCTTAGATCTTTCTTCACATTGAATTTAAAAGAAATCACTTTTACATTGATATACTCGGCTTCAACTAAGTGAAAATTCCTCTACAGTATTCGTATCCATATTGAAAATAACTATTGTACTTTTCCACAATTACTAATTGTAATCGTACAACACGTTTCCCCCAAATTTTACACGTTTCACCAAAATGCTTAAGGATGGATCCTTTAGAATACTTTGATGGAAATTATCAGACAGTCAAGCAACCTTTGCAACAAGCTGCATTTTCCGCACCCCTCCACACTCCTTTCAGGAAAAATTTCCCTTCTCACAAAACCCTAATCTATTTCCCCCTGCCCTCCTTCCCAAAAATTAGTTTGTTCTCCTTCTAAGCGTAAGGTTACAATCGTAACATTCAATAAATAAAAGGTAAAGAATAGTACCCGAAGATGCAGCGAGCAGCAGCAGAAGATTTACGATTACAATAAATAACCGTGGAAAAGTATATACAATATTTATTTTCAATATGGTTTCGAATGTAAAATACTTCTGCGAAGTGATGTCTGAAGGTGTAAAGTTTATTCTCTATAATAAATATGAGCAACACGGCATAATTTTTCCAGATGTCCTATATAGATAGTTTAATGCAAATTCATCGTCATATTTAGGTACGTTAGCTAAGCGTTGAGACACGTAGTACAAAATAAAATATTCGGTGAGATTAATACATGTTTTATACATATTGAAGTTACCATTTTTTTTACTAGTCTTTGTTCGGCGTAAACCGACATGTTTCCTCGTCCCTTCCGTATGTGCATGCCACCCATTTACCAACATCCTCACCATTCTCCCATCCAACCTTCCTTTAACTTAACGCTGAGCGCTCACCTAATCAGATTTTTTTGTTCCCTTTCCACTCTTCTGCCATTCAGCCTTTCTCCCATGCCTCCTCTCAGGCATCTTTCCTTCGGTCCCATTTGACCCCACACGTCCGTAGGCCTCATTCAACCGTCTGCTAGCCATTCATCCGCCAACCCTTCAGAATTTCCCAGATCGCAATCTTTTTATCGCTGTTCCATTTCCCTTCAATCCGAATGAAGCGAATGGCACTCGATAAAAAGACTCCGTGACCTAAGTTGTTTTTTTCAGTTAATATAGCTACTCGCTAAAACCATCAGTGCTCTCCACATCACCACGCGCTATTGCCGTGAAATTTGTAGAGACGATGTTAACAGTAATTTAACAAACGCGAAAAGTTTTATTGATCATCGACACATGAAACGGTATTTGCAGGGTCACTCATATGAGAATTTTTTATTATCGTATATTACATCTAAAATTGACGATTTGATTTGAAGAAATATTAAACATATTCGTGCGTATAAGATGGAAATGACGAGTTTTTTTCATGTTTCATGATTTTCCTAAATCTTGAAAATCTGCCAGGTTATAAGCGCTAGACAGAGTTTTTTAGCATGCATTCTACCATCTGAATTTGCCTCAATATTTGGTTGCTTTAGAGACCGCGGAAAAATTATAGCCGAAGTATTCAATGGTCCATGTAGATACTTGTCCGCAGTGATAAATTCCTAAAGAACCCAACGACTATCATGAGAATTAACTATCTTTTCCTGTATTGTGCCAAGCATTTTGTAAAGATATGCTCAGGTGACTAACTTTCCAGCGGGTGAATGTTTTTGATTGCCTAAAGTACTGTTAAACTTAGAGGGCTAAAAGTTAGCACGAGTATATAATTGATGACATTCCATAATCCTAGTAATTTTAACATAAAATCAATACCTTACTAAAAATCTAACGACAGAGATATATAGATATGCCTGAATAACCGTAATAGTAGACTGTATATAGTGGATGGAAATTAGACACTGGGGGAAGCTACAGATAAAGAGTTAGGAATGAGTAGATCATGCAAAACTGAGGGATTTAAATAGAAATAAATATACGAGAAAGGAAAGTGCTACGTCGGATTACGTTTTGGAAAGAATGATGGTCTAAAAAAAAACCAGATTTTTGAGAGAAGAGTGAGTGGTTTTACAGGGAGGGAAAGACAGCGAAAGTCATGGATGAATGAGGGGGAAGATACTTTTGGGGAGGAAGAATAAACAAAAGGAGTTTTTACGATGAAAATCCGTGAATGAGACAGAGCATGAATATATTAGAAGAGAAATAGGTTAACAAGGATAGGTCATGATGTACGACATTATTATAAGAGTCATAATCTTAGGTCTCGCGGCTATAACTAACCTCCTAGTCTGAGTTTACCCCTCAATGGTATGACGATATGGCTTTTTTCGTACGTGTCTTAGGAGCAGGGGTGAATTAAGGTCTGTTCATGACGTTGGATGGCTACTTTCCGCGGGTACGGGGTATTTGGAATTCCCTTATTACGACCATTTTCCCTACTCTACAAAATGTGGCAACCCCCGACTTTCACCTGCGCCCATACCCGATTCTCCACAGCTTAGGAGTTCTGGTGGAAAAAAATAATTTTCTGTAGTGGTTTAGCAAGAAATCACATTGAAGATAATAACTTCTATCATTTCAGTTTGAAGATTTGGGATAAAATGAGGTTTTTATTATGTGGGGTCGAGAATTTGCATGGCAAGAGAGCAGCAGTGTTCAACTCTCAAATATCGTTAACGAGCACCAATGACATTTGAACGTGACTTATGAAATTCAGAATGCTGCTATGCACCGCAGTGACTTGGCGTCGACGTTGAGTTAAGGTCAGCGCCGACTAGACATTATTTAGGTGGACCTGAGGGTAATTTAGATAAAATTACGATCCCAGGGTTCAAAAACGCCATGTCAGTCGAGTATGTTGAGCTGCATGAGTGATTCGTTCAAGGCGGCCGGAACAGTAGTCGTGGTAGTGGTGAGCGGTGATTGAGAACATATTTTAAGTTTTTTTTCAAATTAGTTGAAAAAACTTGGAGCCATATTTCATAGAATGGCACATGTTTATGCGTAGAAATTTATTTTACATGCAGTGATTGAAATTATTAGAATTTTATTTTTGCCTATACTAAAACATATTATTACTTAAGTTTTTAGCGCGATACTCTAAATTTAGGCAAAAATCATATGAAAAAGTGGTATTTCGAGGCCTCAGTCCACATTATTTCACATAATAGAGGTTTTTATGTACATTTACAAATAAATTAAGATATAGGTATCCAAAAAAAATACCGATATATAAAAATGCGCTGGCCGGCAAACAATGGCATAGCCAATAGAAAATTTTGTTACCATCGAAGCCGATTTCTAGAAAATAGAGAATACGTCACATAAGAGATTTAACCTATTAGAAAAGTACTTTGATAAGCCTTTAACTTTCTGAGCACTCTAGGGATCATATTCCAATAAAGAGAGAGTTAAACCATTTTTTCAATGAAAAATTTCCAAATGTTCCTCTTAGATACTAAACCTTCATCCATTAAGACTTAAAGGCTTATGAGGTGTACTTAGCCAGCCACTTTCTCTGAACTTCTTATTATATCCCATTACGTATCCTGAAAAATTATAACGGATATATGGTTCCAAGGAGACTGCTGTGATATCAGAATGAACTCGCATGAATACTAAGGAATCACTTCCAGAACTAGTTTTGAAGTTCCTTTGGCTAAGATGAAGATAGTCACGATGGTTGGCTAATAAACCAATTAGTTTATTAGCCAACCATCACTATGAGAATTCTTCCTAAGAGACTCATGACCTTACCACAGACCGATATTTCGCTAATACCCCCTAATATCTCTAGTACGATAGAAATTAGGAAAAGCCCTAATATATCATGAAATATTGAAAAGGAACGCAGGTACCGATTTCGAGTCCTAAGACTTGTACTCAAAACTAAATCTTTTAGCCAGGCCACAGCACTTTATCGGAAGAAATCTATCGTCCGTACACTACAGATCAATTATTTACGGAGTAAAATTTAAAGAACTACTGTTGTCATTAAAGCCAATTTCTAGGGAATAAAGGTCATTTAACCTAGTCAAAAATTTGCCAATTAAAATTGAATTCAATGAGCATTACCAACATAATTTTTCAGTGGAGATGCACACGATAGAGAAATGCCTGACTGAGTGAAAGTAAAAACACCGTTTGTCGCAATCGCCGCTGCTTTCTGGGGAAGAGAGATTATTTTACGTAAAAGTTAAAAGTTTTCCCATTAAAATTAAATTTAATGAGCACTTTTCAAATCATCTCGCAGTAGAGATAGAGAGACAACCATTTTTTCCTTGATCAAAAGGTTTACAATGTGCTCAAACCGATACGGATACACACAACTTTCGCAGTCACAGAGGCTGAAGTCTGTAATCATGAATGAGCAGAGAGCAGAAAATAATGACAATCGAGAGGACTCGTTCAAGGTTCCAATTAAAATATACCTACGATTCCATAATGATTATAACTCCCCGCTGCTCTTCATTTCCTTGTACCTTTCACTTTCCCGTGTTCTTTTATTCCCTCCTCTTCCTCGCTCTTTTTCATATTCACCGCTCACCATCACGTCATTTCCTGCTTTCTCCCTCTCTCTCTCCGTTGTTTCCATCAACTTTTTCTTTGTTCTCTGCATCACATTCATTCATCTCTCGTGATACATGGAAGCTTTAATCCATGAGCTCTCTCTTTCCCATTTCCGATTTTACTTTGTTCTCGCAGTCCAGCAAAATAACATTCTATTTCTGCCACCAGCAGCATGTGAAGGTTTTTATTAGATATTCAACGACACTTACATTCGATGGAAGTATACTCGCTCCTGGATACTGCGATAACCATCCAAACTGAAACAAAGTGCTATAATCACTGTATTTACTTAGAAGAAGACTATGAAAAACAAAAAATCATCTTTCATCTTAATTATTTAATAGTTTAAATTTGGCAGAAAAAAAGGATATAGCTATAAGGGGTCGAGCATAAACTAAGTTACTGTTTTCGGTGATTTCCTTTCCTCCTCCTCCCACTTCGTTGACAACCGTAGTATCTTTCCCAACTCCTCTCCCTCCTAACGTGACGTCTCCACAAATGAAACTTTCAATTCAAAAATATTTTCACAATTATTGAGTGAGTTTATTTTTAGGGATAGGTTGAAATAAGGCACATAAAATAGCCGAACTATATATAATATAACTATTTAATCTAAATTGAAACAAGTAAAATTTATTTTTAAATTCTAAAAATCAACCATGAATCACAATAAGTTTAAATAAACTAGAATTTCTTACGATCATCAATAAACAGCCCACGCACTCTTCTTCATGTTAAACTCTGTAGTATTGTCTACGTCATATTTACGAGGAGTAACCGTAAAAAGGCGCATTGTAACAGCTACGTTACTTTGAATGAACCCCCGCCCTGCCATACGTTACCCGCCGTAGGTTTCTAGGCGGCCCCTTCCCCCCCTAAGTTGGTAACGTAATTTATGCACAACTCCTGAGTTTGAACATATGAGTGAAGACCTTTATGGTCTGACCTCCATGAAAGTTTAACCAACGATTACCTCGGTTAAGAAACAGAAATGTCTCGATCAAAGTGCTAAGGTTTTCTCAAGGATCAAGCTGGCACAAGAACAATGTCATACGTTTGACCCACACGGCCGTGACAACCAGAGCTTAGAGGGCTTAAGAAGGCTCTCACAGGAAGACAAAAGGAGATGGTTGTCACCGCGGGGGTTTTTAGAAAGGGAAAGAGCCTTGGAGGCTCAGAAAGAGAAAAGTGCCGGATGGTGAGTGGTCGAATGGGATTTGTGTGTATCGTATCGATTGATTGGAAAGCGAAAGGAAAAGCCAGCATGGGGGATGGAGGGTTTGAGAGACATTCTTTTCGTTGACAGGGAAAACGAAGATGTGGTAAGTTGAAAGAACGAAGATGGAGAGGTTGAGTTACTTTTATTTATATCGTGGTCGGTTTCCTCCAATTCAATGTCGTATCTTCTTCGGTACCGTGCCGCAGAGGACTGATTTAAGAAGTTGGTCGTTGTATACGTTATTTTTGTCTACCGGTTAAAGCTACATTTTGTTGAAAGTCAAAGAAACTCATGCCAGTTTTTTTTTTGGAGGGCGTCTATCTACTTCTAGGAGTGCCTAGGCGGGGGTTACATGGCGTTAAGTTGCGTCATTGAAATGTTTGAGGGCGGGAAAATTTTGAAAACTTATTTTAATAACAGAGGCGGACAAATAAATTAAATAAATTTTAAAAATCTGAACGACGAGAGTGACAAACTTAATCTATATTAATCAACTTAATAAGCATTCTAAATATTTGATTTGGAAAAAATATTTTCATGAAAAGAAGGCATTAAATAGAATATTATACATCAAAAGATGTATCCCTACCCAGACAAGTGAGAAAAACACATTTTACCTGAAATTTTCTGTTTTTTTTTAATGATTACCCTGGTCGAACAACACCCATGAGTGCGTCCAACACCCATGGGTGTACTGCCATCATGCATGTGCATACACCCATCCTAATGGGTGTACACCCCACCCTCATGGGTGCACACCCATAAACCCTTTGCAAATGCATGGGTGTGCACCCATGGAGATGAGTGCACACCCCACTCTCATGGGTGCACACCCATGAACCTTTTGCAAATGCATGGGTGTGCATTGCATGGAGATGAGTGCACACCCCACCCTCGTGGGTGCACACCCCACCCTCATGGTTGCACGTCTTCAAGATTAGCCTCATTTTGGCCATGATCAAATAAGAAGTTTGGAGGAGCACGACCATCTTCAGATGGGGCTCCAAATGAATGCATTCTGTTTCGGCGTAACGTTGTCCTCGGGGGCTGTGGTTTCCTCAAGCGCATCCACGTTTTATAACGTTTACTCTTAGGCGGACAAGAGTTCATGACTTTAAAAAGGGCAAAATGGTTTATTAGAAACTTTTTCTTTTCTCGAGGATTTTCTCAGCTCTGGGATGTTAGAAACGTTACAAATATCAAAATTCGTGTCTCTAAAGTTGAACCGGTGAAACTGAACGGAAAGGTCATTTCGATTGTCATATGTTTCTCACGAAGCATACAATTCAAAATTTTTTTACACTGCATATACATTCTAACACCAAAGAGTGAATAATCAATAATCTATTTTGAGAGATTTTGGATATGTAACCTTAGTCAATAGTGGTAAAATATATACCACAATCACACACGGATGGGACGTTGCGCAGCAGAGTTTCTCATACTCCAATTCAGCTCGTGACTTTAAACACTTTAAATTTGGCAAAATATTTTATCAAAAAACACTTTTTTGCCTCGAGGCTTTTCTCAGCTCAGGGATGTTAGAAACGTTAGAAATATCTACATTCGTTACTCTGATGTAGTTATGAAACCGGTGAAACTGAACGGAAAGGTTATTTCGATTGTCATATGTTTCTCACGATGCCTAGAATTCAAAGAAAATTGTTATTTCAGTGCACCCACGTTTTAAACTAAAGAGTGATAAATCAATAATATATTTTTAGAGATTTCTAATATGTAGCATTAGGTAATAGTGGTAAAATATTATTTACCACAACTATACACGGATGGATGTTGGGCAGCACAGTTTCTCATACTCCAATTCAGTGCTTGTGTTCCATTGTGTTCGCCTTTACAGCTTCAACATGTTTTGTTGTTTAGTGCATCGTTTCTTTTACTGGCCTGCTCTTGTGAAAAAATTTAAAGATTCTCCCGTGTTTGTGACCCCTATAGCCTGTGGCTCGATTTGTTGTACTCAGAAGTGTGCATTCAGTTGTAATCGAAGATCCGTTAATTTTACCGAGTATCAGGTGCAAATTTCGATATGTGGGCAAGGGTTTAGTACACGCTGGATGGCTGGGTAGCGAATGTCCCTCTTACGTTCTTCAAAGATCATAAAGAAATCGAGAAAGAGCTTCAGAAGCCCACAATAATAAGGGAAGAATACCGAGTATTCTACAGTGACGATGGATCCGACACGCCGGAAAGCATCTTGAAGCGCGAGAATAAAAAGAAATAAAAAGCGCGAGACGTGGATTCAGTTGTTAAATCGAACATTAAAGTTTGTGTTGCGGGCTACTACAAAGCAACGCTGTATTTATATGCTGGAGAGTGTTTTTAACTGATGCCGGACTGCAGGACTGAGAGCAGTTGATTAATTTTCTTTGTATTTTAATTTTTTTGTATGATTATTTCCAGTTTAATAAAGAAAGTAAAAGTTAAGTGGATGCAAATTTTACTAGATCATTTTAGCATTAAAAATGAGAGTGATGAAGTGCAATGCCACCATCTACGTTGCTTTTAGTCTCATGTCTAAATGCAGCTTTGGGGTGGGTGACACTGTTGGGTGCACTACCGGGTGCACACTCATAGGAGTACACCCATGGTAGTTTTTGGTCAACACCCATGGGTGTGTACCCATGGGTGTGTACCCACGGGTGTGCACCCACGGGTGTGCACCCCTGGGTGTTGACCAAAAACTACCATGGGTGTTGTTCGACCAGGGAGGTTGCATTTGAATGTGAATAATGAAGTTTTAAATGATTTAAGTGATTACGTTAAGAGGTTCTCTCTTAATGGAAATGTGTCGCGGTGGGAACAAAGCTCACGGATAAAATTAAGTATGAATAAACTTTGGCCCAAAGATTAGTCAATAAGGATACTTACAGTTTTAGCATATCTACATTCCATTGCCATATGAGATTTTTTGTGTGTCTGTTATATGTATCTTATCGGATGAATTTTAAGCTCTGGGAGATAGGTAAAAATGGTGAACGAAAAATTACTTTCTCATTCAAAAATATTTTATTGCGAAACTCACCCTCAGCAACTTCCAATAGGGGCGTGGAGAGCACAGACAAATGCTTTAAGAAAGGAAGATTCACCTGCAAAAACCATTCAAGGAAAAGTAGGGGCTAAATGTGGATGTACCTATACCCGGATATGGTACGACAAGTGAGGGTAATACTGCCAGGCGATTCTTTAATAATTACGCTCTATTTTCAGAAATAACAGGTGTGAAGGAAATATAATTTTCTGAATTCTTTATTAACACCTTCTGATGCTACATCGAAATTTCTTTGCTTCAGGCCACCTTTTATTTCTTCTTAAAAATTTCTATTATCACTACAGAATACTTACACTACAGGAAAATCTCCATCTCGATGCAATTAACTATTTTTCTAGATATATTTTTAAAAATGACAAAAAATGAGGGTCCGCCATTTGGTTTAATATCTTTGGTAAATAATAACAAAAATGTAAGTAAAGTACATTAAAACAAAGATAAAAAACTGTTCCATCTAATTACATCACTTTTCATTCCAGTTCATTTCCCATAAAGGTTTAAGAAGGGCTTGATTTTGAAGATTTCGTGAGAAAATTGAGTGTAGACCATTTTTGCGAAATGTGTTCAACTTTGACCACATGCAAAGTGTTAATTGTTGAGTAGTAAGAAAAATGCCTTACGTCATCGCATGCATGTCTTTTGAAAATATTTATGCAAAGTTTCAGCTTCCTGGCTTGAAAAAAATCACTTTTTGAATTTTGGCCTGCTTTTTTCGATTTCATCCCACTGTGCGGCGGTTCGAAGGGTAGAGCGCGCATGTAGATAAACTATACCAAATGCAGACCCTAGCTGATGGGAAGCAAGAGTAGAAGGCTACCAATACAGATTAATTGAAGAATATATTCAATTAATACATTTTTACTTGAGAGGAACGCAAGATTACCTTTACTATGGCATTTACTTATTGTGAGTCAGTCATTGAAATAATATACTAGTAACACAAAAAAATAAGATAAAACAGTACGTACAGTATTACATATATATAAATTGCCTGATTTAACAGAATTATTTGCTCCTCATCATGGTTTATTTTCGAAAATGACTTCTATATTAAGACTAAAATCTCAACTTAATAAATTTACCACCTAATTTTGACTTTAATCACGTGCAAACTGCAAGTTATATTTTTAAAGATATGAGAAATGTATGTTTTCTAAGATTTTATCGTCGTAAAGAGGACACTTTTTCCGTGGCAATGACATAACCTGTACACTAAGGAAAAAACTGCTTAACTCACTGAATTAATACGCAGTGGATGAATGGTAGACTGAAGTTAGAATATTCTTCTCCTCAATGTATCAGACTACATACTCGATCGTGGTGTAAATGTCTCCAACAATACACGCACGCACGCACATAACAGCACGATAATAGGTAAAGTTTCTTGTCAGAGTTATGCGTTACGACAATGATTCCAAGTGTTTCGTTAATAATTGCAAAGGTTACCAAATTGGACATCTTTATCAAAACATTCTTTCAACTAAATGTGTACTATTTACGGTTTGAGTACAACGCCAGGATAGACTGAAAGAGTCGAAAAGGCCGAGACCAGTCGAATTGTGTTTTTAATATTCATATTGGTGAAAAAAACTAAATTTATTTTAAAGATGACCTGAAAAAGTTTTCACATTCAAATGCATGGTCGAAGATTTTGACCGCGAGATTAATTTTTGCGGTTTAATGTGAACTAGCAATAAGACAAAGCGTAAATATAAGTCGCACTTTATATCTCGAATTAATGTAATCAAATAACATGGCTGCATTTCAATTAAGAAGTGAAAGTTTATCACCTTTGAATGCTTTTTCTATTCGACTTCACCCAAGTCCGTGCTGAGGTCAGGGAAGTTGTTAGACTATTCGACACTTGGAAAGTCCATGTGGTGCAGAAGTTAGTTTGGAGGCTCCCCTGTTTTTGCTTTTGCCCGGACCAGAACTTTGCGTCGAGGAGGGAAGGAGGATGGAGAGAGCACAAAGAGAATGGAGGGACGAGCACGTGAAACTTCCAACGGTATGAAATTCAAAATGCATGAAGGAACAACACTTTCCACAGGTGTGAATGATTCCTAATTGAAAAATCGTGTCACCGGAATACAGAGGGAAAGGCCGAGATTAAAAGGGTCGCTTGAAAATTTAAATTGACGTCCAGCGATAACCCCCAATTCGTTATCATGCACAGTAATGCTAAGAATAAAAATCCTTAAAAGATATACAACAGTAGTACATTACCACTTCTAAGTAAGAATAAGGTTATAAAGAATGGTAATTAACAATAGATACGCAGAAAATATCACTATTCAAAGAAAAACTTCGCACAAGTCAGCAACTCTTTTGGTTCAACTAGTTTCGACACACATGTATCATCATAAAATACCTACCGGACACCTGGGACACGCTTGTGTCGAATCTAGCTGTATTTAAATTAAAGTTCTTAGAATAAAACAGTCCTCTTAATCATTATTGAAAATGAACTTCTACATATAAACTTAATGGTTGAAGGCGAAACTTTGTGGAATGACACTATAGAATTGACAAAAAAGAAAAACTACTACATAGCTGAGTCGGATACTATATAGCACACGCAATGACTTTCTTTTTCATTAAGCAAAGCATTGCCATTATCTAGTTAATGTAATACTTGCCGAAACTATTGTCGGTGAAGTAAACTCAGTGAGGAACTTAACAAAGTTTCATTTTTGTAAAAAGGTAATCAGCCTCTCATATTCACATGTCATTACAGGATTAATTCTACTTTGAGCAAAGCACCAATAACATTAATATGTACCAGCACATAATTACCTACAGTAAATTGTTATATGTTTATGCAAATTAGAGGAGACGCAATTTTTCCTGGAGCTTTCAAAGCTTCCAGAAGCAAATATAGGGGTTGGCTGTAATCGTTCTGGCTCCCTGAAATATTTTAGTAAAACAACCATTTTTGAACGCAAATATTTCATCTTTCTGGAGAATTTTCAAACTTTTACTTGTTCCTCTAATATATTAACCAAGACGACTCTATGTACCGATCACCAAAAAACTCAGCCAAATTGACATATCCTTCAAAAAACCGATTTCTGTGTTCCGTTAACTCAGGTAACTTACCCATAAAAAGTAAACATTCCCGAGATATGTGCGGTTAGGCTCTTATATTGTTCCATCAAAGTCAAATCATGCAAGTGAAGCCTAAAAAATTGACAGAGGTAAAGTAACAAATACTTGCAACAGTGGATGCATCTTAAATTGCATGAAAATGCTTTCAAATTCTCATCCATTCCATTGTTCAATTTGCGTTTAGATTCTTTGAAATAGTTACACGGTAATTTTGATAGTTGGGATAACAACGAGTAATTATAATTTTTTTCTGGAGATAATATGTCAAAAGAAAATATGCATAGTAAAGCAATCATCATCTAAATTTGGAGATGGAATATATCATATGGAATATGGAATGGACGATGGAATATATCTTGTGGACGCAAGCTGCCGAGCTCTTAGAATATTAAATGCCAACATCAAAATGAAATTGTGCGTGTATGGTAATAACTGGATGAAATACGTCATAGTTTCACCACCGGGTTGAAGAAAGTTGATATGAAGAAGAAAATAAATCTCACGAGAGAAGCCGCTTTCGATCATCGGGTGGGTATCGTTTAGACCTGCGAATCGTTGCAAGCAAGTATTCATTTTTTGAGTCATTAACAATCCTGGAGCGAAAATGGTCCTCTGACGTTATTTGTAACGTGATTCAATTCTGCCTCCAGAGTTTGTAGCCGATAATGGCATCTCGTCGAAAGAGTTAGTCGGAGATTAGTCCAACGAAAGGGCCTCCGCGCTATGTAGTAGGCGGGGAGGGCCCTATTCCTGGCGTCCCAAGTGCTTTTGTTAAGGAAAGCCAATTTGAGACGAGCCGTATCAAATTGGATTACAGGATTATCGACAGCGGGAGGGCGATTATTTCTCGGGTACGTGGATCAGCTGCAGCCCGGACTAAAAGTTTGAAACGTGCGAAATGGTCTGCTGTCCACGTCCGTCCTTCACATTAGTCAATCATGTTTGACGTATTGGGCTCCCGATGAGTGGTACAGGAGGGATGAGGCTTGTAGTGATAATTTAATGTTGAACAATGGAGAGAGATATATTTAATGTGCCTCACGAGAAAAAAGCATTAAAATACGATGCTATGAATGCACTTAATAGCGACGATAACCAGACGTTTGTTTCTTCATTCAATATCACGAAAGGAAAATTGAAAAAAGAGCGAGGTAAAATTCCACTTAAGAGAATATAATTTATTTCGGCCTAGGTTTCGGCATGTTATGCCCTCATGGAGCATATTTCCTCTAGAGTAGTTCTTTTTTCTTCACTTCCGTGATAGAGAAGTTCCACGCAGCCGAGCATGAGACGTTGAAAATTGTTTAATTTCATGACATAAAACTACGAAAAAAACATTTCAACTCGTTCCTTTACGGGAAGCATGCATCATTTCAAAAATCGCAAATGAGGTACGCTCTCTTTTATATAGAGGATATCAAACTTAAAACGGAAGTATGTGGCACTATTGGCATATTTCTCCAAAATACCATACATTTGGCGGCCAGGAAACGCTAGGAGATGAGGAACCAGTGGGATGACGTAACGAAACGTTATAGATAACAGCAATACGACCAATATTCATCATGAATTTAGGGCTGTTTTTCATAATGTAACGAAGATATCATTTTAATTTCCTTTGAGAAAGACTAGAATGGATGGACTTTCCCCCTGAAATATAGGTAGATTTCCTAAGCAATATTGTGCGGTGTCGTGAAGCCAAAGAGATCATGACACTTTTTTTTCTCAGTTTGTCTTTTGTCTTTTTCTTCTACTTTATGACAGTTTTAGATCATGTCACTTCTAAAGTTATTTTTGCAATTACAAGATGTAAATATTAATGCCTGCTATTGTTACAGATACATGGGTTGTGTGAATGGTTTCTTGAGGAAATGTCTGTCGTGTACACGAATTAAATGTGAGAAATACGTTCATGAAAAAATTCACGGTTAATAACGACTGAATTATTTATTTAAAGAAAGGGACCTAATACCACATTGCATCGCCCGATTATTTCGCACTAACCCTAAATTTGGCCCATTTCAGTCGCCCTCCGAATCGCGAGGAGTTTCCCGCTCTTCTGCAGCAGGGGAAGAGACGTGGGTGCTCTCCGTAATGGGAAATCTCTGACGCGGTGCCCACGCTTTCAAGTGCTCTTCTTCCCGCGCCGTTCTAGTGGCCCCAGAACTTCTCCCTCTCTCTTCTCTTCCCTTCGCCCACGGAATCTCCGACAGCGTCGAGGGGAGGTATTTCCTCTCCAGCAAATGACATTCAGCCATTACAGCGGACGAATGCACAGACGAAAACGGACGTGCGCAGCGAAACTTTATACTCCCGGAGTAAAGCACGATAATATTATTTGAGAGACCTAGAATATATGTTCCTAACATTGGTCCACTTAATCTGTAATTTTCATAATGTTATCGAATATTTTTATTCCTTAAACTGCTTTTCATATCGCTGGGATGTATACGTTTTTCACAATTTTTCACGATTGCAAGTGACTGGCTAAAAGCATTCGGGGTACTGGAAACAAATTCAAATGTTAACTTTAATCGGTACATACTTATAAAGTAATCGTTATCGTGTAATCGTTACTCTCGGGATGATTCTTAATCAGTTAGTTTCATACTCAGTTTTCCAATAATTGCATTTAACAAATTATTTGGTACGAAGTCACTCGCACGGGTGCATATACACCAGGGTTGAGATTCGCCATGAAAAAATCATTTGAATTGACCGGGATTTGAACCCGGATCTCCCAATTGCCGGTCAGGTGTGTTAGCCAGTTACACCACCACGCCATCTTCCTTCAAGCCGAATTCTAGCTTAGTCTTTGATTGCTTTTGCTGCAAATGCCCTAGTTTGTTCACAATCGTTTATTTAGTCATACACCCCTCGCTGCACTTTTAGTGCATCATTAATACGTGCCTCCACTAAGTATATCGTGTAAATTATTATGCATTATGCTCTTAGAAATCAGTGTTTTGTAATCTCAGAGTTTTCAATTACACAAAAAGTAATTTACTTATATCCCCTAGTGATTGTAATTGATTAGCTTTATTGAGAGAAATTATTAGTTCTAATTGCTTGTTTTTGCTGAGGTAAATGATATTTGACCGAATTACATTTTTGGATAATAGGATATCATACCCAACAATGCATTTCACACACCCCTTCGAGTGCAACATATATTTTCGCATTGGGTGTTTGACTCAGGGACTATAGCTAAATTCTAATTTTTCCCGCTCATTTTAGTTTTAACCTTTCTTCGTTTTGATACAATAGTAACAGTCTTATTTAAGTTCATGAACTTAATGACATGAGGTTAATGAAAATTTATCTCTTTCCAGAATGAACGTGAAAATTGATAACACGAAAATAAATATGTAGAAGATCAAAATCCCAGAATGGAGAAGAAAAAGTGTAAAACAGACCTTACATTAGCACAATGGAAATTGGGCCAGTGGATTTTTTCTCTTGCCTCGGAAACACCATCAAAAGATAACAACGTACAATGGACAATATATCAAGAAAATGAAACATTAGCTCCAAATCTAGTGCATTCTTAGGGTAGGTATACACTGTTGAGTTTATGGTCAAGTCACTCGCAGCAAGCAATTTACGACGCAAACTGATGGTGTAAAAGGCTCTGTAAGCCCGATTACAGAACTAAACTTGCCGACTCTGCACTAACTTATAAGAAATATTTCGTCATATCAAAGTCCATCGCAAGCTCCAGCAAAATAAACCTGCGGAAGTAACTTTCCAATAAAAACCCACATATATGGTAGTAAACATTGGTTGAATAAAAAAATGAAAAAGAATTTTTAAGCATGCTTTTCTAAAATAATCATTAAAATTAAAAAAAAAAGATATATCTTAACATCGTAATAAAAAATTTTATTTTTATTTTTTAGTCCTTGTTAGGTATTAAAATGTCTAAAAAACAAGTTGTTTTATAAACATTTTATTAACTAGGGCTAAAATAATTACGACTGTTTACTAAAATATTCTAACTTGTACGAAATATTTCGTCAAACCAAAATCCATTGCAAGCTCTAGCAAAAGTAACCTGCGGAAGAAGCTTTCCAATAAAAACCCACACATACGGGAGTAAAGACAAATTCGCCAGGTTATAGAATCGATGTGACGACTCTGATAGACCCACAGGACTAGATTCGTATGCTTTACCACTATTCTAACTCGATTCATAAATATGAATAAATGAAGTGGTAAGTATGTAGGTGTAAAATGAAGTGGTAACCATGGACCCATGTTTCCATGGAAAAGCGAGTTTAAGAGAAGCATATAAAAAGAGAATACATGGGGGCCCTAGAGTATGTACAATTTAGCCCATAAATTCTCCTTTTTCTTAAAGAACATGGATAACAGATTATTTTTGATACCGTGAATGGGGTGTGGTAGCCAATATCGCACAAACAAACGGCATATCAGTTTTATATGAGTTTATATATATGATACTTCCGTCCTGCAAGTAGTTGTGTGAAAGAGGGGACTCTTTGGCTCGGTTTTAAAGTGACCGGTAAACATTGACTTCAATATAACCCTGCCATTGGGTTAAGACAGCGTTCGCGGAGAGGTTTGATTTTGAATATTACATAGGACTATCGGTTAGCAAACGTGAGTGTTACCGCACACAGAGAAAATATTAGCCTTGGTTTTCAGATCGAGTTCAAAATTACCAGGGATAATAAAACCAGGCCTATCAGTCCCAATTTCGCCCACTTCATAAAGCCACTTATCTGTTTTTCCATCAGTTTTCGCAAAATAATTTCTTGCGCCAAGTTAAAACTTGATTTTGTTAGAAAAAAACAGGTACGACCTAGCCGTGATAATAAAAATTTCAAATTTTATGAGAAACTAAATTCCGAACGAGTTATTTATCACCACCCTGAGGTTTAATTTGCGTCAAACATGTCGAGACTGTCCGTGGAAAAATGCAAGGCTGTTTGCAATCCCCGCTTCCAGGGCACTGTGTTGATGCTGATGTAGAAGGGTTAGGACGCCTGGTTTGCGTGACGACTTGGCCATTTAGTCAAAAATCTCTCATCCTCCCACACCAAAACTATCAATTTTCCCCCCTTCGCCTTTTTTATGCTTTCTCCGTCCCCCTTCGCGTGACTGCCACCTGTTACGTCACATGGGCGTGACTTTATGGGGCGTTGCTTTTCCCTCACTCCTCCTCGATCGCCGAACCCTCCCCCATTTCCACTCACACTTTGGGCGCGTGCGGAATTTCAGTCCCGCCAGAGGACAGCGCCTGAGCTTTCAGATCGTTCCGTGTTCAACCGTAAGCACTAGGTGCTTACTAATGGTGTCATCAAATTGATTACGTTTCTTATGGAGCTTGACAAAATTAAATTCCAGTACGGCAATGTGATATAAATTTTCACAACGTAAAAGTTGCGTTTCACGACTTCTGCATCTCATTTTTCGCCAGCGTAATATGCCCAGGGGAGAACATAAACTTCGGGTTTAAACAGTAAAAAGAAGGGGGAACCAGGGTAGGGTTTAACCGGAAACAACATCGGATTTTAAATGTAAAATATTCACGGGCTTCACACTGGGTCACACGTGTGGCTGCATTTGACGTTGCAACGGCTGACACTATGAATATCTAACTCTCGCACGATGGAAAATCACCACATCCTTCATCGGAATAATTAATTCGCTAGACAACTAAGGTAATTTTTAAATGAAGGCCACACGTTGTATGATCGATAATGTTTCACAAGGAGGAAAAATGAAAACCATTTTCCTTCTGCTAAAAATCGTCTCCATGTACCACACACGAATGGAATTAGTACAGTGCCATACTCCTATGGAAGGACTTGCTTAAAGAAGAGCAGGCACTTCGTGGCCAGCAGATTGAAAGAACATGCTGGAGCAACTGTGAAGGGGGACACACTGGACACGACCAAGTCACACTATGCTTATTCTGGGGAAGACAACATCATTCACAACTAAGACGATGAGACGCATGTATTTGGAAAACTAATCTATCGTCTTCCACGATTGATACAAAAAACGGAAAGGGGCCGCTCAACTTCAACGGAGACAAGCGCATTAAGGTGACGCATCACACGCGCCCGACCGGTCGAATTTGTCATGATTTCTAAACTCCATTAATATATAAAAACGTATGTAAACTACTTGTAATTTTCAGAATATAAACAAGAGACCTTTGTCAAATCCTTACCGAAGAATGAGATGCGTCATACGTTATTGCTTGCCCAAAATACGTCTGCTCATCTCAGCACCACCAGGAAGAGGCTTATCTGTCTGTCTCGAGACAATTCTCGGGGATGCAACGCTATCACTTGAAATGTCGAACCTTTATAATACCATCTACAAACAATTATCAAGCAATTTTGTATTTATCTTCGCAGTAAAAAGTAACTTTCCGAGCTTACTCATCAGTAAATCCCTATTGAATCTCCTCAATTATAGCTATCCCCTTCCTCTCTTCCGCAAACTAGTCACTTCCAACTTACCAAAATGTACGCAGCAAAAATTATAAAAATAAAATATCTGAAATATAAAATATAAATTTATAACGATAAGTTCCCAAATATAATGCCGTAGCATCAAACGTTACGCACTGAGGAGTTCATGTGGTTCCTTGCGCGACTGCAGAAATCAAAACAAGGACTAAATTACAATATTTTGGATGATTGGTTTTTAAAATACCTTGCTTTCGCTGATTATTTTCCATTAAAATATTTCGCTGATTTTTCTATTAAAGAATTTCGCTGTCAGTTACCTTATGAAAACCCAGACAGTACAAAAGCCAGTACAAGATATCTCGATGATTCTGTACATATATTCCAAATACATACATACTTTCTTAAAAACCATTGACCCCGAATTCAGCGCCATTTCAAAGGAATTATCACCTTTTTACTTCAATTTCTACACTAATGAGCTAATAACTAAAAAAACAAAGGTAGACGTATCTGTTTTACTATTTTATCAATTTTCTAGTTTTCGCTCCTATAAAACAGTTTCCATGAGCATATTTTAGAGAGCAAAATATGATTTTTCCTTGGGTTACACCAATTCTCCCATTGAATACTACACAATTTCAAATTCAATTTGCCCCAAACATAGCACGAAAAGGTAACATTTTGTTGTTCATATCAGATAGAGGACATTTCTCCCAATAAATGTTTAGAATTTGAATAAATGGAATTAATGCCCTTTCACGGCAGAACCATCTCAAATCCAAAGGACACTCACGAGGTGGCGGTTTCGACAACAAAGCCAACCAAAGGACAAAGGAGGGGGTGAGGATTTAGAGGATAAAGACCAACTCGCCGTGGCGCATGTGTCCGAAGGGAAGAAAATAGTTGAAATTTTCTTCGGAATCAAAATGAAGTTTTTCCTCCAATGATGTTGCCTGTATTGGCAGCGAAAGCTCGAAGCTAATAGAAATAAGACTCGATCTCCGTGAACTTCGTGGTACTCCATCACAAATTAATTAGCTGGTAAATTTTTACAGACCACAGAATATTTTAAACTTCAACACGATACGGGATTCGATGGCTAAGCATCATCTTCATGTGATAATACAAGTATCTCATTCCCTTACATATACTACCAGTAAAGTAAAAGTGGGGGAGGGACATTTCTGTGAGAGGACAAATTTGGGAGAAGGGGAAGGTTATGCAATGGCTAATAGGATAGGGGAATTGTGAGAAATTACCTTATCCTATCAGGGTGGTATTGAAGTTTGAAATATTCTGTGTCCTGTAAAAGTTACAAGTTAATAAATTTTCAAAGGTGATAAATTGAAACGCAGGAGAAACCAAGGGCTATTCCTGGTGATTAGCATCTCTGCAAAAAACCGTCCCAAATTCATATATTATCCATATCCATGCGTAAGACATCTACGTATTCCCATCGAGCCGCAGCAGAGACTCGTGGCATGGGGTGTTGGGACATCAGTCACGGAAGGGGAGAAAATTGGGAAAATGAGCGGGGAGAGGTCAGGGGGGAATGCCTCTGTCGCATGCCATTGTCAGTTATTATTCTAATGGTGCGTGGAAAAAGGAGTCTTTTGCAGCACGCGGTCAAAAAAATACAATCTCTGTCGCAGTCATACACGCCTGGCGTGAATTTTTCAAAGCATATGATCTAAATCAAGCCCGTTGTCTTCCTGTATTGAATGGCTCCCAACCAAGTCCTTAGATCAGCTGCGTAACACTTTTACTCTGCCATGGCAGTTGTTAACAAAGCACCCATCCCTCCTCTGTATTTTATTCACGCTGCGAATTAAATTTTTCTGGGTCAGGTATCCAACAACGCCGCAGAGGTGTACGGCAGGGGGTATCACAGCACCAGAAACGAAAGAAAATAGGCGGATGGAAAGGAATAGCAGTGATATATAATTAAAAGGATTGTCCTGAGTACCTCACGTTGTTTTTTGTGTATTCATTTAAGGCGGTTGGAAATTTATCAGTTTTCGACATATCGACCAGGCAGTTTATCAATCTTATGCATTCGCTCTGATTAGTTCTACAAATGTAATGTGGAGTTAAATTATACCCATTGGGTCACCCAAAATGAGATTTTCAAATAAATTAGCGTCAGATCCATTTTTTATAGTCTGTGGAAAGAAGGAATTTTTGTATCGTAATTCAGTTCAGCAGCGTACTTATCTCAATAAATTCGCTTCTATTAGGGCTAGATATATATGAAGTGTAGTGCATAGTATCTTCCGCGTCATACTGAAACTCACCTGATCTGATTTCTTCGAGTAATTTAATCTTAGCGTGTATCATCCCAATCACTTAGGGCTACCAAGCTAGTCCTGCCAACATCTGTGTCACACTCAAAATGTCGAGCTATTATTAATTTAGCACGAGGATTTCCTGATTATATTTTTTACTCTGACCTCATCTTTCGCATTCACTAGTTAACATAAAAGCTAAAAGTAGAGCTGTGCGAATGCTTCGAAATCGATTCGAATCGACTCGAATCGGGCTTAACTCGATTCGATTCGCCTGCGAATCGGGATGCTTCGAAACTGAATGATTCGAAATATTCGAATCTGATAGATCCGTCTTCGAATCGTTGCATGCATTCAAACATGGCGCTTATTCCAAAAATGGTGCGCCATCCATTTAGACCAGTGCTTCCCAAAGTGGGCGCTACCGCCCCCTTGAGGGCGGTTCTTTCATCTGAGGGGGCTGCAAGGCTGAGGGGGCGGTAGAGGCCGGGCCCTTAACGAACATACATGACCGGGTATGAGTAAACTATCTCTCTCTTGGATTTGGAATAAACAAAAGTTTAATCACAATTGTGTTATCATTATTTTTATGAACATCTTACTTTGTTCATGTGGTCCATGACTTTGCTAATGCTTAGCTTATGGTTGGGGGCGCTGGGTCTGTGGACAAAAGGGGGCGGTGGCTCGAAAAAGTTTGGATTACACTGATTTAGATGATGTTTTCCTCACGCGAAACGAAAAATTAAACGACCACATGTTATTCTGTGCTATTCTTTGTGCCACTATGGATATATAAGCTAATATATGGCCCTGAATTGTTGTGAAAATATTCATTACTTTAACTGCGCATAAGCTTTTGCATTTTATTTAGATTCGAATTCGATTCGCAAGCGATTTTTTTAGGATGATTCGATTCGTTACCAAAATTAAAGAAAAAGTTCGTTTCGATTCGATTCGAAATATGTTTTGGGAGATTCGATTCGATTTGATTCGAAATGAAAATTCCTGATTCGCACAGCAATAACTAAAAGCATTAATTTAATTCCAATGGTTATACAATGATTATTCACTCATCCAGATGCAGAATATTTATTTAACATCATTGTATAAAGTCATCATTATTATTAAAGTTAATATTTGTGGCTGATAATTGGTCGATTCGGTTTAGTGTATTATACTCCTTTATAGTCACTTCAGTAATGGCCTATTATTATTGTAAAGGTAGCATCAACTAGTTTTTTCTTAAAGGCTACCTAAATCTTTTCTACATCATGTACCGAGTAATTGAGATTATTTGAAAATTGTATTCTGGAAAGTGAATTAATTAATATTATTATTAGTAGTGGTAACAATTTAAGCCTACAATATCGTAATGCTTTGTTTTTTTCTTTCTTAATTAAAGTCTTATTTTTATTAAATTGTTATTATTAAAATTAAATTTCTTAAAGTCTTTCTTAATATAAACCTGCCTTGTAGTGGCCATCAACGCTATACTCGCACTTCAATTACAGATGTTTCTACTCTATACAGAAAGTCCTCGGTATGCGTCGTTTCGATTTACGTCGGATTCGATGTTACGTCCGTACTTACAAAGGTCATCGGAAAATTTTTCCTTATTCAATGCTAATAAAATAGACTGTATGTGCATATACTTGCGTTTTTCGACAACTGAGATATAATCGTCCCATCTGAAACAGCTATTTTTTCCGGGATAAAGGCAAAAAACGAATTTTGAAATTAACGCCTTGATTTATTGCGGTATTAAAGTGGTCACGAATATCTGGATCCGTTTTACGTTGTTTCGACTTACGTCGCTCTTCTACGACACGCATCTCTGACGTA
Organism: Ceriagrion tenellum; assembly: GCA_963169105.1. Taxonomy (NCBI): domain Eukaryota; kingdom Metazoa; phylum Arthropoda; class Insecta; order Odonata; family Coenagrionidae; genus Ceriagrion; species Ceriagrion tenellum. The sequence continues at coordinate 54,137,862 of OY720644.1, forward strand.
AATCGAGGACTTACTCTACTCCATCCCGTCTTCAGAGCACATCCTTCACCGTACTTTCTATCTTTTGGGCTCCATTTTTATCTCATTATAATTTCCGCCTCGCCTCTTCCTTTCTGAAAATCTCCTCCGACGCTTCTCGCTCGTGGCTTTCTTTCAACTCTCTAATCTTTCTCTCCGATTTTCCACTCTTCCGTGTGCTTTCACAGACTCTCTCATCTTCTCTTGCTTTGCAAGTCCCTTCTCCTCACCCTTTGCAGCTCCCTCCTCTAACCCTCAGCCATCTTCAATCCGAAATTTGGTTTACCGTACCTCTCCATTCCATTTTATTCTCAGCTAACTTCTTCATTCTTTCATTATTCCTCAGATTAATCGCTTCATCACCAGGAGTACGCTTAAAAATGATATGCCACATTTGAGTTAATTATATGAAAACAAATTTCCTCGTGACTCAAATATTCCATGATTAAGCACGGGCATAATTGATTTTCATAAGGGCATGAAATTTTAAATAAGACTCATCCAAAACGGCTTTTAAGAGACTAGCTTTTATATACATCTATGAAATACGTCATCACTTTTTCGTAATCACTTCACTATTAAATCGTCCGTCTTTTCCTGTCAGTCTTCTCTTTTATGCTGATACCATCGTCCAAGTTTAACAAAGTATACGGAGCGTTTAAAATGTTTGAATGCTATGCTGTCATTCCATTAAAATTGATTTTAAGGTAGCCCGAGCGAGATAGTTCCCTAGTCATAATAGAGACCATATTCGAATCATACGTTTTAATTTCACCAGCTGTAGGACACATGAATCAGAAAATTGCATTATTCATGGTGCAATAATATAGTTTTATATGACATAAATGGTAATTTATCAAAAATATCTAAATAAGTCTTTAACTTGACTCATTTTTTTCGCGCGGTGCGTTTGAAACTCCTTCAAAACGGAAGATTTTTTGTAACTAATAACTACGAACCTATTGCGGTGCAAATATGATTTATTGTCGAAATAGTTGAGCAAACATACAAACTACACGCTGTTAGCTCTTTTACAATATCTAACTGTTATAAAGCCCTCATTTTGTAAATAATGTCTCTCTGGAGTGAATACACGTACCATTTCCCATGTAAAAGGGCTTGCATTTTTGGCAAATATCTCCGAAAGTAATGCGGTAAGGAGTTGAATTTTTGGTGTCATTCGAAGGATGAAATATTTACCTTAAAATGAGACCAAATTCATTGATTTCTAGGTAAATGATATTTCGCTCAAACTACCTTAAAGCAGTTAAAAGACGTTTACTGATAAAGTCCTTTTTTCACGTTTTACGTGTTTCAGTACATATATCTACTACACTCTCAAACTATCCTCTTCTACAAGGGTAAGTCAATAAATAAGTCGCAAACGTCAGCATTTCATCATCAGCATCAGCCTTAAAAATTTCATTGGGAACGCTTGAAACATCCAAAGTACAGTTCTGACTCAGCTCCCAGTGATTTTCATCTGTTTTCGCCTCAAAAAAATCATATGGGTGGCTGACGTTTGGAAAATGATGATGCCGTAGTCCAAGAGGTTACTCATTGGCTGCGAGATCAAGGAACAGACTTCCTTGCTGCCGGCTATCAAAGACTTGTAAAGAGATGGGATAAGCGTCTGACTGTACAGTGTGAATATATGGAAAAGTGAAATACATTTCAGGAATTTACTTTGATTATTATTGCCTCTATCCAGTTCGCGAGTTATTTATGAACTTCCTCTCGTAGTATAGGCGATTGTCTCTCGTAGATATCCAATTTCTTTCCTCGTTTTTTCCTCCGTGATTTAACCGTCTTAATTTCGTGCTGGTGACAGTCCCTGAATTTAATTGGGGGATTTCCTTTATGAAGAGAGTTAAGTAAACATTGCCAGTTCTAAAAAAATACATGAATATACACAATTCAATCAGATGCAACGAATGTTTTTCAGGACTTTGCAGCGTTCACTTTTTATCCTACTTTTCACAACTCTGTGAACAGCAAAAGTTACCTTTTTATATCGGGTATGTTTCATCTTCTTGATTTCTTCCACAAATCATTTATTTGTTTTCCTTCACTTTAATTTTCAAGAAGTAATTCTATAATATTTTCCCGTAATTTCAAATTTAATCTTCTTATTTCTTTACCAAGGTTACTGATATCGTACGCAGCAATATGGAGCATGTTGTTCGCTTCATCGAATACAAACATCTCTGTTACCATTATTTTTTCTTTTTATTTCTTGAGGTTACTTCCTCAAATGAACGATTTAAAGCATTGCGCCATGAAGCGAATCCCAGTAGTACTGTGGCCTCTTACGCATTATATCCGCATTAAATCACTAATTACAGCAATTCATGCAGTCAGTATATGATTCTCATGGCATCAATTTATAAGCCTACGACAAACGGTGTGGTTATAACTCTACTCCAAATCAAATTATCACTTTTTTCCTCCAAGTCTATGAAGCCAAATTATTTAAGGTGGCTTTTTTGTGACATTTTCTCCATCTGCGAGCACACCTAAATAAACATTGTATTCCTCTTGCTCGTTTCTCTTTCATATCTCTACTTACTCTCCTTTTTTTGGAATTGTTTGTTCAGTTTAGCATATTTGCTCGATCTGGCGTCGGGATGAAAGCAAAAGGGACTTAATGAGGAGCCCCTTGTGAATTCATTTGAAGTTCATCGTCCGTAAGAGCGTGCAATTATCGAAAAAATGTCCTCGGCTCCGGCCAATATCATTAAAAGCGGACTGGTGAAAGTATTTTTTGGGCACAATGAGTGTGTGGGGGACTGGAATTACGTTCTAGAGTGAGATGAAAACAAAAGTTATAATTTTTATTACCTCTTAAGGTAGTTGGAAAGAGATAGTTCCTCCGCCATAATGGAGACAATATTCGAATTATATATTTTAATTTTAGCAGCTGCAAGAAGCATTAATAAATACTATATTCTAAATAATGCAATAATACACTTGTATATGACTGAAATTCTGGGTAATCAAATAAAAATATCTATATAACTCTTTGATTTGACTCATTTTTTCACACGGTACGTTGAAACTCCTTCACAATGGAAGTGTTTTTTGCGATTCTGAAAAAAATACTGCGGTAGCAATATGATTGATTTTCAAAAATAGTTAATAAAACATACAAAGTTCACCCAGTCAATTTTTTTACGAGATCTAGGTGTCAGAAATACCTCATTTTTTAAAATTAGGTCTCTCTTGAGAGCGTAACCTATCATCTCGCGTGTAAAAAGGCTGGTATTTTTCGTCAAAAATCTCGGAAAGTAGTTCGGTAAGGGACTGGTATTTTGGTACCTTTGGAAAGGTGAGATATTTTTCGTCGAAATGAGACCAAATTCGTTGATTTCTAGGTGAAATGATATTTCCCTCAAACTACCTTAGACAGTTAACAAATGTCACTTCCTTAAATGTTATTCTCAAATTGTGTATGTATCTTTGCAACGTAATGGACTGCTTAACGTATAAATACGGTGAGAATCATTAAGTTTCTCAGTATCACTTAATGCATTTGTATAAAATTACCAACGCATCTGCTTCACTCACGTAATTGGTACATAACTCTCATACAAATGTATGAGAGAATATCACTCTCAGGTTTAGCGTTAACAAATGTTCGTAGAGAGAATTTAATGTATTTTTACCATGCTCTTAGGTTTTCTCCAATTACATTCAATTGAAATTGTTGTCACGTAGTATAAATATCAAAGATGACGTAAAAAAAGAAATAAGAACTATTTGAAAACTACACGCAGTAGGCGCAAATTTGGCGAAACCGGGTTCCCACTTATCTACCCTGGAGTACTTACTCTGTGAGTGACTCCGTTGAAAATAATACTGTAGAATTTTACAAAGCACATTGAATACGTGTTAACGGCTTTGAATTGAATACGGCTTTAATCCCGAGGGCAGTGACACCTTCGGCACGAATATGAGTAATCCACGCTCCCCTGTTTTGAATATTTTACTATGTTACTCTTCCCTAACTTTTTTTAAATCCAGACGTAAAATTTACAGCGGAAGCAGAAGAATTAAGGACAGCTCAACTGGTAAAAATTCTTGGTGCGCATAATATGGAATGGGATCAAATCCCCGTCCAAATGAAATATACTTTTTCTTTGACATTTAAATGTCTTGTACCTCTTCAGCGAGTGACTTCCGCTTTAATTATTGTCGTTGATAGTCCGAAGAGAATAATTTGGTTCTTGTGGTTGCCTCTATATTTTATTCTGCTCTTCTTATTAGACACAAAAACATGTACAAAAGAAATTACGCCTATCACAGCATAGAAAGCAGATATGAGATGAATGCACTAGCAGATATGAATGCACTAGGTAAAGACTAATGCCTAGGAATCACCACAAGTTCGCATATAATGAGGGGCAAACACTGGGTGCATCATTTACGAGACTAGAATTTATCAAGCGATTACTGGTAAGACACTTGTATGAAAAAGTGAAAAAGAGTTTTTACTTCGCTCTACAAGTGTATATCTTTTCTCCCCTTCCCCGCTTACGCATCATCCTCACCTTCATCACGGCCTTCAGCATCACTTCGGCCCACAGTAAATCTTCCAATCACCTCATCTGCCTCCCCTAATATCCTCCAGAGGCTGAGCATATGAGTAAAAGTATTATTTCTTCCTGTGCCAATTTCTACTCTCAAATTCACACAATACTACTCATTCTTTCCCCATTCCAATTATTTTCAAATTAACCCTCCCTATTGCGTAGTATGTGATGATTTTTCAGCGTAAAGTTTTCTAAGTTCTATTACGTATCTCCACTCACTGCGCTGCTGTCGACGTTTCGATGGCCGAGTCGTCCATTGTCTTCACGGCTGAATTCCGATACCTAAAGCTGGCCGGAATTCAAGCCCATAGCTGTATGAAGTGGCACCTGAAGGTCTGAGAGGTCAAAAAAAAAAAGGCTCGAGGGTACAGACCAATCAGACGCCACTTGATAACTGCAAAAGGCGTATGTTCCGGTCAACTGAGGTCACGACCATTGAGGTAGATGGAGAGGGGATCACATCATTAAAGTTGCCATCATAAACCTCCAAGTTTCCAGTTACATCATCTTTCTTCAAGGCGAATGTCGAGGGGCGTTTTTGCCAGCTAGATGTTCACGCCTCAAGTCTACATAGTAGCGCATATGAGAAGGTCGCGATTACAAAGCCACTGTCGCGGTGGATTAAATTGCCACCGTAGGTTGCAGCTTAAGCTAGTACACAAGTATGTGTACCAAGAATAAATTAAAAAAGTAAATGTATATTTTGGCAAATTATCGATGGAGAGCATCGTCAAATTGAAAAATTAGTGAGTCGGCGCGTGAACGCTAAAGAAAAATCGGCGTTAACAATAGCGGCGCACAGGCCACGCCCACAATATTGCTTCTAGCATTTACCACAATGGCAAGCGCCTTCTCAATCTACCGGTCACGACATTCAGTCCTGAAGACGACGGACGTCTCGGCAAAAGTAACATCGGAAGAAACGTAGTTGGAGGAGATGGTCAAACTTGGAGGAATTTTGCAACTCGTGAGCCCGAACAAAAAAGGTGTTTGGTGAAGCGCGACCCCGAATCTTATTTTGCCAAATACTTAATGGAAGAAGCTCACCACTCCACATTTAATGTGGAAATTCATCGTTTCCTGGATAATGGTCACAGTTTAGATGTTACGGAACAGTAGGAAATAGTTAAAAGAAAAAAGTCAAATTTTTAAATATGAAAAAGTAAGTTTGTAACTCCCCTATTTTGGATACCGTCATAACTTAACCTTACCTCCTCCCCCCAATTTTCTTCTACCTCGCCCTTTTCTTTTATCCTTTCTTTGTCTGACGTAGGTCCGGTATTATGACGAACTCTGTTTGGACGAACAAAGGAAAAACAAAAAACAATCCGTTCCTAACCATGAATTTAACCTTAATCCCCTCCTGTTTGAGTTTGAATTAAATTAGACAGTACGATATCCTTTGTGTATCGTTTAGAAAGGTTCAAGCCGGTGGAGATCCACCCCTAATTCTTTCCTGCCTCGTGCTCGAACAGAGACTCGCAGGTTAGGATTAAGATGTAGAAAACTATTTCTCTTCTCACCCATCACCTACTTTTTTCCACCCTCTTCAACTTTTCTTGGCACTTATCCGACTCCCTTATCCAATCCCGTAACCTCACACCTCCGCTCCCGTCTTTCTCGCAGTTGTTCCCTAGGGAGAGACAGAGAGAGAGAGGAGGTCGAGGTCAGTGGGTTGGTTACCTCCGAGGCGGTGTGGAGTAATGGCGGCTATAGGGAGGACGAAGAGAGAAATGCCTCGAGTGGTCGAATCCGTCATTCCGAGCCACGCCCCTTTTTCACGCGATTCTGTCGTTAAGAGGGGGCAGTTTATAACACGGCCGAAAACGCTTAGGCCGATGTCTAAGCGCTTTTATTTCACGACTCTGCTTTAATCCTTAAAGCAAATTTGTTTAGGCAGGCCACTGGAATAATTTCGTTGTCTAAGTCGTGATAAGGTACAATTAACTAAATTTTCTATATGATGTGGTTGGTTTAGTTATTCTACACCAAATTATTCGAAGAAATTTGCGTGGAATAACTAAATGCCGCTTTACATGGTACATTTTATTGGTCAAACTATTGTATCATAGAATGAACAAGCACATGAATGCATTTAGAGCAGGTTCTATTTCCCGTTCAGTCATTCAGACAACCATAAAATTTGCCGCTTTACACGGTACAATTTTCCTCATGAAAGACTTCTAACATTCGTTTGTACAATAAAATGTACCGTGTAAAGCGGCGTTACGTCAGTCTTATCATTTACACTGGAATGATAATTAACATTTTGCATTCGTTCTGTAACTTTTCATTCGTTTTTTCGCCATAATTTAATTTTATTCACTTACATCACCATTAATATTTTAATCACTTTTATACACACAATTTTTTTGGAGGGGTGATCGTAAAACAATCAATTTAGTCACCTCTTTCCAACGTTTCGCAGTTAAATTGTTACCATTTATAAATGTATTTTAATTAGACTTCTCTGCCTTTGAACTCATGTCAATAGTTTAGACCCAAGTCCAGATGATCCAGAAATTAACCTGCGAAATATTGGCAAGACGTGACTAAATAGAATATTTCAAAACTATTCCTCCAAAAAAATTGTGTAGATATCAATAACCTTAGCTTTATTATACATGGGAGTCATTTATGTTCATGTAGGATCACCATGTTATATCTCAAAGACTGGCATCAAGGTTGTCAACGGGGCTTATCGTATAAGACGTAACACATTTGCTTAACCTTATCGTCACGCTTACCCGTTACATTTTTAATTGCATCCAAATCGGCCAATAGATCTATCATTCATTTCATGAAACATTTGGATAAGAACCCATCTTTGCTATTTGGATCTAATAATATATATAATAATTTGGATGTAATAAGCAGATCTTGTCTCCTCGGTTACCGATCCCATTTTGGGCTATTGGTAACGCCATCTATTCACCGCGTCCAATGCGGACGTCACTGCGGGGGAATGGTGATGAAGTAGTTGCCCCGCAGCAAGCTATCTATTCACTATTGATTTAGTGTTGACGAAGTCGTCGGCATGTATCCTATGATCTAGGGATGTTCCGCGTAAAACGATAAGACCCAACCATTAAGAATGATTTCCGAACATTTCTTCCTAAAGAAATTCATCCGTTGAGATTCCATACATCGTATAGCTTAAATGAGCCGATAAATAACACTTTCTGAGCGGAAAGCTTTATTAGTGACAACGATAAAATTGATGTTTAGAGCGATATTTCGTTGGATATAAACTGATGCATGCCAAAGAGATGAAGAGTATTAATAGCTCGACTGACATCACGATTATCAATACCGTGATTGATCCGATAATTTTCGGCTACCTTATCCCTCAATGAGGTCACAGCTGTTCTATCTTTGCTTCCATCATCTATTTTACGCGAGGATAGGGCAAAGTCCTTCATATCATTCTTGAGTCCTTTTTACCTATTATTCTTATACTTTTTGAACAATCGCGTAGTAATATTTAGTGTTTATATCACAGATTTCTTCATTCATTTTTTAGTTTTTTTACTTGTTAAAGGTAAGTTTGGTTGACAGAGGAACTTCTACCGGTGTTCTACGCTTCAGGGTCCCATCAACCTCTATTTTCTTTTCTGCCTCAGCCTGGTATCTTCCTTTCTTCATAGCATAAACAACACCTACTCTCGTCCTTCCTCTTCTCCGCTTGCCCAACATCCTTCCCTCTATCACAGTCTTGAGCAACCCATCGCCGCTTATTTCTTCCTCCAGCCACCTACCCAGACTATCCCGTATTTCATTCAGAAGTTTTCTTTTCTCGCCATCCATACTACGCACTTCCTCGTTCGTCTTCCTTTCCCACCACAGCACCTTCTCTATCCCTCTCCACACCAACGTCTAAAATAACTGCGGCTTATCCTTGTCCTCCTTTCTAAGGGTCTACATTTCGAATTGGCATTATAATACAACAAATAATCATAGCAAAAAAGTTATTTGCTACGCGTAAAGGGATTTCTCCCCTTCTCTCCCTGCCTTCTCTTAGGCTGGGATCCCATTTCAGGCGGTTCAGTTTTTCAATATGAATGTCACATATTATGCAACACGTCGAAACCGGCTACGGACCGGAATGTCCGTACTGAACGTGATGATCTGTCGATGTCTAAATCTGGCAGAGTTGAGAAAGATTATAGTGTAATCACTCCCAGGGAATCGGTATATGAAAGGGAAGGATGGAGGACTATAGTCGACCAATCCAGGGATTGAACGACCATTCCAATAATATTGAGAGTCCCAAATACACACATCACATCAATTCAAGGAATCTACATACTACCCCACGAGCCGCCGTATAGGCGTGTGGCAGGGGATATTCAGTCACCAGCCGTGTAAAGATGTAAGGTTTTGGAAGGTGAAATGGTGACGTGCATTATGGGAGTGTATTTAGTGGAGCGCAGTCTTAAATATGGTTGCTTATTGTGCGCGGGAAGAGCGAGTTTTTGTTCCTATCAGTTCGGCTATGTATCCCTCTTATTTTATTGGTTCTGTCAGAGCTAGAGATGAATTGAGGCGTCATGATAATATTATCTGTGTTATTTCACTTTGTAACCAAATGATTCATTAACTTTTCTAAATGTCAAATGGAAATTTATATCCATTGGAATTATAGACTTTAGAAAACTAGGCGGAACTTTAGGACAGAATGGGGATTGGAATTATGTAAAATAACATATTCAAAGGGCAAAACTAAATGAGATGCATATCTCATCGTGTAGCAGTACTGAGGAATATATGTGCTACCTTCTTATTGACATAGAAAGCATGAAGATTAGGAAATTTGCATATTACATGTAACTTTTAGCCCTAAGTAGCGGAAAAAATATGCTAAGTCATCAACTTGTGACTTTACCTCGGGGAGGATCCTTATAAAAAAAACAGAAGGGAAATGTTGGCATCCCCTGTGACACGGTTCGCCAAACCGCGGAAGTTGAGACACAAGGAGGTTTATTTTAAGAAATCCCATCCCTTTTTTCCCACGCGGCAATACAAAAGAAGAAAGATTACCACTTTCCCTATCTCCCCATGTTTTCCTTCCATCTTACTTCTTCTTCGAGGCTTCTGTTTCCCCATCGCCTACCTTCCAACTCGGAGGATTATAGAGAACTTCGGAACAACAGAACTTTCTCCAACAGAAGAGCCCGAGTGAACGTTTTGAATCACAGAAAAAGAATTAGAGTGTAAAAGTCTTTAGTCTAAACAAGTTTGGTAACCCTAGTATACTCATTGTGGAAATTTGGAATTTTTCGGTGTAATGCTGATGCTTTGGATATATTCATCAGAGCGGATTAATATATAGACTCCTAAAATTTTCCACCAAATGATTCATAAACTTTTCTTAGGATGGATGTTGTTATATCAATTGGAATTATATATTTTAGAAAACTAGGCACAACTTTAGGACTGTGAATTATTCTCAACAATGTTTAATACCACAGGGAACCTTACTTTTAATTATGTACTAAAAGAACTCGCATATGGCAAATTGAAAAAAAAGGCTGATATAATCACTTGCTGCGATTCTATTGTCTTTCATTGTTACCACATTGCCCCGCCTGGCCGGAAAATCTTGATAGCTAAACTTTGTGAAAGTCCAGAAAATCTTGGCTCACAGTTTTTTATGCAAAATACTCAAGAGGGTAACTGCACTTAGCTGACTTTTATCCTTCAACTTTGTGTTATTAACATCACGTTTCGCGGGATCCCGGAATGACTATTGTATCTATTTTACATAGTTGAAATATAAATGAACATAAATAGCTTCAGTAGCATAACCTCTAGAGTAGTGCATGTTGGTAAGTGTTACATGTACATTATAGGGCATGTTGGTGATAACCCACCACCTGCCACCCACATATCTTCATCTAGATATACATAATACATCGCGAACCGCCACATGGGCGGGTGGCAGGGGGTGTTAGGTCACCTACCTTTCACCGTGTAAGTTTTTGAGAGGTTAAATGGTGAAATGATTATGGGAGCGTATTTAGAGGAGCTCAGTTTTTATTGTGGTCGCCCATAGTACGCGGAAAGAACGAGTTCTTGTACCTGTCTGTTCGGCAGTGTATCTCTCTTATTTATCGCATCTGTCAGACCAAGAGATGTTGTGAGGTGTAATGATAATACTCTCTGAGTCGCTCTGAAAAACATCAGTTCTGAGTTTCTCAAGCAACCTAAGCCTAGCGCGTAGCCTCCGAGTCTCTACCTTAATGCCTTTAAAAGTTGTGAGTCACTATATGTACGCTCGTAGCAGTTTTTAACGAAGCGTGCTGCTTTTCTTTGTATTTTATTAATTCTTTTGTTTAACTCTTTATGAACATTATTGGTATTTTTTCAATGTCTTGAAGACATAAATATATACGTCCTCTACTAGATATGAACTAGAAACCGTTAGCTTACTCGCAAATTGAACTTCTAATGTTATGGTGTTCAATGGTAGAATGAGGGATCCTCGAGGGAACATAGTATTCACTTATCTAGTATACATGATTCAGAATAGGCCTCGGATGATAAAGTAAAAGGGTGGTGCTACTTCTCTCTGGTTAGGCCACACCTCGGATACGCCGTGAGCATTTGGGACCCTGGTCAGGAGTTAGGAGGAGCTAGAACTAAATCTTAGTAAATGCACAACAGTACATTTCTCGTGGAAGTAATCACAACAACGCCATGTCTACACTGTGGGTGGAGTAAGAATAAAGTCCTCAGAAAAAGTAATAACAAGTAAAATTACCTCGAAATTACCACAACTACAGAAACATAGTGGAAAACACAATTATACAAAACATATGCGGCACAGCATTTAAGTAACTAGGATTTATCAAGTGTAAAATAGAAAGGTCCTCGGATGAAAAAGTAAAATAAATGTGCTACTTTGCTCCAGTTTGGCCACACCTAGAATACGCTGCGAGCATTGGGGACCCTGGACAGAAAGATTAATAGAAAATATTAATTTAAAAAAATTAATAAAAAGGAACTAAAGTGGTAAGTACCATGTGGAGCATATCAAGGAATGAGTGCTTGTCTAAGGAAGCGAAAATTGACGTGTACAAAAGTGTACTTCTTCCCACTTTGCTATATGGTAGTGAAACATGGGTATGTCAGGATAGACATAAGAGTAGACTAAACGCCGAGGGTATGAGTTACCTGAGAAGTATTTGCGGCAAGAGTAGGATGGATAGGGTCAGGAATGAGTGGGTCATGAATGAATGCGGGTTAAATGCTCCAATAGTGAAAGTGTATGAAAGGAGTGTACTTCGTTGGTTTGGCCATGTGGAGAGAATGGATGAGAGTCGAATAATGAAACATATATATGAGAGTAGAATGAATGGTGTGAGAGGTAGAGGTAGGCCGAGAAAGTTGTGGTTGAATGTGGTTGAGGAAATTCTTAGAAGGAGGAATATTAGGAGTTTTAAATCAAGAGGGCGTGTATGAAACAGTGGTGTGGGGTAAATGAGACAAAAGAGGTTTGCAAGGATAAGTCAGTATGGAGGAAAGTATTGAAGCAGAGTTAGTTGTACAATTATGTATTAATGAGTGAAACATTTTGACTGTGCCTACCCCGGAAGGGACCGGCGTGATGGGTATGTATTTACGTATGTAATTAAATAATCTCAGCTTCTAGAGGGATAAAGTTGGGAGCAGCTAGAGACTAAGTGGCTGCGCGTTAGACTTAATTTTCTTAGACAATTCAGAACAAATTCAGAAGATTTAGAGCGACGTAGAGAATATCACTTTGACGCCACCCTACATTTCTAGGTCCGACGGAAACGATAAAATAGGAGAGATACATTGCCGAAAAGATAGGTACAAAACTTCGTTTTTTCCACGCACAATAAGTGACCAAAATAACAGCTGAGCTCCACTCCAAACACACTTATTATACACTTTACCATTTCACCTCCCAAAACCTCATCCTTTATACCTTTACACTGCTGGTGTCCTAATACCCCCTGGCCACACAACCATGTGGCGGCTCGCAGGGTAACATGTGGAAGTAGATATGCTATTTTCATGAAAAAGTGTTTTAAAGATGAAACAACTCCCGAAAAATGTATTAAAAATAAAACAAATGCATCTTACCGACCAATTTTTTGAGTTATTACCTACTTACTGCGAAAATTGAAGACAATACGTGGAATTCGAATAAAATGGCATTACAGTCAAATCTGTGGCTTTATAAAAGTGTACATAAAAATACATCTGTGGAACAATTGGGATTTTTATGACTTAAATTTGGTTTTCAATGTGTACCGCATTCTATCAGGGAAAGCAGGAAATTCAAAACCATTTGAAAAGGCTGGAATTAAGTATTCATTTTGACTGACACTGTCACGGTGAAACACCCTTAAGTAATAGCAGATAAGTAGGTACTCGGAATCGGATTAAGTATCTTCAAAACTGCCGAGATTTAAAACCGGGGTTCCGAGAAATGAAGCAACTGCTATATGTACACCATCATTCTTATCTCCAAAGAAACAACTGACTCAATTAGTTGAAAAAATATTCCATTCGCAGTAAATCTCGGTAGTCATAATGACACCGAATCAAAATTTTTTTTTTAGAAAGTCAATGGGAAAAATGAAGAAAAATTACTACAAAAATTGCTTCTGGTGAAACATTTCTCCATTCAAGTCGATCCGACTACCAATTTAAGAAACAAATCGAAAATTATAGTTTTAATGAGGCACACAATGCCATGAATGAAGGTAACTTATATTATAACTTACCTAACTTCCGAAAGACTACTATCATAAAAAATAAAAATTCAGACAAACATAAGAATACTTAAGACTGATTGACAATGTGTTTGAATGCCTATTTATCTGCATAATTCTCGCTCATAATCTCCCGACTTAAATAATTCTTGTATTGAACCGAGTTTTGCCAGGCAACGGCGATTCTTTCTCATTCCTGGTATTAGATTGAACTGAAGGAAAACCCAGATGTAACATTCCTAATACGAGATTAAAGAAAATGAATGTTCATGCAAATTAGTAAAATCTGGATTGGACGAAACCAACAGAGGAACAGGCAAGTTTAAGATATTCTGTACCATCTCCAGCTGCTCTTTGAAACCAGGATGCACTCATATGCAGTTAGATGAAAATAAAAATGGCAGAGCAAATTCTAACAAGTACATGTACGATATTCACAGCAAGGTTTACGATACATAAAAAACTTCGAATAAGCCATTAACTCGAACCACTGAAATCAGACTATCAAATAAATATACCAACAGGAAAGGTTTTTACCATGTATAGGGCAGTTTAAAGTGATTGAATGGTAATATTTTTCCCAAAGAAATAAAATCCATGGCCAGGCTACATTTATGCCCTCAACAATTCTTTAACTATCCAGCCCAATACCAGCCTAATGGCCAGTTACAGGAACAACACGTACATCCCTACTAGTATTTAAAAATGTAAAGAATGTAAAGAAAAGAAATAAAATCCATGGCCAGGCTACATTTATGCCCTCAACAATTCTTTAACTATCCAGCCCAATACCAGCCTAATGGCCAGTTACAGGAACAACACGTACATCCCTACTAGTATTTAAAAATGTAAAGAATGTAAAGAAAATGTAAAGAAAAAAATGTATGTCTGTTTGTCTGTATGTTGCTCCATCACGCAAAAACTACTGAACCGATTGAGCTGAAATTTGGTATGTAGATAGAAAATACATCTGGTCGTTAAATAGATTACTTAAAAAAGCCCTCAGGACCTCTAAGCCCCCCCTGGTGGTCCATGCTAAGCATTGGGTTCGGTGCTGTGGTTTCATTTTCTGCTTTTGAAAAGTACTTTCACTCAAGATAGATGGCTGGGATTTGTTTTATCGGTTAGTTGAATAATTGAAGTTTCTAATTCTTTCAATCAATTTTTTTCGCTTCGTATTTGTCTGAAAATCATGTTTTTAGCATAAAGAATCTCACATATCTCTCTGAAGTCAACACTAGCTAATCTTCTAGACAACCAGAGATTTGATTTTCAAAGGATATTCACGCCTCTAGCATTTAAAATTTACGTTTTCCTGCAGGCCCATGATATCACGTAGAAGGAAAATCTGTAAAATAAAGGCCCAGGGTCCCAATACAAGGGCCCCATGATAGATTGCTTCGGGGGATAATCGATAAATTCTATGCATATTTACAACAAGTATACTCTTCAATGCTTATTCTGAAAGTAGCTCTGATAGGGGCACTGCATGTATATGAGAGATCATTACGTAGTAAACGATACACATAAAGTAATAAAATAGACTACAAACGCGATAAAACGTGCAAGAATACTCAAGCGCAGTATAATAATGTCTCTGTTTCTACAATAAACATTTAATGTTTTTTAATACTCGCTGTTTAATGTCATTTAATACTCAGATTTCTTGTACGTAGTGGGAAAATTTGCCCCTCATTACGATTGCAAACTGAGTTTTATACCAATTCCCACATCATAAACGTGACGAGTTATTTATATATGTTTAAAAGTGTGAAAATGCAGTTGACTTACATTCACTCAATCATCGAGGTGCCTATTCAAGACTATCACTTTCCGCTGTATTTCCCCTCCTTCGGCTAAAAATATACCCATCAACATGCCTAACAGAATAGAATGTAACCTTTCGAAAAATATCTTCTAAAGCAAGAGAATTGTCTCCTTTGCGAGAAAATGAGCCCTCGCAAGAAAAACGACAAAGATTAGACTTGGATGCTCAAAGACATGACCACTAGCGATCTAATGAAACTCCTGAAGAGTGGTACGCGCGAAGGGAGCAGGATACTGCGAGACACGCATCCCAGCGTCATTTCTCCGGTTTCCGGGCTTGACACTTCTGATTTCTATGACCATGAATAAGTCATAAGGATAGACTCTTCAAGTGGCTAGCCTTTACTTGGAAAGTCACTGCTTAACGCATGGGCAACTTTACATGACTTCGTCCCGCGTTTCGACCGGAAACAACCTTTTTATCAACACGCCTGAGAGAAAAGCTGAAAATATAGTGTATATGTACTATCTTCTAATGAGATAATACAGGTGCTTTAATGATTACCAGAGTTTATAAACGTTATACGAAAAATTAAATAAACAAATAAACAAAAATACAAAAAGGATATATCAAGAAAAGTCGGTCACTTCCCTGTGGTGTTTCTCAGGTTACGCTAAGAACCACACAAATTTCATCCTAACCCAACCTACGGACGGGTAATCAGCTATAAATCTGGTTCATATAGACCAATCTGTTTCGAAACTACAATTGTTTTAAGGAGGTTGGTCCGAAAACTTAAGTCCATGTCATTTTCTTCATATTCGCAGGAATTATAGAATAAAAGACCCTCTATCGATTGGCTTAATTAGAAATACATCTTTCCATCCTGGTTTTTCCAATAATCGCATTTAAAAATAGCTATATTTACATAACGTAGTACAGTAGGAGCGGATCCTTGGTATATAAAACATAGATTTAGTGTTGAAACCCACGTCGTTTTTACAAAATACGGATATGACATAAACTAGGATTTAAGAAACTGATTAGTGCAAAAATGACGGTAGGTCACCGACTTTGTTTTTGAGAAATTAAATGATTATTACCGAAATTTTATCCGAGATACAGTAGTTAGCTGGGATCGGTTATACATACGGCAGCGATGGAAGTGAACTTACACATACCGTGAAAATTCAAACAGAGAGGCACATTCCAGAAGCTGTAAATTGTTTGTTTGAAAATATAATACCACCTCGATCAATAACCAACATCGGTCAAAAAACGAAGGGCTTCATATAACCCAAACAGGCCCGGTAAATATTCCTAAAACATTTTGTATACACATAATAACAATTAACATCACTTACAAACGACTGATAAATGCGGCAATTACAGCTAAAATGAACGCTTGATATTATAAATATTTCTGAAAAATACAAACTAGTTGTTTTTAAATCCTAATGTATACCTTTGTGATTTTGAATTCGTGTCTGTTCATCGTCTTAGGCAGAAGTAGGCATATATACTTCAATTATGACCTTAGGTAACATTCCTATTCTTAATGCCATTAGCCCATCATCTGCATAAATTACTTTCTTTACTCTTTTTTCCGTATCATTTCTCACAATTTTGAGCTCTAGCGTCTGAACGGTCGATCTGATCGAAATTCTGACAGTCAGTTTTTGCAGACAATGAAACGTTCGTGCCTACGTTCGTTTTCATTCAAACGTAAAATTTTTATCTTTTTTTGGGGGGAAAATATTTTTAAAGCGAGTTACGATGATGAAAACAAAATTGTTAAAAGATGTCAGTGAATCAAATATGAAAAAAAGAATAAAAATATATTCCTCTTCAGAGAAAAGAACCTCAAACCTTCCAAATCCCAACCCGCTACCTTTCCTCTCGTCCATCACTAGGTTGGATACAAAGGCAGTGTAGCAGTAATTAAATTATACAAAAACAATGTATAAAGTGCGTTATAGTACTGATCTCCACAATAACACCATTCAGTGATCAATTTAGTCTTGAAAAGGACTATTCTGTATTATGAGAACTTCTAAAAAGAACTTATTCAATGTGTTTAAAGTAGAAAAGCACTTAAGTTCACGCACATCAAACACCAGTCACTAAGGACAAGGACATCAACAAAGTTCAGTACGGCGTTGCCAAAGTTGTTAGAAATTAATAAACCTTGAAATAAATGTAAATGTAGGGTTTACTTGAGAAAATATGGTAATATAACAATCACTTGAATTTTTAGATATTTCTGGTGATATATATTGTTGAAAATATTTCATACATCTAATTACTTATTTAGGCATAATCGCTGCACGAATCGATTCTCTGTATTCGATTAAAAAGACTTTTCGTAGACTGGTCTTCCTGTTATTCATTTTTAATGCGATATTTCAGCTTCCCTCTAAATTAGACCTATAACAAATCAAAGTAGTATTCTTTTAAAGGCTCCTGTACATAACTAAAACAATCTGGATGCCGCTAGAATTATGACTCATTCAGTCGCGAACCAACCTCCTTAAGATGGCGAAAATTATGACGACGTCACTTCATGCTTCTTTCCCGAAAGAAGAATGGGAAATTCTACCCAATGAACGACATCTGTACGTAAAAATTGGCAGGTGCACAAAAAATCACCACAATTTTTGATTTAGTAGCCGAAACCAATTACTATGGCAACTCTTTCCGCGGAAGGCTGCTGCTGCAGCAAATGCTCCTTTTGACGTTGTCAACCACTGGATTGAGTGCAACTCAATTAAGTCATTGAATGCAAATATATGTATGTACACAAGGGAATCGACACAGCTGTCAATTCACTCAGAAGGAGGTTCAATAGAACCGGAGGGACGAGGGGACCATCTATAAACCTGGGTGCTATTTAAGTAGTAATGAGTCTGAGTTGTAAATTTTAGGTTGTACATAAGTTGTAAAGTAAAGGCCCACTTTTGGGTTTCCCGTTCATGAAAGAGGACCAACAGTCACTCATCTCTACGTGCACCTGAAAAACGGTCTGCGTGTGTACTACAACAAACAAAACGTTACAAGATAGGTTACGAACTGCTCAAATGACCACGCTGACTGTATTGTTCACGCTGACAGTATTCAGGTTTTCTTAAAAATAATTTCAATGTTTATTCTCACCTGTTGAATTTCAACGAGTACCTTCCGCTAGTATTCTATTAAGTTATGAGACCCATAAACCATGGCAACCATTCAATAAAAGTTCTAGAAACATTCGATACATTTATTGGTTTTATAACTTATGGCATGGAGTTATGAGTTCCATAAGTAGCCAAGATGGCGGATGCGCAATGAACACCTAGGAGGCTTAATTACTAGATAAATGAATTGTTTGGAGACAAATGACCAGTTAGTTTTCTCTTAGTGACTAATTATTACGGGCATTAGCAATTAATCATAGGCTAAGCTTTCATAAATTTTATCCGGCGGTAGAAGATTAGATCGAATATTCGAAGCTATTGACTATTGGTAAGTAAGTTAAGTAACTAGTAGATGTGCTTCTGCAACCCGAATATTTTATGAGATCTACAGCTTTATAAATCTCATAATGGTTGATTCCATAACTAAATTTTCTTGCAACCGGCCATAAGACATCCTGACTCCTCGAGGCATGGTCCTTGTCTATGGTTATATCACAGAAGAGATTACTTTGTGGTTATTTTTCATCCAAACATACTAACTCATATTAAGGTGAGATTTATATTTCTAGATAGAAATTTGTCTCACAACGTCATCGGTCAAGGTAAATTTCAGGGTGTACAAATAAACGCCATGAGGAAATCATTCTCGTAAGTAAAATACATAATCATTAAAAAATAAATTCATACAGGAACCAAATATGAACTCAGAATATAACGATCAAAGTTTATGGGGTTGGAATATATAATAAAAAGCGTTTCAGTTGTAATTTCCACACGTCTTAAAAAGGGCATTACAAATTCAGTTGACTGCATAGGGCATGATGCAGATTGGTTTCCGGAGTAATCTACTTAAGTTGCGATGTTGCCAGTAGTAGCGGAAAAAATAACATACTTCTATTCAGTTTTATAGTCTTATATCTAGAGGAATCCTGCAATATGAAAATATCATTCCCTAAAGTAACTTAATACATTTCGTGGAGTAGGCAATTGTTGTCTTCGTGTAGCATAACGCAGGGTGTATCAGTTTGGCAACAGCGTATTCCATGATGCTCACGCTGTCCACTAAACATGAAACGCTCAACAAGCCATCTAAAAGAATCTTGGGCGTGGTTTAAAGAAATCAGGGAAGAAAAAACAAGCAAACCGCGAGTTTCTCAAACGGAGGATAACTTAGTTGTTATTAGCCGAGTCGAATAAAAAATAATTTATTATTCTGAGTATAATTTAACGCTGAAATTGTATGATAGCTTTAGATACTCATGATTTTTATTGATCTTCTCACAAGATACTGTACTTTAAGGGTTACGACTTAATTGTTCAGTGATTTTTTCACATTTTTAAATTAAGGAAAAGATGTTAGTAGCCATAAGATTTTTGTACACGAAAATGTTGGAGGAACATTAATTGGTCCCTACAGCAAAATGTCGCCAAAATTACGCCATATTTCTGGAGAGAGCGGTCTAATATTTTATCATAGCGAAAGGGACCCCGCTGAGTTGAATGCAGCAGTCCAGATTTTCTACCATCGTCCAAGACTGGGTTAGAGTGCGCCAAAGGAAAATCGAGGAGACTTATGAGAGCCCAGCGTTTGAAAGGAGATGGATGAAAGGAAACGAGGAGAGAATTCATGAGTGATTTCCTTTTTAGGAGAGAGAGTGCGCCCTGGGCAGAGGAAAAAAGGGCACGGGCGGAACACTTGTGAAGATGGAGAAAGGGAGTGAAAAAATAATAATGAAATAATAAAAAAACCTCACTTGCCCACGCACGTCCAGCCGTCACGCATGTTTCACCATTTCTCTCTCTCTCTCTATCCCTCACTCTCCGTTCCCAAATTTCACCTTTTCCATCTCTCTCACTCCCTCTTTTCCGCTCCTTCCCTAATTTCACCTTTTCCATCCCTCTCTCACTCTCCACTTTCCGTTCACTCCCTAATTTCACCTTTTTCCATCTTTCCCGCAATCTTTTTCCACCCTTCCCTCAATTTCACCTTTTTTATCATTCTCTCTCTCTCTCTCTCTCTCTCTCTCTCTATTTCCCCCTTCCCAGCACTCTTTTTAACTCAGTACTCGTCCTCCATTTTACAGAACCCTTTTCTTCCTTCGTATTCCCTCTCTGACCACCCTCGTTTCTTATTATGCAATTCCACCCACGCCTTAACGCTCATCAGCCCCACTTTTCGCCCCTTTTCTCCCTCGCCGGCCTAGTTTCCGTGTGTGAAAATGCTCCTTCGCACGATGCCTACCTCAGCACACAAAATCGAACTGCAATGCTGAACTCTAAAAATTGTGCCGAGAAAAGGACGATATCGTACCCAATGAAAAATTCGAATGCGATAGTACGTACTGAAAACAGCAATCTAAATAATTATTTGGCAAACGATACTTGGATCCCACGGCCGCTCATTGAAAAGAGTATTTCAGTGTTTCGAAAGAAAACCGGAGGATAAGTCTTTCATTTGAGCCAATCCATACGTAACACGTAACGTTCACACTTCAAGAAAGATCTATTTTTTCAAAAAACCTTTTATATCCATTTTAAGGACAAAGGAATAGGATGGATTGGATTTTGGGGAGGCGACCAACAGCTAATGTCAGAGGACAGGCCATAAGGGACAGGTAAGGGAGGAAGGGTGGATAGAAACTCGGCGTCGGCTTAAGCTTGCCATTCATTACGAAAGGTGCCAAGAGAACCGCGGTTCAACGTCTCATCCGACAGACGGAGTACTGTAATTGAAGTGCCTTCCACAAGACACTTAAGTGGGTTTTCTCTGAAAAGTATCCTCCTCTGCAGGGATTTGAACCCTGACCGCCCGTACTGTTAGCCAGTACTGTATCCACCACACCAACCCGAACCCTTTAAGGCCAGAAATAGACTAAAAGGGATTTTCATAGTAAGCGCAGCAAGTTTAGTGCCCATACTGGAATTTACACAAGCAAGTTCAGTGTTCATATTGGTATTTATACAAATTCAGTACATAATTATATTGTTATACAATTCTGAATATTTATTCTGCTACACATAACAATATTACTTCTAGCCATTAATTAAAATTGATTTTATAAGACGTCATTACGTAATTTTGATTTAATTTCGAAGGGATCATACATAATTTTAATCCCTACTATAAAGTCCTGTAATTTTTTAATTACTTTTCAATTGCTTATGCTAAATTTTATTTGCGTACTAAAAAGTATTCCATTGCATTATATGCAGATAACATGCAAGTTCTTCATAAAAAATGACCCTAATTTCTTCTTTTCTGGGTTTTCAACATTTATTCTTCCTACTATACAACTGTTACTGTGTATTTTCAGAAAGTATGTTGATAATAATGTTGTAATTAAATAATACACCGCAGTTTTTCTATTTATCTCATAATGTTTCTAGATGAAACAATCTAAAAATGAGATCCGAATGATCTCATAACGTTTAACTCTTCAACTACTAGAGTGCAGATGCATCAGCCTTCACTGCCTTTGCGAAAACTTCTACGGGCCAATATGTCGGCTCACATTATCCCAATAAATTAAATATTTATAAAGATTTATTTACTTAAAATCAGCGAAAATATATCCATAAATCCAATATTATCCTAAACCCTGAGTATATATTCAACAACTGGCCAAAAAGTCTTTATTAATCAAAAGAAAGTACTATGAATAATTTAAAATGATACTTAAATATTCGAAGAAATATGCTTGGTAGTTTTTGCACTGTCCCCCTAAATTTACCTGGAAGTAAAAGGGGTTAATGAAGCTTTATTTTTTAACTAAATTCCTCTTTAAACGATGCGACGGATTCAAATCTATCGGCTCTTCAGTTCCATAGTAAATATGGTCATGGTACGAGCATTGCAAGGTAGGATGCACTCGTGACAATGATAAGTCCACACTACGCTAGGCGTCATGAGCAGTAGACTACTCTAAAATTAGCTGATGAATAATGGATGAACGCTCCAATAATTTAGCTTTTAGCAACGACAGAATAGAGAGGAATAAATATTTGCATCCTTAAGCGTTGATGCTCAACATATTTCATTGGATATAGTTATGGTGGTTCAGACCTAAGGGTCTCTTATTCCAGATTTTCTGAAAACTTTTTTATATTTGAATATTTTTGTTATTGTTTTGACTGTTATTTTTACCGTTGTTTGAATTAATTCTGTTGGCTGGACCAAAATTGGACCAAAATTAAATGCCTTAGCTGCTGTTTTTTGGATAATAAATAAATAAATAAAAATAAACATCGCATCTTTGGAGTGCATTTTATATACTGAATTGAAAAAAGTATAGGGTATCCAGGATAATTCTACAGTAATTCAGTAACAAAGTGTGTGTCCACAGTAATACAGCCTTAAAAGTGGAAATTTAACATGGATTCTTATGGAGATTGCTCAGAAGTCAGTGGAAAAGCATCACTTGGAACCAGAAAACATACTAAGGCTCTCCATTAAAACTGTTACTTAAGCAATTAGTCGTCATTAATTGAATAAAAATAAAATATAGGCATATTACCACCTGTTTTTATAGGTAATTTCAATGACTGAAATAACTGAAGTCAAAATGCAGTACTTCCGTGCAGCTGGCTTTGGAGTCGGGTCCTATGGGGCTGGTAAATGTGAAATTACAATTATATTCCCGGAAAAATCTGAATATTTAGTCCCATTGCATTGGTTTGTCGAAAGATAACCTATTTCACCAGCGAATGCAGGATTTTTAAACAAAAATAAAAATACGTAATTATATTTGTTCTGACTTATATTCAGGCCAGGGCCACCATTATGAACTCTTTCTATGACTTTAAGTCTGATAGTCCGTTAGTCAATAGTGTGTCAACACCCTTGTCAGCAGTGAAAAGCACTCAGGAAAATTTTTCACTAGGCATTGAATTGAAATACTAAATTTGAAATTAAATTTACCGCGAAGCGTCATATTTATAAACCCGGGAAAATGAGTAGTTTTTGCTTTACAAGTTTCCGCCGTACTCCTTAAGTCGTCTTGCGTTGAACTTGGACGAAAACTCGACAGTTCAACATAAGAGAACTGGGTACATACAAAATTACTGAGTGCATATAAAATAATGACATGAGGCATTTACAATAGACCGGAGGAGGATTATAAAATAGTCATTGAAATTTTCAATATGATCACCATTTTCTCTATTCCCGAGCAAAAAGTTTTTTAACAGAACGATTTATTGGGGGCATATTGAGTCGACGTAAGTATCTCGTTTACTTAGTGTTTTTTATAGGTTTATTTTAATATGGTGATGAAGGCGATTTAAGGTGCGAAATATTCATCAAAGTTGTTTCCCAGCCATAAAAAGATATCGTACTATCAAATTCTCCTCAATTTAAAATCATAATTTCAAATTCACCTGAATTTGAAAGTATGATTTCAAAAGGTCATTTTTAAGAATGAACAAAAGACTTGTTTTAAATACCTCAATATCGTGAGAGTTACTGAATATTCATCATGTATTCATAAGCTGTAGTATTTTTACAGCAAAAATATACGTAATATCTTGATGAAGTTCAAGCCTAATTCCCCAGACCCTACAATAGCTTACAACTCCATCCTTTCTCTCCTAGTTTTATAAAATTACATTCTCCTGTACTCCTAATAATTCTATCCTCCCCTACTCTTTAAAGCATTTTGAACCTCAGAATTAATTTCAAGAGCCAGGTGAAACTTTAATCTCTCACTGATTCGATGGCTGATGTGCATAAAAAAACAAGGACTGCTACTATTAGTTTGAAAGCTATTTAACTATAGGAAAAAATCAAGATGGTCAATTACCACCAGCAAATATGAGAACTTGAAAATTCGTACTGGGCTCCCTAGTCTTATTCACATAGATTTATCAACTGTTTTGATCAACATTTTTAAACTGTCCTCAAGTCATATAATGTATATTCTAAAGGAATAAATTAAGGTAGCGGAGAGATACCTCAGTTAATACTTTCCTACATCGATCAAAAGGACATCTTTAAAGTAGCATGTTTACGTTTCAAAGGAGGAGCCCATTTTGAACTCCCTTTTTGCCACTTGCAGGCAACGGTAACAACACTCGCACAAATAGGGGAATTCGGACGAGATCACGGCCCAATGAACTTCATTAAATGCGCGAGAATCGGTGTTTCAATCCTAGTAGGCCATCGCCAAAAATGTATCAACATTATGAAATAAAACCACCTCGTCCATAAATCTTATGATTGTTAAAGGATTAAAGACGTTCAAATATTCCATGCAGCCTAAAAAAGGTCCTATTCCATCCAACATCACGACGTAAATCTGCTATTGAGTTACGTAATAAAACTTTCACAAAACCACTGAATTATAATCGCACTCCGACGACCCGAGTATTGACGTCTAAGCATCATCATTAGGTGATTAACAAATTTACAAAAATCTCTCATATATTAACAGTTATTGGAAGGGGAAAGATTTTGGGAGAAGGGGAATGCCCATACGATAGCGGATACGAAGGGTCAATTGGCGAGTAACAAACACTCCTTAATAAGACTAATATCAGGATCTACATCTACATACTAACCTGCGAGCCTCTACATGGGCGTGTGAAAGAGGGTGTTAAGACACCTGCCAAGTAACAATGCACGGGATAAGGTTTTGGGAGGTGAAATGGTGACTTGTATATTGGGAGTGTATTTCGTGGAGCTCAGTATTTAATGTGATCGTTTATAGTGCGCGGAAGGAACGAGTTTTTAGACCTATCTGTTCGGCAATCTATTTCTCTTATTTTATCGCTTCTGTCAGACTTAGATATGTAGTGAGGCGACATGATAATATTCTCAGTGTCGCTGTGAAACACCAGGTCTGAATTTCTCAAGAAAGCAGAGCCTATCGTGAAGCCGATGAGACTTTAGGGGCTCACACCTAAATTCCTCTAAAAGTTTTGAAACACTATATGTTCGCTCGTCACAGCAGTAACAGTAGCAGCAGGCTATGGCGAAAGATGGAGAAGATACAATGGACAGGTAAGGTTATAAATGAGGAGTCACGGAGAAGGGTTGAATGGGAGCTAGCTGTATTGAAAAGGTGTAAAGATGCGAAAGGCAAATTGGATAGGCCGCATACTTCGGAGGTATTGTTTGTAGAAAGTCATCATAGAAGGAAAGATCAATGGAAAGAGAGGAATAGGAAGGAAGAGATTTGGTGTGTCGACAGATATGATGAGAGGAGGGACGTCACGACATCGTATAAACATTTCCAGCTGTTCTAAATCCAATGCTTCATTCATGTATTCCTCAACCATTCCCAGGATAATTGTTGTTATTCCTAAATTAGCGCCAAATGCATTGAGTATCTCAACGCTGAACATCGTTACCTCATTTCCTTCGATGATCAAATTCAGACTTAGACAGTGGAAAAAGTAGACAGGAGAAATATCTAGGCGCAAAAGCAAATGGTTCATGGGAGGGAAAAAGTGAGGAGGGATGAAGTCGAGCGATTAGAGCGAGGCATTTACTGAAGCAGGACCACTTGAGAGCGAATCCTCGTAACCGGAGACCATGGCATGTGTACCTTCAGAATGGCCTCAACCCCACCAATCGATATTAATAGCCTTGCGTTTGAGGAGGGAGGGTAGGTAACCGAATCGAAAAGGTGCTTCCAACGCTGATGGTCATTTACCCGGCAATTTGTTGTCGGCAATGTTAATACAGTTCATCTGGGATTCTTAACAATGGAAGTACATTTTTCAAAGAACTACGGAACTAGCCGCGCAGTAACTTTAACGGAGTCATCCGATGGTGTTCACACAATTGTGTGAAGTTCACAGTTGAAAAATGATTCGCCTGGAATGGAAATCGAAACCAGATCCCTCGATTTCACGCCGAGTGCTTTGACCAATTAAGCGGCAAAAAAGTGGAGATTCACAAAGGAAAAGAATGCCAGGGTAGAATAATTGGTTAAAGCGCTCGGCGTGAAATCTAGGAATCAGAATTCGATTCCCAGTCCAGGCGAATGATTTTTCCACTGTGATTTTCACACAATTGTTTTACAATGGTTTCCAACAATTTTGCAAACTTCATTGTTTACGTTGTGCCATGGCAATGACGGGTATTTAGCCGTTGAGGGGGGATATCTTAGCGCACAAGCCCAAATTATTCTCACAATTTAATTATGTCTGAAGGTCGATCATCGAACGGAATGCAAACTTTCCTTCAGGTGAACTCTTGAAGAAGTAACACGAGCTAATAGCATAAACTTAATTTACCACACCTCAAAGGTAAGTTTGATTTTCTGCCGTATTCTGCGGGAAGAAATTGGCGCCTTTCCCGCCAGTTTTATTGACACTACATCGCATTTTATTACCCTAGCAATGACTTATTTACACTAATAAAAGCATTATTGCATAATAAACGGTAAAAAGAAACGTCAAATTAGTATTATTATAAATTTAATGAAACAGAACTAAGGTTAAGTTCATCGGACGGTTCAAGTGATGGCGAGATGGTATTCAATGGAGAATTCCGAGATTTTAGTGTGGAAGATTTTCGTAGTTTCGGAAGGAATTCGCAATATTTAAAATTATATGTAATCTGTACCAAGTGGAGCCATTATTTGGTATAATATGATATCATTTAATCTCTTTTAAAAATTCCAAAATGATCATAATTTACAAAACAGTTGGTTATCGCTTATTGAAAGAAGAAACCCCGTGATTGTCAAAAAATTAACCATACTCCAAGACATGGATCTAATCTTGGAAAGGGTGATAAAAACACCAGAATTGCGGCTTTGATCTTTATTATCTTAATTTAAGGACATGTTAATCAAAATAAAAATTTATAAAATCAGATCTTCAACTTTTCGGCACCATTTAGTCTACAAAGACACTCACTTAATTGTATTGAATCATATTTAAGGCATAATTTGTAACACACGACCTCAAAGTCAATATTAATCCCACGTTTTTCATGAATTGGCCTGAAAAACGTTTCATGGAGTCAAATTTTGTCCTTTAAGGAATGATTCCGAATACCTAACCAAGTCAATTCACGTACTTAGATGTTTCCGAGATAAATTTTTCTTATGTAAATTCACATGCACTATTATTACTCGTAAAAGAGTACAAAATAAAGAATGTGTGGAATACACACGAAATAAGTACCATATTTTAGATAAGTGCCCTCGAAGTTCCTTGGAAGTAAAGGCCGAACAGAATGTACTGAAAGGGAAAATTGAAACGGAATAGAAATTCGCTTACGGACAAAAAGCACTCGGGAAGGAGCAAAGAAGGGATAAGGTTAGAAAAGATTTGAGTGCTCGCCCTCTTGTCAGAAAACCCGCGTTATCTCAAAACCATGACATATGTACGCCGGGAACGGCCTCGAACTCCGCCAATCGATATTAATAATCGGACGTTTGGATGAAAAATCCGGGAGAGCGTAAAGGGACGTGAAAAGCGAAAGAAGACGAGAGGAGGGCCGTTTTCGTAAAAGTTTTCGGATCGACGTCTCCCAACCGAACACGGGACGTCCATACATGCGCACATCTACAGACGCATCCCGTTCCCTTCCGAGGCCTTCCCTTTTTTCCCTCCCGTTGGATAGAGAGAGCCGAGGGAGAGAGATGGACAGGACGTAATCCGAGGCTTTCCCAGAATTCCCTTTGGAGCGGAAAATCCGTAGAGTGGAGGGAGGACTTGGCGGTCAAGGGAAAAAGTTGGGGGTTGGGAGAAGCCAAGGTATGAGAGGAAGTCGAGGGAGAAGAGGGAGAGAGAAAAAGTCTGAGGGGAAGGAGGGCGAGAATGTGTACATTAAAAGGGGGGATAAGACTATAAGGAAATGTAAAACGACTACTTTACAAGAAAGGATAATGTAAGAAGTCAAAAAATAAATGCATATATTCGATGAAAAAATAATTTTTTTCCACACCTGAACGGAAATTTTGTTTTTCCACCCTGTTTCGAGGGAGGAAAGTGTGAACTTTCCTCCCTGTTGTATTCACGTTACATCTTGTTTATTTAACCTAACTTATTACGACTTACTTTAACTGGTGAAAGTCTTGCTGCATTGAAAATGATAAATTGAAACGCAAAATTAGAATAAGTACTAAAGAGAACTAGATCTAAACATGAGTTCATCGGATGGTTCTTCAGACGGCGGTGAAAAAATGGAGAAATCCGAGATTTTGGTTTAGAAGCTTGAAGTATTTCAGAGTTCCGGAAAATGAGTAGGGGGTCCGGTTAAGTCCGGTAGCGTGTTTGACTAGGGTCGCAGATTCGAAACCAAGGGACGGAAAATTTTTTCCTGGCTTGCCAACAAACTTTTGCACGCTACCCAAATTAGACCCCCCTGCTGAGAGGCAGAAGTCTCAGAAGACATTGACGGCGCAGATCAAGGAGATCGGACCGGTATCAACAGTCACAGCTTCGGGCGAGAGCGATGTTCTCGGAATCGGCCGGTATACTGCTATGAGGAAGGCAACAGTGAAACCAACACATTAATATCCCCAGAAGTTCCATTCCTGCTCTATATACGACATGAGGGAGTAAAAAGAATCAGTGGAGGGAGACCAGACGTTGCAATCAGCTTTTATTGGTCATTCAATCGTAATATTAGTATACTGCAGCAATCCATACTTCTTCAACAAATACTAGTTTCTCTACTCCCAGGTAGTTCTTCAGGCCAGCGCACACCTATCCTCCCGCCTCCGTCCGGCTTCCGTCCGCTTCCTCCCGTTTTTTTCCAATGGGTGCGCATACTACGCCGTCCGCCAAAACCGAGCGACAATGGACTTGAGCCCGCAGTCTCCGGGAGGAGACGGACGGAAGCCTGCGCATACTATTCCTCCCGGCCTCCTTCCGTCTCCGACCGCCCTTACGCATCCGCCAAATATTCTCGACCGAGAATTCCGAGCGGAGCGGACGGAGACGGACGGTGGTGGACGGAGGCCGGGTGGAATAGTATGTCGAGGAGTGAGCGAGTGAGAGGAAACTCACGGAATAACCCGTATTTCAGTTAGCCATTTTTGCATAGCATTGGCAAATTTTGGAAAAGAGGAAGCGGACGGAGGCGGGAGGATAAGTGTGCACTGGGTTTTAGCTCTTTCTCCTTCATTTGGTTCTTTTATTTACCATTAGGCCTTCCTCTTGGGAATTTTTCCTCCACTCGACTCAATTTTATTCCCAACAAATCAATTGTGCCTCAGAATATGCCCAATCCATTTGGATCTTCTTTTCTGTTTAGAATTTCATAAGGTCCTCTCTTCTTATACTCTCATGTTTAATAACACCGAGTCCGACAGAAATGCGCTACAGAAATACCCATATACTTCAAACGAATGGTGAGATACTTGGCAGTTAGAATTACATTTTTAAAAGAGCGCTGTTATGAAGTTTTGGAGCTTGCCCAGCGAAACGGACCCAATTAGTCTAGCCAAACTAATAATAGGGTTTATAAGTAAGCAAAATTAATCAACCAAAATTCTCAAAGAAAAATAAAAAGTAAAAACTCTAGTCTTTCATGTAAAAAAAAGCCAAAACCATTTCTCTCTCATTATCAAATGTGGTACACGTGAATCAGAGGCAACGTTTTCTTCGGCCTAAAAAAGTAGACATCATCAAAATCTTGCCAACTTTACACCCAGGAATTTTTTCCGTAGATTTTCAAAAAGCCATCATCCTTCAAAAAAAAGTTAATCCCTTTGATTCGATTCAGAGACTAAACCTGAGACCCTGTCATCATCATCTTCTTCAAAGGGGGGAGCGCAAAAACTAGCTCCTAGCATAATCACAGCCCTGACTCCCTCGTGATCTTGCCTCAAATCTCTTTCTGGCTCGCCCTCTCTCTCTCTCTCTCTCTCTCTCTCCATTCCGAGACGCTGTGATAACCGTAAGGCGAGACGGAAAGGGAGGTTCATACTCTTCCTTTTTTATACAGCCATTCCGCTTTTGAGTCTTCAAAACCCCCAACTTTACACACACCGAATCTTTTCCTTCATCTCTCTCCCTTTAAAAACGACTCCATCAACCCCCCCGCGTCCTTTTCTCTCCACATCAGCCCTTGCCATGTTACTCATCCACAGGTTCATTCTGCCTCCACTTCTCCGAGCCTCACCGCTGCCCCTAATTTCCACCATGCTCTGATGATTTTTTCCAGTTCCGCCCCACTCAAAAACTCTTGTGAGCACATTCGTACCATACTTCACGTGTGCCTATTCATGGGCACCTTAAAAGTAAAAGAAAAACGTTTCAAATAAAATAAATTTTTCTTGCTACGTCAAAAAAGTACATTCACACACAGCCTATCACAGCGATAACGCACTCCCCTCTTACATTCCTCACTCATAATTAGATTCCTGTAGTAAATGAAATGCAAATGAAAGCTGCACCTCGTTACAAACTGCTTCCAGCAAATAAGAAGTGTTATACAGCTGATGGAGGGACGAAGTTAAAAGCCTTAACAGACTGGAAGAATGCCCGCACACCTTAGAATAAAAGGAATCGTAAAATTAATGATGAAATAATTACGGAAAAGAAATACAAAAAAGATTACACACAGGCGTCTCAATTAACTCGTAGGCACGAGAAAAATTAAAGAGCTTTAATTTATCGCAATGACAATGTTGTTTCCTTTTCTTCCTTCTTTAAGGAACATCATGGTAAACTGAATATATATGCGATATATAACCAACAACTACGGTAACTTATGCTACGCTAATGAAGAGAACACAAAAAACCACTGTAATGGTGGATATCTCGAGACTAAAAAGGCCTCAATCAATGGAGGATGACAATCGCGACATCGAACGACCAAGAAAACACTCCAGGCATAGGTTTTTTTTTAATTTAGATCAGGTTAGTAGTACTAGACGAGCGTGTTATGTTAACCTCACACCCTACCTCTAGAGGTGATAGAATTGATCAAATAAGACATGCACTGCAGGTAACAAAATGATAGAGTCATTAAATGCCTTCATTCCGCGTAAAATTGGTGATTATGACAACAAGAGTGTGGCATTAACATTGGACACACAGTAAAAGTACAATTCACCTCTATTCCATTCCTACTGCTCTTTTACAATAGCCTCCCCTGTCATGGCTGTTGTTCTATTACCGTCTGCCACATGCCTCTGCGGAGTCTCGCTGGGTTGTACGTAGATGTTCATCTCTTTTTCTGTTTTTTTCTGTCGATAGAGAGCGAGAGAGAAAGAGAATAGGAGGGAAAAAGACAGATGAAGACCACGATTCAGTTCCACGGGTCTCAATGCGTACCTCTGTCTCGTCCGCGTCAATGAATCCTTTCTGCTGCTAACCCATTCCTCCTTCCATAGAACTCTTATTACACTCTCTCAACTTATCCCTACTAATAGTCGAATTTGAGGGAGATTAAGTCGGGCCTTCCAGATGACTTTCTCAGAGCCTGGTAACACCACCACGCTAATTGATACATGAATGCATGTCCCATCGAAAATTTAAAACGTATCCACAAAAATAAGTGCAAAGAGTGAATAAATGACTAAAAAATAGCTCGTGATCAATGATTTAAAAGTTTAAAACTCTCACGTTCTCGAACAAATTAAATTCTCTGATCAATGATGCTCACGTCAACTTACCGAGTGTTCGACGTTGCAATAAAAAAATCCGAAATATTAGCTAATATTAGGGTGGTTGGAGCGCTAATCAAGAGTCATTTACTGTGCATTTTTATAGCTTTTCAAGTAAGTCGAAAAAGTTTTCGGCCGCAATTCACCTACGTGCATCCGTTCATAAGACAGAAATTGCCCCGCATGTAGTAACATACATGATGAAAGAGTAACATTTTAAAATTTTGCCTCAATTATAGAATTGTCTTCTCTTGGGTTTACGGCGCGGAATTCGAAATTTAAATGAAAACCATTCACAAATACAAGATTTTAACTTGATATGGCCCCTAAAAATTAGTCAGCCACCATTTAAAAAATTTGAAGTGTATTATTTCACGTTTCGGGGAAAATATGTAGATATAAAGTGGAATTAAAAAAACATATACACCAACTGCAGTGTTACGCGTTAAAATAGCATTGAATTGCCAATAAATCAAAGTTTTAACATGCAATTTTTTTCCCTTTGATCTCTATGATTTACTAATAAGTAATTGTGTGCAAAGTTTCACGCAAATCTGTACATAATCAATAATCACTCCTGAAACCTTTATTTTTCGACACGGTAACGCCAGCTTTAAGAAAACTATCACCACGCCGTTTCAAAACGAGTCAGGTTCTCCATTTCTTCCAACGTTTTGATGGCCCACTCGTCCGTCTTCATCAGGTATCTTGGAATCAAATGCTATTTCGCCACGTAGTCCGCCTAATAAGACATCATTCCTGAGAGGGCCAGGGGTTCGCGGAATGACTGGTTGCCATTTTTCTTTCGCGCCATCTTATTATGGTCTTCCATTCACTAAGACTATTAATACACGTCTCATAAAATGATCACGTATCAGTCGCGTTATAGCCATGGTCCCCGAAAAATTTCTCTCTTTGAAGTCAGATCTGTATTGATTCCTGCACAATCACATCCATTAATTTTTCAATTCTAAGGCTGATCCACGCTGGACTCCAATTTCATGGTTCCCTCGCGAATTCTTCAATGTCATTGTAGCTCCTCTGTTTCATATTCCGGATCAATCCGGATCATCAAGCCTACCTCTTTGTCCCTTGGTATTTCTCGAGGGTTTTTACCGTCCATTATGTCTCTTGCAATATCTTTACTAACCTGATGGCGCCCACATCACTTTTCCTCGTTTCTCATCCAATCCGCCAATTTGATGCTCAGTATTCGTCTGCAACGCCAAGTTTAAAAAATCTCTATTCTTAACTGATGCAGCTTTTCGATGATCCATACCTCAAATCAATATGATAAAACACTTGACATGAATGTTTACAAAGCATTCTCCTTTCCCAATGCCCCTCATACTGACATACAATCCCTGCTTTCTCCCTTTTAAACAAG
Source organism: Ceriagrion tenellum (assembly GCA_963169105.1). Lineage (NCBI taxonomy): Eukaryota > Metazoa > Arthropoda > Insecta > Odonata > Coenagrionidae > Ceriagrion > Ceriagrion tenellum. The sequence goes on from OY720644.1 coordinate 54,171,121, forward strand.
ACAGATCTGTAATCTGACGATTTAACGGGGAAACTACAAATCTTCCTGCGTACTCCTCTTTGTTTTTTCTACCGCCCAGGGAGCAGCTGCAAAAGCTGGAGGTTAGAGGAGTTAGAGCCATGAGAAGGGCGGGGACAGGTAAACGTGGGGAGAGGACAGAGGTAGTTTGTATATGAACGATGTGTTTGATGCTAGTGTTACGCTGTTAATCTTATGAACACTAATGATAAATGGAGAGTAATATTTCTTTGGATCAATACGGTCTGTAGCGGATTTCTCTAATTTTATCGCTTCCCTTAATTATGCATATAAAGAGTGAGGTCTAAATAAAATCCTCCGCGTCTCACTGAAACTCGCCGAATCTGAAACTCTCATGTAATTTAAGCCTAGCGCGTGCCGTTCAGGTCTTAAACGGCTTTCAAGCTATTCCTTCCGTCAGCTGCATAACACACTCTGTTCGCTCGTATCAGGTTTTCACGGAGCGTACGGCTTTCCTTTCTCATTTTAGCTACCTCGCGAATTGAACCTTCTTGTGTTCGCAAATGCCCACGGCCTATTCGAGATGTGGCTTATCCTCTAAGGCCAGAGAGAAGTAGAATCTCTATTTCACGTTGTCATCGAAGAACCCTACTGTCCTAAATGCGGCTTCGCAAATGTTTCTAATGTTCCGCTCAACGGAGACTGGCGGGGTAGTATGCAAATGTATAATATTTCCCTTTCATTACGTCCCTCGAGGTAGAGCAAAAGAGAAAGGTGAAGTGGGGAAAGAGAGAGGAGAACCACGATTCAAAACCCCACGAATCTCAATGCGTACCTTTATCTCGTCCGCACCAATAAATCTTTTTCGCTTCTTACCTCATACCAGAACAACCCCTCCCTCCACCAACCCAGCACCCCTTTTTTCACCATTTCCCATGATTCTGCTCGAGATCTCATCTCCCCGCCCTTCTCTACCCCATCCTCCCACTGGTTCCTTCACAAATTCATCCCTCGCACAACCACCCTCCCCCACCGCTCTTGTACACATCTCCGCTTCCAATTTCCTCGCTGCTCCTCTCATCCCAACTTCATCTCGCTTTGCTTCCCTCTTCCTCTCATCATGTTTCCCATTCTATCCTTCGTTCCACCATAGCTACTCTCCCACGGCTCGCTGCTTAAACAAGAAATACTCTTTTAATGTAAGTATGTACTTTTTATGTACCAAGCCCACATAAAATCATAAAGGAAACTAACTGAAGCAAGTAGGGCGTTTTAATTACATGGGTAGTAGACTAGAAAAAGATGGGCACAATAGCAAAGATAGGAGGAGGAAAACGTTAGCCAAGGAAGCGTATAGTAGTAGAAGTGATCTGATAACGGGAAACTTGGGTAAGGATGTGAAGAGGAGGCTGATGAAGAGCTTGATACGGAGCGTAGCGTTGGTACGGTGCAGAAATTAGTACTCTCAGAATGGAGGACGCGAAAAGGTCGCAGGCGTTTGAGATGTTGGTGTGGAGAAGGATTGAAATGGTGGGGTGGACGGAAAGGAATATTAACAAGGAAGTGCTCGTGATGGTGGTCGAGGAAAGGAAACTTCTGAATGAAATCCGAGATAGACTGTGCAGGTGGCTGGAGAAGGGGCGATGGGTTATTCAGGTCTGTGATTGGGAGAAGGGTGTTGGGCAAGCGGGGAAGGGAAAGAGACGATAGAACCCTGATACTGTAGAAAACCGGGAGGAGTTTCTCCGACTTTCAACAAAACCAACCTTTTACAGGTATGCACACAGTATCGCATCGCAGTTTCACAGTATTTTTCGCATGGGTTAGCGAGCCCACGCGGCTGCTAGATGTAGATTGTTTCGTAGCAGAGCAACGTCAGCTTTGTAAGTAGACAAAGTCTTTAAACAATAATATACAGTGTAGGAATTTATGTGCAATAAAGTCACCATTTTATCCAACCCTATCTGTGCATGCTTAAACACGCACACTATAAATCATTACAAATGGGTTATAAAATCAGGCATAATAAGAAACGGGGGTAACGGAGAAGACGGCTTGACTCAGGAAACGCCTCCAAGATTTTTTCTATGGTCCTACCATCTTTATTTATGCGAATCTGCGTTCATAACTCTACGTATTTATTTATATATCAAATCGATCACAGAAAGGATTTATCTACAGGATTTTGCCCACGCAAATACATGTATTTATACGTCATATGCCATGCCTCTTTCACATTATCTCCTTCACAACCTCTTTCAAACTCTACTATCACTCTTATCCCTCCCCAACGCGAAAAAAATCCGTCCGCAGAACAGCTTCTCTCTTCCTCGCCTCTTCTCACCCCCCCAAACTTCCTTCCCGTGTTCGACCCAACCAGGCTCTCCTTCGTGAAGACACTTTTCCCCGTCGGGGACGGAGGTTGTAAAACGGTTTCATAGTCGACATCCCCACGAGATGGATTTAAGCGGCGGGTGGGGGAGCGAGGAGGAAAAGAACAGATGAGCGTATGCACGCGCAAGATACGTGCTCTTCACTGACTTCAGGGACATTTTAAGAGAGGCTCACGAGCACACAGCAAGCGAACAAGTGGGTGGGTTTTCATATACCCGTCATTTTGGAACCGAGGGAAATCGATTTCGGGAAAACTGCGTTTCCCGAAAATTCCCGAAATCATCATTTGTATTTCATATTTATTGTTCGTTGTTAGCAAAGACTTTAACACAATAGTGTTTATATTGAAAAGAATACTTGGTACTTTCATACAATAATTCGATTTCTACGACGCGTTTCACAGCTCTACATCATCATCAGGAACAATTATTCGCAAAATGTTTATTTATTGATTGTTGCAATAGTAACGTGACGTAGAGGGAGGGGATCATACATTAAGAGCTTGTGAGATATGAAAGGTTATTATTCAACAAGGAAGTTTTGTGGAAAGGAGAGAGGAGGGGTACGGAAAATAAGTCATTACAAAGACTGCTTCACTGCCTAATAGTTTCAATTTGTTCCAACGCATCCATCTTTGAACCTACCGGCAGAATTTATCAAATTTCTGGGTTAAAATCACTTAAATGATTATTTTCATGCAAATATTTGGCAATTTGAGACGTGGAATCTATATCTATAAAACATCTGGTGTATTCTTTGGTGCAAATTATGAAAATTCGATCTGTTTGACCTATGTGAGAAAGGTTTCAACTATTGCATTTAATTTTACAAATTCCAGGCATGTATGATCTATCCTGTTCACTAAAATTTTGGAAAGGCTCAAGGGAGTGTGCATGGAATCTAATGTCAAGGTCTTTTACAAAAATACGCCTAATGTCATTAAGGTTGCTTTAGCACACGCCTTATGTCATCAAGTTAACTTTAACTGGCCCCTGTATCTTTCTCACGGGGTTCGCCAAGAAATCAGGTCCATGGGATTTCCAAATTTCCGACATTTTGAGAACTTTCGCGGAACGAATCCGGTAAAACTGCATTCAAAGAGTATTATCGAAATCGTCATTAGCATTTAATTTCTAAAGGTCGTTATTGGCACGGCGGCAATTGGATTTATATAACCAAAATAAAAGGGAATTACAGTTTCTACAGGGGGGAAAAAAACACCCCCGTGTTGAGGTGGAGCGGTGAGTGAAAGAGCGCGTTCAATCTCCCACAAGGGAATAGATAATCCTGCGCTAGCTTGACGTGGATTGAAGTATGTGAGTCATATGTTTCTACATATGAACAAAATGGTATTTAATGTTTAGCGCATATCATCGGTTAGGCCAATTGGAGCCACACCTTATTTATCACACAACAGTTATTAGTTTACCATTTAAAATTTACCATCAAAACCCAAAATAAGGAGGATGGAACATTTCAGCGCTGCGGTTTGGGCGAGGCCGTTCAGGCGCAGCAGTTTGGGCGCAGGGACGTTTGGGCACAGCCGTATAGGTGCAAGGGCGATTCGGTTACCAGTCGGTTGGTTACGATGCTTTTATGATTTATCATCTCATCTGATACCATATGATGTGACTAGCGGAAGTATTATTAAGTCTAAAACTATTAAAGGTACTCGTAAAACAAGAGATATTTTGAGAAAATAATACATAATCGCGGAGAAGGGATGAAAAATTGAATTCAGTTCATCAGGGGCCTCGTTTACTTAAGTACATGATAAATGAATTAAATTCACAAAATTGTTATTTACTGTAATAAAAAATGTGAGCATTAGAAAAAATAGAAATTATTAGTAGTAATAAATACTATTTTGAGCATTAAAGTGTTTCATCTACATCTACATAATACCATGAAAGCCACCGTGACCGCTCCAGAGAACAGACAGAGAAATTCCTACCCGTTAATACTGGTTTGGACCTTTAAAGGATGAGTAGGTAGCTGGAGATGAGAAATCCTAGCCTCAAGATTCCTTTCACCGAGAAACAATACAGGTAAGCAAAAGGGGACGTAATGGAGATCAAATGGGCAAAAATGAATTTGGAGTGATGGCTCATGGGGAAAGGGGAACATCTCCAGAAAACCGTCTCATATTGGAAACAAAAAAAGAAGCGTTTTCCCCTCGACACATCACACCTGTAACGTTCAAACCTGGTTTTTCATATCCTTTCTTCCACTCTTTTCCCCATCGATACAAATTTCTTGGTGAAAGTCAGCTCTTTCTTACCCTCCATAAAACTTTCGTTATTTCCCCGTGACTTTCAAAGCCCTCCTTTTCTTCCCAAGTACCCACTCCAACCGTTTCCTGCAGCGAATAACTTTTTTATCTGCTTTCGTGTCCTTGCAGATGCGTGTGTGAGTATAGGAAAATTGCGCGCATATTTCGCAAAATAAGTGTTCCAGTATCATACCATCGAAGTTCTTTCATTACCTCTAGCTTCCAAATAGTGTTGGGCCACAGAGCAGTTCATCGATGGTGTATAAAACAATGAAAAAAACAGGGTAAGATTGAATAGCATTGCTTAAAATTGTTGGTCACTATAGCAGTCGTAGTGTCAGTTGATTTGCATGCGTTGGAAACTACTGTCATTTTCTACATCAGCATACAATCCTGCGATCCGCAGTAGGGACATGTAATGGAGGATACAAAGACATCAGCTCATTGTGAGGGGAGGGAATGGGGAAGAACAAATTAAAAGGAGGGCATAGATATAGAGCGTTTTAAATAGGAGTGGCTTGGAGGGACGCTACATTTTCGCCTAAGTCACTACAGGAGCAGAGAAATAAAGAATTTTGTGCTAATCAGTCCAAAAGTAATAATGTGTTACATTGTCGCTTCCATCAGTTATTGAGATAAAGAGCGGAGTCAAATAAATTCCTTCGGGTTCCAATGGACCCGAAGTAGACCCTAAGAGCAAACATTCCACAGAGGAAAAGTTATAAGCCTTCATCAAAACAGAAACCCGGATCTCTGCAACGAGTACTGTAGACAGTTGGCTGGAGCAGTTTTTTTATATACAAATTTACGAGAAACTTTGCATTTGTAGACTTAATATAATACGCACAGATGAAAAAATAGCATGTAACCAATGCGGATACTTGGAAATTTAAAGGCGTTTTAACTCGTAGCCTTATGGACCTTGACACATATTTCGACATAATTACATAAGAAGAGATCTTCTCCTAAACGCGAAAGAATACGTTTCAAATTTATTATAATCGTTTCTGATAAATATCAAGTCATTATACCAAATCAAATACGCATATATACAATTGGTTTTCACTTGAATTTCGAATATCGCGCCATAAAAGCAAGTCATAACGATGCTTCATTTTAGACCAAAATTTCAAATTTGAATTCTGGCATAATTTATGTTTAAACATATATTGTTCTTTTCACCGTATAAATAGATGCAATTAAGCGAAGTGTAGTGGTTCGAATAACTGGGAAAGTTTATCAAATTAGCATTCAATGACTTACGATTAGCGCTGCAACAGTCACACTGTGTCTAGAAACCCCGGTTTTCCGGTCATAAGTCGATTTTCCGACTTTGTTCAAATGACTCAAGAATCGAACTAAAATGAAGATAAATGAACATTTCACAAAGTACGGGACTTTTTCCCTCTACAATACAGTTATTTTTCAATACACATGCCTCGGTTCGATGGAAATTAATTGATTAAATTTTGAAGTGTTTTTGCGTTTTTGTTCCATCCATAAAATGAGTTTGCGCATCATTTGCACAATTTTTTGAGTTTCCATGGCATCTTAACTTGATAATCATCGAGTTGTTATCTTTCATTTGGTTATAATGCCATTGGGTCGATTGGAGAAGACTTTCAATTAGCCACTGACGGAAATCTGTTAAGAATTGTGAAAATGGTAAAGCAAAAAAAACACCCTCTACCACCGTGCTACGTTAAAGTAGGATGGTTAGAAAATTATCTCTTACGTTATTATGTTAACATCATCTGCCTTTAGCAGCTTTCTTGCCAACAGCACCTAAATATGTTACTTTGACGCGTCATAAGCTATCGAGCGGCAGCGGCTTTTCGGCGGGGTAGCCAAGGAGCAAGACTAGAATTTCAGAATGCACTCAAGAATTTCGCAAAGCAATCAAAGCGTGCGCTTTGAAGCCGAGGAGGTGGGACTTAAACCAATCAAATTAACGAAAAACTGGACTTTCGAAATTTTCAACTACTTTTAAAATATCGAGGGTAGGACGGGAACAATGCAACTACAATACCTAGCCTACGTTTCGGAGTGTAATGCACCCCATCATCATGGCTATACAGAAAAGAATAGGGTCAACAACAACAAACAAACAACAACGATAATTTCGCTTTTTGTAATAATTTTATAAGGTGTGAATTTAGATGCTCCATTGTTTTAGTAAAACATTGAAGTTTGTTTATGTAATTTTGCTGATATGTAATCATAGTGGTCACTGTATTTAAATGGTTATACATAATAATACACAGAGTGATGTTTTTTTACTGTTTCTGGAATGTGCAATTACCTTAACTAAGTCTGTCCTAAAAGTTTATCTTCTGAAGATGAATCCCAATGATTAGCAATTCCAAGGTAATTTTATATTGTCACTGATTATATGAGATCCTTTAATTGACTGTTTCTTACCTTCATGTATTCTTTTCTGCATAGCCCTTATGATGGGATGTTTTTTACTGGTTCTGGAATGTGCAATTACCCAAACAAAATCTGTCTTAAAAAGTCTATCTACCGAAGAAGAATCCCTATGATTATCAATTCCAACGTTTTAATTATATTGCAATTGTATATTTCAATTGACGAATAAGTGATCCTTTTATTAATTGACGGTTGTTGTACCTTCATGTATTCTTTTCTGTGTAGCCCTAATGATAGGGTGCATTACACTCCGAAATGTGGCAAGATAAAATAGTTTGATTGCTCCTGACGTACCCAAGACATTTTAAAAGTAGTTCTAAATTAAGAGGTCGATATAACAATACTGTGTTTAACATTTTCAACAACAGTCAAAGGCGGGAAAAACTTTTTCCAGAAACTATGACACAAAGTCAATGCTTGCGTGAGAAGTGCAACACGCCAAAAGAGCAGTTTGAGAGAAAAAAAGGACTTTTCGGAGTCCAAAACAATTTCACGCACGTCGCTCAAGGTCCATGAATCTCGGAACGCCCACCGAGTGAGTCTCACCTCGGATAAACCAGCGGAAGAAAAAGCGAGAGAGTGACTTACATTGCTCCTCGCTTTCCTTCCAACAGCCCCCCAAAAACTACACCATCTTTGTCTTTTACGACTGGTCAAACACTTCCCACACAAGACTACCCTCCTCACTCCCACCCAGCCCACTCGCAACTTTTATTTTCATTTATTTATCCGAGGCCTCACCTCGGTGCGGCGTCTTTTTCTCTCTTTCTCTCTCTTTCGGGCAATAAAAATCTCTCGCCCCTCCCACCGAAGCAATCTTCCCGGCCTTTCTTTTATCCTTCGCACGTGCGGGCGGGATGAGAAAGGAGGATAAGGAGAGGTAGCGCGGAAAAGGAAGGTTTTTAAAAAAAATCCTATCGCGACAGGTGGGGGTGGTGGCGGCGGAGGCAATGCCTGAATTTTATTTTAAGGTGGCAGGAGCGATTTTCGTCACGTAAACATTTGTGAGAAACTTTTTCATAAATACATTTTCTAGTTAGTAATATGCATAGATGTAAGTGAAAAGTTGGTTGATACCGATTAGGCTCCTTGGAAATTGATTGCTATTTTAAAACATAGCCTTCTGGCCGCTTCACATGGTGCATTTAATTGTACAAACACTGGCTAACCATACGGAGGGCCAGGGTTAAAATCCCTGCAGAGAAGGATGTTTTCCTGAGGAAACCGAATCCCTACTTGAGTGACTTGTGGAGGGCACTTCAAGTACAGCACTCCTTCTGTCGTATGAGACGTTAAACCGTAGTCCCCTTGGCGCCTTTCGTTAAGAGCAGGCTAATGCCGACGCCGGGTTAGTATCCACCCTTCCCCCCTTACCTGTCCCCTATGGCGCAAATGACCTTAGCAGTCGGTCGCCTCCCGAAAATCCAATCCAATCGTACAAACGAAAGTAAGAAATCTTCCATTGTAAAGCGGCTAATTGTATGATTGTCTGAATGACTTAACGGGAAATAGAACCAACTCTGATTCCATTCAGTTTCTTTTACATTCTATGATACATTCGTTAGTACAATGAAATGTACCGGGTAAAGCGGCATTTATGGCATTAGACGTATATCTCGAAATAATTCCATCACATACGAACAGATATTCTCCTACATGCGAACTAATACACTTCTCATTATTATAATGGTGACTATCAAATATCAAGGTACCCTGTAGAGTTAAAAACACGTATTTACATGATTTCGCTTGAATTTTGAATTCTGAATTTCCGAAAACCATTTGCCAGGGCTGACCTACCCTTCGTCTCCATGGTCTCAGGCAAAATTGCTAGGATCCTCAGGAGATACGATATTGAGTCATATTTTTGCCCACCCTTCAAACTTAGGAATCAACTCGTCACGGCCAAGGACCCCTGTGACCTCCAGGCACTAGGTATCTACGAGATACCATGCACATGCGACCTGGTGTAAGTGAGAGAGACGGGAAGGAACAGCGCCACAAGGGTCAAAGAACGAGAACGGCATGTCAGACTCGGCCGACCTCAGAAGTCCGCCGTGGTTGACCATAGCATCTTCTACGACCATGTCATCTGCTGGGAGAAGACGAAGGTTCTCTGCCACATAGACAAGTTTTGGGAAAGGCTGACGAGGGAGGCGATAGAAATTCAAATAAAGAAGACCATCAATCGATACGCTGGATACTCACTCAGTAACTCGTGGAAACCATTGCTGAGGAGCATCTGAGAAGGCCGGGAAAAAAGGCGGCAAAATTTTGACCAATCAGGAGACACCTCCCCTGGTTGATCTGCCCGCCAAGCACTATATAAGGAGGACCACATCCCAGAGACGACATGCCCTGAGGATGATGGACGACTCGTCCATCGAAACGTCGGCAGAAACAGGGAACCTGACCCGGTGGAAATCCCGAATAATCTCCAACGACATAGTTCGCCAGGAAAACCTTCGATCATTCTTCAAATCATTTTAGATCTAATAAACAATTTGCTGTCTTGTTATTCAGTCTCGAGATTTTAGCCTCTTCTTGCATACACCTCCTCCAGTGACGGCTGTTGCACACATTAATTTCCAGAAAAAAGAATCTTCCCTTCCGCGGGTTTTATCAAAAAAACGACATTTCCTCAGAGAACATAAAATATACGGTTAGGATGACGGAGGAGAACGGAGATAAAAGGAGAGGTAAGGAGTGGGTTGTCTTATCTTGTCGCGACATGTTGAGGAGACGAAACTGAGGTTTATTTTAATGGAATTTCCTCCCGTTTACGTAGCTTGGCAGCAGGAAAACAATATAAAAAATGGGGATTCCAAGAGAAATATAACCTCATGTGTTTTGGGGTAGCGGGATTAATCTCGCGAAATCCTTGCGTCACACGGCACCCGGCTCTCGGACGAAAGAGAAGACTAAGGGAGAGACTGATGAGACAATAGAGACAGCTTGTAAGTTCTTGCACGCTCAATGCCTCTGGAGGCATTCTTAAGGGTAACTAAAACAAAAGACAAATGAGGAGAAGCGCTACAGAACAACGCACTCATACATAAGGAGGTTCCACAAAGGGATGAGTAAGTCAAAACAAATGCTAAATTCCTCCTTTCAGCAATGGTTTTAAAACCCTTGATTTCATTGATAGATTAAGTAAGCTATTGAAAAGCACTATTGTGGCACAAAACCCCCAGTTACTTTACCCATTGAGGTAGACGGAATGGAATGGTTTTAAAAACCCTACATTCCATCAGCGAATGCAGAGTTTATAAAACCATTTTTTTTAATGATGGAGCTTAGTATGCTTTTGGACTCACACAGTCCCTCGGAACCTCCTTCAACACAAAATATATGAAGCAAATAATGAAGTACATCAAAACACGGTACCACCATTGAGGTAGACGGGGAGGGCACTTGATATGCTGGCCAATGCCAGTCGGCTATCTTCGCCAACCCTCATTTTCCTATAGCGCTTGCGGGTAACGCACATATTGCAATTTTATAATGTTTTACATTGGGTCACTTAGTAGAAATCAGTATGTACTTCTTCATTTAATATGCATTCTTTAACATATTTTGTTTTTTATTTTAATCAATAATTTTACGCATTCTGGGGAGAAAACCATTGTCAAATCGAGTAGAATCCATAGCACAAAGCAGAAAATATATTTTCAAGAGTTAACTTCTCTTAAACTTAACAGATGGCTGATATTTTTGCTTTACATCTGCTAATTTGTCCATCCGGTAACGCTATCCATAGGAAATTAAGGAAAGAGAAGGGTTAAACAACTTGGTTGTTATTTTGGTTGTCAGGTTTCAGTTTTATGCGGTAGTTTCCTCTCCAAATATCTCAATGGTGCCACCTTAATATGGCTTTAACACTTTCTAGTGTTCGTTCCAGTGTTCTAGTGTCATTAAATTTCAACTTTGGTACCTTGTAGATAAACGTCCCTTAATATGCACTACAACATACTATTTTTCCCCGCTATTTCATTATCTAATTTAACTTTGAAATTTTACGATGTTATCCATCGATAATTAACTACGAATCAGTCTGAATTTACTTCTTTAATGGATTCTCCGTACAAACATCGTCCATTTATTCAAATTAATAAATAGTACAATTCATAGCACTAAGCAGCCAATATATGTTACAAGACTTGTTTCCTTAAATTTCTATGAGATGGTTGATATTCTTGATTTACATCCGCTAATTCGTCCATTCCGTCGAGCTATCCATGGGAAAGTAATGAAAGAGCAGGGTGAAGGTGGTGCAATCAAGATAGTTCCCTAATCATAACAGATACCATATTCGATATATACGTATTCATTTAACCAGCTGTAAGACACACGAATTTAACTTGACTCATTTTTTTCACGCGGTACGTTTGAAACTCCATCAAAACGGAAGGTTTATTGTGATCCCGAAGGATTTACTGCGGTGACAATATGATATATTTCCAACAATAGTTGAGAAAACACAAAAACTACACACTGATGATTTTTTGACGAGATATAAGTGTAGGAAATGCCTCATTTTTAATATAAGGTCTCTCTGGAGTGCATACGCGTATCGATTCCCATATAAAAGGGCCGGTATTTTTTTGACAAATATCTCGGAAAGTAATTTAGTAAGGGGTTAAATCTTTGATGTCAATGGAAGGGTGATATGTTTTTCTTTAAAATGAGACCAAATTCATTGATTTCTGAGGAAAATGATATTTCGCTCAAACTACCTTAAACAATATGGTGGTTATTTCGGTTGTCAGGCTTCAGTTTGATGACGTAGCGCCCTCTCCTACTACCTCAAAATATCCTATAATTACAACCAAAGACGTCGACTGCAGCGCCATTTATACAGCATTGTCACATTTTGATTCCAATATTCGCAATAATTAGCTAATAACTCAAAAAAAGGCAGCAAAATGCACCTCGTTCATTTTTTATCAATACTGAGAGATTTCACTAATTAAATCGTTTTCCATGAAGCAAGCATTATTGTCACATAAAAAATACTATTTTCCCCCGTATTTCTCCCATTGCACACTATGTAATTTCAAATTCAATTGTAAGGGATATTATAGAGAAAGGTAACATTTTGTTGCTTCTATCAGGCAGAGGACATATTTTTCTCTAAGTATCCAAAATATGAATAAACATTAATTTACTTTCACGGAGGTACCACCTTAACAGACTGTTGAGTCGTTGCGGCGTTACGAAACATAAAAGTGCATCAAATTAATTCACAATAGTATCACTAGATAGACAAATGTGTGTCCGTTTGATCGATGACGTATGATTTTGACATCATTGTCTACTAATAAATCGATTTTGATTGCACAGCTTATTTGAAAATTTTCAGTGAAGCTAATCTAACGAGCTAATCTTAACACAATCGTAAGAATAACTACAACAGAAATATTGATTTAAATATTCATCTTTATTTATATATAAACTACGTACTTCCCATTTCCAGTCATATCCACACTCAGTATCAATTCTATTAGCTATGGCGCGACGGCCGCACCTTTTTTTCCTGAGAGTAACCACTTAGTGACTGACTCTCCAAACTTAAAAACCTTCGTCCCTAATTTCGTAAAATTTTGAAAGTTCCCTAGCCCACGTCCCAAAAATCCTCCAAAGCGCAACGTCAGGGGCTTCTGCGTGAGCCATATGTTTTCTCATCATTGTAGCGTCGAATAAATTCACGATACTATCACTTGATAGACATATATATGACCATTCGATCGATGATGTATGACCCTCCAAACTTAAAAACTTTCCTCCCCAATTGCGCAAGATTTTGAATGTTCTCTAGCCCACGTCCCAAAAATCCTCCGCAGCGCAAAGTCAGAGACTTCTGCGAGAGCCATACGTTTTCTCATTCGTGTAGCGACCGGAGACTTCCTCTGGGTCTTTCATTCTGGCCCCTATCCAACTCCTTTCCATGTCCCTCCCTTTGTTGAGGGAGGGATGTGCTCTTCCATGTTACTGCCTCATTCACCCACTCTCACCCTTTGTCCCATGAGGGGAAGGATTCGCGGGGCGGATGGGGAAGGCACCCTAACTTTAACCCTCGACCAACCACTAACGCACTCAACCCCTTCCTCTTCTTATCCTCACACTACCAACGGAACTCCTTGTCTCCTTTAAAAAAAAGTCCCCCGACCCTCGATCGCCCTACTACACGGCAGTACAGCACGAAATTCCACGCTGGGGACATTAAAGAGGGCACCTTCTTGGCATTAAGGGTGCCGACTTGACCCTGCTCGCAATTCATTATGCCATAAACTCAATTTGCAAAGGAGGATAAATTATTCTCTATTTCGTTTTAATTTATCTTGAGTCCTCATCCGTTAATACAGTGAAGAACGAATAAACATTATATTTAACGAGTGTTTATCGTGTGGGCGACAACAATGACTAGCGTGTTCCAAGTAAAATACTGGCGCCTAAAAAAACTAGACATTTTGCCGAGAAATGGAATAGAGCACCACTTGAAATTCGATTGTCTTTCTGTTTGCGAGAGGAAAATCTGCTTTGTGGCTGAGAATTTTTTTCTACGATCAATTTCGTCAAAAATAAATATTACACAATCAATTGTATCTCATGATTCATTAAAGCTGTGAATCGCGTCGTATAAATTAAGCAATAGTAGAAAAGTGCTAAGAATTTTTTTTCAATATGGATACTATGTAATGTAGTGAAGGTATTTTAAAATCAACAAGCACATGATAAACAATCAATAATAAATAATGAAAACAAAATATAACTTAAAGAAATCGATAAGAAGGATGACTTGACTCTACTCGCTGTTTAGATTCTTCGAACCATTCATCCACGCATCATAAGGCCAATCTTTGAACAATCTACCAACAATGTACCAAGTTTTCCTTCTAGTAGCACATTCAGCGCATATTAAAAAAAGGGAGAAGAGTAAACGGCTTTTCGACAGGACTCCGTGAAGGCACAATGAAAGAGACTTATGGCTCCAATGGATCCCAAGTGCTTCAGCCTTTTTAAAAAAAGGCTGAAGCACTTGGATCCTTATCCGCCATCGGCTCGGAATGTGGGCGCTAGATTTAGTAGCCACATAAAAAACCTTGGCGATATAATGTGCTCTTTTTGTCCGGCACTTTTATCGCTCAAGCCTTATAAAAGCGGCCACAAAGAGCAGTTGAGAAGACGCCCCTCACATCACAATCTGTCTCTGCTCAAAACGAGAGTCAATTTATCAACGGGGGAATCGATAAGTGAATTAAAATTCACAGAATTTAGATGCCAATCGTTGAGAATGCAGAAAAGTATAGAATATTTCAAGTCTACAAATTTTCATACTACCATGTAAACCGCCGCATGGGCGTGCGGCATGGGGTCTTAGGACACCAGCCGTGTTATAGTGTAAAAGATAAGCTTTTGGAAGGTGAAATGGGGAAATGACATACGGAAAAGTTTTTGGAGAAGCTCAGTTTTGACTATGGTCACTCATTGTTTGTGCGAGCAAAGAAAAAAATTTTGTATCTATCTGTTCGGCAAGGTATTTATCTTATTTTATCACTTCTGTCGGACCTGGAGAGTGTGGCGTTAAAATGAAATTCTCAGTGCCGCTCTGGAACTCACCTGCTCTGAATTTCTTAAGTAAACTTAGCCTAGCGTGTAGCCTCCGAATCTCTAGTGGCTCCCAACAATATCCCTTTAAAAGCTGAGAAACAGTACATGTTTTCTCGTTGTTTAAATTAAAGTCTATATAGGTGTGCTGAAGTTGAATTAATTCACTTTGAGTGCAAATGACTCTGTTTACGATGAATGAATTATTTCAAGTACCGTGGAGCGGGTCGTTAGATTAATCATTGTCAGCTACTGAGCGAATACACAAATTTAATTACGAAAATTAATTAAAATAGGAAAAGGTACACCTTGACTGGTATTCCTTATTCAGACTTAGCTTCTTGCGTCATCTTACAACAAAAAATAATAATAAAAAGGACTCAAGAGTTTCATATTTGTCACTATTCAGTACTTAAAGGATTCTGGGCTGAGCAGTACTTGAATTCCGTTAATTCAGTGTGCAACGACAGGAAAATGTTCCGAGAGTCATGGGAATCAAATTGTTTACAAACTATTAGAAATGGGGAGCACCACTTTAAGCTCTCAGCTCTTAGGAGAGGCTTCAACTAATATCACAATAAGCCACTTTTAAACACCCATGGCTTAAAGTGACGGTGCCCTGAGTTCAACCCAGCAACGTGCAGCACAACGCGCAAGAAAAGGAGTACTTAAAGGCAATGTGTGCTCTGCAGTTCGTGATAACATCTACGATTGTTGCTTTAAGGATAAAAAAAATTCCGTAAAAATTGTGGAGGACATATCCGTTTATTTTGATTGAGAGGGCACCTAGCGCGGATTCAAGGGATATGAAAGCTCATCCCAAAGCACTTGAATGAATTTTCCATGGTTATCTTCGCACACTCATGAATATCACACGCAATCTACAACAGTTCCTTTCACTGTATTAAGTATATATGGACTGGTAAAGTTATGATGTCAAGTAACATTCCAAGCATTAATTCTCTCATTGTCTCGCAATGGCTTCAAATTTATTTGAGAAATTATACCTTCGCAACCAAAAGTTCGAAACACCTTATTAACCATTCCGTAGACAATGAAATAACCAGCACAAAACCAGTCCAATTGACATGTTTACTAATAAAACTAGTAAGACTACACACCTTACCCCAATTTTTGAATAATAATCAGAAAATCCATCGATAGGAGTGAAAAATATTTAACTTAACCAATTAGATTTTATGGCAATTCAAGGCTATTTTCACACCAAGCTTAACGGAACTAGAGATTCATTCAAAATAATTTGATAGCAAACATACAAATTTTCACCTAAACGCGAAGTAATATATGTCATATAATTAAAAAGGTTGCTGATGAATATGTATCAAAGATCCGAACATTCATGCTTAAAATATAATTTTCGCAGCCTAACTTACGAAATAATAAAAATTTGCACTCATCGACCCAGAATTATCTCTCCAAGACCCTTAAACTCTCATAAGACAAAGTCTCCAACACGAGTGTGACAAAAAACTCCTTCACTCAATAGCATTCTCAAAAAATAATGCATAGAGTACATTTGATTTCTAGCGCATATTCCATCGTTAATCTTGCAATCTTGATTATGATGGCTTAAGGAGATTTTTTGTGTTGTTTCACAGGAGCTGATTAATTTAAAAAAACAAGTAAATCATCACAAGCAAGGTAATCGTACTTCCCTCACGTAAGTGCTAGTTAAGGTATCTTGAACGTGATATTTCCATTGTCATAAGGGAGATCATATTCGAATTTGACGTTTAAACCCAGCAGCTGTAGAAAGCAAGAAGTAAATATTGTGATATAACTGGTGTGCAACAATAGACTTTTATCTGGCTGAAATTCTCAGTAATTAAATAAATATATCTATATAAGTCTTTAAATATACTTTTTTCACGCGGTACGTTAAAAACTCCTTCACAACGAAAGATTATTTGCAATTCTGAAAAAAATTACTGTGATGACTTTATATTCGTCTGAATTCTCGAATATTAAAAAAAATATTCGAGAAAACATAAAAATTACACACTACATTTTTGACGAGATCACGATGTTATAAATTCCTCATTTGTTAAATAATGTCTCTCTTGAGTGCATTTACATACAATTTCCCTCGAAAAATGATTGGATTTTTTGGGCAAATACCTCGGAAAGTAGAGCGGTAGGGGTAACTTATATATATTTTGGAATATAAAACACTACGTAGCGCACTTCACGCGCGCTGAAGTACGCTGCGTTTTGATCGGTCTTACTTGCAAAAAAAGGACGACATATTTTTTTTTAGATGAGACCAAATTTGATTTCTAGGTGAAGTGATAACCCACTCAAACTACCGTCAGGTGTACTATTATTTCACATATTTAGACCACGGGAGCTTTCCATTTACTCTAGTGAGCAGCTCACTTTGTAAAGAAATACCGCAATATCTTTCCATCCGTTTCAGACCCTCCGTGCTTGGAAGCGTCCTTCCCAATAGATACGGAGAAGAGTTGATTGGCGATAATATTCATAGAATTAGGTCAATTGTAACTGCTTTCTTGTTTTGGTGTCAATTTTCAATTAAGAATCAACAAAGTGAGTGATGTTTGTTACAGAAACGGTAAAAAGTTTTCATTTAGCCAAGTAGTTTGACAAAATTAGTTAACTATTTAGTATATAGTCAGTCGAGTTAACACCTGCACTCGTCGTTCATTTCAAATTACATCATGAGCGCTGAAGTGCGCTTAGTTCTGAACTGTCTTAATTTCAAAACTTTGAATTTAAGGCTCTGTCAGTGAAATTAAACCCGCCCATTTGCCTGAATAATCCTGATGATGAGCTAGCAAGAGGTCCGTCGTAAATCACGAGTTTTGTCATAAACCTCGGATATTTCAAGGGCGAATTGTTATGAAGGGAAAAACAATAATTTTAACGCGCTGAATACTTAAAGATAAGTCAATTAAATCACACTTCAACGCAAGATTTGTCTTTTTAAAACATTCCCCTTGAAATGAGGTAAAAACCATCCCATCAGGCCAACTCCATCCTTCAGGGGAGAAGCTTGGTGAGATATAGAGAGAGCAAGAGAAAGAAATGAAAAAGAAAACAAATTCAAAACAAGAGCGAAGCGGTTCCTGAGTGCGGGATGTGCGCGCGGGAATACACTTCGCGTCAGCGCCCTGACGGCACACACTTAAAGCAGAAAGAGGAAAGGCGTGCGCACAATTGATTCGGCGTAAATAAAAACGTGAGTGCGGAGCGAGTAAGGTTGGGGGAGAGAGAGAGAGGGCGTTTTGGGTCCCGTAGGGGTGCATAAATTAAGACGGGATAAAGAGACAAAAGCGAACCGCTGTTGCTTTCGAGAAGCTCCGTCCTTTCACGCAGTGCACAGCGCCACCGACTAGCAAACAATCCCTAGGCGCACGCCAAAGCCATTCCGAGACAAAACACCGCCGCTTTGAAGGGGGGATGAGAGATATTTCAAAAAGCTGAGAAAAGCTCATTCATATGATTAAAACACCGTATGCAAAGAGACGATTGGAATAGAATTGAAACAAAAATAGAAGTCGACAGCAGTTTGCGCAGAATAAGGTCACTTAATAAATTCTCGTACAGATTTTTTTAAAGCTGGCAGAAGGTACCGGTTGAAATTCAACGGGCGTGAAAAACATTGAACTTATTTCATGAGGAAACCTCAAATCCTGAAGAATACTATCAGCGTGGTCATTTGAGGATCAAATTTCTGGTTTTCAAGGAAATGTGCTATTATTGATTTCAGAAATATTGTGAGATTTTTCAGCTAAAAACGTGATTTAATATACAAATACGAAACGTTAAAGAAACTTGATTGGAAGAATTAGAAATATCATTTATTCAGCCATCTGATAACAAATTCCCAGCCCTCTATCATGAGTGAAAGTTCTTATGAAAAGCAAAAAATGAAACCACTGCACCGAACCGAATGCTTAGAATGGACCACCAGGGGGAGGATTTTGGGGCCCTGAGGGCATTTTAATATAGCCTAAGTTACAACCAGATATATTTTCTATATACATGCCAAATTTCATCTCAATCGGTAAAGTAGCTTTTGCCTGATGAAGCAACAGACAGATAGACACCATTGCATTTTTATACATTAGTAAGGATCAACAAATACATTAAGCAGTCGTCTAGTAAATCTGCAAACTTTGAGAGATCATCTAGTCATCAATCTACATCATTACCCTTAAATGAGAAAATTACCTTAGAGTATTTTCAATTGCAAATATAAAGCAGGTTATAAAATGTGCCAAAATGAGACATAAAGATGGAAATAAGGTGAAAATATACTGGAGAAGAGAGTTGTAGCAAATATTCTTCATTTTCTGTCTAGGTCTTTCGTGGATTGTGAGAAACAACTAATTAGCTTGGTTGTCCTTCTCTTCTCCTCTTAAAATTCATCCATTACTTACCAGAAGTTTTCAGAAATTAACAAAACTATGTTAAGTTTTACCTAGCATATTTTTTGTACGACTGGTTACGTCGAATAGTCGACACCATCAGGTTCCTGACTTCATCACCTGGTGATGTCGACTGTTTGACGAAACCGGTCGTGCAATAAATTGGTGAGATATAGAGGGAGCGAGAGAAAGAAATGAAAAAGAAAAAAAATGAAAAACAACTTCCCCGTAAAACTTACAAAGTCTTGTTAATTACTGGGCATTATGGAAATGTTTTACAAAGTTAAGGCTGAAACTATTGAATCCCATTAGTTTCTTCGCTTTCATTTTGACCGAATGCTTCTGGTCTTTTTACTTCGTTGTTCCCGAAACCACTTAACCTCCTCAAAGCTTATTCGAAAAATCTCTTATCTTCTTGATTGGTATTATTGCGGGGAAAAGTTGGGTGAAGTAGTTAGAAAAGAGTGAGTGATGTAAGATTTGGTGTTTGATGCTCCAGTAATAGACATATAAAAATGGATTTGCCTTGTTGGTTTGACCATGTGGAGAGAATGTGAGGGAGTCGAATAACAAAACATGTATGTGATTGAGCTAAGTCGTAAGAAAATAAATGTAATGAGATTCTCTGGAACAAAAAAAGCTTGGCTGGTAATAAAAGTAGGAGGATACAAATTAGAGTAAGAGGAGCATTTTCATAAAACAGTACGCTAGAAGAAAATAGGTATAGCAGCAAAGAAGTAAGGAGGAGAATAGCGTTCGCAAAAGAAGTGTTTAGTAATTGAAGGGAGCTGGTGACGGGGACCTTGAACAAGGATGAGAAGAGGCCAGTAAAGAGCTTGATAAGGATCGTAGCGTTGTATAGAGCAGAAACGTGGACCCTCAGAAAAGAGAACGTGAATAGGCTTTAGGCGTTTGAGAAGTGGGTGGGGAGAAGGATAAAGAAAAAAAGAGACAAAAGAGAAGATAGAAAAAAGAGATAGGTGGACGGAAAGGAAGACAAACGAGGAAGTGCTTACAATGGTGGGCAAGGAAAGGGATAGTCAGGGTAGGTGGCTGGAGGAAGAAATAGGCGGCGATGGGATGCTCAAGACTGTGATAGAGGGAAGGATGTTGGGCAAGCGGAAAAGAGGAAGGACGAGAGTAGGTTTTATTTATGCTATGAAGAAGGGAAGATCGTATACTGAGGCGAAAAAGGAAATAGAGGTTGATAGGAACCTGAAAAGTAGAACACCGGGAGTAGTTCCTCTATATGTCAACAAAACTTACCTTTCACCGGTAAAAAAACACAAAAACATAGCGGTAGAGAAGAATGCTGTGGTTTAAGTACTAAATATGACTACGCGATTGTTCAAAAAGTGTAAGAATAAAAGGTAAAAAGGACTTAAGAATGATATAAAGGACTGGAAGGACAAGAATGATAGGTTTAATTGATGGGATGAAGAAGGGTAGATCGTATGCAGAGGCGAAAAAAGAAATAATAGAGAAAGATAGAACCTTGATAATTAAAAAAAACCGGGAGGAATTTCCCTGACCTTCAACAAAGCCTACTTTTTACCGGTAGAGTACTTAAATATAAATATGATTGAAAAAGTTGATGGCTTAAGAGGAAGAGGTAGAGTCAAAATTCAGCGGTGAATGTGATAATGATACTCTAAGGAGGAGGGATATTAGAATTCTTTAACATAAGAGAGCGATTGTGAAGTAATATCTGAAAGTAAGAGAAGTGGAAATGGTTTGAAGAGATAGGACACAGAGGAAGAAAATATGAAAACATAGCCAGTTTTCATTTCTAACGATAATAACTCAAATCGTTGAACCCCGAAAAGGAATGGCTTGATGGATGTATCTTCATGATGGATTAAAAGTAATCCTCCATATCCTTTATTTTAATGAATAACAAGCACATAGTAACCTTACCCATATTTATTCCCACAGCCACAGAGTGGTGAAACGGCTTGTGCTATTTAAATCAATAAGTACGTGGAGGATAATTAAGTGCTTTTTATTCATCATGAATATCGATAACTGCCTCCAAGTCCAGCTTGAAACGGTTACATTTACCCCATATCCTACTTTGCTAGTTCAAACAACTTTATTGTCGTTTAAAATGTGTTTCTATATACGAATATTTTACTCTTCAGACTGTAGTCCCTCATTCAAAAGATGTGTTCATAAATCTTCATTCTCCTTTGTGCCTCCTTGCGCCTTGTACCTCCATAAAACTTCAGATTTACGAAAGCAAATAATGGTGATAACTCAAGGACCTCGGGATAATATTCCATGCCCTGATAATGATAATAAGTGTCGAGATCATAAGTGGCTCCAACTCAATCAATGTAAAAACATAGCCTGATGATATACAGCATTAATATTATTTTTTACATTCACGTTGTGACTATGAATACACAAATGAAGGGGTTGAGCAGAGAATATTTACCAAATGAAAAAAACGAAGAAAAAGTCAGAGGGTTATTTGGGGAGTCGTGCGACAATTGATGTCATTTTTTGCATGCAGGACAGTTGGAAAAGGTAAAACGAGAACAATTACTTTTGTGGATTGGATAAGGAGCCAGAGCACACATACCAGGAAATCCTGGCATCGGCATTAGCAGACTCTCACGACACTCTGGCGACGAAACGCGCCATGAGGTTCAAAGATTAAAAAAGTCCCATTCCATGCACAAACTACTGCCCTTGGTGTGCTCTGTACTGCGCTCAAATACGGATCAGATTAGTCGACCATATCGAAAGAATGAGATACAGTCGAATAACGAAATATATACAAAATAAAATTTAAAAAAACATAGAAAAGAACATAGGAAATAAAATTAGAAAATTTCCCGCCACTGCCGAGATACGAAACCAGACCATTTGGATCGGAAGTTAGGGGAGACTAGCCACAGTACATGAAGAAACAGAAGAATTGGAATGATAAAAAAGCCGGAGAATGAAGGGAATGATGAGAACGGAAAAAAGTCACATGAAATCGAGCTAAAAATCACGAAGGAAGCGGATAGAGGGCAAAGAAAGCGCTTTGCAGGGATTCACGCACATAAATTCCAGAAAAAAACTGGCTTTGAAAGAAATAAAAAGGTTTACTTTTTTGCCCTCAAAAGACAAACTTACTTGAGGCTAAACCACGAAAGGAGTTTTTTGCAGTTAATTTAAGGAGCAAAAATTAGCTCACTCCAAATACCTTCTCGTGTGTTTCAACGTTCCGCACTCTATGTGACCATCTACACAATACTCGGCCAGAAAAAAAGTAACAATATACAGCTACAATAAAGGATATTTTCCTATTTTGCCAAATACCCACAGGCCTGGTAATAAAAATATCTGAAGCAATAAAGTAGGTGATTAAACAGTAAAAAGGTTGGTAAAACGTAACTCTTCTTCTAATTCTTTTGCTGCAAGCGAAAGTTATATAAAGTTATATAAAAAAACACTAAAAATAAAGAGCGTTTTAAATTCAACAGATTCAGGCGAGATATCGTGGAAGTTCTTCATAATGTAAGAGAAACAATTGCACTTTTCCACAAAATTGTTTGTACCTGATTGTCATGTACCTGATGATGGCTCTGTGAGCCGAAACGCGTTGTACGCATTAAAACAATTTTGTGGAAAAGTGCAATTGTTTCTCTTACATTTTAAAGAGCGTTTTCCTTGACTGTGGGACGCTTCATTTTGTAGTATTTTCTGATGTTTTTATACTCGTACATTATAGATAAATACTCTGTGGTTTTCTATATCATCATCCTTGGTGTTCAATCCTAATATTGGTTGACTGCAGCCCTGCGACTCTTCCCTATTTAATACTAGTTCCCTCACCTCCTGGTATCTTTCCCTATGCACTGTCTTTTTTACTTGGTCCATGAACGATTTCATGGGTCTTCCTCTGGGGACTTTTCCCTCTATTTTACCTTCAATCATATTATTCCTCTTATTCTACATATTATTGTAAATTAGTACCTCTTATTGTAAAAATATTTCAGATAATGACGAAGAATTTTAGTTTACAATGCATACAAACACTTTCCCACTGAGCCATCTACTAACAAAAAATGAAGGCTGGAAATTAGGGCGAAATTATCGTCAAAGCTGTCATATATACATATACTCTAACACGTTAAACGATATTATGCTTGGATGGTATTATCGAAAGCCAGCCAAAATTAAGAACGTGCATTCAATGAGCCATCGCGTGAGACATATCGATTGAATAATTTTACATTTTCGAGTAACTCTTAAATTTTATTGTTTTCATCAATTGCAAATTAAAATATTTTCCAATATACCTTACCTTGGAAAATTCCTCAAGTTCGAGGAGTTAATTGAATTGCCATTACAAATGAAGTGATGCATTTGAACTTAAGGAGCTACTGTTCTACGCTAAAAAGCCAGAATAAATACTGGATTTTTGATGTGATTTTCTAGGATTCATTCTCATTCCTCTAGTTTCCAGGGGATTTCCTATCCCAATATCAAATTTTTTATATTATTTCTCGTCAATGTATTCGATAAACACTATATTTATTGCACTTCAACCAATCTCGCTTTTAATTACGCAAAATTTCTGGCATTTTTGAAGAATAATGTAAAATCTTAGATAGGAGAAGATGGGAGAGGGAGGGAACAAGCATTCATTAACAACACATATCTACATCAAGGTAATGCATTCTTCTTAAAATTTCCGGCCCCAGTGGCGGAAGTGTAAAGTCCTCGCCTGCTAAACCGAAGGTCACGCACGGGTTCGAGTCCCGCCTGGGTAGAATATTATCTTCCCAGGACATGGGTGTTAATTTTCGTCTGATGTTACAGTTATTCCCCTGATATAAATTGGCCATAGGTGCTGTATTTATGGTAGTTAAGATAAATAAATAAAAAATTTCGAATTGCTCAAAGGCATTGATCTGGACTCACGTTGACTTGTCAAAAATGTTAAGTATTGGTTAAAAGGATATTTGGAGATATGGGGAGGCAACCGACAGCTAAGGTCATTTGCACCAATGGGGAAAGGTAAGGGAGGAAAGGTGGATAGAAACCAGGGGTCGGCATTAGCCTGCCCTTAACGAAAGGCGCCAAGGGGACCACAGTTTAACGTCTCATCCGACAGACGGAGTACTGCACTTGAAGTGCACTCCACAAAACACTCAAGTAGGGATCGAGTTTCCTTTGAAAAACTCTAGCCACCACACCAACCCGATCCCCGTATTGGTTAAAAATTCACAGCTATGTCCATTACACCATAGGTGTTTGGCGAATTTGCTTCTATTCTCACCATTGTTTTTAAAAGCACTAATATGTTTCTTTGTCCAAATATTAAACTTCATTTATGTTTGACCAATGTACACACTATTACAGTCGTTACCATTTAGGTCACACACCTCACTTTTCTGGTATGAGTCTATGTGGTCCTTACACTAAACAAACGTTTTTTAAAATTACATGGGGTCATAAAAAAGATGTAAAATTCGACTTTGGGGAAATATTTGATGATGATACTAATTTATTGAAACCCGGGTCGTGTTTTTGTTTTGTGTTGTTTTGTCTCTGTGGTGTAGTAAAAGTTACAGTTAAATATAGCCACGGAAATATTCCACAAATTTACCAAATATTTCGTCTTATTTGAAAAGATGACGTTTTTGCCATTTAAATGCGTACCATCCCTAAAAGGTTACAACGACTCGCGAAATAAATTGTTCTCCAAATGAGAGAAATCCTACACCGTTCGTAATGGTGACAGGTGACGTGATTATAGTTTGAGGAGATGCAAACGCTCACATTTTCTCTCGAATTATACAGAAGGAAAGGGAAGAAGAACGTAACACAGCGACAACAAGAAGGAAGAAATTTATAGGAGAGCTGAAAGTGAAAGGGTACGCTTGTAAGGAGATATATTTCCTATGAGGGAAGAAAAGCAGGTGGTAGAACCTACTTAATAAGGAAATTGGAGGGTGCTGGGGACAGGATGTTTGGAGAGAAGAGAAAGGGCAAGAGTGATTGATGGTGCAAACAGTTGGCTGCATGCGTGGTGTAATAACCCTTTTAAGGATATTAAGCGGATGAGAGGAAATCTGAAGTGAGGGACCAGATGCAGCAAACTGAAGTACTTAACACAGAAGTCTTAACGCAATATAGACCTCAAGAATCCGAAGACACCAAACAACCTGAATTTGAATCCGAGATTTATATTTTCAAGCTCATTTGGTGTAAGGACATTAAATAATTATGGAGGAGGTCCGCTACGACTGATTAATTATTAAACCACTGTATTCCAGCACTGTTTCAAAAATCCTAATTTTCAACTATCCTAGTTCACAGCAATTAGAAATTTAGATTGAGGTAAAATACAGATAATTTTACAGTTATATTTTTAATGCGGATGACAGTTATGACTTAGTATGCGGAAGAGAGAAGCTGAATGCAGCAGTCACTCTGATGAGAGAGAAATTAGAGCAAGTGGATTCCTTCCCCTGTGTAGGAAGTACCATCACGAAGGACGGAAGAAGTACATCGGACATTTAGCGAAGAATAGCCTAAGCGAAGATTGTGTTCATGGTAAAAAAGACAATTGCTGTGCTCAGAGAAGATAGGACTACAAACCAAGAAACAGTATGTGAAAACGTTCGTGTGGAGCGTGGCACTCTATGGATCGGAAGCATGGACCATTGGAAAATCTGACCAGAATAGACTAGAAGCCTTCGAAACCCGGTGCTGGAGGAGTATTCTGAAGATAAAATGGACGGACAAAATAAGAAATGATGAAATGCTCAGAAGAACAGAAGAGGAAAGGACCATATGGAACATGATAGAGAAAAGAAGAACAAGATGGATTGGACACACCTTAAGACACAATGAGTTTGTGAAGAACATAATTGAAGGCAAAATACATAGAGGGAAAAGTCCCCAGAGGAAGACCAAGGAATACGTTCATGGACCAAATAAAGACGAAAGTACATAGAAAGAGATACCAGTATGTAAAGGAATTAGCATTAGATAGGGAAGGGCAAAGAGCTGCAGTCATCCAATATTGGGAATGAACGACCGATGATGATTTTTAATAAACACTTTGTTCCGGCCATATGATCAGTATTCATGGCCATTTCCCGGGAACTAATACGTTTTGACTTCAATTAAGGCAGTGAAATACTAATTAGTCAAGAACCAAGATAGACTGGTGAAAACATTTCTTTACCATTCCATTATCTGAGAGTATTTACGTCATAAAAAGTTTTTCGTGAGCATGGTGTTTCCTCAATCAGAAAAATATTTTTGAAGGTTGAATCTTCAGTTTTTCGGTATTTTCGTCGCGCCGTTCCATCTTGAGGATAATATTACGCCGGCCGCAGCTTCCTCAGATTCAAGTGGTTTTCACATGGACCTGAGGAAGCCTAAAAACAATGTCATCAAGATGGAACAATGCGGCGGAAACTCCGATTGGTTGGTTGATGAAAAGGTTGGTTCTTCGGTTTTTCGGTGTTTCCGCCGCGCCGTCCTATCTTGAAGCCAATATTTCGCCGGCTATCATACAGGCTTCCTCAGGTTCAAGTGACTGTCTCTTGGACCTGAGGAAGCGTAGAAATTATGTCCCCAAGATGGAACGATGTGGCGGAAACTCCGTAAAACCGAAGAATCAACCTCCACCCCAGCTCTGCGGAAGCCTCAATCACAGTAAAAATATTATTTTTACCATTTACCACCCATTCTTGCAACGAACACCATGATACTTCAAGTTAAATACAAGAAAAGTGAGAGAAAAAAGGTTGATTTTTATTATTCATATCAATCAGAGGACAAGCCTTTCTAACGGTAGTCAGAATATGAATTAACTGTTATTTGAGTCACTTTATGGTAAACCAATCTTAAGAATTTATGTGTCAGGTTTTTAATAATACTTCGACCTTTGTAAGCACAAAAAATACCTAAGTTAGCTTACCCTATCAATCAAGGAATATAAATTCTGAATATTTATCGTTTAATAATCAAAGAAACAACATTGACAATTAAGTAACAGGTTAAGGCTTGTTATGGAGTCAACTGCTTGCTCAATAATAGGTAACTTCTCTGTTCTTAGGGCCGGCGCCGGAATATATAAACAACAATGAATAGTTATTGCCATCAACAATTGGTGTAAAATGAGAAAAGTTGCGACTAACCTGTTGTAGAACAGTCGAGATGCTGGCTCGTTCCTCGTTAATTCTATATGAATAGCAGCTGCAGCAAATCATTTACTGATGAAACAGCCTGTAAAGAGAGGAATATAGACATTAGAAAATTCAGTATTAAGGATATACATGTAAGCATGATTAGTAGTTTCAAAAACATTAGTAGTTTCAAAAACATTAGCAGTTTCAAAAACATGTTGTTTTTCTGATATGGTGAGACACTTACTTCGTACCACTCTGCACATGAATTTTACTCACTAAATATTTAATTAAAGAAGATGAGGCGTTGAATCCTACGGTATCAATTTCGATAAAAACTAAACATTTTGGCGAATTTAATTAGCTCAAGACTTTAATTAATTTAATTAATAAGCTCAAGATTGATTTTAGATTACTTTTTACCTAAAAAATATTAGCATTATTTTAGATGTGCTTAGAAACTAACTAGGTATCACACTGCACATGAATTTTGATTAGAAAATATATAAATAGAGAAGATATGACGTTGAAATGATACGTTATAATTTTGGATAACAATCAAAAACTTTTTGCAAGATAAATAAGCTTAATATTAAAAATTTAGGATTATTTTTACCTAAAAACTATTAGGAATAATACCTAAAAACAAAATATCTCTCAGGCATTCTATCATTAAAAATGTGAATATTGCATAAGTAAAATCAAATTTTCCCTAGTACACCAAATTGGAGTAAAGATGAAAGGAAGGATAGAAGCCACTTGACTCTTCTGAATCGCTAAAAGTCCCTCTGAAAGATGCAAAGAGTAACTCCTCGTCCAATATCCAAAAAAAAGTTCATGTCATGCTGGTACGTCCACAACTAAGAGCTGTTTTTTCTCTCGCTTGCCCTTTTTGCTACGCTCAACTCTATTTCCTCATCCACTAATATTGAGCCTTTCCTGCGGTGCTCAGTATTCCATGTTTTTTTTCAATCTAGATACTTTTCGTTCACCTGACGCTATCACTCGCCGAAGGCAGGTACTCTTGGTGATTAAACGACTCGCCTAACTACTGGTGATATCAAAAGCAATCCAATTTCCATCACATTTTGTAAATCTGACTTCAGAATTCATTTCTACGAAGAACCTATTTTGAAAAATAGCTTTGACGGGGCAATATGTTAAGCAGCCTCTGAATAATTTCACGTTGAATTAATAACCTCAAAATATTCTTCTAAAAGGTCGGTTCCGCCGATAAGTTTTTTTTAATATCTCAAGGTTATTTTGACTGTTTCTGCTTATTTGCCTTACGGAGCATATGACTGAAGTGATATCATTGGTGTGTTACTGCATGGTTTATGAGAAAGAGGGATGGGAACAAATATCAAAGGTCAGTTTGCCATGGCACAGATGACCTAGATTTTCCGGTGGTGCTGGAAATACAAATCTTGTTCCATTATATTTCTAAACGGAGAATATGGAGTGTCGTTCATTGCTTTAATGTGATATACATATCCTAATTCCCTCTCATCCTAAATTCAATCAAGCGAATCATGGGATAAAATCCTGATTCACATCATAACCACACTAACTTTGACGTTGATGAGCATCTCGTTTCATTCAAACAATTTTCAGCTTCGCCCTTCAAAATTTACAATTCCAGCGGCACCTGTAAAAGCCGCATTGGCAACGTGATACCCATAGATATTTCAGCATTTTTAATCCATTGAAAGAATTATAAAAACCATAACTCTACGAGAAAAGAGGTCAATTTCAAAGATGAAAGCCAGCTCCCCCCTTAGTAAAATTTATCACAGGGACAAACAAATTGGTCACGGCCGCAATTACAAAAATACAAAATGAGAAAGTGTTCGTCAAGGACGCATATTATTCTTTAATCAAATAAAACTAAGCAAGAGAATATAATACTAAATATCCGGTCGTTTCATCTGATTGGCGTGCGTTTCGTCATTTGGATTTTTCCCTCAGCAATAATAATCATAACATGCTATGAACCAATGCTAATTTAGCTTTCACTAAATAAAACCATCACTTCCCAATTTCTATAACGTGTTGTAAAAATATTGGATTTGGCAAGCATAAAAATTTAAAACCCCAACACTAATGTTCAGTTCATATGATATGATATATTTTAACACCAAACTCTACCTACAAATAAACCTAAAAACAAGTTCCACATACGTAATTATATCTTTAAGTAATAAAAACGATCATTTTGGAAAGTTTCTCCAAATTAGAATTTACCATGGGCAACAGTGATGGATAGGTATATGTCATAGGCCCTAGAGCCATATAGGGCCTAAAAAAAGACAACAGATACATAGAAATTTGTTTAAACTGGTTTTTAATTACTACAAGAGATTTTTGAATTAGATATTCACAATTCTGAGATCACTCAAAACCTCGGGACCATTCTGAGAGTTATAGAGCTCCAGGAACAAATACGAGTTCTCCTTAATTAGAACCCCTGAAATGATAGGTACCGTGGCTAGCAGGTTAGAAAGTTGGTAAATATTTCACGATAATATTGCTGCATATGACTTCTCCGATCATACATTTAAAGTGGAATATAAATGCGTAGACTTAGGTACGATTATGGGTCTCCATTACGCAAGCACTTGCGTTATCGTAACTTTTAAATCGTGTTCATGAGAACGAAAACATAATTGTGATAATCCAAATTGTCACTATTGTTATAATTACTAAATTTAAATTTAGATATAGTGCATTCTTAGGAAAAAACACTTATAAACGTTTCTCTTCCAAAGAGGTTTGCGTTTGGGATAATGATAACGAGAAAAAATCCCTCCCTCTTCCCCTGTCTGGATTGTTGTTTCCATGTCATACCCTATTGCAACATGTTATTAAGGCCCTATTATCACAAATGAAGTTCCAACGCAACGAGATGAGTAAAACGGCTACTAAATTCTACCTTTTTGTTCATTTGGTTAACAAACTCTGCTTTCGGTGATAACCTGTGTCACGCATTGAAAACCAAAATCAAGGCACTGTTAGAACCTGAGGTCCGTCGGAGAGTGTAAGGAAACGCGAGGAATAGAATCAAACACTTATTCACAATTTTCCGGTTTCTTTAATGCTCGGTTTATTAAGACTTCCCATAAATCGTCCCCAGCCATAACACACATCGTCCTATGCTAACTTGCCCACATCCTTGCACCCGCTCTCCTCTGCCAGCTAGCCCAGTTCCCATTGCGATTCCTAACAGAATGCCGGGCGTGGGAGACGGGAGAAGTGTTGGTTATCTTGCTCGCTCGGGAGGCTTCCGAGTGTGGGAATTCAAGTCAGCGAGTCGGCGTGCACACTTACAGTACTGAATATTCAGATAATTCCGCGAAAATATTTCAACTTAGTACTTTTTTGTCCGTGGGAGCCGGCTGGCTACAGTGTCATATCTACCGAAAAGGGGCATTTATGGACGGTTGCAAGAACCTTTTGTTATGAATCAATAGTCAGGAGAACCATAAATTATAGATCTCATAATAATATTCGAGTTGCAGGAACACATCCACCAGTTACTTAAATTATTAACCGATAATTAATAGCTTCCAATATTCAATCTAATATTCTACCGCCGGATAAAATTAATGAAAGTTCAGCCTATGAATAATTGCTAATGCACATCATAAATAGTCAGTAAGAGTAAATTAACTGGTCATTTGTCTAAAAAAAACTCTGATATCTAGTAATAAAGTCTCAAAGCGGTTCATTGCGCATCCGCCATCTTGACTACTTATGGAACTCATAACACCATGTCATAAGTTATGAAACTAATAACTTTACCGAATGTTTCTGCAACAGTTATAGAATGGTTGCTACGGCTTATGGGTCCCATTACTTTATGGAATACATATGTATCGATCATGTAACTGGCCATTACACTTTAAAAATCGCCGTAAGTGGCTAATGACCAGCAAAATATGGTACTGAGATGCCTGTATTTACATTTTATATTGTTTATTGAGTGTTTATCCTTCTTGAAAACATTTAACCGCGAAAATAGTATTTATGTTCCATAAAATAATTGAATTTTCCTTATGTTTATCCATTTCCATTTGACTGTATCACCATATAATTTCAAGTTCATTTAGAGGATAAAACAGTGTGGAGAGATAGCACTTGAAAGTCACATGAGATAAGGGACAATGTTTTCTGAAAGTTGTCAGAATATGAATAGAAGGACATTTAAGGAGGTTCTACCTCGACTGTGTGAGTTAAAATAAATACTAAATTGCAGCTTTTTCCTAATGGGTTTAAAAATCCTACTTCCACTGATGGATTGCCATAACTAATTAAAAACTAAAACAAAGGCACCCAAAATGCCAATTAGCTCACGAATATATTTTTCGCGAACACTATTCCGTGATGCCGACTGAGATGCCTTTTCCGTGGAATTACCACATTTTGACTAGACTTGGGAGCCGACTACAGCGCCAAATCTATATAATAACAGCAATTATGGCCTGTTGCAAGAACGGTTAGTTATGGCATTAATAGTTATGATATCCTTGAAGTTAATGGTCTCATAAAAATATTCGGGTTGCAGAAACACAACTTCCTGTTTCGTAACTTATCAACCAATAGTCAATTGCTTCGGAAGTTTGGTCTAATCTTCCTTCGCTGGATTAAATTTAAAATGATTTACCTTATACACATATATGCTAATGCACATAAAAATATTCATTCATAGTAAAAACTGGCAATTCGTTTCAAAACCACTATTTTATCTAGTAATTAAAACTCCAAGCGGTTCATCGCGCGTTCGCCATCTTGGTTACTTATGGAGCTCATAACTCCATTCCCTAAGTTATGAAGCCATTTGTTAAACCAATACACCCATTGAATGTTTCTTCAACGATTACTGAATAGTTGCCATGGCATATGGGTCCCATAGCTATTGCCACAAGTGGTTAATGACAAAAAAAGGGACTAAGACGCCTGTAAAAATAACTTTCGCAGTAATTAGCTACAACTAAAAAAATATGGCGGTGAGATGCATGTTGTGATTTTTATCAATTTGCCTAGTCTTTTATTCTTAAGAATAGTTTTTCATGAAAATTGAATTTATGTTTCATAGAAAAATACCACTTTTCCTCGTGTTTCTCTCATTATCCCATTTAAAACAATGTAATTTCAAGGTCAATTAGCGAGAAAAATAACAAGGAAGGGTAATATTTTGTTGATCATTTGTGATAGAGGACATATTTTTCTGTAATTTTCCAGAATATAAATTAAATTACATATATGCCATCTCTCAGTGGCACATATGACCTTAAGTAAATTTACGGGGAGTCACCTTACTTCATGAAAGACATTTTGTAAGTAAACGGTTGGGCTAGTTACCAATTATGAAGAGAGTATGTCAAGCATAAACGCAGCATTGATGCCATGATATTTGTTGGTAAATAGATCAATTAGTAAGACATGCGATGGTGGATGTTGAGATGATTGATGACGGTGCTAAACGATAGCGTCATCCGGTTTGAGATGATCAGTTAATTAATGACACGTATGACTTTAACTACGGCATCTATTATACCTCCGTAAAACAGATGTCATCGTGCGGATATTGGCACGTAAAAGAATGCATGCATAACAGCTGCATTTATGCTAGATGTACTCACTTTGTCATCGGTAACTGCCATAACCGTTTTGTTCTGAAATGTCTTTCATAGATTAAGGTGCTTCCCCGTAACTGAACTTCTAATATTCGCAGGAGCACTGTAATCTTCGTCTTAAGCATATTTTTTTTACAGGTATATGCATATAAAATGCAACTAACTTACTATACAAAACATTAACAAAATATTGCTTTGCTGAACCATGGAATAAGTGAAGAAAGAATAAAAAGCTACGCTTCCGAGAGGTATATTCGGGATATCAACGACACGATTTAAATAGATTTTGTTCTCACATTCCTGGTTTGTCGTTAA
This sequence comes from Ceriagrion tenellum, assembly GCA_963169105.1. NCBI lineage: Eukaryota > Metazoa > Arthropoda > Insecta > Odonata > Coenagrionidae > Ceriagrion > Ceriagrion tenellum. The sequence continues at coordinate 54,204,311 of OY720644.1, forward strand.
CTTGAAAACAAGAGCAACTTTTTTTAATGATTTAATGATAATTAATGATCAAAAATACAATGGAAGAAGATTCTAAAACGCACTTTCTTGTAAATAAAAGCTCAACAATAGTGATATGATGAATGGTACCCGAGTCACAAAGAAATGAAACTAACACCAAAAGATAATTAATATCCATGAATGTTGTCACAAGAGCAGAATGATGTCCGTATCCAGTTGAAAGAGGAGCATTTTTACGTGTTACTTCTTTTTGATGGCGTTCGATAAACTTGCTTCATTTCACTTCATTGCACCGTTGAATGAGTGGCAGGAGGACGACAAAAAGTTCAGCGAACGTGAGAGCTTTCTGGTGTTTATCGACAGACATTGTACGGAGGATACCTTCCCTTCAGCTTTCATCGTCCAGCCATCATTGACGCAAGCTCTCACCATGGAAACAAACAAAGTCAAATCATGTCCTACATTCCGAACTCAAAATCAATTAGAATTTTTGACAGGCGCCCCACGAGTCAATGTCAATTTGAGTCATCTTTCGCGTTCATGTTAGAATATTTATCCGCCACGCTGTACTTGTTTCGTCTGCTATCTTAGCGATTTTTTTTCAATATACCAGCAGCGGCGGACTGCTCCGTTCCCAGATACTCTCCAAGTCCAACCAGCGTCCCAAACACGGCCTTCGATCACCCGGCCGAATTCCCACTTCATCCCCTGTGTCCTCGCGAAGCGAATATATGTGTAAATGGCGGCAGCATCGCCGCGCAAAGCCCCAATCGATCAAATGACTCAACGGGGGAGCGGTACACACTCCAACAAACGTTGATTGGGGCGGGTTGTCTCGCTTCGATTGAGATGGAATCACCACCCGCGATTAATCGAAGTTATGACGTGGTGTCCCACGCACCTTCCGCTAAGGGAAAGCCGCTTCGATAGAGATGAGAGACAAAAGTGGAGAAAGGAACGAAGGTAATAGAAGGTTGATCCTGGGAAACGGAAAGGAAAGCAGGACATCAAAAAGCAACTGTTTAAGAACAACTTCTGAAAATAATCGGTTTTCCAATGAATTCTATTAATACTAATGATATTCTTGAATACTTGGACATAAACTCACAAACGTTACATAACATTAAACTAACCTAACCATATTTAACTCAGCCAAAGTTTCGCAAAATATTTTGGCATCTTCAGGGCTTTGTAACGAAAAACAAGGAGACATACATCAGCTAATTACACAAATATTAGTACAAATTAATTTAATTACCTGATGTATGTTTCCCTGTTTAGTGCTACAAAGCCCTGAAGATGCCAAAGTATTTGGCGAAACGTTGGCTGCGATTTAAATATATAAATGAGCAAATTTTAAAAAATCTTAATATTATCTATAATTTATTGGTCGAGAAAGTCATCATTCAGGTTTATTAATACTATTCTTAACTTAGACGAAAGTTCAGACTTATTGCCAGATTACTTCAACTCTTATAATGTGTTTTGTGACATGACTCAATTAATTTGTACACTTTCTGCCCCGAACTGCGATGCTTAAGTCAACTACTTTGCAAATAATTGAAGTAGTATTATAAATGCGTTGAAAATTTAAATAAAACATTTTTATATGATTCTTTAGAACCAAAAAAGCACTAAATAATTACAATAATTAGGTTATTAGGGAAAAGCTCTTGTATGGCATTGGAGCCTGAACAACGACAGCTTCAAAGCAGAAGATATCGGATAATGAAGAAGAATCGGAACGTGGATTTAGCGAAATACGATACAAAGATGAAATGTACGGATAGAATCACCAACATAGAATCCTTCGAAAAGTTGGAGAGAAAAGAAAGGTAACAAACATCCAGAGAAGAAGAGGATAAACATTTATTGGATACGTTTCACGACAAAATAGGTGGCTTATAACTGAATTGGTGGGGAGTGAATAGGAATCATTACAGAGCAAGACCAAGAATCGAGCAAATTAGGACTAGTAAATAAAGGAAGGAAGGACGAATAATGTAGGATTGGAGCGATCGGTGAGTATGAGAGTGAAATGGAGAGTTGTAGCAAAGAATTCTTCAGATTGATGGCTGTCGATGTTTGCGAGTTCAAAAAATTGCCATTATCACATTCTCCCAAATTAAACTGCATTTGATCAAGATTTACCTTCTACCGGCTTGATACTCGTAAACCAGGGAAGACAAACAAATGATTATACCAATTTTCCGATGTACAATCATCAGTCAAGTGCAGCTAATTAAGAGTTACAGAATTTAATTGCATGCTTTGATTGGCAGCAGCTCGACGTGAATCACCATATCTGCGTCTATGGCTGCATCTCATGTGATTTAGATTGAAGAAATCTAATTCGCTCCCCTTTAAAATCAACTGGAAATTAATACTGAGTCGGAGGTACGCCAAAGGGAGTGAACCGTATAATACGCCTGACCGGCAATCGGAGGTTGCTGTTTCGGTTTCCGGTTCAGTCACATTTTCATAGATATTTCACAGCGAATTTTACAACTAAATCGCAATTCCTTGTTGGATGAGAATTTTCAAAATAATTGTTGCTTTCAAACTAATGAATATTTAAATAAAAATTAAAAAACATGTATTAAAAGGGACTTAAAAGTATAAAATAATTTCTCCTTTAAAAATTAATATTCATGATCCTATATACTAACTGTCCTTAAACTTGTTGGTATTGGTGTTGTTGGTGACTTTTAAAAGAAATCAAAATGCTGGTAAAATTCAAAACAAAAACGTGGGGCGCATACAATAGATAAATACCTTATAAATATTCACCAGTAATTATTCTCAATGCAATTAATTTGAACTATCATTTGAGTTTTTCTACTAGAGTTACTACCTAATATCCTTACTGCTGCATCCATGCATCAATTATCTAAATAAATCGCATTGCATACATTCTGCTTTATATATTAGATTGCATATTATTTCATTGTCATCCGGTTCTGAGCTATGTTCAAGCTGTCAAGTCTCTAGACCATCAGGAAATTAGTTTAAAATCTATTACAAAATTTGTGTGAACCCGCCAAAACGAGTTAATACAAAATAGAATCAGTGTAATATTTATATTAGATAATATTATTGCACTGCCATCTGGTTCTGAGCTACGTTCAAAATTTCACGTCTCTAGACCACCAGCAAGCTAGTTTAAAATCGAATACAAAATATGTGAACCCGCCAAAGCGAGCTAATAAAAAGGTGTTCATAAAAATGGTTCATCGATAGTTGAATGACAATGAGACGCTTCTGAAAAGTTACGTCTTTCTCTGTATTCGTCTCATACAGTCTTTTGCATCTTATTTTTGGAGGTGAACCTTTTCTGGTGTTAATCTTTAGCATTTCAACCAATTATATTTGGGGAGATACTTTAAAAATTCTCTACTGTGAACGGCATATTAGGCTGTAGATGATAGTTTCGGACCTTACTCGGTGGAATTCCTTGATATCATGGATAGAAGAATTAACGCTGCAATTCCACATGGTAATTGATTTATCGACTCCACCGGTGTCGCCGCAGATCAGCATCATCAGGTGGACTTACATTATTTTCCACTCTATATATACATGAAATTGTATGGTTGAGGGAGAGAGAAGTGGCTGAGTCACAGGTAAAGGCAGGAAAGGTGTTGGGTTTGGTTTGGGGAACTGTTATACTTTGTAATACTTTATTTTGATGGAGGGGGAGCGAGGGTATTGGAGATAATACGGGAAGCGAACGCTGGCTAGGACGTCATGGGAGGTAGCGGGGGATTGGTTGTAGGTTGAGCGAGGGCTGTGGTTGTAGGATGAGTGAGGGTGCTGTAGGCAGGAGTCAGGAAGTGTTGGAGGGTCGCGTCAATAAATGTAATACCATGTAGAATTGCGGTGTTTATTCTTCTATCCCTAGCGTATTTCCTGTTTTTTATCCGTTCTAGGTTTTGTAGGAACAGGTAAATCATCCTCTACAAGCAAAGCACACGCCAACAGCAAAATATTTAATAACCCACGAGGCACCTGTGCAATTTTCGCAACGCGGGTACGGGGACTGACAAACCTCATGCGTGCATAACTCGCAAGATAATTATCGGGTGTCAAGTGAGGATCATTCCATTTCTCTGGGCTCGACATCTTCCCACTGAATGGGAGAGAGGGAGAGATCATAGCTCCCCTGGATGCCTCGAATGCCACAAGTGTCGAGCGTGCCTCGGGCTTAATATGGAAGTAAGTGCATTCGCAGCTCGCAAACTTGGAACATCTTATTACTGCAGTTGCGTGCCGAACTAATACCTTCGCTACTCACCTCAAGACTTCTGAGTGAGGTATGCGTGGAAGCCGACAGCATCAATCAATGAAATATCTACTCGTATGCATAATGCCTCGATTCTCAAGGAGTTTGCATGACTTGAACGGGGCGATAAACGGAATTCCACGAATACATGGCTTAATTGAATCTACGGATAAAACTATCGTGCTTTCTGCAAAGAAACCGGCACAAATGACAGCGTACATCCCCGGAAACATGAACAAAAAATCTTTCTTTCAATGAAAATATGTCGATAAGAAGGAACGAAGAACGTCATTCACAAAATATGCCATTTTTTGGCTTCACTTTCACCGCCCTTATGGCGTATTTTCGCCGAGTTCCCCAACTGTGATCAGCATGTATCATTTTCCTAAGAGGGAAAATAAAAATACCAATAAAAATTTAATAAGGCGCTCAGAATCTAGCGAAATTAATCAGGATATAACAATATTTAATTATTACTACATTATCCTCTAGTTAAGGTAGATAAATCTGATAATAATCGAATCTAATAATAAAAGAAGAGTATGTGACTGATAGTTTATTTCTCCCTAAACTTTCAATTACCTTCTCACTCCGTTTATTCAGAGTGCCTAGGACATACTTCCCAACATCATTTCTTCTCCCTACCACCGTATTTCGATTTCCCATCACTATAATTTTTCTTCGCAAGAACATAATTAACTACCTCCTCAAGTTGCTCGTACACGCAAACCACCTCTCTCTTCCAATGATTAATTGAAGACAAACACAACTGAACCACAACGACATTAGTCAGGTGTAGTTATATATCCTCCACTGTCGCTCATATGTTTGATGTTTATAACCCTCTTCCCCAATTTTCCAGTTAATTCTCTTTGTACACCTAATGTGGAACTTTTTACTCTGCATACCTGGTAATATTCTATTCTTTTGCATAAATATTTTGTCCATAATTTACGGCTAATGTGTAATGCGATAAATCACATAAGACTTACTTTTAATTGAAAAGCGATTCAGAAACTCACTTCCGTTCCGTTTTTTGTACTCAAATATGTCAGGCAACACCGTGAGGAAAATTAACAAAAAGGAGCGTAAAGCTGCCTTATTCCACACATCAAATCTCGAGTTCTGAAGATTTCTGCATCGAAAGTCGTTGGATTTATTGAATTTATAAATGCAAGCTAAATTGATTCCGTTCTTAGAATTGTCTGTATCATTAGCGACACTTTCAAATTAAATAATTATAATTACGTTTCAATGAACAGATCAAAATTATTTTCCAATTTATAATATTACTTAATACTAGTTTTATTAATTTAATTGTAAAATCCAAACAATTTTTCAATTTATAATTTTATTTTATTACTAGTTTCATTTATTTAATTGTAATTACTAAGACAAATTCAAAGTTTCAATAAACACTGAATGAATAATACTAGATTAATTATCATCTTGATTTTAAATAAAATCCTCTAGTCATAATATCCATGTGAATTTAAAAGTGGGTATATATGAAACCGACATGTTGGTTTAATCCAACCCCAATGCCCGCATAATCCACCGGCCAGAAAACGTTTATTTCTATTATACAAGGACAAGCCACGACTCTTTGAATGATCACGGAAAAGCATAGGAAAAAATTAATAAAATAAGTAAGATATGGATCCAAATTCTCACGTGCTCTTATTACTGCATACTAAATGAGGCAATCATCTCGCTTTATCTACTTCGCAGATATCACAGGGATCATGAGATATTATCGAGAGAACCTGCACGTATCCTTGTACAACTGGGAAAGACGTCAGAAGTAAACGACAAGGAAATAAATGCAATAGTATTAACTCTTAGTACGCAGATGGGACCACGAGAGGATAATTTACTACTCATGGTGAAGAAATACTACACCATTTCTTGGTTTCCACAGCGTAGGTTGTTTCTGGGACAATAGTTTCTGGTCTTCAGCGTCTTCTGGTCGAAGTGCCATTCATATAATTTTTGCCCCATTAATATATGCCATTTGTTTCCTTCCGTGCTCTGTGATTGGTTCTTATCTTCCCACCAAATCCTCTTCCATGCATTGGATGAAATGTAAAGTTAAAGTTAATTGGCGGTTAATTCGGATTATTAACCTCAGGCTCGGCGAAGGATTTGGTATCTTCCCGGCGAAGATGGCTAATGGATTCTTTTTGAGTTTCCAGCCGGGTCACGGTAGCCATTGATGAACGGCGTTCAGCAATGGCTACCGTGACCCGACTGGAAACGTTCTGAAGACTTTCTCTCCCATTGTCATCAGGACTAATGTGGGACATAGAACCTTGCCGAGTTTATATAGGCTGGCGCGGAGGTTAAGTCTCATCTGATTGGCCCAGTGTTTGACACTTTTCCCATTTGGTCTTTTGGCCTTTTTTATTCGTTGAAGAATTGGATTCCAAGTTTAGATAACGGTATTCCCTGGGTCTCTATTAATAACCATTTCCTCATGCCTTATCCTGGCCCCTTGGTCAGCTAATGCCAATATCCATGGCCCTGCTGATCAATTCAGCTCAGAATGACAATGGCAGAGAAAGCTATCGAAACGTTGGAAACATTGGCCATCCTGACCCGGCTGGAAACCCGAGGTCAATTCATCAATTTAGGCTCGGTTTTAATATCTCTATTTAGATATTATGTCACTATCAAAATCGATGTCGAGACTCTCTTTCATTGAAAACATTTACTTGACCAACGGAAGGCCTAAGGTAATAACTAAACCCGGACTTTTATCAAGTATCAAGTTCACATAAAGACTACTTTACCTTCCGATTAACACCGATTGGTAATTCCTATGCCCAGCCATAGTCATCAGCAGAGAAACCTGCTTTCATAGGCCTCGATCCTATCTGCAGAATCATGCACCAAAGTAACAGAAATCCATACATAACTGAACATATTTTGGTCAATATAGGAAGCAGAGTTGTTCAAACGAGTGGCGAAAATAATATGTGGAATACGACATTCGTTTTGACAAATATAGACGCTTAAAAAAGCAAGCATTCGAAATTAAATAATTAATTAACCCGATAACTTGGGGCAAGCAGAGGAATTTACGCCACCATACCGCTAGTAAGGCCGATAAAGGGAGAGAGAAACGCTGATCAACTGTGAAACTCACTAAAAAGGAATGGGGGGAGAAGGCAACCTTGGGGAACTCCCTCCTTTTTCCGCAGCGGCCTCCAACCAATACGATCGCTCGATGAGGGTGCAGCGCGGGCGACAGGCATTTCAGTGACGGGGGAACAGGGGTGGTACACCTATGGTGCGGCACACGCATGAAGCGCCAGGGGTGCGGGCGGCGGGGCAAGTCTTCGAATGATCGATAGCACGCAGTTTGCAGTGCGTTCATCAGTACTCCATTAGAGCGAAGGCCTGGGAGGCGTCCAATAAACTAGCTAGGTGGAGGTCACAACGGCCATATTCTTTCCCCGCCTGTGAGATGTATTTGCAGCGTACTGTTCATCAAGAGCCGCATTTATTAGCCTCTTTTAACCTTTGTGCCAGGAAGTTCATGTGACGAAAATGACAGAGAATTTTCTCAAAAAGTGAGAGAAAGATAATAAATACAATCCGGCCTCGATGGCGACGGGTCAATCCCTTGCTGACAAGGGTGGGAATACGATTGAATACGATTGACGTTCTCTCACCTGACGGCAACGGACGCCATTGTTCAGTTTATCTTTCTTCTACAAGTCCAAGAGGAGTATAATACAATTGACAACATTATTATCGACAATTGCTGATAGTTCTTGCTAACTGAGAACTAAGCGCAGCATTTAATTTTCATATTTTATGATCAAAACATAATTTAATCTGCAAAAATACGTACACATACTGCTTCAAAAACGTAAATTACATTTCATTGTCAAATAAACAATAAATATGAGCACCCTAAAAATTATTTTTTTTAAATACTGAAAAATTTCTTTTCTGATTGGCTGGCGTTTAAGTAATACGCCGGTAAACCTTAACATTGACAATGTTCGCTCAACGTCCAATGACGACGTCGGCAACGTCAGGCCATCGTTATAATTGATCCCGTCACATCACAGTCATCAAGATCCTCAGGCACCACCGTCCGCTTTCGTCACGCCATTAAAACAGCACTTATAATACCGTATTAGTGGAATCCAAATCTTGGCTGGGTTTGCTATAGGAAGGCACGTTTGAAAATGTGCTTTCCGTTCGTTACGATAATGGTATTTTTCGAAAACGGCACGCTGATGTCAATACTGAGTTCCCCACAACCATCTATTTATTCCAAATAAAATCCTTTTCTTTCCCTACCAACTCACCAGTCACCAAAAAATGAGCTGATTATTGGCTTGTTTTGAAGCTAATTAGCTTTTAGCTTCAAAGCAAGCCATTAGCTATTCTTCTGGGTGGACAAAAATAATAACCAAAACGTCACGTAATGTTAATTTTTAGTATTAAAATGGTGGAAATTTATCACGAAAGTAGCAAAGTCTCATATTCTATCAAATGTTTGCGTTAGTTTAATTTTGAAGTTCAACTAAAAGTTAATCATCCATACACTATTAATACACTGATATAATTTTCTTAATACCGATAGAAAGACTGAAATCGTGTACACAGTCGTGATACCACAGCTCCGAGGAGCCAGAAATAGATTCATTTTTTTATAAAAACGATACTTTTTTGCATAAATATTCAGGTCAGTTGTTCATAACCTAAATAAAAAGATCCAAAAGATTCGTCCAGATCACTTTCATTATGGCTGAAAAATAAATTCCTAAATATCGTCAATTTTCGGATCGCATAAAATGAGGTTACCCCTTAATATTTCAGTCTTTTTGTTCAAACGAACAAGAAACCAACCACAGGCGTGCCAAATGAACTAACAAGGATCAGCCAGTCGTATTTTCCCACACTTCATAAATTCGTTGGGACATTTAGTGGCACAAAGAGATACATATTTCCCTTATTTCTAACCTCCAGCGAGAAAAACGTGTGCAAATTAGACGGGTGGTGAATAAATGAAAAGTAAAATTTGGGGTCAAATGAGACATCTACTGGCCTAGGTTCCAGACCTCCAGCCCCGCCAGGATGGATATTTCTCCCTAAAGAAGATAATATTGTGTGGTCATCCTTGTTTGCATGCAAACAACACCCGATTCATAAAATTCTTAGAGCTTGTGTTAGCGAAAAACATATTTGGTGACTAAGTACATTTTATAAAAGTCATGGTACTATTTATACAATATACGTCGTAAATTGGAAAACTACAAGCTAAGCTACATACAAAATGTATTTTAGAATGTACAACCGGTTGCGGCTGGGATGTCATCAACAGGTACACAGAGAGGCATATTATGAACTGCTAAGATGAAAGCCGGGATATCATTTTAGGTAGGGAGGTAAGACAAGAAATAGCAAGGGGATGGATACATATATTTTATATACTTGCTCAAACCCGACATTTCTCAGTGTATCTTACGATGGCATGGAGACCGAAAACGGTATTTCATTCTGCAATAAACTGCGGATGTTTGTATACTTACTATGTCGACCTTCCACCATATGACACCATCATCATTTAAATTTACAATGCACTCGTACGTCATCGTGCATTGTTTGGGTCGAACGCTGTGACGTCGTTTTGATTGTATCATGTGCTAGCTAGGCAGGGAGTGCTTTGTGTATTAAATACTTTTGTGATACCAGTGCTGTGAGGGAAGAGATTTTTTTTAACGCAATGACATTTATAGTGGGTCCAGGTTATACGGCAGGACAAGGCAGCAATAATAATGATAATGCCGATAGTTTAAACCTTCATTCGCATATGAATTGTTTCTATAGTTATTTCCGCTGTAAGCAAGACTGTTGTCTCATATTAAACATTCAATAATTGTAACCGATCAAATATATTACGCATCAATTATAAAACATCTGATGAAAATATCAATTTGATCCCACTCAGCTGGGGCCAAAAATTAATTCATTTATTAATACACACGGTGTTTCTTGATTCGTCAGCTGCCTATAATATCTGGATGACGTGATGCAGAGACAGGACTCATTTTCGTCACTGGAACGTCCAGTATTGTATTTTCAGTATCTGGAATTATTTTAGTCAGGATCAATTTAAAATAGGAGGAAGTTTGAAGAGGGGATAGCGTTTGATGGCTAGAAGCTCCTCATCGTGATGAAAAAATTAAGAATTCCGGAAGGGGTAGATGTTTTACAGTAGAGCACTCCGTCCGTCAGATTAGAACGATGATTACTTGAAGAGGATACGGTCATCTACCGGGATTTTTGCGAAGACGCGGTCTCAGACGTTATACCATCGAACCATTAAACATTCATTCGTGGTACTAGGAGAGGAGGCTAGAACTAAGTCTTTTTAATCTCACCACAGTACACTTCTTACGAAAGTTATCACACAAATTCAATGTCTACACTGTGGGTGGAGTAAATATAAAATATTCATATAATGTTAAATATCTTAGAACTACCTTAACTTCCGATATATCGTGGGGAACAAATACTAAACATATGCGGCACAGCAAAGAAACTAGGATTTATCAAGGGTATTATAGGAGGGTCCTCGTATGAAAAAGTAAATGAGCGACTTCTTTGTGGTTAGGTCACACCTCAAATTCGCTGCTAGCATTTGGGACCCTGGACGGAAACATTTAACCAAAATAAATTAATAAAATACAAAGATAAGCTGCAAGCTTCGTTAAGAACTACTACGAGCAAACATATAGTGTTCCACAATATTTAGAGGGATTAAGGTGGGAGCCCCTAGAGACTTGGAGCATACACGCTAGGCTTAGCATGCTTGAGAAATTCAGAACTGGTGTGTTTCAGAGCGATACAGAGAATATTATCTCAACGCCTCACTACATCTAGGTCTGACAGAAGCGATAAAATGAGAGAGATACATTGCCGAACAGATAGGTACAAAAATTCGTTCTTTCCGCACACAATAAGCAACGACAATAAAAACTGAGCTCCACTATACACACTCCCACAATGCATGTTACCATTACGCCTCCAAAAACCTCATCCTTTATATCTTTACAAGGCAAGTGTCCTAACTGCCCCTGCCTTTCTGACATCATGCGTATGGCACTTCAAAAGGAGCCTAGATTTTTTTAGAACAATACGGAAATCACAACAGAAGAGGACGCTCGGTACACTTATGGGTTAGAATCCAAGTGAATGTTTTTTTATCACAAAAACAGCACGCTTTAGATGGTGTTTATTTTATTTTATTAATGCTAGATAAAATGTGGCGGCTCGCAGGGTAGTCGGTAGATGTAGATAAATCCAACGGACTCACAGTATTATCAGACCCCGCTGAGCGGAGCCGGACCGCGAAGCACGATTGCAAAATCATATCCACTTTCATCGTCGCAAACAAATTTTCAATAATTTGCAGAATAACCTTAAAATATTTTCCTAAAATACTCTGATGAAGCATCTCGGTGCAAATATTTCTTTAACTATAGGTAATGACAACTTAATATAAAACTTTCCCAGAATAAAGCGTCCACCAATTTGTGACGTCATACAAATATCGAGGATAATCTCTTAAACCAATGCAGAGATCAGGTAAAGAACCATTGATATCTTTCATTTCATAAATACTCTTTCACTACACCGCCATCTGCGCAACTCTTCAGATTTGCAAAGATAAATAAAAACGGGCGTCTTCTTGGGAATTTTTTCATGTTTGAGCCACAGTATCTAAGTAATGGTTAGAATCTATGAAAAAGAGCTTGTCGTTCTATGAATAGCAATCAGCTGTGAGAATACATGCCAAGTTTCAAGTCCATATCTAAAAAAAACGATTTCGAACTTATGTCGGCCTTTTTTCTATTTCCGACCACTGTGTGAGGCACCACTACGTCCATATCATGCTCATATCTACGAAAGATCTTTATCTGCCGCCCTTCAAATTCCCACATCATCCTTTCTTCACCGTGCCCTAATTCCCCACCTATCCTTAATGGCGCAAGTGACCTCAGCTGCCGGAGGAATCCCTTTTGAGATCCTCAGTTAACGAGCAACGGACCACCCGCCAAATTTTCTGCCAAAAAAATTTCCGCAGCGCTCAGAGTCACCAAAAGCGACATTAGTTTCTTTTTACTTAAAATATGCCCAGCAAAAGACTCCGGTTCATTAGGGACAGAAGATAAAAAAAGACAAAAAGGATGCTCCGCTGTATTAGTTACGCTGTTCCTAGAATATTCAGGAGGTACATACTTGCGACCATCGTCAAAAAGAATCAAAGTAATAGCCAAGCCATTAAACCTGTAAGAGTCACCATGAGGGATACATACGGACGCGCTTAATTCATTAAAAAATTGTAAGCCGATATTGGCATCCATACGCGGTACGAGTTGCAAGTACTTTCTGACATCATGCGTACGGCACTTCAAAAGGAGCCTAGATTTTTTTAGAACAATACGGAAATCACAACAGAAGAGGACGCTCGGTACACTTATGGGTTAGAATCCAAGTGAATTTTTTTATCACAAAAACAGCACGCTTTATATGGTGTTTATTTTATTTTATTAATGCTTGATAAAAACTTACACGTTTCTGGGTAACAAATTCTCGTTTTAATTTTTTTTTCTTAATTACTTAAAAAATGCATTTTCCATTTCTTCTCTTCTAGCTTTCTTTTAAATACTACACTGCAAAACATAGACATTTTCAATTCATACAATACTTTCTGAAATTGAGCAACATCCTGATTTGAAGTTAGCCGTGGACATCTGCAAACCTATGCATTATTTGTCTCTAAAAATCTGGATGAAATGTACTTAGTTTCCACAAAAATAATTCTTCCAAGTAGAATGCAGGGTAACTGATATTTTAGTTTATGTCACAAACTGTTCTATTTCATTCAGCAAATTTTATCAAACATTTTCCTTGCTTAAAATGTTAAGCTTTCCAGCTTTACTTAAAAGTTGGTACAACTCCAGTTAAGGAGCTGAATTTCAGCAATTTGGGGGGACAATGTTTTACAGTGTAGAGGAAAAAGATTACCGAAGCACAAAAATGACGAACCATGGGATAGAGAGAGAGCACACCATCTGCCTCCACTTTGTCCAACAGAGAGGCACTCTGTAATAATGTTTCTTTATTATTGTCATTCGTTATTGCACCTTACTATGTAAGCAAATATGATGCTATGAGAAAGATATAACAGAGAAATGAAGAATTAACAAATCCAAGGTATGTTAACTAATGTTGAGATAAGGGTTCAGTTTCAGTTATGTTTCACTCTTCAGATCACAAGAGAGGATGCCAAAACAAGCAAATCAGTGTTTCCATTCAGCCCATGAGTTAGTGTTGTTGATGTTCAGAGAATTATTCATTTTAAGGTCAAGAGACCACGCCAGCAGATGCAGGGCTACATTGGTTTTTCTGGAGAATTTTCATCCCTAGATGAAAAGGATTATCATGAAAATTGGAAATTTTCGTACAGCGAGGTAATGTAATTTGGAACGCCTATCATGTCAAAAAAATCGTTACACGCTTTTGCCATCGCATCGATTAAAGAATCAGACATGTAATGCTCTTCAACGCAAAAACTACTTTGCCAGCGTGCACAATAGTCTTTGCCTACCAGTAAATCGTGACAAAATATATGCTCCTTATACAGCGAGGAGAGAAAAACAAAAGATAAGAGTGTACGTAAATAAATAAAAGGATAAATTCAAAGAGAAAAAAAATTTTGCTTAAGAATTGTAGATTTTCATAACTCATTGATAATAAGGATTAAAAAAACACGTTGAGTAAGCATGATGGGGGAGAAAAAGGAATCTTGAATGGCGCGAAGGAAGGATAAAAAATCGAAGACTTCAAAAAGGATTTAATGCAGAATGATCAAGTAGTTTTGAGCAAGAAATAGGTGAAGGCGACCTGTAGTCGAGTAAATTATTGGCTGAATTTTGCAGAAGAATTTTGCATTTCTAATGATACCAATACTGAAAATGATCATCATCACCAAAAAATACCTCATACTCATAGCATAAACTTGCATAATTTTACTCTTATATCGAACTTTGAACCTCAGATATCTGTCACCCTCTCTCTCCCTTTTGCTAAATTACTTTTAGTTAAACGTTCATCTCAATGCAGGTTCAATGAAGTAACGAGAAAAAAACACAAAATGGCAGCAACTGGACATGGCTGACTGGGTAATGAGAGATTACAACGTAAAAATTTATATCGAAAAGAAAGCGCTGGGGGCGGAGAAAACAGAAGGTGATAAAAGAGTGAATTTTTCGGTTCTGACTTAAGGAGGTTGGAGCGCGAATCTTGAGTCGCTGAGTTATTCTAATAACTTTTCAAGTAAGCCGAAAAAAATTCCCGCACCACACTTCAAAAAAGAACATCAATTTATGCATTAGAAATAAATACGCATGTTGATATAAATATTTCAAGATTTAAATAAAAAAAATTTGTCTCAAAGCATTGTTATGACTTGGTTTTACGGCGCGGAATTTGTAAATTTAGACAAAAACCGTATATAAATATGTTTGATTTATTTGGCATGATACCTTTATATTAAATAGAAACTATTAAAATTATATTAGAGGTATATTTTTGCGTTTAGGAGAATATCTGTACGTATATCATCGAATTATTTCGAAATATAAGCCACGTACCATAAAGCTACATGTTATAATAACATTAAATTGCCAAGGAAACCTAATCGGTATAAGGCAAATTTTTTCGCTTTAATCTATTGATATTACAAATGAGTACGTGTATGCAAAGTTTCACGCAGATCTGAACATAAAAAATAGCTCCAAGCCGACCTTAAATCCGACTGTCGATAAAGATACGAGCCACATCTAACCGAGGAAAACAACATACTTTATCGGTGGTAGGGATAACGAGGAACGACATTTCCCTAATGCATGCCGTGGATGTCATTATTTTAAGCCACGAGTAAACATTTCAATTCGTTTTTCGTGCGGCGTCGGCAGCATTCGCTCAGCCTGTCGTATCCCTTGCCAGCTGCATTTGATTGATGCACAAACCTCGATGCAACAGGTACCCTGGAAAGCAAATTAATTTATTCTTGCTAATTTACAATTCATCGAAGTCGTCATTATGGGGCGAATCCACTGGTTATTTTTCGAATTGATGGACTGAACGAGACATGAGGTATAAAAGCTCTTCCATGGTATTCCGAGAGAATAATTGATTCCCGTCTCAGACTTTTCCATAGTTCGAGTTAAAGGACGAACTGAAAAAAATCCAGTCAGACTACGTATGTCGCTTAGCTTACAGGACTTTTTTCATAATTAAACAATGAAAATATAAAATTTCATCGGTATAATCTATTCACCATCTTAACCATTAATCCTATTTACTGCTAAATATATACAATAGGACACGCAGTAATACACAAGGAGACATCATTTCCAATTCCGTAAGCTCTCACGGAGAAGAATAACCAAGATATGAAAACGGTCCTGTTCAATAAAGTCATCGTAGAATAAATAACCAAGATATGAAAACAATCCTGTTGAATAAAGTCATTTTGAAATATAGCACAGTAAATGATATTTCTCGACTAATACTTTTACGGATAAATTTTTCAGCTAACTTCACTAATACTTGATGCTCGTGCTTATTATTTACATAACATGTTTTCGATATCTTTGGAAATACTTTCATTTTTTCTAAAAATATGCTTGATCAAGATTAAGATTCATTGATTGCTAAGGACGAAGAGATAATTAATTAAACAGTACCGTTTGAATGATAAGGTTCTACTACCAAAAACGTTTTGTAAATCGGGACAGTTATTCTTATGCAACGACGTTACGGCCAAATTAACCGAGTCCAATAAAAGTCGGAATGCTTCGGGAAAGGAGCGAATTTGCGACCTATCAGTGCTCATTCGTCAATCTCCTTCACTTGGATCACTTCAACGTTAAACTTAATTCAAACGAGGTCGGAGTTAGAAGAGTGGACTGCTTTATACCGACGCCACAATAATTCTAGAACTCGTAGAGTTAGACCATTTATGTGTCAGAACAGGGCATGGCGTAAATCACGATATTTGTTCTTGAATAAATTTCCCTCTTAAGTGCGCAGTGCGCAGGCGAAGGAGCACAAAAAGTGGTTTATGAAAGGTGCATGATATGGACTCCAATTCTCGCAAGATTTTCAACACGCAGGATTAGAGTCCAGATGAAATTGTAATATCAAGGTAATTTGATCGGAATGAAGTTAATTTTTATCCGTACATGTGTACTTACCAAACAACAATGCTATTGAGTGAACCATCGATTCAGATCGGATCGGATCATCATCTATTCGGAGCGCCTCGCCAGACCTATCAGTAGTCAGGAAGATAAATCCGGCTGCCTAGTATCGGTCTGATGCGCCATAGTTATTCTAGCTTCGGAATTTTCCTTATTTTCTAGTTACTGAACGGGCCTTTGAGCACAATAGCAAAGAAGCCCTCGGACTGAAACAATAAGAGGGGATTTATTCTCACTTCTTATCGGTTGTTAAGCCACCACGCCTCCTCCTCTTCTCCACATACGTCGCTGTCCTGGAGGATGTATCGCCCGATACATCGCTCGATATATGGTACCCGATATTTCCGAGCCAAAGCCGTACGAACGCGATACCTGCCATATCGTGCCAAAAGTGATAAAAAGGGAATTCCTCATATCCCTTTGCACTATTAATTTTTCTGCATTTAGTATCTAATTCAACAGTTCAATTCAATTCATACACATCAAACTTCTTGCAAGATGTCATCTCTGCCAACAGTCCCCCTTATTTTTTTTTACATCACCATGACAATCAATTGAAACTGATGAAACGTGTTAAGTAACAAATATAAAAATCAAAATTGAATTCACTACTAGAAAAATGAAAAAAATAAATACATTACAGTGATTATTGGAAATCACTGAATTATTCAGTCATACAATTGACAGGCGTCAGCCATTTTGAACCTTGATCATATTGCGAGACATGATGGATTCCTCAAAAACAGCATAACATTGAAATAGGGACTTTTCGTCGTGAAAATCGACATGAATGTCTCGTCACATGGTATTGAATATCTTTAAGATGTGATTCATCCCACAAGCTGAATGCTCAATATCGCGAAGCAAAATCTCCGGCTTTTGATGCTTTCGAAATATCGCACCACCCCAGCGTGCTATTTTTCCTCCAACTTTTATTCCAAAGACTTCCTTCATTTTCCAAGTTCGAAGTTTCCATCTCTCACACTTTCATCTCTCTCTATCTATGCCCTCATGTCTGCTTCCTTCGCTGAAGACCAACTGTTTCCTCGAGTCCTCTCATGGCTGCCAGCTTCCACGCCTCGCTTGTTCCCCCCCTCTTCTATCCCCCCTCCACAACCTCCTCATCCCCATGGTAACCAAACAACCCAAACACGCCCACGTTCGTCTCCGCAGCCATCGCTAAATCAATCCCACCATCCCACTTCCAAGATGCTCTTCTCCCACCTCACTCCACTCCTTGCCGTTTCCATCCCCTCTAACAGACTCCTCGCAAACCTCTTACCTGCAGTATTACTCTTAAAGAGGGATTACGATCGACGACCCTGACGTGGTGGAAACGAATTGTGGCAGAACGAATGCTCGAATTCACGCAGATAGTGGTTTTTCTTGTACTACATTCAATGCCAGTCCAAAAACTGGGGCAAAATATGGGCAAAAGCCACAGGGAGCTGTAGGTGGTCGTAGGTAAGGTCAGTCTGCGACTTGTTGGTGAACGTGCAAATAAGATGAAGAGTAGAAATATTTTATAATTCTTGGACTTCATCGTCCTCCAGGAACATAAAAAAACATGCAATGATAAGATATGCGGGATCATGTAATACACAAGGAATTGTTTTGAAAAAGAGGACACATTTCAATGAAAGAAAAATATTAAGCATTTTGTGTGAATTCAATGAGTTAATACCTTTCCGAATCATAATGATGACGACAAAAAATTTGTAAAGCAAATAATAAAGTGGGATATCAGATGCCCTTCGAAATACTATTCCATAATCTTTCCCCGACAGCACAAAAATATTTTTGATATGAGTTTGATATACGTTGAGAAACAATAAAGAAGTAAGAATGTTTTTTTTTTTTAATCCTTCTTCACCAACACCAACTTCCTGCGCTTCCATCTTCAATAACTAATTTTAGTCAATTGTAAAAGTGACTGACACTCATCACCAGCTCCGAAAAATACGTCAGCGCACGGACTAATAATTTTCTCCATCATCATTTTTCTCGCCTACCCATTTAAGTAACCTACCTAACAAGTAAGACCTACCGGGGAAATTGTACAATAATTTACTGTGGAAATTGCACCCGCTCACAAACGGAAGGTATAATGCAATGAAAATGATCCCTATAAACTCGAACCTCGATGAAATCTTTAGAACTAAATTTTGAGTTTTTGACGGGAAATGGAATTAAGTCGTTAGTAGGATTGTTCTGAAACTCGAGATCATTTCTCAAGTTCATACGCGGATAAAAATCACAATTCGTAAATAAAAATGAGTAAGAATGGCTAAATTGAGTGCTAACATACATAACTAATTAAAGGGTATAACCCGGTGTTCAACCCGAGAAGATATCACATATTGCACAAGTATTTCAGAGTATAACAATTAGTGTGTGATAAGGAACTACCTTTAAAATTAATGGCGGAATACAAGCTGATGTAATTGAGAAACAGTAGCTCTACGGCATTGTGGACGGAATAAGAAAAAGGAATGATTGGGCACAATACACTCAAGGATGTCGGTCAAAATTCAGGCTAGACGAGGGTTGAAAGAAGAAAAAAATGTTTTTAAAAAGGTACAAATTCTGAGTTGTATTGACAAGAGAACAGCGATTGGAAGAGGAGTTGCACCTTTGTGAAAAAACGCACTGCAAGGAGATGATTGGTGTAATGCCTGGAAGCAATAATGGGATGTTCCCTGGAGGAAATCCGGATGCTTCAGCTCAAAGGCAAGAGTGGCAGTATAATATCGAAAAAAGTCTAATGATCCACGCAGTCGTTTTGCAATCGTCAAAACGTCAGTAACATTCTTTTCTATCTCTAGATCTACATATAACCCCGCGAGCCGCTGCATGGGCTTGTGGTATGGGGTGTTAGGACACGAGCCTAGTAACGATGTAAAGGATAAGGTTTTGGGAGGTGAAATGGTGACGTGTATTATGGGAGTGTATTTAGAGGAGCTCAGTTTTTATTGTGGTCACTTAATGTGCGCGGAAAGAACGAGTTTCTGTGCCATCTTTTTTTGTTCGGCAATGTATCTCTCTGATTGTGTCGCTTTTGTCTAGATATGTAGTGAGATGTCATAATAATATTCTCTGTGTCGAAATGACACTTTTTTTACTTTAATGCCAAATGTGAGATATTAAGATACATCGTTTAAGAAAAAACAGAAGGGAAGCGGAGCAAAGGAGGGAAAAATTAACTGGATGGGCAATTTATAGAAGTGGTTTAACTACAGATCTACTGCACTTATTACAAGAGGGACGATAAAAGATGAATCAGCCATGATAATTTCTTATCTCCAATAAGTACTAGGCACCAAAAGAAGAAGAAGATGGGAAATATATTTTTTTAAATCTGTATAACTATTTCCTTCGTCAGATGCCAATTATCTCTTCTTCCATTGCTCAATTTAGTGCTGTTATCATCAATAAATATTTGTTCTCACATTTCTTAGCGTATTAGTCATAAAACCTCGGCATAGCGTGGTCATCTGTTGATTTGTCGTCAGCATTACAAAGCATACAAAGCCAATTTGATTTAAAAAATTTTCCCCTATGATACCTTCTGCAATGAAACGCATTTTTCCAGATTTGAAAGACCCATTCTTCTGCTAAAAGTGCTTAAAGTGATATTTTATCCATTCCATATTCTCACGTTAAAATTTAAATGGATAGTCGAGTCTTCGGTTAAATAGATTTTCTTTACATTTCTCAAGGTAGTACTAGCTATGGGAAGGAAGTTTTCTTTCGCTGTTATGACCGCCCGTTAAATTATGAGCTTTCCAGACAGGAAGATAATTCTGATCGCTACGTTTGGACTACATAGTTTATTTTGGGGCATCTACGAGAGATGATCGCCGAACATCGTCATCAGCACTACAAAGCATTCAAAGCAAAAAATTTAATAAAAAGTTTTTTCCCCTGTGGTACCTACTTTTGCAATAAAATTCATTTTTCCAGTTATTAAAGGCTCACTCTTCTGCTATTTTGGCCTATATATTTCATTTTGGGGCACCTACGAGAGATGATCGCCGAATATCAAGGTCCTAACGATAGCCGCGTCGAAGTCTTCATCTTCCTCAATAACCTCATTCCTTAGACGGAGGCTAGTTGTCTATGTTACTTATCACAGGAAAAAAGCTAATATCTGTTTTGGATTAATTTTACTTTATAATTACTTAAAATAGACTACTTCCTACATTGCTTCCGTCTTTTGCATAAAAGAGATTTACTTAAAATTGCTAATTATGAAGTAATTAATTAAGTAATCGATGCCAGAATAAAATTACTGTCGAACAATATAGTTCCTTTGACTTCTATTAGTTATATTTCCAACTGACTGAAAGTCCCGCAAATTTCAAGAGTCACCCGAAAATGAGATACATACAAGTGCTGAATTGACAATTAAATTTCGTCTTAAGTACACACCAATGAGAGCACTTAAACTAAATTTACTTACTTTCTTAGCCCTTGAACTTTCACCGCACTTAATGTAATCATATGCAGGACTACCTTGTTATATTATGTTTAACTTTTACATGACAGTAGAGGAGTGGTATTTGGGAAGCTTATATAACTTTTCTTACTAGTTTGGAAGCACTTCAAAATTTGTAAAGGGCAAACACCCATGCGCTGTTAAGTGATTTTAACCTTGTTGGCCCTAGAGCCCTGCACACGGATTCGAATAGCTCATGGCAAGGTAGGCACGGTCCATAGAGTGAGCAACAAATTTCTTCCACACCTTGATGAAACTCACGGAGAAAGAACTTGAGTGTCTCAATCACAGAAGTTCTCAGTAGAAATAGTTTTTGAGTTGGTAAAATAGAGTTTTTGGTAACAACCTAGTCCGAGCGAGTTCCTTTCTTTTCGATGGAAACGTGGCACATTCTAGCATTTATAAGCACGGATAATGCATCCACAATGATAATTGCCACAACTCGCACATGCAACATCTAGGAACATCCAGGTATATTCGCACATACTACATCAAGGTTGAAACAATAAGTTACGGCCAAACTTTCCGGACTTATTCCTCACACGTTGAAGAAGAAAATTTGTTGAATGGATATGGGGAAGGAGACGATTTACTTTAATGTAAAAATTCAATTTCTACAGCTCTTCATAGAACATTTATCATGGTTCACACACAGTAACAGAACGAACCGGTGTTCCACACGAAGTACTTTCATAAATGAAGTATTCAAAATTATAACCGTTAGAATTGAAACATGTATTAACCAGCGAATGGAATCCCGGGTGCGTCACTGTATTCCTGGAGTACTACGAATGTTTTCGCATCCTTACGTCGATCACAAAATATGACACGAAGACTCTCCGCACCCTGTACCGGGGTTCGATACACGAGAGCTTTCAAATGCCTCCACAAATTAAAGTCTAGTGGGTTCAGGTCCGGAGAGCGTGGCGAACAGGAAACTGTTCCACCTTTACCTATCTGTCGCCGTATCTCTCATTTCAAAATTAGCTCTAATACGGAAACAAAGCGTTTGCGGACTCTTATCCATACAACATATTTTCTCCTGCTACGTGAGAGGAGTATGTCCTGAAATTATGTCCATACCTTATTGTTACACCCTGTACACAGATGATATCATATCACTCTGCCAGCCCTCACTTAAAAGGCCTTTTAAGTGAGGGCTGGCGGGAAAACGAAGAAAGTATTGACAGGATGTGTAGAGAGAGGGAAAGGACAAAGAATGAGAAGCAAAGATGAGAGATATCCATGAGAAGGATGCGTGGAGGGAATAATTACACGTGAAACGCTAACGCAAGCAACCATCATTACCTGGAAAAGTACTTTTTGTTTCCTGTGATTTTGACACTGCACCAAATGGTACTCAGGACATTGCGACAGCGGCTGTCCGTAGTAATGTCGCAGCTTCACTGTAGCAACTTCATTGGGTAACCACAGCCCTAGCATCCACCAACATTCTGAGCATATCTGTCATGTTTCAACAAGCCACATGAACATATGAAACTGGAAAAAGTGGACTGCATGTGAGCCAAAGGGACAATTTTTAGGCAGAATCAAAGCATATACGGAAATCAAATTTAAGAATTAACGTCACGCGCCCGGCCTCACCCACGGGATATATAGAAGACACGGCATCAGTTACGGCATTCGCCTCTGACCTGAGGACGATGCTCGAGTCGAGAATCGAAACGTCGGCCATCATTGACCCACTCATCCGGGCGGAGGCCCGAGAAAACGCCGTACGCCGAGAGAGAATCAGATCCATGTGTACATGGGTTGAATAGGTATCATTGCACGAGTCCCGCTAATAGATGATGAAACAATGGAGCAACGGTTCAAGTCCGATCTAAGCAGCACGGGAAAGGCAAATTATCTAAAACTGGATCGAGAGAAAAAGTGGAAACAACAGCAGAAGGATATCAATCAGGAAATTTTCGAACATTGGCAGAATAGATTGGAGGAGACCAGCGCGAAAAAATCTACAACTTCCATATGGTGGCTAGACCGCGAATCGTGAGCCATTGAGAGCACATTTTAATAACTTATCAAGTAAGGCGAAAAAAATTCCTGGATCACACTTTAAAAAAGTACATCAACTTATACATTGGAAATAACCATTCAAAGATAAATTTTGCAATATTTTTCGATTTGAAAATATTTGTCTCAAAGCATTGTTATGATTTGGGTTTACGGCGCGAAATTCTATATTTAAGCAAAAATCGTGCATAAATATTAGTTTTTTATTCGACATAATACCATGATATTGAATAGAAACCATTAAAATAATATGTAAGTGATTTTTCCCGCCTAAGAGAATATCCGTATACCATCCATCGAATTATTCCTAAATATAAGCCAAGTGTCGTAAGGCTATATGTTGAAATAGCATTATATTGCCAAGAAACCAAATCGTTAACTAGCACCTTTTTTCGCTTTTGTCAACTCACATTACTTAAAAGTATATATTAGCTAAAACCAAGCATATCAGTACAAAAACGTAAATCGCTCCCTTCACCTTAATGCCTTCTCGGCGAATGCTTTAAGCAAACTCTCCTCTGATATCCCACAGTGTTCAGTTTAATTTCGTGTTCCACTCGTGAAGGTGAAGGACTCTGTAGGCCTACTAGTCATCAACTCCTGGTGTCTAACAGATCCCGTGTGAATGTGGCTAACTCTCCGCGGAGGAGACTGGCTCAACTATTGCCACCAAACTTTCAGAATACCAGAAAACACGACTTGGACAACCAGAGAAGTCAGCTGTAGCCGAGGACAACATTAATGTGGACCACAAGATCAAGAGCTGGTTAGCGCCAAGCTAATTTGCAGTTCCATCAATTACTCGGATATGCTAGCAAAGGGTGTATTTGAGATCCGGCTAGAGAGGAATAATTTCAATCGAGATGCTGGTTTTTATCTAAGCAAATCGTGGAACCTGATTATAAAGAATATAAAATGTGATGGAACCATTACTACCCTGCGAATCGGCGCTTGGACGCATCGAAAGAACGAATTTTTGTATCTATCTTTCGGAAATATATCTCTCTAATTTTATGCCTAGCGGCTTCAACCCTCTAAAGCTGTGAAGATCTACATGTTCGCTCCTAGCAATTTTTGAGGAAACGCGCAGTAAAAGGTAAAATCTTTGGCTAAATCTTTCGGTCCATGGTCCCAAATTATCGCGGCTTATTCGAGGCATGGTCGCACCAGAGCAAAGTACCATTTCTCTTTCACTTTTTCCACATCAGCTACTACGGCGATTAATCGGTTTATCGACGGTTTAAAAACTTTTTGGAAACAAGTCGATCATTTCGCGGCAAAAAAGGAGAATTTAGCTTGAAAGTTACACTAGCAAAAATTAAACACATAAACTCGATATTTTCTTATTTATTGTCAGAATATATATAATATTTCCTCGTTTTTTTGGCAAATAATTTTCAAAACACGCTAAGTTTACAACACAAATAAAACGTAAACTTATGAGTCCCGCTACCTTTTAATTCCTTTTCTCTTCCTAGTCGCAAATTCCCCATGCTATAAGTGGTAGTTGAAAAACAAGACTACCGCAAAGAGACCAGCTTTATTTTATAACTTTTCCCCTTTTTAATATATTGGACAACCGACCGAATCTCCAGGACTCACAGAGGCGCAATAACAATCTCCGATTTTCCCTTTCGTCGCGTCGCTCATCTCAGCTGCCTTCAGGCAACATTTTCCTTTCTTATTCCAAACCCTTAGTTCTCCCTCCTTTCACTCAGCTTCCTTCCTCTCGTTTTCCACGTCCGTCCCCTTATCTCCTTTCCACAGAATTTTTTCATTCACCTACCCCACTACTATCGCTCCCATGTTCGCATCCAGTATTCACCGTACCACCCTTTCTCTTGCACCCTCTCCCTTGCAACTGAATGAAAATTACGCTCAATTTCTTTTCAACCTCTACGAGTTATGATAGGGAACATTCATTATTTTTCAAAACTATGAATGAGAAAAGTTCATACTCATAAGAGTACTGAACCCAAATTTTGTCCACAAATAAGGTCGTTTGATGAAGATAATTCATGCTAAGAATATGGCCACCTCAAAGCACTACGACACTAGAAACTCAGCAAATGATGTCAAGGGGTGGTATTTCTGCCTGTTTTAGGACATATATATTATATGAAGTTAAATTATGGGGTTATTCTAGTGGTGCTATAGATATTTTATTCCTCAAAAAAATGCTGTTAGGTTAATTTCAAAAGCTAATAATAAAGATCACTCTAAGCCACTTTTTTTAAGCACTGGCATTATGACAATATATGGTGAATATATTTTGCAAGAATTAATTCGTGTAAAAAATATTAATATGCAACCTCTAAGGGCTGATGTGCATGAGTATACTACAAGAAATAGAAACAAAATTGTTACTAAATTTTGCCGACTGACTACAACACTCAAGTCTTTAAAATGCATGGGACCCAGGCTTTTTAATCAGCTACCTGAAAATATTAAAGGAATGGATTTGCTGAAATTTAAAAATGTAATACGTAAATTGTTACTTTGTAAGGCGTTTTATTCAGTTGATGAATTGTTTTATGTTGATGATGAAATATTTTCTGTATAATGTATAAATGTATGGATGTTATTTCCAATGCCTTAACTTGACGATGTCTATTGTGGTGTATACCAATTAATGACAAATAAATTAATATTATTATCCACGTGAAGCTCAGCTGGGTATCCAGGTTAGCCAAAAGAAACAGTTTTTCTTTCCTCAATGTACGACAATGCACGAGCAACATTAGGTCATTCCAACCGAAACACGCGTGGAAAAAAGGGCTACCGTGCGGTAACGTCAGACAAGGTAGATGCTGCTTTGGGTCACGAAAATCTCTATGTATTTCATGCACTCTTTTATAGTAGTAATTAAAGCCTGAGTTTCACCAATGTACACGTGGGATACGTATTTGAGCTCTTTGGAAAAGATGCTATCGTTTACACCACTTATATACGAGAGTTAGATTTAATTTGTTTCCTATTCCAATCTTAGCCAATGGAGCCTGAATAATTGGTCTAGTTGGGTACATTTTAAATTCAATGCTCCACTATTTGGTTTGGTTATATAACAAGGAATAATTAACAAGGAATAATTTGACATGATTTTTCAAGAGAAGGCTGATGCCTCTTTCCGGTTTCTGTTCCTCCTTCTTCTACTCCTAAAATAATGCTTATTTCAACAAACTTTTCAATCAATTCTATAAAGTGCAATTACCTTCCATTGAAAAAAATTACTGAAAGAGGTAATTAAAGAGAAAAATTGAATCATTAGTGATAATCAAAAGTTCCCATAGTCATATTCTTTACTCAATTGTTGGTTTTTTTAAGGGCTCAATCGACATTGCGCTTCCCGAATAAAGAGACCGAGAAACGCTATGACTATAGCACCAAATGTTCGGTATACCGCACATACACTCAATTTCTCCGTACGAACCAAACATAATACACTGGTCAATTGAGAAATGAGGCTCTTTTCTTTCTTCTCCCCTCCTCCCGTGATGGGCGGTTTTTCGAAGATCCGCGGATTTCCTCGGCTCAATATTTCTAAAAAAATAGATCTTTGCACATCTCTTTTATCGCTGTTCATCCCAGGCGCTAGCTGAATAAAAAATTTCCTTTCATTTCCCTCAGCTTTCGTTCTATCCACCCTTCTATTACGCTTACCTCGTCCGGTCCCCTTATCTTCGTTTACCCAGCATTTTTGTATTGAGCCTAGGCCCGTTCTCCCATCCCCACCCAAGTTTCCGCCGCAAAATCTTCCTGCACTCCTGTATCCTCTCCTTTCTGATGACCGCGTTCCCTATCTGCGTATCCTCATTCCACCGACCCCCCTCCTTAGTACATCTACCTTCCCTTCATCCCTCGTCCCTGCCTTCCGGCAAACCTTTCCCTCCAGGCGACGAGTTAACGAAAACTCGTGGGACACCCATGAAATGTACAATGCGGAGACGACATCAGGACGGTTTTATGAAGTGACCAGTCTTGATTAACCGTCAGAACGAAAAAAAACTTTTGGCGGATTTTTTATGGCATTTCAAGAATTAAAAAAAAAATTCTTTGAGACGACTAGCATGTTGCGGTGTCTTCTCTAGAGGCCCAGCTATTGTGTTGCGATGTCGTGGGGCTTTAAATGTCCACTTCCTCGCCTTTAAGAATGATTCACAGTAAAATGAAACTTTGGTCTTATTTTTTTATATATTCGAGTAACATACAGAAAAAAGTCTCCCCTATCTTACGACACAACTACCTTCCTTCATTTTTTCTGCCACGACTAAAACTTAAAATCACATGAAGGTATAATGAATGAATGAGAGAAACAAAAAATTATATTTGTCTACACATACATTAGTATTTTCGCGAGAAAATGATTGGAGAAGTCAATTCTTATCAAGGAAATTGCCTGGTGATATAACTTCGGCGCCAAATATAATTCAAATTTATGTTATCAGCAAGATAAAACCATTTTAAAGGAACACAGGGTTGGTTGAACTGAAATAGAGTACAAGTAGGCAATCAAAATCAAGTAATAAGTGAAGCATTTATCCGTCCACTACTTCACACATAGTCCTATTTCAATTTTCAGTAGCTGCGTCTTTTCACCAGTGAAAGCCGCGATTAAAATTGACCTTAACTAACTGGCGAACAGTATTTGCTTGGATTCCCGCAGTCACGCGAAATTAACTGACTGCAATATACAGTGTCTTGAATCGCATAGCTCGGCTGAGTGACGATAAAGTGACGAAAAAAATGAGGAAGTTGAAAGCCATAGTTAGATGCACAAGCTTTCTTAAGTGCTACTATCACGTTTTATAAAAAAATCTTTAATTTTATTTATTAAGGTAGTAGTGCCATGCGGCAGTGAAAAGATGAGAGTTGAATCCCGCGGAAAGTTGACATAAAGAGACAGAGGGCATCTGACATGTAGGCGAGGAGGAGAATGGGAAAGCAAGGCGATTTAAAAGGGAGAATAGGCAATAGAGTGTTCGGCATGCAAGCGGAAGGAATGAAGCACCTTGAGCAGAGAAAAAAGGAGGTATTTTAAGTGGACTGAGCAGGTGATAAAGAGGGATTGGACACCAAATACGGGTTCTGGAGGCTGAGCACTCGGAAAGAAGGAAATGAGATGGGGAGGATGGGAAACTTAGCTGTAACGTAGAGAAGGTATGAAGTATAATCAAGAAAGTATGAAGTGCGCTGTATCTTGTGATCTTCCTACAAGTAGAAATAGACCATAAGTCATGGAAAAACCGCATGGTTACGTCACACGAAGTAATCTTTCATAATATTTGCTCAAGCTTTACATGGTATTTCATAAACGGAAATTACTCTCTTGGGGGCCCAAGGCATTTCATTTTTTTCCACCAATATTAAAATGTCAATTAAACGAATCCCATTTTATTTATGAAAATTTGGGACAATTAACCTAGGATAGCTTTGATACCCTTTTCCGGAAAATTATAAATTTTTAGTCGCTATATATAAGCATTTAAAAATTTTCCTCCGACTGATTATAGTGCCGATTGTAAAGTTACTCATTTACGGATATGTTGTAACTATTTTTTCTGAGGCCATCACTTCCTCCAGATTCATCTAGAAAAAGTAACCAGAAAGAAAACAGTAACCAGGGTAATTATTAAGTAACGATCCATCAAAATCCTAGCAAAAGCTTAGCACCGATTAGAAACTGTAAGACTTAACTGGCCGGCCAAAAAAAATGCGAAAATTTTACGACAGAAATGATAATTTAGACTTCCGAAGCTATATGTTTTTTACAGTTGAATCCACAGCCTATTTCACTCAGCATGGCATTCAAATCGTAAGACGTTTCGCATAATTCAGCCATCTGCACTACCCTGCTGTCCCACGAACTTGTCTTCTCTCAGCTGTTCCTCTTTACAAACCAGCCTCCGAATTTCTGCCTTCATCTCTCCCTTCCTTCCTTCTTAATGAATGCGCTCAAAATGAGTAAGATGTTCCGTTCCACGGTTCCGCGACTTCGCTCAAGCCTTAAGGGCAGAAGGCACTCTTCATAATTCTGGGACGATAAATCAACTTCACTTCTCTTTGTGCTCACCCTCCTTAAATATTAAATGAAAGTGGATTCGATATATCATTACGGAAGGTTTAATGATAAGTGGGATTAAAAGGAAGAAGTTAATCAGAGGTATACGTTTATGTATTCACTTTGCATTTGCAGAAAATTGGAGCCATTACCGGCACAATGGAATTTAAAGATTAATTCAGTCAAAGAAAATGCTAATGTCATGGTATCCAAGGACAATTCCAGCAGGGGAAGTCCAAGTAATTTGGACCAGCGTGTAATGGGAACCGATAGCTTTACTCTGAATTCGCCAAAGTTATCAATACATTCGATGCAGTTCCGTTAGGGCGCTCCTTTTAAAAGTTTTTCCTACAAATTTCGACATTAAAGATCGAGTGCTTGACCTCTAAAGGCGGGACGAGCGGATTTGTCCTTCAATATAATTTTTTCTCCTGGTGTATTAGTGGACAACAAAGTTACTTTCATTGAATAAAATTCAGAAATCTTTGTCCGTAAATCACAAATTCATCGAGGAGAACGTGTATAAATTCTCATTGGTGAACCTAATGATGCTACGGTAAAATTCAACCATTTCGTCCATTTCTTTTTGCGTAATTTGGACAACCATTGAGCGTGTATTTTGGCCAAGTCTAAAGTATCTGGGAATACGTCAATGGTATCACTTTACCGATGAAATTACGAGTAGCAAGAAAATCGAAGTGAAAATATAGGAAATGGAACAAAATATATTTGAAGAAGAAAGATCGAAGGCTTTCCCGGCGTATGGTATCGAGGAAGTCAATGCGGGTTTTCCACCGGGTCAGGTTGTCCATGTCTGCCGACGTTTCGTTGACCGAGTTGCTCATCGTCTTCAGGGCAATGCCCTGACCTGAAGACAATGAGCAACTCGGTCATCGAAACGTCGGCAGACATGGACAACCTGACCCGGTGGAAAACCCGCATTGACTTCCTCGATATTTGAAGAACTATTAAGAAGCATTACAATCTAGATTGAGATCTACATACATCGCTTAAGTTACACATAATATATTTCGAAATATATTAATTAACCGTTGAACAAAAAATACCAACCAAAGTATTTTAACCATTTACAATAAAAAAGACAAAAAAGCAAAGTAACATGTTAGTTTGAGTTCAGTTTCAAATAACACGACCAACTGGACCTAATTACACGACCACGGTCAAAATTTCACGCAACTGAAATTCTTATAACAAAAATTTTAAATGTCATTCCTATGAACAAATGTGAAACACTACCGTACAAGTGTCATCTCATTGGGTACAGTTATTCAGTAAAAATATATCGTCCTTAGTGCATTGATGGATTAACCTAAATGCGATAGAAGTTTTTTTAAGTATTCCACCGGTAAATGTATGTTTTGATGAAAGTCAGAGAATCTCCTCCCGGTTTTCTGCACTTTCAGGACTAAATTATAGTATTTATAACTCAAGTATTTCCTTTTTCGTCTCGGCATACGATCTACCCTTCTTCATCCCGTCCATAAAACCTTTTCTCTTTCTTCCCTTCCCAGATTACCCAACAAACTTTCACTTTCAACTCCCGAATTAACATGGCTGACAAAAGAATTTTGTCGTTAAATATTCTACCGGTTAAAGCTATGTTTCGTTGAAAGTCAGAGAAACTCCTTCCAGTTTTTTTTGGGATGGCGTCTCTCCACCTCTAGTATTTCCTTTTTTGCCTCAGCGAATGATCTACTCTTTTTCATACCATACCTATTCTCTATCTTCCACTTCCCCTCTAACTCAACATTTCAACATTCTTCCCTCAATCACGGACGGTTTTACCTAATTCATATTGGATAAACCTAATAAAAGGAGCATTCTTCAACAACAGTTTCTATCCAAAGCAATACCATAACACTGCAGTATGCGCTTTCGTCACTCGGTATCCATTTTGCACCAGGCTTTCATCAAGGGAACATCAAGGGAACTCCTCCCTAATAATATTGAATGCATTATCCTCACAATAGGTAATGTTTCGCCAAGTTAAGACATTGACATAACCTCAACATTGGTTCACCGCGATTGATATTGGTTCATCTGAACAGTCTAAGTAATCGGTCCCAAAACTTAGTTCTCAATTTGTAATATGCATCAGAATTAATCCATCCATCCAAGCAAATTTCCTTTGAGAGTAGTAAATTTTTAATAGATATCATCTAGCGAATCATTAGGCCTCACGTTCAATTTTGAGGTTGTTTGAGTAAATTTTCTCTAGTCAAAATGAAAAAAAAATTTGATTATCATTTCGAAAACTATGCACTTTTAAGATGCAAGACGTAAATATGGTTATATTAGCAAAACAAGCATTTTGTATTGAATGACGGAACTTATAACTAATTGACTAAATTTGCATATTTAAGGCGGGTTTTTCTTATACCAATATGTATATGTCTTCTGCAAAAATCGGACCTACGACAGCCACATCCACAGCCAACGTCAATTTTTTTATTTCCATAAAAAATATGATGGCCAGTAATAGATTTGGTTTTTAAATAATCCATAAGACATTTGAACCACTCACTCTTACATTTTTGATATCGTACTAGAGTGAATAGGGATGTAAATTCATAATTGATATTAAACACATTGTTTATCAAGCTTATATCACAAGTGGATGTTGATAAAATTTCAATGGGTTTCTATTGGCAGCATAGAGAATTTTATCATCAATCACACATATTTTGTAAGTCCAACCGTCACATAAAATTAAAAAAATACTACGCATTGGTAATTAAAAAGATATAAAACGCACTCTACGCATGATTTGTACGATTTAACGCCTCGAAGATCATAACTGTAATGAAGGTTGCCAGCAACAAATTAGGGATATTTTGAGATAAAAAGGGATTCCTACATCAAAAAGAGCCAAACAACTAGTAAAACATAGTGCACCACTGCGGCATCCAATCAGTAGTAACTGACAGGCACACCCATTGCAACTTCAGGAAAAATATGTCGCCAAAATATCACCAACAGGAAAGTGGCATGGTTTGCGATCGTCACGCAGGTCCAAATACCGTTCCGTTTCGAGAGACAAGTGACCCAATTTCTTGAAAATGTTTTCCTCGGAATAAAAAGACGAACGAGATTTGGAGAGGGCGGGGAAAAAACATCTATCCGGTTGTATTCCCACAAACTCGGAATGCGCATCATATTTCTTTTTTTCAAAGTTACTTCCGGGTCAGTGCTTTTCTACCAGTACGTTCTGAGGCGTTGATTGGGGGCATTTGGACCGAAAAACGTAACGAGGCATATGGGTGGCTCCCGACGAGCATTCCTCCCGACTAACTTAGCGTCTCTTACAGTCCTCATTTCCCAAAGATATTTCCCTCTTCCAAAATATTTCTAATACTTCCTCCTTCGTCCTATTCCATCATCATCTCTCCGCTTTAAACCATTTCCCAACGCTTTCCCTTAAATTAAGATACTATCGTTAATTATTCCATTAAACATAGCATTCCATATCGATTCCTTCAAATCAAGTCATTTTTGTAGTAGTCTCTCGATTATCCGCGATAACATGGATTTTGGTTTCCTTGGATAGTAAAAAAAAACACCAAGGGTTGAAATTCGCCATGAAAAAATTATTGGTCGGTCAAGTCAAATGATTTTCTCATGGCGAATTGGTGTTATTGCCTCCCTGCGAAGGACTTCGAACCATATCATTTGTAATGCAATTATCGGACATTAGTAATAAAAAAACTTGGACGATACGAAATGGTCACCTAACGTACGTCAATTGAGAAATAAAACACGCTATATTCTATTACTCGCTGTGGTATGACTCATTTTTACATTTAAAATATAACTTTGAAGAAGAGATTTCTTTAAGGTAAATATTTGGGTCATTCCACGCCACTTCAGACCAAAGTTGACCCTCTCAGATTTTGACGAAAATTTGAGGAAACGTTTACCTAGTGAAAAAATGAATACCATTTCGAGCGTTTGGCGAAAAAAATTTAAACAGCTGAATAACGGCTGTTTTTTCAAAATGGCGATTTTCACCGCCATTAGATTTTCGTAATTATATTATATATCTCAGGGAAGAACCAACGTAAAAAGACGTTCATTGGCTTTTATTTAAACTTAAATAATTTATTTAACTAAATTTGCATTCAAAATAGCATTTTAACTATCTTTTGTGTAAACATTTTAATAATAAACATTTTATTGTTTAATTTTTTTTAGTGCGACACGTATTTTCTAATTCATTATTTCACTTGATATATACTATTGTATTATGCATGGCCTTTAAATTGATGGTCCTCTCAGAAAAACTGAGGATTTTACGCAATAACCTGGATTGAGAAAGAAGACTCTCTCTAATCTAAGTTAATGAACTTTTATTTACTATTAAAATTTATTTGTGCACTTTGTAGTCATATGTATATCTTTCTGAAAGACTGCAGCCATGCCATTACGTCCAGCAGCTGTTCAATAATGATATTCCATGGACGTCCTAGTACGTCCATCGTCCTTCTCAGAAAATATAAGTGGACGTACCACAACGTCCATAGCACTCGAAGTGTTAAAAACCTTTTTTCTAGCAATAAGAGCTGATTCCTTCGTTATATGCAGGGCCTTACCCGTCACTCTACCGGAGTCTAGTCATCTTTGCCGCTAACTAACCCAGCACATCCTCGCATAGCTTCTCCACGTCGCTCTGTCCCCCTCACGTGGGTTCGGAGCACCCGTTCTTTGCACGCGTCCAGGCAAATTGCCACGGAGGTCTCTCCCTTTCTCCGAACCTCCGCGGCCGAGGCTCCTCCGAAAGACGGAGGGGGAATGCATCCTCCAGACCTCCTCTTTACGAGCGATAAGATGCCCTCCTGCGGGAAAATTGGGGAAACGGATCTCTTGCCGAGAGTTCGTTGGTGGAGGGAGAGGCTTTTGTTGGAAAATCTGTCGTAGGGTAAGGACCACTAAAGCCACCAGAAGACCTCCGAGATGGAAAAAAATACTGGACGTCACCGCGCCGTTTTCCCCAGACAAAAGGATATGGCTTCATCTCCGATTTTTCATATGCGTAAGACGATATGCCTAAAGGCAAAGGTAAAAAAGTGACGCAAAAAAGCCAAAATTATAGCAGTACGTACAAGAGTACGGTATGTGCAATATCTTACATACAATATCGCATCGCGAAACTTTTTATTTTCTCAAATCACGCGATGTATCGCAAGTCGCATGACATGGAGTCAAACACCAAATGATATTGTGTAACGAATGACATCATACATTCACGAATACCGCAGAACAAAATATTATGAAATTTATGATGCACAAATGGGTGATGCGGGTAACAGTGTCGAACGGTGCAGTTAAATATCGAATCATATCATATCACATCGATAATCGAATCATATCACATGACGTATAATATCGAATCATATCTAATGTATCGGATTACATCATATCTATTAAGTATATTGCACAGCTATATGTCACATATTCCACAAAGTAAATGTCGCAATGCGGCATATCTAAGTCGATGACTCGCCAGTCCTGTACTTTCATACTTACTGCTATAATTTTGCCTTTAGTGCCATATTTTTTATACCCCTGCACAGCGCTTAAGCGAGAAAAAAAGTTCCATATCGAATAAAATGCTCCATAGTTCTAAAGGAAAAATACAAATTGCTTCCCTGTTCGCAAATTTGTAAACCTTAAACCTATTATTTGAAAATCTTATAAATGAAATATTCACTAGAGTAAAAGGCTCAAATTATTGGAGAATAACAGATAATAACCACAAAAAACAAACAGATTTTTCTATAAGAATCCTCCTTTTGAGTTTTGTTATAAATGTAAAAATTAATATATTTAAACGTTTTTTATTTACATAACTCCATAATCCTGATAATTGTAAGCATTAAAAATCCAAAACATGTATCAATTTACTAGGCAAACAAGTAGGGACTAATTTTCAAGGCATTTCATTTTTTTAGATTTTTTAATTCACGGAACCTTATGAGATCATTCTAAATGTTTTCCACAGACTTGAATACACGCAATTACTGTGAATAATCAAAATTCAAAAACATGCATGTTTATAAAAAATGCAGAATAATAATTTTGTGCACGCGTGAGGGCCAATAGACTTGAATTGAAAACGTAAAAAACCTTTTGTGCATGCAAAGCGTTCGACAGGGGAGCAGTAAAGAAAGAGACTAAAACATCCTGGACTGCAGAAGCGATTGCGGAGTCGATCAACATTACAGCAGCGGATTACACCTGGGGCAATGGGAAATAACGCGTGCACTGCACTCGCTGCGCCAAACACGCTCCGCAAACGGATTGAGGTAGATAGTGTCAACGTTGAAATTAACCCTATTGTGAATTTTATTCGCGAGATAGGGCTTGACTTATCGCCGCGCGGATGGAATTGGATTGAGAGTTTGCCATATTTCGCAAAATATGC
The DNA here is from genome assembly GCA_963169105.1 of Ceriagrion tenellum. Taxonomy (NCBI): domain Eukaryota; kingdom Metazoa; phylum Arthropoda; class Insecta; order Odonata; family Coenagrionidae; genus Ceriagrion; species Ceriagrion tenellum. The sequence continues at coordinate 54,239,921 of OY720644.1, forward strand.
TGTTAATGCCAAGCTTTCGTGATTTTGAAATGCGCCGCATATATCAGCCCATGGATCAAGTAATGATGGGATTAGAACCCATATTCCAAGTAAACTCCTTGCATTTCGCATGCCGCAGCGGTGGCATTTCATAGCGAAACGCAATATGGAATTCACTCATACACAATGCAAGTAAAATTCACCAAACATTTCACCGAAAATATTTGCAGCGGTTTTGATATACTATACATACAGAAATCATTCAGCGTATTTTGTCAAGTGATCAGGACTCAATGTTTCTAACCCATAAAATTCACGAATGAAAAATTCTCTGAATACCTTTTTAAAATGACAAGGAATCAAATAAACTTTGTAATGTGCACTGTAGTTTACTTGACTTCTTTACTAGTTAACTGTAAGTCAACTGATTCAATGCTGAGTTGATATTACCAATGATTTCCACTTTACAATAAAACTGGTAGACGTACGGTAAACCAATGTGAAAATTACGAAGTGTCATTAATAGAGAGATAACAGGTTTTCAAAAAGCTGAGCCTGAAATAATAGTACTTGAAAATATTCTGCTTAGGGTCATACCAGGCTTAAAAGTATAGGTAAACGTTATTTAGATAATCTTTCAAAATATAACTATGAGATGCCTTACTCAAATCAAATATAATTAATGCTACAGCAAATTCTAAGCAGAAGTGAAATTTAAAAAACAAATAAATTTAATCGGAATGGTTAGGTGAAAGATTGTTAAACACGGATAATTGCCAATTGGAGATAAATATACTTCATGGTAATTACTTTCATGTATCACATAATCATGAGCATCGTTTGACAAAAAGTGTTTCGCCAACGAATAATTTTAATAAAATTAGTCGATGAAATTTGCTGAGGTTAACGGATCGAATTTATCGCGAATATTAATGCTATTCTCCATGCCATATTTTCCATTTCCACCCATTTGACTTTTAGAAGTTCATATAAGACTCTAAGCATATTACTCCTCATTTATGCATTACGCCTTTTGAAGGATGCTCTTTCGATTTACAGAATTCCTGTATTTGATAAAACAAATAAAAGAGAAAAAAGATCCACTTCAAAATAAATGTAAAGGCCGATGAATTATTCCGCTTGGTGTTATGAGTAAAATAAAGAGAAATAACGCAGGGAGAGAGCGAAGAAAGAATCACGAATAAACTTGCTTGACGAAGGAAACGGTTCCAGGCTGTAAGTTGATGCAGTTGCCCATTATGGAGGAAATGAAAATAACTTTGTAAACTCCGAATATAATTTTATTTATGTCCTATTTAATTTCTCAACCAACATCAACTATTCCAGTCAAAAGTTTACTAAGTTTTTGATCAACATTAAAGCCTATCTAAACAATATTTGCAGATGCTCCGGTTTAGTTTTACAGTTTACTTAGAGCTTGAAAATAGAGAGAACAAAAGGTAAAACAAAACTCACATTATGTTTGAATACATTGGTAATATATGCACACATATACCATGAAATTATATTAATTGTATGAGCTTGTTTCATAATATGCATTAGTCAAAATATTGCATGAGTAAGTTGTATGAGAGCCGCCAAATTGTTCTGATCATCGTTTGTTAGGTTTCTGTTATCGTTTCATATAAAAAGGATTAATTTGCAAAATATTCAAATTTCTATTTAAATAGACATTGTAATTTAGTACAAAATGGTAAGCGGTAGTTTGTGCAAATATATTACCTTTGTATTAAATCATAACATGAGTTTCGTGATGCTCAAAGGAAGGAAAAAAAATAAAACAAAACGTTGGCAAAGAGTGTTTAGTTAAACCTGCTGACGAAAACATTGATGACATATTAATAAGAATTTTTATTCAAACTAAACGGGTTTTGACACTTGAAGCATGGCATGTATAGATGCCATAAACTATCTTTACCCGGGTCGTTTAAATAACAATCATCAGTGGAATTCAGGCCGTTATTTTAATTTCCTTCGAGAAACTCAGTTACAATAGAAATATAATCTTCGTTATTATGTTACTAACGAGACATATTTACCACAAGTCCAAAACAAGTTTCCAATTGTTGCGCTAAAAGTGATTTTGCAAAAATTAAACCTTCCTGGACCCTGCCTCAGATAGCCAATGCAGCATCAGGGTATTTCTTCTACTACATCTCCCTTCAAAAAATTCCGTTTGAAGCGCGACGGGGGCGTGATAAAGCGACCGAATACGTCGGATCAATGCAAAATGATTAATTAATACACCAGAGACCTTATCATTTTTTTTAATTGATCATAGCATTGTCACAGGTGACACACGATAAATTAAAAGAAGGGATTCATAAAGGCTTCAATAAAACGCCGTCTGACGTGAAATATGAACAAGATTATAACGCTAATCAGATTACTTACCGAACTGATTTATTGAGCTATATAAGCAACAGGTAAAATAGAGGAAGCCAAATGAAAAGGCGAAGGAAAGATAATCGAACACCAAAGGGAGCAATAATATAATGGAAAATATATATATATAAATGTTTATTCATAATCTACGAAATTATTATTATTTACGAAATAATACTATTATAAACAGCAAAATAATTAACAATGTTATATTTTTTCGTCCTCATGCTGATTTTCTCATTACCAAAGCAACCCCAATACTTGCCTTTCGTACTAAGACCAAGGCAAAAACAGAGAAAGTAAACCATTGAGGTATATGGAGTTGGCACTACGTCCAAAAACTGTAGCGTGACAATCGAAATACCAATCACATTGGTTATCTCTGCTTTTTGCTTACATACCTTTGAATATCACGTGCGAATGGACGAATTAGCCAATGTAATGCAAGAATGTCCACCATCTGCTTAAAATGCAAGGCAGGTAACTCTTTAAACATACACTGCTTACTTGGTGCTATGGATTCTACTCGATTTTACCGTAGTTTCCACAAGGAATGCGGATAATAATAAATTTAATTGCATAAACAATATATGTAAGAAGAATTCATATTAAATAATTATTATTTACGAAATAACAGTATTATAAATAGCAAAATAAATAACAATGTGTTATCTTTTCATCCTAATGCTGATTTTCTCACCACCAAAGCAACCCCAATAATTGCCCTTTTTACAATAACCAAGGCTAATGAATTCCCAGTTCAGGCGAATGATTTTTCCTCTGTTAATTTCACACAATTGTGTGATCAATAGCGGGTGACTCCGTTGCAGTAACCGCGCAGCTAGTTTCGTGGTTCTTTGAAAAAGTAAGTAAATGCTAGTATTTTATCGGAGAAAAACATCGTAAAACTACAAAAATGTATGTTTGCCCGTAAGCGCTGAAGGAAAATCGGGGATAAAGAAGATGGCAGACAGGCCACACCCACGCTATAACTTCAAGCATTGGCCACCATAACAAGTGTCCTATCCATCTACCCAAAAGATGTAAACGCACAACGAGTAGTAGAGCTCGAAAACGATTGCAGCCATTAACTAGTGAAGAAATTATCTTCGGCCTTGTCGAAGCTTAAATACCCTACAACACTTTCAATTTAGTAATAAAAAAACGGGGTTTTGGTCTGATTCAACCCATTTTAGAACCAGGGTTGAAATTCGCCATGAAAAAATCATATGACTTGAAAGGGATTTGAACCAGGATCTTCAAATTGCCGGTCATGTTTGTTAGCCAGGTACACCACCAAGGCATCTTCCTTCAAGGCGAATTTCGAGGGCGGTTTATGCGAACTAGATGTTCAGGCCTCAAGTCTACACTGTTGCCCATGAGACGAAGTCGTGCTTAAAAGCCACTGTCGTGTGGATAAACCCAACAATGTCGTTATTAAAACGACGAAGTTGACAAATTAAAAAAAAAAACATTTTAGCACTGTGCCGTTTGTGGACTACTAGACGCTTATGACCCAAATTTCAGCTCGATATCTAAATTTTTACTGCAGTTATCGTCCGAAGAGACAGACGGACAGACAGACGGACAGACAGACAGACATAGCTAGATGGACTTGTAAGGTGATGCTGATCATTTCCATATACATATATACTTTTCCATACCTGCCACGCCTCCTTCAATGCGTTACATTTCTGCTCTGACAAAACAATACACCCTACCCACGTAGTGATGTAGGGTATAAAAAAAAACCATACTACTACAAATTTTGGCCGTTCATGACCTTTAAAGTCATTATTTAAATCATATTATAGCAGATTAGGGCTTTTCCACCTACCTACATCTACATAATACCCCGCGAGCCGCTGCATGGGCGTGTGGCAGGGGGTGTTACATCACCAGCCGTGTAAGGGTGTAAGATTTTTTGGAGATGAAATGGTGACATGAATTATGGGAGTGTATTTAGTGAGCTTAATTTTTATTGTGATCGCTTATTGTTCGCGGAAAGAACGAGTTCTTGTACCTATCTGTTCGGCAGTGTATCTCTCTTATTTTATCGAGTCTGTCAGATCTAGAGATGTAGTGAGGAGTCATGATAATATTCTCTGTGTCGTTATGAAAAGTATCAGTTCTGAATTTATCAAGCAAACTAAGTCTAGCGTGTAGCCTCCGAGTCTCTAGGGGTTCCCACCTTTATTCCCCAAAAGTTGTGAGACACTATATATACGCTCGTAGCAGTTTTTAACGAAGCGCGCTGCTTTACTTTGTATTTTATTAAGACGACCGGGGCTTCGACATAGCACGTCATAATCATATAATTTATGAGGAATACCAAAGTTATTTCATTTACAATGTTGAGTAAATTCCATGAAGTCACGCCTGAGACAATTGAGTTTGTTAAGGAAAATTAACGAGGCAGAAAGATACCTTACCCCCGAACTTAGGATTGGAAGTAAACTTCTCTACAAACGCCATAATCCAGAAAAAAATAACAAAAAATGTGTCAAAACTATAGGAGAGTGAAACTACGGCGTTGACTTGCAGCGCAGGTGAAAGAGAGTATTTACGATGCCGAAGAGGGCTTGCTTCTGATATTGCGGTGAAGAATAGACTCGTGTCTGAGTCATGGATTTATGCTTTACATTGGTAAAAGGGTAATCGCGAGCGTCAAGGTCGTAACAGTTAATACCAGAGGTTCCTAAGTGATGACAGCCACTGAGCCCATTTGTGAAGTAAAAGTTTCTCATGGAGCCCCAAGAAATATTTAGCGTTTAGTTCTAACAATGTCCTTTAACGCTAATTACACACAATACGCAAAGGAAAAATGATTAGCCAGGTACGTAAAGGATAAAATATCTATAATAAGGTAGTGGGACAATCTAATTTGCTTTTTAGTCAACAAAATTATGTAACAACCAGTTTTGAAAAATAATTGAACTCTAATGTTAAATATATTACCATTTATGTAATGAAGACTTCATTAGGAAACTATCTTCTATCTTTATACCTAAATTGCTCTTTTACACGGATTGGCATCTAAGACCGGGATTCTGCATTATTTCAGGCAAAACCTACAGAATTCTGCCATTCCTAAAGAACCCATAGAACAGAATCACAGAAGTCCCAACGGAAAAAATATTTATGATAGAAATTGTTGCGTAGAGGACCTCTTTATGTATCCTCCAGAATTTTCCTGTCCTCGACTAAAATATTGAACATTTGGGTTGATCTCCCGATCAGTAAAATAAATCCACATCTCTGACGCGTCCATATGAAAAAACAAAACATACACTATTATTATAAAACCTCTTTATGGATCCTTCGCAATTTCTACAAATGTAACTCTCCTCACAGTGGATTATGTACGATTTGTATCTTCGTATCCGCCACTCCGTTCTCAGTGTAACACGTCAGGTTGGAAGGAAACAAATTCATCGTAATAATTTACGTTATAACTCATTAAAAATATCAGAAAAATTAAATGGCCAACGGTGTTACCAGTCCTATTTAAAAAAAACAATACGCTACAAGTCATTTGTATTCGGAAAATATTCGAAAATGTACAATGAACGACGAGTAAGAGATTTTGAAAGTTATAACGTTCATTTTCATCCAACATTCCTGCCACTGAGTCGCTCAACGATGTGTTTCCGCCTCTAATAGTGGCCGCCGGAAAAAAGTTCCGCACCGCCCAGCAATGCCATTGTGAGATCTGGCTCGGGAGCCAGGAGCCACGTCAAACGTGATTTTTACTGCATCCTTTATTCGGACTAATTACGCCATGTATTCAAAATTCCGAGAGCCGAAACTTTTCGTAAAATTTTGACCGCCCAATTCCAACAACTGCTCACTTGTTAGTGCCCGAGCAGCAACAACTTCCCACGAAATAAAAAAGTAAAGATGAAAATTAAAGACTAAACCGTCCTTCCATTCCGTGGAAACGATACATCAAAAGAAGTAACTTGTACAACGTCCCTTTTGTTTCAGCGGCAACAGGAATGCGGATATTTTTACAGCCTCTCCGGACAAAAAGATAGGCCACAGGAGTTGCAAACATTTTAACAATCGTTTTGAAATTTTGAATCCGGCCATGTAGCGAAGGATAGGATGATGCAAAGGATACATGAACGAAAAGGAGGAAATTTCTGGGGGATATATGAGCAGGGAAATCAAAAAGATAAATCCAAACTGCAATAGCTATGGGGAAAGAATCACTAAGGATGAAATACTGGACATACCTGAAGAGGAATAGATGTTATTGAGCACAAAAACGAGCAATTCCTTTGAGATATTCTCCAAGTACTAACTCAAAATCGTCAAGATAATTTACCTAACAGGGAATTGCGATGAATAAGAGTTGGTTGAAGAACAAATTTGCTACGAAACGATCATTAATTACACAGACCAACAAGGGTATGCTTTTATGATGGAAAGGGCCATTTTCGACGTAACTTGTGCGCTGAATCCGAATCTACTCACGAGAATTAGCTATCACGTCATGAAATTTAGATATTCTAATTGAAAGGGTCAAAATGCCAAGTTTAGGTCTTTTTGAGCTTGAATATCTTTGAAACCAAAGAAGATTTCTATGTCTGTTTGTGGTCGATTCTACCTGTGTTGATATATAGGTTAATAGAAAGAAAACTATTTATGAGCATCTTCATTTTGTATACTTGCATGTAATTTGTATTCACATGTTGTGATGCTCGGCAACCATCAACAAATTACTTACAGTTCAACTTTACTATTATTTTGAGTATATAAATTTTAAAATTAAGGCACAAGTTATGGGTGCGATAGCTTTTCTAGGTTTTATAGTAGTATCCCATTCTTTTTTAACGCAGACTTTGAATCCGTATGCAGAATTACTCTATCTCCTTTGGTTTTTAGAAATATTCAAGCTCAAAAAGAAATAAAAATTGCAATTTTGACCCCATAAAGTTAAATCATCTCAAAATCTTGACGTGATAGGTCATTTTAGTGAGTAGACTCGGATTCAGCGCACAAAATTACAATGTAAATGGCTCTTGGCATTGAAAAATCATTCGAAATCCTAAAATTTGCAGGCCTATGTAATTGATGCCTACGTCTCTACGATATTGTTCAGACAATTCTGCAGATAAATGGGATCTAATATATTATGTTCTCCACCACTTGAAATTTCAAAGGCAAATAGTGAATGGAGGTTTTAAGATACTATTCTGGAATAAGTTATTTAATAATAAAAATGTACAATTATTACTTGATACAGACAAATAAACAAATCATATGTACTCCGAAGTAAAATGTATCGGCTCCATTGATATAAAAAACATTAGTCATCCCTCGCACTTAGTTATTTTTCATTATTATTTTCCATCACATTATAGCAATTTAATTTTTGTTTTCTTACACATAGACGAAGTTGAATTTTCTTCGCTGTATCATGATTTGTTTTTTTTCTCTGCACTTAGATGCACTGAAATGTCAAAAACCTATTCAACATGATGCCATATTTTCCAATTTTATCCATACATATTTCTAACGTGAACGCACACGAAAATTTTCCACATTCACATCTGTATATAAATAAAAATCACTCCAAACACTTCACATATTTCTATGCCGCAGGCTTGTCTCCCTAACGGGCGCCGTATGCAATACAATATTCTAAATCATACTCAGAGGGACAAAACGCTATATTCATACAGATCGAAGCCGATATCTCCCGCTTCCTACACTACCAAAATACGTGAAAAAATATTTCTGGCGATTTCATTCGTAAAATTTACGCACCGTAACATTTAAATATTAAATCGTTTATGCAAGAAAGCTTGTAGTACATGTATTCAATGATTAAATTAACGATTGCGCCTTCCTTTCCCTGTTTTTGACCAAGAAAAGTGTAATGAGATCTCTTGGCCATTCAAAATGTAGCAAAATGCACTGCTTCCTGGCAAGAAAGAAACGTGTATTAAGAGGTACTATTACTTTTGGAAAAGTGGACAGATGTTTCCTGAACTGAAAAAATTAGTACATCGTCTATGGTTTCGGAAATTTTTTTATTGAATTAATTCCAGCTGATTTTCTATTTAAAAAATGACTGAGGGAAAGAAACTTTTGTCTATACTAACAAATCAGGAAGAAAGTCACCCATCGGGCGTAAAACCCGTCCTGGGAAAGACGAAAGATCACGACACGAAGACGAAGTAATAATTATGCATGAAAGAGCAAAAATTGCCTATAGATGTAGACCAAAAGCGATTTTTTTCGCATGCTCAGCCAAGCTAGATTGCTTTGTAACGAAAACTGTTTGCTCTTCGGAGGAAAAAGAGATGAGCTCCTTCGCCGAGAGAAAAAAGATGAGATCTGGGATTTATTTGATCCTTCGAGAGACGGAGAGAGGGAGTAAGCAGCTCGAGTGACCTCACAGAAGAAAGGGACGAATTTCTTCTCCTCTCGTTCCACCTTCAACTGGGACTGCGGTAAGCGCAGGCTCGGCGAACATTTTGAGGCTTTTACTTGAACAAGTGTACCTAATTCGTGTCTTCAATGACTATACTGCCAAATCTGTAGGGAAAATAGGTATAACGTACCGCCATCAATGATGCTTCCTTTAACACATGTATACAATGCGAGAAGAGCAGATTCTCTTACATATATAATGGAAGTGAGTACGAGAATCAATTATAGTGTGATTACGATCGACGTCGCCTAACGTGATGGAAACCGCCGACGGCATACAGTTTCCGTTCGTCTTCGTACTATCGTACTACCCTGCCGCATAGGCGTGTGGCAGGGGGTTCTGGGGTTCTAGGATACTAGCCATGGAGAGAGGGGATAATGGGGAAAATGAGGGGGCAGTGGAGGAGGATTGTGTGTAAACGGTATGTATTAAGATTGCACAGCTCAATTTCTGTTATAATCACTAATGGTACGAGGAGAGAAGGAACTTTTGTACCTGCCAGTTCGGCAGTGTATTTATCTTATTTTGACACTCCTATCAGATCTAGTAATATAGCGCGAGGATTAAATCATATTCTCCGTGGAATACTGAAACTCACCTGTTCTTATATTTTTAATTCATCTAAGCCTAGCGTGTAGCCATCTAGCCTCTAACAGCTCCCAGCCAAATGCTTTCATCAGCTCTCAAGCACTTTCTGTATGCTCGTAGTAGTTTTTAAGTTGAATAAGCAGATTTTCTTTACGTTTCATTTGCATCGTTAATCGAATCTCTCTACTCAGGGTCTTAAATTTGCGCAGCCTATTCAAGATTTTCACGAATCAGAGCGATGCGATACTCTCATTTACTATTTCACCAGAGATAAATCCTAATATTCGCTCTAACAGATTAGTTTCTTTAATACCACACCATAAATATTTCGTGCGTATTCCCCCTCGTTAAGTCTAAATTCAAGGTTTACGAGACCAGGAGGAGTGTATTATGACTGAAGAAAGTTATAGTGACAATTGTTCGCAGTTCTTACAAACATTTATTAGTAATTAAATATATCTTCTAGCATCATCTATATATACATATTACTTTGCGAGCCGCCGTACGGGCGTATAGCATGGGGTGCTTGGACACCAGCCGTGCAAAGGATAAAGAGTTGGACAGTATAACGGAGAAGTGTTAATGGGTGTGTTTTGAGAGTAACTCAGTTTTTATAATGGTCACTTACTAGATATAGATAGATAATATTTTTCCACTAAATTTCATAACAAATAACTTTGTCAATAAATTTGAATTTGGTGAAGCAAAGGCACCCTTGTGGTAAACGACCAGTGCTGGAGTTGCCATCATATAAAGTTATCTTAACAAAAAAAAAAGAAAAACCTGCCGGCTGGTGCGGCCAAAACTGAACATTACAAAACACAACATTACAACCAACACCGTAATCAGTTCAGCATTCATCATATCAATTCTACCATCGATCGTTTTATAGGGTTTGTTTTTTGCACAAAACAATTTAAGCAGAGGAATGGTTTAGAGTAATCCTCGTGAACTTGAAAATTAAGGTATAATTGATCTTCTGTAAGTTATGGGCAGGATATGTGACATTACTATATGTTAAAAATGAACATGTACGAGCCTGCCATGCTCACTTGTTACATGGTCAATGTCAAAATCCTCGAATACCTAGAATTACCGTTTTTCTGATAAGCTGGCTTGAAATAAACACTGCGATAAAACACTATGATAAATTAGTATCTTTGCATTGATTTTTCATAATTTAGAGCTGTTGGTGTCGAATTAAAAATTTTTAATCTAAACACTTGTTGCTAATGATGAAACCTTTGTTTATGATTTAACTAAACAAACCACACTAACATTAATCATCACACACAGAAATTATATAATACATACGAAAAGTCTTCGCTACCATGGCATATCATATGCAAATATCACTACTTAAAGTCCCCATTCTTGCAATGCGTCAATTGACGACATCCGCATTCTTCAGGATTTATAAATCACGTCAAATGACGGGGTCCGCAATTAGAGTGTTAAAGTGTATTTATGCCTTCGGAGAGTGGTGGTGTGAAGGGGTGGGGACAACTACAGAGAGAAAAGAAGAAGAGGTGTAAGGGGAGGCTGAATGATGGTCAGGGATCTGGAGGAAACGCCCCTTCAACCCACCAGTACTGCGTATCTTTCCTTCAAAGGACCTCTTCGCGCTCTCTCTCTCTCTCTCTCACTCTCTTTCTCTCTTCTCTAGGGTTCTATCCCTCTGACGACGCCCAAATGCGAGAAGGGCCCTCGGCTCCAACCCCTCCAGCTAGGAATCGGTCGATCTTCGATCGGAAGGAGTCGGTGGTACCAGGGGGTTGGAAGGTGAAGGAAAAGCAAAAGAGTGGTAGGGGTGGTCGGTGAGAACATATATATATGAGGAACACGTCCGAAAAGAGGAAGAGGATTGAATAAGGAATCGTATAAAAAAGATGTAACATTGACCCAGTTTTATGACGACTGGTGAGCCTTAGCCATTCCATGAAGTAGCCTCAAAGTCAATCAGATGACGGCTAATGTAATGATGCAGTGCTAATATTAATAAGTTTAGCAGAAATTATATATATGTTAACGACGATTTCATCTTATAAGCATAATCCTCGGATAGAAAATACATTACACACGGCATGTCATACTCTTCTCACTGTTCTCTTCATTTTTAAATAGCTAACATGAGAATTTATTCGAGACGATCCATCACAGAGCCGTTTACATCCATTTTGTTTACTTCGGATTTAGGTTTTCTGAATAGCATCATAATATATTATCGTATTACATATTATCGTATGTTAGACAAGATAATTGGAAACTCCTACAAATATATACATTAATTATCACACAGAGAAACTCTAAAATACATATAAAAAAACTCCTCGCTACCATGGTGGTATCATATGCAAAAAATTAGACAGCAAAATTGTAGGACAGGCAATTAATTACACATTATTTAAAATATCATTTTTACACATACCATAATTGCCGTATTACGTTGATCAATGCTACCAATTATGTTAAAAGCAGAGATAAGAAGTGTCATGTTCACGCCTATTTTATTCATATCCTATTTAATTTTCAATATCTGCATGGTTCTTTCTGCGTTTTATATCTTCTCCTGCATATAATTTTAATGAATTTGGTTTCATCGGTCCGAAGTTTTGTTACGATTTCTGTGTGCCGACGTGATTGAAATCAGCAGTTGATAAGACTTTTCAATCATTTTGCATGTAAACATGACTTAATTTTCTCTAATCGTCCCCCTGATGTATATACACCTGGCACTAAGAAAAGCGTCTAACCTGCATGCGCCAGCTGACAAAAGCCGTATTGCAGGTGAAAACTCATTTCACATGAGTTACCAAACAGGATAATCAGTATGATATTGATCAATGTTGAGATGGTATTTTGTAGCTCTTATTGCATGCATGGTGAGGTATACACTTTAGATGGCTAGCAGGGCATCATGTAAAACTGTATGGATGAGCTGACAACAAAATATCAGGCCTATCTGCTCTTATATCGCCATCATAAGCGTTCTGGTGACTACAGGTAGGTCTTCAGACAGTCTTGGCTAGAATTGCGAGACCGCGTGATTTTTCTCATACGTTTTTTCAGCATTTTAGCTATTTTCCACTTTTGATTCCCGCTTTAAGCATATTGTATCTTCTCCTGCATGAATACCACTAAAAATATTATTCCTTTCTTTCCTTCTCCTCCCTTACAATAATAATGCTTCACTTCTAATAAACATACCTATTATAATAATGCTATCCATTATCTTTGAAAAATATTGCATACCTTAAAAAATCATAATCATGTGCACCACTTAGATATTTAATCGAAAAAGTGATGGATACGCAGAGATTGTGGTATACTTTTTGACCAACGTCTCATAACTCTCTTTATCTTCGAAAAACTCATCACTCATTTCCAATTTGAAGTACTTTTAGTCCTTCGCATCTTTCTCCATACCGCCATCTCTTTCTCCATCCAGAAGTACCCGACCATACGACAGTTGTTTAAAAAGAAAATATGACTATGGTAGAAAGAAAGAAAGTATGACTATGGTAGAAAGTACCAACCTTAAAAAGCTTAAGTTTGACGATAATACGGTGTTAAGTATTTGTATGGCAGTCATCAGTAGTGAACGCTTTCAGTAAATTTGTAAACATGGAGAAATTTGGTAATCGTTATTTGATTCAATACTTTCATTTGAAAGGCCTCAGTCCAACCGATATCAAAGTGGAGTTAGATTCTACTGAGGGAGTCTGCTCCTTCGTTTACAACGGTAAAATATTGGGTGGCAGAGTTTAAACGAAGCCATACGAGGTGCCAAATCGAGCATCGCAGTGGTCGACCAAATGAGATGACTACACCAGAAATGGTGAAAAAAAGTCCACAAAATGTTTCTTCATTCTACCGCCAAAAAATTCTATTCTTACCGTAGCCCTCTTATTTTCCATCGGAAGGAAATTGAACTTTTTAGGAAACCACAGGATAAACCCAGAAAGAAATTTTTTTAATGCTCTTTCCATTTTTTAAAAACTGAGCTACCATCCTATTTCTCTAGAGATAAATGTTGATAAAAATTTGATATATATTTTAGTGTCAGCTAAAATATCCACGAATTTTTTCTCCAACGCATGGCTTTGAAATACCATATGAGTCAATTTCTGCAACCTATAAAACTCCCATAATCTTCTCTCACTTATATATTTACCACACTTGAGAATTTCTTCTCTATCAGTTCCAATGCCTACATTGAAGTTTCTTCTAGTTGGCTGGTAATATCCCTCTTCTTCATCACCATTAATGATTGATGTCTTGACATAATCATCCGCATCCCCTGTGATCGTAATCAAACTTCATTCAAAGTATCCAAAGTTTTTCAAATTTTCCACGATTTTACGTCCACAGGGTACGTCGTTTTCTTTGCCATGACGGTTCCGCTGTTAGGTATAAAGGCATTTACTCTAACTCCAGCACTATCCTGAAATAGTACCCTCGATCACCAACTTAATGATCAAGTCAGACGTATTCCACAGGTGTGGACCAAATAGCAGTTAGAGTAAGGCTAACGGTATGTAAAATTTTCCAGTTCAGAGCAAGTGGGAGGTTTTAATTCCTTTTGCCATTCTGGAATACCATAAGAAGCCATGATAAGAGGAAAATTGCACCGATGATAAACTTGCTGAAAGCCTCCAACGTGGCTTTACTATACTTTACGGCATGAACAGCTGATCTCAGGACACCAATATTTCAATCCCTGGGCGACAAATCCGAATAATATGGAACTAACTTCTCCATGAAAGATTCCTTCCGTCAGAAAAAAGTTCCCTTGCTACCCCAATTCAATTTATTCGTGCCTGTAATTCACATTCCATTCCCTAGTTTTATACTTAACCAGTCCTTTCGCTTTTGCCTTTCGTTACAATAAAAATAAAGAGAAATATGGAAAGCTTAGCCCCACGAACAATATCAATGGACGCATGCTAAGGAAAAAGCGAAGGGGTTTAAATAGGTCCATAGTAAAGGAGTATGGGATAAGAAAGAATTTTCTGCTACACAATACCAGCCATATCATGAAATTAACGAAGAAGAAAATAGAGTCACAAAGAAGTAAAACATAATCATAAAATAAAGTGGAGTTCAAAATACAATTAAAAAATTAAGAACAAGTTAGTCTTATGCTCACATCTGCTCCATTAAATATTTCCTGCAATGAGGTGCGAGGAACCAATTACAATAACGTTAAATTCTATATCATAGAAGGAGCACCAAGTTAGTCATAACTCGGGTAAAAGCATGGAGGGCAGACAGCTGTGTCGGTCCTCCTGGGAAAAAAATATTCCAACTGTCTTCCTCGTCATAGTGAAACAGTGCTAAGGTAATATTCACCGTGCCTGCAGTAAAAGGAGAGACTCCGCAGCTATCACTATGATATCCTTCTCTACTCGAATGCCGAGAGGTGGCTGCAGCCTCGTCTGAGTTGATGGCGCCCCAAAAATATGGGGCATCCGTCACCAAGCGGCCTCACCATTTTAGCATAACGCCATATTTTTCTTACCAAAAGACTCTGAGACTCTTGAGTTCCACCGCTTATAATAGGTTCCTTCTTTCCTGCTATTCGAGTTTGAGTGCATTTACATTACAGCTTGATTTTCCAACCACTCACAAAAGTTAATGCTCGATGTTCTTGAGCTCAATCACTGAAGTAACGATTTATTCGGTGAAAAAGGAAAAAACAAAATAACTAACAATCATTAGATGCCTGACTATTATGCAATGAAAATTTTGTTTATGAAATCAAATGGAATTTTATATGCAGTAGGTGCTCAGTGACATGATGTCTGATATAAGACAGAAGTTAATTAACGATCTAATTTAATAGTATGCCTTTGGGTATCCATTTCAGTTCGCCTGCTAAAC
Source organism: Ceriagrion tenellum (assembly GCA_963169105.1). Taxonomy (NCBI): domain Eukaryota; kingdom Metazoa; phylum Arthropoda; class Insecta; order Odonata; family Coenagrionidae; genus Ceriagrion; species Ceriagrion tenellum. The sequence goes on from OY720644.1 coordinate 54,255,222, forward strand.
CACATTATTTCAACTAAGATGCTATCATGGAGTCACTTTAAGTATACCGAAAACTCCTTCCCTGAAAACAGAGGTTATAGATCCATTAAAAACAACGAAAGTATAATAAATGTTTCGCCATAACTTTCAATAGTCGAAAAACTTATTTTTATAATATAATACTTAGGTTTACTAAACAGATTTTAATGGCTGCATCAAAATGCATGATCCAGTTTAATAAATTCTATGCAATCTGCCCACTCTGAGGTCACACACTTTTCGAACGTTATTCTCAGTCATCGCTTCTCAAACTGCTCCGAGACACTATTTCGTCAAATGGACAAATTTAAAAGTTTACTGTATCATTTCACATAAAATGTTTACGCAAAAGAATTACACAATTTTGAAATGTTGATAGGTCAAAGACACGATTACGACAGTATGCAAAATAAATGCAGATATTAATAGTTGTATTAATTTATAAACCATTCAATTGCATCAATTCATCCTCTCTCATTCTTGAAAATTTTATTATCAAAGTCTTCTAAATGTTTCAAAAAATAAATTCGAGCCGAGTAGTACTTCTATCGCTAAAATTCATTCGACGGGTAATGGCCTATATCAGGGGTGGCCAACAAGTCGATCGCGAGGCCAATTTTGGTCGATCGTCGATCTCTCGCAATGTATGGGGTAGAATTTCGTGTACTCCCGTGACTTTGAAGCGATTTTAGAAGACAAAACTTTGTAGTAATAGTTGAATGTATTCTGGGAACTTGCCAAGTTCATGAATACCTAGAATTCTGACAGCCAGACACTGTTATCTCCGCTCACCCAGCACAATACATTTTGACTTATGTGTTAAATTGTCACCGGACACAACGCGCGTACGCAACAGTTACAACTCGACTCATCGAAGAACACAGTCAGTCAGCTTGAATATTTGGTAGTGCCATACGGTAGCTTCTTTTCTTTTGTATTAACTGTGTCATTATTAAGCAATATTATTTATCCTCGGTGACCACGTTGGATTTCAATTTTCTTCTGTTTCAAATGTAAGTACATTTTCTTTGTTTTAAATTAAATTGCTTTTCTTACCTATCTATTTACTTGATAAGTGAGCATTCTCGGCAACAGATCTCTAAACTGCGGTCATTACACTGGGAGAAAAATAAGGGACAGTATTACAAATATATTAGGAATAACAGTAATTCTATCTAAAGTAAGAGGTCAGTATTGTAAACCGTAATAAATATATTGTAACTTTAACATACTTCTTGTGAATTCGAATATATCTATTTAGATTTTAATATATGTACTTGTATTGTTGTCCCCGATTGTAGTATGCAGGATTGTAATTATTTCTCTCAATGTAACGGAGACAATTGCCGCAGTTCACGAGTTTTTGAATTTTCTAGGAAAATATTTAATTCAATATTTATTCTTTAAATTGTCATATTTCTTTGCATTCTAGTATACCCATGAACATGAGTAGTAAACCGAAGAAATCTAAAACTTGTCACTTCAATGAAGAATGGGAGCTCGATTACTTTTTTACAATGGTGAATGGTAAATGCTGTTGTTTAGTATGCCTTACCTCGGTAGCCATTACTAAGAAGGGTAATCTGGAGAGACATTTTTTAGCTTTACATAACAAGTATCAAACAGATTATCCACCAAATTCTGAACTGAGAAAACATAAAGTTAGGGATCTTAAAACTCGATTAACAAATCAACAAAGCGTTTTTAAAAAGCCAAGGTTGAAGTCATAAGCAGTAACTACTGCATCATTCAAAGTAAGCTATCTCATAGCAAAAAAATGCAAGCCATTTTCCGACGGTGAATTTGTAAAGGAAATATTTTTGGAAATGTCAGATTCACTTTTTAACGATTTTAAGAACAAGAGTGAATTTGTTGCTGCAATTCAAGATCTACAATTGTCTCGAAACACAGTGGTGCGACGAATTGAAATGATGAGTGGGAATGTAAAAGAGCAGTTAATTAATGATATTAATAGATGTTCTTGTTTTTCCATTCAGTGTGATGAATCGACAGATATAAGTGATACAGCACAATTACTTGTTTTCGTTCGTATGATTTTTAAGGATTTTACATCTAAAGAAGAATTGTTGGGTATGATTTCTTTGAAGGAAAGGACTAGAGGTGTCGACATATTCAAAGCCTTTAAAAACTTGCTCTATGATTTGAAAGTACCACTTTTCAAATTAGTCTCAATAACAACGGATGGCGCAGCTGCAATGATAGGTTGCAAAAATGGATTTATAGCCCTATGTCGAACTGAAGATGAATTCCCAGCCTTTTTGAGCTATCACTGCATAATTCACCAGCAAGTGTTAGCTAGTAAGAGGCAAAACACAAAAGAGGTAATGGACATAGCATTTATAATTGTTAATTCAATTCGAGGAAGTTCCCTCAAACGGCGTATCTTCCAACTGCAGCTCGATGAAGGCCAACCTGAATTATTACTACATACCGATGTCAGATGGCTGAGAAGAGGTAAATTTCTGCAGCGAACTCGTGATTTATTGCCTGAAATTATAGATTTTCTTCACGAACAAGATGAAAACTGTGAATAGGCCCTATATAATGTACAGCTTTATACTTGCACTGTATCGAAATTTATTCGTTACCAATACAAGCCTAGTAAAATGAACTAGATCAATGTATATTTGAAATTTAAAAACCAACAATAATTAACAATTCAATGCGTAGAAGAACCAGGGCCCAATTTTTATTTCCAGGAAATATTTTCTCATGATGCTCAAAAAACTCGAGCTTCACTTTAACTGATAAATTTATTTATTGCAATATTAAAACAAAATGGCTCAACCATTTTAACAGCTAGGTCAAAAACTAAGGGGGATATTCAGATTAAAAACGACTTTTTTAATGACTAAAAAAGTGTAAACAAAGTTTTAGGCAAAAGAATCTCTTTGTATTTTAACTGCGCAGAACTTCTTAACGATGAATATTTCTAAAGGGCGTACACCAGGAAAACGCAAGTGCGTAGCGTGCTAAGAGCGTCATTGTCACATATGCCGTATGGGTTTTACTTTACGTTTTAGTGCCTTGGAAACTTCAACCATTAAATTCACGGTCCAGGGCAAAAATGTCAAAGATCACGACGAAACGCTTTACTCCTGCATTCCAACTTCTCTCCCCATCTAATCAAAATTAAAGCGCATATATTTTTAAATGTACGTTCACTTTAAAGTGTCAGTTCTCTATATATTCCGGTCTCGGTTTGGAGAAGGCAGACTTCTTTTTTTTACCATGGCTCCCTAAAGCTTCACGCCAGTCGAATTTGGAATGAGGGTGAAGAAGGAAATATATAAAATGCAGAGAGGGGGAGAGATGTCGGCAGTTTGAAGGAGCGAGAAAAAATATGACAAGACGGGAAGGTGTATTATAGGTCGCACACCCTAGGTAGGAATAGGATTTGTGAATAACAAAATACACTATTTAAACGCTAGAAACTACGACGTTTTCTCCATTAGCCTGGAGAAAATACCACTCCTTTCAATAATATTTCTGATACATCAGGAGTAAAAAATTTTGTAGAACGTTTACAATAAAATGTGTTTCTTAATTCTGCTCGTGCACGCATAATCATTTCTCAAAATAAAACCAGACCTATTTTCAACAATTTCCTGAAAACAAAGTTTAAGGGAGTGCTTTATCCACCTATATATGCAGTTATTTTAACTAAAAAGTCATACATAAGGTTTTATGGAACGTTTACAATACAATTCCTCCGTAAGAAATATGGGTTTTGAATGTTCTCTTACATAACATAGCTCCAACAAAACTCGCTAGTAATTTTAGTCTCAAATCATTCAAATGGCGGCAAAAGATACTAGATTCTAACTTCTTTTGGTAGATTTATGCATTATCGACGTTGAAAAGCTGCGGAACGTCTCTTCCAGTTATTTAGCTGGACTCATCCCCATAGCGGTGAATTGCCTTATTTATTGCCATGCCATGGCAACTTACCTTTCGACCGCGAATAGCCGTGAATTTCCTTATTTTTACTTTCAGTGTATTTTAATTGTTAAGTTATTTGGGCTCTATAGATCCATTGGATATTGACTAATCGTAGTTAACTCACAGATATCCCTGATACATCATGGTGATATCGTATATTTCAGGGTCGAGATAACTACATGCATATGTTAACTCGTACAATTCTGCGGTGTTGAAGCAAGTGTTGGTATATTTTCGGGGTTTCGAAGCTCTTTCGCTGTCAACTATTTTCGCTGTATTTTAAAGAATATTTTCATGTCGAAGTAAAGACGCCCGTTGAAACGCAGGCAAAATTATTGCATGCAAAAACTGCCTACGCTGAGAACACCCGAAAATGCAAGAACAAGATAATTGCCAATATTCATTTTCGCCTGATTCTGGAAAGACTAGCTATCGTTTCAAAAGTCCTCCAGTTATTGATGAAGAAATAATTTAACTTGGCATTACCTGAAATGGACTATATGTATAAAACATAAAAGGTTTACCTCAGAAAACCATACATTTCCATATAAAAGTAGGCCATCAACAATAAAGGCATTCTACCAGTAAAATGGTTGCTCCATTAATTACTTTACTAATATATCCTCAAAAAACCGGGAAATCTTCTCCAACGCACTCTTGGAAACCAATGTTGGACTTTCTACGTCCAGCTTCCTCCCCTTTTAGACACTATAGAGCACTTTTCTCTTTCATCTAGCTCATTCTATCCTTCTCTTTATTCACAGCTCAAAAGCCTTAATCTTCCCCTCATCCTGAAAACGCCTATTGAAGTCAAGTGATGTCCTCTGCATCAAATCCTATCAAAATTTCGATGGCCGAGACGTCCAACCTCTTTGGGACTGAACGACTAGCCTATTGGATATCTCCACCCAGCCATATTCTCCAGTGCTGCCGAAATTTTGATGTATAAGTCCTCTTCGAAACATAGTACGCAGCAGTGGAGAATTTGACCAGGCTCGAAACACTGAATGTACTTCTAAACCACCATAAGCTGATAGAGCGTCCGAGTTTTCTTTATACCATTCCTCATCATTCGGACCAAGGGAATCTCACTTTCCTTTAAACAGCAAAGGCAATAGTTAAAACTCTCTCCTTTTCTCGCTCACTTTATTGAGGGAGATGATATTTTTTCTGGAGTTTTCTGATTACTTGATTGAAATAAACTCAGCCTTCGCCGACTTTTAAATGGTATGTGAACGATGTGTCTTATGTATGTGTCTTGCCGTTTGTGCTATAATCACTGATCGTTGAAAGATGAAATTCTTGTACATCCCTACCAGTTTGACAGTGTATCTCTCTTACTTAAGCACTTCTATCAGTTTAACATATACATTGCACGTGGCTAAAGTATCCTCCGAGTCATGCTGAAACTCACTTGTTTTGAAATGTTCATGAATTCCTAGCCTTCAGGTCTCTAACTGCCCCAATCCTTTATAAACATACTTGAAGTTTCGAATACCAATTAAAGGAAAGAACATAAGAAAAACACAGACATAGCATTTAACATACGCAAATTTCATGGTAACTGTGGCTTGTATCAAACAAGTTATGCTTATAATACTCGTTTGAACTTACTGAAAAATTGTCTTATGTTAAATGTTTTGTAATATCCTGGTGAACTTTATCTAAATATTCTAAGCCCTGATGACGTAAAATATATTTGGAAAAACTTCGGCAAAGGCCTAATGAGTTTATTTCAAACAAGAGACCAACAATCAATAATATAAAATCATTTTAGTCGGATAAAATTTGTATTCCATTTACGAAGTAGACAGTGAAGTAAATGGAGGGAAATGGACACATTTACGATCATTCCACTCAATTATTTTCTGCAAAGGTGTCCTTATTTACCTACATGATTCCACATTGTTCGCCTTGAGACCGTTAACTTTTACACAAAATGGAAATATAAAAATGACATTTATTGAAGTAAAATAAAACTTTCTTGAAACATTACCAACTAAAGTACATGAAAAAAGTGACATGCTTTCATGAACTCATGAAAAAACGTTGATAATAACTTCGTCAAGCATCAACGCGTACAAAAAAGTTTTTCTCCTTCACTTACTACAGGGAGTATACATAATGGTGAAAGGAGAGGCCATAAATACCTCGTGCAAAGTGGAAGTGGAGTGAAGAAGAAAATTGGACGGTTGAGAGGGGAGGCAGTATTTTTTTATCAGACACTTTTATTACGAAATGAAGCGAGTGATGTGAGAGAGGGAGAAGGCTAATCAGATGGGAGCGTGCAATTAGGCGCCGAAGAAACAAACTCATTAAAGGAGGCGACCCCGAAACGAGGAACAGAATGCAAGTCATTAGCGTGCATCGATCCGAAAACAGAGCAGAGAGTAAAACGAGGTTTGATTTCATCGCATGACTAAAATAAGAGCAGGATGCAAACAAGCAAGGATGCAACGCGATATCATTATGTCCTCGGGGAAGAGATAGGACCGATACAGCAAGCGGTAACTATGCAACCCGAAGAAATAAACGTCGATCCCCGTCAATCCCCGTCCGAGCCATGTCGCAGTTGCATTTCGCTCCTCTTTTATTTCGACGCAGCGTCGGGAGACGGGAAGCATCGGCTAGTCCACCTGGCCAGTTCCCATCAATTCGGCCGCATTGGCGTTGTTTACCCGTCGCATGCGATGAAATGTGACAAACTCCTGCACTTTTTTAGACGTGTTGTGTGCTGCGTGCGTCACAGAATATGCCAATCAAATCTGTTTCCGAAGCATGGGAAATAACTCCTCTGTTTCCGCTTGAGATACGAGCCTTACCGTGAAGAAATCACAGAAGTACAGAGTATTTTGAAGTATTAAGAATCCTTTTTTTTACAGGGGCACAGTTACATGCAACGCTGATATTCGGTAAACAGGGCAAAACGCAGACTCATTTTCATTCTACACAAATAATTATAATTTAGTCAAGTTACGAATATTATCCTCCCTTTTCTTAAAAAAAATTTACATAAAACTTATATTCAACTCATTTATATGAAATTCATAAACTTAAACAAATGTATCTTCACTGAGAAATGAAGTAAATATTTAGAGTTCACGTTCTAATAAAAAAACTGCTGAGAACAGAGGAAAGGAGTCCAACGGGCAAGCTATAGTTCTTAATTACTAATATTAGTAAGACGAATATTGAAAATGAATATAAAAATTGGAGAATAACTGCCAGCTGTTAATATTTCATTTTGAAGACCACGAGAAGCAATGTTGCCACCTTTGAATGATTTTTCTATTTAAAAGCGCATTTGAAGACATCTTCAAAATTATTTAATAACAATATATGTTAATAACTATCATGAAATACTGCGGCTTAAGTTAATCTAGATTTTTCCATATTTTCCTTCAATGAAAAGGTTACCATATTACAAATACTTTCTGGACTATTTCCGAGTAGACTTTTTTGACTTAGCAGTAATAACCTTCCTGTTTTAAGTGTTTATTCCTAAGGTTGATGACCATGAGGACCTTATCTTGCATAAGAAAGTCGTCATAACATTAACTTATGCATCACTATATTTATAGAAAATGTATCTCACATATATCAATGGGTTACACACTTTTGCCGTACGTATTCCTTTACGAATTTGTAGTTACATCATTTACCGTGACATTTAATGACAATGTAGTAGAACCCAGTCCACGATTAAAAAGTATTTTTAAATGGTTGATATAAACTTAACTTACATAAATTTTGAGGGAATATATAAAAATATTGATGAAAAACCGTTTATGAAGATTGGTTATACCATCAGTTTATTCACATTTAACAACATCAGCATTAACCCTATGCTTGAAAATGATGAACACTGTCGAAGACAAGTGAAATTATGAGGCTCAAGTTTTTGCTACTCTTGCTTCTGACAAGAGCGTTCTCTTGTTTGATGCCATAGGGCTTCAGGTATATAACGAAGTTTATAACAAGGCTTCGTAACGAAGTACTTCCAAAGGAAAGCCTTGGAACCAATTTGGTGGAACTTCAAAAGCCATAATAGCCATGATATTTTTCATCAGATTTTAAGATATGGATGCAATTAGTATGCGAGCATTCCTATGGGAGAAAATACTTACTTTTATCAATTTTAATAGAATTAAACGTTCCTGACAATACGAAGAGTGAATAATTCAGCGTAAATAAAACGAATGTCGTCATATTCCGCAGGCATAATTTCATTCCGACACGATTCCACGTAATAAAACAAAACATCCAGGAAATTGCAATATTTCAATTATCTGTGAAATATTGATCGTAAACTTGTTATTACTCTTGTCGAGTTTGGAAATTTGATGAATGGAATGAAAAGCCATCACGTATGTAGAGTTATTCATTAAGTACTCGCGTAAACCAGCAGATATAGGACCAAGTTCCCGATACCGAAACAAAATGCTGTACGTGCGGTAAAGAGAAAATTATCTAAATAAATTATGCTACATCAACTACTCAAACAGGGAATACTGACAAATATAATTTTGTAAATTACTTCTCTTTAGCTCTTGTTGCAAGCGATCGATTAGAGCAAAAAAATTTCTTCATTCCAAATTCAAAACTATAATTACGTTCATAAAGGACTGAAGCCGTTGAAGGCTCGGTGACTTGTTTTACTTGAAAATTTCAGAACAAGGTTTCAGTTTGACATGAAGGGTACTTTAACCACGAGCTATTCATCCAAAAACTGATAAGATGCACCACATAATCAGAGATACACTGTCAAACTGGTAGAGACATAAAAGAATTTCTTACACCCACAATAAGTGATGATAAAAACAGCATGACCTTGCGTGATACTAACATACAGTGTGATACTAATATACAGCGTGACACTAGCAGATGACAAATCTTACCATTCACCATATCAAAACATGGTCCCCTTCAGGTATGAACAGATATGTTCAAAACATACCGTTCACCTTTTTCCTCCACCCCCGCCTTATCCCAATGGCCTCCCTTCTCAAGCCTGGTATCCCGTCACCCCTTAACACCTTCACAAGCGACTCACACGGTAGTGTTTATACGTAGATCTCAAACGGGAAAAAATCAATGTGCAGATGAATGCCGCTAACGCTAATGATCAACAAATCGTACTCATTACCATGAAGTTTATTTTCTTTCATTTCCCTCTTCGCAAGCTAAATTGCGCACCCTGTACGCATTAAAGAAGACATTGAGAGAGGAAGTGAAATTATAGCAATCAAAATTACGAACAAATCGAGTTCCTCGTTTCAATGAAATTACTCAGGACGATTTAGATTACTTCCTAAGTCTCAAACACAGCTGATCCGCGCGTCCTACCTCAATTAACGACGGAGGAACAAAATTCCGCCATCTCTAACGACTCTTTAATGAGGGCAGAGCAAATACTCCTACTAGGGGCTTGCTGCCGTTCTAAATACCTCATTTTAACCCGTTATTCTTATGTAAAGAGTTCATCCACTCTCGGCAGATCCTATGCCCGAATCGATTATGGACTCGTATCAATCCCAAATGGGCTCTCCGTTATCCTAAAACAAATGGGCTGGGTGCGTTAAGACCTTTGAATTAGGTCAGTTCTCACAAATCCTTGAGTTTATGCGAAAGATAAAAAGGAGAAACATTTTTGGGACCATAATTCAGGAGGAAGGAGACCATGAAATGAACGTTACAAACTACTTACTCCTTGGTCAGCATGACAAATTTCGTCAGAGGATTTAGTAAATTTTAAGCGACCTTTGCCCATACTTCTTTCACGTATGAGAAAATATTCTGTTAGTAGGAGTTAAAAAAAAACCTATGATGGAACAAACACTAATAATAATTTCTAGGACATTAATTCTGGTGAAAAGTTATAAGAAATATGTAATCCGCTGAATAATAATCAACACGGGAATATTTAGGGGAAGGATATTTGTAACTCACCGTTTTTGATACGTTAAACTTCCAATTTAGAGTAGATAACCAAGATAAATATTACACATTAGCCCTACCAAACCTCTAACTGCCTTGAATAATAACTTATCAAAAAGGAAGCCCCATCAAACTTCATTAAACCGGTTAGGAGAGTAGTTTTTTTCAAATGATTAAAAAAAATGCTGCACTTTTTTACATTTTCACTGTCATGATTTAGATACGAAAAGGCGGCTGATGGCAACAACAATAAGTCAGACATTCCTGCACTCCATAGAGATTTACACGGAATTATTACCAATCCAAGCAACGGATCACCATCAGGGGTTGGAGAGCATGTGCGTCACAATGAACGTCACTTTAATACAAAATGCCCCAAGTAGAGTAAGAATAACAAAGAGTCTGCAAAAGAAATGCAGATGTTTAATATTATGCAAATAAAAATGGTAATATCGCCATAGGATCACTTTCCTATAGCCAATAATGAAGTGTGCTCTTCACAAAAGCAACTGAAGGATAGCGTTTGGGAGTTTTGCGGGCTGAATATCATTTTAGTTGCTGATATTTTATTTTGGCTATCCGGTTGGGCCATTCGAGGAGGAAACTGAGATAAGTCGGATGAATGACAACTAACGATGAATAGATTTTAAAAATAGGAATTAACGAAAAATATACATTAGAAATTTTCTTGTATTTCTTTTTTAAACCTCTGAAAGCAAAAAATAGCATATTTAAGGCAACAAATTTAAAAAGAACATCCATACTCTTTCACTCAGTAATTTATGCAAAGAATAAGGTTTCACAGCTTTTGCGTGAGACAGAAATTTCAACCAGTCAGATGGAAAGAGCCGAAGGAAACTTTATAAGAGAAAAAAATATCTTACTTGGGGGTCACACTGCTCACTTGTTGGGTTTAGCAAAGCGTTGAATGGAAAAGGTCGACTAGAGTGCGGTTTTACTGTCAAACAAATAGCCGGGATAATAAGTGAATAATCATCGCACTATAGGTGCATTTCTGAATAAGGCTTCAAGGTACGGCGCCAATTTCATGAATCGTAGTTCGTGGAGAAAAATCCCAGAAGTATAATGATGATATTAACACAACTGTACATTAGCAGCCCCAATATTTTGCTGATTCCTCCAAATTAATTTCATCAAAAATAATTATGATGAAAAAATACTCCGTTCTTCCTGCATAAATTATCGAGGTGTATGCAATTTTCACTCAATCAGGCGAAATATATAATAAAAATTCGCACTGCCAAAATGTATATTCAAAATAATTAAAATGACACCAACAACTACTGTAATTGGAACAAAAAGTATCACAAGTGCTTACATTTCCGGCGCAAATCCTCATAAGTGACTCATAGACGAAAATATACAGTATTAAGCGGCACTTAAGATGGGTTCTCCATTCATCCCTACATAATAAGTTGTCATTGGAGAAATTCGCGATGCAGCTAATTGGAGAAGCTCTGAAATGAGAAGCCATTATGATTTCAACAGATTAAGGTGAGATATCATGGAAGTTCGTTATCACAGAGCCATCATCAAGTACACAGGTCTTGTACCTGATGATGGCTCTGTGAGCTGAAACGCGTCGTACTCATTAAAGTATACTGTGGTAAAGTGCAATTGTTGTTTCTGTTATAATAGGAGCCGTTTTATTTAAGCCCATGCGACGCCATCTAATTTTCTTGAATTAGCATTTTCCAGTCTATCGCAGAAAAACTACTTTATTCAAACAGATGGTTAACTGTATTCATCCACGTAGACTAATTTTCAGGCCATGAATTTGAAACATAGATACACTATCAATATAGCTCCTGAGTAAACACAGATATAATTAGGACAAAATTCATAATCCAAATGCTATAGACTAGTTCAATTCAACATCGAATTCTAATTATTACTAAAAACAATGATAATTCAATTCAAATTCAATACCCAGATGCTAACGAAAGTTCGGCATTTATGTTGACCGCCCGGTGTATTGTTTTTCTTTTTTCACTTATGTGTTTGTGGTGGAGCTGTCATCGCCCTTCCCCTCCTCCCACTCTCTAAGGACAGCATCAATGCGGACTCGGCGGTTACTTGTCTCTCTCCTCTCCTCGTGCGTACATGCTGGGCAGCCGTGATCTTTCTCTTCACCCTGCTCTCCGCTGCCCTCTCCTAGTTGTTGCAGAAGGTCATCGACGTTTGCACCTCCACCCGAAATCAACCCCCTGCGAGATGTTCTCTGGTCCTTCGGTCGCCGCTACATTATTGTTATGAAGAGAATAGTTTTCCGGGTGTTCTTCCGCGTTAGCCCATTTTTAAAGACAATATTTCGCCTGCGTTCCAGCTTGCTTCTTCAGGTCCACCGAATTTCAGATGCAGGGTTTGATCCGTCCTTTTATGTTACTCCATTTTCCCGCCTTCAGGTGGAGGTGTGTCGTGTTTGGTCCTCTTCTGCTGAAGAGTCGTTTCCATGCGGTGGCGATAAAGTAGTCGTTCTCTCGATTGAAATTTTTTGGCGTTTTTGCTATTTATTTTGCATCACGTATGATTCTAGGGAAATAGCGGGCTTCTTTTGAAAATAATGTGGTGTTGTCAAAATCAATGTTATGTGTGGGCTCACTCCACTGATGTTCTGCGACCGCCGACGGTCGGTGTTGTCTATTTTTCACGGCCCTCTCATGCTCTTGGAGCCGTTATTTCAGTGCTTATTATTTAATATTGTCCATAAAAATGGATAAACACGGAAGAAAATCCGGAAACACCGTTGTCTTTATCGCAAAGATCTGCGGAAGCCTTCACGGAAATATTATTGTGATATTTATTGTCAAGTGTTTTGGCTAATGAAATGTCGTAAATTTGAAAAAAAATCTGGTTATTCACACCACAAGGACCAATTTCCACCAATTACTTGTATTTAAATAAAGTAGCCCAGTGAGATCTGGTTAGCGCGTTGCTATACTGATGCATTTCTAATCCAATGGCCTGGATGCCCTTAGTTTCCGTTCGGTTGCTATGCGAATTGCTTTATGAAAGTTCTCTATCCGTCGGATTGGACGTTTAACTGTAGACCCCCCAGCGCCAATCCTTAAGAATTAGCTAATTCCGACGCCAGATTTTCCAATCTTTCGCATTTTTCTACCTCTATATACATACCATAATAACCTTAACGGCTTAATTGACCTCAGCTACCGTCACCTACTTAATTAATTACTGCGACTATAAAGCAGTTAATCATTCGCCGATACCTCTTCAGACCGCTGATCCATTACATTGCAGGGAACAACTTTTTCACATGTCATGCATGAAATGAAACCTACTTAGTACTTGAAGCTTACTCGAATATAAATTAAATTAACACAGCATTATCAACTATTGTTCCATAAGGTGTACAAATATAAATTGTATGATACCCCGCAACCAGAAAATTCGCCGCGAAGTAACTTCAACTAGAAATGGGCGTTATACATTAAGTTGATTGTCAATACAGCAATAGTATGAAAGCAAACGCTGAGGCAAATTATGACTTCGCCAGATGGGAAATCGATCGCATGGAATCTATTCAGAGGCCTGCGCAAATAGATTTCCTTATGGACGGTTGCAAAATATTTAGTTATAGAATCGATAGTTATGAGATCCATGATGTCATTGATCTTATAAAAAATATTCGGATTGCAGGTACACAGCTACTAGTTAGGTAACTTATTTTCCAATAGTTATTAATTTCGAATATTTGATCAAATCTCCTTCCGCTGAATCAAATTTATGAAAGTTTAGCCTATTAATAATTGTCATTGCAGATGGTCATTAGCCAGTTAGAGTAAGCAAACTGGTCATTTGTCTCAAAACAACTCGTTTATCTAGTAATTAAGTCTCCAAGCATTCTATTACGCATCCGCCATCTTGGCTACCTATGGAACTCATCACTCCATTCGACAAGTTATGAAAGCAATAAATTTATCGAATGTTTCTGTCACACTTATTTAATGGTTGCCATGGATTATCGGTCTCATAGCTTTACATAATATGTATGTGTCGTTCCTGCAACTGGCCACAAAAGTAGCAAAGCAGAGTCATAAAATAAAAGCGCGTAGACGTCTGCGGTAGCGTTTTCGGCTTTGGTATAAAGCTCCCTTGAGGGGATTAATGTTCAGCTACCTCCGATGTTTATTTTTCCCAAGTTTCGTACCTGACTAAACTCAAAAACGCTGATACCACCTTACACCTAAGATTGTTATATCAAGATCACCTGGACTAGCTAAATCGTAGCAATTGGGAACGCAAAAACTGAAGAGGGGTCACTTCCGATAACATGGAAGACTTCTTTCCGTATGTCTGTCTCTTTTCTAGTCTCACCCTCTCGACCCTACAAATATATCCTCCTCAATCCCTTCCTCACTTGATGCTGTTCCTTATTTTCGGCTCTCAGATCCGCAGTGACGTCCACGTCCCCTTACGTGGAGGAGGAAAAAAATGTTTTCTCCCGGGATTGAGAAAAATCCGTCTCTCAGGAAAACGGAACGCTACCCCGTGACAGCTTGAAGCCCACTGACCACTCCCAAGGAAGTGGATGATGAACAGGAAAAAGGTAGAGCAAATTAATGGGAGGTATTTTGAAGAGACAAGTGAGGCGTTATACGAAGATAAATGTCAGTGAAAAATAAATGAAGCGTAAAATCACAAGAGGTTAATGGAAACGCACCCGTTCATTCGTACTCAAAAGAATAAACAACTGAATGAGCGTATGAGATATTGAAATCATTTTTTTGTAATATTTAGTTCGCATCAACCCCATCGCATATTCGCCAAGAAAAAAGATGTTTCCTGTGCACTGAGTAAATTTTTACCTCATTTTCTTCACAGAAAAGAGTATCAGCACTAATATAACTCAATGAAGGTATTTGAGGACTCTGAGTCGTTTATCCTGGCGTGAGGTAATATCAAACAACCTAGGCACCAATTTACTCGCATTCCTTCGGAAATATGAACATTCCTCGAAAGAAATAACACAATTTATTTTCCTAGGATATCCAATGATACATGACCTTGTTATACCAAATAATTAACCTTAAGCAAAACAATTTGCCGTTGTTATTTAGACTACAATTGATATCATTTTATCGACTGAGTTTCCAGGACAAATGAGAATGCTTTTAGGCGTAAGGCCATTTAGCTTTTATCGCAAAACGCCTAGCACGTCTAGGAATACAGGCAGCCGATACCCCCCAGGGACACCTCGGACGTGAGGCATCTCTTTCCTCAATCCTGTAAATACTCAAGGTAGGTCTGATTGCCTCCATTCAACGCGAGCTCCAACCAACCGCTGACAGGATACGGCATTCGGACTGAGATTCACTATTCATGCAATTGCGTCACAAAATGGAGACAAACAAAGACAGCCGTATATAGGGATGTGGAGGGAGGCAGTGAAAGAATATATACTGCGACGGAAAGCAAATAGGTGATGCATACAGCTCAACGATAAAGGAATTTCCGTGTCGCATAGCTACATTAACTGAGATACGCGAAAGGTGCCCTACATAATCTTCCAAATCATATCGAAAGAAGTGGTGGATTTCGCTCTTGGACGGTCTTAACTAGAAACACAACAGATCAATTCCCGCATGTTAAAGACTCCAAATCAAATAGACAGCGCACGTGAAAAATAGATCGGGATGAAATTCTATGTAAGCGCTGAAAAAAGAAAAGATTATCGATACTGCCGTTTCCGCTTGTATAGTAGAATTTATATAGATACAAAGATATACATAAAATACCATGAAAAGCTGCACGCTTCGTAAAAAACTGCTACAAGTGAACATATAGTTTCACAATGTTTAAAGGGATTGGGGTGGGCGCTCTTAGAGACTTGGAGGCTACAAGCTAGGCTTAGGTTGCTTGAGAAATTCAGAAGTGGTGAGTTTCAGAGCGACACAGAGAATATTATCATGACGCATCACTACATCTCTAGGTCTGAAAGATGCGATAAGATAAGAGAGATACAGAGATAAATAGTTCTCGGGTTTGGCACCGGGTAAGGCTGTTTAAGGCCAACGTTTCGATGAGAAATTCACTCATCGTCATCAGGGCTAAGACTGACTGCCGAGTTTGGTCCACGCCGGGTTTTTATACTAAGATAGCCAATGGACGGTTGAGGCCCATTGTTGACCAGCCGATTCAAATTTGGCTCAGGGCGGTTGGAATTTGAATTTTATCCGCGACCGTTTTATTTTATCAATCAACGGACTCCATATTTGGCTGATGCTCTGCCCAGAGTCTCGGTTAAGCTTTTTCTCCTCGAGACGTATTTCTATTGCCTCTTTTACTAATCGATCCCAGTATCCATAAGATCGGCATAGGATTTTTGCGCCGTTAAAATTGATGGAGTGCGCCATATCGAGGCTATGCTCAGCTAAGGCCGATTTTCGGGTTGAAAAAGTCTTATGTGCCTCCTGTGCTCCGTAATTCTGGCTTCTACCGTACGTGATGTCTCTCCAACGTAGGCAAAGCCACACTCACAAGGGATGTTATACACTCCAGGCACTCTGAGGCCAAGTTCGTCCTTAACTCTTACGAGCCCATCTCGAATTTTCTTTGGAGGTCTATGGATCACCTGTAGGTTGTGCCTATGTAAAATTCTTCCTATTTTCCCCGAGATGGTGGAAACATAGGGAATGCAGGCTCTTCCTAACGGCTTTTCGTGATCTTCTTTCGTTGGTTTAGGGGGTCTCATGGTTCTTTCCAAGGCCAAGCGAAAATCTCTGTCACTGTACCCGTTAAGTTTGAACGTAGTTTTTAAATGTTTCAATTCAGTGGAAAGATTTTCTGCGTCAGCTACAATTTTGGCCCGGTGCATCAAGGTGGTCAAGCCTCTGGGAGGGATGGTGGTGGCTTTTCCCGTTTAGGTAAAGGTTAGTGTGAGGAGGTTTTCTATACACAGTACGCCCAAGGGTCCCATCAGGTTTCCTTTGAATTAGAATGTCGAGAAAAGGAATGCAGTTGTTATTTTCCTCCTCCATAGTAAATTTGATGTTCGGATGTTGCTGGTTCATGTGACTCAAAAAATCATCCAGTGTGTCCCGTCCATGTTGCCAAATGACGAAAGTGTCGTCCACGTACCGAAAAAAATACCTCGGTCGAAGTGCAGCCGATTTCAGAGCCTTTTCTTCAAAATCCTCCATGAAGAGGTTTGCAATCGCCGGAGAGAGAGGAGATCCCATAGGAACTCCATCCGTTTGCTCGTAGTATTTTCCGCCATAAAGGAAGTAGGTCCATTGGAGGACATGTCGGAACAGTCTAACTGTCATCTCGTCAAATTTACTTTCTAGGATCTTAAAAGTGTCTTCCAGTGGGACTCTGGTGAACAAGGACCCTACATCAAGGCTCACCATGATGTCCGAAGGTTTTAGCTGTATACCTCCAAGTGTCTCCACGAACCCTGCTGAGTTTTTTATATGATGCTCACAATGCCCAACTATAGGCGACAGTACGGAAGAGAGATATCTTGCTAGATTGTATGTTGGAGCATTGATAGCACTCACGATGGGCCTGAGTGGAATACCTTTCTTGTGAACCTTTGGGAGACCATAGAACCTTGGTGGAACGGCTCCCCTAACCACAAGGTTGGATTTAGATTCCGGCTCCAACTTTGTGTCTTTAATGAGTGCGGAAGTCTTCCTCACGATAGCATCCGTAGGATCTCTGTTGAGCACTCAGTAGGACCCATCTTGAATTATCTCATTAACTTTTTTGTGGTACTCTTCAGTGGTCATCAAAACAGTTGCGTTCCCTTTGTCAGCGGGTAAAATAACAATTTCAGGATCCCGTTGGATGGCGTGTAGTGCATTTCTTTCCTCTTTTGTGAGATTAGGTTTCGGTGGTACTGCCCTCTTTAGTGTCATTACGACGTCACTTCTAATCTCATCGGCTGCTTTTGCCGGAAGCTTCCGGATGGCCTGCTCAACTCCTCCAATGAAGTCCATATAAGGAATTGATTGAAGAGAGATACACTTTTCGTTTTCACTGCATATCCAATTCAAACGCATTGAATGGCAAAATGCGGCTTTACAAATGAAAATTACCTCTTTGACAATTGCCTTTGAAGCTACCTGATAAGTGGTACTTTGATACATAAGCTTGGACCTGTAAGGCAGAAGAGGTCAATAACGGAATTAATTCACTGTTATTTGCACTTGCATTGAAAATAAACACGCTTCAATTTTGCCAGCAACAAGAAATTTGAGTCTGCCATAAAATCCCATTAAATCCGGTGAAATCCTTGTTACGTGACTGCGAGTGGGCATTCAACCCGTATACAGTGACTAAAATTGCCTGAATAGGACTTTTTCTTTCTCATGTAAATATTTATGTTTACCTGGAAATTTTTTGTCGCAGGATGCTTGAATATAACTCTTATAACATTGCCCAAGCATTGAATAAAAAGGAACATAACAAATTTCGTATTGGAGAACGCCTTACAGATGCACACATATTCAATGAAATTTTTAAAAACTAATGAAATCTACTAATGACTGTGGAAATCCCACAGCAGAATAAACTTAACATCTTAAGGCGTAACTTCGCGGAAGTATTTTATGTTCGAATCCATATTGAAAATATGCCTTGTACTTAACCAGATTGTAGCAACGCGTTCCGCAGCTATATAACTGTTTGAACAATTGTATCTGAAGACTCATCACGCAGCGAAACGCGTTGTACTATTACAATACTTAACTGTGGAAAAGTAGAAGGCTTATAATCAACATGGGTTCATATGTAAAATACTTCCACGAAGTGCCTCCTGAAGGTGAAAAGTTCATCCTGATTTGAGAGTTCCACAGTCATTAGTAGATTTTATTGATTCAGAGAATCTCCTCCCGGTATTTTACACATTCATGGGCCTATCTCCCTCTAGGATATCGTTTTTTGCGTCTGTATAAGATCTACCCTTCTTCATCCCGTCAATGAAACCTATTCTCTTTCTTCCCCTTCCCCGCTTGCCCAACATCCTTCCCTCTATCACACTCTTCAGCAACCCATCATCCTTTATTACATCCTTCAGCCATCTACCCTGCGTAACCCAGATTTCATTCAAAAGTTTCCTTTCCTCGCCCACCATCTCAAGCACTTCCTCGTTATTCTTCCTTTCCGTCCACCTAGCCTTCTCCATCCTTCTCCACACCCACTTCTCAAATGACTGCAGCCTATTCTCGTCCTCCTTTCTCAGGGTCCACGTTTCTTCCCATACAGCGCAACGCTCCATATCCACCAGCCTCTTCTTCACATCCTTAGCCATTGTCCCCGACATCAATTCTCTTCTATTACTAAACGCCTCCTTAGCCAGCGCTATTCTCTTCCGTACGTCTTTGCTAATATGCCCGTTTTCCTTCAGTGTGCTACCGAAGTAATTAAACTGTTCTACTTGCACTAGTTTGTGTCTTCCAACTTTAATCACAAGACACGCGTTGTACTATTACAATAATTAACTGTGGACACGTACAAGACTTATTTTCAATATGGAATCCCATAGCAGATTGATGCACAAATTCACTGCCGATATCACGCGATTTAAGAAATATCTGTATTCATTCTTTACTTCCGCGGTTCATTTTTGGAAAAATAAACTGAAATAAAATAAAAGCAAAATAATCTCCAGCAAGTAGCTCTCCAAAATAATCTCCAGTAGCAGTAAGTAACACATCGAGACATCCCTAAAACCGCTACTTCATAAAAGTCCACTTTCATATGTAAATCCACCATTTCCAATAGCCACGACACATGTATCGATGTATCTGTACGTGTATCACAGTCCTTCGCAAAAAAAACATCGCACACCCCATGAGGAAAGGGTACTGTCCGGAGGTTACTCACGATAGGGAATGAAAAAGGAGATGGGGGCTTTGCCTGGGCCGGCGGCGCACGAGATTGGATGGATGCATAAGAGCGACGGGTGGACAGAGTGCAGCAGACGTTCTGGGGGAAGCCGAGATGGTTAGAGGGAGGATAGGGGGAGGAGGAGACTGCTAGCGTACGTGTTGTGATAGATTGGCTGCTTGCACGACCGGCAGTCGGAGAGGAGGGTCGCGGAATTCAAGGGGTGTGAGGGAAGGGAAAAACGTGCGCCCATCAAATGCCAAGCGGGAATGAATCAATTCCTATAGCCACTCATTGAACACGCCCCCACGCAATCCTCCTAAATCGTCAATACAGCCGCTTCAATTGAGTTAGTTTGAGCGGGATATCAATTCACATTAAATTAAACAAACTTGGCCTCATTTTTAAGAAAAATATATTATATTCCCAAAGATACCTCACGAAGTAGGTCTAGTTTCAGACATAGATCGAATACAGCGAAGAGCAGCAGGATTTGTGAAAAATTGTTACGATAAACATAGTAGTGAATTTTTGAGGGATTTAGGATGGGAACCTCAATCTAATAGAAAGGAAAAAAATATAGATTGTATATTTTACAAATGTTTGATATAGACTATTTTTTGCCGGAAGTTCAATATACTCTGCTAGAGCCAAACTATTACGGATCACAGGCATAAAATTAAGGAAATAGTCTGTAGAAACAAAATATTTTAGATGTCATCTTTTCCACGTACAATAAGGGACCTTAATAGATAGTTGCGATCGATAAGTCATAGTAAACTTTGAACCTCACTCGGTAAAGTAGGTTTTGCACTTGAGCTAAATGTCTGAACATCAGTATTAGCTACTAACCCCGCGTGAAATTTCCGCCATGAATTGGCTCTTGCATGATTTAATATCTTGTAGTAATATTCATCAGTCGCATAAATAATCTGTTACATGTTCTGACCGCGTACATGTTCTAAATAAGTTCATGGTCTGACCGCGTATTGTCATATTGACTGCATTTGGCCTACGCCTGGCATCCGGGCGAGCGTGCGAGGTTCGAATTTCAGCTGGGGTGACTATAGTACTCCTGATCAGGAATCACCCCGTGCCACACACCCTAGTGCTGCCTTGTACGGTACTTCGTAGATGTAGATGACACCGAAATATTAGCCACTTACTGCACTAATTTTCGAGATATTTGCCAAATTATGCCACCCTCTCTGAATGGGAAATAATACTTATACGCCCGCAAGAGAGACATTTTAGGAAAAAATGAGGAATTTTTCACACCTAGATCTCTTCAGATGTTTAACAGAGGGTGGTTTGAATAAATTCACTTTTTAAAATAGACCCATAACCTATCGCAGTAATTTTAACTGAATTGCTAATAAAAAAACACCTTCGGTTTTGAACGGATTTTCAGCGTACGTCTTGAAAGAGATAAGTTAAAGAATTGAGAATGCAACTAGGTTAATTATTAAGAATTTCAGGGATATCGAGCTTTATTTTTCACCCATAATATCACAATACTTTCTTTACACTTCTCACATCAGCTGACATTAAAAAATAATGTTCGAATGTGGTCTCCATTATGACATGGCAAAAATCTCGCTCGAACCACCTTAACAAGTTCTTGGCCCAATTATGGAAAAATTGTGAACGTTATACTTGCATTTAAGGAGGTTCCACCGCGACGGTAGAAGTCATAGCAAATAATAAATTCCAGATCCAAATGATTTTAAAAATTCCGATTTTGCAGATGGAGTGCGTTAACTACTGAAAATCAAAATTAAGGCCCAAACTATTTCCAAAACTACTTACTAAAGATATTCACTATCCCACGAAAATTTCTGTAATTCATACTTTTTTATAGCCATAGACCCTGATTGCCGCACCAATTGAATTGGATAACCACATCCCGACTTCAATTTGTGCAGAAGTTTGGTAATAACTCAAGCAAGAAGACGATAAGATGCATCTAATTTATCTTTGATCAATTCTGCAATTTAATACAGCTTTCTATTAAGATGGCGTTTATATTAGAGAAAAAAAATACTATTTTCCACATGCTTCCCCGATTCTCCCATAAAACACCAAGTTATTTCAAGTTCATTTTGCGAGAAAAATTGCACGTAAAAAAGTCACGTCTTTTTTCACGCCTAATAGAAGATAATTTTTTCAACAAGTATATATGATATGAAAAATATGATACTTAAGTTTTTCTCAGTGGACCACCATAAGGGTAATAGAGAAGAGCCTAGTAAGTATAGATCAATAATTACGTTAACATCGAAAATGATAGGCATTTTGCGGTGAGGGCTAAATTGTTTCACGCCTATAAGCATTCTCATTTGTCCTGGATACCCGTTCGATAAAATGACATCAATCATAGTCTAAATAATGACCGCAAATTGTTTCGCTGACGGTAAATTATTTGGTATATTAAGGTTATGTATTACTGGACATACAAGGAAAGAAAAGGTTATCCCTTTATAGGAATGCTTTTATTACCAAATGAAAGAGAGTAACTTGGTGCATAGATCGTTTGATTATTATCCCACGCCAGCTTAGTCCTCAAATACCTTCTTTAATACCTTTTTCAACAAGATTCTATGATATGAAAAATATGATACTTAAGTTCTTTCTTGGTAAGTTTGTGCACACTTACTCACCAAGAAACTTACATGTGCATCACATGTACATGTAAGATAACGAAACGTGTTATTCGTCAGTTATATTAGGGATATTTGGACAATCAAAAACTATTAGCGCAAAATTAGCAAGTTTTCTGGTAAGACAGATCAAATGAAACCCAGCTGGCTATCTTTTCTTTACTATATTTTTTCCTCTCAATTACTATTACGTAATATTTTGGCTGCCGGTAATCAATGTGGTTGAATGGAGACAGGAAACGACTCAAATTTTACAAATACCATTGAATACGGATATAATTCAACGATGAAAAATCACTATTTCGCATTTCCCACAGTTAAGAAACCACCTTCCGTCAGTCGAGTACATGAGAAGAAAATAAAGCAACACCAAAAGTTATTACGCATTGTCAGCAATTTCCAATCCGACGATAGGGTAGTCATTACTAGACACCATTATCACAAACAAAGAAACTGATGTAGTTTTATTCGCATACCAGTCATTGAATAAGACACTTGGCTCTCTCAAGTTGTGTGAAATTAATAACAGCCCGTTTCATGTAATTTATTTTTAATGCACAGCTTGGATGAACGATTTACCTATGACATAAAATTACTTTAAGATGCTGGAGACCTTGGAGCGCTTATGCACTTCTTCCGCGCTCACTCGCTATAGAGAGCCGAAAAGCGATCGTTCATTGTCACGACCCGTTTTCAGGCTTAATTCTCAGGACTAGATCCAAAAATCGAGAAGAGTGATTTAAGGTAGTTTGAGCGAAATATCATTTTCACCAAGAATCAATGAATCTTATTTTAATGAAAAAGATCTCACCCTTCCGAATATTACAAAATATTAGCCCCTTACCACACTACTTTCCGAGATATCTGCCAAAAAATACCAGCTATTTTAAATGGGAAATGGTAGATACGTGTATGCACTTCACAGAAACTTTATTTTTTTTAACATGAGGAATTTCTAACACCTAGATGTAGTCTACAAACTAATAGCGTGTAGTTTGTATTTTTTCTTAACCATTTTTGAAAATAAATCATATTATTACCGTAGTAATTCTTTCCAGAATCGTAAAAAAAACCTTCCTTTAAGAAGAAGTTTTAAACGAACGCTACGAAAAAAATGAGTCAAGTTAAAGACTTACAGAGATATTTTTATTAAACTCATTAGAACTTCAGTCGCGTAGAAGTATAATATTGTACCATTAATAATGGAATATTTATTTCATGCTTCCTAGAGCTGCTGAAATTAAAACGTATAATTCGAATACGGTCTCCATTATGAGTAGGGAGCTATCTCGCTCAAACTACCTTAAGGAAGAGGTGAAGTTTAAAGAGCTTCCATCGCATTTCTCTCATTTATTGCTACCGCAAGAAATTGGAATAACGCTAAAAAGATCCGCTATCACATCCCGCATATAATAAATATGAAGTCAGGAGGCGGGTCTAGTTCATCCCAGTTCACGGTGCAATACAGCGCACTTCCTGCTTTCGTGAAGTTCCCATGCTCTCCGTTCGGTGTGTAGTGCCCCTGAGCAAGATAATATAATTTCCACTGTAACCACTCAGTCGTTTCTTTTTTCGGTCGGCGGAGAGTGAGCTTCGCCTAGCATCCGACAGACCGGCGCCACCATAAACCTCAATTATTGCGACGCAGCCAAGGCGATAGGGTTTTGCAGCAGCAGGGGGGCGTGTATAGGGGGAAACCTCATTACACGACGGTGGCGACGCCATGGGGGTGTTGGGTGTGTGCAATAGGGAACCGAACGAAGACAGAGAAGAAGTGGGGGAGGGACTCTATCGGAGAAATCATTGCCCCCCCCCCTTATGGACATACCCCTCCATACCTTTCTCCATTGCGTTGCGTGCTCCACCATCGCTAAAGGAGAACTCTTGTAAGACAAGAGGAGACTTAGAGGGCTGAGTGCTTATATAAAACGTCAACAGAGGTGAAAAAAAGTTTTCATGGTTCATCGGGTGCAAAGTCATCGACATCACGCGGTTCAAAAACATCAAAAACGGGAAAAAGCATGTAAATTCCTTCGAAAAACACATGGCTACGATAAATGAAATGCACGTGTCGTTCTAAACAAATGAAATCGGTGAATGTATACAGTGCTTTAATTCAAATTTAAATTAAGTATATAAAACCAGCATGTATTAGGGCAATCCCCACACATGGCGGGTGGGAAATGGAGATTCGACGAATTGATTTCGCATGTGAGGAAATCACATCATAGCATAGCACAAAATTCACAATCATAGCTTGGCATTTGAGAATGAATAATGCGTTCATCGTTAAATATATGCAACAAAAGTTTTGAGCGCATAGTACTCTTGTCTTGGTTTCGCTATCGTCACCAATTGTACGAGTTCCATTAGCATTAAAGATGCGCTCAATGATAATGCTAAAAAGATCCGCAACACAATTCAATTGATTTAAAGTGATCCTATATAATTTCTCAATTTGAAATAATTTTCTTATACCAAAGTTGACGCCTACATAATCACTGATTGTGAGAAAAAACCCATTTAAACTAACAAGTCGATTACACTCTGTTTCTTCTCGCAGTAGTTAATTTCATAAATCTAAATTATGGCCAATGAGCTTTCACATATTCCCTAATTAACTCGTTCTCCGCTAAGTCTGGAATTCTTAGAGCATTTCTTTACGAATATGCTTTAAAAAAACGAAGCAGGATTTACTTGGTCCAAGTATTTCAACACATTGTGGTCAGAAACCTTATGCAATGGCCAAAATTGCATTTCTATGCCTCAAAAGTACACAAACTTGGGTCAACTTAAATAAAGCAAACCAACAAATAACACTTGAGCCGACTTTAAAGGTGACCACATAAAAATAAAATAAAGTTTTAGATATGCATGTCAAAATCCCCACTTACGACGAATAACATAGGAGTTCGTGAAATCAGTCCTTTAGGACACAATTAATTGCAGAACATTTGTTCACTCTATTCGTTTATCAAACATGCGACTGTGACCACTCCGTCACCATCAAGACAAATAAGCAAAATCCTACCCTTCAGATAACAAAGACTTAAAATGTTGGAATAAATGGTTACTCATTGTACCTATATACCTCCTGTTAACTGAGCATCCAAAACCATTGATTTAGAGAGAAAGCGTCACAGTGAGAAGTCGGATCGATCCCGAAGTAATTTTCCAAGATTAAAACCCAATGCTCGATTCCCTTCTCTCTCAACCCTCCTTAACCAACACCCATGTCAACTAACAAATCGGTTACACACTATTTTATTTGCGGCAGTTTATTTCATAAATCTAAATTGTCTCGTATGAGCTTTCATATATTTCTTAATTAACTCATTCTCCGATAGGTCTAAAACTCTTTTAAGCACACTTCTACGAATACACTAGGACAAAACAAATCTAACTCTGATGTACGTGATTGCGATGTGTTTGCATCTAGCAGTCGTGTTTGCTAAACATCTGCTAGAGTCGAATCACACCTCTAGTTTTAATCTCTCTATTTTATATTTCTGTGACAAACGTGTTTAACTGGATGTTTTAGAAAATTTTAAAATTGTATCAACATTTAAAGCATGTAGTCATTGGGTTTAAAACGATTTTATTCCAGAAAAATTGTCCCCCCTTTTTACTGTGCCACTCCCCCTATCTTAAAACATTTGACGCAGTTGTTTTTACGTTTTCCTGTGTTTCTCGTCTCCTCTCCCCTCCTCCTTCCCCCCCACACAAACGACCTCTAAAGATGATGTTGTTACATTGAAACCGGTTAGGTATTTTAAAAAAAGTGTGGAAAATACGAAGGCATTTTTCTTTTACTTACTTTGATGTTTTCATCACATTTGAGTCAGAGATTTCTCTCAGCGCTGAAGCGCTTGTTCATCAAAGTATTATTTCCGCCTGAAGTGAGGTTAGAGGTGAAGAATGCATCGCGCATGAATGCATGACATCAGAAACAGAACTTCGACCCGATGTAATTGAATCCATGACTAGAATACACTCCAAGTAACGTGTATGATCTTACTCGCCTCGCTCACGACCACAGTAACTAATTAGAGGAACATATGGAATAACGAGATTCTGCGCACCTGGATGCCACGTCCCAGGTCTAAAAGGCCCAGTATCCTCGAATTACTCCTCATTTTACCTGGAGGACTGAAGAGAGTACAGGACTTGAATTACTTATCCATGGAAACCATTGTTAACCAAGCTGATATGCACACTCACATTTCTTTTCTACTAGATTAACGTCTCTCGGAATTCCCCACCAGCAATATTTTCCTCTATCTTTATCAAGAATTATTAAGCCAATAGAGGGATTTGATTATTTAGAATCATCATTTGGAACCTGAAAATGGGATATTATAACAAATGCGCATTAAGGGTAATTTTCATCAGCTTTAAAAATAAATTCTAATAATATTTTGCCTGAAATCATCATTTATTGTTATAATTTGTCCACCAAGTTTTAGCCTCGAGTACCGCCGTGTTGTTACGATGATTCCGTATTTTCAGGTATGCCTAGCATTCGTAGTTTCTGACGGCAACACTTTTGCTCACGTTGCAACGGGCTTCTTGCAGTGACAGATCACTAGGAACTTTTTAGGTCTAAATTAGACCTTTTATTTTCCTTGGAAAGGCTTGTATAAACCCCGAACAATATTTAAAATTCAATTTGACCAAGGAATTTTAGCTTAATGTTAAATACATGAATGCAGGAACCAAAATCATCTGATTTATATATTTTTGGTGAGTTTAAAGAACTGGCATATTCTCATCTATCACTAGTTCAAAAGAAGTCTATTCCTTGATACTGTCTTCTCCTTAGACACTCATTTAACTTCTCATACCATCAATAAATATTTCCAGGAACCACAGTTTACATGATGATTCATCTGAACGAATATAAAGAAAAAATAATTTACAAATTACTTTAGTAGAGACCTTCTCTTGGAGTGGAGAAATTATATTAGTGGAGACCTTCATCAAACCTATCTTCCGACAGCTGGCTTCTAATGACGATGGAATGCATCTCTGCAGACTAAAGGAGTCTTTAATAACGTTCTTACCTATTCAATCGGTCTCAATTATCTGCAATTCGCTATAACTCTGACATAGCGTTTGTTTAGACTTTATGTACTCCCAAACACCTCGATGGATTTGAACAAAATTCTTTTTTTGGGATTTGGAAGGATTATGAGCGCGAATAGCATTAAATTCGGCAAGGAGGTTATTTGCTATGCTTTTTTAACTTACTTCCACTCATGATATAGGCTGAAGACTTTTAGCGCTAGTTAAATAGAAGAACAAATTTTTTGACTCTTGCATTCTAATTTCGCATAAAATTTTATTAAAAATTAGTTTTTGGCACAAACATGCTAAACTTTTTCACCATTTCAGCAGTAGAAAGTTGTATTTACTTGGAATTCAAAGAATGAACTTAAATGGAATTCAAAGAATTAATGCCCGAGACATTTACACCTCAAGTTAAATAATCAATCTAACAAAATCAAACTGAGATAAAAGCAGGATTGTATTTTACCCCAATCTCTCCCTCTGCGGTTATCGGCTGCTGCATAATAAATGAAGGAGCCACGTCACTTGGGGAGGATTTATTTCAGGTCGTTTGAGCGACATATCCCTTCAGGCGCATTCGATGAATTTGATTGTTAAAAAAATCACATTTTCTCGATGATAGCAAACTATCAGATACTAATCTCAATACCTTCCCGAATATTTGCCATCCTCCATAGAGAGTGGTATAGTATGCACTTCGGGGAAATTTAACTTTGAAAAATGAGAATTTTCCAACACATACATCTCGTGGAAAAATTTAACAGAGTGTAGTTTGTATGCTTTCTAAACTATTTTTAAATAAAAGCATCTATTAACCACAGTAAGTTAATAGAATGGCAAAATAATCCTCTGTTGAGCTGACGTTTTCAGCGTGCGGCGTAAAAATATGAGCTAAGTCAAAGCCTTATAAATAGGTATATAATCAATTACTGAAAACTTATGCTATTTAAAAAAACGCTTTGCGTGAGTATAATTAATTCATGCTTATTGCAGTTGCTTGAATATACAAGTAAAATCTGAAATTAGTCATTAATTTAATTAGGGGAGGAAAATCCTGCTCCTACTACCTAAATTTAATACAACACTTCAATGACTTTTCCTCTGATTACCCATTGAAGTTCGATGGAAATCATCTTCTAATAATTTGTAACCATGACAAAATGGCGAAACAATAAGACTAAAATCAAGGTCGTCAAATACTTCATAACAGTTGCACTCATAATATATGGAACCGAACGCATGGATTCACCTTTATCCGCCATCTCGTGTAATCTATCCCTTCCTTTTCCCCAAAAGCACGGCCACAGAGCACATAATAGGGCCTCTGCCTGGGGTATGCACTCTAAGGAAACTCTTCCTTACAAATTACTTTATTTTCCAAACGCATATACTCGTCAGAAATTGAACAAAGTGTAAATTGTATGCTTCATCAACTATTTTTAAGTATAAACATCTACTCACCACAGTATGTTTTAAAGAATCGCAATATAATCCTCTGTTGCAAAGATCTTGTCAGCATGCGTCGTAAAAAATGAGCAAAATTTAATGCCTATAAATGGATACATAATTAATAACTGACAACTTCCGCTAGTTAAAAAATTTTTTGCGTGACAGTAATTATTTAATGCTTATTGCAGTTGCTTGAATTTTAAAAGCAAAATTTGAATAGAATGTTCTATATTATTGGGGGTTAACTCTCGCTCCGACTACCAAAATCCAATTCAACACTTCAATGTGTTTTCCTCTGATTACCCATTGATATTCGATGGAAATTATCTCCTAATAATTGGTAACCATGACAAAATGGCGAAACAATAAGACTAAAACCAAGGTCGTCAAATACTTCATATCAGTTGCACTCAGAATATATGGAACCGAATGCATGGATTCGCCTTTATCTGCCATATCGCGTAATCTATCCCTTCCTTTTCCCCCAAAGCACGGCCACAGAGCACAAAATAGGGCCTCCGTCGGTCGGAGAGAGCTTTGACGACCACCGCAGTTTGTTTGGACACGAAATCCGAGGCTGTCTACCGCGGCAGGTGGGTTGGAGCTCTCATGCGGTGAGATAACGCGGAAGACCCGAACTCCGCAGCTTATCGCCCTCCGCTGTCCCCGCTGCTCCGGCCGCCAATGCCACTCTCGAATTAGCGATACACGACGCGATGACTGATAGTGTCGCGAAGCAAAATGCGTAAAGGAAATGAGCACGATGCCCCCTGCCGTGGTTATCGCGGAAGAGAAAAATTTATCGGGATCGGACGGAAAATTAAAAAGTCTCCGATGCACAAAATGATATAACGTCGGCAAATTCTCCAAACCACAGCTTCGAATACTGATACAATGTTTCACCAAAACCTCTCTCTCACAGAGGAAACATTCCTGAACTTTTTTAGAACCTCTCTGAGGTAATTTTACTAATTGAAAATGTCATTCAATTTCATTTCAAAGATAGTAATGGATTAAAATCACCCAAAATGGCTGAGTTAATTACCAACTAAACTATTCACTTCGATCAATCGAAGACAGAGAAATCTGAAATCAGCAGCTTTCACATTTCTCTCTTCCGTCACCAGATAGTGGATGTTACTCTTGACCGGGTTATTTCCGATACGCCACCCCTCAATTATATTGTCCACATAGCATAAAGGAAACAAACTAGAGGAAGTTGAACATTTTAATTATTTTTGTAGTGCATTAGAAGAAGATGGGCGTAGTAGCAAAGACCAAAGGAGGAGATTAGCGTTAGCCAAGGAAGCGTGGCTTAGTAGGAAGGTTGACGGGGACCTCGGGTAAGGATTTGAAGAAGAGCTGATGAAGAGTTTGATATGGAGTGTAGCATAGTATGGGGCAGAAACGTGAATCCTCAGAAATGAGTGCGCAAATAGGTTGCAGGCGTTTGAGATGTGGGTGTAGAGAAGAAAGGAGAAGGTGCGGTGGACGGAAGGGAAGACTAACGAGGAAGTTCGTGAGATTGCGGGCTAGGAAAGGACATTTCTGAATGAAAATCGAGATCGGCAGAATAGGTGGCTGGAGGATGTAAGAAGAAGCGATGGTTTGCTTAAGAGTGTGAAGGAGGGAAGGATGTTCGGTAAGCGGGGACGAGGAAGACAGAGAATAGGTTTAATTGTTGGGATGAATAAGGGTATAAGGTACGGAGAGGCGAAAACAGAAATACCAAAAATAGATAGGACCTAAAAAGTGTAGAGAGCGGAAGGAGAGTCTCTGTTTTTCAATAAAACCTATTTTTTGCCGGTATAATACTGAAATAACCAAATATAAAAATTACACTAAGAGAAAATTTTCACGTAGGCTTCAAAACAGAACTTTCCTAAAGTCTCCCCTCTCCTCACGGTCTTTTTCATCCCCTCGTATCTCAGTACCTGTTTCAACCACCAACTCTTCGTATTCCTAATCTCTTCTTCTCCTCACCTACCGCGCCAAGAACTTCTTCGTTCGTCTTCCTTTCGGTCCATCACCCCGCCTCCATTCTACTCAAACCCACATCTCAAACAAATGAAGCTTATTTTCATCCTCTTTCCTCCGAATCCAGGTTTCTGCACCAAACGACGCCACAATCACCATCAAACACTTGGCTATCATAATAACTTTATAAAACAGAATCATAGAAGCTCCTGGTGCAAACGGAATGTACAGTGAAACCTACCTCCGCGGCCACCTCCTTTCAGTGGTCATCTCTGTGAGAGGCCGATTTTATCTGGAACCGAATGATGTACCTACACATATACGCAATGTAAATTTTCCCTTCCTACGGCGATCTTTCTTACGACGCCACTACCTCATGGGCCCGGTAGTGGCCGCTTAATACAGGCTTCACTGAACGTTATAGTAACCATTGCAGAGTATTCATCTGCCTTGGCCTTATTCACGCTTCACGAATTGAGCTAGGACGCAAGAGGATAGGTAGTATTCTGAATTTTCGGCTGGCGTAGGATCTCAAGAGTCGAGCTCTCGATAAATTTGATGACTGGGTGAAAGAGATGGATGGAAATATGAGGCCTGAGAGAAATATGATAACTGGAAGCCCAAGGGATGTATCGGGAAAGTGCCACGAGATAAGGGATTTAGCTTAGAATGGCACTTGCGAGAACAATGGGAGTTTCATCGTACCGCCAACGCGAACGAACAGTACTGCTGAAGATGATGGGAACGCATTGAAAATCAATGAAGCGGAGACATATTCTTCCCGATGTGGATATCTGGCAAACGCAAGCAATACCGTCAGCTGAAGCGTAACAGATATGGATTTTTGAGGAATTTGATTGGTATTCTAGGCATGGATATCAATTTTCATGTAAAGCTAGGATTATCCGAAAGAAAAGCTGCAACGTTGCATTACAGAAATCTATTTCAACCCATTCACCTCACTCGTCTGTCACAAATAGTAGTTCTCTACTATTTTTTTGATGGCGAATTTTGCGACAAGACTTCGGGCCCAGCGAGGATATAAAGGATACGGTAAACATTGATATAAAGGATACAGTAAACAACAACATACAGTATTGTACTGTTTACTCTCATTTAACTAACGATATTTCGGAAGGAAAAGTCTATAGTAAAAATGGAATTTTTGACACATCTATCGCTCATTATTTCTAAATAAGCATCTCTATTGACACGAACGGAGGAAAGAGTGAGTTCGGTAAATGAAATAATGTCCACCAGCATGACTTCACAACTAAATTTCATTTTTATAGACCATTTAATGTTCTGCAAATCATTGATAGTTTTTACATCGATTAAATGTCAATATTTTATGTTTACTAATGCATGTAAACGTTCACACCATCTACGAAAAACTCTTAACTGAAGTAGCAGCAAAAATATCCGCTTATTCAACTGCACGACCTTGCAGTCAAAATGCACTAAAAGGCGGTTGCGTGACCATGGGTCATTTATCACAAATGGTGGGAAGATAGAGGACTTGGCCGAAGAAATAATTAGCCATATCTCACCCTTCTTCCACAATTACCAACTCAAGATGATGAAGTGCAGAGATAAGGTTGATCTAATTCGGAAATGCAGCACATCGGCGTCAGAGCTTTTGATACCCTCAAGTATCAATCAACCAGCAAGTATTGCCTCATTTAAGGGTGAACTGTTTTTAATCACTTTTTGTTTAAACTGAGGCCCAAATTGGTGGCACCGACGATTTTGATATTTTATAAATTGTGAATTAAAAGTCAACGAATTCGACCAATTCTATCGAATGCCATCAATTGATCGGAATTATAATTTTATCTAATGATAATTCACATTGATATGATTGGAAAATTTTATACTTCAACTCTATAGGTTACGCTTTCCAGCTAATTCTCCTTTTTTCCAGATTCAATCACTGTTTGCTGTGAGGGTGCCTTTCCTCTGAGAAAAACTTTTTTCCCACACAGCCCATGTTTCATCTGACACTCCGGTCACCAATTACCACAGGGCTCGCTAGTCCGATGGTTTCCACTTTCTTTAAAAATACGCTAATCTTTTTAAGAATCACTTCTTTTATACTTACCATGTTCATACGATATTCAAACTAAGAGAGAAATGAACGTTCCGAGAAAATTAATCTAAGGTTTCCCAAGCGTACAAATACCATGTTGTGAGCCGTTATAGATATAAGGCGGTTACAACCATCTAATTGTTAGGGTGATCAAGTGGTCCATAATTGATCGCCCAAACCTAAGATTGGTTGACTGCAGCCCTCCACCCTTCCCTATATAATGATAGTTCCCTTGTATCTCCTCCAATGTACCTTCCTCTTCATTTGGTCCATGAACTTATTCCTGGGTCTTCCTCTGGAGACTTTTCCGTTTATTTTGCCTTCAATTATATTCTTCACAAACCCTTTGTGTCTCAGGGTGTGTCCAATCCATCTTGTTTTTATTCTCTGTACGGTGTTACACATGGTCCTTTCCTCTTCTTCTCTTCTGTACACTTCATCATTTCTAATTTTGTCCGTCCATTTCATCTTCAGCATCCTCCTCCAGCTCAACTGGTGAAGTAGGTTCAAATACATGAGCAACAAAAGCCTCTAAACTTACCAGACGCAAGTCTCCATTCTTCACGTGATTCCTTTCTTCATCCTACCTCTCCTACGCCCTACTTCTTAATATCCCAAACCTAACCGATAGTATTTTCTCCTTCGCCTTCCTTTTCGTCCATTGCACCATCTATTTACTCGTTAAAATCCAAAACTCAAACTTCTGCAGCCCATTTTAGTCCTGATTTCTCAAAGTCCAGGTATCTGCGTTACATAACGCAGCGAACCATTTTAAACACCTCACAAACCTTAACATATTTACCACAGGACAATTTTTTCTAGTTAAATTATTTTCCTTTTCTCGTGTGGAGAGAATAAAGGCGTAGTACAGCATGAAGCATCGGGCATCGTATCGCCTAAAAAACGACTGAATTTCAAGCGAGCAATCTCATCTTCACTCGTGACTAAAGCACCTCATAATACGGTTCTGAGCAAAAGATGGCGGACTTCTCACGTGATTCCTTTCGGCAGTTCCTGCGGAAAAGTATGACCGTACTTATTGAATAGAGAGCTTTAGATCGAAGCAAGAGTCCCCCTTTTCTCGACATGAATGGAGTACTCCAGAAAGTCGCTGAAGTATTAGGACAAACACTTCGCTAGATACTTGTGAAAAGGGATATACTCCTCTTCCAACGCTTGCAAAACCCTAGCGTCAGGCTGAGTGGCTGAGGTATAAGCCCATGTGTCGGTACTAGACGCGTCGTCTCTGAACCCTCCGAAGCCTTCCAAAATCCCCATTGGGCTCTCCTCTTATCTCCTAGCTCCGGTAGCTCCCTTCGTCCACGTCTGCCACAGATGTGCGATAATGCCACAATATCGACTGCCATCAGCGATATGCCAAGATATTGCGCGGATATGAAATGTGCAATTTTTGAGAGAAAATTCTGGTATTTTTCCGGCGTATGATAAATGTAAGTTCTTCAAGGGATTTACACATTTCAATTTACTCCGGAGTATACTTTACTCCAGTTTCAACTTCCCTCTTGTTCCTCACCCTTCCTCGCCGTCTATCGGCGACGTAAAGCTATAATAGCAAAGTCCGCAGCCAACCATGTGTACCAACTACAAAAACTTTCTTACCCGGTCCCATTCAATCAATCCAGTAAAATAGGGCACGGAGGGTCTACATATACATACATGTTTGTGAAGGTAATAGTGCAATATATCAGCCTTTAGGCTCGTTGACGCGAGCAACATCGACGGGAAAGCGTTCTAGTTTCGGTTTCCATTCCGAGAAAATATATCAACACAGGATATAAATTTGGTCCTAATGTTTTTATTTTGCTAATGTTTTATGTGTGTGCTTACATTTACCAACACTGTTTTAGACTTTTTTCAATTACAATACATATGAATAAAAATCTAAAATGAGCGATTTTTACACCCCTACTGTATCCATAGCAAATATTTAAGGGGTCGTGAGTGATCGTCACTATTAATTTTGGGTTCACAATACCATTCAATAGGCGGTTTCATGCGATATTGCTTAATTCGATTCAAATCTGTATCATGAGTTAGTGGTATGGGGAATCCGTTATCCTTTACATTGGGCGCATTTGATATTCACGCATCTGCAGTCCGTCAATGCCTCGTTCGCAATACGATCGCACGTTACACCGTCCTTACGGGGGAATCGTAGGGCAAATGCGTGTCCGGATAGTGGTAACATATGTTTCGGAACAATGCCACCAAACAGTAATCAGCGCAAGTTTCGGGAGCGGAAAACGGAAATGATGAATGACGATAATCAAAATATAATCATAAAATCGAATCAGATGGCGCCACTTTAATGAATAAGCAAAGAGAGTTCAGTTCAAAGAAGTGTGTCAGTAAAACCATTTCCTGAGGCTCGGAACGCCACAGTGATGTGAGACACCCTGTATCGTTCGCTTGATCTTTAATTGTTCCTCGCGAAGCCTTGATGAGGGTAGCACAGCTAGTAGCGTGAATGCGTAGTGTGGCTACGATGTTACGCATAATAGTAGTCTGAGCCGGGCACAAGCGTACTAATAAGGTAGAGCATATTGCAGAGCGTATATTGTCTTTCAGATGCTCGGCTCATCCTGGAGAGGATAGCCACCGATAGCTGGGGATTGTAGGCCATTCCTTCACTTTAAAAGCACCACGGCGAGGCTGACGGCGCAAATTGAAAGCACCCACTTCATGATGCGATATTCGACATCATGCGATAAATGACACCAGTCGATATAAGAGCCACAGGCTTCATCACGCTACACGCGACACGTCGTGTCTATCCCGCGATGCAAAATTTATATCTCAATGCCTTTGCCTCGCGGGCGTGTTTTTATCTCCTATTCTCCCATAACTCTCGTCAATCCTCCCCCTTCCCCGCCATATATACACATATTTCCCCTCCCTCTCATATCAAACCATGTTCAGCCCCGCCGTCGAGGCGCCTATTCGATCGAACGGGGAAGTGGACGAGTGCCAGGCACCGCTTGTTGCTCATACGAACGCGCAACAGTTGCTCTCGCCCCTTGTGAAAGGGGACCCTCCCTCCCCTGACCCACACTCCTAAACCCTTCCAACGATCCTGTTAAACCCCCTCTCCTCCTTCCATCCTACTGTATCCACGGCACTCCATCTTCCACCCTTCCTACACATCCGTATTGCCGTACATCTCGGTCTCCTCCTCTGCTTTCCTCCTCTGCTCCATCCTGCCTCGTTCCCCATCCGTCAAAGAGTACCCCAGGGCACCATCCTCGAACCCTTCCCATTTCTACTCTTTCTCTCTCTCTCCCTCCGTGCTGCACGCACGGGTGCACGTGTCAACACTCAAAACCCTTGAATACTCGTGTGAGTGCGCCGACGGCGCAATGTAAACTCTAACTCGCTCTCTCTTGAGTTCTTCTCTATATATCCTAGGGCCAACTGAACGGTACGAAACGATTTTGAACCGTTTGCAAAGAGTGGCACAGCAAAAGTGCTGCGTCAAACGCCGTACGTCCTTTCTTTCAGAGTTTGCCTAAAATCCTCACTCACACGCTGTCAAATAGGTATCGTAAACAACTACACAAACGCTAGAGTAGAGGTAGTACTAATTTGGAAATCCATTCGCAGGCAATATAACGTCGTACACACCGTCAGGATACGAGGATAGAGAACAGTTAAACTGGTGTGGGGTACTAGTATAAAAAAGTACTAAACTAGTGTAAAAAGTAAAAAAATCATTCCAGGCTGAATGCCTCCAAAGCTTCTTCCCCTCCGCATTGATAAATCGCTGACGACTAAATAAAACGCCTAAAATGCGGAGTAATAATTAGGGCAGGTAACTGACAACCGAGGTTGTTTGTACTGCCACGACGGGTGGAGAGAAACCCGGAGTCGGCATAAGCCTACACTAGACGACAAGCGCCAGGGAGTCCACATTTCATTGTTCAGTCCGAAGGGCGCAGCATTACTAATGAAGTGTTCCCTTCTAAGAATTCACCACCTCCCCTTAGACTTGCATCTGATCCCTCACGATGGGAAGCCAGTATTATAGACATATCACTAAGTCGGTCCTTCTCCCTCCTCACATTTCAACACTCAGCCTTAAATACTTGTGTGAGCAGGCGGACAAAAGCATTCTATTTCACTCAAGTTTTCACGATACGTCATTACTTCTAAGGAAGTAATTACGATAGAAAAAGATTTTAAATCCCTCGACATTAATGATTGAAATATCATAGACGAATAAATTTCTATCTAAACGCCTAAAACGAGCATTAACTTTGTTAGAGAAAATTTTATGAGATTCTCAACAGCTCTAACCACGCGTGTGCTTAAGGCAGTGAGAGCGAAATATCACTTCTCCAATAAATCAATAAATTCAGTCTCATTTTAATGAAAAATATCTCACTCTTCCAAAGATACAAAAATATCAGCCCCTGACCACACTACTTTCCGATATATTTGTCAACAGCACCAGCCAGTTCAGATGGAAAATGGTACGTGTATGCACTTCAAAGAGAGCTTATTTAAAAATTGAGGAAATTCTAACGTCCAGATATCGTCAAAAAACTAAGTGTGTGGTCAGAATGTTTTCTTAACCATTTTTTACAATAAATCATATTGTCACCACAGTATTTTTCCAGAATTACAAAAAAAACCTTCCGTTTTGAACTTAAAACGAACGATGTGAAAAAATAAGCCAAGTTAAAGACTTATAGAGGTATTTATATTGAATTTATAAGAATATCAGTCATGTAAAAGTATGATATTGCACCATTTATAATGTAATATTTATTTCATACTACCTACAGCTGATGAAATTAAACTATGGTTTCGGTAAAAAATTCGAATATGGTTTCCATTATGACTGGGGAATCGCCCAAACTACCTTAAGGATATATTGGAAAGTTAGAATTGATTATCACCAAGTTGCATAAATAAACAGTTGATCTCCCAAGAAAATTGCAATTAGTTAAGAAATAGCAGCGAACCGAAGACAGATGTTCCTGTACAACTTTTAGGGTATGTGGGAAATTGTTGGATAACTTCAATAAAGAAGGTAGAGAGAGAAGAAAGAGATAAAGAAGGAGAGGAAACCCGGCATCGGCTCATGCCTTCTCTTAAAGAAAAGCTCCGAGAATTCTACATTACATCCTCTTCAATGGATGGAGAACTCTGCTTGCAATGCAACTGCCAAGCACTCGAGATGGGAAGTCAATACCCAAACCACTACACCAACCCGATCCTATTTCCCTTCTTACTGTGTGCGGATTTACGTGTAAACTCTCCAAGTCTCAAATACTCGTATGAAAGCGCCGACGTCGACGTGTAAGTCTCTTCAAGTTTCAAGGGCACATTATATGACCCCAGGGCGTCAGAGCGATAGAAAACGATTTGGAGGCCTTGTTAAGTTGGAGCTTCGAAATTCTGGAGCAGATTCGGGCCTAATGATGCCGACTTGATTTCTGGCGAAATAGTTGACCACTCATATGAGGCAACGCGTGAAAAATCCGAAAAATTCTAAATTAGAGTGACAACGTGACAAACTTAATCATACGTCGTAAAATAGGGAAACATTGACGTCCTCTCATTAGCGAAGTAAATTATTGATACGTAGGTACCTAAACTTCTAACCCGGTTGGATATCAGTGAGGAATTACCTCTACATCAACATACTACCCTGCGAGATGCAGCATGGACGTGTGGCAGTGGTTGTTAGGACACCAGCCGAGTAAAGATGTAAGGGATAAGGTTTTTGGAGGCGAAATGGTAACGTTAATTATGGGAGTGTATTGAGTGGAGCTCAGTTTTTATTGTGGCCGCTTATTGATCACTTTTAACGCAAGGAAGAATGAGGAATCTAGAGGAATTATCCACAACTGCCGGAAAGAGAACACGAGCTTTTGCGTTGGGAAGACTAGTCCATATTTTTTTCCATCGCGATCCTCTTTCTCGTGGCACAACGCATAGAGTCACTCGTCAACATGTTTTGTCACTTGTCAACATGTCGAAGTTTGAACGCTGGTTTGAGCACGCCGACAGCGAAGTGAGATCTCTTCTCAAGCCTCCGGGGCGTATGGGATGGAAATTGATTTTGAAGGCTTTGCCATTACAGCGCACCGTAAACATCGTAGGAATTCTGAGTCAATAGTCGTCTTTTGTTATGAATACGTACATCCGAAAATTGTCCCCAAACTTTAAGGATTACTTAATATTAATACGTGAATTACTTGATAAAATCTTAAGTTGAGGCAGTTTTCTCCGGTTTTCTGCCGCGTGATACACATATTTGGAAGACAGCTTCCCCATCAATCTTGTTAGATTATTTCAGACCTAGGGAATATACAGATTTAAGTGTACCGCAAATTGGCCGCGGTTATGATTTGAATGCACTAAGGGCGAAATCGTAAAAGTATAACCGCTGGTAGCAAGCTATGCACTATCAAGAACCGAATAACCCTATGTTCAATGTTTGACTTCAACCTTATGCATAGTGGCGCAGAGCTGTTTTTGCTCGAATACTCGTCATCATTTCATGTTTCGGCATTGTTTGGACTGCTCTCCGGCCATGTACGCCCGGGAGTCAAGCAAAATTTAGCTGCTTTAATTAATTCAAGATTGATATTTTTGTTCGCAAATAACATGCGTATCTTACCTCAGAATTCGTTTCTGCCTTTGTTAGAAACATTTGCTGTGACAAATGTGTCCCGTTCATTAAGTTAGACTAAGTCCCTGTTAAGCTGGAACATCGAAATTCTGGAGCAGATTCGGACCTGATGATACTGACTGGAAAACCAGAAAAATTCTTAATTAGAGCGACAACGTGACTTAAACTTAATCATCAAACTGTAGCCTGACCACCGAAATAGCAACCATATTGGTTGTCCCTGCTCTTTCCTTACTTTCCATTGGATAGCACGACGGAATATACGAATTAGCGGATGTAAAGCAAGAATATCAACCATCTATTTGAAATTTAAGGCGAGCAACTCTTAAATCAACTGTTGGCTACTTAATACAACGATTTCTACTCAATTTTAACACAGTTTTCAGCGA
This sequence comes from Ceriagrion tenellum, assembly GCA_963169105.1. Lineage (NCBI taxonomy): Eukaryota > Metazoa > Arthropoda > Insecta > Odonata > Coenagrionidae > Ceriagrion > Ceriagrion tenellum. The sequence goes on from OY720644.1 coordinate 54,295,308, forward strand.
GAATACGGATAATTAATAATTTAAATAAATAAAAAAACCATACGTAACTACAGTGTATATAAAAGAAGTAAATGCATGCTGATTTCTAGTAATTTATCGATGAAAAACATCGAAAAATTGCAAAACTAGTGCGTCCGCCTGTCCCAGTGTACCTCTCTTATTTTGTCGCATCTGTCATACCTAGAGATGTAGTGAGGAGTCATGATAATATTCTCTGTGTCGCTCTAAAAAATATCAGTTCTGAATTTCTCAAGCAACCTATGCCTAGCGTGTAGCCTCCGAGTCTCTAGGGGCTCCCACCTTAATCCCTCTAAAAGTTGTACCGTAACAGCTTTTACCATTGGCCACACTAGCTACCGCCCTCACAATTAACCTCAATGGTCCTGTCAGCACTAAGAGAGTAAAATATCACAAAAATTCACGCGATAGAAAGATGACTCCGGCTAAGGCACTTAGTGCAATGTCGGGGCATTTGGGATCGATTCCCGGTTAAGTTGACCATTTTTCCCGGCAAAAGTTTTCGCAATTGATAATCTAGCTGAATTAAAGGTGAAACTGCAGTCCAGAGGTATGATGCGTAAGAACACCCAAGTTACCTTATTTTTCGTCGGAACTCGAGATACCAGAAATTTTTAGCCCTGAGCAGTAAAATTATAAGGAGAAAAAGCTTTTAGGATTTCCTCCCCGTCAAACTTGAGAATGACTAGCGCCGTAGTGTGCGGAATAAACGCTTAAGACCTCTCAAGGGGTGAAGATATTGGAAGATTATTAGTGTGAATAAACTTGGGTCAGATGAAGGGAGGAAGAAAAATTTGGAAAGAACTTTATAGAACAATGCTATCTTACTTAAGGCTGCACTTGGAATATGGTCCATATAATTCGAGCCAATAACGTAATTTTTAACACGCCTTTCGCACCTTGAAATTTAAGGTCAAATACCGAAATATTGTTAAGTTTCATTAAGCTGGAATAAAGAAGGAAGATAATCTCATTGTATTTAATGGCAAATCAATACTATGCACTTAGGTTTAAATTGTTCTAAGCGTTACGCATGGAGCTATCCGTAGAAGCAGTGTATTGAATACGTGAAAGGCAGCCTCCCCTGAGATTTGAAACCTTTGAGGCCCTCTAAAGCTCTAAATGATATCATTACAAATGTTATTAAGTAACCGACTGGTAAAAATACACATTGATAGAAGCGAACAAAAACCCTCAATATTTTTAGGCGTGTGTCAAAATATTCACATTTTTTTCTTTGGGAACGTAAGCTCGATAACAAAAACAAATGACGTAGCCACGTTCTAAATTATTCTCCAAATCCTATTCACCTAGCACGATTAACAGCACCACAAAACCAAGGAAAAAATTTCAAATACACATTTTTTCACATTTCAAATTCCAATACGCTAAATAATTTTCACATTTATAATATCAAAAATATACGCGATGTCCCGATAAACCTTGGCCTCGGGTACCACGCAGGTGCAGATCCTGATGAACTAATTTCCGAGAATATTGCACTGCCTACCGCAGACTACTACATACCGATCCAGGTTAATTAATACTCTGCACCCAGCGTTACTGTCTTCTATGTTTATGTGAGGAACCAGCTTGTTTTACGGGCAGTGGGGCAGAATTGACACACAATATCGCCTGCTAACCCAAGAGGCAACGCTATCACCAGAAATGACAGCATAACGCCATGCTACAATTATTGGTGAGTTTCTTTAGAGGTAATGAAGAAGAAAAAATGAACTATCACTCTTGTATCTCCTTAAAATTGTAAAGCACCAGTTGTATCAATCCATCAAGAGCCAAACATTAGGTGCAGACAGGAAGAGTATTTATCGCGGCAGACTTAAAATTGACGGAAATATGAGACTGACAGCAGATGTGACTGCCGTAATCCACTACCTCAGACAGCGCGACATGCCAAATTGTTTTCAGAGATTGACTATATTTAATCGTTATACATAAAATTTAAATTAAAGTATTATTGCGTAAGTCATGGAGTAAATTTTATTTGAGACGAATACGGTGAGTATTGGAGATTTTGTTTTCAGAGATTGGCTACATTTAATCGCTATACATAAAATTTAAAGTATTGTTGTTTAAGGCATGGAGTAAATTTTATTTGAGACGAATACGGTGAGTAATGGATGCAACCATTTTCGTGTACAGCAATCAACGTCCAATAACGCGCTTCGCCGTTGGTCGCACAAAGATTGGGTTTTTAGTGACTCTTTGACAAGTGCTCTAGAAGCACATATTATGTAGTCTGCAAACATTATACCTGTTCGAGTAGTTCCAGAGATTTATTACTAGTTCGGCTGAAATTTTATCCCCAAAATTTGATGACGAGGCATCAGCTTTACTGCATTTTTCCAGACCAAAGCCTCTCAGGGCCTCCCTCGCCACTTACGGTCTCCACGCAGCGTTTTAACAAAGCTTCACGTAACTTCTCTCGCATTCATCTGCCCACGGCGAAATTATATTTTGGACCGTTCATTTCGGCTGCTGCTTCGTAATTGCCGCTTCCGAGTCATTATGAAATGCACGACAAGGGAATGATGGCTTTGTAAAGAGGTGCTGCTGAATGAGCCAAGAGAGGCAAGTGAGGAAATTGTGGACTGCATGAAAATCAAAGTAGCAGCCTTGCGAGAAGTGCTTCTTCCCAAGGTATAAAATATCGCTGTCGGCCCTATTCATCAGTCGTGTAATGGCACAAGTAAAAAGTAATCAACCAGTACTCTTGGTTCATCAGCCACGATTGTGCTGAAGAATCAGAACTGTTTCAAGGCTGTCAAAAATATTACAGCGCATCACCACCATTAGACGATATTTAAAATGGATTCATGAAAAATACTCAAGGCTATTTTCACTAACTGATTCCTAGATGTAATTTATCACGCCTACAGCCTCGATCAAAAGGATTCTATGTTGTCCTGGCGCTTACCCGATTTTCTCTCCAATAAAACTTCACGTTAACCCTCTATGGACGAGCGATTCAAATTTGTTACGTTTCATAATCATTGAAATACCTGCTTTCTAAGAGGCTTTTCCATTTAGTTGCTGCGCTGGACAGAATTGAGACGCCTTGAAAATAGTGTGTGGAAAGTTACGTCTCTTTCGGCGGTCTGTCAAGCAATTTGAATTGATGAATGTGTGACGTCAATTACTTAAGATAACGTGCCTGATGGAGCTCTAAAATAATTAGTTTCAGCTGTCATAAGAAGAAAAAATTGGGAAAGTTTCAAAAAGGTACGTTATGAAGGTAATGTTGAAGTATACCTTGTGTAATTATGGTTATGTAAAATATTATTTTAAATTGATTATATACAATACAAATACATTACATTTCAAAATAAATGTTATTGTCAAATAAATTTCACTTTTTAAAAAAAATGCTAAAATAGCACTTTGAAAAAAACTAATATAGTAGCAGTATTTTTTTCATGCTGATGTTTCAAAATTCGGTCCATAGAGGGTTAACTACATTTTATCCGTTAATGCGAAATTTTTCTTAAGCACCAAATGATTATTTAAGTTACCTATTGTATAAAAATTCCCAATCTACTGTCGTTTATTTTAACGTTTCTAAGAATTTATATTTTGTATAATTACCAAAGTACCACATTATCGTCTCAAACAAGTGCATTTGGCTTCCTCACTTGATGTCATAACAACCGTTCATAAAACTTTTTGAATATACTCCCGCAAATCCTCCAATTTGGTTCAACTCGCGTAATCTGTTTACGTTCCACGTTTGTAGTGTTTCCACTCTCCCTCACACAGCATTAAGCGGTAAAGTTGTCTTTGTATTAACGTTCAGGAGAACGCTTTTATGGAGGCTTTCATTTCAGAGGACCCCTTTTATATGTCCATTCTATTCCGCCTCATTTTCTAATTTATTCCTCTCCCTTTATTCCCACTAACTTCTCTCACTCCCTCGATTTCTCCCCCAAAGCCCTGATTCGTCTGACTCCTTCCCCAAACACCCACCCATCTCTCAAATTCACACCTCTCCCTATCTCATCATCTTTTTCCTCTTCCTTCTCGCTTCCCTTCAAAATCTCTCCTCATTAACGATCTCTTTCTCCCCCTCCTCCCCACTTCTCCCTAATAACGACCCAACGCTACTACTATCCAGATTGCCTCCTCCTCTCCTCCTGGTTACCATCTCTTTTCCACTAAAGCTGGCAAATTGACCCACCCCCCTCCTCCTCTCCTCTGGACCGCATCCCACTCCGGCGATGTTATAATCCTGTTCTTTTCCGTCTCGCCTGCGGAAATTTTAATAATCGATACGTAATCTAAATTCATAATTGAAGAGAGCGCGAAGCATAGCATAACGGATTCGGACGATCCCTGGCCAAATTCGTTCTAACGCACAAACTAAAGGCACTGTAGAATGAGATATGTATTAAAAATCTGAAGATTCTTACGATATTGAGTGAAAATAATGCATGATGCAGAAATGAAAAAAAACTGCAATAATTCACAGAAATAAATTTTATATGACCTAGGTTTCAATGTTTTTACATCATCATCACGTGATGATGATGTAAAAACATTGAAACCTAGGTCACAGTAAAGTTTAATTCTGTGAATATTTGCAATTTTTTATTTCTGCATTGAGAAATTCACCATTGAAAAATGATAAAGAACAAATGGAAAAAATAAATAAGTATGAAGACTTCCTGAGAAGAGAACGGATTTTTGTGATAAAAGGTAATTCTCCCTGAAGTAGTAGAGACAAATTCAGAGGTATATTTCTCCTAACAGTGTTATTTACCGGTAAAGGTAAGTTCAAATGGAAGAGACTAGAAGTCCTCTCAGTTTTTAAAGGCGCAGGTCTGTATTTCCTAATACGGCGTCTTTCTTACCCCTAGTATCCGTTGTTGAATATGTCACGAAAGGATTCCGAGAGATTTCGTTTTCTTCGGGGTACGTCCGCAATTTCGTGATATGGCATTAGCCAAAACAATGCCTTTCCATCCATTGGGCATGACACCCGCTCTAGGGAAGTTTTTATACTATCTCAATGTATTGCATTGTGGAGACATTTGTGGGGAGCGTGGCACTCTATGGATCGGAAGCATGGGCCATTGGAAAAGCTGACCAGAGCAGACTAGAAACCTGGTGCTGGAGGAGGATGCTGAAGATCAAATGGACGGACAAAATAAGAAATGAAGAAGTGTACAGAAGAGTAGAAGGGAAAAGGGCCATATGTAACACCACAGAGAAAAGAAGAACAAGATAGATTAGACACACCCTGAGACACAATGGGTTTGTGAAGAACATAACTGAAGGCAAAAGAGAGGGAATAATTGCCAGAGGAAGACCCAGGACTAAGTTCATAGACCAATTAAAGAGGAAAGTACATAGGAAGAGATACCAGCAGCTAAGGGAACACGCATTAGATAAGGAAGGGTGGAGGGCTGCAGTCAACCAATTTAGGATTGAACGACCAATGATAATGTATTGCACACAAGGTCATATAATATAAATGATTAAACTCTATTAATTTCTTAGAATTTGATATCTACAATTATGGCGTGGAGCATTACTTCACTTTCGGTCACTGCCTCCCTGACTTTATATCCGTTAACGAGTTAAGGCATTAGTATACCATCACCTTGATTTATTTAAGAAAAGGGAGCTAAAAATCTACGACCTGGTTTGTTAGGGGGAAGAAAGAGCAGGATTCATCATAATGATTCAAATATTTGTGTTTGATCAGGTGAGGAGTGCGATTTAACTTCCGCCCAACGTTGGTGCATGAGGAGCTTAACTCCATTACCGCCCGGTGCCTCTCGAGGAGAAGAGACGGCAACCCGACTGAACATCATTCATCAACTCGATTTCTCATCGAATCTTAACGGTACAAATAATTTAAAACAAAAGAGCAAGCCAGAGAAAATTGCGCCGGAAAATTCAAAGTTCGATTATCGATTGTTCGATAATTGGTGGTAGTAGCCCGATGGGTGCTTACGATTTACGGCGATCACCGAGCCGTGGTGCTTTTGATTTGGGGAAACAGCCGGCGGCAGTCGGCTTTCAGTGGCTGTCCTCTTCGTAGCGAGCCAAACAAATGAAGAACAATATGCGTAGATTCACTTGACGACGTCATGTCATGTAAATATGAATAGTGGTGTTAATATCAACCAAAATAGCCTTGAAGTAGTAAAAACGGCGTAATATCAGGCCGAATTGATATTTAATTGCCGCTTGTCTTCGTTTTTACCGTTGCTAAGTTTCTTTTTACCGCGTACGTCCATACAAATTCAGCTTTCAGCTACGTTTCATTTCATTTATTATTCTAGCGATCGCCGGCTGCTGTGGTCAATAGTTGGCTATTGCTATTTCAAAATCGAAAACACCCAATAATTGATTTGCTGGAGCTTTCCACAGCATTTCATTACAAGGTATTGCAGTTTCACAAATTTTGTGAAGATATTTTCTCGCAGTTAGATCCGAAGTCGTGATTTCATCCAACGTTCAAGTAATATCCAACGTACTAAGCGTACTACAGACTACAATCTAAGGCTAATTTTGTGTACTGATAAATTACTTTACCGTGCTTTGACGGCTAAGGTCACCAAGCACATACAGTCTGCCCCTTGCAGACAGGGGCAATGGCACTCGAACGAACAGTAGGATCACAGTTTGAGCCGAGTCCAACGAAACCTAAACTCGGTGATATATCGGGAACAGCAACGACTGTTTCCATTGTTTCAACCTGTATTCAGTAAGAATAGGTCTTCGCTAAAACGTCAACAATTATAATTAAAACGATATGATCAAATAAAGGAACCTCTGAGACCTCTCTCGTGGTATATTTCTCCCTACTTCCGTCATAAACTGACAATACATCTTCATCAAATTATTACGCTGCAAGCCACCTCAAGGGTTTTTGGCAGGGGGAGACATATTATCAACATGAACAACAGTGAATAAATTTACATTCACCAACAAGCACCACACTATTGTTATACTACAAATGCTACAGAAACTTTTAAATTGATCTTTAATGAAACTACGTAAACTTGAAACAAGACTCATGCTGGGAACATGAAAAACATAGTGTTAGCAGTACTTGACAGATTCAGAAACATATATTAGGGTGCATATGAATTAATCAGCTTCACTACCTGAAAACTAACCTACTTCAAAGTCTTAACTAGTCCCGTAAAGATCACAAAAATCCACATGGGAAGAGGACGCCTCGGTAGCTTAACTGGCTAAAGCACTCGGCCGGAAATCGAGGGATCCGGGTTCGAATCCCGGTCAAGGCGGATGAATTTTTCTGTGGAAATTCGCACATAGCCATTGTGGACTCTTATCGATCGTGGGAAACACCAACATCATAGTCACTTCCAATTTGGGATTAAATCTAAGGAAATTAAAAACGGATATATACTCCACTACGCGTTTCAAATACATTGTTGCTCAGATGGGACTACGCAATTCCTTCTTAAAACCACGAGTTGGGAGAACTGGTAACGTCACCGTGGCCCACATCTGTCAGGAGCAGTCGTTGCGAGGGAGAGGGTTGTCATCGCGCGTTTGAGAATGGGTCACTGCCCTTTGACCCGCTCTTTCCTCTCCACACACACACACACAGAGATAATTCCTCCACGCAATGATACATTCGGCATTCCACTCAGATCGAGAAACCTACTGAAGGAGTGTGACAAATACCGGGAATTGCACGGCTCTCCAGGGATCAGTGGAGATCTATATGACGATCTGGGCAACGACCCTGGTTGTCTGAGCTTACTTACAGACACGCCAAAACAAATAGACGTGTTAAAATTGAACGGATGATAATGACTCAATACTTCTGTTAAGTCCTCCATGATTAATTAACTGAAGCCGATCCGTGAATCGATTGTAATACTTCTCCACACGAATACAAAATAAAATCTCACAGGCTGGGCGAATTAACTTTTGCAACATCGTGAAGTTGAAAATCACATCACTGCAAGTCGTCCACTTCTCTGACTACGGCATGTGCCATAATTTTCCGTAAATTAACAACAACGGCTGAAACCATGGCGCTAATCTAAACGATGCGTAAAGAAAACGTCTAAGTAATGTGATGAATCTAAATTTTATAGTCTAAATTTATAGGCCAATGAGTCCAAATTGAAGGCTGGAAAATAAAAATTAAGCATCCACCCCCCAGCAATTCAACCTTAGTGTCTCACGGTGGTTTGAGTGAAGTATTTATTTTTCAATACTGATAGATACGTTATTCGACTTCGATTTCTTAATCAAGCAACTGTAAGAATAGATGTCTCTTCTTGCAGTTATCAATCCTTAGATTGGTTTGAATATAGACCTTCATTCCCATATTTTCTGAGCTTTCCTTTTCATTTCTTCGTAGGATGTTACCCCGGCATCCTTCCTCACTTGCGCCAGATCTTATTTCCTTGGCCTCCCTCTGTATCGTTCCCCCTCCACCATTCCCTCTCACACACACTTAACTAGACTCTCGTGTCCCAATATATGCTCCACCAATTCCGCCACCTCCACCAATCTTTTCACAATACTCTTCCATAATTCATTCTCCTTCTCTCTCACACTCTTGAACATCTCTTTATTTTTAACCCTGTCCATCCAACTGATTCCCAGCATTTGTCGATTACACCACACTTCTAAAGCACCCAGCCTTCTTCTTTTTTCCTTTGCAATGGTCCAGGTTTCACTTCCGTATAGAGCAATGCTCCAATGCTTTATCATTTTTTTTCTTATGCCTATGCTGATGTTTCTAGCAGTGAAAAAGTTTTTTTCTTCTGGTTGAAAGCTCTTTTAGCCATGGATATTCTATTTCTACTTTCTATTTTGCGTCACTTGTTATTATTTCCCCCAAGTATTTGAATTTCTTCTCAATGTGTATGCTTTTTCCATGTATACTTATTTTACAATGACATATCCCTCTTTACTGCAAACCTTTCCATTTGTTTTAAAGACTTCAAAATAGCAGATACTTTGTAAACTTTCCACACATCGACCTAGGTCTCGACACCGCTAATGTCATTTTCAAGATACACAAGTACAATTTTCACGAGCTATTGAAAGTTTTAAGCCGGATATGGAGAGGATAAAGAAGTGGAAGGCGGGGAGGGAGTAAGGGAAATGAAATGACGTAACAGACCGCGTTATTTCCTTGTTTTTTCGGTTTCAATTTGGTCCCTAATGAATTTTCTCGAAAAGCATCCCAGGCTAATGAATTTCGCGTGCCTAAAACCCTCTAGATAAGTCGCCTCATCATTGTCCGTTTGCACCACCGTTGCGAAAGTCTGTTGGTACGGCTCCCCATTCATCTCAGTTATCTGCTTCATTCCCGCATAAATTTTTAATCTAATGCCCTTGAACCTATCTTTAACATGCAATCAACCCTAGGTATTCTTAGCTCAGTCTCACCGATCATTAGCTTAAAACGAGGAAATTTACAAGTTAAGTGATTACCATTATATGATATAATTATAAGAAATATAAGGGGATCTGGTTGGTGTGGTGGCTAGAGTACTGGCTGACTATGTGGGAGGCCAAGGTTCAAATCCCTGCAGAGGAGGATATTTCTCAGAGGAAACCCGATCCCTAATTGAGGTTCTCAAGGAGGGCACTTCAAGTACAATACTCCGCCTCTAAGATGAGACGGTCAACCGTGGTCCTAATGGCGCCTCTCGTTAAGAATAGGTTTCTATCCACCCTTCCTCCCTTACTTGTCCCCTATGGCGCAAATACCTAAGCTGTCGGTCGCCCGACTCACGGCGACTCGCCCAATATCCAATCCAAGAATTATAATAAAATGAATTAAGAAAATATTACAAGAAAGGAGCCCTTAAATTACCACTATCTTTCCATTTAATACCCTGAAATTTGATTGGATTAAGCCAACTTCCTTAAGTCTTTGTTTAAAGGCAATAGCGAGTATTGTACAATACTTTTGTGATTGAATATTTATGGGTACATCACAAATCACTAAGGCATTTATACGTTTATAAGGTACTACAATCGTTCTTCTTGAGAAGTGGCAACACTTCTTCCTGGTATGATAAATCAAATATTGGAGGTGCCCGTAGATATATGCTGTTTTCTCTAAAAAAAAAAAAGGTTCGCCTATCTATATGTAAGAGATGTTATGTTTACATTGGGCCTATACTATACAATGTGTTACTACCTACTCCAAAAGGTCATAAAAATGAATTTACATTCTTAAAAAATTTCGAGGAATGGCTGCTTACTCTTGAAAGTTTAGACTTTGTTTATGGGTAAGATAAAAATTAATTAAAAAAATTTTTCTTCACATTTGTGAAAATGCTTTTATTTAATTTTGAAAATTTTTTCGGTTATTCATTGTTTAATACTTGAATCTTGAATATTTTAATTCTTGAATACGGCAGTTTTCACCTAAATTTGATGATCAGTTGTGCTTTATTATCATTCATACTTGTAATGAGATTGTCTTTATAGTGTGTATTTTATGTGTATTGTGCACTCATGCCTTGGTGGTAGCTTCCCACAGGAAGTTCTTGAAGCTACCTAAAGCTAATTGTTTCTCAAATTCAATTTTGTACACCGAAAATTGAGCAATAAAATGTCTATCTATCTATCTAAATGCCATACAAGAAAACAAACCACGTCAAGGTGTCAGCTTTCCTCATAATTTATCCCTCTTTCACAAGGTTTTTGCATCAAAGTTCTCACGAATTGTGTCGCTTTATTTTTTTAACTCAAAATGACAACTGACCTACAATGCTGGTATACAATTTGACAGAAGATTAAGGGTTGTGTGCAATTTCAGCATAATCAATGTTATGGCAAATTTCCATGAATGATGACTACCTCAATTTACCTTTATGCCCTCATTACTGTCACTCAATATCACATCATGAGCATTAAGCCGAGCGGGGTGTACTTTTTTTGTCCTGGAACATGTCACTGCAGACGATCACGCGGTTATATTTTCGGATTCATCATTTAAAGAGAGGAATTTTTCAAAAAGGCTCCGTACTCATATCTTTTTCGCTTTTAAAGAACATTTTTTTAAATATCAATAGAATTCCATTTAAAGGCACAGAAATGTTACGCAAACGTTTCTCGAGTCAAAGTCCCACGTCAAAAGTTTCTCAAATATTTTAATATGCAGAAAGGCCCAATATATTGCGTGAAAGGGAACCGTATGATTTATTGTATGCTATTTCCGGATATTCAGAGCGTACTCCAGTTCTCATGAATTTTAATGCAACTGCTTATCAGAATGGGGTCATTGCCTCAAGCACCGATTTCAATTTTAACAATTTAATATCATTAAAGGCATCTAAAGCAACCGTATTCACCAAGTATTTCCTACGTAGACAGAACAGACCGAGATTTCTGAAGTGAAGTTCGCCCAAAAATTTGAAATCCTCAAGGAATGAAAACTTTCGCTGATTGGTTGACGTGTTAGTAACGTCACGGCTCTATTGCGGGAGCGAGCTGAGCGACTGAATTGAGGGACGTACCCATACAGCACAGGTTTAGGTAAACGCGGCAAGCGTCGACGTTTTCGGCGTCGGCGTTTTTGGCGGGAAACTTCTAGCTTCGTTAGTGAGCTTAAAAATGAAAATTGGATCCTAATACACACATGAAAATGAATCATTAATCGAGTAGATCAAACTGTAATTGCTTAAAAGAATGGAAATGAGCCCAATAAAGAAACGTACCCAGCGCTAAGCACGGGAAGGCAACAAACAAATAAATAACGCATACTGCCATGTTTATGAAATCCACACGTATTCTTAATGGCTCAAGTTTTGCGCGCCCAAGTCCTCGGAGGATACGCATACAGCAGTATTCAAAAATAAATATCTGAATATCCAGTATGGGTCATTCCACGAAATCTCAACGGACAATAATCCCTTAGCACAAAATTGAGATATAAAAAATAAGAGCTCACTTCAAGTAAAATATCTTAGAACTGCCTGGAGAAACAAACTTTCATTCAATATATCTATTTAAAATTGCTCCCGTGCGTTTTATTGCATTTGTCTCTCTATTTATAATCCTAATGGACGTAGAGCACTTATGTGTGGGTAAAATTAAAGCTAAGACACTTTTAAAGACAACCTTCCAGAATATTAATGATTTTATTCAACTGAATAAATATTTGGGGCTAATATTCAAAACATAAGCGATTGTTGAATAAATTTAATGAAACACTCTTGGTCTGAATCCGCCAAAACTTTTTTATCGTTTCTGGTGTTACCCACTATCCTGATTGATTTTTCATGGCGTATGTTGGTTGCCTATATATGAGTTCATTAAAATATTCGAACGCGTTGAAACAGAGAAAAACACCGAACACCATTACCTCAGTAACCCCTTTTACGGTAGTCCGAGCGAAATACCATTTTACTTAGAAATCGATGAATTTGGTATCATTTTAAAGAAAAACATCTCACCTATCCAATGACACCGAAAATTCTACCACCAACCACATTATTTTCGGAGATATTTTCCAGAAAATACCAGCCCTTTCACATGTGAAATGGTATGTGTATTCACTCCAGCGAGACATTATTTACAAAATGAGAAATTTCTAACAATTAGATGTAGTAAAAAAACTAACAGCGTGTAGTTTGTATGTTTCGTCAACTATTTTTGAAAATTAATCATATTGTCACTGCAGTAAATTCTTCGGGATCACAAAAATCCTTCCGTTTTGAAGGAGTTTCAAACGCACCGCGCGAAAAAAATTAGTCAAGTTAAAGACTTATTTAAATATTTTCATTTAAATACTAACCATTTCTGTCATATGAAACTACATTATTGCACCATTTATAAGGCAATATTTAATTGTTGTGTCCTACAGCTGGTGAAATTAAATCGTATAATTCGAATATGGTCTCCATTATGACTAGGGAACTATCTCGCTCGGACTACCTTAATATGTTGATTCCTACATCCATCGAATCTCGCTGCCACCTTCAAATTTTCCCCCGCCCACCTACATCACCACCTTTCCACATGTAGGACTTCATTTTTCTCCTCCACCTTCAGATTACCTTCTCCTTTCTTCTCCAAATCCACGACCTGAAATCCTACAACTTACGATCACCCTCCTAATGTGTTGACCAAATTTCTTGGCCGTTAAGCGCTTCGGTTCTCGTTAGGATTTCCAATCGACAAATCAAATCGCGAATTTGTCATTCGCAAATGCAATCCCTGGCTGCATGTCCTCAGAACTGAACATTTTATCGTCAAGATCATAGCAGTAGAAACATGCGATCCTCATACGAAATGCAGATACGAAAAACCTGAAACACGTATTCTAGTGCATGCCTTCCAATTTGTATACTTATTGCATCTTTTCTTACTCGATAGAACCTCTTTACGCTTGTCTATAACGGTCAATTTTCATAATGCTGCATAGTATGCCACGAACTTTGCCAAGACTTTTCCATTCCCCTATTTCCAGATGAGTTTTTACATTCAAGTCTCTTCAATTTTGCTTAGCCGCACTAAACTTCTAGTCAAGTGCACCAAATTGCAGGTGGCGAGGTGCAGACGAAGTTGCGTTGAATTCAACACAAATCAAAGAAGAGAATGAGAGGATTTATGGAGCATCAATGTAGAATTTGATTTATTACTGATAAATATATAAAATAAACCCAATACGGTTACTGCAAGATTTATTACCAGTACTGCCATAGGAAGAATAAAAATTACCGTGCAATGTTAGCTAATTTGTCAATGCATTTTTTTATTATTAGTTCATATTGGTAATTTGTCAATAATATTCGTTTAACGTGCATTCCACCAAAAAATCACGGTATCATCACTAGTATTCAATTAGTAACGCAGCCAGTCTACGGCGAGGTTACTACAGCTGAAGGAGAACTTATAATATATAACTGATTTTCCATTTTAGCATCGCCAATCAAACCATCTGCGGTATGGAATCATACATCATTATAATTAGCAGTCTTAAATTTAGGATTTTTTTTAAAAAGCCAATCTTCTGTCACCGTAGCGTTTTACTCAAACTTAAGTCTTAACTTCGACGTCCTTCTAAATTAAATAATTCTAACGGATTATTGAAAATGAATATTTTTGATGGATTCCATCATAAATCTCACGAGTTCATTTTTCATTAATATCTCCTACTTCTCTTTCTTGAATTCAAACAGCCTGTTTTGACGATAAATGCGCCAATTTAAGGAACATCTTCTTACTCTAGGGTGTTTCAAAACTTATTTCATCTCATATACATAGTAGGGCTTCCTCATTATTGACTGCTGATAATATCCTATAAATTCATTTGATTACTATTATTCTTTGATGATGCCAAACTAATATTTTCCTTATTCTAGAGCTACCAGTTTCCAAGTTGCACTATCATACAAGAGAATGCTCTATAATTTAGTGAAATATGCTTCCATCACTCCTGGCGAGTGTATCCGACGTTGAAAGAAAGTTTTTTTGGAGGAACAACTTTTTGCTACATCAATGGCAGTGATCTTCAAACTTCATGGAACAGTGATGCGCATAACAATAGTTTTTAAACACATCCTCGAAAAATAATTACCTACCCAGAAAAATTCTAGGGTGCATATGAAAAAAGTGTTTTCATTTCAATACTCTTTCGAGATACACTAAAAAAAGAATTTGTACATTAAAAAATTAAGTACTTTAAACAATTCTGGAAGTGATTGCAAAGGTTGGGTGGAACTAAAATGGTGGAACCAAAGTTTGAATACTGCTGATCTGCAGTCTATTTTAATCTAAGGTTCATTCTCTAAAACCTCTTCGACCTTCTTTCAGTGCGCCCGCCGCCTAAAAAACATTCCCTTTCTCTCCCTATTTTCCCTTCACACTTCCACTCGTCTCCTTTCTCTCTTTATCTTTCTTCCTGGCAGCTCGTGGACCACTCTCAAATCTCTCTCCCCCCCATTCTTCTCCAGCATCCCATTCTCTCGGCTCAACACTCACTGTAGCTCCCGCTGCCAGCCTTTCATTTTTGCGCCTCCCATGAACGGCTGAACGGCGACATTCATACTCCCTCTCTCTCTTTTTCTCCACTTTCTTTCACATCATCACTTTCTCTTCTCTCGTACTCGCCTTTCTCTCCCTCTCCATCTCTCGAGACTTGTTCACGCTGTCACGAGTTTTGATTCATCGCATCCTAATACTGGTGCTCTCTCTGCCCGATGGCCAATTTAGCGCTCACCTACACTTTCTTTACAAGGTTTTTCAGTTCTCTTTCCTATGGGACGGCTTACCTATTAAAATCATCTAAACTAACCCAACTGGAGTTTCGTGTGGAGAAAATCACTCCATGGATCGAAAGCATGGACCATTAGAAAAGCTGACCAGAGCGGACTAGAATCCTTCGAAACCTGGTGGTGGAGGAGCATGCTGAAGATCGAATGGACGGATAAAATAAAGAGAAGAAGAGGAAAGGACCATAGGGAACACCATACAGAGAAGAAGAACAAAGTGTATTGGACTCACTTTGAGACACATTGGGTTTGTGAAGAACATAATTGAAGGCAAAAGAGAGGGAATAATTGCCAGAGGAAGACCCAGGAATAAGTTCATAGACCAAATAAAGAGGAAAGCACATGAGAAGAATTACCAGGAGATAAGGGAACTAGCATTACATAGAGAAGGGTGGAGGACTGCAGCAACCGATCTTAGGATTGAACTACCAGTGAAAGAAACCAACTGGGATATGAAAGATCTGAGGCTCCATTATCAAGAATACTGCATCACGAATGTAAGGAAAAAATAAGTATGTGTCATTCCAATTCGACACGCTATGCCATAATCAGGTGGGGGGAGTTGACAAAATATGGGCTGTTGAATTTCACCACCTGATGATGGTAAAACATGTCGAAACCTAAGTCGAGATTAATAATATTTCTTTAGTGGTTTTTCCTGTGCATATTTCGTCATTTGCGGCTTGCCGAACCAATGCGTAGACCACTGTTGTATCCAAACTTCCTTAGTCAATTTAGGAAAAAAAGCCAAAGGTCTGCGAGTCAATTCTCAAGACCGACTTTATATTAACCCATGAATACGCATTATATTTGTACACTTTTTACATATTTTCATCGGCATCTTCGGCTGAGTCGCAAAATCTTAATTTGTAACAAAGTCCAATCCATCTGTTTGATCGTTTGTTTCATTCAAACTGATGTTTCCGTAGTACGGCTAGCATAACCAACACAAATATTTCATCATCCACGATGGAAGGCAATCATAAAGTAAAAATGCCCACACCAGTCTAGGTGCCACACACTACAGCGCTATTTGAATTGAGTTCTAGACTCCAATCGCAAACTAAAAATATTTACTTGAATTCGTCGCCACAGATAAAAATTTTATCAGTTGGAGCTTTTATTTCATGCGTGGCACGTGTGCAGCTCAAATGCAACCCCTTATTGGGGTAGTTCAAATGAGAAATTAAATATGGTTATACGTGCCTATTTTTGCAGCCAAATTATCCAAAGAATATTTCTAAACCATGGAGTTGGTGGACTAGCAAGGCTACCACGATTATTTTATTAACAAATGGAAGAGAAAGTAGCAATTTCCCTCATCTTCTCCGGGCATTTTCTCTCCATACTTCACTCGTCTTGAACCACACATTTGCTATTTTTACGACCTTATTCTAAAGACATATAACATTACCATAAAATGGATAAAATTCTAACACTTTAAATAATGATACTTGATAGGACAAATGGCCCTGCCCGTTGAACCCTCACCCATGATTGACGTTTGGGCTCAAGTTTTGATAGTAAGAAACCTCCGGTGAACATCAGCGCGGAATCCAATGTTGATCTCATGAAACACTAGAGCCTACACACGGCCTTCGGAATCAGTATTTTTAGTAAAAAAGTAATAAAAAAGTAACTTTATGCTAATTAGATGCATTGTATGGATTTTGGTTACTACCACTAGATGATAATAGTTCCAAATTGTGTGCTTTTGCTAGTCCTTTCGGCCGCTTTAAGATCAATAGACTACCATTTGGTCTATGCTGTGCTTCAGAAATGTTTTACAGGGTTATTTCACAAATATTTGACGATCTAGAGTGAACAGAACATTACAAGGCGATATATTTATTCGAGCAACCTCCAAAGGTGAATTGCAAAAATGAGTGAATAAATTATTGGCAAGAGCTAAAGCAAATGGTATCAAATTCAATAAGGACAGGTTCAAGTTTAATGTTTTTAGGACATAAATTTACAGCTGAGGGTTAACATTTGGTACATCTAAAATTGTTGCATTTATATAATAAATCAGATCCTGCTGCCATCATGGGCGCTGGTTTTTGCTGTTTCCCATCTTTGCTATTTCCACGTTGTAGAGTACATTTCTATCCATAGTCCTCTCCCATAAATCATATCCTTAGCTATTTCCCAATAGGAAAAATTATTTTTACAAGATATTTCCTTAAACGAGGCAGATTAAATTGAATAAATATGCTTAGTTAAAAACTTGACACAGTTTCGATGACTTTGACAATGAGTATATAATAAATCTGTCGATGATGGTTTCGCGCTCATGTGAGTAAAATTTGAAGACAGCACTGGTTGGCTTTCTTTGCTAATTATAATCTCTTATATATTTATTTAGAGTTTAACGTTCGCCAAACAAAATAGTTACAGGACAATAAAAAAGAAACTACACAGTGAAATTAATAAAAATATTAAGAAATTTCGAAGCACATCCAGAAACTATAACATTTACCAATTTACAAAAAAGGCTTCTTTGTTGACATAAATCAATTTTATCTCAGTATTTGTCAAAAGTTCGGCACATTCAGTTCAGTGGTGAGTTTTCGCAGTAGTTTGACTTACTATTCACAACTTGAATATTCTTTTTAACCATAGACTATTACTAGGCACTACAAAATTAATTTTGCCAATTAATTCGCTATTTTCTCCAGTATTAAGTATATTGTATAAGATTGATCGCATATGGTTCTTATTTTTTGCAAACATTGAAAATCAAACATTTTCACCAAAGTTTCGTAACTAACATAATTATCAAGCATCGGATAAACGTTATTTTGCGTCTAGTCGAGATAACGTAAAAACCTTATTTGCACCCTCTCTAATATTTGAACAGATTTATTACAATGAGGATTTCATACTACAGAAGCATACAATTCAATTTACAATCATGATGAGTTACCTAGTACAAATATTTGTTCCCCGAATTAGATGAAACAAATTAATTTATGCATATCATAAGAGAATAGTATAAGTCTGCAAAATAAAAAAAATTGAAGCAAAAGAAAACATCGTAGCATAAACATGTGCCTTACGCCTTCATTATATTCTTATCTCTTGTTCATCCCTTGACGACAATCCCTACCAATTTTTTTCCAAAATAACCCTCCGTATGTTAAAAGCGCACTACTTCCTGAATGAGTATAACGGAACCCTTTCCTCTCGCGAACCCTTTTCCCCCATTGTCCCACTGTAGGGTCAGGGTAAACGACAACCTTCATCTGCATGCTCACGCATGTACATGTACGAGGCTTCCCGGCGACACCCTCCCTCTTCCATTCTCTCATTCGCCAAACATCCCCCTCTTCTTTGTTCAATCGATTTGGACAAGTGAAGAGTCTCCCCACACAACGTTTGTGAGATAAAGGGACAAAATAACACGCATGACAGTCACGAGATGTGCGAGTTTAAGTACAGACGACCATTCTTCCGTTTACGTTTTTCAGCGGAGTTATTCAGGAATTCATAAAAATTTGAGGAGAAAGAGACAGGAAATGTGGCATAGTGTACCCGTACTAATGTGCAACAGCTAAAAAATTTCACTTCCTTTAAAAAATGATTCTAAAAAACTTCGTAAGCTATAACTATTATCTCGTTGTGTCTATAAAGTAATCTGGAAACCAATGAGTTATTACAAAAGAATGGTTGGAGGCTTTACTTCATGAAAGTTATCCATAATGGACCTAATAAAAATAAATTTGTGAAGCCTGAAGATGACACGAAGTGTCGAAATCCGGGCCGTACTAATAAACCTCTAGTGGAGTTAACGAAGTAATTTTTTTAGTCATATTTATTCCTCTGCGTCATCCTTAATATGCAGTATAAACGTTGTGTCTATACGGCAATATGGAAACCACTGGGTTATCCTTAATCTGTAGTGTAAATGAAGTAACTTTGTCGTTGAAGATTGTTCGAGATTTCCACCGAGTCAGTCTATTTCTGCCGACGTTGCGATGGACGAGTCGTCCATCATCCTGAGGGCAGTAACTTCGGTATCACACACAAATTTTATTTAAGAGGACCCGGGTTTCAGCGTGGCACGTCATCATCAGGTGATCCTACAATTTTTTCGTGATGATAACGTGCTACGTCCAAACTCGGGTCGTCTTAAATAAAATGTATGTGTAATGAAGTTACTTCATTTATAATGCAAAGTAAATTCCATGAAGTCACGCCTGAGGCAACTGAGAACTTTATCTGCAGGGCAATTGTCATAAAGATTGACCCAAGTTCTAACTTAAAACACAATATTTATGAGGGTAAAATGATCATACGGAATGGAGCCTACAAAACTCAAATGCAATTTTAAAATAATTACTGCTATTTTAAAAATATTTAGTTCTCTCAAACATTAAGTTATCACATATTCCCCTTTCTGTTTCTCTCCCTCCAATTTTGCAACCAGACTTGTGTTATGTATTCCTTTCAGAGTATTCGGGAAGAATTGCATTCTTTACTGCTTTGATGTCATCATTCTGTTATATGCGTAATATGAATTATGATGCAAGTTCCTTGCCCTGGGTGGAACCTGTATTCCACGACTTGGACAACAGTACACTCTTATACAAATGTTTTTTTGGAAAATAACTGAAATAAATCTTATCATTAATTATAATGTATAATCCGCCCAAGAGGTATTACAATGAATGTGTACGTTTTTTTTCAATCGGCATGCTACCTTGATATTCAATAGGAACTACTATAATTGTACTAAAGGCAAGTTTTCGCGTTTATGAAAAACGTCTGTACATATGTCATCGAATTACTTCAAAATATAAGTTGAATTTCATAAGACTACGCGTTAAAAAAAATTATCAAGAAATCAAATCGGTAGCAAACATTTTTCGCTTTTCTCTATGCATATTATATACGAGTCTGCGTATGAAAAGTTTCATGTAAATTGAGCAGAAACGAAAATCGCTCTGTACGCCGCGACGCAAGGCTTAGTTCAACAGTTTATGACATGAGGAGCACAGAGGCGAGCCATCGTTCTCCCTCTGTTCTGTAATCTCTCCATGTACGAAATTCTAGTCAAGGTGCAAAGCACGTCAGCGGATTAGATATTCATAGTTTATATGGAAAAACAATATCTACAAAGAATTTATATCAAACCGGAACCGAAACCGAAAAACAACGAAATAAATTGGGGAAATAAAAACCTTAATTTCCACTTATAACACACACAAATCAAAAAACGTTAATTTATTGAAAGTGTAGCAAACTCACAAATGAGGAATCTGGTGACACATTACGCTGATTCCAAAAATCAGGAGGTTGCTTCGGATACACTGTTATTCGAATGACCAGAGACATCAGAACATTTTTCAATGCTAAAATAAGAAAATATGACAGCGACAGGTCTATTTCTTTAAAATCTCACAATATGCACGACGAATTACTCCCACTTGAATAAATCCTTTGTAGTAACTGCCTCTCGAGTTTTTAATTCGCTACCTGTTCAAATAAGACACGCCAAAACTCTTAATCAATTTAAAAACAATGTATATAAGCTACTGCAAAAGGGTGTTTTTACACGTAATAACTATTGAGAAAAACTTAGATACTGCTCAAGATTTGACAATGTCCTTAAATATTTATGTATCATTGAACTTCCTATTCTTTGTGTTGCGTAATGCTCTGTACATATTTTTCTGGTTGACTAATTTACTGTAACGATTTACTATATGAAACTCAATGCATAACCTTATTTATCTACATCTGTTAACCGTCCGCACACATTGTTCTTGCTTATAATTGCTTTTTTTCTTTATTTTTAAATGTAATTATGTTGTGTAATTATTTTTCTCAACTAATATGTTAATATGTAATTGTAATTTGTAACTGCCTCATGGGTCAATGGCTCGCGAAAATATACTAAATAATAATAATAATTAAATTCGGTGAAAAAATAAAAAAGCGTGAAAGACATCAACTCGGTCATGCTATGTTGTACAAAAAGTCAATATATGCGCAACAATAAACTGATGGGTGGATCTTGCAATTTCCCCGCTGGTTTGAGACCACAATGAAAGCTTAAAAGTTTTAACCAATCCCACCCAAATTTACGTATTCTAGCAGCTAAAATATGTTTTTAAATGTTCTAGAAATGATGAGAAAAAAGAGCATGATGGCCAGGAACTTGGTTTCAGCTAAGTATGGTATTCCACTTAATGGCAGATACGATGAATAACTGATTCAAGCCACCATCCAACTTGAACGTATTTGTTCATTTGCAATGCAAAGCAAGGCGTGAATCGGTCTATTTTGGGCAACACCTGCCTATCAACCCGGTTATCGAGAATCTTCAACCTAATCAGCATCTAATGGAAAATACGTAACGTAATTGGCACATTTAATTGAACTCAAGCGTAGTCATTGAATCCATTAGTAGAAATATTAACACCCTAGCTTCCGTCATTGAATTCTGTATTTGGTATCGTGATTTAACCACAGTGTTCATAATTCATCTATCAGCACATATTTATACGATTCTTGTAAAACACAATAATAAGAACCATATTATTATAAGATAAACTTTCTTTTTTTTCTTCTTCAAGAAAAAAATATAAAAATTTAGGGTAACGACGATATAGTTAAGAATTCAAACTATCACCGCATATTCTAAAAAAATAGAATAATGTCATTAAGATACCAAATTAACAGCAACTCCAACCAGACTTCATAAGGCTGTGAAAACTCTTCACTCAAAATCTGTTATCGTAGAGAGTAGTAAAAAAATTTTCGACGACATAATATTACTTTTTGCTTCAAATTCTAAAGCATTGTTTATACTGGGAGAGATGAAAAGAGACTTTTGATAGGCAGAAAATATGAGAGCCTTAAAAAAAATCCGTTCCCGGTCGGTCCGATCTTAATCCGGGACGTGCAACGGTAGAGAGCTTGCCGATCGTTTGAATTCATGAGGATCTTTTACGATAGAAGGATTACAGCCTTCCCGCTCTCTTCTATATATCCTAGCAACCACCTGGCTGTTATGTCCGCTTACCAGACTCCGCACAGCACTCAGATCGGAGGAGAAAAAAGAAATATGACACATTAACCCCGCTCGTGACGTCATAGTACGTTCACCTTTAGCTCTTTTTATTCCGACTCAAGCGTGGATTACGGCCGCATAACTCCCCGGCACCGACGATTTCGCCAAATGAAAAGTGCACTCGACAGAGTTTTACGTGGAGGAGGGCGGGCGCGAGCGAAGAGCAAAAACTTATTAGGGCGGCAGCCATTCTGCTGTTATACCTTCACTCTTTTGCTCCATCCCACCGATGGCCAATCCAAGTCAGCCACTCAAATTACCCTAGTCTGCCCTCTCGCCGCCCTTATTTTCGTACTCACGACTTGAATAATACGCCCTCTTCATTCCCTGACCTTCGTTAAAATGAAACTTTAACAGCCTTTGCATTCACAGTTGCACACATTGGCCCGAATTTGTACAGAAGTCCTCGGAAATAATTAAATTTAACTACTTGATGGCATGATTATTTAGTAAAGAAAGTGATCCTGTGATGCAGAATGTGGGCAGAATGGCTTAATGGAAAACCTTCCCTAGTTAAGGTAGTTTGAGCGACATTGTTCCCGAGTCATAATTGAGACCAAATTCGAATTATACGTTTTAATTTTAGCGCCTGTAGGAAGCGTGAATTAAGTCCTACATTATTAATGGTAAAATAACATACTTGAATATGACTGAAATTCTAGGTAATTAAATAAAACTTTTAACAAAAGTCTTTGATTTGGCTCATTTTTTTCACGCGGTACGTTCAAAACTCCTTCACAACGGAAGGTTTTATACGATCCTAAAAAAATTGCTGCGGTGACAATACGATTGATTTTCAAAAATAATCAATGAAACATACCAACTACACCCTGTTAATTTTGTTACGATATCTAGTTGTTATAAATGCCTCAGAATTTAAATAAGGTCTCTCTCGAGAGCATAACCTTACATTTCCCATATGAAACGGCTGGTGTTATCTGTCAAAAATCTCGGAAAGTAGTTCGGTGAGGGGCTGATATTTTGGTATCTTTGGAAGAGTGATATATTTTTCTTTAATTTGAAGAGTTGGAATTTTGTTATCAAATGGCTGAAAGAATGAAGTTTTTAATACTTCCAATCAATTATCATTTCCCCTTCGTAACAGTCTGAAAATCGCGTTTTTAACTGCAAAAACGCACATTTACCTCTTATATCAACAATACCATTTTCGCTTGACAACCAGATTTCGGTCTTGAATGCATTTAAAATTCATTTTGCTTAGTTAAGCTGATTAGGAATGCTAAGCATTGGGTTTTATTGTTCATGGAAGATTTTGTCATACTTTTTACTTGCTATTGTCTAACAATTGCGTGGGATCTCCGCAGCAACAAATTATTTAAATAAATAAAATAATTAATATCACTGTAGTCTATTTTCACAACTACTAACCTCTCCTCTAATATGATGAGTTATGAAGGAAGTATTATCCCGAGCAACGCCGGGTATTGCAGCTAGTTGTAATATATAGGGTGTTTCAAGAGGAAAGTTCGAAACTTCTGGAGGAGGTAGGGGAGGTGATTTTATGCATTTGTTGTCATACCAACATGGGGTCGCAACTCCTGAGTTACCGAGCTATGGCAACACAACATATTTCAGATGTATTCTGCAATCACATAGAAAACACCCAAGTTCAATGACAAGTATCAATTGAGGAGATTTGAGACTTTTCAAAGTGGTGCATAAGATATGTATTGTTCTTGTTCTGCTATCATTCATGCGAATGGTATCTTATTTTCAAGGTGTATCACGAGTATTCGTCGAAATATAATTCCTCAAAAACAAATAATGTACGATAGCGCTCTTAATTTCAGAGATATCAAAAAATGTATAGGTATAAAAATTTTAGTGAATTTATTTTTCAATTCATTGCAGTAAAAATCACATCGCTATCTTTTAAAATATGGAAGATATGGTGACTTATCTGATATTATTACAAAGAGGCAACAAATTATCTTGTGGGTAAGAGCCTTTATTTGCTTAGACAACCTTGGCAATTAGTGACACTAATCAAAACTTGCCTTTGAGAAAAAGATCCGAGGAGAATATGCAACCAAGGTTATGGTCTGGTTGATGATAGCTACAAAGTTAACAGTCGCAAAGACAACAAATACTCTGAGGTGGGGTGAACAATATGGACGAACAATTTCTCCCAATTCCAGAATCATTGTTAGACACGCTCGCTACTCTGACAACATCTTTTTAATATTATTTCGTATGAATAAAAACGCCATATACATTCCGACCTTGCAAGCAAATGATAATTGGCAATGTGTACATCTTATATATACCTTCAAACCGATATATTGAGCGTATGGCATGGGGTTTTAGGATACCATTCTGGAAGAGAAGGGAATGGAGAAAAGAAGGTAAGAAAGGAGAGAGGAAAATTGTATATTAGCGACAAACCTGTAACTTTGTGCTGACTCCGCAAATATAAATCGCTTAAGATCACACTACAAAAAAATCTCGCAATTCTAGTTTTGACAAACCACTACCGACATTCTCATTAGGTGTAATATGTAAACACATCGACAAAAGAATAACAAGAATATTGTTTTGTTAAAAGAACTCAGTAAATAAATTTTTATTTCATAGGAAAAATTTTCACAGAGATCGGCTAAAAGCTCCAAAACACACACTACTGATTAATCCTATTTTTTGTAAAACTTTCTATTAATTTTTTCAGGAATTATGTTACCTTAAACCCCAGTCATTCCTCATTAAAGATCAGTAAGAATTTGTAATTACCGACTAAGCGGTCACTTACGGTAAAAGTAGGACTAAAATTACGGATTTAGTACGTCACCAATATGCGAAACTATTAGTACATTCAATCTTAGATGCAACATATAAAAAAGATGAACATCATTCAGTTCAGAAAAAATATTTCCTTTCAAACTTTTCCATTTGAGTTAAATTCTTCAATTTCGAGATTCTGAATTGATACACCAAAATTCTCCTGTTTCGGTACTATTCCTCTATCATAAAGCTTCCCCGCGTAGTAGACCCTAGTTACATTTCATATGGTGCGTCAGCTTGCATTTTAAAGCAACACTGAACGACAAAATAATCACGCGGTCTTTGATCGTCTTTCAACTATCTTATCATACGTTGAACGTGATAGAATCATCTTTCCGTCATTCACACACTCGCTTCAATACATCAAAAGCAGCACTGCGAAGCTTCGAGTTATGCCTTGGGAAAGCAGTTGCCAATATAAAAAGCGCCGGTTTACAACTCTTTCTTCCATATACACTGCTTTCATTATCACTGATGGGACGGAGGAAGTTCCGACAGACAGCCACCGAGGAAAATACCAAAGACAAGAAGGTACTTGTGATGGAAAGACAACAGCCTGGTTTGAAGAACATTACGGGTACCAGTAAGGAAGCATTTCGTGAAAACAATACAGCATAGTTTTACGCTTCACTGATCAAATTCTATAGAACAATGGAAACATGAAAAAGATGAGAATGATACCTTGATGATTGATTAGCTTTTAAGACTTTTTGAAAACTGTTTTCTGGGAATCAATGGAATGATAACATCCGAAACTAGAATGACTACGGAAAAATTGAAGAGGAGAAGATCATGTGGAAAGAAGAGGGTACCCTTGTGATTGATAGTGTTCTACAGTTTCCTTCTAATCATATCAGGAAAGTTTTGCAGGGAAGGACGAAGAATAAATGCGTTCACCAGATAAAACTCGGCATTAAACAGATTATCAGGGTTTAAAGATCATTCCTCGTTTAGCTGACAGATTACACAGAGATCCGTACTTTTTGTAGCTTCCATAAGGCCGAGAATACGATGTAGCTAATAGCCACAGAAAAATTTACATACAACTATGCAGTATGCGAAAGGAATTATTATGGGTCATCCAATACACCAAAATTATTCCAGTAATTTATTTTGATCTAGTATGGCTTTGGAAATGAATGCTTAATTGACCCAAACGAGAGTGCACGGACAGTATTTCTGGCAACAGCCAATAACTATTGTATATACATATACTCGTAGTATATCTACAACACACTTAAGTACAACTATTGTATATCTATACATAAGGCTACCAAATCTCATACATTGAAGTTTCCCTGACGTCATTACTGGGAAGCTGCATGTATAGGTTCTACAGTTACTTTTTTCCTTCTGTTTATTTACAAACGGAACATTTACAGGTAAACTAAAGGCTTAGAAATGGGGTATTCACTTACTCCTCTTCAGGTAGAAGAGTATATGGACAAGAGACAAGAGGGGAAGCTTAATTTCTTCGATGTGACAGTTTCAAAGACGAAGGAAAAATTTTAACTTGCAATTTTTCGTACATAATAACTACGGAGACCACTCGATCACTCCCCACATAATATTTCTCAAAATTCGTCCACTAAGTAAATCTCTACGTCTACTTTTACTCTACTCTCTACTTTTCCTTTTACGCTGAATATACTGTTGAACATCAGAGGTCAGTTACAATCCACAATTGGAACCCGTGAAAAAATTGTCCCCAAAAATAATTACAGCCGAATTAAGAGTAAAAAATCTAAAAAGTAGTATTAAAAATATTTCCATCAGATTATGAAACTTAATTATTTATCCGTTCAACGAATAGAAAAATTCCTATACTATCGCAGGTATAAATTACCATACTGTGGAATTAATTCACAAAAAATAGGCAACCTGTTCCCAGAGGACAAGTTAGGGATAGCATTTAACTACAACAGCAAACTCAGAAAGCTCTTAAATATAACCAAAGTCAAAATCGATATATTAAAAATAGTGGCCTAAATAAGTGGAAGGCAGAGTTTTCAGTACATTTAATAAACGCCAAACGAGGCAGATGAACATAAACTCTATTACCTCAACTGTATCATCCTTGGCCAACCACCCGTAGGAGGAAAACTACAGCAGCAGTTTTATTCCTGGAATATTACACGGATGGAGAAATGTGTAAAGATGAATGTGACGAAAGATTGGAGCTAAGGAGAAACCGAGAGGATGGCTATCTAGTAAATTATACCCTCCGTGAGAACCACTCCCCTCACTCCGAAGTCTTCCTCTCACTCGAAGGGAACAAGGGGCAAGAACTCCTACCGAGATTCCGACTTCTTCACCTTAAACCTAATCACCCATGGAAATACTGTACTCCTAATTATACTCAACCTCCACAACCCAAAGCCTGTTCTACTCCATTTCTCACTCCCGTTTTCTCACCTAAACCTCAAAAACCTAGCAACTTTGGACATGAATAAAATGGATCCTTCCTACGTTTACCAATAGAACTCAGATCGATATGGACATGGACCGGTCTGAACACTCTAAGCCAGCCGACCCGGATTGCCTGGTTTATCAATGGGACATCGATTGAAATATCGATTTGAATCGGTTCATATCGATTTGAAATCTCAGACTAGCAGAGAAAGCGGGCCGAGTTAGCCAGCTTCTCATATCGATCCCACTAACCCGTAGCGTTTACCACACCGAGCTGAGCCGGCTAAATCGATCTGAGATCGATTAGTAAACGTAGTGATAACCTCACACTATACACTCAA
The DNA here is from genome assembly GCA_963169105.1 of Ceriagrion tenellum. Lineage (NCBI taxonomy): Eukaryota > Metazoa > Arthropoda > Insecta > Odonata > Coenagrionidae > Ceriagrion > Ceriagrion tenellum. Next base: position 54,323,213 of record OY720644.1, read on the forward strand.
AGTCCGGTTGATGCCGGTGTGTTGTTTTATTATTCCTTACCACCAGAAATTAAGGCAGTCAAATCTATAGAATACTTCAAAAGACAGGTAAAATGTTTTGATTGACAGAGGCTTTTACTCAGTGGACGAGTATTTTAATAGAGAATGTTATGGATGTTATGTGTATGTTGTAAATTTATAACGGTACCATGTCTTTTTTATTATTTGTATGTACAATAAGATTATGGACTAAAGTGTTAATTGACTTTTAGATTCACTTGTAAATTGACCTGTCTTATACTTGTACAATACTAGTATCGGGACCAATAAATATTATTATTATGAATAAATAAGAAATAAATGTTGCACCTGGGGGTAAAGACTACGCATTGAAATTAGTTTTAGTTTCAAGAATTGAATATCAGCGGAAAGATACATCGTTTTTCTCTCTCACTTCATGCTCTTATTTGTTTGGAGATGTTACAAACCAGGTCCATGTATCATAACTTAAACATGCTCAACATGAGTTACCCCAAAGTTTCTTAGCTTGTACCGATGAACTCTTCCAAAATGTTTCCTTGTAACTCAAGTGAAGGTATGTTGTCATGAAGGGTCATCCAAAAAAATGTTATATTCCAAAAATTAAGCCTCGTTGAAAAAAATTGTTCTCGGGGTAAACTCACCGCTCAATAGTTTTAGTTCACTGTATTGAGATATTTTTTGTGATTTGCACTTTAAGAGATTTTTTAACCTCCAACATAATGTCAAAAAAATATACATAATGATACATTGAAATATAAACAATTCGTTTCGAAAGAGCAACAATCTTCCACCACATATTCAACAAGTAACAATTCTATGGAGGAAGAAGTTAATCTTCCAAAAGAGTTAAAATAGGCTCCAAATCAGTAAGCTCAATACCGTTGCTTCCGAATTTTGCATTAAGCTATTAATGTCCTAATGTGTGTACGATTTATCATGCTTTTTGAAGTCATGTTGCCTATTTCTTAGATTCAGGGCAACTTCAGTCATTTGAAACTATACCGTCAAATATATATGTGAATACATAAAAATTTGCACTCAATTATGACAGTGAGATAGTGTAAACTGAAAATAATATTATTACACATGGATTCAATACAATGATTATCAGGGGACAGTAACTAATCATAAGAAAAATATCTCATTTCCAAAAGGACAAACGTATCGATAGCGTACAAAATTTCTCCCTTTAACATTAATGATTCATTATGTCATCATATTTTCGCTTTAAATATATTGTCCTACCTAAATTTTAGAGTTATTATTGTTATTAGAGAAATAAAATACGTAGCTTTCGGTAAGATTCGCCATAAGTACTTGAAAATTGGCCATTATCGTCAAAGAAAAAGGATATGAAAATTAATGAGTAGGAAAAGCGGCGCAGTGATTCATTTGGCCGTTTTCGTCACCTCCATTCACTGATAAAGAGGTCATTCAGGTACGAATGAAAAAAAAATATTTTCGTTAGAACTGTTTTCCCTTATTTCACCGAATGAACCAAAACAAAATTTCCAACGCTTGATATGATGACGCAAAGGCCATGTTTTTAAAGAAAAAGCAAGCCATTCTGTTGGAGACTAAGCTGAAATCAACCCTTTGAAGCGTTTACTGCCTTCCTCGAGCAAATGTTTGTCACCATCAGTTCCCTAAAAGGGGAGGGAAGATAAAACAATTCCATCCGGGAACAAAAAATAAAATTTTGTGGAATACTTCCAAAAAGAACAGACAGCATATCCACTACTAAGGCCATATAATACGGTACATTTTATTGTACAAACGAATGCATGAACTCTTTCATAAGGAAAATTTTACCACGTAAAGCGGAGAATGAAACGATTGTGTGAATGACTGAATGGAAAACAGGACCAGATATAATTCCATTTATATTCTTTTGCATTAATTTCATTATACATTTGTTTAAAGAATGAAATGTACCGCGTAAAGCTAAACTTATGATCATCAATGTCCCATCCTATTTATATCCAATTGATATCAACGGTTGATGTTCATTCAACATTCTTCCGCTTCATCCAATCATTCTTTAATTTTCGGAGCCATACTAATAAAACAACAAAACCTTGGAAACTTAAAAAGAAGACTCCAAAGTGAAAACTTATTCGTATCGCCGGTTTCGATATCAAAAAAGTCATATTTCGGCAAAATTTATCAAGAAGAAACTATCGACCGAAATGACTTTACACCACGTAACTACAAATACAACTAACATTAGCCGAAGACTTCGTGGAAAAAGCTGACCTGTGACTAGATCACGGTTCACTAATACGGGTGCGCTAGCATTGTCGTGATTTATATCTTACGCCTGTAAACATGAGAAGGGATATTTATTCTTCCAATTTTAAAGCACTATTTTAATTAATGGAGTGCGTTCCTAGGTATGTTCCTATTTTTTCATTTGCTCTTTGAGAGATTTTTTAACCTCCAACATAATATCAAAAAATATACATAATGATACATTGAAATACAAACAATTCGTTTCGAAAGAGCAACAATCTTCCACCACATATTCAACAAGTAGGTAATTGAGAAAAATGAATCATCTATGGAGGAAGAAGTTAATCTTCCAAAAGAGTTAAAATAGGCTCCAAATCAGTCAGCTCAATACCGTTGGTTTCGAATTTTGCATTAAGTTATTGGTGTCCTACTATTGAGTTCCTGTGTATTTTGCTCTACTAGGGTCATTTTTGCGATTTATGGCCAGTTGCACGAACGACACATGAGTATGTTATAATGTTATGCGACCCATAAGCCTTGGCAACCATTCAATAAGTGTTGCGGAAATATTAGATACATTTATATGTTTCATAGTTTATGGCATGGAGTTATGAGTTCCATAAGTAACCAAGATGGCGGATGCGCAGTAAACTGCTTGGAGACTAAATTACTTGATAAAAGAGTTGTTTTGAGACAAATGACCATTTTGTTTACTCTTACTGACAAATTATAACGTGCATTAGCAATTATTCACAGGCTAAACGTTCATAAATTTTATCCGGCGGTAGAATATTAAATCTACTATTCGAAGCAATTCACTACTGGTAAATGAGTCATGTAACTAGTAGATGTGTTCCTGTAAACCCGTATATTTTTATGAGATCTATAACTTAATGGATCTCATAACAATCGATTTCATAATAAAATGTTCTTGCATCTGGCCATTAAAAAAAAAACAAAATATGAATATGGTCTCTATTATGAATAGAAAAACATTTTTCTCCAGCAACCTTAACGCTCATGCGCAGTGTGATTCGAAACTGCGTTCGAACGAATCCACTGCCCTCTATCGGACTCGCCTCGCAATCCATTCTTTATTTTCTCCCTTTATTCTTTCACTCCCTCGTGCGAAGGTCTTTTTTTATTCCCTCTCCCCTTCCACTTCCTCCTCCCGACTAATCCAACCATCCCTTCCCCCCCACCTTTTTTTACACCGGTTCTCCCGGCCACACGCGTAAACACGCACCATCCAACCCCCGCGTTTGAGAGCGTTGCGTGGCGTGGACATTCTCGCGTTGTTTTTTTATAAAACCGCCATCAAAATCCCCCACCGCTCGCACAAAAGGAAAAACGAACAATAAAAAAATTGAAAAAAACAACAAAAGAGGAGTCGCATGCGAAAATAAAATGTGAGGGGAGAGGAAAAAAGTGCGCAGCGACGAGCGCACTTCCATTTGCCTGAAAGCCAGGTTAAAAGCATTACGATGCGGGTGCCGGGTGTGTGGGGTTAGGTGTAGAGAGGAAGAGAATGTACGAGGTGGAAAAAAGATAGGTAGACCCGCCAGGGATATAAAAGAATGTGCGAAGCATGGCGATTTTTTTCTGATAACTTAAGTAATAAGATTTGGAAAGGAAGCTAAATAATAATGAATAAACGAACATCATGAAGTAATGAATGATTCTGTTATATCAATAACCAATCGTTTTGATCTTTTCCACTAACTTCCGGGAAATTATCTGTCAGATTAGCTACAGAAAAAAATTCGAACTACAAAATAATTTCCTAAGAATGAGTCAAGTAGTTAGATGAGGGATATGCCTTAAATAACAGAGGATGAGGGAACATGGCGAAGTAAAGATGATTTTTCTCATTTCAATAACCAGATGCTTTGCTGCTTGTTACGAACCAAGGAATCAATGCGTGCCATAAATGTGTATTTAAAATATATAAAGCAGTTTACTAGCAATGAAGTCAATATACGTGTCGGAAATCTCATTTGTAGCAGTGTAGGTAATTTACTGAGATATAAGTTCCTATAAAATGACAACCAAAATTGTCAGCGACAAGTCTATACACATGTTCTCACACCTGATAATTATGTAATTTGTAACTGTGCTTTAAGGTTAAGGAAAAGGTTGTGAGTTTTATTAGCAAATGATACTTATCAGGATTATCAAAAGCTGATCGATTTATGATCCCTCCATTAAAGTAAAACTTATCTATGTGGAAAGTGTACTTCTTAGTTGGTTTTCCAACTATTAAAAAAACTGTGGTTGCGTTTATATTTCCTAATTGGTAAAATAATCTGAAACCATTGAATGATGAAAACTTTTGAGGACGGCGAATGGCATCTTGTTTACAACAAAAATCTACTCCCAAATAAACTATCGACAAGGTAAGTGCAAGCTATCTTTTATGTTTACAAAGCAAGAGAGTTACGTCATTCGGCCTTCAAAACTACGTGGCCGACTATGATTCAAAACCTCATAAAAACTTTGACTTTCATAGCTAAATTGACTTACATAACAGCCTGCTTTTAGGCTAAACGAAATGTACATATATATCCTTTGCTAACCGTATTTCAAAACACAGACAACATAGAACAGTTATGACCTACACACTATGACCTATACACAGAACAGAAGAAAACACAGACAATGTGGCTCTACTCGTTGGTTAGTCGATTAAGTGTAAATATAAACTCAAATAAATACAATGGAAAGTCACACGCTTCGTTGAAAATTGCAACGTGCGAATAGAAAGTGTTCCACAGGTGTTTGAGAACCAGGTTTCGATACGTTAGACACTCGGAGGCTAAATGCTCGGTTTATGGCCAGCTGCAGGAATGACACATGTGTATTGTATAAAGTTATGGGACCCATAAATCATGGCAACCATTCAATACGTGCTGCAGAAACATCAGATAAATTTATGGGTTTCATAACTTATGGCCTGTAGTTATGAGTTCCATAAGTAGCCAAGATGGCGAATGCGCAATGCAATTATTCATACGCTAAGCTTTCGTAAATTTTATCCGGTGGTAGATGATTAGATCGAATATTCGAAGCTATTAACTATTGGCAAAAAAGTTAATCTAGTAGATGAGTTCCTGCAACCCGAATATATAGATAAGATCAATAACTTATGGGTCTCATAACTATTGATAAAATAACTAAATTGTCATGCAACCGGTCATTAGGTATCTTGAGAAACTCCAATCAGGTGAGTTTTGGGCGGACTAACGACATGGATTATTCTATCATGACCAAGTAATATCTCTGGAACTCATATGAAGCGACCAAATGAGAGAGATACATAGCCGAACAAAGAGGGACAGAATTTCCTTCTTCCCGCTCACCATTAGTGACAGTGACGAAAACGGTGCGACAATAACACGTTACACATCGTTAACATTCAAAACAATTGGTTCTCTCTCCGCTACTTTTTCCCACTCTCCCATTTCCATTGTTGGTGTCCGACGCCCTCTGCCGCAAAATTTAATATGAGGAAGCAAAACTGACTCGCGAAACGTAGCGACGCTTCGGTTAGTGGAGAACATAACACCAATTATTATTTTATAAACCAAGAGCTACCATCTCCTGAAAAGATCAATATTCGTATTTTTATCACTCTTATGCACACACAGATAAATAAAAACCTTACGAATACCATCTAATAAGAATTCCTGTGCGCATCTGGATTTTACGCAGCCTGAAACAGATCATGAAAAAACGGTTACTTACATTTTTTTTTAAATAAAGGAATTAGACATCACATTTCTTTATTCAGACCTAAATCTACCTAGTTAGTGACCCATGATATTCTTATGTAACCATTTGTTTGGTCTGACCACAGAACATAATTATTTATTAACACTTAATATGCCCAACTTCGATACTCCACAGAGAGCTCATCAATATTTCGATAAAAATGGGGTACTGTGGTATACCCTTACCATATCTCATTGATTATACTTTAACCATAATTGATCTCATTAATCCAGAATTAATTAATTATATTTATTGACCACATTGCTGGAAATAAGAAGGAACAGTAGTTATATGGTAATCTGGCGGATTAACACAATTTAGCGCGCACAATAAATAATTTTAACCATAGTGAGAGGCTATATAGAGCTGTACCACCGGGCATAGACTTCATGCTAAAAATAAAGTGTTATTTTTGGAAACAATACGTATCGAAAAAATAATTCCGGTAAATTAATATTACAGCTAACAAATCTCATTAAAATCTAGGATGATACTAAATGTAAACGGCCCTTTTCGGGTCAAATTACCAATTATCTGTAGTATATCGTACAAACACCAAATAAAATTTTTGATTGTGTAAATTTGACTATATTACAAGGAAGAAAAAGCCAGAATATAAATTTAAAAATCAATGCTGGATTATTATACATATTTTTTGAGATGATAATACTCGCAATATGTAAACTGTTAAAAAAATTGTTTAAGACTTCCGCGGCGAACAGGTATTCTTTCTATTTTTTTCCGTTTGGGAATCAGCCGCGTCGTTATTTTTCCAACAACGTGTCTCCTCCTATCCTGGAGGCGTCTTCAGTGATCTTCGACCTGAAGACGCCTCCAGGATAGGAGGAGAAATGTTTTCGGAAAAACAACGACGCAGCCGATTCCCGAAAGTAAAAATGGAAAGAATGCTGAAAAAAATTGTTTCAACGCTTATAGAAGCTGAAGCCACCACGTGAATGCTTAGCAGTATACCTTTTTAGAACCGGGACTACATACTGAGTTAATTTTTAAACGATTCAACAACGGCAAATAATAATTTATCGGGATTTTTTTACTAATTACTTACTTAACGGAGGTGTATAAAAATCCATTAGATTCTTATATGAACAAGGCCCCATCTACCATCATAATATCTATCATCATCTCAGCATACATCCTACCCCTCTTCTCTCCGTCCATAAAACCTATTCTCTTCTTCTCCTCCTTGCGAACCCAACAGTCTCCCCTCTAATACATCTATAGGTAACCCTACTCTCCTCATTACTTCCTCTCACCTCCTACCTTGACTCTTCCTGATCTCATCCGGAAGTTTCCATTCCTCCCCCACCATATCAAGAATATATACTCTATACTCGCCTCCATACCCATACATCGCAGACCTCAAGGCTATGCTCCTCTTTCTTCTTAACGCGACACTTCAAGTTAAACTATTCGCCATTAAATCAAATTAAATTAAAAAACTTTACTCAGGGGTCTAACCTAAGTCGTGGTCATCAGGTCTCTCCTATTTCGAACGCCTCTTTCGCCAGCAAAATTCTCCTCCTAACTTAATTACTACTTTAACTATTTTCTTCTGAAGTACCACCCAAATAAATAAAATGCTTTACTTAGTACTAATAAATTACTCTAAACGAGCTAAAGATCATGAACACTAAATACACCTATGAGGAAGCAAGCGAAAAATCACGCATCTACATACATGCATAAATGATAACAGAAGAACCACGCATTTTATCGCCCCCGAGAAATCTAATGAGAGGGGCAAATCTGCACGGCAAAGAGATACCAATCTGGCAAACTAAGCAGAAAGTAGCGTGCAAGTTAGAGTGTAAGAAGGTAATCATTCGACCGAAGACACTTAAATTTTTACCAAATCGTATGGTGACTATAAAATGAAACACTTCGTATTTCTGCACAATTAATTGGGTCGACTGCGCTTCTTGGTGGTGATTAGAATTAAATTCAGCATTTTTCGCTATAAATGTCTTCATTATCTTAAATGAGTTTAATTATAATCAGTAGGCATAATTTACCTAAAATTGGCATGAAGAATTCAAGGTAACTTTCTTCTGAAGCTTCTGTCTTTTGCGCATATAATTTAGATGTGGCCTCTGGAATTAACTGACAGTTTGAACTAAGAGTCAAAATTAAGAACTAAGAGAGTTTTCAAATTGAAAGTGAGACACTGAAACCATCCTACAGGCACTCTTAATACAACTTGAATTTAAATAGATACAAGGTATCAACAAACTTCGTCACATTTACCAATTAAGCTGACTTGAACTAAATATTCCACGAGCCATTATATTACCTGGGATATAACATAGAGAAAAAGGTGTCACTTAATGATAGTAACATTTATTCCACATATTACGAATTTGTTTTCATGTATACGGCAGCAGTAGATAGCTCTTCTAACTTGGGATCATAACATATTTTTGTTTAGTGAGTAGAGAATTGTGGAGTATTTCCTGAAGCATGTTCCATTGTTCACCTGTAGCATTAATTATCCAATTGAAGCTCTTGGGTACGTCCCTCCCACACAAACATCCATCAAGTAGTCACATAGAAGTTCGGTCCGGAAATACTCCGCTAGATTAAGATGGACAGAGGAGGCAAACTGGAGGTGAGATGGAAGTTGGGAATTGTCCGTCCTTCCTTCCTTGTATCATCTCTTTAACTCTCCTCCAGACTACGGATTTCGACTCCTATCTCTAAGAAAAGCTTTAAAAAAACTACGATAACATCAAGTTGGCAACAGACTGTATCTTGCAGAGTGACAAAACGTAATCATGTTAAAATTCGACCGAGACAGTATCGCGGCTGAATAAATGAAGCCATTCCATGAACATATCTTATGCCGTTTGTGAAAAGAAATCACGTGACCGAATAATCCATGATATTGGAAATTATTAATATCTATTGAGGTAGTTTACCCTAACCCTATTTGGTCACACCACACTGGGTTAAATTATCCCCAGCACCGAAAAAGTGATATCCTGCTTCAATAATAAGTTTTAATAATCTAAAAAAATCATTTAGGTATTGTTTAAGGACCGCAGAAAAAGGCGTCACAGTTTTCCGACCAAAATTCAATTGTTTACTCTGCTGAAAAAATTTCTTAGAAGCTCTTCTGTAGAACGTAAGGAATTCCACAGACATTGACTCTTTTTCTTCAGAACTAGTTCCTCTTCTGAGGACCTGTACGGAACACGATAGCTTGTCTCCACAGAACATTTGTTCTGTAGAATTATTTTCTGCAGATCAAAATAACTCCTTACAAGCTGCTCTGTAGAACTTCAGCAACCAATGGAAGTATGTGATGTTTCCGTTGACTAAGTTCCTTTCCTAAGGACCTATATGGAGAGTCGTAGGGAATTCCTCAGAACGTCCTAAGGAATTCTGCAGAACGTTCTAAGGTATTCTGCAGAACATTCTATGGGATTCTGCAGAACCTAGGGCCTAGGAAAGTTTCCTAGTGGAAGCTAGAAATCTCACGGTACTCTTGACGTGATATCACGTCATGAGCACCAGCGTTAAGACAGCGTTAAGATATCACGTCATGCCGGACTCAAAGGGTCATAAACAGAGACAGAACAAGGGCAGAGAAGATCAGCAAGATATGTAAAAGGCCATTATGATGGTCTCGATAGTGTAACTGACCTTAAGAAACAACTGGGATGGGAATTGCCTTCAGACCGTCGATTAAAATATATATTTAATCTTGTATGTAAATTCTAAACCAATATTTTTTCGGACGAAGTTATATATATCTTAGGAACTTCAACATGCATAATCAGATCATCAAATTAAAATTGCGGAAATAGACTGCAGAACGGACAGGTGTAAAATGTCGTTTTAGAGCGATCAATAAGAGACTATAATGGCTGTCAATGAGACTTTGAAGCAGGTCAGTCGACAGGTAAATTAACTGGTTAGTACCTTATAGGTGGTTTCTTAATATGTTAAGTAGTACTAACATCACGTTTCGCATGACCCCTACATGACTCTAGTAACTCGTTTGCGTACTTGTAATATGCATTAATCCAATATTTTATGCTGCATTGGTGGAATACCTATTGAGCAGTGCATGTTAATACAAGTAACTTGTACATCATGATGGTGATAACTCACCCCCTGCCAAAGACTACTGAGGTGGCTTACAGGGTAATATATAAATGTGTGTTTACAATGTATCATGTATATCACGCTGCTTACGTAACAATCACTAGAGGTGCATGGAAAGAATATTTATCTATAAGGTCGGAAGTGTAGCTCTCATATTCTGCCGCTTCCATCAGTTCAAAAGATACAGTCCGGAGTCAAAATAACACCCCCCGTGCAGTCGTGAAACTCCCATGATCTGAATAATCCAAGTTATCAAAGTAGCTTCCGAGTCTCAAACGGCACCCAACCGTCTGTCCGTCGGTCAGCTGTGTGAACGCTTTCAGTTCGCTACTACAAGTTTTAAACAAAGTTTCGGGCTTTCCTATGTATTTTACTTACTTCGTGCATAAAATATTTCTATGCGATGTCCCATGTCCTCGTGGCATATTGGCGATGAGGCCAAAGCAGAACGGAATTGGGCTCTACAGCACTGAGTAACAGTCTGTACTTATAAGTCCCGAAACGCTAAATAACTAACTAAATCTCAAAAGATTATAAAAATATTTGTTAATCTGAGACAACTCCATCGACAGTAAATTTTAAATAAACTCAAAGTGATAATACGTGACATGCAGCAGCGACGAATAAACAGATAGTTGGTACCCAAGTGTTTTAACCTCCATGGCTAAAGGTCTTGGCATATGTAGTCCCTGGGTTGTTAAATGAATTATCTTAGTCAATTTATGATACTACAAGGATATCTGCTCATAGGAAACAAAACAAAGGGTGGCTGCTATATTAAAAAGTCCGAGATCAACACAGTTAAAAAATATTAGGTAAAAGGTATCTGCTGACAAGCTCTTTTGGGCAACCAGGACCTAAATTGTATTATTGATTTTATTTCCTTATCATATCTGGATTTCATTCTTCTTCTTAGTGGCTCTACAGCCCTATGTGGGCCTTGGCCTGCTGCACTATTGACCTCCAGTCATTCCGGTCGGAGGTTCTGTCTCGCTATCCACGAATTCCCATCTTATTGAGGTCGTACTGCATTTGATCCATCCATCAATTTTTAGGACGTCCTTGTCTTCTCCTTTTGTACAGCATTCCTTTTAGCATGCGTTTTGGGATTTACTCCCCTCGCATTCTCCCTATGTGACCCAACCAGCGTATCCTTGGGGACTTAATGAACCTTACTATATTTTTCCCTGCAATCAACTGATATATTTCTTCATTATACCTTATCCTCCATTCTCCTTGGTCGCATACTGGCCCATATATTCTACGGAGGATCTGTCTTTCAAAGGTACTGAGTGTTCTCTCGTCTGCCAAAGTCATTGTCCAGGTTTCTGATCCATATGTCACCACTGGCCGCACTAGTGTCATGTAAAGTTTCATTTTCAGAGTTCTACTTATTAATCTATTCCTGAATAATTTTATATATGCAAAGGAGGCTATGTTTCCGGCCTCAATTCGTCCTGGATGCCTCACGATCTGGATTTCATTATCTACGTTATTTTTTTGGTCTAATTTCGAATTTCATCATCCAGTTGACATACAGCTGCAACCAACTTAAAAGAGATATTGTTTTATACCCTTGTTTTTTTGTACTTCTGCGCCACATTTGTTAACTCTAATAATTTCTAATTAAAACCTCAATTTTGAAAAAAAAAGAGTGAGCCGCCGATACTTTCATTTCCCAATTAACCCACTGGCCAAGTTCGGTCTGGATATCCTCATGAGGATGGAACGGACCAAGAGGGATATATAATGGCATTTCGGAAGCTGTTCGTATTCGCCCCTCCTTCCATCACAGTCAATCCTGCCCTACCTTCCGCACAGACTTTCCGAGCTCGACTTTGCCTCACTTTCCATTACTCTTCGCCCACTCCTTCCCCGTGTGGGTCTCTACGAAGTTCTACTCCCCCCATTCCCCCGATCACCCCTCCTTACAAGCCAAGAACGAACTCTGAACCCACGCCCAAGAGCATGCACCTCGTCTCCGGCGGACTGTGAATGCGGGTACAGAGACGTGGATTCCGGCCGCGAACTTGTGACATGCATTATGCATGGCAGCGATTCGGTTATCCAAAAGGCGAAACTTCGACGTCGGGAGAACCGATGACAGTCGGCGAAACTGCCGTAGGCAGGCGTCTAGCAGGCCCTGGTGTTTCCCAATTCCCGATGTTTTCGGAATCTTCGGGAATCAAGACCAGGATTTCTTACTTCCCGGGAATAGGGATGCGAACCATTCATTCATTTCTCTTCATATTTAGGATCTAAATTTGAAATTCAGCGTCTGATCAAGCGTTATTTCAAAAAGAGCATACCATAAAAATACAAATATTCAAAGTAAAAAAAAGTTTCATTATATAGGCTGCACATTGAGGTTTTCATCGCGTTGCTGTATTTGGTGACTACAGTTTCGCCTGCATTCCAGTAGGTCACTTCAGGTCAAAGAAACTTCCAGCAGGTGAAACTGTTGTCGCCAAAACTATCAACGTGGTGAAAACCCCCAAAATGCAGCCTATATCATCGGGGAAGCCTTCGAACCAACAGATTTTCACGTTTGGTTGGTCAATTGGCAGTATCGAGTCAACATGTTTCTTTAAATATATACGGATTATTACCAACAGCGCTGTTATGGCTTTCGTATATGCTCAAAGGGCATACATATAATCAAGTAATTTGATTAGAGTGGTCTCGAACAAGTCAACTACGAATATAAAAATGCCAGTACTGGTCCTATTCAGGAATTATAGAGCACATGGGGACACACTTCCAAAATTCCCTATTCTACATTTGTATTCATAGTGCATCTCTTAACCAGCACGGCAAACCAGATTACTTAAGCTTCGAGTAACGGCATAATTTTGACTCAATTACTGATACACTTGAGTTTTCCCCAAAATGTAAAAATAACATTGCTTTTGCAATGAAGAACCACCAGCGTCTTCCGGAAATTTTGAAACGGAATAAATGAAAACATTCCCGGAAACGGGCCGAGAGAGATTTAAGATCGGGTGCTTTACCGGCATACTTGAGGTAGGATTTATTTTCGAGTTCTCCTCCGAGTTAGGATTTCTACACTGGCCCACTTTAACTTTAATACCTTTCGGAAACTCGGTTTACGCTTACCTCCGCGTGGGCTTATTCGAGGGGAAACTAACTGCTGGAAAACCGTTTCCAATGGGACACCTTTTTAGATTAAGCAGTGGTATGTAAAAGTCAGAGGTGATCGATCAAACTATTATGTAGTAGGTTTAATACATACATACATACATACCCATCACGCCGTTCCCTTCCGGAGTGGGCACAGTCAAAATGTTTCACTCATTAACACATAATTGTACACCTAACTCTGCTTCAATAATTTCCTCCATACTCTACATATCTCTCTACTATGTACCTATACTCTAATATCTATGGAATTGGGCTCATTACGTCCAAGCCGAATTCTGCTGACAAAAGACTCGTCCACGAATCCGCAAATGTGGGTAAACAATGATATCAAAAATTACCACCAAAGAAATTTATTTTTAAGGGATGGTTTTAGGACAAAAACTTGTATTTAGGTGAAACTTTCACTCAAAATCACGAAAAGCAATGATAATTAAAGAAACAATCTCGGCTCCTCGGTGATTTTGACAGCTACGCCATCTTTTCACATCTGTTGTGCACACTGAGAGCCGCAGGACCACGGGGTGTGAGGACACCAGCCATTAAAGGATAAAGATATTATCACACCAAAATAACATTCCGGCAGTCAAGAATGAATATGAAAAAGGAATCGTGAGGGAAAAAGGACAAACTTGACTACGAAAAAAATTGAAATAATCATAGGAAGCCCAATGTTTGTACCATTCTAGGACGCGACCTTGCTCGTGCCTGTACTTCAGATGTAGCAAAGTCTTGAATTTATATCCCAAGCGAGTGATAAATGCGGCTTATGGAGGATGTCCCAAAACGATAGACAGAGGCAGAAAGGTAGCTGGTTCTTGAGGCCAAATAAAAATCATGATTTAAAATGATATATTGACCGAAAAACATTTCAGCTCCACGTAAAACATAACTATTGAACCATATTTCCCACGCAAAACACACAAAACAATTATTATTTTCGAAGATAAAGCTTGGATGAGTACTTCCTCGGCTACCTTCTACAGGTTTATTTACTCAAACCACGAAATCTTAAGAAAAACGACAGCAACATTGACGAATAAATAACATGGAAGACAAATTAACCATTTATTTTCACCAGAGATATATCATTAATGATTGCGGAGGCATAATATTATTAGATAGAAGTTTGAGAGGAACCGACAAACTCTGTTCAGTATTTATTGGGAAAGAAAGTAGACGAGAATATCAAATAAAGAAAGAGTGAAAAATAGGAATCCATTCCAAAGGCAGAAAAATGAGTCTGGACTGACATTAGAATGAATATTCGAAATAAAAATTGTATAATTAGAAGGAAAAAGGCATTGGTAAGAAAAATCATAAGACAAAAATGCGCTCCATCCCGTACAATTTAAAATGAATATCTCGCTTCCTTTCCCTAGTGTTTCCTACCTTGACTGATCTCTACCTTGACAACGACTTCTTTGACTTGATACCAGTTTCCTTCAGCGGTACCCTCGAGCCATTCCCTCTTTTCCTAGCCGGTCTTCTGCAGGCCTACATCTTTCTCTTTTCTTAAACAAAATATCTCTGGCATCTTTAACCGATGTAGCATCATCCATTTTCGTTTGTTTTGTTTTTCAACGCATTAAACGTTGATGTATCTAAGAAAGTCTTCCATCACATATGTCTCAAGTGTACATACTATTTCCCTTACCACAGAGCAAAAGCTGCTTGTTGCATAAAATGCAGTGTCGATTTTTCTTTTTCAACTAACCCTATAAACTTTGATTAGCAACTTGGAGAGGAACGGAGGAGGTGCGGCAGGTGGACAGAAAGGAAGACAAACTAGAGAATGCTTTGTAAGGTCGGTGAGAAGAGGACAATGCCGAAGACTAGAATAATCTGGAGCAAAGAGAGATGATGAAGGCTGAGAGAAAGAGATGGATGTTAGGTACGCGGGAAAAGGGCAGAAAGAGGCTTTCTGGTCGAAATAAGGAGAGGCAGGCTTAACTGAGGAAATACGTCGTGTAAGAGGCCTACCCCTCTTACTTACTTACTTACAGGTTTCCTACACCTTTCCGTTTAAATATACTCAAAAACTGGTTCCCTAATACTAATACTTAACAACCAAATACAAACAAATAAGTTAGATTGTCCCCCAGCAATGATTTGCGATTCCCTGAATTTTAGAGCAGTTCTTTTGGTAATCACCAACTTTAAGTAATTAATAGTCATTGCAATTACTTCAAAAAATTATTAAAATAAAAGTAAAAATATTTTATTTAACTAGAAGTCTCTGAATTAAATTTAAGATCGACTTAGCCGTTTTACATTGCGTTACATGGCAAACAACGAAATTTAAGAACCAAATATCTTTTAACTAAAGAGTTACATTTACGATGAATAAAAACTACAAAAAAAAGATATTAGACATATTTATAGCGAATCTCGCATTATCGCATCTCGAGCAATCGACCGCATATTTATTAGCAACGAGTGAATATAAAATTAAGCGCTAGCCCTGAAATACCTAGCCAAGTTCAAAATACAGATACTCTACATAAATGAATCGAAATATTCTCTTCAAAGTATAAATAAATCACTTTAATTAATCAATCTCCGTTACGTTTACACTCAAAAAATGAATGACTAAATTTATAGTGAGGTTTCTGATATTAAAAGTTTATCAAGATTTGCGTGGTAAGCTGAGAGTTACCTCAACAAGTTTACTCCACATACTGTTACCAAAACTCGAACAGTGAATATTCAATAGCATGTAATATTATTGGGTAAGTTTCCGAAGTTGAACTCGTTTCATTAGTTTCATGCCTTACGCCACGGAATTGACGAGGGAACGACGAGAGAGATGAAAATCTGAAGAGCAGTTTGGTTCACACGAGAAACTAGTCTCGAGACACATGATTGGGTCGATAAGATCGATTCATTACGGAGGTATGTAAAGGGGACTGGAGTTTAATTGACGTGAGAAAGGGTCCCAAAACCAATACATGCAACCGAGAGGTATAGTAAAAGCAGGAGAAAACACGAAGGATTGTGGCTGGAACTGGGATGACGAGTTGACAAGAATTCAGTTTCGTTGAAATGCATTCGTTCGAAAATCAGTAGGAGACTGCTAGGAGAGGAATTTTTTAGCCAAATTTTACTTTCTTTAGAAAATCAATGGGTTCAAAATAGTTTTTTTTTGCTTTTTTCAATTACTTGCATCCATGATATATTTTTAATAGATTTTGTGTAGGATGATTGAAAGAGTAAGGTTTCTAATTACTGCTTATTCGTGAAAGCTTCGTTTATGCCTAAAATTGGCAACCGCAGCATAGACTTTAAATGGGAATAATGCCTAAAGCACTTTGGAGTTATACAAAATAATCTTTATATAACAGAAATACAGCTAAGTTTAGTATGTAGATATTCTCTCCCGACACTCCACGAATATTTTTTCGACTCATCCATGACAGGGAGGGCATTTTGAGTGGATTCATTTTTTTACGAGGTAACTTATTTTATTTCATCAACCAGTTGAAATTGAACGGGCATCATCTTCTGGTTTATCGATAAAAAGCTACATCTTAACGAACGGTTCGGACGTACGAGAATATGCGAAGTGTAGTCCACCTCCGCTATCCCTGAGTGTATTCATAGAGGGACCGAAGGCGAATGAGATGTAGTACAGACAAATCGATTGAGGATTATTGCAAGCACCAGGTCCGCGATTTTACAGATAATTTTCATACAAGACACTATAAAAATAAGTGGTAGCGGATTCCTTAGACATGGAGAATAAGGCAATAATTTTTTTTTCTGAGGTAAAGTTTATCTTTAGACGGCAAGGTTCCTCCATGATGTTTCCCGTTAAAAATGATAATGCTTAATTGCAAGTGGCATGTTCTCTGACATGAATTCATGTTGATAAGCTATCGCATTAGTTTAACAGTCCAAATTTCCATCAATTATGGCACCAACTGGACTTATTTTAAAAATTAAGAAACTTCTTCTTCATCAAAGTTATTTTAGGAAATATTGGCAGCCTTACCGTACCTTACATCACACGTCCGAGAGTGGCTTTCAAGGCAACCCCCCACCCTCCCAGCCCCAACATTTTTCCCCCTACCGCATCTCTATTGTATTCATGCTCGAAGACCTTAAATGCAGATTAAATGAATTAGACCAGTGAGCAGGTCTTGCCACAACATGGAACCGACAGTTTTGGATATTGGATCGCAGTCAAATGAGTGATACCATGCGGAATATATTGCTCCAATATTAAATTACAGCAATACTTTGCCAGCAGGACGGTATATTTCTCGTTATAACGTATACTCCTGCCAAAATATGAAACAATTAGAAAAAGATCGTAATATAAAAAATTTAACTCGCATAAAGGGTCCGCTATATAGTGTCAGTTAAAAAAATTTCCCGGTCGGAAAAGAACCAAAATTATACAACATATTTTTTCACTTCTATGTTTCAATCGAAAAAATGTCCTCTCTGTTTCGCAGCACTACTGTCTCTGAAAATAGGCTAGTTTAAGGTTTTTTTTATATTTATATATTCACATTATTTTTCTATTCGGTAAGGGAACATATACCAATGAGCGTCAGGACACTGAAGACCTACAGAATTTAGACATGGAATTATTAACTGAAGGCGGTACCAAAAATCCATTGCGTGACATGCCTAATTTACAATATTTTAAATTCATACACGAATGGCCGGGTATTAACCTCGATTTTGACGTGAATCTCAATTTTTAACCAGGATGCTATAGATACGAAAGTTACGTGATACCTTCCTGGAATTTTGTGTACTCGCTTATTGTTTAAATGATAATCCTTTCTCTCCCCACTGTTAGCACAGAGGAGAGTGACCAAAAGAAAAAACCGACTGCATCTTGTAAACAATGCAGGATCTAGGAAGAAATACTACCATGATATAATTAATACAACATTAATTCCTAAACACCAACGGACTACAGATGTTGGATATCAGAAATTATATAAGATAGGATGTGAAATAGTTGGGTCGATGAAATTCTGACGAAGGCCTCCGCCGCTGTTTCGTGATGATAACTGAGAATGCATCCGGTGATATATCACGTCGAGTGCCTATAATTGACAAAAACCTGAAGATGTCCACTGAAACGAGGAAGAAACTGTTGTTAATTGAAGGCACTGAACGCAGAGTATCACAGTATCACCGTATACATTCCTAAATATTATAGTCGGGTTGATATTTCGAACTTCATAGGTGCGGACGGAGACGACTTTAATGCTGCATTCACTAACTGGGAGAAATATGCCGCGACAAAGATCGTTAAATTTTTATGACGCTTCAATTTATTGCTTGAATTCAGTCAAGCACCCACCACAGAAATGTCATCACAAACAAATATCACGGACTTTTCCAAAAGGTGACGGAAAGGTAGTTACGAAGGATACAGAAACAGTAAAAAGAGTAAATGACTAATTTTTAGGACTTCGATAATAACCATGGGTTTGCCTTTCAAAGCGCGAAATTCTACAGAGGAAAACACTTTCGCCTTGACCGTGACTCAAACCCAGATCCTTCAATTTCCGATCGAGCTTTAGCCAGTTAAGCCAAAGTTTCTTTTAACCTCTTTGCCATCAAATGAAGTTGTTACAGTTCAAAAGTCTAAATTCTGAGGCGTAGAAGATATATGGGTAAATGATAATTCACAATTGATACTGCAGTTTTCCTGCAAAATGTTATTAATTTACATTAACTATTAGCAAACCTGAATTTATTTTTACTCGAGTAAATGACACTAATGCTGGAAAACGATCGCTTCGAGTAATACCTACGCCTCATACTCCAAGACTCAATCGGATTTAGCTCTGCGCAGCTCTCGAATCTATTTTTTTAGATATAATTTTTTATACACACACCTTTCTCAAGGAATTAATTTCCGAGATATTTCAAACTTCTACGACCCATTATCCTCAGGAATACTCTAGTAAAAGGGACTTTTATCCTCAATATTCTCTGAGGATATACAAGTCTCCGAGTGAAGAAGAATGCTTTCTTTGTTAAAGAAGTCGTAAAAACTTTTTTCACCTCCGGAAAGTGATAACTCTCGTACAGAATTAGGAAACCCATTAACTAGAAACTTCACCGTTAACCTATATTTCACCCGGTGACTGCGCGCGCTCACCTTCAATCAAATTAGAGCTCACAGTGACGTCTGTAATGCCTCCAGTGAAGCTTCATTTCAGGCGTTGGAGGAAGTAATCGCTTTTCATGAATCTATTTTTTCATTATGTTGCTCAGCAATTTTTAGGCGACAGATTTTAAGGTAGCTGCATTAATTATTGTCTCCGTATAGAATAGCGTGAAACGTTGTACACGTATTCTAATTAGTGACATCTAGAGGTAAAAGGGAAAAACATATACCTTACTGACGTTTTCCATTTTGGCACTTCAATGCTATTTTAACACGTGGATTTTGACATGTATTAAAAAGGGTTCATCAGTCGTAGGAAAACGTCCGCCAAGACATGAATATACTATTCAAATGTTTTTATTCAATTCAACACATAATAATTCTATTTTCATTTATTCTTTTGAGTTTTCTACCAGCTGATATGTAAGTTTTAGGGCAGTATTTATCCTAATGCGTTTTCACCTGTGTTGCACGTCATTAGGTCACTCTTGAATTCTTCATATCGTCTCCCGCCTTTTATTTTGTTCAGAATTCTTATCCTCTTCGATAACATTTGTGAATTCGAGAGCGCACTATACTCTTTAGACCTTACTCTCATAATCTCAACTATAATAATGATAACAAACAAAAATTACACCACCCAACTGAAACTAAACTAAATTCTAAATGATATATAGCCTCTAAATTTATGAATTGAAGGAACTTAAGCTTTCACTATTTGGTATGTACGAATGCCAATTTACCAATGCATCTAATGCTAAACGGAAGATGACTTCTGACTTCCCATTCTTGGAATATGCTATAAATAACAGCACACAAATGAAGACGAGGAGTATCGGGTGGTGTATAAAGAAACAACTCCATTGACAACTTACACCACATCACCGAACTTCTTTAACAGTGGGATGTTATAACGATATCGGGGGGGCCTTAAAACGAAAGACCCAATCCTTTTATGCTATAGCCCCGCATTAGATGCCCAGAATGTCAACGGTAGCTCGTTAAGAGGGATGGAGCCGGGAGTCGAGGAAAAAAGGCACTTTTTTCATTGTTAACGGTCTTTTATGGCGGTGCTCAAGTCACCCAGCCTTTTTCCGCCTTGGGAAAGGGCCCCCGTGAATAAATCTCAGATCCACAACTGAAATAATTGCCTCAACAAGGAAATAGGGCATTGTATGGAATTTGGAAGGTGACAGATTTTTACTGAGCAAAACATAAATTTTTAACGGATTACACTCTAATTAAACTTCCTGTTAAATATATGAACTTTAGTTGGTTAATTTCTAATGAGCTGATACCGATACCGATGATATCAGTTTTTATAAGCATTAAGCGAAAAAATAAATAAAAAATTCAACACAAAAATACCAAAAAAGGATACCTATATCAATAAAAATGGGAAACTAAGTCGGTCACCTTCCCGTGGTGTTTCTCGGGTTACACAAAGAACCGCACAAATCTCATCCTAACCCAACCACGGAAGGGTACCCAGCTATAAATCTGGTTCAAATATTGGCCCGTCTGTTTCGAAACTTCATTCTGTTTTAATATGGCAGAAACTATAATAACGTCACTACATTCATCTTACCTGAAAGAAAAATGGGCTATTCTCCTCAATAAAGGCCATACATGCATGAAAATCGACAATTGCTCGAAGAATCAACATATATTTTTGATTTAAAAAACAATACCAATGATAATGGCTACCCTTACGCCTAAGACGCAGTCCAGGTAACGGAGGATTAATTGGTCAAATAAACATGGCTGCTACTGCAAATGATCCGTTTGATATTTTCAACCGCTGGATTGTACCCCTACTCTCCAATCCTGTTTGAAGATACTCAACGCCTATATCAAAAATAAATATCGCAACTGAAATAAGTCATTGAATGCAAATATATTTATGTACACAAGGGAAGCGATTAAGTTCATTAACTCAGAAGATGACCCAAAGAAGACCGCTCAGTACTCTTCAGGTTTTGTGGATTTCGTATCTAATAAATTCAGCGTTCTTCACACCCGCTGAGTTACAACGGGTACCTATCGCTAGTATTAAATAAACATGAAGTTTTTTTCCTACTATAGAAGTTTTCACCAGGGAACGAAACTATGAAAACCCCACACCTTTATCGTAGGAACAGGGCAGTAAGAATTTTTTCTTTTCATACTTATTAGTAATTTTGGCAAAATTCTCAGAGAATGGATGTTATTTTATGGGAAAAACTTGGAATACACCTATCAAAACACAAATATTCTCCTCAGTCACAGAACAATAAAGGTTCCGCCCTAGTAATCACGAAAAAATAGGAGAGTAACAACAACAGCATAGAGCGGAATAACACATTCAAGAGGCACCAGACAAGTATAACAGAAAAACTTTTATTGCAGAAAACCTAAAGGAAGGGGAGTAATTTAATTATCGCATTATTATCTTAAATAATCTACTTCTTGATAAAGACTATAATTTAAGTGATAATGATATTTGCCAAAAATATAATTCACAACAGTGTGATGCGATCTATAAGGATATTTTTTTTCAATATAGATATCTCCACACTGTGAAACTTCGTAAATCCAAACGTTTTAACGCGAAAGTAATGGCGACAATTTCAGGAAATTCCGGTGCTGCAACCCTAAAGGCTCTTAAGAGACTCATAAAATGAAAATTCAAGTTCGACTCGATAATTGATTTAAATAATCAAAGCAATTACCCATCGGTGACGTGTGAATTTGAATTAGCTGGGAATTACAAATAATTATAAATACTTAAGTTAATCGATGCCTATTTTATGGTCTCTAATAAAACGCTATTCACACATTAGTCAGCGTTACGGTTCCGGGGTTTCGCTGACATATTTACACTGCACAAAGGATGGAGAACAACGGTAGGCCGAAATTTAGTCTTTTAAGAAATGGTGTGAATTGTTATGAAAAATATAAACTTTATATATATATATATATATATACTATATATATATAAAACGACATCTAAAATTCTGTCTATGATATCCAGATATGATAGCTCTCAAAGACAACTAAATGTTTTGATTAAACATCATCTCAAAAAAACCAAAGGTTCATTTTCGCTAATATTCATTCGCTTACTTAGTAAATAATAGCATTAAGGGGGTATAAATATCTTGAGAAAAAATCTTAATGATTGCAGTTGGAAGTCTCATGATCTCACGACCAAAGATAATGTCGATGGGCTCACGTAATGCGTTGGTTTAAAATTATTATATCAAAAATAGGGTTAAAGGAACACTTACAGAAAATAGCTTTGAAGTAGAAGACCACAAAAAGCCGGTTTCAATACATACCTGAAAAAAAATGTCAAATTAGAATATTCAATATCAGAGGCAGTATAGTTCAGAGAAGCTGAGCTGATTTCAGCAAAAATTAGACAAAAAGTTAGTTCGTCTCATATTAATTATGATAATTTCACAAATTTTCCATATTTTACACATAATGTTGCCCCTCTAAAAATAGATAAATATATAGTCCGTCAGCGAGGAGTTGCTATTTAAGTGTCAATGGTCTGACGACACTTACTATCATCATTCGCCTTCCACAGAATATCTTTACCAAAAACCTCACAGCCAAATCGAAGTATTGCAAATTAGTACCAGATCACATTATGTTACGTTGTATCAACATACATGGTAAAATTCAATCAAAATGTCAAATATAATACATTTGGAGGACAATACCACGGCTATAAATGAGAGAGGGTAGAAAACTGTATAGTCATTGGTCACTTAAGGAAATATCGTGTTTGAAGGGCAATAAAAATCACAAAAATAATTGAAATCAAACTACATAAAATTATTTGAAAATTTCCGTTATTTCCTTTATGACTATCACCACAATATATAGAAATAACTTCATATAAAGCATATATCGGAATCAAACATAGCACACTGGCATAGTTATTGGCCACCTCGGATGGTTAAAAAAGGGCGAGAAAATGGGCAAGCTTCAGAAGAAGCTACAGCAAAGTTCTATCGGGTGGTAAGAGAGGAGACATTATACCAAAAGTTAAGAACAAAATATGGAAGATATAAATCCAACAGGACGAAATACAGAGATATACAGGTTAAGTGAAGAGAAAATGATGAGGAGCTATATTATAGTGTTAATTGACCCGTTTCACTAGCTATACACAATGAGGGAATAATAGATAAGGATAACCTCAAACTAGGGATACTGTACTGCGTAATAGAGAGGGAACTACAAGAGAAAAAGGCAAAAAAAAGCGCTGGAAATGGATAACATAACTACGGAGTTCCAAAGTAATTCAGATTATAAGAGTAGACAACTTAATTCCGAACTTATTCGTAGAATCTACGAGGAAGGAGTATGACCAGATGCCTCGTGAAAAGTCCTAATTCCTAGACTGAAAAAGAAGAAAACTTTAGAATGCAAGAAATATAGAACAAGTAGCTCGAAATCACACGGAATTACATTTTTTCTTGGAATAATTAATAAAAGGTAGAAGAGTAGGCCAAGATACTACTTAGGCGATGGATGACTAGTTTGCATTCCCGGTGGGGAGGGTAACTTGCGATACAATTGTGGTGATGAGAAAACCTTTCGAAAGAAACAAGGACGACTATCTAAAATGTTTTAGCTTGCTTTGTGTAATTTGAAAAGACGTTTTACAAAGTAAATGGGGAAAAATTAATGCACATACTGGGGACAATGGGAAATCTTTGAAAAGATAGGAGACTCATCCCAAATTTACACATAGTCCTGAAGGCACAGGGCACAGTAGCTGACCGTGAATTGGAGTGCATTGCGGATAACTCAAGGGAGTATGTTGTCGCCTTTCCATTTATTAACATTGAGGCTGAGAAAACGGTAAGAGGGCATGGGAGGTTCTAGATGTGGTAGCCATAGAAGGAGCCCAGCTGATAAAGTCTGTTAGATTCGCGACGACCAGGTGTCGGTTATTCTACCTCCGGAGAGATGAAGATAATCACAACAAACAAAAGCAACGAAAGGAGGGACAAAGTAGGCGAGGCTGGTTATAAAAGTAGGGGGGGGGGCAAATACCGGAGCGGGTAGAGCATTTTAACTATCTGTGCTGTGCGCCAGAAGAAAATGGACATAGTAGCAAAGACAAAGAGGAGAGTGGCGTTAGAAAATGAAAGAATTATCTACAGATGGCATGCACCTTGGGTAAGGATATTGAGAAGTAGACGAAGAACTTGATATGAAGTATGTTGTATCTGGCATTAACATGGACTCTGAGAAAGGAGGACGACGATTGATGGCAGGCATTTGAGATGTGGGTGAGGAAAAGGTTGGAGATGGTGCCGTGGATGGGAAGGAAGACAAACGAGGAAGCGCTTCGTTTGGTGGGCGAGGAAAGGAAACATCTGAACATCATAAGATCAGGGGGAGGCAGATTAGACGGCTGGAGGAAGTTGCTCAAGACTTAAAAAGCGGGAACGATGTTGGATAAGCAGGGAAGGGAATAGCTTTAATGGCTGGTATGAAGAAGTGTAGATCACGTCTGATGAAGAAGGGAATACTATGGGTAGATATAGGGCTTGAAGGGTAGAGAAGTTGGAGAATTTTTTTTTTTTACTTTCAATAAAACCTTCCTTTAACCGGTAAGATACCTACTTCGATGAATGACATTAATTAACATTAATCTCCATCAATAATTTTGTAATATGCAATTTGCACAAGTATGCAGGGTTCCACGTAAAAAATCCTTAGTATTTCATTTCCGGCCATAAATTTCAAGTTTTGTCTGTTACATAACATTTCTGTGACTCCAGAAGGACTTACTATTCAGTGATTCTTGCAAGATGCTTTCCCAATTTAAACGAAGATATTACACATTTCTCTTCGTTTTTACAGCTAGATTTTATAACCCCACTTTTACACCAAGCTAAAATGTTTTGGATGAATGTGTCCTAACGCAAAAATTGGCAGAGTTGCTACCATTCTCCAACATTAGGACACCAGCCAGACGTGAAATATTCATACAAAAACACCTCGAGTCTTGCTCGTTCAGGACTACAAATACATCTCCAAAAGCAAAGCTTTAGTAGCTTTAAGTCACGAAACGCTAAAATAGATTCGATATCTCTTGCATATACTCGCATTATCGCTAGGTTTCAAATGAAATGCACACATTAAACAACACGCGAAAGAACCTTGAACGTGCCCGCAGTCACACATGTCGTGAGGTCAGAGCCAACAGAGCTTAGGTGATTTATATTCTAGCGTGATTAAATCAGAATAGCTCTTGAAAATGCCACGATAATATCTATAGCAAAGTCACGCACTGAAGAGTTCAACCATTCACAAAATAACCATTTGACTCGACAAACACCAGTTTTTCGGGCAAGGGCTTTGACCAGCTAATCCACCAGGCACATTTCTCTGTCAGGTGTAAACTTCCCCCTTCGGTTTAAAAATAAGCTCCGGACTACGCTAACTATCCGCTTCAAAAAGCTTGCAGTCTCTTTGAATCCATATGTAATTTAATAGTATCACGGCATCGCCAAAGTTATCAAAAAATAGTGAATTTATATTTTTTGACTCACCAAAGTCCAACTCTTGATTGGATGCATGAAATATTTTGATAAAATAGGAGAAAAACGTTGATACCTTTGATTTTTTCAACAATGCAGGTGACATATTTGCTGTTATCGAAAAGCGTAAAGTCGGCAGGACTGCCATGTGAATGCGGACGAGGAAACAAAACTTTTAGCGCAACTGGTTTCGTTTCCGACAGTAAAAAATAAAAGTAGCATAAAACAATGAGTATTCGTGTGAGGAAATCATTGCAAAAAAATTAAGGCTATACCTCAATTTCTCCTCAAGTTACGGAAACAGTCGTAAAATCACATTTAAACCCTTACGACTGGATCACTTTGAAAAAGAATTTCACGAAACCCTGTTTTTTCTGCCTTTTATATCATTAAAGATAAATAAACATTAACAAACTTTTACTCAAGCAACTTACAACTTACAACAACAACAACAAGCTTAGGCTTACCGCGTATGAAAGAGAGAGAGCCAGCCAGTTCGAAAGAGCAGTGTCTTATATTGGTGGAAATAATTACTCGAAAAGAAAGTTATAGTACCAGAAAGACCGAAGAAATCGCAATCGACGGTACTATGCCCTACGATTATCTATAGCCGTCTACAGGACGAAGTCGAAAGTGAAACATGATGCGAATTAAGGTAGCTACAGGATTAATTATGGGTGATTAGCGGTAAAGTTTAATAATTAATGATAAAAGTCAGAAAAAATACTTAGGCCGCAGTTCACTAAAATACAGCCTTATAGGTTGTAACCATTGAGGTATATGGAGAGGGTATTACGTCATCAGACTGTAGCCTTACAACCGAAATAACAACTACGTTAGTTATCCCTGCTCTTTCCTTACTTTCCTTTGATAACACGACAAAATGGACGAATGAGCAGGTGTAAAGCAAGAATATCCACCATATGTTTGAAAATCACGGCAAGTAACTCTTAAAACATTTATTGGCTACTTACGGCCGGTTGCAAGAACATTTAGTTATGGAATCGATAGTAATGAGATCCATGAGATCTCATAACTATCGATTCCATTGAGAGATAGATCTCATAAAACTATTCGGGTTGCAGGAATACATCTACTAGCTACATAATGGTTAATATCTTCGAATATTTGATCTAATATTCTACCACCCGTAAAATTTATGAAATTTCAGCCAGTGGTTAATTGCTAATGCACATAAGAATTAGTCAGCAACAGTAAACATACTGGTTATTTGTTTCAAAACAACTCTTTTATCGAGTAATTAAGTCTCCAAGTGGTCCATTGCGCATCCGCCATCTTGGCTACTTTTGGAACTCATAACTCCATGAAAGTTATGAAAGTAAGTAGAAAGTAGAAAAGTAAGTTATGAAACCAATAAATATTTTATGTTTCTGCAACACTTATTGGATGGTTGCCATGGCTTATGGATTCCACTACTTTATAGAAAACGTATGTGTCGTCCCTGCAAATGGCCATTAGTGACATAGATTCCGGTTGATTTTACCATAGTTTTCAACGGTCATGCATATTAATATTGATTTAAATAAAAGCATAATATTTGTAAGAAGAATGCACATTTAAGAAGTAAATGCATGCTGTTTTCTAGTAAGAAATCGATGGAAAATAAAGTAAATGTGCAAAGTTAGTGCGTCAGCCCGAGAGCGCTGAAGGGAAATCGGGGTTGACAAAAATGGCGGACAGGCCACGCCCACGTTACAGCTTGGAGTATTGACCACCGTAGCAAGCGCCCTTCTACCTCAATGCATGTAACTATGGTTGAAACCTATCAAGCATTCAGTAGAGGCATTTTTGGCGCAGCATTCGAATTTTAGACGAATTTACAGTGAAATGTGTTTTATTCGAATATTTCGAATATCATGTTGAGCATGGCAACCTGATATTTGTTATAGACATTCACATTGATTCTAAATGTGTTATTTCGCGTTTAGGAGAAAATCTGATAACATTCAGTCGAATCTCTACATTTTCCCTCTAGGCTATGATATAAATAGCATTCACTTGCCAACAAACCAAATAGGTATGATACAATTATTTTTATTTCGATCAACAGATTCCACAAATGATAACTTGTATTCATAGGCTCACTTCAATCTATGCATAAAGATAATCGCTCTGACCAACTTAAAAAAACTTAGCAATTACATTCTTGCTGCGCATTATTGTTCTTCTATCAGCAACATCGGAATTACAACATTTTGTGCAAAATCATACGAATCATACGAACGAATCAAATTAGGAAATCTGGCATCTCAAACATGACACCACCAACATCACCTATTTAATTGGAATTCCATCAGCCAAATACAACGCTACGATTTAACAATCGCCATCAAAGATATTTTCAGCGATTGTTTGATCGGATTTCATTTGTCAAAACTCACCAGTTAGCGCGTCAAATTGTATCCCCACACATCATGTAATTGTAACTCCCTTTTTTTTAGAAAAATACCATTTTTCCTTCCTCCAACTCAAAAACACCCTTTCACAACACACTTAGACACCCAATAATCGCATGTTACTAACACCAATCAATCACTCAGCCCTCTCTAAGGTAGTTTGAGCGAAATATCATTTCACCTATAAATCAATGAATTTGGTCTCATTTTAAATAAAACTATCTCACACTTCCAAAGATACCAATATATCAGCCCCTAATCGCACGACTTTCCGAAATTTTTCGTCATAAATTTCGGAAAGTCCCTCTACAAGGGAAATGGTACGTGTATACATTCCAGAGAGACTTAATTTAAAAAATTAGGGATTTCTAACACCTTGATCTCGTCAAAAAAATTAACGGTGTAGGGTTCGTATATTTTTTTCTGATATTTTTAAGATAAATTACATGGTTGCTGCAATAATTTTTTTTCAGAATCGCAAAAATCCTCCAGTTTTGAATGACTTATAAACGTTTCGTGTGAAAATATTAGTCAACTTAAAGACTTATATTAATATTTTTATTTAATATCTTAGAATTTCAGTCAAACAAAAGTATATTATTGACCCTTTAATAATACAATATTAAATTCTTGCTTTATAGCCTCCATGGTCTCCATTATGACTAGGAATTATCTCGCTCAAACTATCTCAACTGTTGAAAACATTTAAATGAAAATAAAAAAAATATAATAACACTCGAATAATCTTTAGTGCAATGAGCATTCTGTTCCAATCCATAACAGGGTATGTGAACTCCATATAAATCAGCATTAAGCAACGTCCATCTCTAGTAATAATTCTACGAAGAACGCATGGCATAAAATGCTTCAATCGGAAGTAATCTCATTTCCCACTTGCCGCTACTTTAGCTCTTTAGACTTAACAACGCATCAAAAGATTTTTTTTTCATTTACTGATTTCAGTGAACGATTTATGCTAACTCTACCACGAAAATCGACAATTAAGCCAATAGCGGCGTGCTATGTACGCTTGAACTCCATACGGTCAGCACTGATTAAACTTTGCTGGAACTAGAGTCACAAGCAGATGATTTTATGGAGTATAAGCCTATGAGGGGAGCCTATTACCAGAACTGATGGGACACGCGCGCTATAAATTTACGGGCGTAGCGATGTGTTTGCCATTAAAATTTGTATCGCACAATCACTTATTCGATGAATGATTTTACGTATGTCGCCATTAATTCTCCGGTCATGAATATGGATTACGATAACGTCCGTTGTCTCAGGCGTGACTAGGTGGAATATACTTAACAATGTAAATGAAAACATTAACTTAGTTATTAGACGTGGCACATGATAATGACGTGCCACTTCGAAGCCTAGGTCGTCTTTTAATGAATTTGTGAGGAATAACTAAGTAAATCTTTTCATTAAAAATTACGATAACATTCTCTGAACCAACGAGACTAGAAGAATGAAATTCTCCAAAATTCCTAGTCTCATACAGCCGTATTCAAAAATTACTTAGTAGGCCACTATCTAGTGGCTAACTACTTCGTAGGCTACTAACTAGTTGCCTACGAACAAAATGGTATTCATAGACTTCTACTAAGTTTTTTAGCGACAAGTGTGCTATTATTTTAGTAACTAGAGCTTAAATACTCTCCCGCCTGGTTTAAAGACGCTACTAAATATGGCGGATATTAAAGCGATCCACATCGAGTGATAAACAGAAGCCATAGCGTAGCAAAACTTAAGGCTAAAATATCCAAGATACTGGTAGAATAATAGTACTTTATTTAGGAGTCGATGCAAAATTCTTCTTATTTTCTCACATTTTTCAACAAAAACATTAATTATCTTAAAAACTGGTTATCAACAACCCTAAACCGTTGAAAAAAGAAAGTAAAATGTTCCTTTTTCCTCAGATTCACATTCACGGCTTTGGGCTCACGTAATTTTAAGTTGAAGTAGCGAAAAATATAATTAGAGACGGCAGAACTTTATTAGTTAAGTCATATAGAGAGAATGCGCTCTAGTAGAAAGCAAGAATATGATGCCAATGACGTCTAGTTCAGTTTACTGTGCAACTTTTTCAATCGAAGGGAAACTGCAGAACGTTCCACGTTTAGTTGACAATATGGGCTCTGATAATGATTCGTCTTCCTCAATAAGTCTCCGTAGGCCGGAGGAACGATGCTGCCAGCAACAGCACTAAAGTTAACTAATTGCCATTGCCATTCCGTCTGCATATTTATGAATACTTTTAAATATGTGTTTAATTCTCTTAAGTGTCTCTTATTCATATATAGATAGGAGTCAGAAATAATATTGCGGTAGCAAAACATGACGGCCGTAGCGAAGAGGACGCTATTCAGTGTTTGAGTCCATTCCATACGAACAAGCTGTCTCAGCGGGGAAGAACAGTAGCCTTCGCGTTTGACTACCAGGGTTTCCGGGGTCGCAAACCTTCTTTGTCAAAGGAATGACAATAACTTTACTACTTCCACAATTTATTACACAATGTACTGCCGGCTTCGGCTGTTATGCCATCATTAGGCACAGTGAACACTGTAATAAATTATGGAAGTGACGAAGTTTGAGCCATAACAATAAAGACCTTCCACTATGTGAGACCTTCAACATTTAAATTTACTTTTATGACAACATTAATATGCTGTATCTTCAATTCAATTGTGTATTCCACAACTATTTGAGGATGTGGGCTCTTGAGGAGCATTTCTACATTTTCTACGTAAATCTTCATGAGGCCGAAGGTGCGACGTTGCCATTACCAGACCAACATAATAATGATGAGATACTTAATGCGCATCTAGAACTATTCCGAGATGCAAATATCATTCCCAAAGTAACTCAGCTAATAATAATAAACAGCTGCTCCGCAACCCCATTGTCTCAGGCGTAACTTGGTGGAATTTACATTGTACGCGATAAAAAAGAAAGACTATCCGGGTTTTGACGTGGCACGTCATCACGAGGTGGAAAAAAGTAGTTCGCACTTTTTTCGGATTTTATTATTAGAGAGTTTGTTCGTTTGTTTATTATTTGTATAGAGTTTGTCCACTAAGTCAACCGATTTTTTGACACTGTCCTCCGCGAAAAATTGGGAAAGCTCGCTAAAAACACACCATTGAGCCTCTTTACAATTGACTGGTGGATAAGGTAGACACTTGAAATAACAGGTCTAATCGGAATATCTTTTTGGTGCAACTTGGGTGAACCAAAGAATCGTGGGGCCGAAGGATTCACCTGACGATAATATGCCACGTCTATTCTCGGGTCGTCTTGGAATATATTTAAGTAAAAAAAATTTGAAATTTTCAACAAAAACATTGTTTATCTTAAAAACAGGTTACCAACAACCCATAACAGTCTCTTTTTCCGAGCAAAGATTTAGATTAAATTTAAGTGAAAAAAATTGGACAATATAATCATTTACAATACTTCGCAGCCTTCAGAAATGTCGGTAAAAAAAAGGTGGCGCTGATACCCCGTCCATTCGTTCATTCTTGACGGAAAGATGGCGGAAAAAAATGAATTCCACCCTACGTTTACGTCACTTCAGAAAACACCGACCGCGTTCCCTTCCTAGGTGAACGCTCTTTACCCATTTTCGCTTGATTCAGCATTTTCCTAGAGAAGGAAGGCATGAACCAGGACCTAAATTCTCAGCGCAAAACACGTCTCCACTTCCTACAAGAGCGAGTGGCCGTAGGGCGTGCTGACGCAGTCTCTCTCGGAGGACCTTCCCACGTTTGCATAGCCGCCGGCGATAAATTTGTCCCCGACCGAATAAGCTCCGGAGGAGAGCAAAAAGAAGCAGAGGTCGATGGATTGATGGTCCATGGATGCATGCGCCTTGCCATGCGAAGATAAGAAAACCCTTAGAATCGGATTCATGCTAGATTTTTAAGGCTCTCGAACATCGTCAATATTTAGAGATTTTTAAGCAATCACTGTATAAAGTCATTCCTAATAATACATGACGTCGATGAAAAGTACATCGAGAACCAAAATATAAAACTATAGGCTCCCATTTGGAAAAACAGCTTTGTTTTGGGTTGCAGACTATTTAAAATTTAGTAAATGCAATTTAAAGAGGTCAAGAATAATGTTCATTTTGCATGTATCATTCCAACGCTAAACCAAAAAATAAATTCCAATTCATATATCAGTTGGCAATTTGGCTTACGCATAGCTTCATGATATTTTATAAAAACAATTGCACCTTGATTCTAGTACAAAATTTTGTATTGTATGTGATAAGAGAATCAATCATTCCATGGAGATTTTATTTCACTATCAACTCATCCCGTCGCATATTGTACAAGTTGAGGGATTCTTTGTTCATCTCCCAGAAATTTCAGTTGAGATGATTATGGGCATATAAGAAAAGCTTAAGAGAGATAAGAAGAACCAATTCTTTGGTATTGTTTACATTTAAAAATAATTAGAGCTCTTGATGAGGACAAATAATGCAGAAAGTTAGCGATGGGTTGATTGATGTTGGATACATGCACCTTGACACGCAATGATAAGGAACGAGAGGGTATATTTTATTATTTTTGCCATAACCAAATGAGATTGGGTGAAATAGGAGCTTCAATTTATCTATCGCGTAATCGAAACGAAGTATGAGTTATTTCCAGATAAATTCAAGAGAATTTAAGTTCGTGATTAAAATGATAAAACTACGCCACTGTTACATCTCCAGTTATGCAAAAGAACTCAACATAAGAAAATAAGATAAAATAGCCCCGAATCTCAATATATTTCTAATAAATGCTGAAGGGGACGAGAAAATGAGATTTTTATAAACATATGCATGAAAAATCACACAAGCAAGTTAAAGCAATAGGTACCTAAAACTCATAAATAACTTCTGCATAGAATTTGATTAGTTCATACCTATTATTCGTGAAACAAAAAGCTACGAAATTTCACTTTTCTCAATAAAATACAAAATTGCCTTCACATTGATAGGTTTTATACAATTTTTAGAAGCAATTAAGGGGCATAAGAGGAAATAAGAAAATACACGATATTGATATACGATCTGGAAACTATTTTAAAAACTGGCTTCCAAACTTCGCCTCCAACATGAACCCGCGTTAATTAATTAAGCTCCCATCAGTGCCATTTTTATATTTAGAAAAGCCATGCCAAGTTTACAATCAATGACATATTTTTTGAGCTTGAATAGCTTTTGAGTAAGATACAGGAAATCAGTTTTTCCGCGCATAAAATCTCAATATTACACACGATGATGCGTCATGTCAAAAATGAATAAATAAGCTTTTTGAAAAGTCTCATATTTACCACACATGTCTGCTAACCCGGCACGTGCCCACAAACTTGAAGGTCACTTGATTGAAAAGTGCGTCAGGCATAAATTTCGCTCGCTTAAAGACTCCACCGGGCCTTAATATGAGAGAGCAGCAAATACAGAGATTATTAAGTGGCACAATTTGTGCATTTGATTGATACAGCCACATATTGGCCTATAAATAAATATAGAAGCAGCTCTGTTGAGATAAAGTTACATTTTAAAATTATATTTTGAGCCATTGAATTAGGCAATGCGTTGGCATTCAAATACTGTCAGAGAGGGCTCCTTGTCAGGCTGAATTCCAATATACCAGTCACGTAATGTCTTGCAGTGCTATCGAGGTAATAATTTCGGAGCAGCTAAATAATACCGTAAAATAGAGGCCAGGTAGACCGAGAACAAAGAGTTACGATACATAAAACATTCGCCAAACCTACATCTATGCGACGCGATACCCATGGACCGTTTCGGTATTGTTATTTGATTGACAAGTGAAAATATTATTCCTTAGGACTATGAGGCATCTAAGGATAGCATTAAACAAGGCACGTATAAAAATAAGGTAATTGTGGGTTGGGTAATTTAGACATTTTATAATATAACGTGTTTCTCCTTCTTCTATATGATGAGTTACCTGAGTACCACTCTACGAAGTTAATTATCTGTCATAATTTTAGAATTAGCCAGCTCTTACATTTCACCATACTTCAGAACCCTTTAACAATTAAAACTGAGATAGAAAATGAAAAAATATCTATCCTGCGGTTGATATAAATTATTGTTGATTTTTCATGTAAATGAGGCGTTTAGTATTATTATATGGGATATGTAATGGAATAAATACGTTCATTAATATAATCTGCACTATTTTACGCGTAAAATAATAAAAATTACACCTGAGGTATTGCAAAGAAGAAGGATTTGAAGACATTCTAGCCATAGGCTTAAGGGCTAAACGTCTACTGTTTGAACTAACTTTTTTAAGATAGATTTCACTGTTTCCATTCATTAGTATGATGTCTTAATACCAAAATACTTACGCTCCAGAAGAGGATTATGTATTATTAAAAACATTGTGCTCAATACTTATTAAGGATAAAAACTTATTCTGACTTGGACTTAAGGCATCAGATTCATTCACATTGGTGAGTTACATTTCCAAAGATTGTCCTCTAACCTTTAATAAGCTTCTGGGACAAATGGTAATCATCTGGAATATCCAGTTATTGATTAATTTAAAGAATTTCTTAATTATTCAAAATAAAATTTAAAATGGATTTATTGAAATAACTTTTACAAAGCACAGCTCCTGAAGATGACGCAAACGCGTCGAAACCCGGGTCATGAGTTGTATTTTTGTGCTTTGTAAAATAAATTTCAATAAATCTATTTTAGAAAAGAATCACCACAAAGTTACCAGAGAGTTTTTTTCAAAATAAAATTTAATTTTGAATTTATTATTAAATATAACGTCAGCTACACAGACGTCCAACTACTATCCTACTTTATTTACTCCAACATGGATGTCGCGATAACACTAATGAATTATTCACGACTTCTAATTATCAACAGAGTGAATGTGTAAAAAAGGTGAATATTGGGTTAGAAAGCACGGGAACTGATGAGCTCCCAGAATTCAAGACCGATTTTTCGACTGGGCCCGGAATCACTTCATTTGCTAAGCCATATTAAGCTACCTTAGGAAAGGAATTTACGAGAACACACTATATATGAAATGGCAAATTTATTATTCATTTCAGTGAAAATATAAGATCCAATACATCCATTTATTCTAGAGGGATATTTAATTCAGAACGCAGATTCGAAATTTGTTACCGTCAATGCGCTAAACTCTTTAGTTAGCCTCAACCGACTCGTGAAAAGAGTATTTGTTAACGAAATAACTGATGATACAATAATGGATAGCTATGATCTTTCGTTGACGAAAAATATTTTGTACAAAATTTACCATAAAATTTTATGCAGCCTATGTTTTAAAATATGATTTATCTAGAATCACGTCGCTTAAAATATCTAAAAGAAGATTCTATACCTGGAACACCAGATAAACTAAGTGAAAGATAACGCTACGTGGACGATTCTTGACCCAACCGTTCCCTCTCAGTATCTACGCAGGAAAAGTCTTGTTTGCATTTTCAGCGGGAAAACGATAAAATCGAAATAGTTTGGAGCAAACTTCTCCTGAAAGACCAGGATACACGGTTGCATGAGTCCCTGAGTGGAATCCAACGCAAATAAAAAGAGTGGCCGCGGAAGACATCCCCTAAGGACATGGGTTTATTTGACTTCACTTACTTACATACGGGATCCGGGGGACTACTGGATCCCATGCGAATGCACGAAGTTCTCTCCAAGTGTCCCACAGACTTCCGGACGCCTTCAGGGGACGTTATTTTTTTGCCATTCGACTGAAAAAATAGCGCACGCAAACAAAGGATGGCTGTTTTCTCGTGGTGTTCGATGGTTAAAAAAACAAGAACGATCCGCAAATCTAGTCAGGAACGGAAAAACACAGAAGTAAATGCCTTTTGCATGATAAGGATTAGGTTATTTCCTTATCTTATGCATGTTCTTAGGGAGGTTAAATCACAGCTGTGGTTAAGTCTTGATTCGCCTTGAGGCCTGTAACAAAAACATTTAGTTACAGATTCAATAGTTACGAGATCCATAAAGTTATAGATCTCTTAAAAATATTCGGGTTGCAGGATCACATCTACTAGTTACATAACTTATCATTTGATATTTTATTGCCTTTGATGGTTGATCTTATCTTTTACCGGTGAATCAAATTTATTCTAAATCATCCTATGTTTAATTGGTAATGCATATAATTTTTTGTCCGTAAGAGAACATAAACTGGTCATTCGTCTCAAAACAACTCTATTATCAAGTAATTAAATCACAAAACGGTCCATAGCGCTTCCGCCATAATGGTTACCAATGGAGCTCATTATTCCATTCCATAAGTTAAGAGGCCATTGATGAAAACAATAAATTCTTCAAATGTTTGTGCAACACTTACTGAAT
This sequence comes from Ceriagrion tenellum, assembly GCA_963169105.1. Classification (NCBI taxonomy): domain Eukaryota; kingdom Metazoa; phylum Arthropoda; class Insecta; order Odonata; family Coenagrionidae; genus Ceriagrion; species Ceriagrion tenellum. Next base: position 54,360,035 of record OY720644.1, read on the forward strand.
GATTGCCATGGCTTTTGGGTCACAAAACTCTATGGAATACCTAAGTGTCGTTCCTGCAACTGGCTATTAGACGTTGCTATGAATGTGCAACACAATCATGTATAACGTTGCATCGTAGGAAAAATCGGTAATCTTCAAGCAAGGAAGAGAAAAAACGTCATAAATAAAGGTTTCATATCAATATTCAAATGCCTCATTTTAGTCAGTCGTTTAGAATGTTCTATCATAACTAAGAAGTTTATATATTGATGTGCTTGAACGGAGTATGGATTATTGAGGCATGTAAAGGTGCTGGAAGAGACATCATTAAAGGCAAAGGAAAATCACACACAGAAAAAATAACTCTATGCTTATTAGAAAAACAGGTTCAAAAACTACATAATAGCCGCTAAATATGGCGATTAAATATTACACTAAGTTGCACTGAAAGTATTTAAAGTTTTCAACGGTGTAATAAATTCATAAATAGCGGCAACGAGTAAGTAAATTAGCTCTTGATTGATAGCCGGTGAACTCAATTCCGGAAGGGATTGATGTAATATAAATTTAGTCAGCATGTCAAGAACTTGGTCAGCCTATTTATCTAGTATGTGGTGCGGTAGATTTCATCGTAAATAAATTAAACAAAATTTCAGCGCTGCAGAGAATAACTCTAAACGCCTGCATACAGCGTTGTACGGACTCATATCATTTACGGTAAGGGTCAATCGCCTTCAGAAAAAAAATATCCCTATGCTCACGGAGGAAATACCACGATTCATCGGCTAAAGACGATTATCATAATGCAGATAGAAGCAAATGGTTAATATTAAGTTTAGTAAATTTTCATCTCCATGATGAAAGGATGTTATGGAGAAATTAGCTCAGTCCTAATAATGGACCGTCCTGAGAACGTCATTTTCAGTCACTTATCTGTGTATATTTTGCTGGTTGGGTATTTCGGGAGGCGACAGACAGCTGAGTTCATGTACGCCATTGAGGTCTGGTTGGTAGGCAGGTAGGTGAAGGAAGAATCTCTGGAGAATAGAGGAATGGTGGAGAGAAACTCGGCGTCGGAATTAGCCTGTTCTTAATGAAAGGCGCGAAGGGGATCACACTTCAATATCTCATCCGACAGACGGACGGACGGATGAAAGTGCCTTCCACAAGATACCCAAGAGGGGATCGGGTTCCCTCTCACAAATGTCCATCTCCACCGGGATTTGAACCCTTGCCATCCGTATGGTAGAGGGTACTCCAGCTACCACACAAAACCGACCCCCCCCCCCACCCCAACAAATGTTCCCATTCATTAACAGTCACCAAATTGCTATGATAATTTCCCTTATGGGGGAAATGCATTTTCATGGGTATGACGGGAAAAAATATCTATCTGGACTCAAAATTACTCGCTACGAATTACGAAAGTGGTATGGAAACAAGGAGGCAGAGGCGCGCAAGGCCCAATTCATTGGAAGAATCCATTCCCGAACTGGCTCCGCATAGAAGAATAAGGATGACTCCCAGTTTGAGTATTAGGGCTCTCGAGGCTAGATTTCACTGCCATCTTCAATATGCTCAACTAATTATTCGAAATAACTTTCTAACTCTCAAAGGCATTTAATCTAACAAGCTTCACCAATTGATGGCGAAAGAAATTAGTGCATTGACCCATATTTCTTAGGATCGGTAACCTAGTCGTAAAACGCGCAGCTGATACTTTCCTGCTATTCATGTTGAATTCAGTGCAGATGGAAGGATCTTGATTGAGTAGCCAGTCGAAAGCAGTCCACACCCCTCCACTCTATATCCGCTACCCCTTCCAAACGAGTCTTCCTCTCCGTAGCATTACGCTTCGCTCATGAGGCTGTCACCATGTTTCACAACCACTAAAAACCATGCCATGATCTCACAATAAAAGATGCTGTTCACTTTCCATAGAGCTATATTCGCACCGACCAAGGTTTAGACATTAGCTATCTCATTTTCATGTTGAAACCTTGGTCGAACCGGTCAATGCGAGCAAAACTGTGGAAAGTGAGCAACGTCTTTGATTGCGAGATCATGGCATCTGTACTACATTTCCACAAAAATCGCCTGATACGCTAAACTTAATACTTAAAATCATACCTACCCTTCAATTCATGATCAAAATTCTACTTTTAGCCTATCAAAGGCTCAGACAGCACATGGAAGGACCTCGCACGGAAACGGTCTTCATGCGATAAACACGTCCTCGGAAATTCTAATGCATTCACGAACTATGAGAGAGCGGAACAATGCGATTTCGTTTCGAGCACAATGGGGGCGGAAAACGGCGCTCTCCGATAGAACTCTTTCGCACCTCGCCAAAGCGGCTTTTCCGCTCCGTATCTTATCTCCTTTGCCCACCTCGCGGCAATACAAACGCCGTCCACCAATACTTAGCACCGCCACCACCTCCCCCCTCCCCTATCTAACCCACTTTACCCTCTATCACGCATAAAGCTCAACAGGCCTCTCCAACCTCGCACAAACAAAAGCTCTCTGGAAACAGTATTTCGGAAGCGCTACTCCATCTGCCCTTTGGGGTCGGGCAATATTCCACTTCCACATATCGTACCCTGGGGGCTTCCGGCACGGGCTTGCGGCAGAGTGCAAGGACAAGAGCCACGCACGAAGGAGACGGAATAGGCATTAGAAATGGGAAGTGGGAGAAGACAAAAAGTAAAATGAGTTTTAACGGATGAGAGCTTCGCTTTGCTTTAAGCCGGTTTTACAAGGGGCACGAAATTGCACAATATGAGATAAGTACGACCGTGCATTTCAAATTGCGTCGTGTAAAGCGGTATATTGCAAGAACGCATGCAAGAATGCATAAACATGGCAGGGCAAAACAGCCTCTGGTCAAATTCAATAACTCAGGCTTGCAAATTTCAGGGTCTCGAATTCTTTTCTGTTGCGAAGGGCCATTTCTGACGTAATGTTGTGCGCTGAATCTGAATCTGCTCACGATAATTGCCTATCACGTCAGGATTGTAAGATATTCTCACTTTAAAGGGTGAAAATGACAATGTTTAGGTCATTTGAAGCATGAACATATCTGAAACCAAAGGCGATAGAGTAATCCTTCAAACGGATTCAAAGTATGCGTTTAAAAGTGTATAGAATACAACTATAAAACCTATTGTTTCCATCACCAGTACCTTAATTTTAAAATTTGTGCACTCACTATTTTTGCGGGCATATTCGGATTCAGCGTACAAAACTACGTCGGTGATCGCCCTTGCCATCAAAAAAGCATACCCTTGTTGGTCAGTGTAATTGTTGTACGCCAGATTGGAAAAACATCCTATATTAAATTGTAAAATAGCGTGTCTCGGGAAAAACGGAATAAGTTGCAGTCGAAAATACGAAAAAATACGAAAATAACTTTACACCTTTAATTTACAAATTAATTAAATGCCGCCCGGGGTGGACAAACCCCTCCGCCCGCTCCTAGTTGCGCCACTGTATACCTCTGATTGACAATGTTTCTGATTTTGCTATCTTATGACTGATCCTCTGATGTGGAGCCCGATTCAAACAATCTCCTCGACCAAAGCCATAAAACTCGAGTGACCTTAATTTTTCAGATAATCATAACCTTTCGTGCAATTGCCGAATCTTAACAGGCCCTCAACAAAGTCCTGCTTATACCTGTGTTTTACTGGCTGCAAGCTCGAATTGCGCTAAGTATCCACGACTTTGACAAAAACAATACATCTAACACTGTTTGAGTAATTATTATTGAATCAAATAATTATCATGCAAAAATCTACAGATCTCAGCAACTCTTCGATAACACCATATCGACATCATATCTGGATGTGTAACATGATATGCGATTAACTGTGTCTTCTCTGATTAAAATTTACGTGGGACATAGATATGTAGCTGGGGCTTAGCTATGCCTGAAATAATGCCGGGAAGGCTTCAATAACTTCATTGCTATTAACTATGATTGCTTAAAATCGCTATTGAGAATTCAAGGGATTTGGTGAGGAATGAATAATAGAGGAAGACCCAGAGGAAGACCCAGGAATAAGTTCATGGACCAAATAAAGAGGGAAGTGCAAAGGAAGAGATACCAGGAGGTAAGGGAACTAGCATTTGATAGGAAAGGGTAGAGGGCTGCAGTCAACCAATCTTAGGACTGAACGACCAATAAATGATGAGGCTCTCCTTCTGAACACGACATTAGGAATACGGTGAAAGAGATAAGCAATATCTGTCTACGGAGATAGGAGAGCAAGTGATTGAAATCATGGTATTGGGTTTCTACGTTTTTATAAATATTGATGGAATATTGATAATTCTACTATATATACAGGCAGTACATTAATCAACAGTGCAGCTCTCGTGAAAATAGGCTGCAGAGTAATGAGGAAAACCATGTGTTACGCACACATTGAGTCCAGTGGAAGAGGTAAAGAGAAGGGTCAGAAGGGTGAGATATGGAAGTGGACAAATTAATAGACCGTGATCGCAATTCGATTGACTCATGCGAAATGCCGAGATGATTGCCACATGCGAAAATGACTAACTGTTGCGTGATTTCGCAAAATTATCGCATGATAATTAACCATTCCACACTTTCCAATCAGAAATTATCACATACGGACAAGACTGGAGATTTCCATATCGAGAAACCATGAGATAAATTAAGAGTATTTGCATGCCATATATTTATACATTGAATCGCTCAGCTAATTAATCATCCACTAATGATATCAACATTTTTCGGGTTGTTTCCGCGTATGTTGATATCTTCTGATTAACGCCGCGAAAACCTGTGAACGAATATCATCACCTAAGTCTAATTTTTCCCGGATTGCAGGGCAAGAATTTTTTATGTCATTGATTCGCTATATGCTCATACTAGTTGCCACTAAAAAAGCACCTATATTTCTTTTTGTGCTGCTTTTTCTTGCTGTGATAGGGGCCTGTGTAAACGACATCCAATCTTTCTTTACACTAACTTGTGAAAAATATATCACATTATTTAACTCTCCCGCAAGCTCTATTAATAATAACTTGCGATAGTAATTTTCCAGTGTAAACCTACCTATTATAAAGTACCAATTCATAAAAAATTACAAGTTTAACGTACGTCTCCCTCCTGCCACACCTTTGAGTTAGAATCAGGGGCGCTCTGCACGTCTAGCTCAATACCGCACGTTATCAAATAGCTCACCTTATTCCTTTTGTCTCCAGCCACTACATCAAAGACAGCTAAGCCCACTAATAGAGAACTAGTCGATAAAAAAACTACCAACATCAAGGGTGACATGTTGCATCGTAGTTTTACGACCCGCTTCACTTCATACCAATCACTCATAGTCCTACTCCTTTCGACGTTTACCTTACCTTCATCTTACATCGCCGACATCGTAATCATCAGCTGTTTATTCTCATTATTTACAATGACTGCCTAAAACTATTCCCTGTTTACCCTGTCATAAACCTTCCCCGAATCGATACGCTTTCTCGAGCACTGATTAAAGGGGAAATAGCTGTATCATATCATCCACTAACCGAGCAAACATCGGTGTAGAACATCCGAGATCCTGTAATGGATCTCCTATTTTTATGTATAGGATAAATATTTCACCTAACATTTCTTCTGTTGTAAGTTTACTGACTTATCGTTCCTAAGGTGGTTTAAGTGCTACTCGTGAGTCATTGAGTGCACATTCAAGTAAGTTTTCAAGTAAGTACAAAAATAAATAAGGCTACGTGTTAACGTTGTATCGCTAATAAACTAAACCGGTAACATGCTATTTAATTTGTTTTCGTTTATGCATATTTATCATAAGCATACGTACTCAAAGTTTCACGCAAATCTGTACACAAATGACTGTCGCTCCAATCACCTCAATGTCGTTCATCCGTTCCATTGCCTTGTTCAGAGGTAAAGTTAACTCATTTTTCCCTAAATTTGGGGCAAAATTATTGAATCATTTACAATGCACGATTCACAGCCACTCGGGTTATAAATATTTACGTCCACTCTTCTGGGATACACCGAAAATAACACCTATTGCTGCAGGTTCCCCGTAAATAAAAAGTCTTCATTCTACCGTGCCATTATGATAACATATATTTTATATCTCTATGGAGATTATGGAAGCAGTGTGAACATAAACGTATTTTCTCCAGCGATTGTGTACGGCGTTTGCTTGCTATTGTATTATTGAAAATTCTATTTACAAATACTAGCACTGCGATATTTAGGTTACGGTAATGAAATCAAGAGAGGGTAAAGGTTTACTGCCACCTCAAACTAAACTGTTGGCTTACATATGTAATGAATTGCAACGATAGACATAGCACGAAAGATATGTACCAACCAATACCTTTCAAGTCAGTGAGAACGATTAAGTAGGGGAAGGGTTCAAAAAAGCTACATATGACTCTTGGACCAATCGGTCATTTACAAAACTTTCAATCTCGAACATGTATTCAATGTACTTAAATTTTCAGAGTGCACAACAAATATTCAGAAATTTTATTGTTCGTAACATTCACGCTACTTAACACATACTTTCAGATTTTCTTCGTATATGAGAGAGAAATCTTGACAACTTGGAAGTTATTTAAGTACAAGTTCGCAAAGTGTAGGGTTGATTTCATAATTAGCTATACCAAGTTATTAATAGGTCTGAAACGGTTATCCGGAATTTTTCATTTTGATTTAAATAGGTAATGATACATCTCCTTCCCAAGATAAGGGGTTTCCAAATAATTTTCTTCCCCATCATCTTTGCCACGTTTTAACAAGTCAATCACGATATAAGAGGCAAACATATTTTACGCTCTTCAACGGCTTATTCTTGGAATTTGAAGGCCAATTTTTTTTCTCGCAAACGTCAGAATGAAGTAATGTACGAGGGAAATGAAAAAGAGGAGGAAATGTGTAGTATTCCATTTCATAATCACCCAAATCAAGTTTAAAGTCACTCATAGGCCTGAATATGTCTGCCGCAGATTTATTTTGACTTAAACGGGCAATAATGCATTTCTCTCAGAAGTATGAGGAGTTTCCAAATCATCTCCACCACATTTTAATCTAGTCGATCACGAAATAAGTGGCAATAAATTTTAACGCTCGTCATGGGCTTATTCTTGGAATTCGACGGAAAAATTTCCTTTACTTTCACCCGTATTAATGATTTCCATGGTTAAACTTCAAATTTTCATAATGGCCAAATGCAATCAGGGAAGGGGAAATGTGAGAGGAGGGGGGCACCATATGGTCCAATTTAGGCAAAGGATGAAGCCCCTTTGTCTCATCCTTCCCGCAGCATAATCCCATTAATGCGTCGATAAAGCCCCTTCCCTAATGGCTATCTTCCCTTCCACTTCTCTCATCCCTAGCGCTTATACACCAACCATCCTTCCTCCAACACCCTCCCTTAACTCCTCTAAACCCTTCTCCCACAACTCTCTCTCCCGTTCTTCTTCAAAACCCTACTCTCCAAACCTCCTCTCCTCTGCACTTCGTCTCACCATTAATACAGTTATCGATTCTTCCATCACGCCCCATCCTAAAGGTTCCTTTGCCCAAAGAAGTTACTTCTACGACAGTAGCCTTACGGTAGTATTAGTGCTATTGCGGCGATAAAGGCTCACACGTTTGAAAGGTTCAAAACAGTCTAAGTTTGAAAAAATCAAGTACAGTAACCCGGGGAGAAGACGGTTAGCGGAATGAATATGGTACAAAAGCACGAAAATTTCGAATCTGGAAGGAATTGTCAGAGTAACGGAAGAGGAACGGTAGACGTTGGTGGTTGGTTTACGTACCAGACACTACTTGGCAAAAACAGAGTGCTTAAACCACGATTCTAAGTTTCACCTCCAGTTGGTTACATTATCTTTGTCTTCAGCGTTATCACTATAAAATCGAACCCATCAAAATGCTCCAAGTACGCCCATTACAGGAGGATGTGGGATTATCATCTAGAAAACCCTGAGGGGGCAATCAAGGCGATCGCCACCAAAAGATTCAATCAAGATTGCAATGACTGAGATAAATGGCTGACACTTTTCTATGGAAAATTAATAAGCACAGTAGCCTTACGGTAGTATTAGGGCTATTAAGGTGATAAAGGCTCACATATTTGAAAGGTTTAAAACATTCTAAGTTACTTGAAAACATCTAATACCGTGGCCCGGGGTGAAGACGGTTAGCAAGATGAAGATGGTAAAAAAACACGAAAATTTAGAATCTGGAAGGAATTTTCGGACTAACGGAAGAGAAACGGTAGACAACGGTGGTTAGATCATGTACTAGACACTAGATGGAAAAACCAGACAGTACTTTAACTACGATTCCGAGTTTCACCTCCAGTTGGTTACATTATCTTTGCCTTCAGTGTTATCACAATATCACCATAAAATCGACCCCACCAAAATGCTAAAAGTACGGCCAAGACCGGAGGTTAAGGAAATATCCTCTAGGAAACCCTGAGGAGGCAATCAAGGTAATCACCAGCAAAAGGTTCAATGAAGATTGCAATGGTTGGGAGAAATAGCTATCGCTTTGCTTTGGAAGATTTAATGAGCATAGGAGGTTGGTCAGGTGTTTCCCAAGTTATCAGAATTAGTAGGTGGTATCCGATCATGAAACTAATGGGGTGAAGTTGAAATAGAAGCTAATGCCTACGAGTTTCCAACGAAAAACGTTGGTGCACTATTTTCATGTTGGAGTCCTATGTACTCACTTCGCAAGATTTAATTGGTACAAATTTAATTATTTTTTTCTGAGTTTATAGCGGCTGGATTTCTGATATTCAAACGTGAAACGATTGGTTGATAGATTAAGTATACTCGGTCAAAGTTTCATTAGAAAAAAGAAAGGTTAGTAAAGAAGACCTAAAAAACCTCTAAAATATGACTGGCTACACCCTGGTTTATGGTAACAATACATTTACACTCATATAACCTCTTAGATAGCCAAGTGGCATTGAAAGATATATATTAAAGCGTATTGATTGATAATTGATGCATTAGGATTTAGAAAATTCCTTTCAAAACGACACTATATTGTGAAAACATGGTCAGAGTGCATAAGAGAAGTGTGAAAATCCACTACAGTTTCTTCTCTTACCATTACGGAGATTGAACGAACGTATGGAATCGAACTAACATAAGTCTGAAATACTTTCGCTGGGTCGAGAATTCGAATTTGAGTTTTTAAACCGGTTCCGGCCTTATGACGCTGAATTCAGGACTGATTTCAGTGCTGACCCAAGTATCGTGTTGAACAATCTTCAGAAGTCTCCTGCACGTGGCACTTCGTTATACAAGCACGTACTTCTACTTCAATAGGGGTCGATAGCGGTAGTTACATGCAACAGATATGACAATTTTCCTCATTTACCTGAGGAGAACGTTTTCACTTCTCCTTCACGACATGAAACATTTCGATATGCACGATTGGCAAATAAAGATACACGGATACGGAAAGGGTAGATCTAGCGTAACTCACTTAGGACTCTTCATTCACGTCATCCTAAAATCAGGTGAATGGAAAAAAAAACAAGTTGACGCGATATTCCTGGGTTTCAAAAAATCATTCGAAAAGGTTCCTCACAAATAACTCATATAAAAATAGCAATCATGCAGAGTAAGTGAAAAATAGTGAATTGGATGCGGGACTTCCTCAGTGATCGCAAACAAAGAGTAGTTATTGATTGTATTAGGTCCGATATGTTACAGTGACACAGCCGGTGTTCCACAGGGAAGTGTGAACAGTCCTCATTTATTCCTTATTTATATAAATGAGTTCTCGTGTTAGCAGTAAACTAAGATTATTTGCAGATGATATGGTTATCTAACGAGAACTTGGCGAAGACGCAGACTAAGAAGTTCCATCATCGGACCTAAACAACGTTCATTTGTAGTGCCAGGAGTGGGGGCTAGAGCTAACTTAGTAAATGCAGTACAGTACACTTCTTGCGAAACTCATCACACCGACGCCATATATACACAGTGGGTGGAGTAAGCATGAAATCCTCATCAAATGTCAAATACCTTGGAATTACAATAATTCGGATATATCGTGGAGAACACACAAAACATATGCGGCACAGCATAAAAGAAACTAGGATATATCAAGCATAGTAAGGCCATCGGATGAGAAAGTAAAAGGTGCTACTTCGCTTTGGTTAGGCCACACCTCGAATACGTCGCGAGTATTTGGGACCCAGGAAAAAAAAGATTTAACGAAAAAATTTAATTGAATACAAAGGAAACTACGCGCTTCGTTAAAAATTGCTACGAACGAACATATAGTGCATCTCAGCTCTTAGAGGGATTAGTTTGAGACCTCTGGAGCCTCTGGAGACTCGGAGGCTGCGCATTAGACTTAGTTTATTTGTGAAATTTAGAACAGATCGATCGTTTCAGATTGACAAAGAGTATACCATTTTGACGCCACACTACATTTCTAGGTCCGACAGGAGCGATAAATATAAGAGAGATGATTTGCCGAAGAGATAGGTACAAAAATTCATTCTTTAGACGCACAATAAACGATCATACGTAATAACATCGGAGCTCCACTTTAAAAACACCCCTAAAACACCTCACCATTTCACCTCCCAAAACATCATCCTTTATACCTTTACACGACTGGTGTCCAAACACCCCCTGCCACACGCCCATGCGGCGGCTAGCAGGGTAGCATGAAGGAGAAGATGTAGAATATGAGTTCGTACGAAGGTCATCCTCCGAGAGAATCAATGGAAAATTTGTGAAACACTTTATGAATACGTGGCGAGGCAACATTGATTTAGAAAAGGCAGAAAAACTTAAACTCTGCGAAGAACAATGAATACAAAGAGTTGCAAAAGTCACATCAGAATTAACCCCTCTGATATCTGCTATATATACCGTGGATGACAATAATTGGAGAAGGAGTCATTGAATGCAATGGGCGGAGACCTGGATGAGTCTACCCGCTAAAACGACAATAATGGCCATCCAAAGCCATTAAGGTCGTCCACCAACTGATACCTGTAGCATGAGTAGCACTTAAGTCTCCCGTACTTTTCTGTAGAGACCGTCGTAAAAAGTCGTAAGCCATCAAGCTACTGAGACATCAGCCATTCACACTCAGCACCTAGATGGCTCACGACCCTAAACGACTGTGCTCTCAGAGAGGCTTACAATGTGGCTCTGACAGTTTCCAACCACACTTCCGACCTCGTGTTTTCTTAAATATAAATACACAGACATCATTTAGAAGAACTGTTGGACTAGGAGCTGCTAAATGGCATTGCTTATGACTAGTATTGTGAGCTCATCCAGTAACACAAATGATGATCATGAAAAGAAGACATTGCAAGGACACTTGGTCTCGCGCTAACTTAGTGACGCGATCAGGGTCTTCTCTTTATCTTCTAGCTCTTCTCTTCTCAGGGTCAGAGCTATTCAAGTATTACGTAACACGTTTATTGGGGTTGGGGGGGGATTGGGATCATCTTACTTTGTCTCATGAAGAGGGGGTCAGGGGGTCTGGAACCAATTTACGTAAGATTTTTCTCCGTCTTGAAACATGCATCGTTTCCAAATATCCTGTTTATTTTTCAAATATCCTGTGGCTGTTCACAACTTTGTGGTACTGTTTAACTCTTAATGCTAATGAATGTGGTACTCCAACACGGCGTAATAATACGATATCCAGTGCTCAAAGCTGTACGATGGCTTCTGCGGAAAGATGAAACTGCAGAATGCGAGAATTTAACGAAGAGTAAATACAAATATCTAACGTCTTATTTAAGACCGAGAGGGAGAGGGATTGGAAAAATCTTACATTGTCTTACATAGGGTGATGGGGGAGGTCAAAAAAGGCACAAATCGTCTAACGTAATACTTGAACTTGAATACTTGGTAAGTCATAAGCTCGCTTCATCATTATTTTTCAATTGCGCTCATGAGAGCGACAATGTGATAATTGTTCACTTATTATCAGATACCTTAAATGTCTAGCTTTAAGGTAGCTAAAGCGTATGGTAGACACCATATTCAAATTTTTCGTCATCATTTCAGCTGCGATAGGATGCATGACGCAAATATTGTATTATGCATACTTATTTAATTATAAATTAGTGCAGAAGACACGACATTCGTCCATAATGTAAGCCAGAAGTGGTATTCAGCCGGTTCGTACCATTTTTGGCAGTGCATATATCTTATCTCCTACAGAATTTAACCAACCGGTGGTTAAAATGACCCAATTAATACAGGTTCTCTCAAAGGTGAGTGCTTGAAAAATGGATATAAATTACAAATTTACATTTCTGACTCCATATTAACACTCATTTGCTTAACATCTAATTTGCAGTGCCCACAGTAATGTTTGTACGTGAAAATTATGACGGAACAACACTTGCAATATTTAATATTTAAAAAATCTTTCACAAAAAAATCTAGTTTTGTGTGCGACTTTTATTGATCCTATTTAAGTATTAGCTGCCTGAAATAATACTCTGCCTTTAGGTTTTTCGTTTTCTATAGCTAAGACGGTAATCAGGGTAGGGAAACGTTTGTTAAATTATTTTAATTACAACAATGATGTGTACCCTACAGGGAGAGCGCGAATACCATGCGTTGCTTGTGTGACCTGAGAAAACTGATTTAATATGATATCGGAAACATAAGTGCATAATGATAAGGATTGCCTGAAAATACTGAATTGATTCCACCGGACTTTTTTTTACCTATTCACGTAAAATTCCAGGGGATGTAAATCATATGACCAAAATAGAAAATTTACACGTAGGCTTTCCTGGCTATTAAGGGCCTAGTTTCGTAGAACTATGAGTTATGGTTAAGTCAACTTTCTCCCCTGAAGGTGCCCCTAGCGTTACATGCTCGAAGAGCACCGAGAAGGAGAAAATTAAATCAAGACGTTTTGGCGTCCGAACGCGGCCTTCTCGGAAAACAAATAGCAACAGATCTCAAGAAATATCGTCGATTTCGTGATAACCATTCTTTACCAGGTATACTTATATTGTGACCAATAATACTAACTGGGCGTAGCTAATTTTCCGGGATGTCCTCCGCGTCGATTATTACTTTATCGGCGGAGGATATGCCGGAACACTAGCTCCGCCAACTTCACTACTCCGCAGAAGACTTCATCAATAATAATAATAAATGTGCTAAATCTTAAATAGTAAAAATGAATCAAGCAAATCAGAAGAATTAGGACATAAGCCTCCAGTCAACGCATATCCTCATCCCGTAGGGACCAAGTCTCCAAGCCATAAAACCCCACATTCCTCGTCGATGATTCAAAAAGCCTTAGATTAACATTTTTCTCTAGAATAAATTACATCAATTCCCTTCTTGTCATTACTGCGTCCTTAGCCAGTGCAATTCTATGCCCAATGTTCTTACCACAAAACCCACACACCTCCTTACTACTCCCGGAATAAGTCAACTGTTCAAATTACTTTATCCTCCGCTGCAACCTTAACATTCAGTACTATCTTCCTATTTCTCTAGAAAGTCTTTATAATAAACGAGGTAGTTCACCCGCTAAATGTATGTTATTTAATTTATACGCGGGTTTCATGTGAAACATGTCCTTCTTCTGGTATGAAAAATGAAATTTTACCTTTCCACACGGAACTGAACTTGAAATCACAAGAATGCATGATATATGGGTAACTTGGCAATGGGTAATTTCTCTATTAAGTACAAATGTGGGTATTAACAGATACTAGTTATAAGAAGCGAATTTACCAGGATAATATATTGATAATGAAATTAAGGCACCAACACATTTTTAGTTTTTTAGTTCATGGCAAATAACTACAAAATTAAGTCAACATACGATAAAGCAACAGCATTGGCGCTGAAGTCGGTTCCTATGCTTGGAATGAATGGCCATTAGAATATATATTCGTCGATTTATCTGCATACTTTTCCTATTAATTTTGTTTTTAATTACTTATTATTGCTGGTGACAGTAGTTTTCGAGCAGTAAGAAAGCAGTATTCAGCCGATGAACTTCGAAACTTCGGCAACTACGGATTTTTCAAACCCGTGGAGATAGATCTCGAATAGAACTTAATTACAGCAATCGCCGGAAAACCTCAGGTCTTATATAAGTATTTTATAAACATTACATGATAATAAAAACGTGGAATTCAATATTTCTTAAGACGCAGTCGCGTTGGATGCCTTCTTAAGGGGGTTGTACACCTTGGCCGAAAACTCCCTTTGAGTTCTGGTTTCTGCCGCAGTCTCGGATTGACCTTCGCCTTACCCTCCATCACCCGCCACGGACAACAGCGCCACACAGTGGCATTGTGGAATATTCATTTCATGTACACGAGTACACGAGAATGTTCGGTGTGACGTTATAACACACAATTTACCACATTATCATGATATTCCAAACATAGGAAGGGTTCTCATTAACAGTAAGTGCAAAGACAGTAAGAAATATACGCCGCGTCCTGGTGATCAACTTATTTTCGACAAATTCACGTTTTTCCCGTGGTCGAAATAGTTATGTAGAAAACAAGAAGCGTAAAGTTACGACTCTCATTCAAAATTATGATCCTTATTCCAGAGGCCTGCAAAAACAGATATACTTTAATTAGCAAAGCAGAGTCGAACAATAAAAGTGCGTAGACGTCTGCGGAAGCGTTTTCGGCCGTGGTACACAACCCCCTTAATGCATAAATCTCTGAAATGAAGAGAGAAACTGTGTTAACTACCAACTAACTAATAGATGTAACTGAAACCGAGCGTTCGCTGAGCTGCTCCTCTCACGCAGGTTTTCGCGTAAATGGATTCTCACATTACTGTTCGTAAAACACACAGCAGCCTCGGTCCTATCCCCCTGTTACCCTTCCCCTTCTTCCCGTGAGCCAATTCACTGCCATTGGCCGCCATGATAACGCCGTGCTTCAAAAGGATGAGGCACGGGATGGGATGAGGCATTCCACAAGGGGGCAACCTGTTGAGAGAGGCCGCTGTGATAGGCGCGCGCACATGCATATGAGCGAGCGGCGGCAGTGCCTCACGGAGAAACGGAATTTAATCGACACATGGAAAGCGCGTGAATTGAAAGTTTAAGGGGGGAGGAGGTTTTAGGAGAAGTTGGAGAGATAAAAGAGAGAAGTCATCATGTAGAACACATCTACAAAACATATGCGGCACAACCGAAAGGAAACCAGGATTTATCAAGCGTGCAGTAGGAAGTGAGGCTGGGCGGTTTTCCAATGTATTGGTTACAACATCAATATTTTTAAATATTGAATTACCAAAATCACAATTTTGGAACGACCAATACCAATATCCTGCATTGGATATTGGTACTCTGAAAAACCAATATTTGTAACTTGAATATTGTATATTGAAGAACCCATATTTGCAATTGGAATATTGAATATTGGATTTCAATATTAAAAAGTCAAGTACTAAGTATTGGAACCCGGCGAGGAGGGTGGTCGGAGATCACCCTCATCATTCAAAATAGACGGCGCGTGTGGCACTCAGTACAGCACTTTCTTTTCCACCATTATTCATTGCAATAGCTGGGGAAAAGAAGCTTACATTGATATTATTGTTTTATTAACAGACTGATACATAGTTAATAAAGTCCCTTTTTTCATGTAACCCCATTCGGTTCTAATATACCTCTGCCACCGTTTTTTATTTTTTACCTATAAATATCGCTAAATTTAATATTTTCCAATTTACCAATATTTCATTTTGTCATTATTTCCCATATTACAATATTTCCAATATTCAAATATTCCAATATTCAATAGTCCAATAAATGTTATTGATATTGGTCCATTTTCAATATTTTAAGATATTGGATATTGATATGGGGACTCAAATACCGCCCAGCCCAAGTAGAAAGACCTCAAAAGAAAAAGTTGAATTGAGGTGCCACTTCAATCTGGTTAGGCCGCACCTAGAACACACCGCGACCATTTGGGACCCTGGACACAATGATTTAATCCTAAAAAGAAATAGAAAACATAAGAAAGCTGCGCGCTTCGTTAGAAAAAATGCTACGAACGATCAAATAGCTTTCAGAGGGATTAGGTGAGGAGCAGCTAGCTTGAGGCAGAGGATGCAAGTTCGGCTTATATTGCTTGAGAAATCAAGAGTGAGTGGGCTTCCTCGTGACAGAGAGAAGATCGTTTTGCCGATACACTACATTTCTAGATCCGATAGAAGAGATAACATATGAATGGTAAATAGCTGGATCTACATGCACAAAAATTCGTTTACCCACTCACAAAAAGTGACCATAATAAAACCTGAGCTCCACTTGAAATACTCACAAAATACACGAAACCATTTGACCTCCCAAACTCTAACTCCTTTACACTTTTTATGCGGTTGGTGTCGTAACACCCCCTGCCACACACCAATGTGCAGTATCGTAGTGTAGCATGTAAATGTTGATGTGGAAAAGTTAAATGAACGAGATGCGTCCAATAAGATGGAAGAGAGAATGAGGTTGGTAGACGAAAGTGTATGAAGGCGTAGTGAGTTTTGGCAAGTTTCTGAAGAGGATTATGGGAGGAAGAATGTTGGGGAAAAGGGTTTTGAAGTAAAGAAAAATGAAGAAAAGTCATCGCTAAATATTTTCTGCTCAATTAGTCCAAAATTAGTGTTAAAAACCTTTTCACTGCGCATACATGAAAAACTTTACAATATCTATGTTTGACCCCTGCACTGAAACACTAATAAAAAACCACAATCCCTGATCCACTTATGTTTGTACACTCTCTTGTGGTTTAGCGCACATCGATTCTGCTCCAGATCTGTTTATTTTTTAAGTGCCATAGCCGCCACTTCGTATGGTCTGTCATGAATAAAAATCAAGTGCACCTTTGTATTGCGTGGTGATCAGCGCACTAAATCGAATGAAAAGCTCCAAATATTTTCTGATCCGACGAGTGAAAACGAATAAATGCGATTGGCTGAGGTAGTCGTGACGTGCTTTGGTCGTCCACGCCAAGAACGACTTTGAGGCGTTCCTATCAAGGAGTGATTTCTCTGTCCTACATGATTCGTGCTCGATTAGTGAAGGAAGCGCTCGATGGAATGGAAAAAAAAGCCATTCCAGCTAAATAACCTTCGGAAGTAGAGGAAGAGAGGGGGCAAATTTTGAGGATAACAGAAGATATTTGAGATAATACCGTGGGCAGTTACAGAATCATTCTAATTTGCCTAATAAGCAAAAATTTCCGAGGCTTTCTGGGGTTTGGTTTTGATCTCTTGGATGGTAGCAATAAGGTCACTCTTTGGACTACTTAACGTGTCATCTCATGTCCGTGAACTTACCATGGAAAATCCACACTTCTTGTTTGCTTTTTCCTAAACACAGCTTACTTTTTTAAACATATTTAATGTCGTGAGATATTATTAGCCATGTTCGCGTCTTTGTATTTCCCTGAAGCTCCGCTGTTAAGGGGGCTGTATACCTCGGCTGAAAAGTCCCTTCTAGTTCCTGCTTCTACCGCAGTCTAGGGGAGATCTTCGCCCTCACACCTTCCATTACCTGCCCCGGACAACAGCGTCACTTGTGGCACAGTGGAAAATGCGATGCAAAAAGTTCACGAGAATGTTCACTGTGACGTTATTATACGTAATTTTCAAAATTTTGTTGACCCGCCGCGAAGTTTAAGGATTCCCACTTGCAATAAATGCAAAGAATTTCATAAATTTACGTCGTACACGTAATGGCGATTACTTGATTTTCGACAAATTTACGTTTATTCTGCGGCTGAAATGGTAATGTGAACTGCAAAAAGCGAAAACTTGGAATAGAATGTTGGGAAAGAGGATTCAGAAGTAAAGAAATATGAAGAAAATTCATGGCTAAATATTTTCTGCTCAATTAGCCCAAAATTAGTGTTAGAAACCTTTTTACCCCCCTTTACCTTAGAGGTAAGGGGTATAAGGAATCTTAAGAAACATACTATCCTGCGAACCACCACATGGGTGTGTGGCAGGGGGTGTTACGACACTAAGCGTAAATGTTAATCCCTATCTTTGAGCCCGGTGCAAAAAGATTTGCTTTTAGTAACAGAACATAACCGTAAAACTAAAGCGCAAGGACGTCTACATAAACGTTTTTGCCCTGGTAAACAACCCCTAAACAATGTCTAAATGCACCAAGATACGCGGTGTGACGCGATACTTCCAAGTGACGGAACCAAACTCTGCGACAAATTCTTCAAGAGATGGAATATAAGGAAAAGCTGCCATATTTTCTAGAAAGGTAATTATTTAATGCATTAAAGATCACGTTAAACGGGGTGATAAAATATAAAATTTGTGTTGACAGCCTTGGTTTGCAGATAATTAACAATTGTTTCTCATCACTTTGACGCAAGAGACCGTAACGAATACTAGATGAAACCAAGAGTACGTTTCATTCCTTGATGAAGACATGCTCGCGCATTCTTATGATTTCCGTTTACGGTCTTAATAAGCAAAATACTAAAAATAATAAAAGCAGGATGGACTAGGTTAGGAACGAAAGGGCCATAAATATTAAGGGTTGGTTACTTAAGTAATGAAAAAATTAGGGAAAGGGGTATGCTTCATAGGTGGGGCTACGTTGAGGAAGTGGGAGAGATTCAAATACCGCAAAAGATACATGATAGTAAAGTAAATGGGATAATATGTATCACGAGACCGCCAATATCAAGGAAGAATAAGGAGTAAGAGACTCTGAAGCACATTTTACTCGTAGCAGGACACTGCACAATTAAAAACTGCAATTTTTCTCAATCTGGCTCGTAGGAATTATTGAATTAGAGCATGGGGTATTTTGCCATATAGCATTCATGCATTCACGCATGCGTTCTTGCAATTCACCGCTATATACGACGCAATTTGAAAAGCACGTTCGTACATGCATCAGATTCCACAATGACGTGTCCAGTGCAAAACGAGCTTGGAGGTAAGGGTTATGAGGAATCTTAAGAAATGGGGCGTGTGTGAAGCATGTATGGAAGTAGCAGCAGCGAAAGAAACCCACATCTACAGAATATCCTGCGAGCCGCCGCATGGGCATGTGGCAGGGGGTATTACGACACCAGCCGTGGAAAGATGCAAGATTTTGGGAGGTGAAATAGTGACGTGAATTATGGGAGTGCATTTAGTGGACCAAATTTTTTATTGTGGTCGCTTATTGTGCGCGGAAAGAACGAGTTTTTGTAACTATCTGTTCGGCAATGTATCTCTCTTATTTTATCGCTTCTGTCAGATACGGAACTATGGAGAAAATTGTCAAAATAGCACCAGTTTTTTAGGCCTAACATTATTAACCAAGTTCATTGACTTTGCCATCCCCAAAAGGGAATAGCATGATGGAAATGGACGCATTTATGCATTAATAACTGGTTTACATCCCTATCGCCGGTATGATGTTGGAGACTGTTAATTCCGGTAATAAAAACTATAACACGAGAAGCAAACAGTGCGTTTCATTCCATGATGAATACAACACTGCGCATCCCAAAATTACTCCCCAATTATCTCCTCATCATCTTTCCGCTTCCCATTTCCTCCTTTTCCCATCGTTCCGAGCATCATAACCTTCCGCTGCCATACTTTTCGCCCCCATTTCAACGGGTTCATTTCTCCTCTTCTTCTCTCGCCCTCATCCATCTCTCTTTCGCCTCCTGATTAATGTTTCCTCACCCACAATGACATTTTCTGCCTTCCCCTGCGAGGCTATCCCTTCCCTTCATCGGATCCCCTTTCACGCCACAACAGTCGGTATCGAGTTCTCACCTCTTCCCAACCCGCCCACACTCTCGGTCATAAAACCTTCCCCATGTAACTTCCACCTCTTCACTCACTCACTCTATACCTCCTCTGTCTTCTTCCCTCCGCTTAATTGGCTTAACTTGTTTGACGAACGCAAAATGCTAATAACGTTCCGGGATCGAAATCCGTTTTCGGGGGTGGCAATTCGCACTTGGAGCGGAGATAGGGGCGTGTCTCACTTTGCAAGCCCATCCCTCCTCGGTTCTTTGCATCCATCTTTCATTGTTTCCGCCTCTCAAATCGTATTTTTTTTCACTTCGTCGACCCCATGCTTCTACACTTGCGGTACAACTGCCGTCATGAGTGTGTCTTCAACGTATTAGTGCTTTCAGTATTCAGAAGAATTATGTGGGCCCCTAGAGACTCGAAGGCTACACGCTAGGCTTATTTTGCTTGAGAAATTCAGAACAGGTATGTATCAGAGCGAAACAGAGAATATGATTTTGGTGCCATACTACATTAATAGGTCCGCCAGAAGCGATGAAATAAAAGAGATACATCGAACAGATAGGGACATAAATCCGTTCTTTCCACGCATAATAAGTGATCATAATTGAGCTGAGCTCCACTTAAGAGTGACTTTCTCAGTGATCAAAAACAAAAAGGAGTATTTGATGGTTTTAGCTCTGATATGGTCGAAGTCACATCCGGTGTTCCTCAGGGAAGTGTGATCGGCCTTCTTTTATTCATTATATATATTCATGGTCTAAGTTCAAGAGTTAGTAGTAAATTAAGATAATTTGCAGACGATACAGTTATCTACCGTGAAATGAACGAAGACGCGGACTTTGAAGCTCTGTCATCGGACCTTAACAACGTTCATTCGTGGTACCAGGGGTGGGGGTTAGAATTAAATATCAGCAAATGCACCACAGTCCACTTCCTGCGAAAGTCATCACAAAAATGCCATACCTATACTGTGGGTGGAGTAAACATAAAATCTTCAGATACAGAAAAATGCCGTGAAATTACCTTAACATCTGATATATCGTAGAGATTACACATGCAAAACATATGTGACGCAGTATTAATGAAACTAGGTTTTGCTAAACGTATAATAGGAAGGTCCTCGGATGAAAAAGTCAAAGAGAGATGCTACTTCGCTTTGGTTAGGACACCTCGAATACGCCGCGAGCATTTGGGACCCTGGTCAAATAGATTTAACCAAACAAATAAACAACTTTTAGAGGGATTAAGGTGGGAGCCCCTAGAGACTCGGAGGCGACTCGCTAGGTTTAGGTTGATTGATACATCTACATCTACGTCATACCCTGCAAGCCACCCAAAGGGTGCGTGGCAGGGGGTGCTTTCGCACCAGGCATGCATGAATGATATGGTAGAACACCGACATTACATTAAAACCCGCGTACCACACATGCAAAGCGCCAATTAAATATCTAATACCCAAGTAACATTCTATCTTCAATCGTTCCAACATGCAAGAGATACAAAGACTACTACTACAGATTCAAAATATCATGCATAAATAAGAACATCAATATTTACATCATGCATAAATAAGAGAGTAGAGAATATAATGAGAAAGATTTACTTCCTGCCTATTGTCAATACTCGAACTATTCATGACGACGATCACAGCCGTTATGGTCCCGAATGGTACGCGGAAAAAATGACATTTTATACCTATCGGTTCTACAGTCTAGCTCTCTAATTTTATTGGCGCGATCTAATCTGCCGTAGTACGAGGGGGTTAATAGTATGTTTTTTACGTCGTCAGTAAAATGATTTTCCTGAAATTTATTTCGGAGGTTAAGCCTATAATTTAATCTACGCTGTGATAGCGATTCCCATCCTAATTCTTCTAACAGTCCAGACACACTAGCCAACTTATCGTAGCATCGTTTCACAAACCTAGCTCCTCTTCGCTGTACGCGATAAATGTTGATAAATTCAGAACTGATATTTTTCAGAGCGACATAGAGAATATAATCATGACTCCTCACTACATCTCTAGTCCTGACAGATGCGATAAAATAGGATATACACTGCCAAACAGATAGATACAAGAACTCGTTCTTTCCGCGAACAATAAGCGATCACAATAAACATAAGCTCAATAAATACACTCCTAAAATTCATGTCACCATTTCATCTCCAAAAAACTTACACCTTTACACGGCTGGTGACCTAACACCCCCTTCCACACGCCCATGCGGCGGCTCGCGGGGTATTATGTAGATGTAGATAGATGTAGATGTAGAAAACGTACCTATAATACACTTTACTGTTTCACCTCCCAAAACCTCTTCCTTGATACCTTTACACGGCTGGTGTCCAAACATCCCCTGCCGCACACCCATGCGGCGCTGATGATGATAAATGGTAGCAGATGTTGATAAATGTGCACAACTCCAGCCAGTACGACACGTTACTTGGGGTGGGATCAAGGTAACAACTTCCTCGTTGTCGTTATCGCTATCCCAAATGCAAATCGCTGAAGGGCAATCATTACAGTAACACTCCAAAGAACGAACTCTAACAGATAAGAAAGTTTAAGCGAGATATCACTTATCTTAGATATCAATTAATTTGATCCCATTTATGAGAATAATATTTCACCTTTTCTAATATGCGACAATTTTTGCGCAAACTTACCCCTTAGCGCACCACTTTCCGAGTTATTAGCCAATAATACCAGTCACTTTTCATAGAAAATGGTATGTGTAGGCACTCCAGGGAAACAATGTTCAAAAAATGAGGAAAATATGCCCTCAAGGTCTAATAAAAAGTTTCAGCCTGTAGCCTTAATGTTTTTTCAACTATTTAAAAAATATATCATATAGTCACCGCAGTGATTCTTTCATTATATCACAAAGAACACCTTCCGTTGTGAAGGAGTTTAAAACACACCACGTGAAAAATATGATTCAAGTTAAAGACTTCTATGTATATTTTTATTTAATTACTGAGAATTTCAGTCTTATAAAACAACACTATCGCATAAACTTCAAAGTCGAATATGGAGTCTAATACGAATACAGAAATATCACGCTCTAACTACATTAAAAATAAAGATTTAAAGAATTTAACAATATCTATACCTTAACGTTTTCGCTCTCACGAGCGGAATTGCGAAATAATAATAACGCGAGCCCATACCTTATAGAAAACCGTAATCATGATCCTAATTTATCACGAGACAAAGTGTACACCAGGTCTAAGATGCTATAAAATGATATATGCGATTTAGGGGCTTTCACACGATCATTGAAGTTAACCTGACGTCATCACTCCCAACACCGATTTGCTGCAGACTTCCAGTCTACTTTCCTATACTCCCACCGCTTCATTTCTACATATGTAAACCCTTTGAAGTTCAACATAATTTGTCTCATGTATTGTCTTGTCTAATATCTTGGTCCTCCTTAGTGATTCTTTCCATTCATTCCTCCTTCCAATATATGTAGAAATATGATTTGTCAAGTATACCGATTTAATCAATGTATGTTTGTGCATATTAACGAGTGTGATGGAAATCAGACATTTATCGCGTTGGATTTATTTAGTCTTTCTTGCCACAAAAGACCTCCGAGTGGAGTAGAACCCTTCGGAAGATGGTTAGCATTAATTGTTGAAATTCATTGAATAATATTATCATGAATATAGAATGGCCATGTAGTCCATATTTGTGGGTATGATTATGAAATGTTCACACATATATGCTTTATTCGTGTGTACAGTACTGGTATTGCTGCACGCTCGTGCCATGAAACATTCATTTTGTATCTTCGTGGAGCGAAGTTGAATGTAAAATGACTAAAATGAGTAGTATTAAAAGCTATGATGAGAGAAAATGAAGTGGAGGTGCCGCTAAGTATATCGTTGAACACTATTTTGCTTCGCTGTTGTAGCATTTATGTCATTGTGAGTATATACATATACGTATAAATAGATTAATTACTGTTGGGAGCCCTTAAGTTTCGCTGAAGCTTGCTTAACTCCTTAACAACCCTCATACCCAGTTATTAGCATGTTACGCCGTGCAGGATCGTTACTCGTGGTTTAAGTGATAAATTTGTCGTTCGAGTGTGTAACACTATTAGCAGTATTTACGTATTAATCCGAATTTTATTGCGGCATAATGATAACAGACAGTTCAGTATAAACGATGCTTCAAAATGTTTTGCTTAGTTGTGAAAATAGGGACAAGCGCAAAAAAGTTGTCAATAAAAGCACAGACCTCACAGCGGCATGATATATCCTATTTTCTAAAATAAACTACTGTGATGTGTACAAGTGGGTTTCAAGCGTGGCTGATTAACAAAATTAGACCATATGAGTAAAATTTCTAATTAGATAAAATATATTAGGCCGCAATAATTACTGACATTCGTCGCGGAGGATTTTCTGGTAATTAGTAGGACATATTATATTTAGGTAATCTAACATGTTTCATAGCCAAAATATTGGCCAATATATGTACTCGATAGCGCCAAATAGTTGGTAAAGCATTTTGAGAAGCCAAGAGATCAATACAATGCCACACATCGGAATCCTAGTAATTTTGAGATTTTTCTTATAGGCCGTCCTTTTATTACCTTAACTTACACTGGTGCTCTACGTACAATAGCTCTCTTAATCCAGTGAATAAATAATATCGCTATTACAAGCTTCAAATAAACCTACTCAGACAAAAATCTAAATAGTCATTGTCACGCACTCAATTCACAGAACTTTATTATCCTCCTCCTTCCGACGTTTCTGGCTGTTGTTTAGGTTGATAACCGCGAGAGCACTAAGCGACTACGCGGTTTTATTTAGTCATTTGTTTATTCTATCGTCTCCATTGGAGGAAATGTACCATGTGACCCACAGCTTCGACATCACTCGGAAAATTGGGAGGGAGGAGTTAACAGTCCGACTGGAACAGCGCCTGACTTGTTTACAGAATCTTCCGAGAAAGGTCCGTCGGTGCGGGGATCCTGCCGGTGCGGAATCCACGACGTCGGTGGGCTACCGATCGGTGCGGAACCGACAAAATACAGGATGACCCCCCCTCCCCACCCACCCCGCCCCCCGAACCCTCTCCAAATTGTAGAGAAGTCTTAAAACCCACTTCAAAGAGGAAAAACTCGTAGTAATAATAACAACTCCACCATACCGTTAGCCTCAAACAGACTGATTTGTGAAAAATGTGTAGAAATATGAAGTCTTTCGAGAGTGACAACTGCAATGAACTATACTACATTTTAATTTCCACATCACTTATTCATAACACTTAAATAAAATTAAAAACTGTAAAATATAATTATTGTATCATTTCCATTACTACAAGCATACTTAGTTCCACCGCACAAACTGTTGTACGTACAATGAGCTTCGGCCATAGAATTTTATTTTCTTGAAAACATTTTTGTATACATACACCAATTCATATAAGATTACCGTTCGAGCCACCTCAAAATCGTATACTGCTCGAAATTTCAGAAAATAAATCACGCAGATAAATTGAATTAATGCCAAATGACTTGGTGTAGAAGCTGGGACACGATTTTCCATGTTGACCATTCGGGTAACACATTCGTAGAAGTGACTTCCGCTCATGTTTCCGTTCATCAGAGACGTGTTGCGAGGAGCATGCTAATAATGTAGTGATTGTTCATCGGTTGGGCCGAAAAAAAATGCAAACGATCGATGGCAATCTAGTTGCGTGTGCGGGAAGCGAAAACACGAGACCGGATTAATTTCCACGCTAATTTGTTAGAATGCACGACATTTCCGAATCGACAACAAGTGAAAAATGTATGCCTCTTATTGGAGCGATTGATTGGAAGCATAGAAAAGCTGACCAGGAAAAAAAACTAGAATCCTTCGAAACCTGGTGCTGGAAGAGGATGCTGAAGATCAAATGGACGGACAAAATAAGAAATGAAGTATACAGAAGAGTAGAAGAGGAAAGGACCACGTGGAACACCATACAGAAACGAAGAACAAGATGGATTGGACACACCCTGAGACACAATGGATTTGTGAAGAACATAACTGAAGGCAAAACAGAGGGAAGAGTTCCCAGATGAAGACCCAGGAATAAGTTCATGGACCAAATAAAGAGTAAGAACTAGAATTAGATAGGGAAGGATAGTGGGCTACAGTCAACCAACCTTAGGAATGAACGACCAATGATGATTGGAGCGATCGATAGAAAATTTTCCTGCAAAGTTAAATGTTAAATTCTTATGCATATGCGTCAACCACTGGCATTTTGAGTTGCCTTCAAAAAGTGCATGAAATTTTCAAAAACGTCACGTGATTCCGCACGACTTCTCAAGTAGGCTCACATCACTGCGCAATATCGAACCTCAATTTTCAATGCAAAGTTCGACAGAAGGGATCACGAGACATCCGTTTGTTTATCTCTTCCACGAAAATGAAAACGGGTTTGTATACGGAAATGAAAACGGCTTTGTTTGTATAGATTGCCGTATTATAAAGTAAACACTTGTACAATTTTCGCACTTTTATTTTCGTCACCGATCATGGTTTCAGCACATTATGCCGTTATCAGGGTACATTACTCCAAATATCTCTGCCTTTTATACGTTTAGAAAGTGGGGTGGGAAAGAAAAGGAAAAGGGGAGGACTATCCTAGTTTTCAAATTCCCCCTTTTCTTTCTCTTACCCACCCCATTTTGTACATGTATTAAAGGTTTAGGTTGGAATCAAAGTGGGAGGGCGTCTGATAAAATTAGTTAGATTCGCGGACGATAAGGTGTTGGTTAATGGATCTTCGAAGGGACTGCAAGCTTTGATAGATGCTTTAGAAATGCAGTGCGGGACATTCGAAATGAAGATTATTCATAAGAAAACAAAAGTAACGAGATTGTCTAGGACAAAGAAAGCGAAGCTTGTGATTAAAGTTGGAGGACACAAGCTCGAGCAAGTAGATTATTTTAATTACTTAGGTAGCACGCTAAAGGAAAACGGGCATAGTAGCAAAGACATACGGAAGAGAATAGCGCTAGCTAAAGAGGCGTTTAGTACAAGAAGGGAGTTGATGACGGGGAGTTTGGGTAAGGATGTGGAGAAGAGGCTGGTGAAGCGCTTGATATGGAGCGTAGCGTTGTATGGGACAGAAAAGTGGACTCTCAAATAGGAGGACAAGAATAGGCTGCAGGCATTTGAGATGTGGGTGTGGAGAAGGATGAGGGTGAGAAGGACGGAAAGAAAGACTAACGAGGAAGTTCTTGAGATGGTGGGCGAGAAAAGGAAACTTTTGAATGAAATCCGAGACAGGCAGAGTAGATGGCTGAAGGATGTAAGAAATGGCGATGGGTTGCTTAAGAGTGTGATATAGGGAAGGATGTTGGGCAAGCGAGGAAGGGGAAGGAAGAGAATAGGTTTCACGGACGGGATGAAGAAGGGTAGATCGTATGCAGAGGCGAAAAAGGATATACTAGTGGGATATAGGACCCTGAATGTGTAGAAAAAACGGGGAGGAGATTCTCTGACATTCAACAAAACCTACCTTTAACAGTAGAATACATTTTAAAATGGCTGAGATATTTGGATTAATGAACCCTGATGATGGAATTATGTGCCGAATCCATGATCAGTGACGAAAATAAAAGCGTGGAAATTGTACAAAAGTGTTTATTTTAAAATATAGAAACTCTTGATGTGGCTTGCAGTGTAATATGTAGATGAGTCAGGCCTAAAATAACCTTTAACGTGAATCGGTTGGTATAATTGGTGAAGAGACGATAAAATACAAGGATATTAGGAGTCAGCAGCGAGAGCAGTTTACAGATTGCGAGAAAGACGTAATTGAGAGTCTAAAGTTCGATTTCAAGTAGAGAAGATGAGTGAAGGAAAATCAGTAAAGAGACGCTCCGTTCAACAGGAGAAGTCGAGGAAATTTTCCAGACTCCCTTCAGCGTCCGCGCACCGACACACAAACACATTCCGACACGAGAACATGCTATTAGGACAACAGCGGAAGGAAACTTTGCCCGCGCAAGGATAAAAAGTTTAGATGCATCAATAGATGAGCACTTGAGGAAAAGTCTTACCTCACACGGCCAACTTGCGCAACGCTCGATATCGAGAAAACCAGAAAATTACGCGAGACGCAGGACGAGACGAAATGACGCAGGCTCTTGAAGAGACAAATTTAAATTGCGATGCGTGGGAGAGAATGGCCTTTACGAAAAAACATCGTGCACCAGAGGAGTGGCAATCGATTACTTTCTTTTCGCGTAACAAAATCTAACATTCCCCGCTTACCCCCCCAATAATAGCTACAAAGGAAACATACAGTGTGATAAGTTCCCGATGAGAAACAAAGAATTATAGAACACGCAAGGCAAGAACTGTCACCAAGAAAGGTGAAAATTTTCCTGCTAATTTCCTACACAAGATTTTAATTCTCTTTCCCTTTAGTAAAACCCTTTATGGTGGAATATCAACATGATGGCAAAAGAATAGCAGTCTCGCTAATGTATGTATATTCGCTATTATAATGAATTAGATTTTCAATTCACTCTGTCGCTTACAAATTTAAATAAAAAAATATATAAATATTCATTATTTAACAAAAAAAATAAAAATAGAGTGCAGAATTCCACAGAAAAAACTTTATTCGCCTTAACCGGGATTCGAACCCGGATCTCTTGTTTCGTGCCTGTTGCAAAATCTTACACACATTTCGTATGAAACAAAAATAACTTAATAATGAATTGCTAACGTTTTCTAGACGCCCAAGTGAAGTTTCAGCCAGTAATGAATCAGATGAATGATTTATCATTTTCAGCACAGACATCCATCATACTGCTAACATTTAACCCGACGCAATACAGGTGTTATCTCCGTAAACGACAGCATCAGGATAGAAATCGCTTCGGCGGCACAACAGCTGGTAGATTACCTTATCACAGATTTTGGAGCGGAAGATTATCCTACGGTATTAGGACAAAACCCTCGTGTTTGAACAGAAAGAGACTAGGACACCGTTACATTATTACACCAGTTCAACTCTCGTCGTAACATATGAGATTAAAGTTCCTCTCCCGTATATTCCGCCAAAAGTCCAAAGACCAGTCCAAATAAAAGTGTTGCATGTCATTGTTTAAATCAAAAGTCACGTCAAAGCTCACCCGCATCACCCAAACTAAAAGGCAACATTACAAGAATGGAGCTTCGCAATCCTTCTGTTGTTTTTAATATGCTACCATGAATTCCACCACGTTCTAAAATATGCGTTCATATAATCAAACTAATTCATGAAGAATTAAACAAATCCAGAATTTTTGCTGCAAAAAATTATACACCCCAATTAGCTGCTGAATGTAAAGAATTTGAGTTAGCCTAAAAAGCTGTTCCACTTTAAGTCGAGTTCCTTCCAAAATTTTTGAACGTGCAGAACGGAAACAAATAGCTAAGTAAGAATGAAGGTACTTATTTTACAAATTAAGTTAGTTACCGGTTGATCACAATTTTATAAGCACCGCATTACTAGGGATTTCTGGAAGAAGGGTTTATAATAGCCGGTTAAGTACTCTATAGGCCGACATACTGGCTTCTCAAAAATTGTGATCTAATAATTTGAAAATTCTAATGTGCTTCAAAAAAATGCCAACAGCCACAAAGTCATAGAATGTTTAAGGAATTGGGTATAGAAGCACCCCGCGTTCCATCGCTGCAATTGGGACAGGATGAAATTATGTTCTAATTACGGTCCAGCGTATGAAAAAAATGCGAATGTACATTGTGCAAGTAAATTTTATACTTTCATGATGAACAAAGAAAATATTAATATTTTCACTTTTTTATTATTCACCGACCAGGTTTCAACGCAGAGTGTCATTATCAAGGTGGGAAACAACACATTATGTTATTAACAAGACACTCTGTGTTGAATCCTGGTCGGTGAATAATAATAAAGTGTGAAAATAGTAAAAGTTTTATTGTTCATCATGAATATAAAAAATTTTCAAAAAAGAACGCCTGATGTTACTTCTCATAACTCTAGTATCTCTGAGGATTTATGCTAAAACAAAATACAAAAATATCTACATATATTATTTATAACACTGGTAGCATTCCTATGGTTAGTGCATGCTGGTGAAATTTCACCTCGTTACAGGCTAACCTCTTGCTGTCGCACGATTTTGAAAGAAAGAAAGTAAGAAAAAGAAAGAAATATTTTGCCTATGTATGGTAGCGTAGGTCCATTTATTTTTTATAGTGCATCGTAAGGCGTGTTGGTGATAACGCACCCCCTGCAGGGTATCATATGGAAGTTAAAATTTTAACTCCGAATAAATTTCATTGCCCACTTCAAAACTGCAAGCGAATCTCGGGTGAAATAGCACAGAATGGCAGAGGAAGGAAGAGGGGAGACTTAAAAGGCGGATTAAAGGCGATTTTCCACAGAGCAATCGAAGAAGAAATAAAAAAAAACGAGGTCGAACGTCAGATTGAGTGGGGCATGGTGAAATGATTGCGATAAAAAATAGGATTGTAAGGGGAAAGTTAGATGGAGAAGTATAAAGACTAAGGGGACGGAGTGGGGAGGGGCGGGGATGGGATGGATCCATACTCTTTTATTTATCCTCCCATGGACCAGTGGAAGCATCACGGGAGGATGATCCGTCGTCATCAGCTCGGATTTCTGGATCGAAGACGATACTCGAACGCGACCCGCCCATTCTCTTTAAAAAAAAATCCTTCCTCATTCTTCCTTCCCTCTTGATGTTATCCGACTCCTCGATTGTCACGGATAGTTCGTACCGCTTCTTTCTTTCCAATCTCTTTCTTTCTCACTCTTCGTGTATTGCCCGTTTCCTTCATAAGAGCGTTTCATTTCTTAAGGCTAGCTTAACCTTCTATGGACAGAATTATGATATATGGGCATGAGCAAAATACTGCTACTAAATTAGTTTTTTTCAAATGCCATTTAAGCAATTTTCAAAAAAGTTGCAATTGATTTGATAATAACATTTATTTTGAAATGTGACCTATTCGTATCGAATATATTTAATTTAAATAATATTCACACAAGGTATACTTCGGCATTACCTTCGTGACGTACCTCTTTTTAAACTTTCCCAATCTTTTCTTTGCATGACAGCTGAAACTATTTATCTCAGAGCTCCACTAGGCACGCCATCGTCAGTGAATAGCGTCACACATTCATCTATTCAAATTGTTTTACAAACCGCCGAAAGAGACGCAACTTTCCACACATACACACACACACAGCGCAGCAACTAAATAGAAAAGCCTCTTCGAAATCAGATATTTCAATGATTTTGAAACGTTAAAAATTTAACTCGCTCGTCCATAGAGTTAAATTTGGTTGGAAAGTGTAGTGATGTCACTTTTGTCACGTTGTGGATAAATTTACCGTAAAATTTTCGGTTAAAAATAGCACTGCAGCAATGTTATTTTTTCACACTGCACATGAAAAAACGCAGCAAAAAAAACAAGTTGCACGGAAGAATTCGGGAAATATATTTTTAGAAAATATAAGAATATGGTGACCACAGAGCTCAAAGGAACTTTGAATAATTCCACTGAGTTAATTCGCCTTGACCGGTTCTCAAACCGGGGTCCCTCGATTGCACGCCGGATGTTTTAGGGGCACTTATGGATGATTCCGTGATGATGAAACCACAGCTAGTCCCAGTATCCTCAAAATTTGTAACATAAAAAGGATAAACTTAGTTAATAGGAAAAAATTAGTAGCAAGAAAAAATTAAATTATCGTATAGGATTATTAATGGATCCTCCCTCTTGTACACTCAGAATTCGCCTAAAACGTAGCAGTCTTTGACCGCAAATGAAAAGTTTTGTGCGAGAAAAAACTAAAAACTCACTATAGTGTTAGTACACAGATCATTTAACCTAAGCCATACTTGAAAACCCCGGGAACAAGTTCTTACATAAAGAATAAGCTTCGGTTACAATGAGATAAATATTTTAAGTGTATAAGTACTAGATGAATTACGTAGTGGCCAAAACTAAAAGACAAAAAGAGAGCATGAACGATAATTGAATAGAAAATTTCATTCTTTCTGTCGTTCAATTAAAAAAATCCAAATCATATCCTAATTAAGAGTGCTAATAAAATAAAAAGGCATAAAAATAAACCTCTGCATGAAATCCAATACTTTTCTTAGGCTAGTAATCTACTACCACAGAAGGGCCCTTTGGGCCCAGGGGTTCTTTCATAAATTCCCTAGTTATCCATTTGGATCCTAATGAACGACTGATCAGATCGATCAGATCTTTTGGATCAGATCTAATGGATTTGTCATGGAGTATGAAAGTTTATGGCGATCGAAAAATACAGAATTTAAGTTGTATATACATAGATATAGGACTTATTCGCTGCTAAGTCGAAGCGGTTGAAGAAAGCCTTCCCGCACATTGCAAAGAAAGACAGGATTCTGATAGAAAAAGTTATGATGGAAAAAGTGTAAGTTGGATAGTTAAAGTTAATATTCAACAAACCTCCGTATGATCCGTTTTTCTTGTCAACCTTATGGATTTAAAGACAAATGTCAGAAATCAACCTGAAGGCTGGTTTTCGTTGTGACAGTCGAGATCATATATCCAGTTTGTTAATAGCACTTGGTAGGAGTGGTGGTTAGATTATAGGCATGCCATTGCAAGGACCCATGTTCGGATCCCGAAAGCGATAGAGATTTCTCCGCCCCTAATGATTCCGATCCCTACGTGAGTGGCAGATTGAGACCGCTTCAAGCGCAGTACTCCGTCTATCGGACGGGACGTAACACAGTTGTACTATGGGCACGTTCCGTTAAGGGTAGACTACTACCAAGGCAAGTTTTATCTTCACTGTGGCTCAATTTGCGAGATAACCTTATCATTTATCACATTAAGCCTAACCCTCGGTTACCATGAGATAAATATTTTAATTGTATAAATAGAGCAAAATCGAGGAATTTCGTAGAGGCCAAAACTATAAAAAAAACAGAAAATGAGAACAAAGGCTTAGGCCGAATCGGAATAATAATAACACATCTCATTTACAATCAACCCTGCAGTCAAAAATGGTCAAAACGGCTCCTGTTACCCGTAAAATCCATCATATGACCAACCGACCAATCGTAATGCGAATGAACTACACACATTCATGGTAGAAGGAAAATTCTCTACCTATTACTAGTGGTTCTTATGCTAATTGGCAGAATCAGAAATGTGCTCAGAAATCCAAACCCGATATTCTAATTAGCGATCCAAACCTTTTTCTCATGCTGGGCTAGTAAAATTCCCTTTGAATAGGTTACGATTCCGTGACAGAGGATCATTACATTTTTGAAGTAATTAGGGGAGTTTAGGGGTCATTAATGAGGGCATTGAAGTCAGAAAGCGCAATACAAATGTACAGAGGGGGCTGGTTTAGTGCAGAGCCTGAACAAGTAAGCTTAGATAGCATATATAATTGAAATGGAGGATTTATTTCGCGTTGAAATTTCACAAATAATCATGAATTTCCAAAGACCAATATAATTAATTTGTGTTGAAACTAAACAAGGAAATGGTAACTTAGGAGATGGTGGCGAGATGAAATAATGACATTAAAACTATTACAATTAGGGGAAATCGACAATAGAATTTCACTTATTTGATATAATCAGCAGGTAAATTCAAAATCGCAAACTAGCCCAAATTATACTGTTTGAGCATTAACATAAAGACTGCTGAAGTTAAAGAATCAAACAGAATTGACAACTGATATTTTTTGTTTTTCCTCAGATAGTTAAATTCTTTGCCGAATCAAAAATCTCATTTACAATCACAACAAATACCGGTCGTGTTTCAATAAGTAAATTAGCAATTCATTTCACTTGCAAATGAAACATTTTATCCGTTGCAAAAACATCGCAGTGATTTCAAAGCCAAAAGTATATGTAAAGATACTGATAAAAGCGCCAATTTTCAAACTAATGATACGTTTTTCATCATGAAAGCAGTGGATATTTTGATTTTGATAAAGCAATATATTTTTCCACTCGTACAGCTAAAAATGTGTAATATAGACACTGACTTAAATAGCAAGAAAATATGAACATTCAAAAATAAATTTTCTCATGGAAAATAAAACTAGATACAAAAAAGAGGGGAAAATGGCAGCAATGAGGACCAAATAAACAAATACTTTGTCACCCACGAAAATCGGCGATCAGTATTTCCACCCTTCGAACTTTGGAAAAGTATATTTAATTAACAACTGAATAAAATACATATTATAACGAATTTTTTACAGCTGCCATCCCTACAGATTAGATATTCTCAATGAGGGCGAGATCGCTCTCTAAGAGGCAGAAGAATCATAGGATTACAATCAGATTTTCCGCAAAAATGGCCACCAAAACGCTATTAATAGGTGACGTCAAAATTAAATTTACTGACATCACAAGTAGTCAATGAATTCTGAGCAAATATGCATCAGGAAGAAGCTTCCCGTGGACTAAACAAAGTATATATAAATGGTGGTATGCGAGAACTACGACTAAATTAAGCGTTTTGGCAATGTCTTCTAAAGAAAAGGGTTAAGCCGCGGGTCATTTTCTTCCTCCCATAAAACGCTCCTCTAACCCCACCCACAGAGATGATAAGCAAGTGCGAATGAACACTTTGCAACACCGCAAAATCCATTTAAAAATAGAAACTGACAGCTGCATTCAGTCTGAAATGAGAATTCCTAAAGGTGGTAACCTCGATTTTCACTTGGAAAATGCTAAAATTACCTCAATGACAATTCTAAAATATGGTGGAAAATCAACATCCGCAGACTGTAGTATAAACGACAAGTAAGCCGAAAATCCGCTTTGGCATATGAAATCCAGCGTACAGCCCATGCATAACTAAGCCAATCCCATATTTCATTCTTGCACTCCTACCAAAGTATTTTCTTGTTTACTGTTTGATAGTAGCGATTAGTAAAAAATATTTTGTCTCTAATCCCCTCAATATTTCAAGGGGCATTAGTTATTTTTTTACAAAGATAGTTAAGAAATCCTACTTCAGAGTTAAGAGAGGATTCAATTTTGACCTCCTCCGAGTTCATTTTTCGTCAGAAGAACGAGAGAGAGGCAGAGCGAAGGGAATTCAAATTTAGCGAACTGTGTCAGAATTCTCCCCTGGGCGTTGGGGAAGGCGTGGGAGGGTGGCGTCGGGCCATTCCATCCCCCGTATAAAGGGGGGGTGCAATTTTTAGTAATCGGGACGTCTCCGGGGGGATGAAAAATTAGGGGCACACCGTTACAAATTGCTCCTCGGTCGCCTCAAATGAAAACTTTTGCACAGCGGAGACAAAATTTTTCACGGTCCTTTAGTAAATATTCCGCGATAAAGAATGAGAAGCAGAGGCATTCAAAAATTTTCCATTTCAACCGTGAGCGCAGAGAAACAGAAATAAGACGCACATAACGGCGCCTTCATATTTTTTCAATCAACGAGGAAATCAGGTTTTTAAACGAGGTTAAACGAGGGAAACAGGTTTTTTTCATTAGTTAATACTTTGGTTTCATTCAACCTTCGCCTTCGTTCGTATTGCGTCAGTTCGTACCGCATAAATCGTATTGCATCAACAAACTGGATTTTAGAGGTGTTTATGGCATTTTTTAATCAAAGAATACTTTTACGGAATCAGGCTTGAGATGGTTAACACTATTATCTTATGACTTCCTTGGGAAAAACATGATAATGGGAGAGAGAGAAGAGTTTCTCAATGAGTAACTCTGCTTCAAGATGTGTCTCCGCGTTTTACAACAATAAAGCGTATTTCTTAAGAACATTAGATTCATCAATTTCATTGAACCTATAAATTCTCTTTTTCCTTCAAATTAAAACACTATACAGGATTCTTCAAGAAATAAAACTGGTCATTATCTTCGAATTTCTCACTGCTTTGCCTACAGCTGATTAAGGGTTCTATAGCTCACTTCTCCAGAGGAAACATATTGACGGTTTTCAGGGAATTTCTGCTTTTCCTCACGCGAATGTAGCGTGGTATACCTCCTAAATGAGCATGAGGGGGTGACACACGACATTCCAGTCAAAGGTACACGAGGAAATGCCTCCTTAGCCGATTTCAGCGTGGAAAATTTGAATCTGAGGGAGTTCATTTGATCTTTCACGAGATCTTGCTTTTCCTCGCCCAGTAAAACGAAATAAAACTTTATTTAGGCAATGTTTAAGAAATATTTTTACATTTTACACGCAGATGTAGAGATAATTCAATCAATTTAACCATGAGGTCTAAGGTCGTAAACTCTAACAATCATAAAAATAATATAAAACGTAATAATAAAAAAATAATATAAAAAAAGGAGCGTATCATAACGCGCGGTTTAACAATATCGGCTCAACTCGACACTCGCCGCAACGAGTCTGTACGCATTAATACTGGAGTCTGACCGACACGTGAGAGCACGACACGACACTTTAGAGATTAGCACATGAACCACACGGTAATTACACGAGTTTACACTCTATGCTGCAGGAGTTAACGCTAAGGTAAATAAATAAAAAAATCACACCCTTTCCAAGGCTCAAAGAATTCCCTAAGCGAGCGATACACTATAGGAGAGAAATGTCATAATTTTTTAATTCTAAACCTATTTTTCTAAGGTTTGAATGGACTAGAAAAATCCTCACGGTGGCTCTCGGCAGTATTTCAGAGTATTACATAAGGATAAAAAGTACTTCACGGCACGTAAGAGCTAATGTCACAACCAAAATACACGAAAACAAACCTCACCCTTTTTCTATCGGCTTCAATTAACTTATGGGCACCGGATCAACCAACGTTCGGTCAAAAGCGATTGATATCATAGAAAAAATATAGCAAAAAATCACAGTTTTTTAGAATTAAAGCTTCTCTCTTGGAGCATATATTACCGGGAGAGTGCCTTCAACCCTCCGTCGGTAGTGGCAGCATTACACTACAGGTACATGTCATGTCAAAGGAAATGCCGTCACAGGAAAAAAGTACAAAAATAAATCTCACCCTTTTCAAAGCCCAAGATTTTTCTCAAGCGGCTACAATTAACCGGAGGGCGCTTTCAACCCGAATGTAGGTCCCGGAGGGATGCAAGCGCGGAGACTCCACGGAGATCTTCTCGTCTCCGGCCACCTCAACAGTCTTCCTTCCCATTCCACCTTTATAATCCCCGCGATCAGGATCAAGTGGACGCGGCTGTCGCCTCAGCGAATGTCTTCCCCGTAGACGACGTTTTGTGAACACTTTTTTTCTACACGTCCGACAAAAAGACGAGAGCGACGCACACCCGCGTTAAACTTCACCCTGCCGCCGCCTCGATCTCACTGACTCAACTTTGGGCCGACAGAGGACGCGCTGGGTGGGGAGGGAAAACGCGTATCACACCCCCCCTCCTCCCCCCCCCCACACCAACCCCCTCTCCTACTCCAGCCCCCCAAAACATACCCTCCCCCCACACCACTCCCCTTACACGAATCCGCCCCTCCCCCGGCGCGAACCGACCCGCACACACCTCCCTCCCTCTTGTGCGCGACGGGAAAGCTTTGAGTTCAATGGGCGCCTCCGCTGGCCCGTCCGCGCACACTCAGTTCCGAGGTTGGTTCGCAGTAGTCGAGCCCACCTTTTGGGGCCCCCCTTCTTCTCCACCCACCCACCCACCCACCCCCTATGCTACCCCTCCGAACCCCATCCTTGTACCCCTTCCTAGCCCCCTCCCCCCGTGGGGCCTCACCTCAAAACCTTCTACCTACCTTCACCCGGTCGCCCGTGGTAACCCCCTTTTCCCAGGGTCGGGGTAGAAAACCTTTCACCCTTGCAATCCCAAGTTCACCCCGTCCAATGGCGCTAGCCACCCTCAAGCTTCGGCCGCACTCTCTCAAACCAAGCCAACGGTCACTACTGTCAAAAGCGGTGCGAAATAATTCGGAAACTCTTAGATTTTTTCACGTGAAAGCCAAAATAAAACTTTTGGCGAAGCGCAAAAATATACTGTCTATGATTTCTCGCAGTACTCGCATTAAAATAACGGACGGAGTTCTACTTCGGGTCAAATAGTCGGGGAAAAACGTTCACTTCTGAATCAATTAAACTCATGGTGAATTAAAAGTTTTCTTTTACACCCTATCTCTCTGCTAGTACTTCCTTACTAAAACAGTGCGGTCAGTACTGTAAAAAAGGTTCGAAATAATTCTGAAACTCACATAATTTTTTTCACGCGTGTGCTAAAGCTTCAGGCGTCGCGTAACAAAAATCAGTCAATTATTTCTCTTAAAACCTTCATCAAAAGTACAGGGGAATACTTACTATGGACTAATAGAATAATTAAGGTCTTACTTAAGGACTAATTGGCTAACTAAGGACTAATAATAACGACCGGTAGTGAGGGAAGAAAATTACTTCTGAGTCTATTGCACTCAAGGTGCACTAAAAGTAAAACCTTGCCTCGATATTACTTCAATTTCGATCAACTAATTAATTCAAATCATTTTCGACTCCTGATTGATTTTGCTTGAAACTTTTGCCTTGTCTCCTAGAGACCATATTATTGCGATTACTGATTGATTGCTAGTGAAGCTAGTACTTCCTTCGCCAAAATTTAAATGGAAAAGATATTTGCATAAATAAACTCTAGATCATGTTGTCCTAATGACAGTATTACTTCAAGATACAAAATAATCTATACTATAGGTGGGACTCGAGCCAATGACGTTAAGAAATTTCCTGAGATAAAATTCCATCAGGAGAAGGAATCAAACCACGGACCGTTGTCTTGCAAGAACAATGCGCTCATCACTACGCTACCCAGTCCTCATTCCTAAGGCAATTTTGAGAGGATTTAAGGAAACGAGATATTCCTAAGTTTCGTTGATCAATCCCCGGTCCAGATGGATTTTTTTCCTATGGCTATTTCAACGTGTTTTTATGGCCAGATACGGCAGAAATGAAAAACCTTCATTATGCTAAGGTTGCAAGTAAATCGACCGACCATACCACCATCACTGGCAGACAATAGACCTATGAGAAAAAGTAAGTTTCTTTTAGATAATATCTAAAAAGAAGCGACTTATCACTGGCATCATGTAGCTTGATATAAGATTTAGTTCTTTCCCGGAGTATTACATATATAATTTGTTCTCGGGATTCCGTCCAAGTAAGGAATCAAAATCCTTACTCGGACGGAATACCGAGAACAATTTACATATGCGGCCTGATATTCACCTTTCATCTGTACACACCTTCCACACTCATCGACAAGAAACCGGCGGTCGCTCCGCCTGCTTTGCCACATTCACCCGGATCCAAAGCCTCAGTGGCTTAATTGGTTATAGAACTTTGCGAGATACCCAGGGAATCGAGCTCGAGTCTCAATCAAAGCGAATAAGTTTTCTTTGGCGGAGTTTTTGCCAACATGCTCTCAGTGTTTCATGTTCCATCCAATGAATGACATCAGTCCGTGACTCCATTCTCTTCTCAAATCCTTGAGTAACGTTTTTTTTGGCTCTTTGTTATTTCTCCTTCTGTTTACACTTGTTTCCTTTAGATCAATCTTCGTGGACAGTGGCGGCAGGTAACAAAATCCAGTAAACATATGGAAGCAGCTTTTATTATGTAGCCTCGAGGATATTGACTTCAGCAAAGCACGACATTTTCTAGAACTGTAGTAACACACGAAAGCTAATTCCCATCGGTAGCCTAGAGATTTTGATTAAATTGGGCATCTTGAGTGGCACGCTGTCTTACGATCTGAATGGCAGGTATTTAGAATTATCTATGCACTATTATACATTTAAGCATCTATAATCATCATAACTTACCACTCAATGTTGAAACTCAAATATTATTTATAAAAGAAGACTTATTTTCTCCTGTCTGCTCATACATATTTTGTAACTATTAACAATTATACAACGGAAGTTTTTTTTCTGTAAAAGCAATAGAAGTTTCTACCTGATTATACTGATACTAACCCCGAATACATCAGGGGCAACCCATTTCCGTGAATGGTCTCCTTATTCTGTAAAGAATTTCAGTCGATGAAAATATATTCTATTCTACTTTTTATTAATTCTACCTCCAGCTTACTGCCTGCGGTTCGAGTCCCTGTCCAGGCAAACCTTATCCATGTCATAAATTTATCTTCCCAGTAACTTTGTCGAAATAAACTTTTTTATATTGAAATATTCCCTGCTTTTATTCGTATTCATCTAGATATGCTAAGTATTTATCTTCACTTCGTATGTCGTACTCTGATTTTACGAACGATTTTCATTCGATTAACCTACATTTATTTCAAAGAAATAAAAGCCGGGAAACGTTCCTTTTCCGATTCCGAATCCCAAAACACCGGTCCCCAAAGGTGTTTGTGGATGGAAGCACGCCACTGCGTACACGCGAGGGTCCGAAGAGCGGGAACCTGTTTAGTGGGAGTGGTCCAATTCTCAGGAGCGAACCTATTTTCTTTTTTTCACTTCGGGGGAGCAATACACACAGCCTCTGATTGGCTCCACGCGGGACAAGGGAGCAGCCGTCTCTGAAGGCTAGCCCGTGGTCGTTGAGGATTTCATTGAGGCATTGGAATCCAAAAAAAAGTGCGTAAGAGTCATTATTACAGGAAAGGACTGGAGGAGAAACATGTAAGCGGGGAAGAGCAAGGGGAAAGAAAGGTATCAAGGTCTCAAGGCTATTCGGCTGCGTCAGGCGATAGCTTAAAAACACGCGAAATGTTCGTTACGTGAACTTTAAAAATACTTACAGGGATAGCGGAACTTCGTGGCATTTTCTTGCTTAGAACGATCTCACAAAATGAAGAAATCATAAATCAGAGGTGAGGAAAAGAGGGTGAGGGTCCATCCAGAGGTCATCGCGGGAGTCCACTGGTACCTCACCCCACTCATTAATGCTTGATTCACCCACTCTGACCTCAACCGAGCACCGCCACGTTCTGCAATGCCTACATTGGTTCTCACAAGCCAAAAAGTTTGGAATTACTCTGCCGTCATCGCTACACATCATATGTGACTCTCGATGCATAGCTGATAATCTTTAGATTAATAAATACCTAGTGCTTGATATGAAGCGTAGGTGAATAAATAATAGGAAAGATTGGCTTTGTAATGTAATATCACCGGATAATTTTGTAAAATTAGGGAAAGTACGTCTCGGCGACTTAATAAGTTAAAATAATCGGAGCGATATCGAATGATCCAGGTTCGAGTGGGGCTCAAGGATAATGATTTTTTTATTTTGTGGAATTGTCGTCCTCGTATGCACTTAAGGGTGACCCTATAAAGGTTATACCTAAACCAACTTCTTAGGCAAGTACCCTGGTATCTTCAAAATTTATCTCTGATTACTCCGTGATCATTGGTAGCTCGTTCAAAAGAAAATCGTTAGCAAGTACATCTATATAACACCCTGCGAGCCTCCGCATTGGCGAGTGGCAGGGAGTGATAGGACACCAGCTGGGTTAATGTGTATGTGAGAAATTTATTGGGAGGTTATATGGTGAAATATATTTTGCTAGTGCTTTGACTGGAGCTCAGTTGTTTCTATGGTCACTTACTGTGTGAGGAAAGACCGATGTTTTGTACGCATCTGTTCAGGCTATGTATCTCCCTAATTTTATTGCTTCTATCTGACCTGGAGACGTATTGAGGCGTCTTTATAATATTCTCTCCGTCACATTGAAACACACCTGTGCTGTATATCTCTTCAGAGTCTAGCGGATCCCAACCTAATCCCTCTAATAGGAGTGAAACACTATAAGTTTGCTCGTCACAGTATTTACCTTAGCGCACAGTTTTACTTAGTATTATATTTATTTTTTGGGTTGAATCTTTCTGTGCAGGGTCCC
Source organism: Ceriagrion tenellum (assembly GCA_963169105.1). NCBI lineage: Eukaryota > Metazoa > Arthropoda > Insecta > Odonata > Coenagrionidae > Ceriagrion > Ceriagrion tenellum. The sequence continues at coordinate 54,401,713 of OY720644.1, forward strand.
AAATGCTCGCGGCGTATTCAAGGTGTGGCCTTACCAGAGCGGAGTAGCACCTCTCCGCTTTTTCTTCCGAGGACCTTCCGATTATACGCTTCATAAATCCTGTTTTTCCTAAGGCTGCGCCGCATATGTTTTGTATGTGTGTTTTCCATTATAGGTCTGAAGTAAACTTACTTACTTTAAGTACTGCAGAATATTTGAGTAGATCGGAATAGAGAAGTAACTGAAAACCTGTCTACAAATCGAATTTCTTATTCTAAATTTACTATTCTGAACATCGTAACATACATTTTTCGACACGGGTAGACAGATTTAGTAATAGGATAAAGTTATTAATTCATCCTGCTTATGCCTGAAGCGGTAAGGAATTACAAAATTTGGTGGCTCTATGAGGGAGTGAGAGGTGGCGAGGAGGGTGAAAAAGTCTAATTAGCAGAAGATGACAGTCAAACTAGCCGCTTTTCATTACATGCTAAACAGATCACTCAACATTCCCCTGTCTGCCGAGAACCTCGCCAAGGAAATCAGAGTAATCAAAAACATTGCAGTGAAAAATGGATACGAAGACAGTGTCAAAAATAAAATTTTAGAGAAAAAACGCTCCCTTTGAGCACAGAAATTCATTTATAAATCATCCGACTATAGTGAAAACAAAAAACTCTCAAAAAAAGTTATTATGGATATATTTCACAGGCAAACCTTTTTCCAAAAAAAGAATTCAAAATTGCTTATTATAACAAATGTAACTTAAGGGCTGTGTTAAACAAAACCAAGGACAAAATTTACATTAATGATAGAAGTGGTATTTATAAACTTAAATGTGGTGAATGTGAAACCTGTTACGTTGGCCAGACTGGACGGTTGTTCAGAGAGCGAGTAGATGAACATAAAAGACATTTACGAAATGGGGACATAAACAGATTCGCTAAGCATCTATGGGAAAATGACCATATGGGTGACTTTATCCCGGAGATTCTCCACCTGAAGAAAAAGGGAAGAAGGATGGACTGTTTGGAGTAGCTGGAGACAAGAAAGAAATTAAAGGAAGGAAAAATTGCTAACGAGAATATTTTTGTCAGCCATTCCACCCTCTTGGATATTCCCCTGAGTCACAATACCTTTCGAGGATGACGCCCCAACCCCCGCCGTGGACGCCGCACTCCACGTCCAAACTTCCCCCCCCCCCTTCCAAATAAAATTTTGTATAAATTCTGCAACATACTAAACTTATGTACCTGATGATGAAGCCTTCTTCCCCCCACCGTCGCCGCCACTGGCACCCCACTGGCACCCCACTGGCGCCGTCGACCACGCCACAACTTCGTACCCCTCCCAATGCGTCACCCATGCCTATTCCTGCGTCCTCTCACATACCTTCTTTCCCCCCCCCCCTTCCCCTCCCTTTAACCTCCCTCTCTCCCCCCCCTCCACAAAAAATTTGTATGCATTCTGTAGCATACAAAACTTATGTACCTGATGATGTCGCCTATGGGACGAAACCGGTCGACTTGAAACAATAACTGTGAAAAAGTACCATATCTCTTTTGAATTCTTTAGTCTCTCATATATTAACTTTCGGGTACATAAAATTTTCAAGAGAAATTTGGAGATCCAAGGTGAATATATAAGTTAATCGAAAATTTGGACAAAATAAGCGCCAATCACTACATTAACGTGACTTGATATAAACTGCCACGTCAGTTATCATTAGTGATCTTCTAACTAAAGAATCAGTAACAAGCAGAGAAATCACTGCATACCAGGTGTGCGGCTAGTTGACCGTTTCCTTTATTGGCATAAAGAAAATTGAGGGAGCAATTATATGGTTACGAATGGGAATATTCACGTCAGGTATTTAAAATGTCCAACATTTATATACAGTCATGAATTTCACTACCTCCGGCGAGATGTAGTGGAACAGCGTCTTAAATGATACACCTAAGATTTCGTACTGTTTACTTCATTACCGCATAGCAGGATGGAGAGAGCTCATTTTCTTAATGTATGGGTAATGACACAGATTAAGTACATATAGAGTGGCAAAGAGATGGGGAGAGTCAGATATGAGTTTTTCAATTATACTTTGGCCGATAGATGGCACAGGTGCATCGAAGCTGCTAGACAAGCCACAACAATTGAGCTTTGGCACACGGCCACTCCATTTAGTGTCGCATAACTCACATAATGTTCTTATGATGATATCGGTGCCTGATGTTTATCAATCGACCCATAGATACGGAAACAAATCTTATTGAGTCGTCGAGACCAAATTATACATGCATTTTAATGTGCATTAATATGCATCGTCTAAAATGAAGCGAATTCACGTCAATATGATAAGACACGCGATGACCAAACACGGAGTCAACTATTTACCGATGTATCATAGCAACGACAAAACAATTGAAACTCGATTAAAAGCACACAATAGCCATGGTAAATCCACATCTGTATGTTTATGTAAAATCACCGAGTACCACTAGCGCCTCCAAGTGAACTTCTCCGTAAGCCAAAATTCTTCATCCCCAAAATTCTTCACGGTGGCACCTGAGAAATTCTTCCCAAAGCTCACAAAAAGTTATGTCCAGTTTTTAGCATTGCTTTGCCTATTCATTTTTTATTTTTATTTTTTTGCATATTCTATTCATACTTACTCTAAGGTAATGATTAATTTATACTTCAATCGTTATTTTCATATTCTTAGCTGGACGAATGAAATCAGGTACCCTTTTTTTCCCAGTCCAACCTGAATACGGTGAAGATATATTATCGATGAATTGCAGGGCGTGTCCCAACACAATGAACTTAATTACTCTTGGGAGGAATTTGCCCGCTTTCAGCCAATGTTGCTAATGGCCAAATGGATTGCTCCAGCGTTCTTTCTTGTGCCGACCATACGCTCGTTGCCACGGGGCGTTCCGTTTCTGCTCCTATTAAGGATCATTTTACGGTAGAGCGAAAATCACTAATGATTGACGGTAAGGGCAACAATTGTATTGCAATGAATAAACATTTGATTGAAGAAGGTTGAGAACTTCTAATAATATTCAATGAAAAATAAATAAATTGTCATACTACACGGCAGGCATAATTTAATAAATCATATTGAAGCTGCGAAGAAGGCAGAGGTGAAAAAATGAGTTCTCCAAGGACGAGAGTTGTCACCTATAATGTTAAATATTGACAATGAATATGAAATAAATGCAATAAAATATAAATGTAAAAGTTATTATGCGCACACGTGCAAGGAGAAAAAATACCATGCTACGGTTTACTCATGCCAACGCAATTCCAGCAGGAATGAACGAAAAACTGAGAAAAGTACTGAACAGAGAGGAATAAATTGAAAAAATGATCATTTGTGTCATGAAAACCAACATTATGGCTAGTGGGAAAGAACAAAAAGACATAACCACCGTTGAACGCGGGCAGCAAGAACTTGCACAAGTAGAAGATTTTTGATACATGGGTAGCAGGGCAACCAGAAATGGAAAAATCAAGAAAGACATATCAGAATACCCCAAGCAGAGAAGGCTTTCTAAAACTTTGAATCTACAGGCAGCTAGCAAGGCAAACCTAGAAATAACACAGAACCTTATTTTAACAAAAATTTGGAGAAATTGGTAATCAACATCTACATCAACCGACTACCCTGCGGGCCGCCGCATGGGCGCATGGCAGGAGGTGTTAGGACACCAGCTGCGTAAAGATGTAAGGTTTTGGGAGGTGAAATGATGACGTGTATTATGGCAAAGTATTTAGTGGAGCTCACTTATTACTGTGGTCGCTTATTGTGCACGGAAAGAAAGAGTTTTAGTATCTCTTTGTTCAGCAATGTATCTCTCTTATTTTATCACTTCTGTCAGACCTAGAGATGTTGTGAGGCGTCATGACTATATTCTCAAAGTCGCTCTGAAACACACCAGTTCTGCATTTCTCAAGCAAGCTAAGCCTAGCATATAGCCTTTCAGTCTCTAGGGGCTTCCATGTTAATCCCTATATAAGTTGTGAGACAATATATTTTCGCTCATTATTGTTTTGAAAGATGCGTGCAGCTTTTCTTTGTATTCTATTAATTTATTTGGTTAAATATTTATGATCAGGGTCCCAAATTCTCGCGGCGTCTTCGAGGTGTGGCCTAACCAGAGCGACGTAGCATCTCTCTTTTACTCTCTCATCCAAGAACCTTCCTATTATATGCTTTACAAAACCTAGTTTCTTTAGTGCTGTGCCGCATATGTTTTTTATGTGAGCTCCTCACGATATATCAGACGTTAAGGTAATTCCAAGATATTTTACAGTATCCCATAATTTAATGTTTACTCCACCCACAGTATAGGAACGGCATGTGTGATGACATTCGCAGGAAGTGAACTGTCGCAGTAATGTCGTAATACGATAGAGAAGCGTTTAAAGCAGCAGCTGCAGAGCAGAAGCGATTTCAAGCAATGGTGATGAGCTGTAATAAAATAATGATGACGATCTAATGCATAGAGGGAATCACCAACGAAGAAGTCCTAAGAAAAATTAGGGATATGAGCAGTATGGTAAAAACTGTGACAAGAGGAAGAGTCAAACTTATTGAGCACATTTTTCAGCACAACTCTCAATTGTACATTATCTTTGGAGGAGAAATAAATGGGAAGGATTGAGAAGGAAGATAAAGAACTGAGTCCATCCATTATGACCAACGGGAAAATTATGCAAGGCGTAGAAGAGAAGAATTGTGAAGGAAAAAGCAACTGGCCATGTGGAGAGAAATGCGGAGGTCTAGAGCAAACCAATATTTGGATTAAGACAAATTATGATGATGATAGCAATTCGGTAAATAATGGATTCTTGATCCCGGCTCTATTCGCTCAATATTCAGAGACAACCATAACAAAAAATAAATCCACGTCAGCTTCTCTTTCCCAGTAACTTTCAGCAGTTATGCATGTCACCATAATTGTGAAGATTTATTTTTTTTTAACTTTAGGTCAAAAATCACCGGCAAAAATATAAATGCACATTTGTAGATTTATTCAACGGATCGTAGCACATAAGACTGACTTGTGTTTGAATTTTTATTGAAGAAATTGTGGTACTGCGTTTAAATAATAACACTTGTTAGTGAAGCATTTGTTATTAATGTAGAGTACATATACCAAGGAAACGTAATAATTAATTTAATGATAGAAGATAGTGAATATATATTATTATTTGGCAAAGTTTTAGTGCAGAAGAGGAAAATTATGGGGAAAGGATACTTGAATATATTATTGAAGAGAAATTCAAAGATAGTTACGGTACAAGAGTAAATGACACGGAGGAAGATACATGAATCAGAGGGAAAGTTTTAACTTCCATAGTTAAAATCTCCAATTAAATTACCCATCAAATTTAAAAAGACAAAGTAGCATTGCTCTCATCCACCATTAGATAACGTGCGTTCAGCACTTTTTATTGAACGAGATGAAATAACTTTCTCGCTAATCCTCAGAACACGAGAAAACTGGGGTATTCCACGAGAACCCACCAAAGACCATAACAGTTCAAATTATGCCTCCTAATTTAATTTGCCATTCACGATATAAAACCACCTCTGGCAGTTTTTAAATTACCTTCCTAGTAATTTAATATTGTCTCGAAGGAAAATGAGAAAATGTCATTTCCCTACTATCACCGTTCATTTTTTTCTTTTCTTTAATTCTAAACGTCGTAGTTGGGTACCTTAGAGTAGCTGGTAACTCAGTTCTTTCTTCTTTCAAGATTAATTTGAATTCAATTTCATTTTATCCCACGAAACCTTCAAGAGATTTCCTTCTACATCCACCTTTTGGCATGCCGAAGCTCCGTATTCTTCCTCAACAGAGCGTTGTCATAGTGACTCTCTTCGGGTTGCCCTACTAACTCACCAATGGCTGCTCCCGTTAATTAAGGAGTTTCGGCTCGCCCTTAACATCACGTGCCTCCTCTCTCCGCTTGCAAATCCCTCCACTTTTCTAACCCGCATTAAGTTTGCAGTTAAATAATGAGTTTATGCCTGAAATTAAATTTAGACTGTATTTTTTACTTGGAGGTGCAACAAATCCTCGGCTTACTAAAGCGCGTTCGCGGCCAATTTAAACCTTCCTTTTTCTTGAAGTTTTACGGCTATTTCAGTGGGGAGACACAAAGATACATAATAATTTTAAAAATTTTGCGTATCAACTTCAACTGTTACCACAGCTGAAATCAATAATTCCGCGATGGAAAAGTTTTTTATATAAAGTGGACTAAAAATAGAGGTAGGTTGCATTTGATGGGCATCACTCGACAGTCCGTAATGGCTACTCGGTTAAAAAATTGTAGTTCTTCTTTCCGCCCAACTCACTCCCCACACGCTCGTTTTTGACTTCGCGCACGAAGCAATTAGGTCTTCTCGGATAAAAAACTGCAGATGGACAAGTCTTGACGAGCTCTGAGGGCAAATATTGTAACTCGCACGAGAGTTCACCGCAAGTTGCGAAAATAAAAATTTCTCTGATTTTTTCTCTCAGGCAAAGAATAGCCGTTCAATAATTTCCTCACAACACTATGCATCAGGTATCTTTTCCCCGTCGATGAATATATGCTACGAGGATACACGTCGAACGAAAAAACTATTCAGGAAAAAAGTATGAAGGCATATCTCCAATTAAGAGTTCTAGTTGCAATACTTGTCCGTAATTTATATTTTTTCCGTTCGTTATCTCAGCGCTAAAATGACAAACTCGAGGGGTGTTTGATTCCATTACCGACGGAGAAATTAGATTTTGCAACTAGCTCTTAAGCAATTCTGGATCAAATATATAATACGCTTGATACACTAATGACATAAAATCGCTATCGTCGCACTTTACCCAGTGGACGTTGGGCCTAACGGATTCTCTGAATCTACTTAATGCCAAAACTCATATCGTCGCACCTTTAATTCCGCTCGTAACGATAGACGACAAGAGAAACCACGGTTAAATACTCTACCATATTTTTATGTCATAGTCCTGCTATTTGTTTGACTCTCACTACGTATACCAATCGATCTCAGATCGATCAGATCGGATCAGCTCAATATGGAACACGCGACGGGCTATTGAGATCGGTCTGAGAAACGAGCTGACTCGGTCTGCTTCCTAAGGCAGTCTGAGATTCCACATCGATCTGAACCAACTGGTCTGTGGCGCTCCTCGCTGTTCTTTTGGTTATTATTGGGAAACAAAATATAATCGTTATTATTCAAGGCGTGTGTGGTAACCAGTTGTAACAGAAGAGCAGCAATGGCGAGTGAAGTGACGTTGATGATATTGTAGCTCATCACAATATACCTTCATTGAGCAATTTTTTTCATTCGGAATGCGACTGAAAATCTTCAACACTACACTTATTTACACACCAGTCGTCACTCGTGATTCAACTGAATGATTCGATTGGTCACTATTGATATTTTCAGTCCGTGTTAGTAAACCAGGTGATCTGAGTCGGCCCGCTTGGAATTTTCAGATCGGTCTGAGTTCAGATCAATCTGAGATCGGTTGGTAAACGTAGTGCGTAGTGTCTGAAAGATGTACGACATTTGCGTTGTTATGGGACGTATATGTCCCGGAATATTAAGCGTCATTTACTTTCCTCTCTTTTCGTCTTCCTTCCCCCGACGGACAGAGAGCTGGACTAAGTAATTAGCACTACGTAGTACGTACAAAATACCCCAACGAAGATCTCTTTACAACGGAAACACTCTCTCCTTGTGCACGGACATGTACCTTGTCTCTCCGTGGGAAGCAACAAAATAAATAAAATCAACAAAAGAAAAAATAAGAAAAAAGTAAGGGTCTCACTTATTCAGAAGAGTAGTAAACTATTAAGATCCTCGTTTTTCCCAAAGTTTTGCTGCTTTATTCAATGTGTCTTTCTACTATTCCTACGTCTTTTCAGATTGAAATATCGGTTTTAAAACGGTAAAATTAAACAGAAATTTGACCTAGAAATCGGTCAAGTTGACATAATTGGCCTGCAATTCCAGTTCTCAATCCATTTAACCAGCAGTAGTAAGCGCATGAACAAAATATCTCTCAACATACACTTTTGAACAAGCAATTAAAATATTCAACGGCTTCCGGATAAGAGTAGACTCTTCCGACGGACCTGATAGTTGAGCAATAATGCTCCCGCGAAGCTCCGGATTTAAGCGTGATAGGGAACTTGGGCTTCGGAGGCATCCCGACGATGCTTTCCTCTTCCCCTGGAATCCCAACCCCTCCGACCCTTAAACCATTCAACTTGTAATTATCATGGGATCCCCCCTCTGGGGTTTGGACCAGCTAACGGCCTCCAACCCCTACCTTTTCTCTGCCTACTCTCAAAACCCGTAACTCCCCTGAAAATGACAAAAGACTCCCTTGATGGAGATAAAATATTTTAAAGGTGTACATCTAAAAACGGCAATGCTTAAAGGATTAAAACACTAAAAAAATTCTTTACAGTATACAAACGTTTAGTTATAAAAGATTACCTTTGCGCAATTCTTAATTTGAAATTTGAATTTCATGGAATATAATTCCCCTAAAAAGAGACATTTTCGATTTTTTCTTAAAATTTACCGTCTCATGCAATGGAATGCTAATTTGAAAGACATCGGATATTGACACAATTCAGACTATTTTTAATTGGTCCGTTATCCTTCCCGTAAATCTATCTAGACTTAGAGTTAAACATTACCAATTAGTCACTAAACTGTTTTGGGTACAAACTGCTTTCATAAATATTATTAACCATCATGACGAGCAACAAAACATCAATTTAGGTTAAGTGCAAAAATAAGTTTTTTTCCCAGAAAAAAGAATGCCAAAATTACATAAATTCATCCAAATATAAAATTGATTTTTCATGATGACTTTTCAATAAGTTTTTTCGCAATTCTCAAATTTCAGATCGGTCTGAGTTCAGATCGATCTGAGATCGATTAGTAAACGTAGTGTCAGAAAGATGTTATAACCAAATAAAATCCTACCATAAATAAATTCGAAAATAAAATCGCAATTCAAATTAATAGTCATAAATCATAATCAAACAGCACATAACAATAGATAACTAGGGACGTACATAAATCAATATTTACATCGGGGAGTTTAGGACGAAGCAAAAATAATAAACAGGTAACAATAAGTAACGGGGGACGCCTAGAGACTGAGGAGTCAGCAGGAGATTCGTGGAGGAGTAAAGATCTAAAGGACGCGAAGTGGGGAAAAAGTTCGAAAGTCGGAGAATAAAAACGGCAGGGAGCGGATACAAAGCGGCATAGGGGTGACGAAAGAGAAACCAGGGATTTATACAGAGGCCAGGAAGGAATCGGGAAGGAAACCCAAGATAGAAACCGTACGGCCCAGAATTCTGGAAATAAGGAAGGAGGAAGACCGCGAAACCATACCCGCAGCCACATAAGAGACGACAGGCCCCAGCGTCTGATAAGTCTAACTTTAAGGATAATAAAGCCAAAATAAAAATAACCTCCATTTATAAAAATATTGCTGTCTAAAATAACGTAAATGTATAAAATTGGAGCATAAAAGAGTAACATTGTAAATTGGATCCAATACATTTTAAACAGCTCTAAATATTGGTGTTGTTATAACCATATCAATTTTTTTCATTAAAAGAAAGTCATATACTATTTAATTAATTGAGAAAAGTGTTTTTATTAATATGTTGTATAATGCTAACCATTAATCCCTTCAGCAAGGAGGTAAGATTTTAAATGTTTGGGTAATTGCGAAGGTTGATCGAATTGGTTTCAATATGAAAGAAAACCGTGACCGGGTGAGGTTACAATGTATTATCATTTGTGCTTTTGAGGGTCCCGGAATAATATGTTACTTGAATAAAATACTTTCACTTATTCACATGAAAAAAGGTTTTTTCCAAGTTTTGAGAAAAATTGAATTAGACTTTTTTTTAGATTTTCATGACGAAATACACTACTTTTATGTGAATAAATTACTTTAATTCATTCGCAATAAAAACGCCTTCCGAAGTTAAATCAATCGAAAAAGATTTCTTCGCGACTCCCGGTCCAAAGTCGAAAAACTTCATACAAAATATACATGAAAGAATATTTTTAACTTTCTCCGGCATTTTTTCCACATTTTCCAACCAAAAAAACTTTTTTTCCACGTTCCGAACGTTTCGTTTCTCTTCTTCCTGCGAGGTTCCCATCCTGTCTCCCTCAAAACCCTTTCTCCATCACCTCCCTCCTTCATCCAATCTCGCCCGACTCATCCGCCAAAAATCCGTCCGGGAAAACATTCCATTTCGCACCCGCCTCTCTTTCCGTCTCTCGACGGCGGATGAAGAAGAGGAAAGGGAGGCGGGAGGGCGTTGTTATCATTCCGCTGCACGCTGGACCAACGCCGCTTTCGGGGATTTTTCTTTCATTAGGCAGGTCTCTGGGAAAGGTAATGACAAAAGTTACCTCTTCCCGCACAACCCCATATCGCTGACTTTCGTAAAGGCATTGGGCAGAGAAAGCCGGGAGAATGTAATGAAGGGATTGATAATTACAGAAATTCCCTCAGCGAAAGAGGAAATTGATACGAGTCCTGTTCGACGCAAGATGTTCGCAGATTAGGACACCCGATGAAGGATTCGAATGGGCAGTGAGAGGATGAGGAATAAAGGACGTTTTACGCGATGCTTAATTCAGTACTGGAATTCAAACTGAACTTAGAATACTTTAACTCGTACCGTGTAAAAGGGTGTGATCGCAATTGCATCCGGAATCATGTTCTATTATCAGTACTGAAAAGAGAAATAAGCACGATACTTATTTTCCATGCAATTCATGGAATCTAAGAGAAATCACACGCCAGTAGGCGAGTTGAGCGTTTTGAGAGAAAACCGGTGGTGGAGCTGAAATTTTTTAGCATCCAACCGGTAAAGGTAAGTTTTAATGAAAGTCAATGAACTTCATCCCGTTTTCTACATTTCAAGCCTATCTATTCGCCTCAGCATAAGATCTACCCTTCTTTATCCCGTCCATGAAACATATTCTCTTTCTTCTCCTTCCCCGCTTGAGCAACCTATCGTCCCTTATTACTTCCTCCAGCTACCTACCCTGCCTATCCCAGATATCATTCAGAAGTTTCCTAACCTCACCACACCTAGCACTTCCTCTCGTTCGTCTTCTCTTCCGTCTACCTCACCATCTCCATCCTCCTCTACACCCACACCTCAAATGCCTATCATCGTCCTCCTTACTGAGGGCCCACTTTTCTGCCCCAAGCAACGCTCCCTACCAAGCTCTTCACCAGCCTCTTCTTCACATCCTTGCCCAAGGTCCCCGCCATCAGTTCCCTTCTATTACAAAACGCTTCCTTGGATAACGCTATTCTCCCCCTTATGTCTTAATTCTAAGCCGATTTTTTTCTAGCGTACTGTCTAAGTAATTGATATGCTCTACTTGCTCGAGTTTGTACCATCTAACTTAAATGTCCAGCCGCGCTCTCTTTGTACATGAGAATCAGATTAATTTGGTTTTCTTATGATTGATCTTCATTCCGCTGAATTTCTAAGGGTTCTACTAAAACTTGTAGCCCCTTCACGATCGACTAAACAACGCCTGATCGTACGCAAATCTAACCAACTACATCATCTGCCATCCAACTTTGATTCCCACATCAAGTTTTTCCCATGCCTGTCTTACCATTTCTTCAGCATAAATGCTACAAAACAAAGGAGACAACGGGCACCCTTGCCTAGCCCCGCAGCCTATAGTTGCTCACCCAGATTCACCGTCAACCACCCTCACCTGTGCCCTTTGCGTCATATATAAGTTTCGGATTAGTCGCCTGTCTCTCCAATCTATTCCCATTTTCTCGAGTATCTCTCTTAGTATCTGCCAGTATTCATTTCTCTTTGAGCGACACTCATTTCTGGGTAGTTGATAGTTGGGAGGGACCGGAGGGACTCCCATCTCCGCTTCCCAACAGTCTGTTTCACGTGACACCATCACGAGACTACCTTTTGTCTGACTCCTCTTCCACCAATCTGGCATAGGTTGCCTTACCGAGAGCGATATAAATTGCTCCCGCTAGTCCTGTGGAGCGGTTTTCAGCCTATATAATCATCGGGGGAGCTGGGTGAACTATAATCGCGGAAATGTTTTCTTGACACCTCTAGAACTGATTTTCCGAAAATTGGTTGGGATGTTTTTTATGGCGGTGTACTTTGAAAAATCGAAGGCCAATGATAAGCAGAGCTTGGCATCTACTGTCCACTATGAGAGCTTAAAATCTAGGCAGCACAAACTCTCGAGAGCGAGTACTATTTGGGCCGAGTCCACTATCGTGCGAATTGTCTCTCAGTGAATAAAAAATTCTGGTAGGAGAGTTTTCATCCTCCGAGAGCTGAGAATAAAATTCGCCAGACCGTTTCCAATGCAGGCGAGAACTTTCCTGGCCGTTCGGTTGCGAGAGGTCCTCAGAGCGGTCATAGCAGTCATGTCTCAGAAGCAGAAGGCGGGGGATGCTCATTTTACCCTGCTAAGTTTAAAAACGTTAAGGTAGAAAAAAATAGGTACCACGTTCGTGCTAGGTTGGGGATTGGATTAATAGAAGTACGGAGCAAGTGGCCAGTGGACTCAGGAACTTCCTCTGGAATATGCATTGTAGTATCGCAACTTTACCAGAATGGCTGCAATATTGATTTTTTTCAATTTCTGCCTCACTTGTAATTTTAACATAACTTGATACCATCAAATTAGATAGCATTTAAAGATTCTATCACTAAAAATCATGTTTACTACCACTGGTTTTCGAGTAAATTAATTTAAAAGTTTTTCCGCGGTCTGTTAGACCGCATGTCTGCGATTACGTTAGTATTATTGATCCCATTACATAAATATATAAAAATATCTTTAAAAATATTTCCACTATCCATATAATGTATACATAAATACAATCATTTCCAATATCTATTTAATCAGACATTCATATTCATAAGTTTATGTAGGTCCACTATCGGTAATTGCCAAACATATTTCGAAAAAACCATTGCATCGCCATTTCATGTGAATTTGGTAAGATAGCAAAAGGGAGCTTGATATAAGCAAATATGTATAAACAAAATCACGTAAATTAATAAAATGCATTTATGCAACTAAATATTGGGAAATAAAAACAAGGGATCTGTGAGACCTCACATCTGTGTAAACGTTAAGGGTGTCTGTGGTTATGGGCTAAGAAAGAACCACCGATAGTCTCAAACCAATAGCTCGGATAGATCATTTGTAGCAAATTTCCAATGCAATGGATCCCGAAAAGGCAATTTCTGAAGCGAGAGTCACGCTTTTGGGTTTCCCCAATGGGCCTTGTCGGCGTTTAAAGGTTCGATGAGAGCATAGGATCATATTATTGTTTGACGGAATTATAACCTGAGAGAATTACAGATCTGCTATTGGCACAAAGTATACGCATCACTGAAAGTTACCTGATTTTTGAGGGATGTATAAAATTAGAAAAACTTATGTAAGGGATTAGGTTTACAGATTAGGACACTCGACCGTCGGTTATCAAGTCAGGTAAGAGGTTGCCATTGAAAACAGACATTCTTCTAAATCAGTAAGATTGACATGTAATGCGGGTGAACGATGGTAACACTAATTTAATTAATTATCCAGAAACTATAAGGTAACAGAGCACATGTTAGATTAGCTGTAACTATTTTGTAACTAAAGAATAATCTGGACGAAAATGGACGACGCAAAAAAAGGATATTTGAAGGAGAGAAATACAATTTTAAGGATTAACTCCTTAATTTCATGCATTTAATTAGTGGCTTCTTTACCCTCCGTAAAATCAGAATATCCTTACCAAAACCAAATTTGACGGTGTTTTGGCGATGTTTTTTGTATGCAGGACCAAAAGTATACAATGTATTTCCCCATTCGTATTGAATCTAAATCTGTAATAATGTTATCGAAAAATGTTCGTTTGACTTCTCACCAAAGAGAGTGTAGAGGACATATTATTATGAATGTGTTTGATATAACTCCATAGATTGCCAACTTGTAGCTTCTTAAGGTACGTACTTACATTGTTAAGCAATTGTATTGGTCTCATTACAAGAGCTATGTGTATTTTTAAGGGTTAAAGCATAACATATTATCATTTGATGGTAGCTTTAAACAAGTTCTCCTTCAGGGCTACCTACAGTTACTCCCAACTTGTTATATTGAATGTTCTTTATTTTGGAGTAATAAATGTAATTAATTATGGATGAACGAATGGTGATCAGCTGGGAGGGATGTAGTGCTCGGAACTTTGGGTAAAATCGGAGATAAATGGCAATGGAAGGAACCTGATACGGAGCTCAGAGTTCTATGGCAATAACACTTAGAACCAGTAAGATATTGCGACTAAAAAGTCTCATGCAACATTAACGTGGCTGAATGGCTCCTTCAACACGAAAATGTTGGCTGTCTCAGCTCTTCTACTATGTTTTGCCCCTTATTCAACCATGCGGCTGGCAGGGAAGAGAGGGAAATACCTAGCTACACACACCCAAACACCCAAAATTCCACCGAGGAGATGGACGCCCCGGGATTTTGTCAGGATAATGCACTCGGCGCCATATAGATGGATAGATAATTTATTTTGTACTGGGACATTATCCCTTGAGTACAAAAAAATCACTACAAAACAGTCAACGTACCAATATAACAACGATAGAATATTCATTTTTTTAGCATGAAAACGATTGTTAAAAACATAAAAGCCGACATAATATTTGGGTGATACATGTATGTACATTTAGAGGAGAAAGGAAAACTTATTTGCCTAATAACAGATTATAAATACAGTTTTTAAATTGGTTCAGAGATATATACAGAGGCATTCGGGTTCAAGTCCCTAAGTCCTTCAAGTCTAAGGGTGATGATCTTTCCGCAGTGGGGTAACCCCACTAATGTTTACTTACATGTTGAAGAAGTAATACCCCCGCTAGTTCGTAATATTGTTCGTAATACTGGGAAATCCTGAGATAATATCTAGGACAACTAACAATTCTGGGAAAATATATCGTGGTATCCCGGGAAAAGTCTAAATCTGGGAAGATGGGACTAGAAGAGTTTTGAGTCGTAGGAGTTATGGGAATGGAGAAGGATGGAGAATGTACAACAGATTCACAGAAAGAAAAATGGAGAAGGGATAGGAAGTTGGGGAGTAAGAAAGGTCGCTTGAGGAAATTAAGGAGGGGCAATAGGAGCAGGTGGATGTATCAAGCAATAAAGGGGAATGGGGCACTGAAGACCGTTTGATCAGGATGAAGAGGAGAAGGGAGACGATGAGGAAAGGCAGAGTAATCAGGTATAAAGTTAGAATTATAGCTCCGACTCTCAAAGGATTCTTACTCATGAAATAGCCCAATGACTAACATTAGGGAAGACGTAGGAGCGGGGACCAGAGTGCCTCAATGTTTTCCCAAAATTATAAGTTGTCTATCTCCCTAGAAGAACTCGGGAGTCCCGTCAGGTATGGTTCTTTCTTATTCCTAACGTTTAGATGAAATATTCTTCATCGTATCCCGGGATTGAGGAACATTTACGACAACGAGTGATAACCAGTGCATTCATATATAGATGTATTTATTAAAACAGTTGGACTCCGCCACATCGTTTCCAGTTTGGAGAATGTATGCTTGATGAAAACACTTCGGAGCAGAAGAGACAGAGTAGATGGACGCAACGAGGCTCCTTGCGAACAAAAATGGAAATATAAATATTAGAACACATCAGTATGTTCTACGTTTGACATTAACTTCGTAAACAATGGCTTAATATTTTTTGGGCTTCCTTAATGGTATCACATGTCCAGCAGTCTTGAATATTTTCTACCTTTAAAGCTCCCTTAAGTCCTCAAGGGAGGAAACCTTCTCAGCTCAGTAAATAGCTAAAGCACTCGGCGCAATATCGAGGATTTCGTGTTCAAATACCGGTCAAGGCAAATGTTTTATCATCTGTGAATGGGAGTAATTACCGAGGAAGACCGAGTATGAGATACCGACACCATAAAAACTATCAAGAATGTTGAAATTAAAATATCAGGAATACTAATGAAGGAAATAGTCTCGGACCTTAATGGATAGGAAGAGAGGAGAGCATTGAAAACTGCACTGAATATTGGCAAACCAATCTCAGGGTTGTTGACTGCCGTTGGTGACAATTAAAAATATCACGATAATAGGGAAGAAATAAGGAATAAATATAAAAAAATATTTTTTTAAATTCGCTTTTATTTAACAAAAAAATGCACTAAATTTCATTCAAATTAACCCATTTCTAGGGGTTGAAAAAATTGTCATCGATGGGACGCTCAGCAACATTTTATCTCCGTCGGGTTGACACACAAGTTTACAATATTGCATACACTACAGGATAAAAAGCTAGTTTTTTTAAATAAGGCATTTCTTTAATATTCATTTTATTTTCGACTTTTTTATGACTTAATATTGTATTTTCACCGGAAATGAACCAATGTGAAAAATTTAAGATCTCTAGCTAGTCAGGAAGGTAGTTAAAAACTAATTATAAAATTTGTTCCTGACACACAAGACCCTGACACACAGGAACCTGACACACAAGTGAAGTTAAATAAAAGCGATTAAAAAGGAGGCATTGGGTATGGTTGGAGGGGAGAGGAAGCTGGTGGCGGAGGTTCGGAGGGATGAGGACGTACAGAATAGAGAGAGAATGTTAAAGAGGGTAATGGAGTGAGGAAAACTGGGGAAGCGTGGAAAAGGATGCGTATTCTGGACGAAATAAGAGGAAGGAGACCATATGAGGAATTTAAGAGGGACCTGATGGCGGGTCATCAATAGGAATGGAAATGGAAAATCATACCAAAAATTAGGATGATAGGATAAGTGCAGTACAAAAATTTACCAATCTGTTGGTAGAATATTCAAATGAAGCGAGAAGAGTGGTATTGTTCTACCATAACCAGTAGAGTAGCAAGTAATGATGATAACCTCAACGCCTGCTGTCCAGCATTAACGCAAGTAGGACGGCTGTGGAGAGAAGGGGCAGAGCCGGATAAGTGCCTACCTGCGTCCGAGAGAGCAGAAGGGACATGGGAGAGAGGGGAATATCCACAAAAGCCGTGCGTCATACGGGTGCGTAGGGGGTTGGCGTTGGTCTTTGTGAGGAAAGGTACCGATCGACAGAGAGAGAGAGACCCCTTGGGGAGATATTTATTTTAAACAGCGGACGGACGAGTGGCGTGGGCGGAGTATTTGGAAGAGAAGCACCAGGAAGAAGGGAAACACTGCGGAGTCCGAGGACTGGGCGTAATTCGGCGAAAGATATTCAAGCCGGGGTATAAAGGTAGGGGCCAGACCAGGAGCGTGTACGGATGAGAATTGGAAAATGAATATAGAGCTTGATTATGAATTCTTCTCCTGATATTTGATTGGTTCTCCTGGGAAGGAGTCCGACAGTAATGGTCTTGTGCACCAAAGAGCAATGTAATGATTGGAGCCCAAAATGCAGCTACCTCCCCACTGTCAGTCCCGGGGAGTGCTGTCATCAGAAAAATACGCTAAACTATCTAGAAGTTACGAAAAAATTATTAAAAACTTCTATTTTTGATGAAGAAGTTGGCGTTTTCTTAGAAATACACTCATTTATACTTAAGCTGAGATTTCTAGGATAAAGAAAGCGAAGCTTGTGATTAAAGTTGGAGGACAAACTCGAGCAAGTAGAGTATTTTAATTACTTAGATAGCACGCTAGAAGAAAACGGACATAATAGCAGAGACATACAAAAGAGAATAGAACAAACTATGAAGGCGTTTATTAATAGAAGGGAGCTGATGACGGGGACATTGAGTAGGGATGTGAAGAGAAGACTGGTGCAGAGCTTGATATTGAGCGTAGCGTTGTATGGGGCAGAAACGGGGACCCACAGGAAGGATGACGAGAATAGGCTGCAGGCATTTGAGATGTGGATGTGGAGAAGGATGGAGAAGGTGAGGTGGATGGACAGAAAGACTAACGAGGAAGTGCTTGCGATGGTGGGCGACGAAAGGAAAGTACTTAGAGAAATTCGAGATTGGCAGAGTAGGTGGCTAGAGAATGTAACAATGGGCGACGGTATGCTCAAGAATGTGATAGAGGGATGGATGTTGGGCAAGCAGGGAAGAGGAAGGAGGATAGGTTTCATGGACAGGATGAAGAAGGGTAGATCGTATACAGAGGCGTGCTTCAGGCGATGCCTAAAGAAGTAGAAAATGGTAGGATATTCTCTGACATTTAACAAAACCTACCTTTACCGGTAGAACATCTTTAAAAAAATACTTAGGCTATCGCATCGATATTTTTCAATATAAAATCAATTTCAAAACATCCATATCTTTTTTAGCCCTCAAAGCCAACTTTTATTCCCCACAAACCCAAGACTCCAATTCTTCTCCTTACTCTTCCACCCAAACCCAACACTCTCCCCACCACCGCTTTCCACATATCCTTCCACATATCGTTACTCCCGTAGACCTCCACCAGCATTTTATGCTGTTTCCATTGAATAGCTCAAAACTTCTTTCCCACCCCTACGACATTCAACTCGCCATTTCTATTCCTAAAATTCGAATTTTACTGGTCGAGGTAGATTCATTAACAGGTAAACAAAAAATTATAATTTGCAAAAAATCTCCAACCTTTGAAATCCCCGTAGAGTAGAATTTGTAAGTACTTGTATTTAACTACGTAAGATCTTTAAGAGCACCTCACCCAGCTAAAAATGACCCGCATGGATTGTTTTGCACAAATTATTGAGGTGGTATTCACGAACGAATGATATTAGTAAGATTGATCAGTACTTGTATCTTAAGGAGGTACACCGCGACTATGTGAGTCAAAACGATAACTAAATTCCGGCTTTTTTTCAAATAGTTTGAAATATCCCGCTTTCGCCGAAGGAATACGCAAGTTATTGCAAACCAAAATAATGGGACACTAACTACAGCGCCATATCTACGGAATTCCCACATCTTGACTTAAATTCTCTCAGTAATTACAAAAAATTCAGAAATAATGACGGGCAGATATCTTTATTTTAATAAAATCAAAATAAAGAGGAGTTTTCGCTCTTTAAATGAGGAGTTCATGAAAATGGTGTCTATATTATATAAAGAAATATTATTTTTCCCCGCGCTCCATTCATTCTCCCATTGATTACAATGTAATTCCAAGTTCACTTGGCGAGAAATTTATCGCATAAAGGTAAAAACTTGCTGTTCATATGTCATAGAGGACATATTTTTCTGTAAGTATACATCATGTGCATTAAATGACATTTGTTTCTTTTCTTGGTAGGAAGGAAGACATAACAAGAGCATGTGAGCATGCTCGCCAACGTTACGCTCCCTCACAAGTTTCTAGTTACAAGTTGTTAGTTTCTAGTGAGACCGCGCATAAATTTCCTGACGGCTACACGGTCGACGCCTAGTGGCCGGGAGAATGTAAGGGGTGTGGTCTCTACCTGGGCTGAGAATTGCATCCCTAGTATGGAAATACCCCGTAACATACACCCTGAAGAAACACTTTGAACGGTGCTTCGAAGATGTAATGGCGGATACTTTATTTCGGATTCTGGTCGCCGTCGTGCTTCCGTTTATATCATTACTCCATAGTTTTTTCAGGAAGACTATCCAGTACATCAGGCATCATAGATGATAAAAAACTAAGTAGATTGAACCAAGAGAGAGTTAGAATCATGAATATACATAATGGATTTCAATGTTTGGAATTGTTGCCTAGGCTACGTGTTGCCTAAATTTCCACATTTAGTTCACCCAGTCTTTGACGCTACTTAGAAAAGTCTTTTCAGTTGAATCGTAAATGGCCGTTGTTAATTATTGTTAACGTGAGATAGTGTGTAATTGCATCCCGCGAATGGTACTACATTTTTATCCACTGCATTATGATTACTGTCAAGAAAAACCGGTAAGACGTATTTATTTACAATCTTTCGACTGAATTGACATTTGAACTGCAGTCTTTCATCACTAGGTGGCGCCACAATCCAACAAGTTGTTTGTTTACGGAATTCTAGACAACAGTTTTTGGCGACGAGTCAACAATCCATAATGTATATTCATGGTTAGAATGCTAGCATTCTTAAATAAAAATCTCCATCGAAGAATTATGCTATTTTTGGTAGCCCTAAAAGTTTGTTTTCAAATTCAGTACTATTGAAAAGCCATAAAGTAAACAAGGTTATTTTCATAACCACAAGTACCATTGAAGATAATTGGTGTTACAGTGCTTTTGTCATATTAGTATTTGCTTCACTGACTCCTAGGCGTCAGCTTACACCGGATTCCTTTCCAAGCTCCCACCATCCTCAAGACAACCCTGCCCATACCTTACCATAGAACCACTCTCGTGTCATGCCCTGAGTAAACACATCATTTATTGGTTTCCATTCCTAAAAGAAATATTTTCATCCCTGGGAGTTCAATTTATTCGGCGACATTTGTTCAGAAGTGGGGAAAAAACATTACATTTCTTTCGGGATTTCATAAAAATTCCCTTAACGAACTGCCCACAACACAGCTCAGTGGCGCGAATGACCTCAGATGTGGGTCACATTCCCGAAAAAAAGGAAAACTAGTTTTATCCCTAGGTTTTCCAATTACGCGCCGTTATTAATTCTGATATTGGTAGATGTTAAAATACCTTCCGTACAAAATACTACCCCACAGGCCCAAATTAAATCTCAGGCATGACGGATATTTTACGGCGGAAGTACGTAGCCGTTGTTGCGTAATGAGGACTGATGGGACGATTAACTATTGATACTCTCGGAGTCAGCCTTCGCCGGATTTCTCACCACCCTCCCTCCATCTTCAAGACAATTCTGGCCACACCAACATACACACCACTCCACTCACAATCAACACTATTTTATCGCAGAAAACGAAGAGAAAAAAGGCCCATCATCTTGATATATTCAATGTTCTGATAACGAAGCCCAATCGTGCCCCATCAAAAGTGCGTCATTGAAGTGAAAAATTCTTCAGCGGGGCCTGACTAAGCAATTTTATGTACGGAGAAAAATGTAGAAATTGGCGATATCATTGGAATGCGTCACGCTTGTTCTCTTGAAGTTTTCTTTTCTCTGGCAAGTTTATATTGGAAATACTAGTCGCAAGAGATCATGACGAACACAAAACGAAAAAAATATAACAAAGATTCTTATTCTTCCAAGCGAAATGGTTTCATTTTTGAATTCTTGAAATTTTTGAAAAAATATTCGTGAAATTGCTCAAAATTACAACTTTTTGGTGAACCGTCCCCTTTAGGACGCATTGCTGAAATCTCGTATAAATATGAAGACAAAATATTGACCTATACAGGATCAATCTGGTATGATGAGTAGCTTTAGCCATAGAGAAAGCATGACCTGAGCGATGGAGGAATTATATACGACGCTCGCAGGAAAAAAAGAGCCATGGAATGTAGTTGAATTTATGATAACAATATGAGCAACTGGGAAGCAACATAAGGTTGGACTACAGAATCCAATTTTTTATTAACTACGACTCGAAATTGTAATAATTACACCTAATATTTAATGTACATGGAGGCAGATATTCATTTTGATATCAGTTGTTTGTCATCACATTTGCTGTAGGATCAATAATATAGCCTGACAAATATAAACCAACAATAAATACTAATCAATTGTTTCTGGCATCAGTAAATTCAAAAAGCCAATATGAACCAATGATTTAACTTCATTTATTAAAATATTCACTTCTATAGGCAGTTCATCGACTGCCAACATTTTAAAAGGAGTAGTTTAAGTTAAACTTTACACCTTCAGGCATCTATATGTAGAATATTTTATATTAGAATACGTACTGAAAATATGTATAAGTGAGAGATTTAAAGTTTCTAATGGAATTAATACATCATAAACTGTAAAGTGCCGAGATTATCCTGAAATATAATTCTGTAAGTAATTTTTCATAATTTTTTCTCACATATTCACATTAAATCATCCTGAACTTAAAACTGAATCGCTGGAATGGGATCACGATTCCATCTTCCGCGTTATCCTAATCGTAATCCAAAACGCAAATCACTTAAAAAGGTCAACGCTCGCAGGCACAGTCCAAATTTAAGCGGCTGACAAATTTGAAGAACGACAATCACGTTTTCGATCGCATGAACCTCAATGAAAAATTTAGATGACGTGAGTGCATATGTTAAAAGAGTACCGTAACCGGGCCATTATATTTAATTAAGGTAATGTCCAGTCCATTTAATTTAATTAAAGTAATGTACATTTCCTCTCATTCAGTTCTACCAAACAAAGCTGTAACTTTAAATTGTGAGCGTCTCACATGGAGGAAGCTCGACATTATAATAAGACAAACTTTGTTACTTCCACAGTTTAATTCAGAATGTAGGCACTTCCGGTTTCTCCTTTTATGCCATCATCAGATAGACCCTAATATCTGATGATGACGTAAAAACCGAAACCGATTGTATATTCTGTAATTAACTGTGGAAGAAACAATGTTAGTCTTATTACAACCAAAACTGTGGTGTAGATTGCGATCCGCCCCATTCCCCTCTTAAAAATCGTGAAGAACACACATACGAAACGTATGCTGCACAGAATTTAGGAAACTAGGTTTTGTTAAGCGTAAAATAGGAAGCTCCTCGGATGAAAAAGTCAAAGAGAGATACTACTTCACTCTGGTTAAGCCACACCTCGAATACGCCGCGATCATTTGGGACCATGGTCAAAATATCTAACCAAAAATACTAATAAACTAAAAAGAAAAGCCACACGCTTCGTCAAAAACTACAAGCAAACATACAGTGTTTCACAACCTTTTCAAGGACCCAAGAGACTCAGAGGCTACACGCTAGGCTTAGGTTGCTTAAGAAATTCAGAACTGGTGTGTTTCAGAGTGACAGAAAATATAATCATGACGCCTCACTACATCTCTAGGTCTGACAGACGCGATAAAATAAGAGAGATACACTGCCGAACAGATAGGTACAAAAACTCGTTCTTTCCGCACACAATAAGCGGTCACAATAAAAACTTAGCTCCTTTAAATACACTCCCATAATACATGTCACCATTTCACCTCCCAAAAACTTATTCCTAACATCTTTACATGGCTGGTGTCCTAACTACCCCGCCACACCCCCATGCGGCGGCTAGCAGGGTTGTATGTAGATGTAAAAATGATTACAGTCAATTGATATATATGCATTACCTCAAGGATGTCAGTGTAATGATGCGAGAAACAAGGATATATGAGGGATGGATGTTAATCGGAAGGAGATGTTTCCACTGGGAGGGTTGACTGTTGAGAGGAGAAATAGAGAACGGGAGAGTGAGACGGCTGGAGTGTAGGTAGGGTTGAAGGTGACAGGTAGGTGGGATAGTGGTGGGAAGGAAGGGGGGGAATGGAGACTTGGAAATTCGAGGGTTGACGCATGCGCGGCAGACGATTGAAGCGTGAGTGCGTAATAATCTGTCCTGAATATGGATGGAAATCTCAACAGGAGCGCGTGAGAGGACTCCGCGCCAAAATTAATGATTTTCCGACTGGCGGAGGTCGCCAGGAAATCAACGAGGCCACTACACAAACGTAGAAACAAAAAATAAAATCAGCGAAAAACGTGGATTTGCATGAACAAGGAAACTGTGTGAGGTACAGAAATGAAAACATTGCAATTATCCACAGAAATAAATTTTACTGCGAGCTGGGTTTTGATGTTTATACATCATCATCAGGTGGAAAATGAAGTTAAGTGCACACAATAAATATAATCATGGAAAAGTGACTGGCGCTGTGTCTCTGACTGGCAGAGATTGCGTGCACTTAACTTCATTTTTCACCTGATGATGATGTAAAAACATTAAAGCCTAGGTCGCATTAAAATTTATTTCTGTGGATAATAGCAAATCTTTTATTTTTGTATCATGCATAAATTTTACTAAATATCGCAAGAATCTTCGGATTTTATGGAAACTGTGTGATGCTGAACTTTCTTAAACCTAACTACCAGATCACGGTTTGCCCGTGTGAAAATTACCTCTTTATGTTCAAATCTGTGTAATTTAAACTGAGAGCCGGGTATTCAACTTGGGGGATCACGCGGGAAATTGATTTCTTTTTTAACATCTCTATTTTAACCAAAATTGGAATCAGTGAAAATGCAATATGTTATCAACGAATGATGCAGATGAAACGGACGAGGAGAATGCCCAAGGAATACGTCCAGCGGAGAGTTGGGCAGGAAAGATTTCCAATAACAAATCACCAGACCACTTCAAAGAGCTTCCAGTGGAGATATAGGTTAACTACCAATTAGACTTACCTATTCGCGACGAAAAATCTTCATTAAAAATATTGTAACGACAAATGGAAAGAATGATCTGGAACTATATAAAACTAAGGAATATATA
Organism: Ceriagrion tenellum; assembly: GCA_963169105.1. NCBI lineage: Eukaryota > Metazoa > Arthropoda > Insecta > Odonata > Coenagrionidae > Ceriagrion > Ceriagrion tenellum. The sequence goes on from OY720644.1 coordinate 54,426,197, forward strand.
GCAATCAAATTCTGAAATATGGCGAAAAAGACTTACGTAGGAACTAAACGGCCAACTAACAGGAGTGTAGAGTCGAAATATTCAGCCAAAATATCTCAGGATTGATAAATGCTCGATAATTTGATTCCAGGATTAAAAATAGTTAATAATAATACGAGTCTAACAGCAGAAGAAAATCTAAAACATGCATTATTTGTTAAATATATTTTTAATGAAAATACTCCCATATAAATACTGGCCTAGTGCCTCTTGGGCATCATTTCCACTTCTCAATATTATGGTTGCAGATTCGAGACCAAGTAATGGCATATATCTTTCTGATATTGCAATAGAATGATTGTTCTTCGGAAGCGAGACAACGAGAATTCAAATTTCAAACTCCGCAGATGACACAATGGGTTGCAACATGGCACAATGGGCTCGTGAAGAATATAATTGAAGAAAACAAAAATGGAGGGATAAGTGCCCAGAGGAAGTCCCAGGAATAAACATATAGACCAGAAGCAATAAAAGATTAATAAAGGGGTATCTGGTTGGTGTGAAGGCTAGAGTACTGGCTAACCACACAAGCGGCCAGGGTTCAAATCGCTACAGACGAGGATGTTAAGAATGAGGAATAAACGTTGTGAATGTCTTCCTCTGCCTTTAAAAAATACGTAACTAATTAAAAACTAACATGACCCGAAATGGCATCTCAATGATTTAAAACAACCTCATTCCATCAGTTCTCTAGTCTAAAAGTATTTCTAGAGGAACATTGAAATCCTATAAGTAAATTATCCACCACAACGGGATAAAAAACGATTGCTTTCATTGAGTTATGATATATCAGCTAAATTCCCAATGGGAATTCTTCACATTATTGGCGGCAACAATGGTTCAGGACGTCATCCGCTCGATTACAACCGACAGACAGTTTGATGTCATTACGCCAGTATGAATTTAGCAGAAAAAAATTTACAGAAAATGTTGGAGGAAGTTAAAAGTTTCGCCATATCTACTAGAGAACATGAAATAGTTTTTTAATGATGCTAATTGACTTACCCCGATTAGTGCATTATAACCTAATATTCCAGCCACAACTGAGACATTTGAGAATGTTTCAACATTAAAGAAAGGTGTTCCCTAACATCAAATCACTCCAATATGGCTAGTACCTAGTATAGCTAGTAAAATAGCACCAGACATAGACTTAGATGTAGGATCTATTTAACCATGACCAATATCTATAGTGATTGCGTGTATGGAGAGGTTATTACATGATTAGCATAGACAGACTTATGGCCAGTTGCAGGAACGTAACATATGTATTCCATAAAGTTATGGGACCCATAAGCCATGACAACCATTCAATAAGTGTTGCACAAACATTCAATAAATTCATTGGTCTCATAACTTATCGCATGGAGTTATGAGTTCCATAAGTAGCCAAGATGGCGGATGCGCAATGAACCGCTTGGAGTCTTAGTTATTTGATTAAAGAGTTGTTTTGAGACAAGTGACCAGTTAGTTTACTCTTAATGACTAATTATAATGTGCATTATCAATTATTCATAGGCTAAACTTTCATAACTTTTATCCGGCGGTGGAAGATTAGATCAAATATTCGAGGCTAGTAACTATTGGTAAATAAGTTAAGTAACTAATAGATGTGTTCCTGCAACCCGAATATATTTATGAGTTCTATAACTTTATGGATCTCATAACTATTGGTTCCATAACTAAATTTTCTTGCAACCGGCCATTAATCCAACAGGCATTTACATCCAAGTACTTTGATGCAGTATTGGAGGAAATGTAGACAAGGTATTTCTAAAGAAATCATCCCTTGGCAGTAGAAACAAATTGAAAGTACAAACGATAACGAAAGATAATCGATTATCACCACTGTATTCAAATGTAGATCCATTTGTATGGGACTGCCGAAATTTTCCCTACAATATAGCAGTAATTAGGTAACAACTTTAAGAAATAGGTGGTAAGATTGAGTAAGATATTTTATTCATATTCAATTTTTTTATTCGGAATAGTCGGGTGGCAGGAACACATCTACTAGCTACATAACGTATTCACCGATATATAATATAGGTTCGAATACTTGATCTCATCTTCTATCGCCGGATAAAATTTATGAAAGTTTAGCTAATGAATAATTGCTAATGCACATAATAATTAGTCAGTACGAGTAAACAAACTGGTCATTTTTCGCAAAACAACTCTTTTATCAAGTAATTTAGTATCCAAACGGTTCATTGCGCATCCGCCATCTTGGCTACTTATGGAACTCATAACAACATGCTATAAGTTATGAAACCAATAGATTTATCGAATGTTTCTGCAACAATTTTTGAATGGTTGCCATGGCTTAAGGGTCCCACAACTTTAATGAATACATGAGTCGTTCCTGCAACTGGCCATTAGGCTGGTACTGGGCTGGAAAGTAGAAGAATTCTTCAGGGCATAAATGTAGCTTGGTCATGGATAACTGTCATTGGGAAAATCATTATCATCCACTTACTTTCCATTTTATTCTGCCCTATACATGGTTAAAATCATTCCTGTTGGTATATTATCCTTGGTAGTCTGATTGGCAGTAATTCGCTAATAACTTTAAGAAATAGGTGGTAAGATTAAGTTAGGTATTTTATTTTTATTCAATTTACGAGAACTTTTCGCTTCTTATGGCCGGTTGCAAGAAAATTTAGTTATGGAATCAATAGTTATGAGATCCATAAAGTTATAGAAATCATAAATATATTCGGGTTGCATGAACACATCTATTAGTTACTTAACTTATTTACCAATAGTTAATAGCCTCGAATATTTGATCTAATCTTCCACCGCCGGATAAAAGTTATGAAAGTTTAGCCTATGAATAATTGATAATGCACATTATAATTAGTCAGTAAGAGTAAAAAGACTGGTCACTTGTCTCAAAAGAACCCTTTAATCAAGTAATTAAGACTCCAAGCGGTTCATTGCGCATCCGCCATCTTGGCTACTTATGAAACTCATAACTCCATGCCATAAGTTATGAGACCAATGAATTTATTGAATGTTTGTGCAACACTTATTGAATGGTTGCCATGACTTATGGGTCCCATAAATTTATGGAATACATATGTTACGTTCCTGCAACTGGCCATTTGTCATTCATCTTCAATTCAAGCAACGACTTGCCCTTCATGTCTCCGATTACGACCAAATTTACATAACGTATTCCCTTTTAATATAATGTTGACCATTCCCAATTTTTGGCAAAATATGCATCCGTAGCCTAGTCACATGAGTAGAATAAATTTAGCATTTCGTAAACTTAAGCTTATTTGGTCTTCGATATCTCCGAACATTTGAGTACTTGCATCAAAGCAAAAAGTGCTCATTTGAAAGAGGAAGCAATGTCGCGTAGTACTGTATCGTCATTAATATAAGGTTTTTGCATTTGTGTGTATAAATTTTAATTAAGAAAACTTCAAACGCGATTTTTTTATTTTTGTAGCTTAATATTTTGGCTGTGCAATATTAAAAAAGTGCGAAGGCATTTTTTGTTTTGATGAAGAAATTTATTTTTATGTAGCTTCACGTTTACTTTTTACGTTCTATTTTTGTGGCATCCTGCGAGGACGGTATTTTTTTATCGGACGAGAGGACGATATTTTTATATAGGCGTGCAATCCAACACCACTTATGTATAATTTACATTTATATGGCTGATTTAGAGCAAAAACCCAATAATTAGATAGCACCAAATTTCAACAATGCTGTTTTAGTGATGTCTCCATGTCGACGACTCCAAAAGTTTGTTCTCGAACTTTTGATGCTGACCCTCTCGAAAACTCGCCATTATCAAGCCTCAACAATCACGTGTCCTCCATTGGCAAATAGTAACAACATCCAACAGAACTAGGATGAGCCAATGATTAGAGGCAGAGCAGCGAATGCTGCTTGAGCGAACTTATTTATAATGAGCTTTGGCCTCCACACAAACTGCTGTTGTAGACATTTCAACCACCGTGAAATGATCAATTCACAAATCGAACTCCATTAATTACCTTGATGACAAAAATGCATTGCCTTAAAGGCCATTTAAAGTAAGGAGTAAACTCTCCTATGGTCTTCCTGTTGGCTAGTGTTATTGCAGAACATTTTTAGATAGTTGCACAGAATATTCAAATATTTTGCAGGAAATCACCGTACCACATTATCGACTTTGGCCATCGAAATTTAATTTTCGAATTTGTGAGTGACCCGATTTTCAGACTAATGAATGTGTTTCTCGCTGAGTTATTTTCAAAAAAGTTTATTCAGAATTTACGCATTTGATTTCCTCATCTCGATTAATTTTCACTAGTACCGGAGGACTGGGATTAGCTCAGCACAAAATATGTATTAAGTATTTTTTAATTAAGAGGAAATTTATGCCGTTCAATACAGTTTTTGACCTTTTATATATTTTATCACACATTGGAAAAATGTTATTAGCAATGGCTACAATAGGTTTTTTCGAAAATAAATATTTATATAGAATGTTCATTTATACAAACACACTTCATAAAAAGTGTAAATAAAACTTAATAAACGTATTTTTACAATGTTTAAAATGTTATTACAGCTTGATAAGTAAAAGTAATAGGAAAGCAACTAATGAACATTTTAGAAGGCCGTATAAAAATTTTCATTGAAGTCCAAATTAATGTTTTCATTTCCAGTGCTCATGTAGGTGACGTTATTACGACTAAAGCCGAAATTATTCAAAACTCCTATTCCCAAAACATTTCGAGGTCGACGAGGGTTTCCTGATAATATGAACACTTGTTAATTGCTTCTTCTCCGAAAAATGCTGCGTATAACATTTAGAGCATAAAAATCTACTACGAGTAAAAAATATAATGACAAATTCAATCATTTCGCCTAAAACCTTATAAATCGACATGCAAAAGCTAATCTTACATGAAACTGGTGTCTTAATTGTAAATCCAAGCTGATGATTTTGCGATTCTTGAGACACGGATTTATCGCCCGGAATTTTCCCGTGAAAATTTCGACCATTCTGATTTTGCGGCGTAATTCAATGACAATCAATCTTGTGACATTGCCGAGTCCTCCAGAGGCATCCAAGTTCCGAATAAGTCCCATCCAAGTGACTACTGAACCAAACAAGAGTAACCAAAATAGCCGTCTACGCATTTCTTATGGTAATTTTGGCTCTTTTATTTCTGCATAAAACAGATATGTCTGAATATGGGATTTATACCAATCGATTACTCATTCAGAAAAACCCTTAAATCCCAACACTTGGGTAAATCTGATAACCAGTTTCCGATTAAATAATAACATAGCATATATATATATATATATATATATATATATATATATATATATATATATATATATATATATATATATATATATATATATATATACACACACACAAAATAATCGTTCCGCTTTTTGCATGAAAAGGACACATAGGGGAAAACAATAAGGGATTAATATTTTGGCTTTTAATACTCTACAGCTTGGGATTTTTTAATGAGAATTTTTCACCAGATAAAAACCAATCATTCATATTCCTACGAGTCCTTCTGAAAATTCGTTTTGAGTTTGAACCGGGCTCGACAGTAGCACTTCAGTAGGTCAACAGAGCGCATTCTAATAAAAGCCAATGCCCAGGAGAGGGGGCGAGGCTGATGATGGAGAAAACAGCAGAACCGATGTAATTGGTTTGGAACTCATTTTTTTCATACAGCATTACATACAAAATCCATAATTTCCCATTTGAAAAAATAAAAGCTCAACTCATAAGCCCCATGTTAAATATCCATAGTAGCAACTTGACTACCGTTAACAAAGTTGCACTCTAGTAGGTACTTACGTCTCATTGAGATTTATGGAGAGGAAACGACGTCATCAAACTGTAGCCTGACAACCGGAATAACAACCTTATCGTTAAACCCTGGTCTCTTCTTACTTTCCTTTCGATGGCACGACGGAATGGACGAATTATAGGATGTAAAGCAAGAATATCAACCACCAGTTTGAAATTTAAGGCAAGTAACTCATCAAATAGGCATACATTAAATACTTATTGTATCGGATTCTACTCAATTTTACCCTATTTTCAGCAGGAATACGGATTTTTATGAATTTAAATAAGTACGCAAAATACGTAAGGAAAATTCACATTAAAGAAGTAATTGCATGCTCATTTCTTGTAATTTATCGATGGAAAACCTAATGAAATTGAAAAATTAATGCGTTAACCCGCAAGGGACATAGGAAAATGAGGATTGACAAATATGGCGGACTGGCTTCAGCATCTAGCATTGGCCAGCATAGTAAGTGCCCGCCCCATGAACCTCAATGGCAAAGATGTAAATATTATGCGATCATTAGAAACATCCCTATTTTAGACTCTTATCAGTGAAAAAAACCTACATAAAACAAAACAAATACAAGCAAACTATATAAAACTATTTGCATTACAGGGAGTATTGCTTGCCATTTTGATTAAATATAACCTAACAAACAAAGAATTCTAATAAGAAAATTCTACTCTGGTATTCCACCGGGTTAAATTAGGGAATAGTAGCGATGTTTCATTTTACTGACCCTGATAGCGATCGACGAGTCGTCCGTTGAAACGTCGATACTATTCACAAATTTCACACGGTACAACACCCGAGAATAATTTACTCAAAGGGAAAAACCGCCGCCGCCTTTACCGTAAACCGCCCGGAAAATATTGAATCTTCATTTAAATATTCCTAATACTTAGACAAACGAACGTTCGTAGAAATGATAGAATATACACAAGGACGACGTAAAATTAAGGTTGCACAGAATCCTTTCGTGTGTCATCACTATGCTATACTGAGCCTCCAAGGCATCGTAAATCAAGAAAATGAAAATTGTAGTAATTTTTGAGAACTGAAAAAGATTTTATTAATACTTATAATCAAGATAATTTAATATGATACTTTTTTATTCCATTTGAGCACTCAATTCATAACTCAACCAGGCAAACCGATGCAGCATATCGTATTCAGATATAAAAAAACCTACAGGCAATAATGAAATACCGTAACTTACAATGTGTACTCATGAGAAGCTTCGAAAATGAACGGTAACCATAATATCTGAGCTCAGGCTAAAAAAAATCGCAATAAAAACATTTCCAACGAGTACCTAGCGTTACACCGGGGCATCATTAGTGAGTATAGTCAATTTTTTTGAGGTAGTTGAATCCAATTAATGATATTGGTTCGTGGAAAATACGGGGATTCTCCGAAAATCATAATATAATCCTGAGCCAGTCCCTATTGAAACCCATAGGCGATCCTGTAACCATGACAACGACAGGGGACTCAAAAAAGCAACGGCTGGGCGCTTGAAGGGGAAACTTGCGCTACAAGGAACTGCGTTCATTTACGTTCATGCCACCGTAATTTCTGCAAATTACGTAAAAAAATATATCTGAATACATTCATTTCAAAGAAACAACGGCAAGATCATGAGGTCAAAATTTGCCATGACCTACATTTTCGTTGGAAAAAGGTTTGACTTTGGCTTCGTTAGAAAGATATGTCGATAATTTTATCACAATTAAAAATTAAGATAAAGATACATAAATAATTATTGATAATTTGAAACTAACGTGGCCAATTCTTATGTCACTTTTACATCCTTTATTTAATGAAGGAATATTTTAAGGGAGGAAGGAAGGAATAATGGAGTATGCTTCGATGAAAGATCTTACGTTTTCCCGGCGTATCTGCTGGATAAATGTTTTTCGGGTGTTCCACCGGGTAAGTTGATCCATAAGTCCCGACGTTTCGGAGAACGACTTGCTCTTTATCTTCAGGGGTTCTGAAGGCGGGGTCGTGAAGATAGAGAGCAAGTCGTTCTCCGAAACGTCGGGACTTATGGATCAACTTACCCAGGAGTATGCTTCGTTTAGCATGATAAAATGTTTCCTTAATAGAACGTGACCCTAAATTCCGGTCACATACGAAGTTTGACCAAAAGGTAATATCCCACATTTTTCTCAAAAACTACTTATTCTGCAAAAATTATATTTACATGTACAAAATAGTGATGTTTTATCTATTCACTCTATTTTTCTACATAATCACTCCAAGTTCTATTCCTTTCCTCCAGCGATTTACAAGGGCGAGTATGAGTTGTCAGTACTCATCCTCGCTCTGGTTATGGAGCCAGGTTTTCTCAGCGCTAATCACCTCATCGTCAACCAAAGTAGTAGTGTGGATAAGTACTTACACCTATATGATACCCTGCGAGCCGTCGCATTAGCATATGGCAGGGGGTGTTAGGACACCAGCCGTGTAAAGACGTAAGTTTTTGGGAGATGAAATGGTGATATGTATTATAGGAGTGTATTTAGTGGAGCTCAATTGTTATTGAGGTCACTTATTGTACGCGGAAAGAACGAGTTTTTGTACCTATCTGTTCGGCACAGTCGCTCTCTTATTTTGTCGCATCTGTCAGACCTAGGCCTACTTAAATTAGACCTACTTAGTGTCATTATTTAAATTGCACTAGAAAAGAAGAGAAATACGAAGCAATATACATTCTTTCATGTCTTCAGTTTGCGCTATACTGGTATTTTCGAGTACAATCTCCTCAGATCTAAGATAAGGTATCATCGCCATAACTAGATTGGGCATTGCGAACAATGGAGATGTGTCTCTCGACGGCCGTTTCAACGCACTGATTTCCCTTTTTAGGGAGTTTTTTTTAACGTGGGGCATTACTTTTTGGACAACCCTCGTACTTCATAGCAATATATTGATTTGATATATTGATAGGATATATTGATTTGATGGACAGTATTTTAGAGCGATTTCGTCAAAATAAATATACAATAGTTGACTGAAAGTATATGTGCGTTTGCATTAGTGATTTATTTTTAATGCGTTTTTAAGTTAAAATAATTTTTAAATTAGTCGCAACTTGGGGGTAACTAAAAAGGAAAGATGAGTTAAATTAAAACTTATTTTATGAAAAAGGCAAATTTTATTCCAAAGCCACTTATAATGCAAAAATTTACACATTGTTATTATGAATTTCCCAGACGAGACCTCCGCAGACCTTTTATAAATTGACGTCAAATTTTCGGCATTCTACAACTTTCCTTGGCATTCTTTACAAAGCAATAATTCATACATTGCGTGTAACAATAATTAACCAAGACGGGAAATACTAATCTGATGACTCTCTTGCTAATGAACTTATTATGAACCGAGTAAACCTTAACATCTGAGTAATTTTCGTTTTATTTCCTCCTCTACTACAATCATTATGTTCCCTAACAAAAGCACGCATTCTGTACAAAGGGAAAATAAAATAATATCAATCGAAATTCGAGATTTAATTGACTGACATTGAACTCATATCCATATTTCGAGGTGGTATTGAAAATATCTTAATATATTAAGTACATACAAATGGCATCACTCCGCCTATAAGGAGTTGGATAACAACTAAACCAGGAATAGTAAGGAATTGCAACAAGTTACCATTTCTAATAAAATGAGCTTTCAATATAAAAGCATTGGAAATATAGACATTTTATTTCATCTATTTTCTCGTTTGGCTGTGGTACTCAACGAAATATTTAAATATGACGTGATTGTAAATATATTTAACTTTGAAAGGCCTGAGCCATCTTTATACAAAGAGGAGGAATATAACAAATATCTAAACTTCTTTATTCCAGATAGGGTTTTAAACCATTTTGATACTATTGGAAGCAATGAATATCTGATCACATCAAAAAACGAGGTAGATCAAGTGAACGGAGATAATCCTACATCTCAAGTTTACCCTTCAAGCCACCTTAAGGGTATTTGGCAGGGGGTGAGAGTTATCACCAATACGTACTAAAATGTATATGTAACTTTTACCGACATATGCTGCACGATAGATATGCAACCAATGCTAAAGAAACTATTGAATGTACCTATGTATCATACATGTATGTCGATTAATTACGAATAAGTCATGCGAAGTACTAGCAGTTAATACTACTATGATATTTGGGCATAATGAAGAGACAAATTTAAAAGACAAATTTTGCAACACGAGAGCATGTTGACCCTTAAAGCTAAGAGGGATTTCAAAGTTAAGATTAGTGTAGGAATGAAGCAGTTAGCTTAGATAAGAGTAGAGTGGAGACCAACAGAAAAGCAGTCTTCACATTTGTGGCTGCTAATGAAGATAACAGCAATTCCGATATTCGTGAATTCTTGATCTCAAGTGACTCTTATCCAAAGAATTGATTTTGAGAAAATCGTATTCGGAAAAAAACCACGCCAACTTCTCTACCCTCGTAAATTTCAGTAATTACAGTTCCAACTCGCTTCCACGATGCGAAAAATATTTCAAAGTAACGATTCACAAGCGATTTTTATTGTTCTCGACTGAAACTCGTCAGAATTGGGCTAGAGCAGGTCCCAGGAGCGGGGCTAAATAAAGGAGGAAAGGGAACCCCGTTTCGAAGGGGGCGCTAATGTGAGCAGTTTCCGCAATGGCGAAGGACCAAGAAGAGATTGGTCGGGTGTCTTCAAGAATGAAATCCGGTCGTTACCATGGCAACCGAGTGAGAGACGCGGATGAAGCATTGTTGTCTCTCAGATCCCTGTCATCACTTCCCCTTCCCACAGTCTCCATCCACCCCTTCCCTAAACCCCTACTCTTTACACCCTTATCCCCAGCCCTATGCATAAAATCCCCATCCAGCCATAACACTCTTCGGTCCCTCTCCTCCGCTTTCCTATTATACTTCAAGAGAGAGGACTCGAAGAAATACAAAAGGAGATATGAGGCCGAAAGTATGGGAGGAAGAGAAGTGAAGATGAGGAAAGAGGGCGAGATGTTTAAGGAGGGAATAAAAAAGGATAAGAGCTTAGAGAAGAAGGTTGGCATGCCACGATAAATATCGCCCGATTCCGATGCTGAAAATTTCGATGTCTCGCAACCATGCAAAGGATCTTCAGAATAGAAGAAACTTATGATGGAATAACTAGAGCTGGAAATTTACCTATCGGCCGATGCAAATGCTGCCAATAATACATCATATCCGCCAACTCGTCATTTAATGAAAAATTGGCAGGTACAATATTTTTGAGGCTGTGAAGGATTTTTGGTCTCCCAGGTTTATGTGCATACCAATGGCCGATATAATTGCAAATCATATCAAAATATTACTAACTCATGGAATCAATAGGTTAAAACATTGACCTATATTTTGGCATTGTGGATATTGCGGAGAAGCCTAGGCAAGACCGTCATACCACCCATGATATCTGATTCAATAGGAAATTTTGAAAATATCAATTGGATTTCTCACCAATCGTGTGCCATTACAGGCACACGATTGGTGAGAAATAATCGATGGTACAGACTAGGAAAAGTCTGTTGTCTTGACTTTCTCTAATTTATTTATCACCTTAGGTGGTCATTATTGTTTCCTTGGACTAAAAGATGTTTCCGAAAGCTAAATGCCCATGAGCGTTCAAGAATGACCTGTCCCTTTCATTTAGAGATATTCAAGTTCATTAATTATGTAATTAATTTGGTAATCTTCTCAACAACCTTGTTAGCTTTCGGCTTGTTTAAATCTCAAGTAAAAGTCATTAGTTCAATAAAAATCAAATTCTTGTGGCCAACGTTTCGGAATTTAATCATTCTATCTTAAGGGCTAATCAACATACATAAAGGTACTTGATGAGGAATCAAAAACAGTTTAAACCACTATACATCAAAATCAGCATCTTACATAGTCCGTCAGGGAATTAAAGGTATCTCATGATCAGCCCTGAGGATGGAATGATTGAATTCCAGAACGCTAACCAAAAGAAGTTAAGTTTTTAAACCTCCAACCAACCCTGAATAATAGAACGAGATCTATTTCATAATTAGCTGCAACAACTTAAACAGTAAAAATCATTAAGGTGAAAAACTATTAATCATGCTCTTATATAGTGGAAATAGACAGAGACAGTGGAGACACTCAAGACGATAACAGTTACTAGGCTCCTATCTAAGAATAATGAAAATCCATCGGATGTAGAGAATCGCCTGCGAAGTAGAAGTAGCTCTAAGAAGAGGCTTTTAAAAAGATATTCTATGAAAACTCCACAAAGAAGAGGAGAAAAACTAATTGAAAATATTCTAAGGCTAGATTTTGAAAACAACATATGATGAATTAAAGAGAATGACCGCGAATGAATAATTATGAAGAAGGCCAGGGATAGCGCAGTTGAGGAAACACCTATCATATACATAAAATGGACTTCATTCTCAGAAACATCTCATATTGAATCAAACGATAAACGAAATCAAACGATACAAATGGAAATACTTTCCTTTCCATCAAGAGAGATACTTGACACTTCCAATCAAAACTTCCTTTAGTAACATAATGTGTAATGGCGTGTCGCAGTAACCCCTGGTACTGCGACATCGAGCATGTATTTGTATACCTTGTATATTTCGATAACTTGTATATGTCGAAATTTTCCATGCCAGTCAATGAACATGAAAATGAATTAACATAAATCTAAAGTTAATTTAATGGTACAGGGCGATGAGAAATAAACTCTCGGACTCTCGAATTTAAAATGAGGAATAATGATAGAATGCAGCGTTTAGACGAAAATAAAATGTATTGTAGAACCAATATCCTCATGCTGATGATTGCTGAGGAAGAGTAAATGTAGTCGGTATTCAAATATTCACGATTGTTGTACGGTCTGTATTTTTGCATAATTCCTCGGGCGTCATCGAAATATCGACACACATATGAGCATGAAATTTTCATTTTCCTCAGATAAAGTGTGCAATTTTCACATAAATAATGTGAAAAATACCGTAAAATGGCCCATATGGCATTTCATTCATATTTTGGTAACTTGTGGAAAACGTGTCCTCTGTTTAATATTAATAACACAAACCTACCATTTTACGCTATCCGTCTAGCACATTGAACTTACAATTACATGGTGCTGACAGGTAGAATGGGAGAAGCACGAGGAACTATAGTATTTCTCCATTTAATACAAATCCCATTCGTGGAAAACTATATTGACTTTTAATTATATTGCCGCGTCCCGAGGGCTGTCCCGACGGCACACACACGACCAAGCAAGGGGTCACTCTATATGGCCAAGCCATGTCTCCGCTCTCGTCACAACGGTCTGTTAGAAGCCGCAGCCAATGAAAGAATGGACCTAATTACATCCAAAAAATGAAGTATCTTAGGTAACTGAGAATTCATTTAACTTCCCTGATCCTTGCGCGACATGTAAGATCCTTTCTGAGTTATGTACCCTCTGTGTACCCCTGTTGGGATACCAAAATATAAAATGAGACAATTCCCGAAAATTTGGATAAAAATAAAATACAAGCAACTTACCGCCTTACATGTTGAGTCACAAGTTCATCACTGCGATGTATAAAGTCACCGTACGGTAATTCCATACAGACGGCGCCGCACTCTTCTCCAATGAAAAGAAAAAAAGTACTCATAAAAAATATATCCGTGGAATATTAACATATTTTTAAACTCAAACCCTATTCCTCAAAAGGTAGCGCATGTCATCAGTTACGGTAAGGATTTATAACCCAAATACACAAAAAGGTGTGATTTTTTGTTTATTTTGATTAGCACAGTCGCAATGAAAGCTCCCTATATCTACAAAACATCTAAGAAGTACCGTGCAAGCCACCAACTGGGTGTGGCACGAGGTGATTCCACTGTTGAAGATAGAAAAATTACTATTTTCTTTGGTACGTTCACATAATACATAACGTTTCTTTTCGTTTTTCAATTGTTTTTCGTTTCCAACGAGATAATATTGAGTGTATTTTGTGTTTATTTATTGTATTGTTGGAGTTGGTTCAAGGGTGTAACCATAATTAAAGAGTCCAATTTCACAGTTATCGACTTGTGTGCTTTTAATGAGTGTATCCCACCCGCTACTTTACGATATCCACACCAGGCATGCAGCACTCGTCCCATTTCGAATCAGAACTTCGCATGTTCCCCAGCCTCTTGGCGCGGATAAATGAGCCGTCAGGAGATCAATGCGCAGTCTAACCACACGCTAGGAGAATTGAATGCAGACAAAAATACAGTATATTAGTGTTTTGAAGTGATAATCCTACAGAAATACAAAGGACATGTCGTCCAGAATGTTTTTAATGCTACAGGAGATAATAGTCTGCGTAATTTACCACAATAGAACGAGAAGCAGTCCATATTATTATTACAAAAAACATTTGCAAATGCTATTACATTTTTACTCTTCCGTCATTCACGTTTACACAAATTTTGCCACCAATGCCATGTAACTTGAACCCTCCCTGGACGGAATTATAAAACATCAGCATGAAAATAATACTGCTACTTTATTAGTTATTATAAGTGCTATTTAAGCATTTTTAATTGCAATTTATTTGACAATAACATTCATTTTGAAAAGTGACGTATTTGTATTTCATATATTTAATTTAATAAACTACCTTACATAATAATATTTACATAAGGTATACCTCAACGTTACCTTCATAAATAATAATTAATGCACTCTCATTCAAGTATATTATTACCTTCATAATGTACCTTATTTAAACTTTCCCAATTTTTTCTTCACATGACAGCTGAAACTATTTATTACAGAGCTCCACCAGGTACGCCATCGTCAGTTAATAGCGTCACGCATTCATCTATTCAATTTTGTTCTATCTATTGTTTGACAAACTGCCGAAAGAGACGCAACTTTCCACAAACTTAATCCAAAGCGTTACAATTCTGTCTAGCGCAGCAACTAAATGGAAAAGCCTCTTAGAAAGCAGATATTTCAGTGATTTTAAAACGTAACAAATTTTACTCGCTCGTCCATATAGGGTTAACTACGACTTAAAATATCGGAATCGAATCCCAGCAAAAAACAGGTATCGGGCCTGCCCCAGAGAAGAGACGAAGACTGGTTGAAGGAAAAGTGTAGAGATAGTACAGGTCGAGAAGGGAAGAGAGGAGAAATAAGAAAGAGAGAGACAAAGAGATGAGGAAGATAAGAAGCAGTCACTCGAGCGAAGGAGTGGGAAAGGGGACGAGGAAAGAAGAATAGAGGAGAACGGGGTCGACGACTGTTGAGGGAGGAGAAGGATTGGGACTTGACGGCACTGTGCGTGGAAGGGGAGGAATAAGATGGAGAGAGAGGATTCCCTTTTTTTTAAAAAAGAGAGATTTCGGGGAATGAGGTGCGCTCGAAGGGGGCATGGAGATGGGGTGGAGGGATAAAGGAGTATTTTGGGAGGGAGGGCAAGAAGAGGGATGCCACTTGGAAACGCGTTGGCAGGGAGAGAAGAGGGAGATTAGGCGTGGAAAGGCAGAGAGAAAATGAAGCGTACAACTCGAGATATTTACACCGATACACTACCCGTCGGACATTCTTCGTGGCTTAAAGCTCAAGGCAGGTGCGTAGAGGCCGTTGATGGGAATGGATTGGTCAATTTCCTATACAAAGGATCACATAGAGTTATGGCTGCTAGTCTCGGTTGCCATTCTAAATATAAGACAAATGGAACATACTGCAGAAATGCAACATGTGGAACACCATACAGAAAAGAAGAACAATATGGATTGGACACACCGCGAGACACAATAGATTTGTGAAGAACATAAATGAAGGCAAAATAGAGAGAAGAGCCCGCAGAGGAAGACCATGGAATAAGTTCATGGACCACATAAAGAGGAACGTACATAGGAAGAGATACCAGGAAGTAAAAGAACTAGCATTAGATAGGGAAAGGTGGTGGGCTACAGTCAACCAATCTTATGATTGAACGACCAATGAATCAAGGAGAAATACAGTAGTCTCAATTATATGACACATTCTCCTAAATATTTGTGATATTCCAACACTAAATTCACAAGAAATATTTATGTGGAAACTTTTACATGCCATAGATTCATAAAATAAACATCAGGACCCGAGTTCCTATGCTTAAGAATTATCAGATCGCTCAAAACTCACAGCAGTGACCTTATATGGTTCCTTACTTGTGTGTATCGCATGAGGGAACTTGCGCTTTTTAAATCACCACGGGTGAGCTATCCTGAGGACATATAACATCGCACATAGGTATTTGTCAAAAATAAAAAAATGTGAAGTGTGATTTAAACAAAGTCCATATGCGTATAAAAATTGTAAATCTCTCACCCTCATGCATCAATAAGTCAAAGCAAATTTACAACTATGACCTCCATCGTAGGTGCCATTTCCCATAGAGAAATGAACTCACTTCAAAAATAGCAATAAATGAAAACATTCTACGCTACGCTTGCCTCACAGTTGCGAGGCAAGCGTAGCGAAACAGGAAATAAGCGAATTCTTCATATCTCTGAACGCGGAAGTAAACTTTTGACACGTGTGCCAGGCAGGAATGATCAAACAAGGAAAATAGAACACAATTCGAGCATCGAGAGACGCCTTTCATTAGGTTCTCTGCGAAATCGCCCAGAAAAGACTTGATGCACGTCAAAGGAGTGTGATAATTCTACGTTAAAATAATAATTTAGTAAAAATGATCCCAATATACTTTCTTTTCCTCCTAGTCAATATCAAAACCCTAATCAACGAACTATTCGCGAAAGGGATAAAAATATACTCATTCTTTTTACAGAAATAGTGGGATACTGAAATGAAAAAATAATATAGTTTTTAAACCTGAAAACGACGCCGATTTGTTGAAGCTTCTCGTGTTTTGATAAGTGTTAGTGGAAATATGTATTGTGTTTTTACTTCAGCAAATAAGTTTCCTCAAAGCTTAGCCTAAAAACATTATTTATAAAATAGTCAAAACGATGATATGTTTAATTTCCAAAGATAAAAAATGTCACTACGATTTTGAGCGAAATCAACGAGCGGAAAATTCAATTGCAACAGGCATTTTTATACTCTTATTCTTATTTCAAATAAAATATGCTACATACAGCAATATTTCCAATTTAAGGTATACTTGTAACAAACACAAAAAGTACTTCCATAGAAAAGCAAAAAAAAGAAAAAACAACTTAGATGACCTGGAGATGCCGTTTAACTTCATTAATATCTAGGTTCGCTGTTTATGATTTATGTTTTATGACTTATATTTAAGATGTGTTGTTCGCTGTTTATGATATATGATTTATGATATATTTATTTATATGATATATGATATATTTATATTTAAGATGTGTTATGGCCAAGGTGGGAAAGATGTTTTTCGCGATACAGAGAAGGGATCGATAACAGTAGCAAGTGAATTTATCAGGGAGGAGAGACCGAAGAATGGCTAATGTTTAACTAGTGATAATGTCGGAGTTGGGATGTGGAGTAATGAGCTACCTCTGGTAAGACGCAAAGGCAGTCTGATATTGATGAATAAGGTAAGTTGAGGACTTCCAAAGTAATATGAGAACATTGAGGATCTTACACATGAATGGGTAGAGTAAAACAATAACACATGAAGGGAATTCGCTCATTACTTCGAGGTTAGCGGAAAAGTACGGTGCCGGAAATCAGAAAACAATTCATCAGTACAAAATAAAGTAGCCAAGATAGCAGGAATCTCAGGGGTATCTTTCTGAGAAGGAGCACAAACAGAGAAACATCAGCTCCAAGGGAAAGTAAAACGCATGGGAGGTGTGGGTGGGTTAATTGGGATCGCATGGCTGACAACCCAGCCCTTGAAAAAAGTTACATTTACCTCATTACCGGTGAAAACTATGGTAAACTCAAGCAGAAATTATAGAACTACATATCCAATATGTGTTTTAAGAGTTAATGGCCTTAATTTTCAAACTGATGGTTGATATTCTTGCTTTACATCGGCTAATTTGTCCACTCCGTCGTGTTATGCAAAGGAAAATGAGGAAAGAGCAGGGATAACCAATATGGCAGTTTCTTCGGTTGTCAGGCTACAGTTTGATGACGTAATGCCCTTTCCATCTGCCTCTATGGTTCCATTGTTCAGCGATAGGTTTGATTAGTAATTTGTGAACATGTTAGCAACGTAAATATCATGTTTCTTTTACCTACACTCGCTTTCCGAGCATTTTAAAAAACCATTTCTCGTTCCTATAGCTCAATAATTACTACAACATTTCTAGCAACAACATTACCTTCAATCACAAATACCAAACACAGTTTCCCAAGCAGTGAATTTTAGGCTAAACAGCGAATGTGGAGAAACTTGTAGAGATGTTCTTAGAAATAATGGCGAAAAACCTTGACGGAAAAGGTTTTTATTTTATTTCTTCTAATTGTTCATAATTTCATGTGACAATTATAACGCTTCCTTGCTTAAGTAGCACACATTTTCCTGTTTTCATAAAAATAAAAATTTCATTTCATCAAGAATTAGGAAAAATACTCAAGTAGCATAACAAAATGTAGCTTTATGAATAATGGTATATGATATTTAATCTATACTGGTCCTACGGAACTATTCCTACTTCTTTCAAGGAACTGAAACCAAAGTGTGATTAATCTTGCTACCGCGGTCACTATTTTAGAATCTTATTGTATAATTTCAAATATTTTTTTGATAAAGATAAATATATATTATTATCGCAGAGATAGGTATGTATAGTATAGGTACCTGTGATAATCAATGAAAAAATTAACGATCAGATATAAAAGAGTGAGTCAAACCAACAACAATGAAAGTGAAAAAATCGCCACGAAAGACCACCTGCTACGATGAAACAAGTTAAAAGGCAGAAATTGGAGACCAGAAAATCAATATCCTTCCACTATTGGAAGTGGATACGCGGGCGTGCAACTGTTTCTCGTTTACATTCCCATCGTAACTCATCACAAGGGTGCATTTGACTGCGGCACATGCGGCCACATTCAATACGACCGAGCCTAAGTCATCTGTTATTGTGCAGGCGCTCCGAATTCCCGAAATTTTGGAATCATTGGGATTTGGACAACGGTAAAGCGATTCTAGACAACGGTAAAGCGTTCCCGAAATGATGGTTTCGATTGAATTCTCAGAGATCCTTACTAATATCCACCAAAGGGATGAAATTTGCCATTCAAAAAAGTATTTTACTTGATAGGGACTCAAACCCAAGCCTTTCAATTGTTGGTCAGTTTTGCTTTTGTCGGCCACTGACACCACCGACTTGAACTAAGATGACTTATCTTAGTTCACGGCGAATTTCAGCTGGTGTTAAAGAAGTTCCTCCGAGAAAGGACATGCATGCAATTTCTTTCATACCCTGGATACTTATAGAAAAACATTTCCTCTACCTAATATATGAAGCAAAATGTTATTTTTCCGTGCTATTTTTCCTCGTATATTGGACTTAAAATTACACGGCGTTCAAAAATATAATGGAAGGAACATGACGAAAAATATTAGTTTTCTCTCTAACATAAATGCCATTTGGATATAAAACTATTTTCATGAGTGAGCACTCCCGGTTAATTGATTAAATATGAATAATGTATCTAACCGCCTTATTTTTTTAGTTGTTAGCTAATTACTGCGTAAATGGAAGTCAAAATTGGTTTATTCCGTAGAAATGGCGCTGCAGTCAGCGTCAATGGCAATAAAAATGTGTTCATTTAAAATATATTCGTGGCATAACTGGCGTTTTCGGTGTCTTAACTTTGGTTTTCATTACCGCACACATTTCATCAGCGGACGCAGGATTTTTAAAGCCATTTGAAAAAAGTTGGAATTCGGTATCATTTTGACTCACATAGTCGCTGGTGGAACCTTATTATTACGTCAATATCCTCTCGCTTCCAGTCCGCATAGTGACCCAGAAGACGTGATCGTTCTCATTAAGACATTATCGAGGAGGATAAACCCTGCATTGTGGATTTCGGACGAATTACTTAAGCAAATTTCCAAATTTAATCAGCATCTATCTTCAGATACCTCGGAATAAATATTATACGTGATGGTATGTTTCATAACAAGGTGAAACATCCAGCATTAAAAGCCACTACAGTATCGGGTGCGATGAATAGCATCGTTTGGAAAAACAAGTATTTAAACTAAGAAATGAAGACAAAGGTATACATATAAATTCTTGTGAGGCCAATTTTCAGATATGCAGCTGAGACACGGGCATAAGCGAGCAAAACAGTACAAATGTTAGAAATAGAGATGAGAATACTGAGGAAGGTATACGGGAAGACGTTAAGGAATAGAGTACGCAGCAAACATATTAGAGAGCAACTACAGATACCATTGTCCAACGAGTGGACGCGGACAAGGCGAGAGTAATGAAACAATCACATCACAAGAATGAATGAAAGTAGAATTGTAAGAATCGCTAGAGACAAGTTACCAGAGGGAACAATACCACGAGGCAGACCACCGAATAGATTGAGAGAATCATTCTAACACTTTGGAATAAACACACAGCAGCCTATATACATAGCAACAGGAAGAAGAAGAATTTCCAAATCACTGCGAAATGCAGAAAAGATATGCTGCCTCGTGGTCTTGTTGCCTCGGGTAACTTGTCTCTAGCGATTCTTACAGTTCTACTTTCATTCATTCCTGTGATGTGATTGTTTCATTACTCTCGCCTTGTCCGCGTCCACTCGTTGGACATCAATGGTATCTGTAGGTGCATTCACACGCGCTCGTGCAAACTATAGGGATGACATGTGCGGCGAAGAATATTATTTAACTTGACTGGCGTTCAAACCCGGATCTCCCACTTCGGTACCAATCTCTCAATAGGTATATCCGGGATCCAGGTCCAAGAAATAATAAGGTTCGCATTCACCTGCGCGCGTGAAAAGATGGCGTACCATAGGGATGAAATTTGATGAGGAAAAAAATATTTGACTCGACCAGGATTGAAACTCGGATCTCCCAATTTGGTACGGGTCTAGCAAGAGATATATCCGGGATTAAATCTCGTAAAAATGAAATTATTTCTTTTGCGAGGCGAAAATTTATACCCTACTAGTAGATGCATATGTATGCACCTTTTGAACCCGAGGACATGACTGTTGTCCAAATCATTGATGCATAATTAGGTGATGTGGAAATAGTCCACAGTATTAATGATTTATAAAGTTACCGTTGATTGGCAGCGTGGCCGCGGTGAGTATGGTAGGCCTGGATTCGCGCAGTCTAGCGGAGGAGCGAGGTCGCTCTTAAGTGAGAAGGCCCAAATGAAGTGCAACAATGAAGAAATCGATACAAATAGACCAGAATTCCGTGAATAACATGTCTTCATCACTTCTGCTCAGGTTAATCGAATTTCTGTATGTGTTATATTTGAGGTTTGATTAAAACATTTCAAAATATATTAACATTATTGGGTCTAAGGAAGGGTCCTTCTTATTTCACCATCAACCTTCCTTGGAATTCGAGGGTGAAGAAATGAAAAAATTCCCGCGAGTAAGCAGGAGGGAATTCAATCCGGTATACGATGATTAAGATGCTTCGGTGAAAGCAGTTCCAATTTTTAAATAATGGATTCTTCTTGCTTATCTTAATGACAAATGGAACTGACATTGAAACCACAGAGAATATTTATTGTATTATCTTAAAAAATTAATTCACTACTCAATTGACTGGAAATCAACCCGCAGACCAGGTAACACGAAGGATTCAGGTTCAAAAGCACCAGACAAAAATGCAGAGAATGTATTCGGATCACGTTCTACATATTATTCACCAATATGTGAATTAAGTAGAATTGCTACAGAATAGAAAAGCAACAATGCACTTAAGAACTCAACAGGCGATAGCCCTATTTCAAGACTGTACAAAATATTGAGCACTAAGAAAGATACAATGAATAACCCTTGAACAGCGGGAAAAACAATGAAAATAATATCCAAGCATTTAATGTTAATAATGGGAGGAGAAGGGACAAACAGGTAAGAAAAACAATCGTTTCATGCGGTTCACGGTTGGCCAAACTCGGAAATGAAAAATATTGCAGCTTAAATTCGAAAACCATTCATTATAGTGTATATCATTAATTTATGAAAAAAGAGCAAGATACATTGTCACTTACATTTCAAAAAAATTATACAGTTAAAATCATTTGAGTGCCTTGTTTCACACAACCCTATTGAGAGTAATTAAGAAAGAATACAATACGTATAAATGTATATACAAAGTACATTACTGTGTATCTTTGCTCAATAGATAGTCTGATTTCTGAGGGAATTTGAGTGAAGAAAATGGTCATTGAAAGGGAGGTACTCCATATAATGCCGGTTGAGAACGCTGCTCGGATTACTTCAAAGATGCAGGAACACAGATACTTCATAATTAATTTTTTAATCAATCGAAAAATTGGCTTACGATGAAACAAAAAGTAAGTAAAAATATTTGTAAAATGGTCATTAGATATTCCACCAAAAAAATATTGGCCGTCCGTTTACGTAAACCTGAAACCATCGAAGCGACTGCCATGCTGTTTGCAGTGCTACGGTCACATATTTACGTCTGACGTTCTTTCAAAGTGTGATACACAGGCCTTACATGAAGTATGATAAGATGATCTCAGACTAGCCCTTAGTGAATTATTAAGAGAGCCCAACTTTCCAGACATCACTGAAACTTTCCAAAAATCACTGAAATAAAAAGTCACAAGATATACTTCCACCAGGATCTATTAAATGTACGTTTAGCTGGTTATCTATACGTTTAGCTCTATATAAAAACTTCCTACGTCGCATCATCCTTTTCATAAAACCAATTCTCCTCCTACCTCATACTCGCTTACCTAATATTCTCACCTCAATCACTGCCTTCAGCATTCCCTTGTCCCTCAATACCTATTATAACCACCTACTTTTCCGACTTCCGGTTTCCTCTAGTACCCTCCAATTCTCACCCACCACACTGAGCACTTCCGCGTGCATCCGTTGCATTCCGACCATCGAACCTTCTTCAATATCCTCCTCACCCATATCTCAAACGCCCATTTACATACTTTTTCACAGGGCCTAGATTTATACACTGTAGGTAGACGCGACCCCACAAGCACTGACAAAATATAACCTGCAATGCTTTTATTATGATTTTCAACAGCGCAAGAGTATCAAGATTGGCCAACTAACTTGACATATTGAAGTAAATCTTTCAAGCGGATGCAAACATCGAGGGACAAGCAGAATTAGAAGAAAATATCATTTGAATACAAGTTTCCAATCAATCAAACAAAATCTTGGAACGAATTTGACTTTCCTTCAAATTCTGCCTCCCCAACGGTACCCAAATTTGTTATATCTAGTTTTGCTGTTAAGGATTTTAACCACTGAACACGGGCTTAAACAATGTTTTGGTTCAAATGAATAGGAAAATGTCTCCTTCAAAGCCATCAATAGTCCTGATATATTTAGATGGACCTTGTAAAAATTTTACAGAGCCCTTGTCGCCGAAGAGTCTGGCCACGTCTGGGTCGGGAGAACG
Source organism: Ceriagrion tenellum (assembly GCA_963169105.1). Classification (NCBI taxonomy): domain Eukaryota; kingdom Metazoa; phylum Arthropoda; class Insecta; order Odonata; family Coenagrionidae; genus Ceriagrion; species Ceriagrion tenellum. Next base: position 54,449,681 of record OY720644.1, read on the forward strand.
GAAAAATTACGAGAGGAACGAAAAGGACCTGACAGGGAGATGATATATCTGCAGGGCAGTTGAAGGCATCCAGCGATTCTAGAGACAAGGGTTTTCTCATATTTTAGGGCCTCACACCGCATGAATATGAAATGAAGCTCGATATGCAAGGGGACTCAAATTCTCGTATCGAGCTTCCTGCATTCCTACACAGCTAAGAATTTCGCTGAATTCTTAAAGGAAACACCTGTTTCAACGCAATGAGTCTTTCACTCCGGAACTGAACAGATCGCAGCAGGCGTTCAGTCTCATTGTATTTAATCAAATAGTTAACACATTACTAACCACTCACACATCACCAGAGCAGAAAAGATAAGAAGCAATAGAAATCGAGTATTCAGTACGAATTCGCAGGTAAAACAGGAAAAGAGAACGACCAAGAAATATACATTCAATCCTTAAAAGAAAAATTAAAACAAATATGTAATTATTCACTAGTTCGGACTTATCTTGAGCGTGTCGCAAGAATATGAGACACTGCTTACAAATATTCAAAACACGAAATAAGCACAGCACAATAAAATACACACTCATTCCTTACAGCAAAAGAAAACGAGAGAACTAGGAGTGTGACGCAGCTGAAGGAAGAAATCTTTTTTTCTTATTTTAACTCCACCAAAGTTTTTAGTTCTGGAGTAAGTGACGAAAACAAAAAAAAAACCTGTCGAGTGTCGAATAGAGAAAATTTTCTTTTCCCTCGCGTACCGCTAACAACAAAAATCGAATGAGAGAGTAAAAAAACTCACTATGAAACTATGAAAACGTACGATAATAGTTTCTATCAAAACGCCACACACCCTATCAGCGGCCCACAGGGTTGGATGGGTTTGAAGACATGGAGATAAGGTATGTATAAAAGATAGAGATGTTATTTATTAAGAAACTCGCACCATGAAATCAGCGGAGTGAGAATGATACACTTGCTGGACATATTCTGTGTTATGACAGCCTTTCGAAAGCAATGATGGATAAATTAATGCGATGGACTACCAACGAACTCCATGGGTGGAATAAATCAAGAAAAAGTATGGAGTATCTACCATAAAAGGATAAGCTTTCACACCAATGAATGAAGTAATATCATATGGTAAATGATCTTCAAGTATCCCGTTGAGATTGTCTCTAGAGAGCTTTCTGTGCGAAGATTATTCTGCAATTCCTCATACCTCTCACTGTTTCTAAATAGATGTAACTATATAAATGTAAGAATTCTGTCAAATAAATGCTAGGTTCTCGGACAGTCTCTCCTGTTATTCACCAAACTTAGCGGAGATTCTCTACTGTTTCCTGAATTAACTGGCTTTGCTTTCAATTTTATACCATTCTAACTATTGGTATCTTTTGTCTCAATTCAAATTGTCCGCCATTCCTCTACGCTTACCACTTCCATGCCCACCTAGTATCATCTACTATATCTTCTCCATGTTATCGTCCCTCAATACGTCCACATTGAACTTGGGATTCTTCCTCTTATGACCCTCTTTTCTTCCCTAACGTATTTAAGACTTTATTTGCTTAACTCTCTTTCCGTTCTAAATTTAACCTTAGGAGTCTGAACTCTACCTTTGTTCTTTACTGATGTAGTCAAAGGACTGAAGTACAGGCGCGTATGCATTTTGAAAGTAAAACTAATTGCATTTGTCCACAGCAAATAGTTTTATACCACCAATTGCGCTTTACTTATGTCCAAGTCCTTGATAATGATGTAAAATATCAAAACGGGTCACATTTAACAAACCTCAGTGGAAAACTACTTAGGGTTCTTCAATCGCTTCGATATTTGTTTCCCAAAAGATTGAGATCATGCATCGCCATAAACAAATGGAGATCCCCTAACATGACAGAGTGGCAACATTCCAGCACATATTCGTATCCGAATTCGTACCTCGATAAATTCCTTCACATGTAATCTACCATGAATCCAATGTCCACCGAGTATAACGGAATCTTTCTTTATTTTTCAGAAAAATTCAAATTTGACAAATAACAAAGGATTAAGATGCCATTATAGCCACCAGACCCGGTTCAATCACCAACTTAATTTAAGACTATCTTAATTCAACCAGATGATAAGGACTGACAATTGTGAATAAAATACCAAAAGAACTACAGAGTCACCTGTTACGACTTACTACCAGCAGAAAAAAACAGAGCATAACTTATGAGGGAATAAAGCACGAGTCTGAATGGAAAATGGAGAGGAAAAATGAAGCAAATGAATTTTCGGATTTATGATTTCCAAAATTGATAACCAGCGAGAAGTGCGGAGGATTCGAAATCACAAAAAATCTAATTAGCTACCGTTCATATAGGGAAGGCTGTGAATTTCGATTGATATATATATTACCACAGTGGAAACAATCCGTACGCGGATAGTATGAATATGAAAGAGCTATAACGTATACAAGGATAGAAATTGCTTTCACTCACCATGTTAAAATTCTTCCATCAGAAATCCGATTGGCTTCCAATACTACAGTCCACATTAACCGCAAATGGTTTAGCTATGATGTTATTCCTGAGTGGTAATACGGTTTATTTAAGCTTCAGGATAATTTTAGTACTCCATTATCTTGTATATCGAATACGTTGGGTGAGTTACTCAATTTAACCATAGACTAGTTCACTTATTTTATCACAATTTCGATATAATCCCATATGACTTCTGCATTTTTAAACATTCATAACACAATAGGATACAATACGTCTACAATGAATTTTATTCCATACAAAGTGTTTCCGGATAATTTTGTAACTTCTGAATCTGGCGGGGTAATACTGTTAGTCCAATAACAATGGGGTCTTCTCTCCAAGGTTACGTAACTATGGAAACGCAAACAGAGCATATCAAGTTCATTTAGCAGTTATCGTGGAAATCCAGAATGTCATGTACACATTTAACACAAGCCTCGACGACTAAAGCTTATTCGCATTTTTTCTCCAATACTCGCAAGCAACAAAACTACAACTATGGACCATACCTCCGAGTTCGAACCGAACCAAACTCCGGTGTTCGAACGATGACTGGTGTTTCCGTCGAAGCAAGCCCTGGTTCTCCTACTGACTGAACAACGAATACTTGTCGACGTAAGTTATAAGACATATCTTTCATCTTTTTCCACTTTTGGCCATTTCGTCGAGTGATTTAAAATGATAACTGGAGACAGGAATAATTCATTTCAAACATGAATCAGCATAACCTTGAAAATTTAAATGATAAAAAAGAAAGTGTGAAACCTTGATACCCTTCCCATTTTGTCAAAAAGATTTCATTCCGGCTTAATCTTCAGCAAAAATCGGTAACTTACCCAGCACCAACATCGGAACAAAATGGATGACAATGGATGATCCCTGCATAGACATCGGATATTTTTCTCTTGGAAAAATACACTGCATCTCGCTTATTGAAGCTTATGCAGTGCCTACGATAACACTTTGAACAATCTGAAGCGCAAACAAGCCCATATGACGGCTATTATATTAATAATTTGTATAATTATCACCGATCGATACGTTTCACTCGTTACTCCACATTTCAATGACGTTCGTTTGTTTTAAACGTAACCATGGCAACCGCTTCAACTGTTCGTGCGGCGAGATTCATTGCGTTTCAATACAAAGGTATGCATAATAGCGTATCCTTAAGACTGCTTTACACGGTACATTTTATTGTACAAACGTATGTGTGAACTCCTTCATGAGAAAAATTGTACCGTGTAAAGCGGCAAATTGTGTGATTGTACAATACCTATATGATGCATACCATTGTGCAATATAATGCACCATGTAAAGATGCCTTTATGATACATACGCTGCAACCCTCACCGCTCTGAAACCGAACCTCTTCACTCTTGTTGTTCGACTAAGAAGTTTTGGCTTGGGTAGAAGTCCAAACTCTAAAGGATAGCGTTTTAGTGACGTAACAATCGCTATTGGCAGGCAACGACCAGCAGGTCACTACAATGTTGCCGAAGATACAAATCTCAGCTTAATAGGTGAAAGAGAGCCGAATCATGAGGAGTTTCTACTAAAGTTTCAAAGCATCTAACCTATGGATGGTTTTCGAGATAAAATCTCAACGAGGCCCAGCTCATATTACAGAATTGGAGAGAAATTGACCCTCTCATACTAAAAAAATGAAAATTAACTCGTTCATCACACAACTTTATAAAAACTATACATTAAATTGACATAACTCCCACTCTAAGGCATTTTTCAGCACGTTCGGAGTACATCAATCATAAACAACATTATTTAATAACTTGTTCGACGATGCTGTGGATTTCAGTTCGTGATTTGGCAGGGAAATTAAGTTCTCCGTCCCTTTCACAATCGTTCAATCGCAACTGAATGGTAGCAATATTTTTAGAGCGAAGGTTTCCAAGTTATAAAGGAATTAGAAAAGTAGGATCATCAGTTAAAGGCAGCAAAAACATTCTAAAAATGCCACTCTACGGTAGAATAATTTCTTAATATAAAAGTAATCCTGTTAGGAAAACAAGCTACGATTCGAATGAGTACTAGAATGGAAACGGCTTATTGGGTACAACGGTATCTTCATTTACATTGTAGAAGCTCCGCCATATTGTTTTCGCTTCGGGATGAGCAGTTCGCCGAGTTTGGAATATCCCAAACATTCCACGCTCGCAATATTAACTCGCAAGGAATTCGAGTGATGGCGTTCCTTCTCGAACTACCTCACTCCCCCCCACCCCCCCACACCAAGTGGGAAGGAAGTGCCGTTCGAAAAAATGTCCGAAATTGCGGAGAAGGATTAATAGAGCCCTCGAGTGATTAAAAATGATAACCCAAGACATGAAATTTCGTCCCGTAACACGAGCTCAGGAATGGCGACTATGCCGATGAGATCTCGCGTGAAATTCTCCTGTATCGTCGCAGTCATGGCTCAAGCGCAGGTAATGTTCAAAACGAGAGCGGATTAAGATAGTAGTTTAGCTTACTAATTTCCCAGGGCCTAGGTAGCATGGAATACTACATGATTACCTTCTGTTGCATTTTCCCTGGAAATAAGGGAGGTGGTCGCTCGCTCTTTCGATTCCCTTATCTCTTTAACACACTCCTGGGCCAGATATACTTATTTAGAGTATTCATCATCTGTGCCTTATCAGAAAAATTATAAGAAATTCTTACCCGCGCGAGTATCGACGAGAAAGTGGCGGCACTAAGGGACCATTCAAGTTTTAAGTAAGACGTTTTTCGGGGTAGAGGGGTTGGGATCATCTTACATTGTCTTATGAAGAGGGGGGACAGGAGATCTGGAACCAATTTACGTAAGATTTATGTCCGTCTTGAAACAATGCATCGTTTCCAAATATCCTGTGTTTTTTTCCAAATATTATGTGATTTTTACAACTTCATCAGCTGTGGTACTGTTTCGCTCTTAATGTTAATGATTTGGTACTCCAACACTGCATAATTATACGATATCCAGAGCTCAAAGCTGTACGATGGCTTCCATGGAAAATGAAACAGCAGAAAGCGAGCATTTAACGAAGAGTAAATACAAATATCTAACGTCTTAGGTAAAACTGACAATGAGAGGGAGGGGGGTTGGGAGAATCTTCCATTGTCTTACATGGGGGGTGGGAGGTCAAAAATGACACAACACGTCTTACGTAATACTTGAACGGCCGCAAAGGCAATTTCAAGGGCATGATCGAGAGTTAAGCATGCAACTTTGAGGACATACATCTATATTCACGGATCCACTCAAATAAGTACCTATTTGGGGATCGGGTTGGAGAGGTGGCTAGAGCACTGGCTAACCATAAAATCAGCCAGGGTTCAAATCCCTGTAGAGGAGGATGTTTTTCAGAGGAAACCTGATCCCTACTTGAGGGTCTTGAGGAGGGCACTTCAAGTGCAGTACTCCTGTCCGTCGGATGAGACGTTAACCCCCCCTACCGTAGGGGGAGACGGTACGCCGTAAGCTCCACCGTTCTCAAGAACTCACGCCGCGAAACGGAAAAAGTTGGCGGTGGATAAGCACTTACCACATCAGGCTCCAACCGTGTGCAATGCACAGCAATCTTTCCCGAACTAGCAGTGGACTCACCTTTGCGAGTTGGTTGTTTGGAGATTCGGCCGACAACTAAGGCCATTTGCATCGTTTAGGACAAGTAATTGGTAAGGTAGGAAAAGAGAGGAATTATTATTAGAGTTTAGTTTTATCATATATTTTATATATTATTAGATATTTTTATTAGATATTATTTATATATTATTAGAGTATTATAAGAGGGAATTATTATTAGAGGCCGGGTGAAGCGAGGTACCCGGTTTTGACCGTCATGGTGACCACGCAGTATTGCAAACTCATAATCGGATTTCGTCTCGTACATCAAATAAACAGTCGTTGGTATGTTGGTATATGAAAAATTTTTGAAGTCGGTAGTTTTTCCGCTAAAAGGGAATGCTATAAATATACAGTTTACACATTAACAATCAATATTATCTTGAACTCGTCAGACGCGTGCTTCCTAAAACCTTTAGTGCTTTAGTATTTTTCGCGATTTTTCAAACGTATGACATAGAAATAAGTATTTAGTTGAATCATATTCAATGCTTCTTTGTTTTGTTTTCCATTAGAACACCACATAACACTTTACACATACACTTTACACATTTACAGGTGTCTTCACGAATCTTAAAAAATAAGATTCTAGAAAAGTTCAAGCTTAAAAAAATCGACTCTAAGTATATAGCGAAGTCTTAACTGACTAACAAAAAAATCAGTACTTCGTAAAAAAGTAACGTCATCGAGGAGCAATCAGTTTTTAGTGAAAAGAGGCACAAGTCTCGAGTTTTTTTTCCAAATGAACATCTTCCTACAGCGGTCAAATTTTTCGTTATATACGAAAATGTGTTATTTCTGCCACCAAAGACTATGTAACACAGGGACCAAGGATTAACACTCCATTCGAGAGACGGAGTCACGGATAAAAGAAATTATTCCATAGTCCATGGACGGAGTACTGTGCTTGATATTATCTTCACCTGGCTCCCAAGTTGGGATCGGGAGTGTAGGAAAAAATCTCCACCACTACAGAGATTCGAGCCCAGGTCCCCGGCTTGGAAAGACAGACTACGACGACCTGACTCCCCTTTCTCTAGGTTTGGCGTCCAACTGCTCTAGGTGCGTTAATTTTAATTATAGAAGTCATGCGCTACGAAATGGGTTCAATTGCCAGAACATGTTCAAAGATTGTGAAACCTAATATGACTGCAATTATACGGGATTCCGTCCACAAATATCAAGTACCGTACAAAGTCTTGGGCTAGATCAAGTAACTCGTGAAACGGGCTCTACGCAAAATCGCTACATGCAATGCGATCGGAAATAACTGTGCGACAAACACCTTACCAATAATCAGCAATTACCCTCCATATTTACAGGCAATTCGGATTTGAAAAATTCATATGCGTTAAAGCGGTGGCTTCTAATACCAAGTGTCATTCGACCTCCTCATGAAGCATGAGGGGCCCCTCTCCGCTTACTGAAGAGCTTATTGAGACTTGATGTCTACCGGGGTTGCTTCCGCGTATTGCCATTTTTAAGACGACAGTTTCGCGAGCATTCCAGCACGCTCCTTCAGGACGGAAGTGCTTCCGATGCATTTAGGCTGCAATTCGTAGCCAGGCGACCAGTCACGTGCGCTCCTCTCCGACTTTTTTCATTGGAGTCCTTTCTCGCTTTTTTTTGGAAAACACACTTCCAAGCGTTGAACAGCGTGTACCTAACCATATTCTCAAATTTCTCCATGTTAATGTCTGCCACGACAGGCACTGTTCCTTCGTCCGGCTGATCGAATGTTACCTTCCACATGAAGTAGGAATGTCGTAGGCAAAATTCCTCAGTCCTCAGGAAGTTCGTCGGCGGTGAGTTCACTGACGGTTACGAATGGCTACCAATGAGACTTTGAAGTAGGTAAGTCGACAGGTAGAGTAGCTGATTAGTTGATCTGCTACCCAATGCTTGTTTCTTAATATACCACGTAGTGACAATATCATGTTTTGCATGATCCCTGCACGACTCTCCTATTTCGTAAACTTAGTCGCATTTTACAATACCTACCTAATTCAATAGTTTCTGTAGCATTGGTAGAATACCTATAGAGTAGTGCATGATAATAAAAGTTACTTTTACTGGAGGGCATGATGATGATAAATCACCCCCTGCAAAACACCCATGAGGTGGCTTACAGGGTAATTTGTTGATGTAGGCGGACGACGTTAGGCACAGGTTCCTGTTTGACCCAAAGATTTTGAATTCCTATCACTGTCCTAATGCGTGCAACTGTTTAAGGGTGAATAAGGTAACAAATGTTCGCCCTCCTTAACCCAACAGAATGTACTCACGAGTGAATGACAATCGGGGCAGCTTTGCAGGTGAGCATGTTCCAGTCGTTGAGGCAAATCTTCAGCTCTCCACACCAATCTCGACACAAAAATCTTCTTTCTTCAAAAAAACTTCACCGCTTACAAATCCTCACTCTATGAAATCACAATAACGTATCCAACCTCATCAATCAAATGATCAATCGTCAGTCACAGCTTTACATAATAGCGGTCACAGGCCGTCCAAGCGCATTCAAACCATTCAAACGCGCATCGCTGTGCGCAAAATTTGAATGCGCGAAGTATATACATACCGTATGTACTGTGATGGTGCCATTTTAATTACATCTATTAGCAAATCGAAAACACCTGTATCTCCCCTCGCCTTCACTAGCCTTTGGAGATATTGTTGACGTGACAAAGATGTGACTTGCGGCTGTAGGCTCACGTCCATCAGGTATTGTGCTGTACCAAAAACTAAACCATCAGCTGTTAGCTAAGAGCCCGGGGTATGATGGTGTTAAATTTATGCATGCTTTGCCTAGAAATTGGAGGGGAATACATTATGTTGGCTCATTCAAAACTAAACTCCACCAAATTCTTTGTGATCAATAATGCTATGCCATTGATGAATTTGTCTCATTTATTTGAAAACGAAATTTTCTACTTTGATGCATTGGTATTTTTGTTGTAACTATTTTAGTTAAACTGTGTATGATTATATATTTGTTTTAGTCATTTTATTTTATAATTTTTCAATTATATATGACAACTCTGTTGACTGCAATATCAACTAGTGTCTGGCCAGTTAGTAGGCATTGTGTCTTGTTCCGTACTAGTTAACTTCTTTAATCCTTAATTGTGTCAAATACGCAAGGCTTCATTTTTTTAATGAAAGGAAAATATTCGGCAATTTTTCTTGCAGAAATTATATAAATATTTTAGCCACTGGTACATGGGAATCAATTTACCACCATAGGTGTCATATGGGAGTTTGATCTACTCAGTGGAGAGAATCAATTTTTGAGCTAATGGGTTGCAGACATACTCTACTGTCAGTGAAAGAAAATAGTATTCATTCCGATCTTTCCAAACTTTGCATCACAACCTGCTCTCCTTTTTGATTTGTTGATCTTATTTTTAGCATGTAAATGCTCCTATGCATCTGGGATAGGCAGACCACAAAAATATACACACTATGAGCTGGACCCATGGATGCTGCAAATGGCTAGGTTGAACAAAACAGGCCCCTGTAGTCCATTGGTTTCCTCCACTGTTCCATTACTCAATAGAGCTTGGGGAACTCAACAAGCATAATTCATTTTTATTTTCTCTTACTTTAAGGTTGAATTTGGAAATAACATCTCTAACTCTCCTGCAAGACCAACCCATAATTCAAGTAGTATGATTGAACCAAATTGGGGATCCTGTGATGTTTTACTTAAATCAGGAACATTCAGAAACATTTGAAGACTTACTCATTTTTTAAATAAAATGGGACATATGATATGATGCCCCACTTCTATGGAGACAACATTCTCTGTATGAAGGCATTTAATGATCAACATATACAAACTGATGGATCAGATAATGAATTGATTTTTCATCCTAAACCCAAAGCTTGCCCTTTCATGGAGTCGTAAAATACCAGATATTCAAAAGATAAAAAGGTATCAAGTATAGGTCAAAAGGTAGATAATATCTTCTTGTATGCTGAAATACACTGTTGACTGTATACTATACCTTTATCTGATTTATACTCTCATGCATTATTTAATTAGAAGATGCAATACAATGAATGATGAGCGGAAACTCCCTATAGAGGTGGTAACACTTGGATGTTAGCAAATGATACAGCTGATTGGCCAATTGTGGAGGGTATATGGGAGTTTATGCTCAAGTGAGGGTCAAATTGGAAGCCTTTAAAGTCATAGCTAAGCTGGCAATGAAAGAATTACTGTAGTGCTTAAGAGTAGGGGCATTCCATGTGGATTGCTTTGGTTCATGTCCTGTTAATGATAGAAATCTTGCTGAGGTTTTCATTCTTACTTGAGTAATTTGTGTGGAGTGCTTCAAGGATCAATGGAACTCTGACCACCAGATGGGATTTTCAAGCCATGGTCCTCTGACCACATGCCATAAAAAGCAGCCTAATGGAACACGAGGATCCTCACCCTAGGATAATATTACCAAACACTCCTTTCATAATATTCCCTTTACTCCTCTCTGCATGGGTCAATTCATGTGGAGAATAGAAGAACATTGATGAAAAGAGGATATTTTCTCCACCTTAGTAAGTTAGGAAAACATTTGAAACATAATATCTATGCTGAAGTAATTTCACATTTTGCATTTTCAAAAATTAGCAGTCCACTTTTATGTATAATAAGTTGGGTACTTATAATAATGTGACTCAAACCAAAGGTCATCGTCAAAGTAGAACTGGTGATATCTGTCCTTTGTATGAATCTATACATCAGGAATTCTGATCATAAGCTACAATACATAAATTAAACATAGCATATAATTGTAATAATGAGTAAAAAAGAAACATATGCTCCAATGGAATTTCTGTCTGAAAAAAGTGGACCATGATCCACAAAGAAATAGGAACTTCAAATAACCCATATCCAAAATCTTTACATGATCTAACATCAAGTTTCTCTGCTTTTTTACTGGCAGAGAAAAATAATAGTATATCCAATATTTGGCATCATCACCTTTGGGGTCATAAATTAAGAGTCATTTATTTTACTTTTGCACTCTTCCTCATTCGAGCTGTACATGGCTCATTCAAATATCTTGTGCTTTTCTTGTCATAAAGATTATTTATCATACACAATTTTCTGGCATCTAGGCCAGCCATAAGTACTATCCATCAGTACCATATTATAAGATATTTGACACCATGAGAGCCAAGGTGTTATGTGATGCAAGTGATTGCTGAGAGACCCAGTCACCAGACTTCTCCATCCATTCACCAAAAGTCAATATCCAATGCAGGAGAGGTTTGGCCAGAGCCCATGCCTAAGGTCAACTACATAGAAAACCTTCACTCATAGGAATAGCCACAAAAATATAAAATAGGTAATGCAAAGAGAATTTCCAATCATCCACATTTTCCCAGACAAGACCTCCTTTATGGAATATCCTAGACAGTCCAATGAGGATTCATGTTTTTCTTTAATTACCAAAATTTAGGCATTAAAAACTTGAAAATATTTTACGCACTGAACATTGTCTCTTTGGATGAACAGTTAGAAAAGGTATCCGGAGTGTATTTTAAAAAAGTCATAATTTCATAACTGAAGGCACGGAGCAAATTTTCATTCTTGACTCTGGTACCAAAATGGCTAGGCAAAGCTCTGCATTACACAATCAATCCTTTTCAGGTGATTTTAAACAACTTCTTTAAAGTCCATAAAATACAAGATTTTATTTTGTCATTTCTTTTATTGAGGCATATATTTCAATCAAAAGCACATTCAATTCCAACATAAAAGTTTTAACTGCACAGGAACAGAATAATTCTTCTTTCACGGAAGCCATATGTATGGGGAATATTTTCCATAACCAATTTAACAAACCAGACATTTCGATCATTACTTATCATAAATGTAGGCTAATACAAGCCATCTCCTTGAAAGAATAAAACAATATACAAATTAAGAAGAGAAAGAGCTTTTTTTAAGCAGTTACAAATGCAGCAAATTCCTCTCATTCTTTCTGATCTCAGCTGACACCAAAATTTAAACTATCTATCCGTACAATTTTATACAGAAAGCTCATGTTGCTTTCAGGAATGAAAGAGGCAACCCTGGACAATCAAAGGCAAACATGAAATTGATTATGCATGCCTAAGTTACAGAAAGTCATTATAACCAAGATATTAAAGCCATAACAGCGAGACAAAATTTTTTTTATCACTGAAAACATTACACAAATTGTTCACGAAAAGATTCGGTGGATTCATGGACATTGGATAGTTAAGTCAATAGGAGGAACACACATTAGGTCAGAATATGTGAAAGCTTTGTAACCCTCCCAACTAGGAAGACAAGAAAATATGCTCACTATTTACAGATAATATTAGGCCTTTGTTCAAGATCATATATCCTTAAAAGTAGGTAATTATGGATACATGCATCCACGCACACACATATTCAAACCATCGGTACTTAATTATTATTTGCGTCCTATGGGTAATGACTGCAAGGTCTGGAGTTACAGAAACTTTGCATGCCAATTTGTAGTGAGTGAAGCAATCCACCATCGACCTCAAATAAAAGACCACACTATCAAACATGCTAACCATTGCAATTCACTAAAGTCAACTAAGAATGAGTGATTATTTTGATCATAATAAGAATGTGGCACAATGGAGGGCATATAGGAAAATATGACTTAATCAATGGCTTTTTGATAACATGTACAGTGAATTCACCAGAAAAAGTTCTTATACCTGAATAGAATTACTCATGAAACAAAAATATCCAACTTGTCCACGACTTTATTGCCATAGGTTTACGCAGATTCAAAATAACAGTTAATATGAATAATATATGATAAACTGAAGTTTTATTATGCAAGGGAAGGTGGCTATCAAGTTGTTTCAACCACTACCATTATAATAACATACAAGTGATCTCTAGACATTTATGGAAACTTTACAAAAATTAGAAGTTCTGGTTAACTGCATGAACTTCCAAAAGTTATTATTCTTTAACATATGATTTTCATTTCATTCAAAATTTTAATCAATCTAGTAATATAGTATTCATCTCGAATTATTTATAATCATAACAACAAGTGAAAAACAACCTTCCATTCAAAGATCAATTAATTCAAACTTAAACAGCACTACAACCTAGATGACCCATGAAATTATTTGGAAATATTACCTTTAATATATATAGAAGCCATAGAGTTGCTCATTTTACTCTTTATCAGTCTAAAACTTCCAAAAAAGCTTTTATTATAATCAGTCATGCGGAATTGGTATCACAAATTTTAGGTATTTTTCGAACATTTCTTCACAATTGACAGGTTATTGTTGGCATTCAATCAAAATGCTCCCAAACCCCCAGTATTTTCACCACATAAATAATTTACAAAAGCTTTTCCTTCAATGGCAATACTGTATCGATAGAATTTAATGAGATAACGCCATTCTAACAAGGAGCTAAGGAAGATATTTTTAGAGAAGGTGGTATTCTTAAGCACTGCCATCTAGTAAGAGGCACAGTTTTCCCCCGGAAGAAATCCACAAAATATCACCCTGCATCCCACTTAGTCAATGCTCAGGTTAGAATTGACTTCAACAGTACTGTAAATAAGTTTGCAATATCATAATGGCATTGGCAACTTCCAATGTTCAGAATTGACACTAGTTTCTGGCACTGGACAGTGGACAGGTTTAAGCAACATATCTTTCAAATTCCTCAAAGACAAAGCAACTAAATTTATGACGGACCCATTTACATTAAAAAATGACTTATTGCATATCTCAATCACGTAAATTAACATTACCTAACATGCCAGTACACACACAGTTTACATTTGGCAATTCAAAAAACTTTGATGAGCTTGTCCGATAATTAAAATTAAAAAGGCTTTTTAACTAAATGTGGTTAAAGACTATTCATTCCCTTACTGCACTGCTTAAGTTTTAAGTTAATATTTTATCATTTATGTCTTAACAATTGGGTGAGCGTGTAAGAGGAGCAACAGGATCTTTTTGCTGATGATAAAATATTTCTGTATATTAACCCTGATATTACATCAAACATCAATGCCACAATGCATGGACATAGTGGCCAACATTCAATGGAATAGAGGTACCCTAGAGAGCAGAAAAATCTTTAACTGCAATAACAATTTTCTCTATTGCCATAATCGAAAATTACCTTATAAGAAATACTGTGGCTGTTTATAATGAAAACAATCCTATTTTAATATCTTAACATGGCACACAGATATATTATGTTACAAGTATATACACTATGATCTCATTAACAGTTCTGTAAGCAAAAATATAAAAAGATGTAAAGAGATAGCACAAGTAAAGTCAAAGGAAAAAATTATGAATAAGCAAGCAAAAACGAACATGAACTTCAAATAGCCTTCAAGTTACATTTTCAACTTCAAAACTTATTAAATCTTCATATTTTCATTTCCTAGAGAATTTTAAGGTATACCGTTTATTTTATATACTGAATAACACATTCGGGGATTGATCTACAGAGTCAGGTCATAGACATTGTGCCATTAAAATGAAAAACTTAAAAGGATTATTTAAAAATAAAATTGAATCGTTAATTATCAAAGAGTTATTCACCAATTTCATAACATTATGTGACTAATTATTTTAAATCAAATATGATATAAAATAACAAGAGTGCCTAAGTTTTTACTTCTTTGAACTTGAGTAAAAGATTTAAGAGCTCCTTAAAATGCATAATTGTCAATTGCAAACTAATCAACATGTGTAATTTACAGGAAGAAAATAATTTCACGATTGAACAAAACTTTTGCTCTGATCTAATAAAAACTGGTAAATTTTCATTCCTGTTCTTAACTGGAGAAAGGAAATAGAGATAAAAATTTTCTCACTGCACTGTTATCCAGTCCTTGCATATCATTTACACCCATGTACAGCACTAAAAAACTGTATTATCATACTTTTCACATTAGTTATTTTTTCCCGAGTAAAAATTCACTCATTAACTCTCACACCACAGCCACAATAATGCGCATTCATACAAACAACTATGTATAGGCTCACTTTTACAGACGTGCGCACAGGCTGCTTCATTAAAAATTTTTTAGAAGGTATTCTACGCACATGATATCCACGTTGTGGATAGTAAAGGATCATAAAGAGGATTTCATTACCCTCCTAAACCCAAAACGACAGATTCAAAAAATGACAATTGTTGGAATAATAATGTCTCAAAAAGAGTTTTAATGAATTCCTTATGCATCACACACCCCAAATTGTACTATTGTTTACATATCAACTCAATTTATATATATTTCTCAGAGTTAAATGATGTGTCTATCTCCCTTTCATCGAAAACCCAAAGGGTTTCACTGATAGTGATGTAAGATAAACTACATAGTTATATACTACCGACAAAAGAAAGCACAGTTACACTGTAAAAATTAAGCATTACCTCAGGTCTGCGTTTCGACTGCCTTTTGTTGGTATCCCTCCAATAATTACACAGATAAAAATAGCCTTTCCTTAATTATATCAGATCCATCATTGGTTTAAATAGAAAAAGAGAACCATCTCCATGTATAGTTACTTCTAAACATACTTTGATAATTAAATGAATACATCTGATGCTGAGACGTTCAAAAAAATTAGTACCAACATGAAAATCAAAGATTAATTCTATAAAGGTTTCAATTGAGCATGTATTAAAAATATAAGCAAATGATGAACAGAGACTACAAAATTTCAAAGTATAGGTTTTAGATATATCTAAACCATGCTGCATTTCAGAGACGCTTTATGACAGCAGCAATTGAAAATATGAAAAAAAAAACTCTTCAAGTCCCAATCCATCAGTAATAGTAATTATGATCACCAATATGAATTTAACCCGGCTCTTCACAAGCAAAATGTAGGAACATATTTATTAAATTTTGACTGATATAGACAAATATTTTCCACAGCTAATTTACTTTAAATCTTTGATATTGATACTCTATTTCTTCATTTCAAAAATGTATATCAATAAGGTAGTCAATGGTCTCATTTTGAAAAAAGTTGGTGAAAATCTATTTTTGAAAAGTAGAGAGCATTATACTTTATGATAAATACACTCAGCCTATCATACATTTCAAATTACAAATTTGAGCCACAAGAGTAAAAAGGAGTCATACTCATAACTACATATATATATATATATATATATATATATCCTCTGTTTTAGGGTGAAAGACAAGAAAAGTGAGATGGAACTAACCAGAGGTAAGGAAATCCAAAATTTTCAGGCATAATAGTATTATTTGTAATTTGATCAAAAAGTTAGGGAATAGCCTATAAAGCGAGTCTACCAGATTAAAATAGATTTTTCTAAAGCATTTAGTTTTTAAACAACATGAATATTAAGGTTATAATAAATATATCATCCACCTTAAATTCACATTTAAACAACCAATTTTCAAAAATATGATGGTTGCTTTAAAAATTTGCCTTAAGTGCTACAGGTTGTATTCACACTACCACCTTAATTAGAAAGTTTATAATTGAGAGATCAACAAGACCACACATTAGAAATCAACATATCTTGCATTCAATCAATGGAAGATACCTTTCAAAGGTATTCTCTTCAGTTACATGTAACAGACCCCAATATAATACTAAGTGGCAGCATTTTTACAAATAAAAAAACAAGAGTAATTCTAAAATCTTCATAGCACAACCCATTTCGTTTTAAGGTCTAAATCATCCAGGATAATCTTTAAAAGTCCCAATAAACAGCCAAACTTACAAGAAAAACTGCACTATCATCACAGGCATTCACTTACATGTATCATTTACACATAGTTCACAATATAAAATAAAAAACATATTACAAGAATAAAAACATTACATACCATCAATTAGATTAAAAATACTACTCACAAGTTAATATTGGGGAAAATGTGTTCTTGAACACTGCAGAAGTAGTAGTCAATTATAGTCATAAAAAACACTCGTTGACCTATATAATGATAACAACCACATTAAAATGTATTAAAGTGAGACTTGAGTAATATGTGTATGAGAAATTTGAAGACAATATTTTTTGTAATCTTATTTTCAAAGAATTTCTCATTTTGTACAAGCAAAGTAATATTTTAGTCAAAATCAAGCAAAGAATTGCTTGATGTATCTAAGATGCATTCATTCTTGGGCTTTCTACACATGAATTAAGAATAAGTATTTACATGAGATGAAAGAACACTAAATACAAAAAATCAAAAATGTACCTTGAGTATGGGAAAATACAACAATAGACACACTACAATTCTACAATAAAAAATACTGAGGAAGTAAATGATGAATTATCTTAATGGTAGTGCATGTAATTGATAATTGAAACAAACCCTCATGTTAATAATTTTTTTTCTTCCAAAAGCTGAGCTAATTTTATTGCCAATTTCATTTTTTGCAATGCATTATTAAAATTAAAAACACTTTGAATGCATTAGAGGGAGCTTAAGCTTTTACTAACTTATACATCATGGAATCAAAGTCTCTATTCTTTCTTCCACCCACAAAATGTACAAAACAATTACCACAGACTAATCTATTTTCAAAGCAGCTTAGTGATGTTTCATCAATGTCATGTTGTAACTTTATACAATGATTAAAAATTTAGAAAAATCAATAATGTTTTTCATCCTATCCAAGAAAGCAAAGAGAAACTATTTTAAGATGTTCCTTTGAATTTCATGAGACCTCAAATGTTTGTTTTCAATTAGTAATTATGCTGCTCAAAGAAAGCTTATAAAGAGCTGACTAATTAGACATAGGTAATTATATTGTCTAAGTTACAGACCCCACCATTTCATAACAATCAAAATACACTGTTTGACCAGAAGGGTTCTTATATTTCCAAGGTAGAAGATATTTCATCGGCGAAGGAGATAAATACATCAGGTCCTGCCAACTCTCATTTACACACAGTAATAAAATAAAACCTCAATAAACTCAAAAGAAAATGACTGCAAATGTTACAATGAATTTTCATATTTTCTTCACGGAAGACTTCTCCTACAAGGAGTGGTATCAATTTTTCATGTTAAATAACTAATTACCAATAGACTAATTACATGCCCAAATTTAATTAAAAGTAATCAAACACACTAATCAAATTTTCAGCACACAGCCAAATGATATTTACACATTATGTGATTAGATGACCTTCCATTTTAATATAATAAAAATTCTTATGCATGTAATTCACTGTGCCCTAAAACTGGTGCAATGAGAACCGAGTTTGATTAACCAAGGAGACATCTTCAGAATGGCATGTTTTAGTAAAGGGTATGAAAATGGAGATATTTGAATCAGTTTTGAGAAAAATGTATGCTACGAGAATATAATTCCTCATTCCTGCTGAGAAACCATGGTGAAAGGATCCTTGAATACATAATTTGTGGAAACTAGTCACATTAAGAGCTCTCTTCCACTGATGAACATTCAGTAAAGAGCAATAAAATTTGAAAACTTAAGTAAAGATCCTGTCATTCGGAGAGTATTCACAGCTAGTCAGCAATTATTCACATGCTAAAAGGTTAATAACTGCCAAATTATCATAGTTTACATGAAAACCTACATCTAAAACTAAAATATAAAGATCAAGAGTAGGAAAACACTCACATAAGACATAACAGAAAAGGAAATCAATGGAATGGTTTCTTTGTATCTTCAAATCCTGCAGGGGAGTTTAAATGAATTTATCAAAGGAGATTCCCCAAAAGCAAAGCAATGGAATTTTGTTAGCCAAAGCAAACTCAATATCAATTGATGGCTATAAGATACCACAAAGATTACATTTTTATAATATGTACTCCCGTACGGAGGGAAATTAACATTTATTAATTGACTTGAACCCCTATACGGATTGAAGTTTACAGTTATGGAATGCATAAAAAAGTTAGCTCAATTTTTTTGTCTCAGTGCCTTACTCTCCCTACAAGTATGAGGAAATTTATATCTATAGCAGTCATACTGTTCATCAAAAACTCTATGGTAAAAAATAACCTAATTCCTTAAAGTGATTACACCATAAATCAATATAACAAGCCATTTTCATAAGAAAATAATGTATATAGGTACTACTCACAAGTAGAGCGATTAAAAAGGAAATCAATTGCATAAGCAAGGGGTGCACAAAAAGAAAAGATGTTCATTTTAGGTAGTCATTAAAATATGCCTCTCACAAATAGGAGGTCAAGAGCTCATAAACAGGCAAAATGAAACTCATTTAGCTCGAGGAATTTGACGGAGCACATTATTAGAGAGATATTGAAATTAAAATGCATCAACTTAATAAAAAATATACAAGTTTTGCACTAATATTTTTCAAATACTTAGTGCAACACCTAACTTACATATTCATCTAATTTATTTGAATGCTTTCTTTTACATAATTTTCCTGTTCTAAATAATCAGACCTCATAGAGTACTATATGATTCCTGTATTAAATAAGACCACCTATTTTATACTCACAAATTACTTGCACAGATGCTTTCCTTGACTTACTTTTGCACTTGAAATTACAAAGTGATAATAGTTTTTGAGAACTATCCCAATGAGTAAAACATTTAAAATATGCCTGATCCTCCAATCTTACAACACAGAAATTGCTATGCTCCAGATAATGCTACGCTTAAAATAGCCAATGGGTACCACCCAATATCATTACCTTTGTTTAAAAATCAAAATATTAATACCATAATCACACCCAGTTAGTTCACCAAGACAATTAGTAATGGCAGGGGAACTTACCTAAAAATTAAGTCCACAAAATCAGAATTATATTTTAAGAAAACTGCAAGATACCAAAACCCCATTCTCAGACACTTTTTATCATGTCCACAACAATAATACAAGTTGGACTGCAGCATTGTATGAGAATGGGGGAAGGGCTAAAAATTTTCTATAGAAGGGAGCTGCATGACACTTCAGTCTTCACCATGAAATGCTGCCAAATAGCCTGCCAAGCCAAACAGCTTCACAAATGTACAAGAAACCATCCTTAGCTATACACAACACAGCCTTACACTGGTGAATTAACGATGGCACACTATGAAGGAATTTTAAAAGAATGCTTCACCTCATTTGGTGACTGGCCAGAGCCATTGAGGAAATCTTGCTTGGAGCCACTTAGTCAAAATAAATTCCACTAGAAGCAACTCAATCAAGTTTTGACACAATAGGTTTAAAAATTTGAGGAAGATAAAATATTTTTATGCTCAAAACTGATAGCATTCTGGCGTTCTCATTTACAGTACTTGCACTGAGTAGCTTCATGACATTATGTTTTGTGACAGAGAGAAAGATATTGCATTCATCATATAAAAATCACAATCAGCAATCCCTGCAACCCCTTCTAAATAAGCAGGTAGTTTGAAGAGCTACAGCCAATTAAGAAGAGGCTTGGTTCAGCAAAAAGAAAAAAAATACTTATCTGGAAATTCTCTAAAATCACAATTCAGAGTGGCTTCTCAGTAACCCTCATCATATATATAATATCTTGATGCATAACACACGTGGCCATCTCCTCTGGCTCTATTAAGCCTCACATCTTATTGAAAATATTTTTTTTTCCCATGGCAACTCTTGCTTCACATGTGCACTATCTCTTATACATGCTGCACATACTCTGGGTTGAGGAAGGAAAATCCCATAAACTCTGTCTGGTCCAAATTCATCATGAAGAGTTTATCAGTTGGAGTAAGATCTGTCTTCTCTGATGTGAACTGCTTGTCAAAGTTGCTCACATCCTTACGGTGTTTCTAGAAAGGAAAAATGATTACAAGTGAAAAAAGGAATTCAGTAAAGCCATTATGCTAAAACAGTGGTTCCAAACATTTATTCAATTGTGTTCCCATGGAAATGCATTTCTCCCAGGGGTATCCAATGGGGCCCCTACCTTTTGACCCCTTTCAGTAAGGCAATATGCAAACCACAGCTCCACCACATTTGTGTATACCTTAGGAGTAAGTGTACCACAGGTTAGGAACTACAGCTGTAGAAGATGGCTCAATCAGAATTAATCACAAGTGACGTATTCCAGATAGATAATATTTCAACTGTACAAATTAGCATGATTTTGAGCCGAGTCATTCCATCTTTCCAAATCTCTTTCAGTATTCAGTAAAATATCACTTTTCTGATTCACAGTATATAAATTTGAAATGATAGCTCATTAGCCAATCTGAATTTTAGACCTAAAACCAGGGTTCATCTCATAGGCCAGAGCATTTTACAAGCAGGAAAATATAGTAAGCTAGGGATTTGGCATATTTCTCAGTGCATAAGATGATGAGAAACATTTTTAGGCCTCATTTAAGAAGAAAAATTGACAATAAACATATGTTAAGGCTAAGAATGCATTGGGAGATAATAGCGTTATCAATTAATAAAATTATCTACTGATTTGACTTCCCTTGTCATAAAATCCCAGTAATAAATTAATGGTGGTAGGTGCAACTTAAATTCACAATTTGGTATCAGCAACACATCCTGCAGTGAAAGTAGAAATGAGGACACCTCCCACTAGAGGAGATAATGACAGAGGGAAGACTGGGTGGCCATGCTGTATACAGAGCCACCATTCACGGTATGATTTTACAATATGATTCCTATTATTACAGAAGTACTTTAGTGAAAATGACCAAAAAATAATGGAAATATAAAACTAATGACATTTAAACCATTAATATTGTGTTTCATTGAATGTCTAGATAAATTTGGCAAATAAAAGTAAAAAATGAAGTCATTATATAAGTGCAGTACAATGGTTCTAATAAATAGTGTTGTAAATCAATCACATTACTCCTACATAGGGTCATATTTAGTTGAAATGCCTGGGGCCTTCAAATACAAATCCACCACCACTCCCATAATGGAAACATGAGCTTTGATGCACGAAAACTTTTAGTAACTAAAGGTAGTCTAATGGGCTAGGAGTTAGTTTGCTTCTTGAAAATATTATAGACTCTAAATGGCCGGTGGTCTTTGGGAGTAAAAGATAGGTGGATGGCATAATGGAGAAACACGTCTAACTACCTGAGGACCCTGACTAAAGAACTCTGCCTAAGCCCTAATATATTACAATTACAGCTGTTGAAAGAGGAAATTCTGTTCCTTCTGAACTTAGTTGCAGTGCTGTGATAACCATATGGTAAAATCTATAGCCATTCTATAGCCGGGTCACCATAGACTACAAGAGAGGGTAGCAATTTCTGAGCTGCAACAGCACATTCTTGGAACCAGGGGATATGAAAGCTTTGGATTTATAACCTTCTGCTCCCTTAGACCTCTTACTGTCTCATCTCCACAATCCAGGAAAGGATTAATGAAAGATTTTTTTAGTTTAATTTTTGCAATCCAACTCAGATTTCAAAAACATCCCCTTAATTCACATAAAATCTAGATATGCAAGACAAATATTTCCCCAACATTAATACTGATTTTCATACACTTAGTACCATTAAAAAATCTATAATTAATCTTGCCCATGTATTTTACTGTAAAAGGGATCAACCTTTTTACAATAAAATATGTTAAACACTGATTTACTTATCTCCTTGAAGAGCTACAAACACAATAAGATACTTAAACACTATACGCTTAATGCATTTGTTACTTCCAAAATGGAAGGAAATTTACCATGATTCCTGCATGTCCACTACAAAGAAAAGGTTTCAAATCTAGAATTGAATCTTGAAGATTCTAATATTAAATCTTTACAAAATCCAGATAAAATATAGATTGTATATCTAATCCAGAAGATGTTGGAGCAAATTTAATCTAGATTAATCCAGTATTCTACATGAATTAAAAATGTAAACAAATTGTTGTTCATGTAGATTAAAACTATTTCTGGTTTGAAGAGGTGGATAGCCTGAGAGGCATAGGATGGTCAAGATTTTGACACATCCCCTTGGGTGCCTTCTGACAAGGGCAGAGATTAATGGGAGACTAGGTGACCATGAAACCTGAAACCCCTTTTTGAAGGTGAGGATGAAATCCTGTGAGTGGCACTACTGTTTGAAAAGATAGTTTCCTCGCAAGTCTTGGCATTATGTACTTACAATCTTGGGCTTGAAAGGAGGCTGCACCTCTCGATTCTCTATCTTCTCCCAATCGATACGACGGAAAAAGGCATGGCCACGGATGTCCTCCTCGCCTTTTGGACCACAGCCAAGACGTTTCCCTGGATTCTTTGTGAGAAACTGCACCAAGAGAAAACAGGGCATTCATTCAGAGCCAAAATTATCACAAATGGTGAACATTTTTCCAGGTACTAATTAATTTGAAAAAGAACTTCAACACAATTCCAACAAGAGGTGATATGCATTGCTATGTGTATATAGTTCTAGGAATAACTTAATAACTTATGTTAATTTTTCATGGTGAAACAATCTTATGTCTTTCACTGACTGATTCAAGAAATCACCTGTAATTGTTAGGATTGCTAATTTGTTGAAATTTCAGAGAGAATGGGTAGATGGTTTTCATACAAACATTTCATATCAAATCAAGAGTGTACGGATAGAAATATGTTCACATGATTTTTGGTACAATGCACATGAAAACATACATAGATAAATTTTTTGACTTGCTACTGCCATGATTTATTTCTATGAGAATGGAGATGTCTACTTTGGTTTATATTAGTCATCAAACAGTAGAATTATCATCATTATGTGAGAGAGAAACTCATTATCTATTATCCTACCTATTCCAGACAACTCACAAGAAAATATAGTGATTATAAAGGAATTTGACAATCACAAAAAACTGAAGAGCCAGGTGTATGCTTCGAAACCAAATCAATTCAAATGGAAAAGGGTGCAATAAAATTTGATTTTTTAGATCATTAGCTGATTGGATGCATATACATTATTTGAATTAATTCGAACCTGAGGGATTTTTCTTCAAATCTCCTTTGACACTCTGATAACGTTATCAATGCAAGGGCTTATTATATACTGCTTGTTAGAAAATCTGGATATTCCAATTCAATTTACTTAAAAATATTTTAAGCATGAGTTATTATAATAAAACTTTTTGGAATATTTTATTTGGTTGAGAGGGAAAATTCTTCATTCAAAATACTATAAAATAATGCAACATGAACATGCTACTCTATCCTTCACTCTACTTACTCCTTTGCACACTTCTTTGGCCTCCTTTGAGAGAGATTTAGGATAGGAAACACTATGATCAGTAATGGCTGCAAAGAGCTCCTCTTCATCTTCTCCATCAAATGGAGGCTGGCCCACAAGCATCTCATACAGTAGGACTCCATAAGCCCACCAATCTACACTCTTCCCATATGGTTGGTACAGGATAATCTGAAAGTACCGCATAATAACAACCATTAGTTCCCATTATTTATAAAAATGGTAGAATAAAATACTGATAAACTTCACTTTATGAATACTTCACATTAATATAGGACTGCTTCATGAATGGCTAAGAGACAATGATGAGTCAATATGATCAGTAGCTCACAATATGATTGAGCACTTTTTCTTTATTTCTCAAGTGAATTTGAAAAATGAATAGGACATACATTTCTGTAAATCCAATAAACATTGAAATAAATAGTTCATCGGCATTTTGATGGCCACATTGATAAGGAAGGGGTCCCAATGACCTTTCAATAACAAATAACCACTGGGAGTCTCAGAAGCTGCCCATAGTGGCACAGCAAATTACTGCCGCACATCTTCTGTAAGACAAGGTCTTCTCAAGTTTTAAACTTCACATTCACAGAAATATTTGGGCTCCATTGGAATCAACAGCACTAATAATGACCACAATATTAATTGATAAATAAATGGTGACACCAAGTCTGGGAAGTTTATTTATGAATAGGTGAAGCAGATTTTGAAAAATTGAAGTCAAGAATGTCTTCACCCTTTGA
Organism: Ceriagrion tenellum; assembly: GCA_963169105.1. Classification (NCBI taxonomy): domain Eukaryota; kingdom Metazoa; phylum Arthropoda; class Insecta; order Odonata; family Coenagrionidae; genus Ceriagrion; species Ceriagrion tenellum. The sequence goes on from OY720644.1 coordinate 54,474,746, forward strand.
TGTTCACCATGAGAGTTTTTTTAACTCCAATCATGCACACAAGACACTACAACTTTCAGATTTTTTTGATTAAATTACCTCACAAATGAAAGCAGCAATATGAGATTTCTGTCCTGATTTATTTTAGCACTATAATGCCCACATATACTCAGCAAATATTTTTGAGAACTTTCTCACAGGATTTACAAGTAAATTTGCTGGTTCTCCTTCACGATGATGGCACCTAAGTGTACACAGTTCCAACTTTTCATTTCACATTCATTCATTCCACATACTGGCCTTAAGTGAACCACTAATAAATCAGCCCCAAAAGTATTTCCTCCACTTTTCCAAGGGGTTGACTGACTAAGGAGGCTTTCATCTCTCTTACTATTCATCACTCCCCTAAACATAGCAGCAGTCGACTCAAACTAAGGGTACAAATTAAGGATGGAGTAGAGAGCCTAAGGAATGTTATCACCAAGCAGAAGAAAGGTGACCAATTGCATTAGGGCAGTGATGACACACCTTCTGAGTCTGGTGCATCCAAATTAGTAAAAACAGTCTAGGCATAACTCAGGTGCCATATTCACAACTATAAACATCCATAATTGTGTGATATTTGTAACTAAAAAAAATTATATTTTTGATATATTTATTAAAACAGGAAAGTTTATTTTCTTTTGAATAAATTTAACTGTGAAATGTTAAAAATAATATTTCATTATATATAATAAATATCTCTGCATTTATTGATTGTTATTTGGCACAACTGTCCCTAAACAATGCACATCACTCAAAATGTTATGGCATGTCACCTCTGACATAGTTTTGCCATTACTGCATTAAGGTGTGCAAATTGAGTATCCCGGGAAAAGTGTTCAGTAAAATATTAATCGAAAGGGTGAGGAATATTCTTCCGACAAAATATGGGGTGTGCAGTGCAGGTTTATGCCTGGGAGAGGATGTAGTGACCAGCTTTTTGCACTTCAGCAAGTGATAGAAAAATGTATGAGTGTCAGAAAGAAAGTGTACTGTGCATTTGTCGATTTAGATAAGGCATATGGCAGAGTAAATAGAAAGAAGTTGTGGAAGGTTTTGAGAGACTATGGAGTGAATAGGAAGTTATTGAATGTCATGATGGCGATGTATGACAATAGTAAGGCAAGTGTAAGAGTTAACGGGGTTCTGAGTGATTGGTTTGTAATAAATCGGGGTGTAAAGCAAGGATGCGTAATGTCTCTATGGCTCTTTAATGTATTTATGGATAAATTTGTTAGAGATGCATGTAGTGAAAACGACGGTGTTTTGATTGGAAATGTAAACGTGCGAGTTCTTCTATATGCGGATGATGCTGTTTTGACCTCAGACAGTCAACAGGGACTACAGAAGCTTCTAGATAAGTTTTCTGAATCAACGGGGAGAATGGAATTGAAGGTAAATGCGTGCAAGACTAAAGTAGTAGTTTTTGATAAGGAGAATGGGAAGAATAACAGTGTGATGTTGGCGAATGGTGAAGCAATTGAACAGGTGGATGATTTTGTGTACTTAGGTAAGATGTATGCGAAAGATGGAAGAATAGATGAGGAGATAAGGAGACGTGCGAATGCTGGAAGGAAAGTGGTAGGTAGCATGTGGAGCATATCAAGGAATGAGTGCTTGTCTAAGGAAGCGAAAATTGCCATGTACAAAAGTGTACTTCTTCCCACTTTGCTATATGGTAGTGAAACATGGGTATGTCAGGATAGACATAAGAGTAGACTAAACGCCGTGGGTATGAGTTATCTGAGGAGTATTTGCGGCAAAAGTAGGATGGATAGGGTCAGGAGTGAATGGGTCATGAATGAATATGGGTTAAATGCTCCAGTATTGGACGTGTATGAAAGGAGTGTGCTTCATTGGTTTGGCCATGTGGAGAGAATGGATGAGAGTCGAATAGTGAAACAGATATATGAGAGTAGAATGAATGGTGTGAGAGGTAGAGGTAGGCCGAGAAAGTTGTGGTTGAATGTGGTTAAGTAAATTCTTAGGAGGAGGAATATGAGGAGTTTTAAAAACAGGAGGGCGTGTATGAAACAGTGCATGGGGGTAAATGAGGCAAAAGGTTTGCAAGGATAGGTCAGTATGGAGGAAATTATTGAACCAGAGTTAGGTGTACAATTATGTATTAATGAGTGAAACATTTTGACTGTGCCTACCCCGGAAGGGAACAGAGTGATGGGTATGTATGTATGAATGTATGTGTTTCATTCACATAAAGGTCTCCCCTTGCTCCTTTTCCAACCCCTTTTCATTACTGCAAGCTACTTCTTACACTTTCCCCTGTCCCCAGAAATAGTGTTGATTAAGAGAGAACTACCTTCCCTGGCATACAATCACATATGAAATATTGAAAAGTGTTGAAGATACAAAACTGACTATTTTCTTTGGAATGTTCACAAAATACAAAACGCTTCTTATGGTTTTTCAATTGTTTTTTTATTTCCAATGAGATAATATTGAGTGTATTTTGTGCTGATGTTATTGTATTGTTGGAGTTGTTTCAAGTGAGGAACCATAATTAGAGTCCAATTTCACACTTATCGACTAGTGTGCTTTTTAATGAGTGTATCCCATCCACTTCCTTATGATAAAAAGCACACAATATCAAACAAACACATTGAATCAGTAAATAATTTTTGATGATGCATTAGTAATCCCTGCAAAAACTCAATATATTCCACCTACACTTGTGCCATATGCCAGTCTGAACTGAGCAGGTATGCAATTAGTAATGTCTACCATATCGATTACAGTCGCACATTAATCTATCACAGATATTTAGAATAGATAGAGATAGAGTTTCTTCAGGTCACCATGTAGAAATGAATACCAAGGAAAAGACATTATTCTACAATTTTATAACTTCTTTTGTCACACACTATTCCACAGAAAATATATCAATCAAGTACTTAAGCTAAGAAATTCCAGCTATCTTGATGGCAGAAGGTATTGAACCCACAGTTTTGTTTAGCTTTGTTACCTCTGGGGCAATGTAGTCTGGTGTTCCACAGAAAGTCTTGGTTGTCTTGTCACCAGTAATGCCTTCTTTGCACATTCCAAAGTCAGCAATCTTTATGTGGCCATCTTGATCAAGTAGAACATTGTCCAACTTCAAATCTCGATAAACAATGCCTCTTGATTGCAAAAAGAAAAGCCCAATAGCTATCTCAGCAGAGTAGAACCTGAAGATAATATCAAATAACCATTAGGTAATATACTTAATATCCTAGACAGACACACAGTCAGGAAATGGCTTCAGGGGCTCAGTCAAAATTTTTCAACCGTCAACTTTCTATCAGTTTTAGAGATGGGACATTCTGAAAATTGCAATGGAAATTTCCATAAATTACTATAGTATTTCTTGAAATTTACTACAACCCCTAAAAATTACCTGACTTTTCAGTAATGTTAACATATGTTTCAGATATTTTTGTTATATTTCAACATATTTTTTAAGCCATGTCTATAAATATTTCATTCCAGTTTAATCATAAGGAAAGATAGGCACAACTCATTTATGAAATACACTTACAAATTTAACTTTTGGAATATTTTAGGGGCTATTGTTTGAGTGAAAATTTCTCATTACATGACAAAAGAAAGAAGTTTGCAAGTTGTTTGTAAGAAGTTTGCAAATGGCATGGATGGCCATTGCTTATGGCTGACCATACTTGCATTTACATTTTCTTTAACTCTAAAAAAATTAATTTAGAAAAAATAATAGTTTAAATGTGGTTAATGCCTTACTATTATCATTGGCTTTTCTATTAAATCCTCCATTGGCAATTAATCACTAAAAATTAAAAAATACTGGAAAATTATGGAAATTTTAGAAAATTACCGTAATTTACTATGATAATTTCCATCAAATGAAAAATATGGCAATTTATCCAACGCTAATCAATTTAATGCAATAGACTTTACATCACACCTCATACATTACACTTAACTGATGAAATGAAATGTTTGATACCTGCCCTCTTTATTGTTTTTAAGCAATAAATTACAACAAAAGCAAAATAAAATAACAGCCTATCCCATGAATACAGCATTCAACATCTTAAAGAGTCAATGAGATAAATACAGGGATCTGATCAATTCATTTTAAGAGAATGTATAAAAGTTAAACAATCACCTTCACAGAATGAATGCTAATCAAATCCAATCAAAAAAAGCATCACTGAAGCACGGAAGATCAAAGAGATTTCAGCCACTCCAATGAATTTTAATAATGTATAGCTTACATTTTAATGGAATCTAACACTCATCACAACAGTAGTCACCAAAATTCAATATTCAACCATAAAAAAATTGAGTTCCTTGAGGGCTAATGGAATATGGCCAGTTCTTAATGACTAATGGACTCTGATCAAAACTTGAAAACTCTTTTAAGTCCTTTTTTTCTTCACTTTGATAAGACTGTCCAAATAGAACCATAAGTAAAAGACGAGAATTTCCACTGGTACTTCTTTTGCAACAAAAATTTTTGATTGAAGCATAAACACCTCAGAAAAATAAGTAAAGCAGTTTTTTGTGAACTTTGACTTCCACTTCAATATGAATTCACCTTTGAGCTCACAAACCAACATTCTCGGGGCTGGATAACATACTCAAGCATAAGCAATCCGATGATTTGATGGGAAAAATAGTAAATACCTAAAAATTCCTGCTTTGTGCCATTCCATTGAAGAATCACCAAAAGAATTTGATAAAATACTCACACTGCAACAGGCTCCTTAAATTTTCCACATTGCTGAATTTGGAACATTAAATCACCTCCATTCACATACTCCATAACAAAATAAAGGCGATCCTGCAAAAGGTAATTGTAAAGATCAATTATTCTGTGACTGGAACAAAAGTGTCAAAAGTCAATTACACAAAAGCAAAACAATGCCAGTTTTATAGTGAGTAAATTCTGGTTGAATGTACATTCACAAAATATTGCATGTTTGAATGTTAGAAAGTCACAAAGAAAAAATCTTCCATTTGGCTTGAAATAACTTTTTCATTAATAAACCTTATACAAGGAGTTGAACAGCCATAAATTTGCAGTGAATAAAAAGTCTTACATGTGAGTAATGACCTGAATGTGTTAAGAAAATATAACAATACATAATCTGGTATCGCAGATCATCCCATTGCAACTATGAGGTTGACTGATAGCATGCCATCACAAGGACATGGAAAGACTATAGAAATTAATTAGAATTAATATGAAACTATGTAAATATGGATACTGTACTGTTTCATTTGGTACATTTTTCTTTTTAATTTTTTGCATTTTCCCAAACATGTCACTATCCATTTACAGGTTTTCTTAATCATATACTACGGAATAAGTGAATTTAGAGAGAATTTGATGTGACCAAAACACCCTGTCATGTAAGAGGTTTCTGTCCCTCAGTCCTGAAGTAACCAAGCACCTGCCTTCCTTCAGATTTGGCTCTCGTTTCTCAGCCCTTTTAGAGACATACCCTTATCTCAGCTGTCTTCATTATCTTTTTTTGAGGACAGTCCTGCCAAATTCTGCCCTGCTTTGCAGTCCTTCCACACCCCATTTCACCTACGCAAATTCAAATCCAGCATTTCCATCAGCTGTGGTTAAAAAACAACACCAGCATGGAGAGAGAAATTGGAAGTATGTTCACTTGGCTGGCAGTTCGGGTATATATGCCTCATGAATCAGGCTGTGTTCTCCAAATTAATTCAGAATCTTCAGGATATTCATTGCAAAATAACATAATATTTTCTCAGAAGATCATGTAATTAGTAAACAAAACCAAGAGAATCATCTCAGATCTACTCTACATTTGTATGACCATGTAGGTACATTTGGTTTCCCATCACAAAAACCTTCTTTCCCTTTGTGCACCATGCTCTCCCTTTAAGTGCCAAGCTCAATTCTTATCTTATTGAGTACAATCATTTAAAAAGTCTCACATGATTAGCGAGATGAAAAAAATTAGAATACTTGCCATAGTCTGGAAGCACGAATGGAGTTGAACAAGAAAGGGTGGCTTGCTTGATAGTGCTAGAACTCTCTTTTCAACCATTGTACATTCAACATCGTCATCCTGAATAATAATATCCTTCTTGAGAATTTTGATAGCGTAAAGTTCATCTGTACCTTTTCTTTCAGCAAGAAGAACCTGAAAACAAATCAAATAACAGTATTTTACACCAGGTCACAATGTAACCTAAAGAACTCAATTTTTTAAAAGAAATAATCAGGTAGCATCCAAATTTTAGTTACTTCACCATTCAGAGCTAATGCTTTAACCCCGGAGCAGAGGAAAGCATATTTCTGCATATGCCATGGCAATGAGAAAGTGGGGATTTTGATTTGGGAGGGTCTATGTTTAGTAATGGCAGGAATGTGAATGAGTAAAATTATGAAAAAACAGGATCAAAATTGGGTGACTAGGTAATAAAGATCAATCTCCAATGAGGTATAAAAAGGTAATTTAAAAAAAGATTTTTGTCTAACATAATTCTGGGAGAATACAATACCTACCTACAGTTTTTAATTCTGAAAATATCAAATATGCACTGAAAATACTGTTCAGAATCAATAATTGATTACATCTAGACTTTTTATTTAAAGAATAACAACTTTTACATTAAGTGACCTTTATTTAAATAAATTCAAAACATCTGGCTACATCAACCCCCAGAAACATCAATGGCTGAGGTAAAAGTGCAAAAAATGTCATAGCACTTTAGGCCTTCACCTCCATATTTGCTCTTCCCTTTTCTAAGTTCTTTGGCCCAGTCATTTCATAATATTGTTGAATGGTTGCAATTTCTTATTGTTCTGAGGTAACCTACTTCCCACGGATCAGATCAAAAAAGCATGTATTCCTTGCATGACGTGTGTGACAGTTATCATTCCTCACTTTAACTTTAGAAATGATGGCAAACAATTGAAGGATTCCTATTTCTACTCTTAAACTAGAAATTCATCCAAAAAGAGCTAAGGAAGTAAACAGTCAGAGCAAGTCAAAGGCACAGGCAATGTTAGAAAAGGTCGCAATTTTCTCCTTAGGTGCAGCCAATTTGAAACTTACAATTGAATGTGATAAAGTATGAAAATAGGAAAATGTTACTAACTTCCTGCATGACACAAATAAAATGAAGGACTAACAATTTCCTTAAATGGCATCATGACACCAACCTATTGAAAGTTCCTTATATGTTCTTAGTTCTTCGAAATGTAGATGAAGTGTCAAGGAAATGGACTGTAGAACCAATAGATTTAGAATGTCATTTTGCCATGTACAATAAGGGACCTAATAGTGGCCATAGATCAGTTCTAGGAAGCTAACCCTCAATAGGTAAAGTACGTTTTGCATTTGTGCTAAACATCTAAGCAGCATTATAAGCAATTAACTCCGCATGAAATTTCCGGCAAGATATAGCTCTTACATGATTTAGTACCTTGAAGTAGTATTCATCAGTTGCATTAATAGTACTAACCACTAGTTGGATCTTGAATAGTATACTGCATGGTAGAATGTTCGTTTACTTAGCACTCTCCTAGTATTTGGTCTGTCCATGCATAGTCATCCTGACTGCTTTTGGCCTGCACCAGGCATCCAGGCAAACGTGCGCAGTTCTGATTTCAGTTGGGATGAGTACTGCATGCCTGATGTGGAATCACCCCATACCACACACCCTAGAGGTGGCTTGCACGGTATTTAGAAGATGTAGATCAAAGTTCTTAGCGGCTAAAATTGCACTACAATCAAAGACTGCAATTACACTCACTCACAAAAAGTGGATAGAAAGTAAAAAATCCCTATTAACACTATTTCATATCAAACTCTAAGCTTGGAGATAACTTGCATAACATTAAAGTATTGTACTTGTTAAAGTAAGGTTTAACTGAAAGTCAGGAGAAATTCTCCAGATTTTCTACACTTGCAGGGCCCTATCTTTCTCTAGTATTTCCTTCTTCATCACAGCATATGATCTATCTATCTTCATACCCCAAATACACCGGCTCTCTTTCTTCGACATGCCATTTATCCAATATCTTTCCCTCCATTATAGTCTTAAGCAACTCATCATCCCCAGTTACTTCCTCCGGCCACTTACCCTGCCTACCCATGATTTCTACCAGAAGTTTCCTTTCCTCGCCTACCAAACCATGTACTTCCTTGTTTTTTTCCTTTTTATCAATTGCAACTTTTTATCCTTCTCCACACCATAGTTGTGATTTACAATTTAAAAAATTAACGATTAAAATTGATCATTAGGAATGTTGCTAACAAATTAACTTAACCATTACTTTTTAGAAGAGTTAACTTTTAACTTTTTATTGTTAAAATTATACATTAACTGATATAAAACTAACCTCAGTTAATTTTTTTCGTTGATTTTTGGTGAATGTCAACCTGTTCGAATCTGGGAGCAAAGCTTGCCCAACAGACAATGGGGAAAATAAAACAGTTATCTAAGAATGCACTATAGCTGGGTATTAATGCAAGAATGCAATGAATAGGCCCAGATGAAAACATACAAGCAAAAGCGGGGTTAGAGGAGTGAGTAAGAATGAAAGTTCTTCAAAGATGGATACATTTTTTCAAAATTTAAACACCAACTGACTTCTATCAGTCAGGAGGCACTTTCCATCACTGATGCAGAAGCGGTGAGATATTTTCACAAGTGCAGAAGTGTTAATGAACTCTCAAGCACTAAGAGAAATCTTTTTATCAAGTACAACACAGGCATCCCATCATCAGCGCAATGTGAAAGGATGCTTAGTGCTGAGGGGCTTCTCTCTTCAGACAGGAGAGGATAGATATCTGATACAAAATAGCTTTTAAAATGAGAAAAATAGCTATTAAAAGTTACTTTTTATAAACTTCAACTTTCATCAGTTACACAAAATTACTTCTAACTTCAACTAGTAGCTTTTTACTGAGATTAAATTTAACTTTGATCGATTATTATTTTTTGGTAGCTTTCCCAACTGCTCCACATCAGTACCTCAACTGCCTGTAACCTATTCTCATCCTCCTTTCTAACCCATAACATGCTTCACTTTATACCAAGCTCTTCACCTGCCTCTTAATATTCTTACCCAAGGTCTCCATCATCAGCTCCATTCTATTACTATAATGTCTCTGCTATTACAACCATTTTCTTCTAGTGTACTACCCAAATAATTAAAATAACCCGTTAGCTCCAGTTTTTGTCCTCCTACTTTTATGACCATACTTGCTTTCTATTTCCCAGGGAATCTTTAGTATTCTTATGATTCATCTTAATTCCATATTTCCCACAGTGACATTCTAATGCAACTACTGATACTTGAAAACCCTTCAAAGATTGACTAACCAATGCCTGGTAATCTGCAAGCCTAGCCAACTTCATCAGCAGCTCTCCTACTTTAACTCGACCATTTAGTTCTTTCCATGCCTCTCTTACCATTTTCAAAGCATACATATTAAAAAGCAAAGGTGAAAACAAACATCCTTGCCTAACCCCGTGACCTGTAACAGCCCCCTATTCAGCATCCCCAGATTCACCATCAGCCACCATAACATGTGCCCTGTGAGACAAATATAAGTTTTGGAAGTCTCCCATCTTGTCAATCCATTCCCATTTTCCCATTGCCTGTCTGCATTAGTTTTTCCCAATTTACTCCACTGAGTGCCTTTTTGAAATCCAGAAAGCATGAGAAAACATTCTGGTTAAAATCTATGTTTCTTCCTATAAGTGATCTCATCACCACAATTACATCTTGAGTTTATCTTCCTTTCCAAGCTGTTCATCACCAAGTAGTAATTTGCCTCACTCTTCAACTTTTAATTGATTTTTCTACGTAAAATTTTAGCTGTATGTGATATCAAGCTAATTGTTTTTTACTACTCACATTCTGAAGCTTTCTTCATCTTTGGGACAGGAATCAGGATTGTTTCCAAAAAGGCCTCAGGCCCTACTCCTTCCTCGTAGATCCTACAAATAAGTTTTTAAAATGTTTTCTACTCTTATTGTCTAAATTTTTTAATGATCTTGAAGGAATGTTATCTACTTGAGACGATCTATCCTGTCAGCCAGCAGTTGCCTTGACCAGCCACCTGCAAGAATGTCCTCGCAAAGGGTCTTCTTTGACCGGACGTACCTTCCGACTTCCGAGAGTTTCTTCCGAAGGCGCAGAATGGCCGCCGAGCCTCGATAGGAATCCCCCCCTCTTAGCTAATAAGCTAGGCCAGCTCGCCAGCAGACGTCACACTAGTTAGGTGGTATGCGTGGCAGGATTGCGAGTCTACCTGGGAGGTGAGTGCTAGAAAGTCAGAAACTCAGGACGGCAGAAGAGACGAGGCCAGGAGATGAGAAAGGGAGAGAGAGAGAGGCTCTACCTCATACGAGAATCTACCGGCCTTAGGCAATTAAGTAGACACCCAATAAGTTGCACATTGGAATCCTTGTTGGCAAGTACTTGGCCCTTTTTCAGATTTATGTATATTTCCCCCAATCATGTTGGCCAAGAGTTGTTTACGGGATTTAAGTTGTTAAGCATGTGGCAGTACACTGCTCAAACCGTAATACTGGTGTACTAGCGCAAGACCACATGTATTGATGCCCGAGTGTTACTCTTGAGTGTCATCCCGAAATGTGCTCACTTGGAGGATTTGAATGGGAGACGAAGTTTTTTTTTGGTGCTCTCCCATAGCCTCCGCGGGACAAAATCTCTGAATCTGTGAGGTATAATGTACTGTAGAGCAGCAATGAGAATGTTGTTAAGTCCCTCTCTGGGAGCTCAGAAGGGCTGCTAATTTAATTTGCCTCCCGTGAACCCTACCGCATAAAGAAGTCAAAATCCGACTTAGAAACTGAATGCCTTTTTTTTGTGTGAGTGATTTCCATCCTTCCTCAGCGGATTTACACGATAACCCGTGAGGTGACAACAATTGCCATAACTAGCCATAGACTGGATATTCATGATAAGAGGGGTATTTTTTCACCTACAGGTTCGGATGCTCTTTTGCTTGGAAGTGATTTCTCTTTTGAGAAGATCAATGTTACTGTGTAATTTGTTAATATTTAATTGTCTTATTTATGAAGTGTTCAATTTTCCATAAGTTTTCTTTTTTTATCATGTTTCTTGCTCAAGAGGGAATTACTTTTGTTTCAAGAATGCATCCTTTTGTTAAATTTGAATTTGTCAAATTATTTGAAGGAAATATATATTTTGTGTGTGTTTGATTCTAATTGACTCAATTGCATACTACCTTTTGTTAAAATCTCGCTCAGTGCTACCATGTAGGAAGACAACCTCATGGTTGTCTGGCACCCATAAATAAAATTCCTCTGAGTTCAGCACTCACGACCTGAGCCGAGCAACCGTGGTGAAAGGTAGGTGATCCTACGAGATCATAGGCTCGAGGATCGGGTGACATACTTCCACATGTTTTCTCGCCTTCACCTCTTGATGTGTCCCCTCTTCTTCTCTGCTGAGTGTCTCTGCTCCAAGGTTATCATAATCTATACTGTTCCCTCAAGTCTATATCTTGATAAATTGGTCTACTATTGTGGTCATATAGCTCCTTCATGTATTCTCTCCACCTATTTCGAATATATTCTTGCTTGTTAATATCCTGTTTTGTTCTTAACCTTTGGTACAATTTGCTCTCTCTTACCAACCAATACAAATTTCACTTTAGCATATACTGCACCCACTTCCCCTTCTTCCTGCAGATTTTCCATTTCCTTGAACTGTACCTTCCACAAATTTTCCTTCACCCGATTGGTCACTCACCTGAGTTTATTTACCAAGAATTTCCTCTTGCCTAGGTTAATTCTAACATTTTTCCACTTCCTTCTCCATTCCATTTTCCTAATTATTTCTTCTAATAAGCAACTCCTTCTTTACTATCCTCATTTCAAATGACCCTAGTGTTTTCTCCACCTCTCTTACTATGCCCATTTTATACTCTCCCATTTTTCCTCGACTGTTCCCATTTCCTTTGCTTCACCTAAGTTTTTTCTACCAGCTTCTGACATTCCCTCCTTTTCTTCTCTTGCAATGCTTCCAAATTTCTCCTCTTTATTCCCACTTTTACTAAGCCTTGTAATCTTACATCATATTCCATCATAACTAAATTTTGATCCGAGTCTGCATCCAACACAGATGGCTTTGGAAGTTTTTCACAGTGCTCCTAAACCTCGGCCTCACCAAGATGTAATCAATTTGATATCTTCCTGTGTATACTGGCATTATCCAAGCGTACATTTTCCTGAGATGATGTTTTTCAACCAAGAGATTGTCACAACTAATTCATGCATCCTACATAATTCAACTGCCTTCTCATTGCAAAAATTTCTCATTCCTAGCCCATTTGCTCCAACATCATATCTATCTCTCCCTTCCCTAACCACTGCATTCCAATCATCTATTACTTTCAGGTTTTTATAGCCAAGGACTTCTCTAATCTCCTCCAGCTGGACATACAACCCATTCACCTATTCCTCCCTATGGCTACTTGTAGGCATGTACACCTAGACCATTATGAAATTTGTCTGGCAATCTTTTACTTCTATGATTAATACCATGTTGCTCACCTCTTTGATGTTTACTACCCTCATCCCAAATTTTGCATTCAATACCACAGGTACTCCATATGGCCTCACTCCCTTGGGATCTTTTAAGGTAAGTTATGACATAAAAATACCTTTCAGCACATATTCAATCATTTGTATTTCCCCCAAAATCGGTGCACCAACTTTTGAATTGGAATTATTGCAAAGTACACACCCAACATATATCGTAATCATCAAGATATGAGTTATATATGGTCTTGTCTGCCATTTTTTTGGACTACTACATGTCTTAAAAATGAAAACACTTAGTTTTTTCCACCAATGTATTTAAGTGTTTTCTAAGTGTTTTCAATTTTAAGATGAATAATTTCCACAAAGTGAACTCGCCAACCATTGATTTTACTACTACGAGTCTTCAGTTTGATATTTCTCAGTAACACATCCGCCATGTGAAATAGTCATGAGACTCGTAACTTGTAGACTTGTAACTCTGGGAAACAGACCCCTGCTGGATGGAATCCCTTCGCTGGATAAGATAGGAAATCATCCTCATACATTTATCCCTAACACATAAGAGGCAAACAAACAAGTCTGAAACAGCTGAAGCATTAAAGAAAAGCTAGCAGACAGTCATGGCCACTCACCTTTCCAAAACTTCCTTTGCCCAATACCATAAGGAAATTGAAATCAGTTGCTCGAATGACATCTCTTTTGCCCATATTGTGAGGAACTTCCTTGTCAGGGGGAGGTGGAGCCTTCTTTGTTATTGAGGTCTTCTGCAAAGCCAAATCAGAAGAGTAAGTATTTCAACTATTACAATATACATATCATGAAGAGAAGAAAATATTTCAATAGCTTCAAAGCACTGTACTTCGAACTACACCACACTGATCACATGCAAAGCAATGAATTGCATGAGACAGAGAAAGCATTGATGAACTCACCCTCATTTGAGAACTCACCCTCATTTGAGTCTTAAGAGTCGCAAGATCTGTCCCTTCTTCTGGGACTGGAACATTGTAGAAGTCACCCTCTTCTTGAGTGAGTAACTTGAACCAACCCTGAGTTGGCCCAGGAGATTTAAGAAGTTCTGAGATTCCAAATGACAAGGAACCCATGAAATCATTCCTTGAAGTTCTATCCCAATCCCATACCTCAACTAGTAGCCTACGATCTTTATCTTCAGGCTTAAGCTCCCTGGAAAAAAATACCACCCATTAATCCTGACACCAGACAATGCTTCAAAGTACTTGAATAAATACACATTTCAGTAGTCACTTTTCAATGGTATAGGCACACAAACATATTGATTCCAAAAACAATTATGAAGCAAATCAACTTCCTCTGTTTACATTTTATTTCTACTATTCTGCTGAGTACTTTCATTTATGTACTTGCTCTAGGAGAGCAGCTGTTCCCTTCCTAGCCACCCCCTGGCTGCCTTGGTATTCTAATGATTTATCTTAATTCCACATTTCCAGCACTGACATTCTAATGCATCTGCTAAAGCTTGTAAATCCTATGAAGATAGACTCTCCAATACCTGTCTGTGACGCTAAACTACTTTACCAGTTGCCCTCCAACTTTGATTCCTACATCTAGTTCTTTTTATGCCTCTTTCACAATTTCCTAAGCAGTGACCATTTTTCCAGTTCGCTACCCATTGAGGGATCAATAACTTCTAGGTCTTTCGTATTCAACTTCTGGTGATTTACTGATCAGTCAATATAAGAGCTTAGTTTGTTGAAGGGGCTAGAGCAATGGATTCACATTCAAAGAACCCAGGTCTGAATCCCAGGATAAGCACACATGTTTCACTGGAAGTCTGAACTTCACTTGGGAGTGATGTGAACAAAATATGTACCCCCAAAACAGTCCATGGTGTGCTCAGATTGAGGGAATTCAGGGGAAATGAGGGCAGTTGACAGACGTTTACATAACCCAGGCAGTGTGAGGAAAGTCAACAGGAAATCTCATTTGAATCCAAATAGGATATACTTCTTGATATTGTGCCAGTACATAGAAATCTGCCATTGTAGCCATACATCATTACTCAAATTCATCCCTTAAGTCTTCCTCATTCAAATGCCTCTTATGGGTGTATCCTATACCATTACCATTTCCGTGTAGGTACCCTTCCTTGTTTTAGGTTTTATCTATCCATTTCATTTTCATCATCCACCCCAACACCATGTTCTAAAAGCATCCATGTACTCTATATTAATTCATTTTTCTAATTGTCCTTAACTCTGATCCCATCCATGATAAATCACATCACTGCACACACATATTATGGCCTCTTTACTGGTATTAGTATTTTCTGAAAAACGAAGTATTTTTTCAATCATAAATATCACAAATAGGGCATATCCTTCTTAGCTAGAGCTCTGTGTTATTATTTGTCCCAATTGTCAGTTAAACTTCTTCCACTCCGTATTATGAAGTATTTAAGTTAACTCACATATTCCACTTTCTTTAGCACCTCCTCTTTCAGTGTAATTTCCATTATGCAGCTATTATTTTCCACACATGAGAAATTTTCTTTTATTTCCATTAATCTTCATGTTGTTTATTAGTGGAACTCCGATTGGAAATCCCTCACACAATTACATTTTCTTTCCTCCGAAGTATATTTCACAGATATCTACATCTACATATTACCCTACGAGCTGCCACAATCGTAAGTGGCAGGGGGTAGTACGACACCAGCTATACAAAGATGTAAGGGATAGGGTTTCGGGAGGTGAAATGGTGGCATGTATTATGGGAGTGTATTTAATGGAGCTCAGTTTTTACTGTAGTCACTTATTGTGCATGGAGAGAACAAGTTTTTGTACCTATCTGGTCAGCAATGTATCTCTCCTATTTTATTGCTTCTGTCAGACCTAGAGATGTAGTGAGGCATCATGATAATATTTAATTCCAGCAGGAATATGTTACTAAAGACCCCATTTTTCACTCCAATCATGCTGAGAAATATTTAGGAAATTGGAGAAGTAAAATACAAAGGAAATATACACTTCATCAAAAAATGACCTATGGGCAAAAAGACAGTGAAATACAGCTGACGGAAGGACCATGTTGAGAGATGCTATAGACTCAAAGGCTACACTCCAGACTACATTTTCTTAAAACTTTCCAGTAATGAAAGTTTCAGGGTAATGTAGAGAATATTTTAATACTGAGCTACACCTCTGGAATAGGTGGAAACAACAAAATACAAGAGATTCACAAACAAAACAATAGATTCAAAACTTCCCTCTAATAATGCAACATTAATGGCTACAATAAAATACAACAAGACACTGGGACAATCCATAACTTAATTTTACTTTTTGCCCTTCTCACCCGCCAATTCCTATTCCCTATTTCCTCTCTTCATCATGGTATGAATCCATAAACCCCCTGCAATGTTTCTTCACACTAGCTTGTTGGGAAGTATACAGATGCCTTGTGTGACTAAATAAGCTGATACATATACTTACAATGGAATTAGGAGAAGGAGTGGATCAATGTTATATTCATGTCAATGGGTAAATCATGGAAGCCATTTTAACACTGAGTGATTTCTAATGCCAACATGAGGGAGTCCAATGTAATTGTAATATGTTATTGATATTAGTACTTACACAACAAGAGTCTCATTCCATACAGGATTCAGTGATGCCTTAATAGTTTTAGTTTTAAGTTTCACCTTGTCCCCCTTGTCATCTCCAGGAATGAGTTTGAGCTTCACATATGGATCTGAAAGACCATTTGGATCCATAGGGATCAGGTTGCGACCTTGAATAACTGTAAGAGGAAAATAGTCTTATTTATGATGAGTGCAGAATGACAGCAGCTTCTGCAATTCTTCTCCACAGGCTTCATAGACAAAATTTATAGTTATTAAATAAATTAAGTACAACAACTTCACATAGTTATTCCATTTAATGACATAAGTTATGGCCATGTGAGAATACAGTTCTAAATTTTTGGCCGTATCTTAACAGGCAATTATTTAACTCCTTCGATTTTCTACACAAATTCAACGGAGAAATGTCATCAACTTGAGAAGGTCTCCTCATTTTATAAGAGAGAAAGTTGCTTACTACAGGGAATCATTACAAAGTGCACCAGTTAACAAAAAATGGAATTCAGATGACTGGATGAACTTTTTTAATAGTGGACGAGATGGACTGAGTTTTTTAATGTGTGAGAGAAACAACATTCTTGTTGGCAACCATAAGGGAAATATTCTCAGACTGGCTTCCTTTTCATAAAGTACTCCTGATTTAGAGTTTTTCTCCATACATTTTCCTACAATGAGCAAGCTTCATGGAGTAGACATCAAATAAGTCTTTGTACTCTTAGAGCTGTAAGTTGTTCCAATATAGAAATATAAGATTGTGCCATTATGAGGAATAATTAGTGGAAAAAAAGACAATCAAATAATTTGTTAGCAAATAAACTGGAGCTATAAGATGATATTAGTTAATAAATTTGAAAATGAGAGAAAACATAAAGCTCACTCAGATTATAAGCATAAACTCAACACAGAAGAGCAATTTGGACTTGAGTAGCAATAAATTACTCCATATCTCTTAACTTTCTCAATCTCTAAGAATGTCAATCCTCAGAGCATGAAGCATCACTTACTGTCAACAGTCAGCTTGCTGCCAGAGCATGCTATCTTCAGCTCTATCCTGCCTCGCCTCTCTGTGTGGTCACATCCACATAAATTTGGAACACTCTCTTCACATCTCTTGTGGACGTTCATGTCACATGCTATGGTTAAAACATCAATGACATTAATATGAGCAATTTTCATACACTTCTCACACTGCATCCACTCATTTTTGATCATGGCGAATATCAATTGAATGTTTTCTTCTCTCTCAAAATACTATTACCGAATTATACCAAAAGAGAGAGACTAAGTACTTTCTTTGAGATACAATAAGAGATCCAGAATATCTTGCCATCATGAACATGTAAGTACAGCATAAAAAATTATGACCCTTTAGTATTTAACTATTTGTTCTGTAAATTCATTCAAGATCATTGGTAGAGCTGTCCACTTTAACAGTACATTTAAGTAAATATTACATGTTATTGTGCTAGTTAAATAGCATAATTTTCAGTAAGGTAAAAAGAATTGCATTCAAGTGCACTATCAAAAACTTTCACAATCGAAGCAACCAAATTTATGCAATAAATAAGGTGCAGAAGTTGAGGCAGTCAGACAACTATCGGCTAATTTCCAAAATACACAGCTATGCATTCCCAAACTAAATTACAGATACAAAATGCATAAGCACTGGCTAAATCCCTGAATTTACATCACTTGAGGCCTTGCTGGATGATCCAACCTCTAATTAAAGATTATGAGAGTATTTAAGACAAATTTAAGCAATTCCTTTAATTAATGTACTTGGTCCAATGATAGAAATTCATTATTCTCGTGATTCAGCCACAAGAATGTCATTTTTTAAAGCTGGCAAACTTTTACATTGTATCAGGCCTGGCAATTGTATTGGTGTAGTTAAGTACTGGGCTAAAATAGTCACCATCAATTTAAAAGTAATTGGATTTATGATAAACAATTATGAGCCAATAAGAAAGGCACCATCAAATGAGATTTTTATTCCCTCATCATTTACATCAGGCTGCACACCTGAGAATTTTATACGCAAGTGAAGAAGTACACCCACAGCACAGTCTCACCATAGTGACCACAGAGCTGCAAAAACAAAACTATGAATTTATATGGTTCCACAGCCCACTGTTTCAAAGGCTGGTGGCAAGGGGAGTAAGCGTTCAAGGGAGGAAGCTAGAATAAGAACCTCAGGATGATGGGAGCATTGGAAATGAAAAGGATATGGCACCATCAAATTCAGCACTGCACTGCTTCCTCTTAGATAACAAGTAATACACTTAATTGGTGCACCGAATTTTAAGATCGTCAAGCAGCACAATCTACTCATATTAGGTTTTACGTAGACCCAAAGTAGCTCTATCTAGCCTATTCCAGGTCTCTTGCCATCATTACTTACTCTCTCCACTCTTATGTACATGAAGTTGCCTATCTGAAGGGAAATGGGTCCCTAAACAATCTGCAAAATAAGGTTAAGATGCAAGACTTCAGAATCTGGTTGCCCTGTCCCTTCCATTAAGCATAATTAATGTAGCAAGTTGCCATGAAAGTTTTCAAGAAATAATATCATACTGACTATTTCTGTCAACCCACTAAGCTTTATTCCACAGACACTGCGACTTGAAATTTCTCTCCAGCTTGTGGTGCACTTCTTTGAAAGTATGATTCCAAGACTAAACTCATCTTTGCATCGTTCAAATAATCTCTGGGCAGGTATTTTCCAATCTCCTTTAGAACTTGCAAGACTTTGGAGTTGGGTGTCTTTGAGATGTACTCCTGCACCCATAACTTCCTTGGGAAGATATGTAAAAGCTACCAGATTGAAGTTTTCACAAAATTTTAGGGAGAGAGATGACAGATGATCAACTGTTTCTGGTTGGGGTTAAGGTGGGTACTTAACACAGCATTCTAACATACATTGGGGCATTAGATATGCATCTACAGCCTAAGAGCTCTCATCCCTCGAAGCTATACTCTGCCCACTTAGAGAGCAGTCAAGAATAAACAGTTATTCACCTTTTTTCTCTTTCACCTTTAACCAGCCATTCCATCAGTGGAACCATACACACTTATAGTTTAGAGTTAGTAGCACTACTATCACGACAGCAAGACCTAATGCAAGTAGTGTACATAATCAGAAGAGGCCACTTTGAACATAGGAAGTGACATCGATATGCTCAAAATTAAAAAACCCAAGAGATTATGCCAAAAAAGCAATACGCAGATATATACCAAAAGTAGATATTTAAGGCGGGCATTCCAAAGTAGCTACCTTTGCACTTGAGTCCCTGGTTGGAGATCCCATGAAGCATGGAGCCACAGTGGTCACAGAACGTCGGCGAGAAGAACGAGTACATCTCCCACTTGTGCTTCGCACTCTCCGCCTTTCAGTACGATTTGGTAAGGCACCATATTTTTATGTATCATGTTTTATGCGCCAGTTTGTGTAAAATGTTTCGTGATTTCAGTATATGAGACAATAATAATTAAAAAAGATTTTTTTTTCAATTAAAAGGTAGTATTGAAAATTTTTTGAATTGGTTATTATTTTTAATGGGAGATGGTTGAAGAAGTGAGGGAAATTATTGGCATTTTTAGTTAAATGCAGGATAAGCAGTTAATTAGTAATATTTTAAGAATATTTATAAAAATAAGGTTGGAGAGTGTTAATAGAATTTAGTTCGGGTGTTACGGAAAACAGGGGAGAAAGCAGTGAGTAGATAGAAGAGAAGATGGAGACGAAAGTTTTTAATCGTCAAGTGAGTTAATTCAAGGAATCAAATCGTGTGAGTGAAGAAGAAGAGAGAGAAGAGAAAGAGAGAAAGAGAAAAATACATTTATACATATGTAATGCACTAATTATCAACAACAATAAGCAAAAAAAAAATAAAAAGAATTTATATATTTACAACGGAAACAATGTATGCAATATTGGACAAAGTTCACTTGCAAAAAAAAACGATTCCATTGATGCATGATGGAATAGTTCTGATGACCCACCCTCTGCAAGTGCAGAAGAATAGGGTTAAATACATATTACATAAAATAGCACAGTAATAAGACTCAACAAAGGTTGTCATTACCCTTCCTATGAGTTGCCAAGTAAAAATTAAGAATATCAGAGATTTTGAAGTATACCAAATATACTACACATCTTAAAAGTCAATTCTTATTTTTTAGGTGTTTGATAGTTAAATGGGCATAAAAATAAAATTATTTGCACATTCCTACCAATGAAAATTGATTTTCAAAGAAGTAAATGATAGCGATAATGAGATCCAAAAACTCAATTTTGCTCCACAAGGGTCAACTAAACATAAAATGTGTCAGGGAATCCCTCTAATATTGAAGGGGCTTTTCAAATTACAAAACAAATCCTTATCAAACATTCATATTCCACTCTATCAAATGCCCACACTGAAAATCCCATGAGTTCACAGCAATGAACATGAAAGATTCATACAACGATCATAATATCTGATTTAACATAAATAACCATTCTATGACAGTCATTAATGAACAATGACGCATTGACAATGCCTTGTAATGCTGAATGAGAAGGTAGTGGATAGAAGGGAGACATTTGCAAGCAACACCAAAGGATATGGGTCCTTATTTTTCTTTTACAATGATGGCCATGTCATCTAGTACACAAGAATTTTGGCTCAATGAATGCAATATCAGAGCGTGACCTAGTCCTGGAGAGAATTAATAGACTAAACACCCTAGTTATGACACCTTACACCATCAATAGCGTGATTTTAATGTTATCACACACTTGAAAAAATGAGTTTCAAAGAACTTGTCTACAGATTACGCTGTAATATATATCAGCTACAGAATTTTTGAAACTTAATCCAGTCCAGAGCCATTAGAGCTCATTCAAGAAAATGAATGCAGTATGTACATGCATCAATCCCTTATTTTTCATTGAAAAATAACCATAGAGGTTTTCCATTGAATTCATTCAGTAGCCTGAGTCTCCAATGCAACTGGAACTATCATTTGTACGCATAGCTTCCAATCTTGGACTTTAACTGCATGTTTTCATGCCAGCAACAGCTGTAGAACCACACAGTATTCCAGAGTCATCAGTGCATCCTTTTATCACATCCATCACTCTGGTCCCTGGGGAGAGTTGCAACTCAGCAGTGTTCTTTTTAAGGTAGGCTTTCAACCATCACTGGTCGAAACGAACATTGAAGTGATCAACAAAGTTGTTTGAAGCACATAAAATGCAACTCCACCATCACAGGAATAATAATCCTAAACTTCAATTAATGTTAATCCAAAATTACTTAAAACTCAATATACTTCAAGTAAGAAAATCCTTAAGATGACATTGAAATAAAAAAGCCCTCAACCTTGATAATAAGATGCAAAACTAATTACATAAATAAATAACTAAAAATAATTAAATAAATGGCAGTGTGACCTAAATTGATACTTAAAGCCATATGGAATGCTCCATTCCTCTTGTGAGATACAAGTTCAGTCTTTCAAATCCTACACTTAATGTTGTCCACATCTCCATATCAACCATGAGTTTGCTCCATGTTATTGCTTAAATGAAGTACTTCATGTCTTTAAATAAATTTCACTGGATATTTGTCCTCTTTTCTAGGTTTATAAATCCTCCTTTGCCTCAGGCATTCTCTCCACCACACTTTTCTAGCTTTTCACTTCAGCTATGATCTCATCCTCGCGATCGATCCTCAATTTATATGTTTATACCTCCAGCAGTTTTTGCTTCTCTAATTCCTCCACCAATAAATTATACTCATGCAACCATTTTAATTTTTATATTTTCAGTGACCAAAGGAATCAGCTCCTTAAACCTTTTACTTTGGAGTATATCACAAAGTAACAAAGGATGAACACCTAACTTACCTAGAATGAGGAAAAATTCCCCCCTCACGGGACAAATTCATGGCCCTAGGATTAGCAGGCAAGGACTTCACATCCATTAGGACTAAAGTAAATTTTCAGGTTTTCTATTGCCTTTTCATTGTTCATATCATAGGAATGGCATTGTCTTTGGATCTTTCCATGCATATAAAATGTCCACATTTTATATTTCTTCCATAATCTCTCTCACTTTTTCATTGAAAATACCTAAGATAGTGGGAAATGATATTCACAAGATGTAGATGATGGTCAAAGATCTTTAATCTTGGTTCTTCAGCATATAATCCACCTTAGGTCTCTCCTGGCTTTTTATCATGTAGCAAGACCGTCAGATATTTTCATTCCCTTCTCTGTGAGAACTCTCTATGTTTAGAGACTCTTGTCCAGCTTGTTTTTTTCCTCCTTCTCCTGTTTCCTCTTTAATCCTCTCATTCATTCATCTCCATATTGTATGAAATTGACAAAGGCATAAACAAAAATGTTCTTAAAGTTGCAGTCCTTCAAAGATAACCTTCGGTACCATTTATGATTCTATGGTATTTACCCACACAAAAGCTATAGTGTGGAGAGTGTAGATGTCAAGAATAAAGTCTCATAAAAGAATTTACAATCAAATATGATGGACAGAACTGAGAAACTGTTTGGTATTTTACAAAAAATTAAATGATTCCATAAAATGGCTCATCAAAGCACAGTTGGCAAAACCAAAACATAGTAGTGAAAAGAACTACATGAAATTCCATCATAATTCACTCATAACCTATACCATTGACTAATCAAAGTTTGTTTTTTTGTGATTAATTATCTCCAGTAGTTCATTAAGAAGGGCACTGCACTACAAATGTCACATATTTTCAGCCTCTTCCTCAGGCCAACTAATAAGAAAGAACAGGAAGGACATTGGTAACATTGACCAGCAAGATTGAAAGCAAAGCTATACAAGGGCAGCAGAGATTGACAGTGAAATATCATTACTGACTCTGTGAGAACATGTTTTTAGGATCTCACCAGCATACCTGTGAAACAGGCCAATGAAAAGAATATAAGTAAGCTTTCAGGAGGACATTAAAAGCCTTTGTTAGACATACGATCCAAACAACATGTTGGCAGCCAGCTGATAAAGCTTATAACAATTAATACCTGAGCAGAACTGATCCAGGTACATTAGCATTCAAAATTAAGTTCGAGTAAGCAAAATTATATAGGACCTCAAATACAATTCCAAAATGCAACAATGGCACATCGATCAACACTTTTATCCATAACATAAAATATGGCAATTAATGCATAATGAATTTGATACAACACTGGCAGTGTGATAAAGAATAAAATGTGGTCAAGGGTGCTGATGCAAATCCAATGAAAAAAATCTCACCCCTTTAAATTGACATCAATTCCCACTGATATGATTTCATTTCTCTGTTTTATCTATCACATTTTATACCTATAACATACACTTTGAAAAATAGATATTGGGCCGAGTAGAGTTCCTAAGTAAAAAATATAACCTACCATCCAGCTTTATTTAAGGTCAAACTTTTATATAGGAATATCCTTGGACCTGCTATTTTTGTAGTAATATATTACAAAATAAATATCAAGTCCAAGAATAGTCCTGCCCATAATTACCCCCAAACTGGTAGTCTACCCCATATTTTCCCTTCAATAGACCCTATCATAGCGTAGTAATACTCAGTGACTACATATTTATATATTTTCCAACAATAAAACCCAAGTCAACTCTTGAAAATATTCATTTCCCTGCTAAATTGCAAAATGAAATTTCGTATTCTTCATTTCCCTGCTTAAATGCAATTCCTATTCTTATCCTTCAACTCACATGCTTTCTCAGCCAATTCCCTCCCTGCCTCCCCCACTTCCTTCTGACATTTGGCTTGTAAGGATGATGGTGTTAACCACTCTACTCAGTAACTTTACCACCACTACCTTCGCCTACCTCTAAATAAAAATGTAACCCACATTATAGTTAGGGAGGTTTCTTATTTAAGAGCCCAATATTCCAAATATGTACCATGGAATTTCTTCTGGATCTGGGCAATCAAGAATATATCATGAAAAGAGAGGCTATTTAGGAGAAAATGGGGGAATTTGGCAGCCTTATCTTCACACCTACATCTCAAACCATACTACTGACTAGTTTATCTGCCAGTGACCGAATTCTTTTATCATAAATCACAACAATTGAAAACACAGCTTTAACAAATCTCACAATAGTATCTTCATCCAAATTTACCGCCATCAATCCTCTCACTTTTCATCAATGTTTCCTGTGCCAACACATTCCTTCACCTGATACTCTTACTAAAAAGCCGACCTTAAATAGAATTTCCTTTTTGGTAACGAGAACTGTTTCCTCCTTTCAAGCTTATGCCCTCTAATCATAATATTTCATTTACCCTCCCTCTTTCAGGAGAATCTTACAGCTTTCACGCTCTACTTTCCTTAAAGTCAATGACAAGCAAAACATTTCACAGAGCAGGAGAGATGCTCATTTGAAGATTCTAATTCAGTATTTGAGAAAGTTATTTCGAGCAGATGATGAATATGAAAGGAGAATTATAGAAGAAGAAAAAAGAGCACTATGATTGACGGCCACCTATCATCCCACGCGACTATGGTGGCCGACATAGTGGGAGGCAAAATTTGGGACATCACCAAATCGAAATTTCATATAAGCGACAAAGATATTTCATTTTATAATTTGCACATTAAAATTTATCAACTACCAAAACAGAGACATTATAAATTGAAATATATATAGTGTAACATTATGAAAAGGAATGACTTTTTTATGAACTAAAATTCCAGATAATTCCGCATTTACAGGACGCATGGCAACTCCACACGCGACCCCTCTCATGTTCAACTTCCCTCCATTTTTCTCCACGCTCCGTCACCTCGCCCGGTCACGCGCTGCCACCCAACCCGACTGGCACCGAGTTTTTCGAGCGAATTACGTCTCGCACGGATTGCTCACAAAACTGCGCGAGTTCCCGCGCTTGTGAGTTCGTGGTTTACTCGCACGCGGCGCTCATGGCGGGAGGGACCGCCCACCCTCCAAAGATTGCTACCCGCGCCATCCAGCCGGCTGTTTCACTGTTAATGCAATTAAGTGGTAAGGTGCGCGAAGGTACGGAAGGGAGAGTTCACGTCGTCGCGTTTCATTACACGATTTCGACCGACTCTACACGGCTTGATTCTATCGCTCGCATTTGCGATTCGACATCATGGAGGACGACGCCTTGATAAATGGGCAAAATTGTTCGTTTTTGGGAACAAGTTCACTGTGGACCGGTCCTGATTGGGACCCGTTCCTTTCTTATTAACGATCATTAATTTTTAGTTTCATTACATACTTAGCATTGCAAAAAATAATACATGAAACTAGAAATAACTTGTATGCTGTAATAATTGTGTTCTCCAATATTGAATAAAAAATAACAAACATCAAATTACGGAACGGATTCAAAATATTAAAGGAACGAGTGGCCGAAAGGAACGAATGGACCTAAAAGCACGAAAGGACCGGCCGTTCCGGAGAAGTCGGTCCTCGGTCCTTCCGTACAATCCATGAACCCGTTCGTTCGCGAACTACCCACCTCCCACGAACGACCCACCTCTAGCCTAGATAGCGACTCTCTCCGAGGAATAGACTTAGTGCTGTTTGAAAAATAAGTCCAAAACGCCTATCACTCAGTCCTGCCCCAAGTAATAGTCTGCCCTAATTACTTGTAACAATAGCACGAGATAAGGAGTTTGTATAGAAAAAGTTATCATAGTACGATTATTATAAGAGCTGGTAAACCGATTAGGGTAGGGCAAAGTACAAAGAAAGTTTCCTCCCACAATCTTCCACAGTTGCAGGCATCCACCTTTTTAGACGAATTATTTCTTCAAAACTGCACCCGTCCAACCCCTTCAGCGTTCATTTTTTCTCTCCGCCCCGCTTAATCGACATCCTCACGTTAATCAGCTTCATTCCTCCGTCATATCAAATCACCTTCTCCCTCCACCTACTTATTTCCTAATATCATCCGGCAGCTTTCTTCTGTCCACTCCAAACTCGCGTCCTCGCACTCTATATACTTTGGATAAGATGAAAGGACCTTTCCACAATTCTAGAACATTTTTGAAGGGTTGAAGCCTTGATAGCACAAATCAAGGAAAGAATATTGAAAGATCTCATCATTTCCTTGTCAAAATCAAGCATTCCAGGAGTCACAAATGTTCCACGAGTAGGAAAGACTAATGGTCGAAAAAACAACGAAGAAACGAAGGTTTAAGGAATAAAGAGTAAAATACCCCAAAATAATATATTTCTGACATTCAATTCACATGCAAATTCCCACAGAAACCAGATCTTAATGTTTGATGAGCTGTTACTGATGTACGTATTACAATTTAGTTACGACCTAATTCAGGGAGATGTCTTATTTTAAAACACATTCCAAAGCAAGACAATGAAATCATTTCAGTACTGTATCCATTACGCTGGATTAATATTAAACAGCTAAATATAACTGAGCTTCCACAATTGAAAACAGCCGTTTTGTACCACAGCAAACAATTTTTGATTTCATTAGCACCCTCAACGACACCAGTAATGAAACAATGGTAATGCTAAGAAAGTTATGGAACAAGTACAGTAATCCAAATACACAGCCATTAAAATCAACAAACAGATACTTTTACCTGAAAGATAAGTTATTATAAAAAGGCAATGCATAAAAAGGGTACAGAAAAAATTAGCAAAAACTTGAGGTTATATATGTTAAAAATTAATTTAAAAAAGTAGGAACACATAGGTAATGCATTCTTGCAATCAGAAAACAACAGTTGGATCCATATGCAAGAGACTGACACAAAACACCAACAGACACCAGGCGACACAGGTTGGCCAACCGAAGCTTCGAGGGACACGCGTTGGCTGCCCTGCATTCCAGAGTGAGTGAGAGAAAGAGATATGAAGAGAGAAAAATCGTGATGGCCAGGGGGGTGGATTTTGGTGGGTGGGAGACGAGAATCAAAACAAGTGTTCATACAAAACATTGATCAACTGTGTGGGCAGAGCAACAGAACGGAGGAAGGTGACACTACGGTGGTTGCAAACCAAGAAAAGAAACAACACGAATGAGGAAAAGTGGGGAGGAGAAAAAAATTGATCAAGCGGCAATGACTGAGCAAGGAATGACCAAAAAGGGATATTGAAAAAAGGGTACACGCTCAATTAACCTGATAAAAATCTAAAACTCCAACGGCAAACATTCCCTTTTATGCCAATACACGACGACACAAATCCACAAAAGGGAGTAATTTGCCCTAATAAACTAGCGTTACACGGCCATCTTGGCCTTCAGAGATAATGACTTATGCAATCCTATAATTGGTTCACTCCAACCTTCCCAAATTCTCCCAAAATCCTCCCTAAATTCATTCCTTTGTTCCAGCAGTTCAAAAGCATTCAATATTTCATTTTTTTACCGCATCAATTGCGTTGAATTTCTCTTGTATTGTTTCATGATTTTGTCCACTGCACTTATCTGCACAGAAAGAGTCGGCAACTCCATAACGGGGATACATTTCTTATCCTGTACGCTGAAATGAAACTATTTATATTCTGTAATGGCATTTTTTAAGTGGAACTAATTGATTATTAATATAATCAAATTACAACATGGTACTAATAACGAGTGGTACCATGGTTCACACAAAACTACAAAGCTTTGGGTATATTAACTTGGTTCGAAATCAGCTTCTTGCCTTCCGTTAATTCAATTTCTGAAAAGGCCATTAAACAGCTCCTAAGACACTCAAGACTTATATAATCGAACTGCGGACTGGTTACGCTCGTAGCATAATAAGGTAAATAGATGTGGCTATTGGCCATGGCTTGTCAGGGGAGTTTTGAGAGCACAAAAATCATCGACGTACCACATCGGATGGATTTACTATTTTAATGCCATCGTATTTCAGCGGTACAAGCGAGAGGTGCCGAGAGGATTTTCAGTAAAGTGTGGCGTATTTGAAAAAAAATGCAGATGTTGTTAATGAAGTTATCAATTTGTTTTTTCTTCATTTAATTGAATTAAGAGTATTTGGGCATTGTATTGTTTAAAAGCTTTGCAAGATTTTTAAACATAATTACCACAAAGCTGACATTTCGTATAAATCTGTTACGCACGAGCCGATATATCGGTCCGCGGCAATAGAAGGGTTAAACACGAGTATAACTCGTAAAAAAAATGGGTGAAATTCGCAGAAATAGGATTCTTCATCTTAACACTAAGCGGAAAGTAATCGACTAAAACGACTATGCGTTTAAACAAATCAATTAGTGGAGTTAAAGTATGTTAATTGATGCCTAAAGTACGATAGATGGTGCTCCAAACCGAGCACGCAGGAAGCCATTCAGCCGCAATCCTCGTCAATTCCGTATTATGAATGGAAACCAGGGCAGAAATTAACAAGCAAAAGTTGAAATTTCCTCCGTCGCTCGCAATGTTTCACTAAATTAAACGGCTGCCCATAACATCTTGAAAGGGTTCAATTATGAAGCACCCACGTTGGAGAGAACCCGCAAGCTCAACACTTTACGTCAATTTCTCGAAACCGATTTATTAATCGAAGCATTCCATCATTCAATATGCCAGAATTTCGCGTGATACCGCGCCATTTCACCTAAAAAAGAACCCAATTTCACTTCCTCTGCTCCGTCTTGATTATTTCCGGCTCAAAAAAAGCATCAGCACATTTCGGCGGGAGTCTCTTTTATAAGGTGTCTCGACTAATCAACTTTTTAAAAAATTGAAACATTTGGAGGCGCAACATTTTTTTTTTCATTCACTCGAACTATAACGACTGCAACCTTCACTGCCCATGTCAGATGAACACTGGTGGGTATAAATACAATAAACAAAGAAACTTTCAAATACTTAGCAGCTGTATAGTTATTAATAATTAAGTCTTATTAAAGCGAATTTAGGGTGGTCGAGTCCTTTTCTTGCAGTTAACTTAATAACGATCACACAAATCTTTAGATGCCAGGGGTAGAAATGAAAAATGAACTGGATTTTGAAATATTACCATGGAGCTATTAACTTGATGGAAAGTGCGCAACCCATGGAGTTGAAATTTAGGCGAAGATTAAGGGTCTTTCGTCTCAACTGAAAGAATGCTAAGTTTAGGTTTGACATTTTCACAAATGAAGAATAACTGGTGGTGAAAAACTATAATCTCTTTCGCCGTCACCATGGAACAGCACCACCTTCGCTATCGTCATGAAACAGTCCACAATATCAGCCCCGTTATTAGACTAGCTCACGTATAACTTCAGCGTAGAGCCACCATTATACAAACAATCCTATTAAACCACCCACTCAAGTAATATGTTCACGGCTTAACCATCGTTGTTTCGAAAAAAAACTTTGATGTAATCAAGCAGTTCTAAGACCCAACTTCATCAACGTCAATATTATTTCACAAATAATCGATCGTTTCATGATGATAATGCACATTAATTTTATAAATACAATAGCCATGGGGTATTCAATGATATCAGGAGATCTCTCTGAGGTGTCGTGTGCTTTAGGTGAGAGCCCTCTTATTACTAGTGATAAGGCAGGCAAGGAGGGTGTATTATGACCCTCTCAGCAAGCAAGGGGGCAAGCCTCGACGAGGGCCCACGGCAATGAGTACATGCGTACTCTGAGATGGAGGTATGAAGGCCAATGAGGGGCTGGGATGGCATGCCGTGATACTACTAGTAGGCTCAGTGGAGGGATATAGGCCCTAGCAGGGAAAGGGCCACGATTATTTGTAAGGGCCCTAAAACCGAGAGGACGGCGGCCTTCGGTGGGGTGGCTCACAGCGATGGCGCGACGGCACGAGCTACAAACAAATACCGCAGTTCAATTAGATAACGTCCTTTCATTACACTTTTCTGCGTGTTCATTTTCAACGAAACTGAAATGCATGAAACTCGGCCAACTCTCTCATCGAATACCAATCCAACAAGTAATAAGCTGGATAATATTGCGAAAAATTGACATGAATGTTGAAACATAAAATTACTGCACTCTAACATCACTTCATTGTCTAACTCCAAATTCTGAAGATTCTGGCAATATTCTGTGGAAGCGAAGCATAACTAATAAATCATATAACGAGCAAATTTCACTAGTACAGATTTATTTACGACCTAGAATTCGCTTATAACAGCATCATCATGTGAGATGATGCTGTAATAAGCATCGTCACCTGACGGTGCTATAATAAGCGAAACCTAGGTCGTACATACGTACTAGTGGAATCAGCTCGTTATGTGATTTGTCAGACTAACTCCAATATTTAAACGATTTATATTCAAGAGAATGAACATTTTTGACGCGGACTTGGCACAGTAAGAAGCGAAATGAAAGTAAAGGCAAACCATCTTCTTCGGAGAATGCGCCGGACTACAATTACCGAAGAGAATTTCGCTTTTACCAGGCTACGAGGGTGAGTTGATGGTATGGACAAAATAGCTTCGACTTGCGGAAAAAACCCTATCGGCAACCGAAAATATCACGAGCGAGCATAAAAGGGTGGAAAAGAGCAGGAATGGGCGATGACAGAAGGAAATGGAATGAAAGTTTTTTGTTGGCATGTTTAATAAAGTGAATAGAGAGAAGAGGAATGGAAGCCATTACCATGTGGATTGACACAGCGGGAAAGGAGATGAAGTAAAGCTGAGGGCGTCGAAAAGGAAGTGAGAAGGAAAGAGGTTGATGGAATGAATATACATCATCTTAAGATAAATAAGGGGAGCTTTTTCATACGGGAAAGGGGTTTTCGGAGCACAGGGGACCATACATATGTATTTGGAGATAAATGAGAATGGGAGGACAGGAAAGGATTACCTGTGGTTAATTTTAACACTTAAGATTAAGTCATTCACTTAGCGACTTGAGCTATTCAATTGCTCAAGATGCTCTTTTTTTCTTCGCCGATCGATTCCGTATACTACTAACGGAGATATCACTCAGGTATGCAACATAAGACGGAGGAAAAACGGATAGGAGGAGAAGCATAGCGTTTTTCAATCGATCGACCATCGATTGCTATCGGGTATGATGATAAACTGCCATCGGGAAAAGATCACCATGGACCGAAAATCGAACTAAGTTCCCCTGTCTTTTGTGCAAATCACCACGCCAGATACGCCATCCAGACAGGTCTATATCGTGATGATCTATGCATTAGCCCGACAGGCAAAAGGCTTGTGGTTCGATTCTCGTTTCAATTGATCTTTTTCCAATGACATTTTAACACATGAAGATCGCAAGCACTCGCGCACGCATTCTCTCTTTTTTAAATGGAAGTGCAGCATGAGCCTCATATGTACATGATCCATAACACGAGAGCACAAATTACTTTTAAAATTTTCGTATAGATTGGAGTCCAAAAGTCAAATCTTTCAAGACTATAAATGGCTTAAGGTGCTTGACGTGGTAATCGTGGGTCACTGAGTGAACATTTTCATATTTTTTTAAGTAAGCTGAAAACAACGTCAGGGCCACATTTCATTCAAACGCACCTGTCTATTCGTTGGAACTCACCACACAGTAATAGAAATTATAGAATGACGTATAATTTTTCCCTCAATTAAGGCATTCTATTTTTCAGCACATAATCAGAAATGTACACGACATTATATAAAAACATTTTATTTCGAATGTGGAGCTCTATGCTGACACCTTAATATTTGTAAGCAACAGTTATAATGATAAAAAATATCTTGATTTGGCATGACGACATTTTTTTCAATTTTATCTTTAGATATCACAAGTGAGAAAATTCATACGAAGTTTGATGCACATACGAACACAGACAAAAATTACTCCAATAATATTAAGCCACCACTTGGGACATCCACGAAAAACGCGGATCAGAGGCAAAATCAAACAATAATTTTAAAACAAATGACGAGTTATAACGCACCTTGGTAATAATATACCAATCCAGTCTTTAACGGATGAATTGTATTTGAAAACAACCAAGAAAATGATAATTCATAGTCATATTGTGGGTCTGAATATTAATAAATGGATTGTGGAAAAATAACAAATTTTAAATGGACCGTTTCCAATAGTTACAGCTGCACAAGGATTATACACTTCGACGATATCCTTCAGATACGGAAGACGAAAAGCTCAGTCACGAAGTGAACGATAAAAGAGGACCCACAGGATGAATCCTTACCTCCAACCCAGGTATATTAAGAAAGTGTCGAGTACCAACACCACAGTCACCCAAGGGCAATGAGCGACTTTTACGCTACGAGTGAGTCAACTGCGACACATAAAAATAAGCATTCCACATCTCCCAGAGACACCTAGAAAAGCGGCGTTAAAGTGAAGTACAGCAAGCCAGCATACGTAAAAATAAAAGAACACACACAAATCACCACCATTGTGTTTACATGAATATAAATAGGCCAGAAAGGCGTGAATTGAGTCTAGTGGATACTACTACTCCCCAAAGTACAACAACAATTTAAATAGTTAAACACCACGCTAAAAATCGTTAAAATGACATATATTAGGATTACGGCGTTGTGAAGAAGTTCATAATGCTACTGTGATGCCCAGGACCACACATTTCACGGAAAGAAATTGAAATTAATATGAACTGGTTACAGGAAAGGAGAGGTTTTTGATTTAGTTTTGTTTAAAGAAAGCAACAAACGTTACATTTATTCACATATCAGCAGGAGTATTTACACAATGGACCAATTTTAGCACAAACATGGCGCATCCAGATATGTAGTCGTTTTTCGTTCAACCGGAGAATTTACTGCCGTCGGAAATACACTAATGTAGTAATTTCAATTGACTCGGAACTTATAGACGACAATAATTTGGCTTCACTAACTAAAAGCGTAATGTGATGTGGGGGTAAATATACCGAGAAATACCTGCACATAGCAAATCAGCATTTTTGACCCAAATGCGAATGAACGTTTAACTTCTTAGTCAACGAGGTGACACTATCATCACTTGCTTACCACTTGTAGGGATCCTAATACTTTTTCAGCACACTTGTAGGAAAATTATAAAGACCAAAGGTCACGATTACGATCACAAGCCCAAAAAATCAATGATCATACGCATTAAGGAAAAAACATTCATTATCTTCATAGCTTTCCGGATGTAGACTTTCAATGACTGTGAAAGGTGCATAACGCTACTTACATCCGTAAAATATACATACACTGATAGTGTGTTTAATTAATTACTGCATGCAAAGATGCTTACGTGGACAATACCAGTACAAAAAAACTATCACTCCACAACAGGTCAGCATTAAAGCTATGTTCAACGAATAGAAAACGAAAGGGATTTAGGATGAATGGAAACAAATGCCCAATCATGGTCGCCAAGAAAAGTTGAAAAAAGTCATGAATTAAGAGCTATAACTTGCAGCAAAAGGCGTAACAATTTATTCCTAATTAGTATGAAAAATACATGCAAAAATGTCCAACTTTAAGTTTAGTACTCCGGTGTAAAGTTGCCCATGAGCGCAAGTTGATAACGTACAATGTAGAGCAAAGAACGTAGCGCATATTTAAATTACGTATTCAACATGGCGGGAGTAACCGAACGCGAAATAAAGTTATGATTTATGACCAACATGGGGAGACTTCCTTTTATCTGAAATTACATTAATCTACGAACAGTACACATATAAATCTGTAAGTAATAAGATTAATTCTGATTTGTCACTCCATTTATGCCATTTCTCCCGCGAATGACGTGACCTCTGTCTCTGTGAGGCAGGACGCTGCCTGAATACTAATATGACCGCTTTCCCACAAAAAGCACGTCTCAAAAACTGATAAAAGCCATTTCCTCACGATTTTGTTTTGGACCAAGAGTTACGTCCCGTCCTGTAATATCCATTAAAGAGAGAAAGATATTTAACCCGGACATTATTCTTTCTGAAATTCATACACCGGCTTTTGGCAAATGAATATATTTTACCGGCGCATTACGCAGAAGAATAATTAAGGCATTGACAAGGAATACCACGGAGATAACGGTCAATATCACTATTTATTACTATGAGGAGTTACTCCATACAGCAATGAAATCTACATTTACAACAGATCAAGCGATAAACAAAATTAATAACAAAATTACAATCACTAGCAATTAAGGGAGTGAGAATCTTGCGAATTCTCCAACTGCCCACGTGGAAAAAGCACACTTTTCTTCACCAAAACGCGACCTAATGATTAATGCAAGACACGGGAATTCCTTACGGATTTCTCAAGGGTTTTAAAATCAACAGTTATGGTAAGAAGGAATTAAACCTATACTTCATTCAACCCATACGATAAAATCTCGGGTAAAACACACACAAAACTTGCCCCTCTAGATGAATGAGCTGGGGCGACTCGAAAATTGTAATTGCCGATGTAAACTGCAGACATATTTTTCAAATGTGACATGTTCCTCGATAACGTAGGCACATTTCCACATCTACATAAAATAAAAAATTACACAGCGAAAAGGATAGCTATATTTAAACCATCAAAAGACTGTTGTGCTTGGCTGAAAAAGCTGATTTTTAGCTAAGTAAAGGTAATAAGAAAACACTTAAGGCAATGTTTTCAACGAACCACGGAACTAGCCGCGCAGTTACTTCAACGGAGTCACCCGCTAGTGATCACACAATTGTGTGAAATTTACAGTGGAAAAATCATTCGCCTGGCATCGAATCGAACCCAGATCCCTCGATTTCGCGCCGACTGCTCCAACCAATTAAGCTACCCAGGCGTCCTCTTCGACTGTGAATCTCATGGGGCCTTTAAACTTGCTCCTTAAGGAGTAGCCCCGATGAGATTAACAGTGGAAGAGGACGCCTGGGTAGCTTAATTGGTAAGAGGCGCGGAATCTAGGTTCGATTCCCAGTCCAGGCGAATGCTTTTTCCACTGTGAATTTCACACAACCTTAGGCAATGAAACAAACAAAAGATAGAAAGCATTTATTCTACACTTCGGAGAAGGCATGACGAACCATGATTGGGCATCTTAAATAAGAAGGTATATTATTAAGGAGCATGGCATAGAGACAAGATATAGGGTGAGTGTTGACAACATTGGCGATGCCAACATAGTGATGGTACCTTCGCATTTCATCCCTTGGTGAATGACACCGTACAGGAGTGATCCGCAGTGGTCACAGAAGGCAGGGCTGCTGTAAGTGTGGACCTTGAACCTGTGTTTGGTGCGAGTGTCCTGCGGATTCAGGGCGAGGGAAAGTAAAAGCGGCCATATTCATGAGATGGAGAGTCTCAAAAAGAGGTGGATCAAAAAAGAAAAGCACATACAAACGCTCACAAAACATACATACATAACTGCAAACGACACAACCTTGAAGACTCATCACGTAGGCACACATCACCAGATGTACTCGCAAATAAGAGTGACGTCACAGGTCGGCAAAAAAGGTGGGTGGCAAGAGATGTAGCAGCCAATGCAACCACAAGACTTAAGTGAATACAATGCATACGACTACTTGCAATGTGCTAGCGATAGGTGGACGCGGAATAAGTGACAAAAACAAACATCTGGATCAAGAGAAAGCCAGTGTCCTGCAGTCCCACCCACTTATATATTAATCCGACATTTTAAACCACGACCATTCACTCCAATTATAAAAATTGAAACACAAAGAAATTATCTTCCAAAGAACTCCATATTACCCAACGAAGAGAAAAAAGCAGCACAGCATTAATCACGAGAACTTCTAACCACCATTAGACTTGTTTATTAACATTTGTTATACAAAATACACTTTTCCTCCTCAACCTTGATAAAAATAAAAATAAAATTATGTGAAAAAATGGCTTCATAGAAATAAGTTGCATGATTGAACCAAAGTTATTAAAAACCTTACCGTAATTATTATTACAGCATGCAAAGTAGCACTCCAAATCAAACGAATTTAGATGTTAGAAACGGATGATTCCAACACACAAATGAGGAATAGTCAATTTTAGCGTTAAAAAAGAAAAATTATACTTCATCAAAAAACAGAAAATAAGTGTATAAATTCCTGAAATAAAGTATGTTATTCAACAATGCAGATGAGATCATCACCACAAACTGAAAATAAGGCACAGAAAATAGTTAGGATATTTTTAGAGTTCGTTCCTTCAATTTTGGCAAATATAATTTCAAAAGCAGAATATGTTCATTAGATAGGTATCTGAGAGTAAAAAAACACAAAAGCAAATAATACTGAAATTATGTCAAACAGCCTTCACTAAAATGATTAGCTTCGTCTAAACTTGCAATTGCTTTTCGATTAAATCACTAGACGTTAGAACTCACCGGCACCTTCATACCGTCACGACTTTAATAAGCGAGCAGTAGTCAACGGGAACTTAGATAGCTATTAATATATTCACCTTCATTGCGTTCGACTTGAGCCATCGATGGATAATACCTCTACATGTGATATAAAGAAAAGGCCGAGGACGACCAGAATTATATAAAAGGATCGATAACAAACTTGGATGAGCATTACCGTAAATAATTTAATCAATTCATTCTCACATCAAAGGCTCGCCGATTTAATAATATCTAAGATGGAAGGAACCAGGAAGTTAAGCCCATCAAAGAGAAGATTTTCTTCGAACATCAAGTAAGAGTATTAGAACATCCGGTACAAAATTTTCCGCATGAGTAACTCTACGGGAAAGCAGATTAGTGATCTAAGTGATCAAAAAACTCGAATTTCATATTTAAACAATATCTGCTTCGTTTCTTGCCACACCCCGCATTTAGAACATTACAATAGTCGTTGAAGCAAAACGCGACGAAGTGTCTTAACAAGTCGCATAAAACGCAGTTTAGTCCAACCAAAACCGCAGTTACACTGATTGTGATTTGTGATTCAAAAGAATCACCACAGGTTAATAGTGAAATGATTTAGAAATACTTTTATTCAATTCCAGAAGTATGTTTTTAAAACCATAAAGCAAAGCGGAGGACATGATGCCTGACTAAAATGCTTGAAGATAAAATTAATGTGCGTAAAAAAAACTTCTAAATAAATATAATAAATAATATAAAAACTTCTTTGTAAAAGATATGTATGAATCCATGTTGGCAGCGTACTCCCAACTAACATTTAAATGACTAAACCGCTTCAGAAAAAAATACAATCATCCGAAAAAACGGCCAGAAGTCAGACGTGCGAGTAATTCAAATATCGGCGTCAATAGAAATGGACGGCTTTTCGCAGGAATGCAACCCTATTCCAAACCCGATGAAGTCGTCCCGAAGCTCTTCGAGGACCGCTTTGGTTCAGCCGCCCATTATCTCCGTCGGATGAATCGATTGTCAAAAGGAATTCAGTGGGCTCGAAAAAGAACCTCCCACGGACCGAATGGCTGATTTGGGTTTGATGCTCCATTTTACGACGAATACGACCCGACGACAAAGCGTTGGAATAGTTTGTGACCCCCATTGGTAAAACACCTTCCGAGCCCTTCCGAAAACTTTTACCGCCATCAAATTGTGGGCTAATCGCTATCCGCATAGTTTCCCGCAGAAAAATATACCGCGGAAAGACTTGAAGGAGGGATAGGTAAACCGCGTGTTCCACGATGAAAATTTTCCTTAAATTCCTCTGCACGCGTCACGTATATCGAACTCAACTTCTCGCTCGACAACTTCAATCGTGTGATCCCACGATACCACAGTTCCAACGATATCCAAGTCACAGCGTACATTCAAAGAAGTCGCTTAATCTTCTGAGTAAATTAGAGACGATTTACTGACTTTACTTCGAAAACTTACGACAAATTTAAAACTAACGACCTATTTCGGAAGATACGATCACAGGCATACAAAATAATAACGGCCATTGTCGGACGGACAAGTGTAAAAAGCTATTAGATGGAAATACCGACACAGCAATTTTTTGAGCAACACTTTCGACGCGCGTAATTAATGCTCTCCATCCGAATCACATAATAAACTTGAACTGAATAATCTAATATTCTGAAGGTGGTTTGAGCGATATTTTCCCTAGTCATAATCGAGACCAGGATTTGGATTTAAGTTTTTATTACAACAGCTTTAAGAGGCCTGAAGTAAATATTTTTATTTTAATGGCGTAGTATATTGTCTTATGAGACTGAAATCCTCATGCATTTGTTCACGCAGAATGATGATCGCCTTCGTATCCGAGGAGTTTCTCAGTGATTTTCGCTATTGTGGATAGATATTAATTTACTTTTAAAAATTGTTGAAAAAAATACAACCAATACATGGTAAATTTAATGACGAGACCCATTTATCACAATCTCCGGGTTTTTTTGAACTGGTCCTTTTAGAGTGGACATCCGATCCATTTCCCAAAGAAAACATCATTTGTTTTGCAAAAATCTCAAAAGTAGCACGGTAAGAGCCAGCCAATTCAAACTACCTTAAGTTCTTCGCTTATTTTTCGACGCGAACCGGCATTACCTAGTTCGCATGTGCATGTGGTTGTAGTTACGTTATAAATTCATGTACTTTTGCTCAACGTTACATTCTTTAGATAGATCCTCTTCCACTAAGAGAATCGTCCATACCTATATCACATGAAGATCTGTCTCAAGTTAGGCACTTAAGTTATGCTCATACGATGAATGTGAATCTTACTTATCAGCATCACCTTCTAAACCGCCTTAAATTACATCGTTAAGTTGGCTCATCACGTTAAAGAGCTTTAACTGCCGTTTCCAAAGCACGGCGCCAGCCTGAAAGGAGGGAAGAGATATGATCAATCTCACTTATCCGTATCACATTCTAAACAGTCTTAAGTTACGTCGCTGAGCTACGTCCTCACGTTAAACGGCCATAACCGCCGTTTCCACGGCGCTGCTCCTGCGCGAAGGGAGAAGGGAAAAGATGGAACGGTTGAGATATGACGGAATGAGAGGGGAAGGGGACATAACCTCACTCCCAGACCCCGTTCTACCCAAAACCTTAACTCCACCTATCTCAGCGGCATGCGTGGAATGGCCCTGGGGCGGGAAAGCAGTTAAAGGGAATGAGTGGGTGACTAGGAGACGGGGTGGAGGTTTGGGGATGAAGGCACGTGAGGACTGAACTGCGAGAGAAAGAAGGGGAAAGAGAGAGATATGAGAAGAGGAAGAGAGGAGGAAGAGGAATGGAGGTATTAATAAAGGCGGGCGGAGGAACTGGAGGAGGTGGTTGGAGTAGGCGCGGGACTAATAAAAGCGAAAGTTAGAGAGTGGGCGGGTTAAGGTTATGAAAGGGTATGGAGGGTACGGGTTGGGGGGGTGGGAGAGGGCAATAATGGGGCGAGAGGAGTAAAGGCTGGAAATACGCAGAAGTCGAGCCGAGGGTACGAGAGAGGAAAAAAATGCCGATCAGCTTTATTAGTGTGAAATCAAGATCCGAGCAGCGGACCCCTTCAAGCATTTAACACTCCGTCCTCGAGAAGTTAAGGGGAGACATTCCTCCATCTGGGAACGCTGGAATTGCAAAACGGATTTCAATTTCCGAAACGAAACGAACAATCTCATCGACGAGTCACTAAAGCACGCATTTTAACCGACCAAATTGCGAAAAATATTCGCGACGAATGACATTAACCTTCCACGCCGGAAAAAAAGTGCCGTTTTTTCGCACCAGAGTATTTGAACATAAAAATGACCAGCAAAAAACGACTTCGAACAGAATTACTGCGAATGAAAGAGTAGCAAAAAACATAAAACCTACCTCAGCTCACGCATGGCGATTAAGTCATGAAATATTATCAACGAGTGATTTGTGATTAATATCGTCAAAATAGATTTAAATATCTGCAAATAATTTTGCTTATATTTAAATATAAAAAGATAAACATCTCCAAATTAAAATTAGGGATTCTTTTTCAAAGACAAATTGTAAAAGAATGGTTATGAATGAAGAATGAAGTACAAAAGAAAAAAGATCGCTTTCAATGAAAGAGAACTGTTGAGATAAACACAAACCAATCCTTGGAATATTTCATTGGGTGATCCGTTAGTACGTTTGCACATGAATCATAAACCATGAAAGTTAAAAAAAATACAAATAAATCGCAATGGACGAATTTCAACAGTCTGATGAAAAGTGAATGAGAGGACATTCATAATAAACCGTTATCTTTGCAAAATATCAAGGTAAGCAAAAAAACAATTGATGAACTAATTGCGAAGAGTTTTTGTTATTATGGCATTAGTAAAAATAAAAAATACGACAACTTTGCCACATAAAACTTGAAAAGGATGATTGATAAAGAAGAAGAGAATGATATGAATGACACGACATTCAATGGCACGACAATGTTAGCTCCTACAACAAATAACCGATTATACATTTGCTTGGAGAAATTCGTAACTATGTTTCTAAAGGGATTCGGAGTCATAGAGATTTTCAAAATTAGGAATGATTTTTTAAAATACCACTTAAAAAAAGAACTTAAGTCGTCAGATAAGAGAATCCCAATTGAAGTTTGGACACAATTATGTGCGGTAGTAAAACATTTCAAATGACAAATGGGGCCACCAGTAAAGTTGTAAGCCAAGCTAAGAGGTAAATTGAAAAATAATAGAGATCAACGAGGAGCTTCAATTATTTTTTCAGGCAAAGACTAAGATATAAAATATTTTTCTCATGCAATAGTTCAATTATGAATGCTTGGAAACTGAGATACAAGTTTGCAGGAATATTTTGCAAGGAATCAGGTCGCACAGATGGATTTCTTGTGACTCATGATTTCAAAAAATGAAAATTTATGATCGCATATTCTTATGAGATTTTGTTAATGCCTCAAAATATGAACTAACAGAAAATTAAAATATACTTTCACCACCGCGATTCCATGTATATTGTTTTTCATTCGTCCAAAAATCAGAAATGTCATAAGAAATATATAAAAATCTAATTTTGGCATATCACGACAGGAATGACAACCAACTATGCGAGGATCATCTTTAGCGCAGATTCAATATCATTCGGACAGCGGAATCCCAGGTCTGAATGCCAAATATGTATCTGAACCTTGAAAAATTATCCATATGCCAAATATGTATCTGAACCTTGAAAAATTATCCGTTAATGTTAAGTTATGACTATAGTCAGACCTTTTCATGTTAAAAGATAAATTTCAATGATAACATTAGAGACATACAACTGGTAGCTGATGAAGAGTAGGGCAATTTTAACTAAACACTGACATCTTAAACACCGGTTATAATTTAAATACAATATTTTTACTCTTAGCTCAAGATGTTAAAAAATGACACAGATCAAGTACTAAGGGGAAAGAAATCAACAAATGTCGAGAGCTCCGACATAAAAAAGAAACAAGTTACATAGAAATATAACAATTATACATGATATATCCAATTACTGATCCCCAAGAGCCTCTGTACCTCCGTCAAGTTTCTTTAGCAGGGTTTCAATCTTTGTGGTTTAATTAGAGGTTTCTGAAAAAAAATCCATTAATGACAAAAACTCCCGCTGTCGCTCGAATATCTAGAAATAAATGAGAGTCTTAACAGTTATCAAGGGCGATAACAAGTAGTCGGGAAAAAACAGACGCGCGCACACACATTAAAAGATGCAAATATGAAGAGACACTTACGTCCGAGTCCGCTCCCTTGTCCGCCCCAGGGCATTTGAACGATACGTATTCATGGCAGCGCTTGTGGACGACGAAGCTGCAAACTGCAAAGACAAAAGGATGGTGTGAATACTTGAGTAATAAGCTTCAAGAGGCATAGAAATAGCCTACTTTGCACAACAATACTTTAACTCTCGACATACTACTTTAAATCTCAAAGAATTTATTCATTTTTTCCATTGCTTACAAATCTTAAGCAATCAAACAGCATTAATAAAAGAGATTTATCAATTAAAGAGCAAATAAAATGAAGTAATCCTATAGATCAACGACTAGTAGCATTAAGAGGTAGAAGTAGTTAACTATAGCATAATCCCTCTTAGGCTGGATTGCGTAGCATAGATTTCTGTGAAACTTTGCATGTGTGTTTCTATGTAGTGCTATCTAAAAAAAATTAGTACTTTACAGAGTTGTTTTTCTTTGTCAACGCAATACTACTTTATCATTTAGCCTGATGGAACACTATATGTAGCCCGTAAATTAAATTGTATGGACACAGATTCCCTTCTTATCTCGTAATATAAATTTACATATTTTCACAACGGTTGCTAAAAATACATATTTTTTGTGTAACGAGCATTAAAATCCGTCATATTTCTTTTTGTTGACAAGCGGAGTCCTAAGACCTTCTATAAGACACATAACTTATATTATTTTTCACAATCTTATTATACTTAAATCTACCAAATTAACGACGAAAACAAGGTGATGAGTAAAGAAAGTCCTCGCTTTCCAGTCATTTAATAAACTCGCACCCGAAAATGTTTCAGGAGGCAATGATAGATTCAAAGAAATTAGACCGTAGTTGTATTAAAATTAGCATATTAAATACGGGAAAGTACCCGTATAATTAAATAATCACAAACATTTATGTCATGGTAGATGGCTACGTCATACTTAAGCTTGCCCTCCTGGAATTAACGAGGTTTTTACGTTGTAGCTTCATCTTAGGCAATTTAAAAGGATTTTGTGACTACGACGCCAATAAAATTTTTAGAAACACTTCCATGGAAAGGAAAAATTCTAAGAATACCGGCAATTTAAATCCATTATAATAAACTTTTAATTTTTAACTGCATAATCCATTTAATTACTTTCAGCATACAGATACAGTTAATTCGGCTGAATCAAATGCCTAAAAATAGAATTATGTTGCAACTAATGTTTAACATGCTTTGCAAGGTGTCCACAATCTAATTTTAAGCTTTCACAAAAATGAAACGAAGGGGAAATAATGAAAAGTGAATATACAAAACCACATAAATGTGACGGATGCATACGAATAAAAGGACTGAGAAGTATGGAAGTTATCCGTTTCATACAGCTAATCTAAGCCAAGTTACACTAAAATTAACGCTAAATTTTTATATTTACATTGAAAAGTAGAGGCACGAATGGATGTATGAATTATTAACAATTTGTGTCCGATGCAATCCCATTGAGCACAAGTCCGACCCCTAGAATTGGCACGTACATGCAGCCCGCAATACACGCGTGCCGGATGGACTGCGTGTGTTTAAGGCGACCTTTACTAACAGCTAATTACCGGCCTCATTACATTTACTTTCATGAAGTGAAAACAAATGGTCCAATGCAAAC
This sequence comes from Ceriagrion tenellum, assembly GCA_963169105.1. NCBI lineage: Eukaryota > Metazoa > Arthropoda > Insecta > Odonata > Coenagrionidae > Ceriagrion > Ceriagrion tenellum. The sequence continues at coordinate 54,518,199 of OY720644.1, forward strand.
CCTGGCGCAACAATGCATAGAAAACCTTATAATAGAGTAACGTTAGATACCCCTGAAAATACGCATATGCATCACAAACCTTGAATTTTTCAAGGAAAATGCTGGATTAATATAACCAGATCACAATTTCTGCCACTGACAGCCGATACTGATTGTCAATGCTATCCGTATTTGCGGAAAAAAATGAAATTCAACCACAAACTGGTACTCTAGAAAGAGCACAACATATGAGAAAATCTAAATTACAGTTGGCATTTAAAACTGATAGTCAGGAACAGGTTAGAATCGTAAAAATGACAAGCCCCCGCAATAACTAGTTTCATCGGATATTATTTGGTTGGCGGAATTGGTAAATGAAATAAGTCCGAGTGAATTAGTAAGCAAGATTTGCGCTAACAATGATGGACCGACTATTTCTCAAATTATACCATCTCGGAGCAGTGCCGTAGCCAGGATTTCGTTTCGGGAGAAAGGGGTCGAGTACGAGTGGGAATATAAAGTTATAGGAATTCGGTGAACATGTGTCTTTTTTGGCAATAAAGAATGCAATTGCGACTGCTGTGTAAGAGCTGATATTTATTTTATTTAAGATTATAGCAGTGCGCAATCCTTTAACAATGCAAAACCGACAGAACTGTACTTTACTAAGTTAAACATTTATTCCAAAGGTAGTTCAAACTAAGAATAAGTGACTTCGACAAAAATTGTTTTAAAAATATAAGACTCTCCTTAAGACCCACTTTGTAAAACTACATTCACAATTTCGGGGAAAGAAGTGTGAATGTGGGGCCCGATGACCTCGCCAAACCTCGGTTACTATTTAAGAGATAGAATATACATTAACCCAGAGGTTATTTCGATTTTATTTGGACCATGCATCGCCACTCTTTAGTAAGAACTAATAACTTTACATAAAACTCGAGTTATTCGCCGCCATATTCTTTACCGTGAGGAGAAAAATCCTTAAGATATTTCGGCGAGAATTTCAAAATTCGCCGAGAGAAGTTTTGAGGGGAGCCTTAAGCACTCATGCCCTCCAAACTTTTTAATACCCCACTCCAATGATTTTAAACACAACACACGTCTGTCTCCCCAACGCAAAACCCCGAAAAATTTCCCAACCCAACCCCCTTGAATCGTCTTTTCACCCATGTCCTCCAGAAAAATCTCTCCCAAGCTCTTTCGCTCCTCCGCGTTCGCTTACTACCATATTTTGTCTCCCCCCTCGCTTCCCGCTGGCGTGAAGCCCATTTTCTTCGACATATTACCTCGCGGGAAGCGCCTGCTCCCTCCACAATGCACCACCACGCCCTGTTGCTTCGTCGATAGCTTTCTGGCTCACGTACACATCCCACTTTATCTCCATCCAGCACTTATACCCACCTTCACTTGGCGCCTGATGCCATCAACCATCTCAAACAGTGCCTCCAATACCTTTAGCACCTCCAATCGATGTAAGAGACGCAGTTTGCCGCGAATATAAACTTTGTGTCTACACCGCTCAATAGCAATATTTGTATAGTTAGCAGACTCGGGCGCTCCTTCGAGGAAGAGATTAACCATGGAGAATAAAAATTCTCAGATTTGGTGGACCGTAGTGTCTCCTAACGGCCTTAGTTAAGGCTAGAGCAGTGGTCTGCAAAATCATCAGTCAACAGATCCAAATATCAACAATAAAACGATTGGCATTTCATTTGCGAGCCATTTTTTTTAACTTAAACTACATAGGTAAGTGCATTGTCATTAACTTAATTATGGTACCCCTAAGCTGGCCTTTTGCTAAAAAACGTCCTCAATTTGATTGAGCTTCAGAGGAACCCGATCCCTACTTGAGTGTCTCGCGGAGGGCACTTCAAGTAGAATACTCTGTCTGTCGGATGAGACGTTAAGCCGTGGTCCCCTTGGCGCCTTTCGTTAAGACTAGGCTAATGCCGACGCCGGGTTTCTATCCACCCTTCCTCCCTTACCTATCCCCTATGGAGCAAATGACCTTAGCCGTCGGTCGCCTCCCCAAATATCCAATCCAATCCTTGATTGAGGTACGCTTGCTGAGGTCGAACCCTTCCAACTTTTCCATCCCCTCTCGTCTTGTATGCATGTTTCGTCTATCTCCTTTCGTTCATCCTCTCTATATGTCCAAACCACCTCAACATACCTTTCTCAATCCTCAACACTACATTTTCTTTCACTTTACAACGCTCCCTAATACAAACTTAATAAACTTTACTTAAAGTTTTAAGTCTTAGTTAAACTATTCGTACGTTGAATAAAACTTGATATCATACTTAATAACGATATTATTTATTGATAAAATTAAGTACATGCAAGCCTAAACGTGGTATTTAGTGGAAGAGCCACACTCATGGGGCCAAAGAGCCGCATGCGGCTCGTGAGCCGCGGTTTACCGGCCACTGGGCTAGAATGACGGATGGAGAGACGGACGGAGTATTCGGAAGTTATCACCGCAAAACCGTGACTCCCACTGCATATAAGAATGTAAACATGCGTCAGACAGCTGTTTCCAAGTTTTTTCCAGACTTATCGTTTATTCATTCACAATGTCAGGTGATACCATTTCTTTGCATCACCACTTATGTATTTCTAGTCAAGAATTGACTCACAATTGAGCCTTATCAGAGAAGAGGGAATCACAATTTTCTTTGTAAAATGTTTTTTTATTCTTCTTGGTCATAATTTGTGGTTCAACTTTTACTAATCATGTAAAATATTTATAAGCCATACTCTTTTCGTTGAAAGGCTCCTGAGATGAGATTTTATTAAATTAATGGACAATTTTGTATGGAGACCAAAGATACCCTGACTAAAAACATAAAATTCCGACGCTCATCTCTGAGGTCTGTTCTCATCACGGTGAAATTGACTGCAATATATACTGCCGCATAAGATTTGCCCAGTCTTGAGATTTGTTTGAGATCTAGAGTTGAAGCATAAACTCAAGCCAGCCTTCTTGTCTCATTAGGCAAGCACTTTAAAATCCATATTAAATGCAATATAAATACATTTTCACGCATTGAGAATAACCTGGCTAGCATGAAAGTAATTTTATTTATAAACTTATTCTCTCCAGTACCGTCAGAATGTACATGAAATGGATGAGCCCTGCGTGATTACAATTCGATCCCACTGTAACGGAAAAAATCTCCACTTAGACGAAGAAAATCCCCAAGAGTAATCCACGAGCACTTCCGCAACCATCCATGAAGAGAAAAATTCCCCGAGGGGCATCGGGAGAATTGAAGCGCGAGAATGAAAGAAAAGAGCGGGCTGAGTTCAGCGCCACCGGGCACGAACTTTAGTGCCGAGCGGTTAAAACCGCACCACCTCACTCGACCTTAAGTGCCGAGGGAAGTACAGGAGGAGAAAGTGTCGCCATGTGAGATGAAAAGACACCCCCGGGTAATAGTCGTGCCCTTATCATTTCCCTCTGACTCCAAGTAACAAACTCGACTTGCAAGAGCAAATCTAGTCCCCGTCAGTCGACCACACGCCCTAGCCCCCAACATCAAGGCTAAATTTGTTTTCTTCTTCACTCAACTTTGTCCGCCAAAGAACTTCGTAAGATAACCCAACGCATTCATTTTTGTTTCATATTCACCGCTTCATTTCTTGCTCGGTAATAACTTGAAGAAAATAATTTATCCTTCTACTTTCTTCGGTCTAAGCGTTTCAGGTGGCCCAGGTGACTATTAACCAGAAATTACGTAAGATACGATTGGTACGGAGGCTTCCGCGGTGATTTGATGAGTTCAGTTCATTCGGGTTTTGCCCGCGTTGATTCATTTTTATGGACAACAGTTTTGCTTGCGTTGCAGCTAGCGTCGTCAGGTCCTGAATAAGCTGCAGCGATTCCTTTTCCGTTATATATACCTAACGCTTGAGCTAATCAGGCGCACCCTGCTTTTCCAACAATTTAACTTAAAGGTCCATCTGGCCAATCAGTTCAGTAAAACTTTCAATCAAAACAGTTTTCAATGCGGGAATTGGTTAACTGCAACTCTTTATCCTCTCCCCACACAAATAACCTTTCGTTCACTTATCTATCATTCTTAATTTTAACATCTCTCTTAATTTACGACATGACCTCCACCTACGGTCTTCCCCCTCAATTCTCCCGAATCACTTCTTTCATAATTGTTATCACGCGGCTACATTAGCACAGAATGAATGCCATTAGGAAGAGTAATCATCTTCATGTTTTCAACTCATCTACCCTTCTCTTCAACTATTCACGGGTGATTATCTCCGTCAACTTAATCTTCATAGCTGTTAGATAAGACCTTGGTGCCTTTACTTTCGATCTGCTGTGCTCAGCGGCTATTTCTGTGCAGGCTTCAATGCAACATGAGAGCATATACCTGATGTATGTTTAATGAGGTTTGACGGCAGATTGGACACGTTTCTTCGACTTTTTATGTCGACTTTGACCGTCTGAGAACCACGTAATATAATCAAGTATTTCTTCTTCCTTCCTTATTTTCCGCATCGTTTCTTGCTCTCCGATAGTTCTTCATCCGAAGAAAGACCCAAGGCTTTCACGGCGTACGGTAATATTAGGGGTTGTTCGGGTTTACCACCGGGTCAAATTCTCCATCTCTGCCTTTTTTTTGATGAAAAGTAACTCCCTATGGCTGCTGTAACACGGTCAATATACTCCCAATCCATGGGTGAGAGTGTTGCTGCAAGGCGAAGGTGAAGCACATCGTCGTAGCACATTGGTCCAGGCGCTTCCTCTTGTCATGGATGCGTTCACGGACAATGGTCATGCTAGCCCGCTTCAGGATCCTTTAAACAGCTGGTGATCAGACAGCAGGAAACTTTGGTATGGTCTCTTCGTGACGAAAACGCAGGAGGAATGCACGAGGACTAAAGAGTCCCCCCTCTCCTTTCGCAATTCTTCCAGGTGGCGAATGCTGTGGTGAATCTCCTCTCCGTAGAGGTGTGTAAGGATCTAAGGCTTTTCCAGCGTATGGTGATATTGAAGGCTGTTCGGGTTTTCCCTCATATCAAACTCTCCATCTCTGCCCACGTTTCGATATCAGAGTCGTCCATCGTCATCAGCCCAGAGATGGAGAGTTTGACCCGGTGGGAAACCAGAAAACAACCTTCAATAACAGTTACTCATCCCTTCGCTTCGTTTTTTCCGCTCTCTTCAGTCCACGTGATACTTCCTTTCTTATTTACCCTCTTTCGGAACCCGTGGAGGGTTCAGATCAATCTCCTAAATGTACTTTTATCCTGTATCACGTCTTTCGTTATCCCCTTCTTATTGATGTCTTCTTCCTTTATCCCTTGGACCCACTGGCAATCTTACTCCCAAAAACATGATTGAAACTTCCGTTTGGAAGTCTAAAGTTGCCCAACTCTCATTTTCCTAAAAACAATCAGGCATTTTTTTCACTCTCTTCGTTCTTTTGGAGGTTATCATTTTCCGAGTGTCTAAAGTATCAGTATCATTCGCTCATCTCTGTTTTTATTATGAGGAGTATCCAATTTTGATACAATTAGAGATTACTAGCAAAAATTTTCAAACTATTAATTTATTTATCATCATTTATCTTCATTAGTTTCCACCGTGAGCAAAAGTTGTCATTTTTTCACAATCGTTCCGCTCGCTGAAAAGCGTGTATTTTCTCTAGTAAGGTCAAAATATCCCACTATTACAAACTCTTTTTAAAGAAAACCTGTCTACATTACGCACATTTAAACGTGAGAATGGGTAAAAATAAGAAAATATACATATTTAAAACTGAGTAGAAATGTCATTTGAGCGAACAACTGATCTTAGAAGCGAAATTTTCGTGGAAGTACAACGGTAATCGAAAGCACTCATCAGTTTAATACAACGAAGTATAATCAAACTGCCGGAAGTTTTGAGGGAACATAGGCGTTAGTTCAATTAAATGGAAATGTTGAAAAATTATGGGGCTGATGATGGATAAATCAAAAAATAAATTCATGATCAGCAACCTCAGGCTTTCACTTACGTTTAGAATAACTTAAGCATCCCCTGTGGAAAAGCAGGATTTTTTTTAATGAGGTACTAACAAAACCGTAAAGTTTCACATCCATTTCGATCCAATTAGTCTCAAACGCACCTCTTTAAAATACCGCTCTGTAACATTCACATAATAGTATATTGATATTTGACTTCAGTTTTATATAGTATTAAGGTATTTTCACTGATCTTACCTTATAAAATTTAACGAATTAAGATTTACCTGACGCAGATTTTTATTCGATGCAAACGAGCAAAAAATGGAATTAGGGCGAAAAAAAATACAACCCAAGAAATGATTTTATGATTCGAAGTAAAACTCATCATCGACAGTTTTCAAATGCTAACAGTTGCAGTTCTGTCCCTTTAATTCAGAAACTTACGACATCAGGAAATATGCTCAGGCGTCATCACATCTTATTTATCATATCTTAAGTCGAATATGGTACGCACAAAAATTGTGAATAAATTTTTAAAAAATACTTTGATACTTAGTGGATGTAGTTTCTGCAAACTGTATTGATTCATGATCAGGAGGAAAGTATTCATTCCTAAAGATTTTTCGCCCCTACTTTTACATGCCCACCTGCCAAACTGCAGGTCGCGGGTTCGAATCCCGCCTGGGCAGGATATTTATACCTCCCTGGGCATGGTTGTGTGTGTTCGTCAATATATTATATACCTAGTAATTGGCTTCGGCTGTTAGGTATAAAGAAATTATTACTATTATTACCTCCCATCGTTCTTTTTCCCACGCCAAATCGCTTACTTCCCTCTATCTCATCATTGCAAGATCCTTTTCCGTTTTCCTGAGAATTAGTACACATTTTCCTCTCAGAAATTACGCTTGATTATGCTCTCCACAATTTTTCTGCGAAAAACTAATCCTTTCAGTGAGCACCTAATCCGTATTCATCTTTTACATCTGCTGCACCGGTGATCCCTTAACTATGAGCCCTTTTACTCATCTCGTTTCTCACATAGTGCGTAAACTTGACTCTTAGCACTGCATAGGTATGTCATCATTGGTCGTTCAATCCTAAGATTTGTTAATTGCAGTCCTCCACCCTTCCCTATCTAATGCTACTTCCCTTACACCCTGGTATACTTCCTATGTACTTTCCTATTTATTTGATCCATGAATTATTCCTGGGTCAGTGTATGGGGACTTTTCCCTCTATTTTGCCTTCAATTATGTTCTTCACAAACCCATTCTGTCTAAGGGTGTGTCCAATCCCCCTCGTTCTTCTTTTCTATATGGTGTTCCATATGGTCCTTTCCTCTTCTACTCTTCTGTGCACTTCATCACTCCTTATTTTGTCCGTCCATTTTATCTTCAGCATCCTACTCCAGCACCAGGTTTCAAAGGGTCCTAGTCTACTCAGGTCAGCTTTTCAAAAGGTCCATGCTTCCGATCCATAGAGTGCTACGCTCCATACGAAGGTTTTCACATACTGTTTCCTGTTTTCAGTTTAAGTATGGTGAACATGAAAATATTGCATTGGAATGAGCGAGTGGATTAGCAAAAGCATTTCTACATCATTCCGTACCACAGGAAAATCATGGAGAAATCCAGAAAAATGTCCGAATATCCTAGATAATTCCAGGATTTGTGGAGGAGGCAGCGATTTCAAGGATTACGCACGGTTTTCAAGAATATCGAGGAGGATGGCCAGCTCGCTCCTTTTCTCTCCCTTTGCTCTGACCCTCGCTCTATAGTCTTAAAAACCAAGCCCCTCTGCTGGGGACGGCACACTCTCGCTCGTATTTAAGCCCGCTCATCCCTCGAGTGTAAACGGCATGAAAGCCGTGAGGCAAAGAACTTCTTTCGATGTGGCCGAGGGTTAGGGTAGAATTATGAGAGGAGAAGGAGGCAGAACGGCTCAAAGGGATTTCCATTGCCGCTGGACGAGTTGAAATGAGTAATGCTATAGTCATTTCATTCATTTGAGTATTCTAGCAGCTGCATGTCAGGTTTTTGGACAGTTTTTATCCTACTGGCACGTCGCTCCGTTTTGGTTCCTATGAATGACCCATCTTAAATTCCTCATATTGTCTTCCTTTTTTCATTTCGTCCAGAATTCCTAATCTCTTCCTTCTTATTCCAAATTCGTCTCTCCTCTAGCATTCTTTTCATTACTCCCTCTATTTTCAAAATATCCTCCATCCATCACTTCTGCCTCCTGCGAACCTCCGCCTTCCTCTCCTCTCCAACCATATCCAATACCTCCTCGTTTGTCCTTCTCGCCGCCCAGCTCACCATCTCCATCCTTCTCCAAACCACATCTCAAAACTCTCGAGTCTACCATTCTAGTAGCGTCGTTTATGCCGCCTTTAGAGGTTGAAAAGCGAGTGAGATACGAAAACGGTGTTTTTTTATGTCCGATTCCACATTTTTCCGCAAAATAGTATATATTATACTCATATCAGCTATTCACCAATCTCATATACTTTGACCAAAGGAAATCTCAGCCAAAATAATATATAAACAACCGACAACGCCATCTAACGGTTACGAGGTAGTTTCCTGATGGTGGAAACTAATGATGACGACATTCGCAGAAACCTAGTCGTAATTAAATGTTATACGCGAAATTCCGTGCTTCATTTAATCCTCTGACGGTAAAGCTAACTAGCATTCGTAAACCAGGCGGCTAAAGCTCTGAAGTGACACTATGGTTCACAGAGCAGACCACGAACTAAGGATTTCCATTGAAGTAACGAACTTGCCTTCAATTATGGTAGCTATTTAATAAAAACTTAAAAGCTAAAATGGTAAAAGAAGAAACGCTTCCATCTCATAGAAATCTGGTTACCGAAAAAATTTTCATTTTATGATAGTTTTCCGCAAATATGACCACTGTTTATAGCTGAAAAAATAGTTTTTTTCTCATAAACATGTTGATTTTCGTCATAATACAGTCTTGTACTCATAAGCTAAAAATGAGAATATGTGTGAAGAGGTTTAAATATTGTAGACTATATTCCAGAGGACACATTTTTCTGTAAGTAAAGACGAGTATGATAAAATGATACACCTCAAATCATGAAGGAATCTTCTTATACAGTACGGAAAGAAGTTAACTCGGGAGCAAAGCGTCATTCGGAGAGAAGACCAGAAGGCTAGAAGACAATATCTTTGATGTAAAAGAGCGTAGAATATGAGAAACTTGGATGAGAACCTTATAAAGGCTTTAAAAAGAAGGCTCTGGTGGGTCCACCAAAGAATGAATAAAATGTCATTTTTTTTCAATTCCGTATCTCTTACAGAAAGTTGTGTTTCTTCTCTGTCTGGTTAGAGGAGGAATTAATAGTTGTTGCAGCATTCTCCGAATAGAATTAATGAGGAAAATTATAATCATAGTTTCATCAACGGCACAATAAATTAAACTTTTATTTGGGACGTATCTTCAAGCTCGTTGATCCTACGCACCATCATTTATCTATCTCTAATCAAAAAGTATGAAAGAGCGCCCAATTAGCGTTTTTCTACCTTCCATTAGAAAACTCTTTCGTAGGCGTAAGTTCATATTCGCAATTCCACCTGGTTAAATTTGTAATCAGTACCGACGTTTCAACAGACTACTCGTCCATAGTCATTAGGGTATACATGTGAAGACCTTAGCTCTGAACTACGAGCAAAATGGCCTCATATCTCTTTGCATAAGACGAAAAGTTAAATAAAGACAACCTATGCATAGGAAAATTCAATAGATAAGCTTTTAGTGGTCAACTAGTAGACGGCTAAAAGTGCTCATCAAGTAGACGACCTCTAAAGGAGATTAAAGTGAATCCAATCTATTTTATACTGATGCTATTTGTTTCAAGCAATTTATGGAAAATTTAACCTTTATCTTCCTGCGTTAAAAAAATCATTTCTCGCCTCACTCGATTGCCATAATAAAAAATAAGATATTCCAAGGGAAAAAGGTGGAAATTGGTGATGTACACGCAAAAAATATAAGCTACCATTCTTCAAAACCAATTAGCTATCATAGCCAAAGGCATTCTTGCGATATAATTTATACAATAAGCACCAACTACCGTGGAAATAAATATTTAAATTAAATAAAACCATAGAACATATTAATTTTTCGAGCAATCGCAAACTACATACATTAAATACAGACGGCTATCATTTAGTTGAGAGGACGCAGGAGTAAACTCCTCGGGTTACGATGAGATGAGCACTAAGAAAAATTCGGTAAGCAACCGGATCTGAAGTGAAATACATGAACTCTTCAATGAAAGACGTATATAGTACGAGAAAACAGTAATTATAAACAGCATCAATGAATATGTTGAATACCTCTTCCTTTTGACATGCGCAATCGCGAGGTGGCGAATGAGAATCTCCTCGAAAGGTCGGGAGGGGCCGGGATGGCGCAGTTGCTCCGCCGAGGCCAACAATCACATTTGATGAGTAAAATAAAAAGATGAAAGGGGCACGAGATGGATAAAATAATAATAAGAGGGTCTCGAGCGAGAAGTTGCTCCGGGGGAGGGAAGACGGTGGACAAGGATATGAGAGAAAGAATAAAAAATAAGGAGACCGGGGACGAGACCCTGAGGGAGAAAATTGTGAACGAAATAAAGACAGGGTGGACAGATGAGAAGGGGGTGGAGAGGCATGAAAAAAGTAAAACAGAAATTCATTTAGATTTAAGTGAATAAAATGTGCTTTTGCTTTCCAGGAATGAGTTCTCCCAAACTCCCCCAATGCTCCATAACTAAACCATTTTCGAACTTTCCGCTATTTGATTAATCCCCTGTGCTTTGCTTCCTTTTCAATTTCGCAGCTTCATTTCCTTCTTTTCCTCAGTGTTTGGCTTAGTTATTTCTTTCGTACAGTTGAGTCGTACATGATGAATAGCGATTGAAAACCGATTCTGTTAATAAAACTAGACAAAATATGTCACGAGGCCACACGCAATGATTATTATTATTATAACTATATGATACCATTATTATACCATAATACCTAGGTTTTTCTTCCATTTCTATGTTACAGCTGGGAAAATGGTGGGAAAAGCAAATTAATGAAAAATAGATATGATACACCTTTCGAATGAAAGGGGTAGACAAACTAGATGGTTCTTTCGTAAGTCTTCAGAAATAACATAAAATAGAAGCACACGATAAAAGATCAGTTCACGATACCGAATACAATAAAACTATGCGATATTATTACTGGAGAATACTGGAGATATTACTTATAATACAGATTCATCTCACGGGCGAGGAAGTAATTTTAACTTTCATTCTGATTGGCAGCATAATAGTCCAAGGGAGTGTATTTTAAACAACATTAACATAGTGAAACAAGAGGGATAAATAATAAAAAAACCAAATAATACGGAGGAAATTCATGGAAACAAAACAAACTCCGCCAATATGTGATTGTAAAAACTTGCATCTTGGAAGAAAATGATATCTTGTCATCCGTAAAGTAACGCACATTAAAATTTTGGCAGAGGGAGGCAGTAATTAAAACTATTCCCTACTAAAAGATAATGTACGGCGAGGATTGATTGACGAGGATAAGGATTGACTCATTGTAAGTGATTTTTACAAAATTGGTCAGGACCTATGAGGAGCTACGGAGTGATGGACGATGGTGAAAGACCGCTTAGCTGAACTACCATCCGACAGATTCCCGAAGAAAAAAATCGTCGACTTTCTCGAGTAGATAGCTCGTAGTTATACTACTATGTCATTCCCAATCCACAAACGCGGCCGTGAAGACTCTTTGCACCGTTGACGGCGTCATTTATAACGGATTACGATGACAGGAAAGTTAGGAAATAATACGTATGGGACTGAATAAACTGAGAAAAACGGGAGAGCTTTTGTGAGACTGAGGACGACGAATTGGCGTGACCAAACTAGCAAAAAAGAACCACGGGAAAGAGCGTAAGAGGATGAAGGCATGGGGTGAGCTTTAATCCGGATTCACAGGAAACTTTTTTCCCTGCGATGTTCCTCGCGTGCAGCCAGGCGTCGCGGCAGCTTGGTCCTTGGTGATGAATTCAACTCAGTGCGAATTGCGTCAGATGATACTCTCTCGTACTGCGTTTTGAACTAAACACATAAACATGACTCCTGTCTACAGCCGTCAACTTGGCCCCGTATTAGACCAACTAGCGTAACTGTAAGCAGTTTACTCCCAGTATATGTCTCTAGTTGTTGTAACACAATAATGCGACGGTTGAATCATTTAGTGAAAGGTTAAATTATTTTTTAATACGCCACCATCACACTGAAATTCTCAAATCACACTAAAAGTATTGAGAATATGGTCAATTTATATCACAATTAACACATATGAGTTAACGTTTCGTAATGGCATTATATTGGATTTGAAGTAAGCTTTAAAAATTTATCACCGACCATAGTTTAACTTGTTCGCTATTTTTAAGGTTGATGGCAATAATTTGGAAAAATATAATCTATCGTCTTTATTTGAAAAAAATACATCATCGCGATACATTTAATTTCAATTCAAGAATTACTTAGCAGCGTACTCAATATCGCTTCTTCTATTTTGTCTCATTTCTACTGTAGCCCACGAGTTTTCTACATTTTCCCTCATCATCGCGGATGAACGATACATTCCCCCAGGAAAGTCTAATGTACGTAAAGTATTACTTAAAAGCTATGGTACAGTCTTAAATCACTGTCATATCACAACGACATCTCTCATCAATTCAAGTTCTAAAGGGATTGTTTTACTCTCAACTTGGGTCGGCAATTAAATCAACGCCCAAATCTAAGAACCAAATGCGATATTTAAATCGAATTTAATGCCGCGGATTCTGCAAGTACGCAATGCTTGGATCAGTACACAGCGGCGCTGTAGGGGCAATAGCTGAACTAAACAAACTACATGAGCTGCGTCACATTATTTTTGCATGAGTTCTACATTGTTTACAAAACAATCAGAACAAGTTCCAGGAAAATAATTCTGCTGAACATTGGTACTACTTATACATGGTAAGGAGTTCCCATGGCTAAAATGTGATCATACTGTTCACGACGTCATCCGGATGACATTTACAGCGGACGACTGTAGAATTAGCACGGGAATGGTTGAAAGCTTCGATAATTTAGATTTTTATTAATGACAGTGCAATCAAGTATTGATTTGCATCCATCAGCATCAGCGAATCTGATCAGTTATATTTAGTAAATGTATAACATAAAACTAAAATAAAATGAAACAATATATTAAGAAATAAGTTGAAACTCCTAATACACACATTTAACGTAGTTTGAGCGAAAAACCATTTCACCTAGAAATCAATGAATTCAGTCTCATTTTAATGAAAAATATCTCACTCTTCCAAAGATACAAAAATATCAGCCCCTTACCACACTACTTTCCGAGATTTTTGATGAAAAATGCCAGCCCTTTTACATGCGAAATGGTACGTGTAAGCACTCCGGAGAGACCTAATTTTAAAAATGAGTAATTTGTAACACCTAGATCTCGCCAAAAATATACATTGTAGTTTTTTTTTGCTTTCTCAACTATTTTTTAAAATAAATCATACATTATTTTCATGTAGTATTTTCTATACTGATTAGATTCCTTCATTGTATACGATGACACCCTTATTTCAGTGCAATTATAGGCATTTCGAATTCGGTTCGTTTATCAGCACACAACTTTTCATATTAAACATCCCTGATACATCAACAGATTGGACCACTATTCTCCAGACACAGAGCAAAAAACGCATTGATTCTATCAAAGGAAAACGTAGGGATGAAACGCACAAATATTTTAACGTAAGCATGCTGGGAAAAACGCAGGGAAAAAAATTAACCGGCTACAGCAAATACTGTAAGGGTGAGGAGGGCCGGGTCAAAGCTTAAGGTCGTGGGGTGTCGGGGCATGTGGGTGGAGCAGATGAAAGAATGAAAAAGTGAAACTCTCAAAGGAAGTTGGGGTGACAGTACGAGTGACGGAGGGAGAGAACGGTCCTCGCTTTCGTGTGCGTGTGTGAAATGCGTGGATTGGGAACAAAAGAAGGCGAGAGAGAGAGAGAGAGAGAGAAAAAGGGAACTTGAGATGTGAACGCCATACTGCTGTCCTCTCACAGACACATACATAGCTTCCCCGTTTTCACGGCTCTTTTATAGCGGCGGAGCACCATTTGGATGGAAAACATGGCTGTTAAAATTGATAGTGGGATGGCCTTATCCGTAACGGGAGAGTCGTGTTATACATATCCATCCAGAAGCACAAACACGGGACTAATTCAAAAACCCCCGGAGAAGAGGCTTGGGATCAGCGGAGGGGTAACACTGGGTTCAGGCAAAGAGGGACATTTATCAAATATGAAGACGTGAGCTGGAAGAAGTTATCCGAATTTGGGGTGCTCCACACTCCCGCACGGGTTATTCTTTCATTTACGCCCACAGTACTCACTCTTGTATGAAGACCTCGCATGCTTAAAGGAGCACTCCCTTTCACATTCCACTCCGAGCCACGTTATCAGGGGTGGTCTACCGACGATGGTAGGTTCGAGTAAATAATGAAGTACTTTGATTAGTTAACACACGTACTTCAAGCAAAGAAAAATTCTACTTCCCCACACTATCCACCTATGCAACTATGCATACTTCCTATCTTGGCCTCCTCCATTAGTACGCCACATAAACACTTCTCCAAGACAAAAACGACGGATTCCAACAATTCGCGGTGTAACGCTCAATTTTCTTAATATACCTACGAATACTGACAGAACAATATAAAACATACACAAAAAAACCCGATGATTCTGGTGATATTGAGTGGAATTAATGCATGAAGAAGAAATAAAAATTATTTTCACTTGCTAGCAGATGATGTTGTAAAAACATCGAAACCTAGGTCGCAGTAAAATTTATTTCTGTGAGTAATTGCAAATTATTTATTTATGCGTCATTAAACATACACTTTACACCACTTAATGATCTTTTTATCAAGGGTATTTTTAAAAAGTCACATTCCACATTTCTCTTCGCTACTTACCATTGATTCGTTTGCTTCCTCCTCCTTTTTTTGGTGTATAAATTATGATTAACTCTGGAATTGAAACACTAGCTGTCATATCAGCAGTTTCTTACTTTCCTCAGCCCTTTCACGTGCGCGCGCGTTTTTGTCGGTAGTCTTTGTCGGTAAGGATCAACTTTAGTTGTTCAATCCTAAGATTGACTGCAGCCCTCCATCCTCCCCTATCTAATGTTAGTTCCCGTACCTCCTGGTACCTCTTCCTTTGTAATTTCCTCTTTATTTGGTCCAAAAACTTACTAGTGGGTCTACCTTTGGGGACTTTTCCCTCTATTTCACCTTCAATTATGTTCTCGTGTCTCAGGGTGTTTCCAATTCATCTTGTTTTTTTCTTTTCTCTATGGTGCTCCATATGGTCCTTTCCTCTTCTATTCTTCTGTACACTTCATCATTTCTAATTTGTCAGTCCATTTCATCTTCAGCATCCTCCTCCAGCACCGAGTTTTGAAGGCTTCTAGTCCTTTCTGGTCAGCTTTTCCAATGGTCCATGCTTCCGATGCATAGAGTCCCACCCTCCACATGAAAGTTTTCACCTACTGTTTCCTGATTAGTAGTCCCATCTTATTTGAGCACAGCAGTTGTCCTTTTCCCATAACGCCTTCGTAGCTAGGGCTATTCTCTGCTTGATGTCCGTTGCACTTCTTCCGTCCCAAGAGAGGATGTAAAACTATTAATCCTTACATTTTTCTCAGGAATTTATTTACCATCTTTTGACACTACTTGAAGAATTTAGCCCAAACTCAACGCAATATTAAGTTTTTATCAATAATAAGCAATATACATCCTACATTTTTTTAGTCATAAAAAACTTATTTATTTATTTATTTGAAAAAGTCCCAAAAATGGCATAAAGGCTTTTAACATTGGATGACTACCAAACAAATAAATTATAAGAATTAACAAAATATAAAACAAAAAAATAGTAGTAATGATTCGTGATTATAGTGATGAGAAGTTAGGAGAGGAGACGGCAGGAGGTATTGCCTGTGTCTGAATACCCCACTGACGAAGACTAATAATTTCATCAACTTGTTGATTACACAAAATTTTAGCAGTAAGTTGTGTTAAAAAGTCGGTTGCACTTATCCTACGCGGCCTCTCATGGCGAGCTGTGGGAACATCATTCTTTTGCATTGATTATATAAGAGGTCCGAGCGAAGCATTGCACGGAAAAATATTTTCTAAGAGCATATTTGACTATGGATATGACTACGGCCGATAATATTTTGAAAACAAAACGATTCGTAATTCTAGCAGTGGTGAGCACATAATTATAGACCACAAAGAGCATTAAGGCTGGCAAGCTTTGCGTCAGTCGGCGAGGTTAGTAGGCGGCAGGCCAACCAAAGCGGCTTACGGGCATTCGCTAAAGGGCAATCAATAGAAGTTGTTCAATCATCCGGTGAACGGCATTCCCACAGATGAATGCATCGGACAGGTTTGCCATACCGGAGGGTATAGGATGCACAACTAATTGAGAAAATTAATTAATACCCAAAAGCTTTGTCATTTCTCGCAAAATATGTTCATTCACAAATAGGGTTGAGGCGCATATCGCCATAACTGAGTTCGGGAACACTAAAATCATTCTCATACTTACCTATGGAGGAAAGTCCAATTTTAATTTTATGAGTGTCAACGGTAGAGATATAAAACATTTACAAGAAGATCAAAGTAGCAACTCTGTCGCTCTCGTGACAGCGGCCACTCGGGGTAAACACCTTCACAATAAATCGTTTTATGTGAATAATGTACAGCAGTCTAAGTATCAAGTAAGTCGGTTTTTGACCTCCGAGACAGTAAATTTAAAATCTTCTGAAAATTACATAACTTTATATTTTGCGTGAATTTTATCCAGGGCAATCGATCGATCAAGATTGCTGGATTTTCATATTACATATGTTAGTATTAAAAGCGGGCCAATTAGTGCGGAAAGTTTATTGGTAGGGAACTTACTCCGAGAAGCAAGTAAAAATCAATGGTCGAGAAATTGGGGTTTAAAACCAAAATGAGAGAAAAAACAGCAAGATCATACAGGCGACATATGAGGTGACCTCACAAAACCTGGATAAACTTTTGATTCTTCTGGGGTATCAGCAATTTACGATGCGACGTTTGTCGAATAAAGTGATGCCATTAAAAACCTTGCCATTCTTTGAATTCTGGCTCGAGTCATTTTTTCTAAATTTTGAATGTTGTAATTACCATTAAAGCTGAGGATATAAAACATTTTAGGAAGTAATATTAAATCAGGCATTTATCAGGTCGATAGAAGAATTAATGGAGCTTCAAAAATAAGGGAAATGAAATTATATTTTAATTCGGATGATAGCATTGTTTCCCCCACTTTTAAAGGAGATTTTCATTTAATAAGTGAAACATTAAAATTTGATGACCGATACAAATTAGTATTTTTGTTCCGTCTTTCGTAAAGCGAGGACGAGCACCTCAAAACTAGTAATGCCCAGCCAAACCGGTACGCATGATCACTCTATGAATGGCATACATGAATGAGAAAAGGCCTGAGAAAAATTTAACCAAGAATAGGAAACCAGGCACACACCTCTAGGAACAACAATAAAATTGAGCCTCTCTACCAGAGATGCAACTGCGAAATCAAGGCATTTCATTTCAGCAGAAATTACTATGATAAAAGTATATGGTAAAAGAGGGAATAGAAGTAAACTATGAAGTAAAAATATATTCGTAGTTACATAAATAAGATTTTTCCAAAAGGCTTCCTTGCCTTGCCAAAAAAATTGCTTGTTCAACTGATTGATACAATAATTTACGTTGACTTTAAGGGAAATTGAGTGAATTGCACAACGATGTTTGTGAAATTAAACTTAAGAGTAACGTAGATACCAGGTTATCTTACCTCGAATGACTGTATTACCTCGAAAAAAGTAATTATTTCAAATGCTCTACAATTCTGCACATGCCAATTAAAACAGTCACGGACGTTTACCTAGTCAAAACAACCTTGAGTATGACTACACGCACATGTATATATTTAAAAAAATTCAAATAAGTTATAATTGGTGAAGGTTGAAAAATGAACCGTTCCTGGCAAGGAAAGCCGAAATACTTTTCCGGAGAGAAGACTACGCGGGTGGCTTTTAAATTCCACGCGGCATTCTGCTTTTTTCGAAATGACACAGCCGGTGCCTTCTGTCAAGTGCCTGACCTTTCACTGACCTTCACAATTCTCCCTTTCCCGGATGCGCCGCTTGGACTGTCCATAAATTAGAGCATTCTTGTTCGCGCATTAAAAATGTCATTAGCGGACAACGATGTTGGTGAGAGGTGAACGCAATGAATGACTAATTTATGGACATTCCCTGAGTTCCATTACAAGGCGAGAAATGTATCAAGAGACGCGTGTAAAAGCGTCAGGGATTTAAACTCTGTGCACAAGAATTAACATTACTTCTGACGGGGCTAACCACCATACCTTACCCACCTGAAATCCTGCAGATGAAACCATAGTCTCCACACTGGAGATTATAAAAGTACCTTTTCACACGAAGTATAAGACACAATCATAGCTTAAATATACAGTAAATACAACATTTACTAAGAGGAGTAAGGAAGGAATGAGAAATTAATAATTACTAAGGGAAACTACTAGCAGCTAACAGAACGAATTATCTGTGTCGTAGGATTAATAAGCCCAATCGATCATCAATATTACAAGAACATACACAAAGTATGTGAGCATGTTTCATCGAATCCCAACACTTCCATAGGATATGATTTCGTCTCGCAATGCTACCCTCATCGCTATTTGGCCCCCATTATTCAAGGGAGTAGTAACGGGTTCGGCCTTGAACTAGGACCGATACTGAATACCAGGCGATGAATCATCTACGCCTACGAAATACGCGCTCAAGGAAATACCTCAAGGGTGTGTGGCAAGGGGTGATCTATCATTAACATTCATTAAACAGTACACTACTCAAGTTTATGTACCCACAACTACTGATGCATTAGCAAGAAACTGCTTAAAGTTGTGTGGACGTTAAATTTCTCAAATATTCGCGGCACTTAAGGCATGCTTATCTGTATTTATGTTTTCGCAACTACATAAATACTCATAAATGCAAGGATTATTCCGCTAACATGAACTGACTGATATTAATACCAGGTAGAATATGAGGGTACATGCATTATCTAATTATGAAGTAAATCATTAAAATAGCTTTACTACCTATCGAAAAACCAACTTACAAGTCTCATTGGCAACTATTATTAACTCTAATCGTTCGCAGGAAAAATGGCATTTTCACCAGTCCGTCCAGTAGCCTTTTATTTCCCAAATCTTACTCTCATGATCTAACCTACCATAGTAAGTCGGAGTTAGCAAGCAGTTACTTAAGTCGTCAGCGAATACATTGGTCATAAACTTACATGATAGATTAAGTTTAAGTTTCAGTCGACGGTCTGAAAGCATTTACATCTCAGTTGTGGCAAAAGGTACCACTACCGAGGTAATCATAGCGGCAAATAACTACCACGTAACCAGTCCATTTTTTAAACAGTGAGGAATTGCCGAGTGATATTATTACTGTTGGAGTTACACTTAACGTTAACTTTATTGCCGAAGTGACAAAAAAACTATTTGAAAACTATTGCATGCCATTGAACACTGATTTAATACCTCTAACCAGTTATTCTACAATTATGGTTGTTTAAAGTACATGCACCATCAAACGTTCACTGAATTTTCTAATAAGATTAAATTATTACACGTTGTCTGGCATTAATACCTAATGCTTAGATTTCGGTTTTGCTATTTCTACTATTTTAGCATCCGAAATCTTTCTGTTCAATATATCAAGTCTTAATGCTCAATTACGGGCGATTTCCCAGGCGCTGGAATACTTCAAACCTCCAGTCTATCCGTCGGAAAAACCAGAGATCTTTGAATTCTGAGTTGTCTGATCGAGTCAAGTAACACTCCCGGTCTCCAAATATTGCTAACCACAGTACTCCAACAAGAATTTATCTCACGCGGTCAATGCGTATCAGTTCCGCTTTAAAACATTCTCCCAGACGCAGAGACAGGATTTGCGCGCTCTTATCGCGAAATTTTTTGGGTCCACAAAAATACTTCACGAAAACAGCGGACACAAATTGTATCCAAAAATAGTTTAGTGCTTGTCCTCATCCAATTGGCGCGTCGAATTGGGACCCTTGGAGAAATCGAGCAAAGTACTTCAACGGCTAAATTATGCGCCCCCGAACAAAGCCCGCTGTTGATATCGCAATCTCACAAGAAATATTTCTGCAGGTACTTTTTAATTTCGTTGACGCCTTCATATTCAGTGAATTTTTTATCGGATTTCACTTTTTAATGCAAGAATACAGAGGAGTGAATCTGAACAATCGCTACGGACAGCATAGCAGGCAGCAGGAAAAATTGCTATGCAAATCCACTCTTCGAACAAATTCTTCCAGGACAGATAAAAAAAAGAAATAAGGAGAAAAATTAGGGAATGGAAAACATTAACAGTAATAAGATTCAAAATAAATAGAATAAGAAAAATAATGGAAACCCCAACGTAGATTAGTAACTAAACTATGTTCTTCTGATAGCCTTTGCCCATAAAAAAGCGGACGCACGGAGCTTCATTTAGGCGTTGTCATATCGGCGATGCCACAATCACCATGTTATAAGCACACAATCTTGCCCCTACCGTCAGTTGATTATTTATTTGGGGAGGAGGCCTATAAGTAAGTTTATTGGCATCATTAAGGAGAAATGAGTAGACAGGTAAGGGGAGGATTAATGGAGAACGTGAGGAAAGAAACATGGCGTCAGAAAAATACTGTAAAAGGTCCACAGTTCAACATCCGCTGGTGGGAGAAGAACATGAAGAGCTCTCAAAATAGCAAATAAGTACAGAACAAGACTCCACGGGAACCCCCATTCATTGCTGGTATCTGAAGAAAATAAGGATATACTCTCCCAAACCCAAAAACTGCTCAATGTTTTACAACTTGGGAGTTGGGCGCTCAATAAAGCCATAGTACTGTAATTACGGTACCCTCAACTGATTAGCATGCATTACAAGGATACAGGCACATTTTTTAAGGATTCTACAAGACTCAATTCTAAGGTAGGTTTTGTTAGAAGTAGGAGAATCTCCTCCTGATTTTCTACACTTTATGAGTCCAATCTACCTCTGGTATTTCCAGAGGTAGATTGGTCGGAGATTAAATTATGTTCCTCAGGATTTTACACGGAGATGACCCACTTCTCAGAGTTAGAAACACATTTTTCAAGTATTATGCCGGTAAAAGATAAGTATCGTTGAAAGTCAGAGAAAGTCCTCGAGGTTTTCTACACTTTCAAGGTCCTATCTACCTCTAGTACTTCCTTTTTCGCCTCAGCATACGATCTACTCTTCCTCATCCTGGCCTATAGGCCTATATAAGGAGAATATAATCTCCTTCTTCCCCTTTCCCACCTTCCCAACATCCTTCCTTCGATAACAGTTGTAACCAACCCATCGCCCCTCATTACTCCCTACAGCCACCTAATCTGCCCATCCCGGACAAGTGCATATGCATGAAAAATATAAGGGAGATATTTTCATGAAAAACTTGGTGCGTAAGGGAAAAAATACTGATTATGTTTAGTAATATTTAAGGTGATGGCCCACACCGGATTAAAATATATCTCAACGTTTGCCAAGCACACCCGGGCCCTCGGCAAGGGAAACCTATCCTCTAACTACCACACCCACTCGATCCGCTCCCAAACGGCCAGGAAAATGTTCTCCATTCACGAATGCACAAGTCTTACAAAAAATTGAATCGAGAAAAACAACTGCATCACAAGATTTTGACTTTATTGCGACGGTCCCTACAACGAGTCCCGGCGCCGCAGTTTTAGGGGCGGATCAGAGACTTGCGTCCTTGGCACGGATAGAGCAAAGAGAAAGGGAAAATGGGATACGAGCCCAATGAGATGAACGCACGACTGGCGGCCGAAGTCGCCATCATGCCCCGTCACTCGCCGCTCTTGCCGCATATGAGAGGGTAGAATATGATATTTTTGCCAACGCGTTCCTACAAAACCACATCAAGGTCGGAGGCTTTTCTTTATCAGAATACGAGCTTCTTTGAGATGCTGGTTTGGGGAAGAATGAAGACGGTGAGCTGAGATGCGAGGAAGACGAAAGAGGAAGTGGGGGATATTGTAGAGGAGGAAGAGAAATTAGTGTCAGAGATTCAGATAGGGCAGAAAGAATGAATGGAGGACATAAGCATATGATCGGATGATATGAGCGCAAAAGAGGATATGGATTCTGAACGACCAAGAGGCCAATAGTTAGATAAACTTGATAAAAAAGTGGAAGGCAGGTAACGAGAAGGAAAGTAAAAATTAGATTCCAAAGAGGAAATTGAAGGAAGTAAATGTCCAAACACCAACGAATGAGCAAATAGAATACCCATGGAGGATACATTTTCCTCTAGCGATGAATTATTTGCATAAGACGCACTAAATATTGTAAATTCTTCCCTGACTATGAATTATGTCAGTAAATTTATCGGAAATATAGTGAATTACTAAAGGAATTAGCATCCTCTTCATAGATCTGAAAGAGAGGACTAAAGAAGTGTCAGTCAGAATGACTAAGGAGATGGTTACCTAAAGGAAATTCTGAGCAGGAAGGTAAATTGGGTGGATGACTTTGTGAGAGGCAACGATATGCAAAAAAATATGAAAATAACATTGTATAGGTGCGAGTGAGGTAGGAGATCTATCAGAACTCTGGACGGTCTAAAGAAACGTATTTCAAGCGAATACAACTTTTTTCCGCTCCACAATTTCAAGAATTCAACTTAAGAATCGCTCACAACTTATCAATACTTCGAATGTAGATAACACGATGATACACGTACATACAGTCCCTCAGACGTTAGGATGACTAGGGCGTTTGATTTGTAGTTGGAGCATATACTGCTGGGGTCACAGCGCCGACAACGTTCTATGGAAACGAACACCTATGGACACAGATACGAATTCACATTAGATTAAACATATATCATTCAAGTTCAAATAAACTCACTCTGAAGTACTTGGAGAGACTAAAAAATACTCAACACCATGGGAACGGAGCAACTCCACGTCAAGAACATCAAGGAATGAACTCATAAATCTGTGTCAACTCTGTAAAGGGCGGTAAGTTCAAAATGGGCTAAAATGAGTAATCATCTTAGGCAAGTTAGAAAAATGAGCAGCTACTGGATGGTACAGAAAACTTGGCACCATTCAATAGCTCTTCATTTCTCTAACATGTCTGAGGTGACAACTCTGTACCATCCAGTAGCCTATCATTATCTAACCTGCCAAAGATGATAACTCGTCTTTGCCCATCCTGGACTTAACACCCTGTACACAATTGGCACAGAGATATTTAAAAAAAGACAAAAATTAAGCAAAAAAACGGAAGGGAAAGAAACTAAAATACTCTCGCAGATAAGAGAAACAGCACATCATACGTTTGAATTCAATCACTGAATTACACCATAAAATATTGGCTTCCAGATGTCAGAGATCCGCTGAGGGCTCAGGATAAATAGAGAAAATAAAAACATGAAATATCTCAGAAACAAAAACCAATATGAGGAGTGTTTCCACTAAACGGACACCTCGGGCGTCACTAGTTCAGATTAACTTAACCAAAAGAAGAGCGTCAGACCGAAAGATAAGCCACGGGTGCTCTACCATTGAAAGAGGAACGAGAAAACCCACGCACTGAGCTCGACCCAAAGACAAGAGAAAAGGGAAGAGATTATGGCGAAAATGGAGAAAAATGGAGGGTCAAAGAGAGCTATAATCATTCAGTAACTTTTCCTTTGACAATGTTTCATCCATGAAATGATCCAATTAAAATACGTTAGCTAAGTATTTTAATACAAGCGTGTCCTGCCTCTGAACAAGTCCACAAAAATCTAAATACCCACAAATTTCCCATTGAATTCGTTGATGCAAAGTCCTGTAGGATGAATAGGAAATACAGAAAAGAAGTATTCATCGCTGCCATACACGAATGATATTCTCAAAAAACTGTTGTAAGAAACTATAAATTTACATAAAATCCAAACCTAATTAAATGAAAGTAAAAATCCACGCTAGTTTTCTAGTTTTTAGCGATAAACTGCAGTAATTTCAGTCATAATGAATTTAAATAAAGGCGAAATTCACATATCGGATGAGAAGAAGTAAGTCTTAAGAATGTTTTCATTGAGTTTTGCATTTAAGTAGTTAAGGGACGTTATCAAGGAATTGAGTATTTCAACAAAACAAATTAAAATCTTTAATTTCTCATTAGTTTCAAACTACGCTGCCACTAGGGAGAAGTCTAAGACAAAAAGATGAACTATAACTTTTGTAATGCCTGGTTAACGTTAACAGCGAGAGGGTGTGGCCTTTTTTGTCAACAAGATGTTAATGATAGTTCGGATTTCAAATATAAAATCCAGACATAAGGTTATTTAACGGGAGCGCCATCGATGGGAGAACCTATTAGCTTCGGATATAATTACCGAGAAATAATTAAATAGAGATTATAAAACCGGGCCCAAATGTATAGGTCTTGATAGTTGATGGATGTTGAGGAGGGTGATAGAGGGAAAAACGAAGGGAAACCGTTCTGGAAGACGAAGG
This sequence comes from Ceriagrion tenellum, assembly GCA_963169105.1. Taxonomy (NCBI): domain Eukaryota; kingdom Metazoa; phylum Arthropoda; class Insecta; order Odonata; family Coenagrionidae; genus Ceriagrion; species Ceriagrion tenellum. The sequence continues at coordinate 54,542,955 of OY720644.1, forward strand.
AGGATATGAATACAAAAGACAAAGATAAGACCTTAAGAGAGACCTGGTTACGAGCAAGTAATTTGCAATTAAGTGAAATGATGAATTCAAAAAGAGGGACGTTGATGGAAGGAAAATCAACCAATCAGCAGGCATTGATGCACTGGTACCCATGTACCTACAGTAACTCTTCATTTTGATACATTGATACACACTCCCAAATCGTCCACTGCACATCTGCAAAGAGATTACAAAACCGGGCCTTGGCGGGATAAATTCACTCCATATAAGGGTATAGTAAAACTTGGCGTCACTAATAAGCGGAGAATTATAGTCACTGAGGGTGAATCAAGCGTTCATGAGTGGACAAAGGAACCGACCCCGGGTGGGACTTCTGAATTGACCTTTGGCCCCTCTAACCCACCTCTCTTGAAAACTTTCCGGTGCCTTAAGGTAGTATGAGCGAGATATCATTTCGCCAAGAAAGCAATGAATTTGGTCTCATTTTCAATGAAAATGTCTCACCATTACAATTAAACCAAAATAGCATACCCTTACCGCTTTACTTTCCGAGAAATTTGCCAAACAACATCAGTCATTGGAAATGGTGCATGTATGCACTCCAAATAGATATTATTGAAAAAATGAGGTAATTCTAACACCTAGATCTGGTCAAAAAATTAAGTGTGTAGTTCGTATGTTTTCTCAACTATTATTAAAAACATATCATACATCTGCCGAAGTAATTTTTTCAGAATCATTAAAAAATACTAACGTAGCGAAGAAGTACCACGTCAAAAAAATGAGTCAAATTTAAGGCTGATAGAGATATTTTTATTTCATTATCTGAGAATTTCAGTCATATGAGAGTATATTATTGCATCCTTGATAATACACCATGAACTTCAAGCTTCCTACAACTGCTGAAGTTGAAACGTAAAATCCACATTTGGTCCCCATTACGACAGGGGAAATATCCCGCTCAAACTGTCTGAAGTCATACTCTAAGCATACGAGGGCCACCACGTTTCGCTACCCCTATTACAGACACCTTTACAACACTTGCCTGCCAAATACTTACATGGGCAAAAGCAAAAGACTTAGTGTCACAGTTTCCAATACTTCAGCCACGACTCTTCGATCTTTTCCGCACTGTTGAGCTGGAGAGGGACAGGGATTTGGGGGAGGCAGTGGAAACGGAAGCAATGGGAGGTTAATTCTTGACCTTTACCTCGTCACTTCCGGCGAGAAGAAGGTTAGAGGCTGGGCTCCAACGATACAAAGAGCCGGTGACAGAGAGAGAGGGAGCAAAAAATAAGGGTTATGCGGAAAAGACCCGGAACGGGAATTTCAAAAGAAGGGTCCCGAGAGAAGAAAGGCCATTGGCCGGACAGAGAAAGAGAGAGAGCCCTTCCACGGCAAAACACTCGAAACATCTACTGAAGAGCGATGCCTCTCATGTAAAAAAGAAAATACGACCATATTCCTGGCCTCAGAATTGCATCCCTGAAGGCTAGAGTTTCGCTCGTCTGATAAACTTCTGCCCAAGAACAACTGACTTCGAGAAGCTTCACAGTTAACGATTGTGCACAAGAATTTAGCCGTATCTTCTTTAAGGAACATCATCAGTAGGGTGAGCAAAAATTTCGAATCGTCGAAAATTTAAGGTCTAAGCTTAATATTTTGTCCTTTTGACGCAAACGCAATCATACAAAATTTGGATTCAAGCAACCCGTACCTCAGGGGTGCCAAACTTTCAATTTCTAAGGGTAAAATCTGGTTTTTTCTTTCTAATCAGATACAAATGGTAAATGTTGATGTATTTTCTCTGCAATAGGTTTATGCTCCCTTTATGAACAACACTAATCATCACGCATTTATCGCGCTGAAATTTAGAAGTGCCTTTTAGCGATTGCAAGCCCTACAATGAAAAAAATCTGCTCATCAACGCATCTAACCGTATTAATAATCTATATACCCACAATCACTCCGACATGTAGCTCTCCCCCACGCCTCTCTTTCCATTATTTAGGCGTACTAACGTATTTCTGAATATAAGAAGTAACCTATTGATTTTATTATTAAATAGTTCCACCGAGTTATACTTTCAATCAGTCTCTCATAAATATTAAATATTCCGAGCATAAAACATTAAAAATTCATTGAAGCATATAATTCTATGAGATATAACGATCGAAATTGCAGTCTGAGCTTGGGAATCTCCGATCATAAACTCCTTTGGAAGAACGTGAGGTCATCTATAGATTTGCTTTTAGTGCAGTCGCACACACTGTCACATAACAATCAGCCTATCCCAACTGGATATTTAGAGAAAAAAGAAACGCTAAACTAGGTTCACATTTTAAAAAATTCCGATACATTTAGTACGAAATCACCCAAAATCATTTCCGTCAGACACTACGACAAACGCCCCAAAGCACTTAAGTTGTATTATTTTTCCTTCCACTACGAGGTTTTTCTTTCCTTCTATTACGATAACTCATCCTTTACACCCACTGTACGACCGTGAGCCAAGAGATTCAATGGCAAAGAACACCCACAAGGGTTCTTCTCGCAGTTTGAATCTAAAGGATGCTAAGAAAATGACGGCTGCACGTTCAGCACGAAACGAATCTCCAAGGTCTCTCGTCCTTCTCCCTTCTTTTAAGGCGTGTTGCTCACTTTATGACCTCCAGCGGAGAATTTCGTCTTCCCTTTATATTCATAAGAGCCCGTAGGAACCGCAAGGTTCCCGCGTGAAATGGCTGAGATCCATCACGCGGAGTACTAAAACGCCGGTAAAGAATGAATAAAATGACAATAGGGGAGTATCATAAAAATTTAAGACGCAAAAAAATATGGCGCCATCAAGCCCCAAAATCCTAATTTATACTGCTAAAAGGAATGTCGATCAAGCTTCAAGATGGCTCCCGGGAAAATTCTTGTGTCTAAATATACAACGTTGATTTATGGAGTATTCTTACAGTTTTTATCTCTCTCTCGTTCTTGAATACTCACGCGGACTATCAAAACTTTAAATATTTATCAAGACAAGTGCACAACGGAAAATTAAGTAATAGCCTCTGGCTTCACAGAGTGAAATTACTTCAATATGAGGGAGAAGTAAACACAGCACTGCACAAAGAAATATGAATGTTTAATCTCTTCCCACATTAGTTTTGATGCTATGCATCACCTAAAGATCGGGAACATAGCTGGGTAGATTATAAGTACATTTTTTGTAGAACTCTAGGGTTTACTTTAACCCCATTGGGAAAAAGTAGATTATTTTTGTTTCAGTCGACTAAATATCAAAATACTGAAAAATTTAGTTCACAAGGTTCGTCCCTAGGTCGGTTATTAACGGAGGCGACCGAAAATAAGTTTCGTAACACTGTTTGCATAATTCAAGAAAGGTGGGTGGAATGGCAGAGGGTTGAGAGAAACCCGGACTAGGGGTTGGCCTGCTCTAAACAAAATGCGACCACGATCCCACATTCAAACTGCTCCATGCAATATGAGGAGTACTACACACGGCATTCAAGTAGGGATTGGGAATCCAATGAAAAATCCGCCACTACCAGGATTCAAATCCGGGCGCTGGGACGGGAAGCAGACTCATAGTCACCAAACGGACCCTGACCCCCAGTTACCACATTGTGCGCGCTAAACAATTATTACGAATATCTATAGAAAGTTGTCACAAGGGACGAGAACAGGTTTCCGGACGCTTGGGTGATACTGGGTGTCTACCACAGCTTCGTTCGCCAGAGGGAAAGGATTCAAAAATCACAACTGAAACAAGGGACATGTGGGATAACATCAAGCCCTTGGTCATGAGGCCTCACGGCTTATGGGAAACATCAACAAACCGGAATAACCGATAAGCGAGCCCATATGGGCAATGAAATTGCGACAGTTAACTTTTGAAAAAAATGAAGTACGAGAACTTTTTTTAGATTTATTGCCCGAATGATCAATCCTTTCTTTCACTTCATTGGTGTTTGTCGACGGAATTGGTGCCCACGAGTGAGCAAACGACCAATGATTGTTCGAACCACACTCAATCTGTCATTTTGCTCGAAAGTCCATAGTCGCACTTCGGTTTATTTATGGGCTATACATAGTCATTTATGCATGGGCCTCATTCATGTATAAGAATGATGATAAACTTACCCACTTCCTACAACAAACAATAGAAGATCAATTGGCAGGGATGTATTAAATCAAGTCTTGAAAAATACCAAGATATGTCATGTAAATAAAGGAGCGTCTTAATTTTTACAAGTAATATAAAATTTAAATTCGGCTAATTAGTGTATAACGTAACAAATATGATATATATCACTCCAAAACTCTCACTAACTTTAGTTAATGACCGAAATCTGATAGAAGATATAAAGTCACTGCTTTGATCAATATCTTCCCTGAGCGGAGTCCCCGCATTGAAGATCTGAAACTGGCAGAATGCTCCTAACACGTGGAAACGTGTTAGGAGCAATACTCCGATTAACAGATGTTAAGTCTTTCTTCCATAGCACACTGACTTGGATATGCTTCCCACTGTTCCTCGTTCTCTCTCTCTCCCCATTGAATTGCCCACAATAAAAATAAAGAATTGCGCAAAAGGATCTCGATTTCCTGCACTGTGTATTAATTGTAATTTGAAAATCATCAAATAAATGAAAAGACGATAGAAAACCGTACACCTAAAGTCATTAAGGTAAATGATGAATAAAATAGGTACGATCACGCTTCCTTAAGGAACACTGGATGTGACTCAAACCACATCAGAGCTAAAACCATCAATAACAACTTTTTGCTTTCGATCACTCGGAAAGTGCCTTATGCATTTCACTATTTTCTTATCAACTCCGTATGATTGCAATTTATACATCAGTTTTTTTAGAGGAACCTTGTCGAATACCTGAGAAATCAAGGAATACCACGCCGACTTGCTTTTTCGATTCACCTGATCACCATTTTACAATCAGTGCGGGATATCCGGAGTGAAAATAGATAATAAGAAAACATAAGTAAAGAGATTTGCTACGACAAAGAAATCGGGGCTTGCCTTTAAAGTAGAAGAACAAAAACTGGAGCAAGTAGAACCGTTTAATTACTAGGGAAGAGCGTTGGAAGAAAACAGGCACAGTAGCAAAGAAGTAGGAGAATTGCGCGATATAAAGAAGCGTTCAAAAATAGGAGGGAGCTGATAACGGGAATCTTGGTTAAGAATATGAAGCTCTCCATTCTATAGCTTTACCAATGAGTCTCTCACGTACTCACTACTGACTTCAGTCCCTCAGCTGACTGACAACTTAAGCTCGGTCGTCTGTGAATCAAACATGAGCACCTCTCCAATTATTGAACCTCTCCCTTAGGGCTTCTAAGTCATACAGCACCGGAAGTTATTACATAGCAGGTTAATATTGGCAATAAAAGTTATTGCCAGGATATTAAGTCCACAACTTAGCACACTACTTCTAACGTAGAAATGAAGAAAGACACCCTATCACAATACTTAATAGCTCTGAACTTAAACTCAGCTGGGCCAGAACATTTCCTTCTGACCACAATCATATTGGGGTTCCACAAAGAAAAAATCATTCCCCTTGATAGGGACTCTACGTCACGTCCAGTGCTTCAGCCAATTGAGCTACTGAAGCATTGTCCTCCCCTATGAACTTCAGTGGACTCTTGCCTGTAGGATTAGGAACCGGGGCTGAGTTCCGGTGAAGGAGAATGAATTTTCCTTCGTGGATTTTTTCACGTAGTGCACTAGTGGGTGGCTCCGTAAATTTACTACAGTAGCCAGTCCCGGTATCCTCAAAATTCGCGCTACAACGACGAAACGATGAGTCTCACAGACGTGGTCACATTTCTCGTTCAATACGGCGCAAGCTCTTTAGCAATTTATTTGTCGATTTCACTGTAATCCTTCCGCAACTTGACACGTAATCGCATCGACTACTCACTGTCACCCGGCCCAATTACAGGTTCGGCGTGATTTTCAACTGTTGAGTGGCAATCGTGCCAATTGATACGCCAACTCCGGCCGTCGTCGACATGGCAAGCGACCGTCCTTTGGGCCACGACGCCAAACACATGTCACTGGACGAAGCCAGAGGTAAATCTCTCTCGAGTAAAGCAATGACCGTGCATCTGTTGATTCCATGACGCGACGTTAGAGCTTGGCAATGGACCACTTTCGGCCATTTATCAATACGTCTTCTGGTTACGACTAAAACATGGGATGGGGGGATTGCACATAGTCTAGGGGTACAGAATCGGAGAAGGACAGTACGGTACCAAAATGTGGAAAATATTTTCCATGCTTTAGGAAAAACTTAATTCGCCGATTTCACGAAATCCATACAACCACAGACTAACAAAAGACAAACAGGCAAATAGAATGCCTTCTTGACAAAACAAATAAGACAATGTGTGTGAGTAAAAATTCGACCATATCCTCGGCTATTTTCCGTAACATACAACGGGTTTCACAACTTTTTCTCAAGAAATCGTTATTCTTGGCTTTCCATTGGCAAGTTACCTCCCCTAGTTTCTCCTGCTAGAGGTCACAATGGATTGTGCAGCGCCAAAAATTTTTCACGAGTTAGCACAGAAACATATGGGCACGCTTCTGAAAGCGATTTGCCGAAACTTTTAAAGTTCTGCAAATTGACTTGCAGAGCCGATAACATCAGCGACACGTCGAAAGTAGCTTCCAGCAAGAAAATTGCGCAATAAACTTTCCACCGTAACCCAACCAACTAAGACCAACTTCAGATCAACGTCAAACATGAGTAAGGTTAACCTTACCATAAATATTTTCCACGAGACGTCCTTTACACACGCCAAATGCCGCTTTTCTTGATAACTCCAATTGCATGGGCGGCTGGCTCGTTATTTTGGCTCTCAGGGACAAGGGTCTAAGGCCATTCAGATGAGAAGGGTATCAAACCCCTACCACTGCTTGAAGGCGCATTGTGTGCTGACACATGACAGAATGACACTTCATTAGCTTCCGCCTTGCCACCGTTCACCAGCTTATCCTGGCACCGTTTCACGTTCTCCGCGCCAAACAATTTTTCTTTCTTTGAAAGCACAATCACCTTTCCAATTAAGACTATCTGATTTTTTTTTAGTTTGAACAGGGATAGGCAGTCATGGTTATAATGAAAAGTCGTTCGTCATGAAATCCGAGGTTTCTAATGCCTTAAAGTAAGTACTTAATTAAGAGAACCCTCAACGAGATCAATGTAATACTGAACGTGATATTATAAAATTTCCAAAAAGAAAGAGGGTAGTTGATTATACGATTAAAACAATTGATCTCATTCCATTTCGAAGTTGCTCGTTATAGCAGGAAGGAACGGGTGATCACAGAGAATAAACATGTTGAGCCATCACCTAAGCAACTTCAGTGAACAATGATAACATCCTTGAGCCGATGAATACAAAGATCAGACTAAATTGTAAACATACACTTAAATACCGTTTATGTCAAGCACTCGTCAATAATAGAGAGGAAAAAAATACTGACTAGCACTAATACCCTCTGAGATTGCAAAAAGCTTTACTTCAAATTCAACATTTAAAACGAGCTCAAAGATTTTTCAAGATACATTTTTCAGAGCGATGGATATAAGATTTTGTAGCATATAAATCGACGTCAGCCTGTAAATATTAGAGGAGAGCGTTATAATAGGAATATCAGTCGCATCGGTGAAAAAGTCAAGGAAGCCACAGAATCTAGCATTCTTATGACTGTCAAGAAATGAAGCTGTGGTTTGGTAATCACATATGTTTGCAGTCTAAAAATCAGGCACAAGAGCGGCATGAAAAAGATAGCCAGGAGGAAAAATTATACTACCAAGTGATATCCTCATTCCATTACTAAAGATTTGCTCGCATTAATACAAACACGGTTAACCAGAGCTAGAATTTTTCATTCAGAATCCCAAAAATCCTCAAGCCACTATATAAAAATCGGATACACTTTTACAGCGAACTTGCCTACCAGCACTTTCGAGGGAGGATTACGAGATACAACTCCCAATAACCAAACCTTCCGAAGTCGGCAACGCAATCCGGGGATCACATACAAACCTATAAAAAGCAAATCGAATTCCAACCGTTGTCGAGAACTCGGGAGAGGGGCTGAGAAAGCCCGAGAATCTCGCCGAGCAACGGGAAAGCCAAGGAGCGAAAGGGCTGAGACAGGAATTCCCGAAAGATATACATTTTTGAAGTGCGGTCCCCGGGAGGGCTAATAAATGCGAACATATAAAGAATTGAGGGAAAGCTCAAATAATAAACGGAAAATTCGTCGAGAGAGAAAAAGAGGGCGGGGATCGACAGAAGATTTTTTTCAAACTTTCGAGTGCACCCGCAGGTATGCCAACGAATTCTACTTGGATTTGGAAGCTCTCATCATTCTTCGTTGAAAAAAAAACGTTTCAGGTGTGATCAGATAAAATTATTACTTTTTGAGGGATCAAGGAGGAACGTGAGCATTTTCATTCCGCATTAAACTGGCATTAAATTAAGCATCATTGGGTAGAGAATTCTGTACCAGAATGAAAGCGCTGTTACCACGTATGATGCAGATTTTCAAATTACTTAATCCTTCCTGTAACCCAAAGGTCGAATGCCCATCGTTATTTGTAATATTAGGTTTAAAAAAAGATTTTAAGTCTAAAATTGCCGTAATCAGGCAATATCTTTGGTGACTTCTTTCCATAGCCATATTTAAATGTAATTTTTACTTACCACAGAGATAAAACACAATATATCTTACTGTGTACAGAGTAGGGTCAAACAAAATGAAATAATATAACATATTTGGAAAAGAAAAATGTGTCTACCATCTGGTAACGTCAAAAAATACTAACTCCACCGTATGTTAATCTAATTTATTCATAGCTTGTATCAGATTAGCCTTGAGACTCTTACTCTCACAAAAACTATACAGATTGGTAGCTCAAAAATGTTAATAACAACATTCCGTCCAAGAAAATAGCGTAGTTGAAATATACCGATTTGGCTAACAAGATAAAATGTAAACATTTTTTCGGGATCGTAAGTTATTAACAAAGGCCAAATATTGGAATCTTCGCCAAATTGATTCCCATTCCCTAACGGCATTGCATGTGTTTCAAAATCGGCTTCATTTCTGTCAACTGCACAATTACCTTGAATGCATTACATATTACCCACTCAATTCGCCGAAAGCTTCACTTTTTCAGGAGGGTCAAACAAAATGTAATAATAAAACGTATTTGAAATAGAAAAACGAGTCTACCATCTGGTAACGTCAAAAATACTTATTCCACCCGAATTCAATCACAAGCTAAACCTGAAGCTCAATGAACAGGGAAATAATTTTATTCTGGCATACTTAAGTGCAATTCTTAAGAAACATAGATAGAGGAAGATAATTCTCTTATGAAACTAAGTGGAAGTATGAAAAGACATTCCGTCTACATAAGTTTTTTAGTTATTAATATATCCATACAGTTACTAGCTTGTTCAACAGAAATGGCGCTGTGTCCAGGAATTCAAGCAGGGACTGATAAAAATATACCACGTTTTCATTAATACACTTTCCTTACACCATTACGATTCTCTATCTCCATACATCAATCGATTAAACTATGTACGTATCATTGTAATTTTGGCTGATATTAGCTACGACATTTTATCACTGAATGCAGTAAGATCTATACGAAACCAACAATAATTTTTAATTCATAATCTTGACAAACACATTTCGCGAGCGAACCTGTTCACACCGAGCAGAGCTAACCATATAGGCAGACCGATACAAAGTCATGCACATACGTTCGAGCGTTTAAGGGCTAACTTTCCTCCCGCAACATAATATATTGATATTCTTCCCTCGACATTCGGATATAAGCCGATAACATCGCATTTGGGTCGCAATTTTTCCGTCGGATTATCTCGTATAATCTGCTCCCGGAGCCCATAATTTGCTGATCCACCCGTGCATATGCCCAATTACTCATTTGGGTTTTTCCCAGCATGTGGTGCGGGAATGGACCTCTTTTGTGGCCAAATGACCCCAAACAATTCTCCCCACCGCTGCTCGTGATTTATGAAGGTTGTGGAGGAGGACACGCAGCAAGAATGGAAAGAACGCTCACGGCGAACGGAAGCCGACCTTTAACACCAATTCCGACCTCTTGTTCGCAATTCCGGAAAGGACGTTGAATATAGCGTTTCCCGTTGTCTCTTCTTGCCGGAAAGGACGTTTAACAAGTGTGACCGATGGACGTTATTCGCCAAGAAAGTTGAGTTCTATGCGGCGGTTGTCTGTGTCTCATTGTATCTCCGTGTCCCACAGAGACGGAAATGAGTATAACCCTGGGGGGGCTTCCGAACCACATCACTGCAGTTCCGGTTCACCTATACTATTTAAGCTTCTCCGTATCATGCCCATAAGTTTCTTTTTACATACTAACAAGTACTTTGACACGAGCTCAGCAGCGCACATTTACTAATGTTTCAGTTTATTTGTACAGTAATCAAATATTATTCTGTTGAAGGCTTCCACGGGGCTTTGATGGAGGTTGATTCCTTCTTTCGGGTTTTCCGCCGCGTTGGTTCATGTTGGGGACGATATTTCGCCGGCTGTCCTGCTGGCTTCCTCAGGTCCATGTAACTTGGACCTGAGGAAGTTACATGGACCTGAGGAAGCCAGCAGGACAGCCGGCGAAATATCGTCCCCAACATGAACCAACGCGGCGGAAAACCCGAAAGAAGGAATCAACCTCCATCAAATATTATTGATTATGTATTACATAACTCACGAATCTAAGCGACTGTGAAAAGCCAACATGCCCTTTCATAAAGAAATATTAGTATTAATAACCAAATTCAGGAATTTAAGCATCACTTTTTACGCATTCGGTTTTATATTTATTCAAAGGATCAAAAAATCCCATGAGAAAATAATAATAACATCAATGCCATTTTTATTATTTATTTAAGTATTCTACCGGTAAGGGTAGGTTGTGTTGAATCTCAGAGAATCTCCTCCCGGTTTTCTGCACTTTCAGGGACCCATCTCCCTCTAGTATATTCTTATTCGCCTCAGCGTACGATCTACCCTTCTTCATCCTGTCCATGAAACCTATTCTCTTTCTTCCTCTTCCGCGCTTGCCCAACATCCTTCCCTCTATCACACTATTGAGCAACCCATCGCCCTTTATTACATTCTTCAGCCATCTACCCTGCTTATCCCGGATTTCATTCAGAAATTTCCTTTCCTGGCCCCCCATCTCAAGCACGTCCTCGTTGATCTTCCAATCCATTAAACTAACCTTCTACATCCTTCTTCACACCCACATTTCAAATGCCTGCAGCCTATTATCGTCCTTTTTTGAGGGTCCACGTTTCGGCATCGTATGCTACGTTCCATATAAAGCTCTTTACCAGCCTCGTCTTCATATCCATACCCAAGATTCCCGTCATCAACTTCCTTTTGTTAGTAAACGCTTCCTTGGCTATCTCTATTCTCCTCCTCATGCCTTTGCTACTATGCCTATTTTCCTCAACTGTACAACCCAAATAATTCAAATGCTCTACTTACTCAAGTTTGTGTCCTCCCACTTTTATAACCCGCCTCGCTGTCTTTTTGTCCTGCTGTCATTGTCTACCTCTTCAGTTCCTCAAACCCTATACTTCTCCTGATGTCATCCACGATTCATATTTTATTCCTTCCCGTTTCACTCCAGCGCTTTCAATTTCCAATATCTCACCTCATTCCAACATTCTCCGTGTCACCGCCGACGATATCCGTTCCTCTCTCGTCGTATCAAATACTTCCGCGTTCGCCTTCCTCGCTACCCAGCTCACCCTCTCAGTTCTCCAACTCCACATCTCCAGTCCACGCACATCCTCTTTCTTCAATGACCTATCCGCCGACCCATACAGGGCCAGGCTCCATAAATGAGCGTTCACTCGCCTATTCTTTACGTATCTCCTCATAACCCTATTATTAATCCCCTTCTCTTCAATAAAAAGGAAATATTTTACAGCAATCTAAACCATGCACATAAAATTCGAGTCTATGGTGGCTCCCAGCCCAGAACAAATAATTGATATGAAGGAAGTAATAACAGCACTAATAATATCGAAAAGGGAAGCTTTCTCTTGGTGAGTGGACGTCATAATGATCAAGATAAAGTTTGTGACTTCCACAAGTTATTTAAAAGTTACCAACCGGTTTTGACGTCAAGCCACTACCTGAGGATGGCTTGACAGCCGAAACAGGTCGGTAACTTTTAAATAAAATAAGGAAGTCACAAACTTTGTTTTGATCATAATAGCAGCAGGTTTAGCATGATCCCTGCATGAATCTTGTACCTCGTTAACATAGCTGTAATATTTATATATAAAAATCGTTGCTCTAGTATTGGAAAATGGCTGATTGCAAAGGCTGCTGCGTGGATGTTGGTAGTAACGAGGAAGAATAAGATAAAAATAAGTACATTAGAAGTAAAAGTAAAACAGTAGAAGTAGGACCCATGGGAAAAATGGAAAAGGAAAGTGGACTGCGGTGGTAAGGACATGAGCAGAGAAGGACAGAGATATATGTTGGGAACAGAGTGGAGAAAATGGAAGTTAAATGGTGCGGGAAGAAGGGAAGACCAAAGACGAGATGGAAGGACAAAGTAGCAGAAGAAATGAAGGAAAAAAGGTTGGAGAAATGAAGAGGCTTCAGGCAGAAATCTGTGGAGGAGAGGATTAAATGAAGGAAACACCGACATCGTTTGTAAGGGATATAGACATATAGGCATATAGAAAAAGAATTTAAAAAAAGGGTTTTCAATCGAGTTGGAGCATGCCGACGTTAAACGAATAAAACTTGCTCTTCATCTTCAGGGCTCCTGAATAACGTTTTTCAACTTGGCCTAGAAACAAATGATAGTTACCCAGAGACTGGCTTCCACTTGACTTATTTTGCGGAAACCGATCATGAAGTCCATTTAGAATGTAAATGGAGGCGGAAATATATGACGACGCAGCCAATCAAGGGACACCCGATCCTGAGACGAGAGTATAAAAGAGCGATCAAATTGAGGGAACGCGAACCGTCCTTTGAAACGCTAGCAGATATGGAGCCTCAAGCCCGGTGGATCACCCGAGAAGATTCTCCGGGAAAACATCAGATCATTCATTCATTGGTCTTTCAATCCTAGGATTGATTGACTGCAGCCCTCCACCCTCCCCAATCTAATGCAAGTTCCCCTACCTCCTGGTATATCTACGTACTTTCCTCTTTATTAAGTCCATGAACTTATTCCTTTTTCCTCTGTTTTACCTTCAGTTATGTTATTCACATGTCCATTGTGTCTCAGGGTGTGTCCTATCCATCTGGTTATTCTTTTCTCTGTGGGGTTCCATATGGTCCTTTCCTCTTCCTCCTTTCTGTACACTTAATTTCTCATTTTGGTGGTCCAGGAACTTATTCCTGGGTCTTCCTCTGGGGAATTTTCCCTCTATTTTACCTTCAATTATGTTCCTAACAAACCCATCGTGTCTCAAGGTATGTCCAATGCATCTCGTTCTTCTTTTCTGTATGGTGTTCCATATGGTCCTCTCCTCTTCCACTCTTCTGTACACTTCATCATTTCCTATTCTTTCCGTCCATTTTATCTACAGCATCCTCCTACATGGCCAGGTTTGGAAGGCTTCTAGTCTTTTCTGGTCAGCTTATCAAATGGTTCATTCTTCCGATCCATAGAGTGCTTCGCTCTACACGAACGCTTTTACATTCTGTTTCCTGGCTTGCAGTGATATCTTCTTTGAGCACAGCAGTTGTCCTGTTCCCATGAATGCCTTCTTGGCTTGGGCTATTCTCCGCTCGATGTCCGTTGTACTTCTTCCGTGATGGTACTTCAGAGATAGGTGAAGGAATCCACTAGCTCTAATTCTCTCCACTCATGGTGACTTCTGCGTTCATCTTCTCTCTTACGCATACTAGGATCAGATCATTCATATAATATATTTTTCGCACTTTCCGTTCGCTCACAACCGTACGGTCTCCGACTTTCCCCTACAAACTCTCACGCGAAAACCCTTCCTCACCTCCTAGGGCACGTCTCTCCCAAAACCCCTCCTCTCTACCTATCTCTCCAAAAACCCCGTTTCCCAAAACGCACACCGCCCCTCCCTCCCGCCGTTCCCCGGGCCCTTCGCACCTCCTTTCATGCCTCTTCCCCCCTTTATCGCGCTCATCTCATCTCACACTCCGTCCGCCATCCCGTGCCTCTCCCGAGCGCGCGCCCGCCTCTCTTCCGCATTCTGTCTACGTGGGGCCCTCCCAACAAAACTGTGTACGCGCGCGCTCCACTCTTCATCCAGCCTCTCTTCTTCCAACCTTTATCCTCCTCTTCTTTCTTCGCCCACCTTCCTCCCCACCCCACTACCTCCCGCTCGTTCGCTTTCTATCTCTCTCTCTGCACACACCTCACACCCCCGGCCACACTCCACACAACCGCCCTCGCCGACCTACCTTCTGGGCTTCGCTCCCACGAATCCCGGCATCCCTCCATACTCGCGATATTCGAATTTCAACATCGCATAGCCGCGCGCATTTGACATCACCTAGGTCGCGAAAGATCGCGTATCGTGTACAAAGCCACATATCTCAATATTACATTACATTGTACATCGCATAATATCGCTCAGTATTGCATTAAGTACCGTGTTGATAACTCCGTTTTGTAACGAAGCTGTGATTGAGTTATTTTCGTAAGTTTTATGGGAAAATGTATCCTCTCATAACAATTCTTCGGGATGTTCCAATACGAAAACAAACATCGGACTGCAGTATAAATTATAAGTACTAGCACAATATAGAAAGAGGCTATATACCGATTACAATCGCATTACATTGTATATTTATATGCCTAATTGCAAATTACGGAGTTGTAAGGGAGTTCTTTAAAATAGATTGACAGGCTTCACGATATATCGCGTCTTTGACAATGAAAATCTATGCATCGAAAGCGACATATCACAACGTAATATGACATTTTTCGACATGACGCAACATCGTGCAATATACTGCCACATTTGATACTTCAATAAATATTTTGCCCTTTTCCCAGTAGGTACAGACAATTTATGCCGCTTGCGACACATCACAAAGGCCGCGATGCGAAAGTATGTGACGCGATATGAAGCTACGAGTGAGAACACAGGATATCATGCGATAGGTACATATCGTCTCCGACACGATTCAAAAATTGGTATCGCGCGCACACGAAATTGGAATTCGCAGTATCGTAACGGTCCTAAGGCCACGGCCCCCCCCCCATTCCCCTTGCATAGCCCTTCCCCACCCTCCTTCCTTCCCCCACGCTAGTTCCCCCTCCCACCCTCCTTCCCCTTGGACCGAGGCTCGTTCGGTCGATAGTCGGGCGAAGGGAAAGGGCCCATGACGTCACGCGGCCCCCGAAATCTCTCTCTCTCTCTCTCTCCTCATCTCTTCCGCCCCCCTCCCTCGGCCTCTCAGCCTCCTCATACTCATACCTCACCGCCTCATGCCTACCTCACATACATACACACATACTCGCACACACTTCATCTCCATCCACCCACACCTCCCACGAAACACTCCTCCGGCTCTTAAAAGGCGAACATCCACACAAAAACAGACTCTCTCCCGCCCACTCAATTGTGCAAGCAATACTTGAAGCGAGGAAATACATTAAACGACGGCGACGGAAAACTGCTAGGAGCACGCTTGAAGAGTAAGCAGTGGAAAGAGCTCATACGACGACAAAAAACTTGACTACATTGGCATTTTTCATTTAAGCTATGGTAACGTCATAAATTTACGGAGTACTGAGAATAATTTTTAACATAATGCAGCAAAAGGTTAATCTGCTCCTTTGGTAACAGTTTTAGTTTCTCCAAGTATAACGTTGACACGTTTACTATGCATTAGACGATGTAAAACTGAGCAAGCAATACTCCATGAGTGGAAAAGATAAAACACGTACAAACGATGACAATCAAAAGTAGTATAGTTCACTCAAGGTCTAATTTGTTCCGCATAATATTTAAGTTTACCTCAAACTACATTCACTGATCATTTATTATGATAATTATTATTCACATGATCATAACATAATAATTTCATTACTTAATTTAGTCTAGTTTTAGCTACTCCAATGTCTGCGGCTTTTTTGTCATATATCTCCATTCGATAAGCAATGCTCCGAGAACGGAAATATGAACGATTCTTTCAAAAATTCTTTTACTTACCGTCAAAGGTATGAGCGTTGAAATGTAGCATTAAGAAACTACTGAAATTTAGCACTTATTAAGTTGAAAAAAAAACAATTTACTATGGTGCCTTAACTGCACTAAACGAAGCGACAACGTCATAGCCGTAGAATGAAGTTGATGTCATCATTCTCCATCCCGTTTTACTTACAGAAAATAAACATTCTCTATCTGGTTATTTGAAAATAATTCAAACTTGCCAATATTTTATGGCACAAGTTAAACATAAAACTTAATGGGACAAGGATGAAAATAGCATAAAAACTCGAAAAAATTTTATGCGTTCATTAAAACATTTCTGAGATCATTTTTGCGAAAAACAAGCCAAGAATGTGCTTTTTGCAAGGAATGAAATGTTAGTTAAACGGTATAATTTCTTATTATTCAGAAACATTTAGTGATTATCACGATTTCTTACAGCCCACACTATTCTCCATCAATCATCGCCAACATCTCAAGTCATATTCCACGTCAATATGATATATGGCATTAATGGCGGCTCAATATTGGAGGAGCAGAGATATATTCACCATAAGCTCCTTACACCCTTCCACAATCAAATCACTTCGAAGGACGATACATAAAATCACCAGGTGGCTGAACATCGTAGTGCGATATTTCTACAACATCGCAAACCGTATTCCATGTCCTTCAATATCGCTCAGCTCAAGAGTTCGCCGCCAAAGATGCCTCGCATACCCACGATGAGCCCTTTTTCATATTCTGTCCCTGTTTTCTTCCCCTCAACCCACCCCCACGCCACCTAAGTGCCTGCTCCCCCGTTCCCAGCAACTAATCTCCACAAGTCTTTCGCCTCGCTTTATCTCTCTTTCGCCCCCGCATGCTGAGCTCACAATGGACACCGTGTTTTTTTTCCAGTTTGTAAACAATACCCAACGATTTGCTAAGCTCGCCCTTTACTCAACCCCCGCCACCTCCTAGCGAGACAACCGCCCCAGGATGGCCAGCGATTACACGTTTTCTCATTCCATTGTTTATGCCGTTTTTCATACATACATGCATACATTTCCATCGTGTCTTTCCTTTTTGGGGTTTGTAGAGGCAAAGAACTTAGTTATTGCTGTAAGGCCTAAAAAAATGTCTCTTTTTTAATAATTTCCTCCATGACGCATATCTCTTCCGCTTCTCTTAGACTCGCACATTGCTTCCTATGCGCTTTCCTATTCCTAGGGTAGTTCTAAGCTCTCAACGCTAATTATAAGAAACAACAAGTATCAAAGTCAAGTAAAATATTCAATTCAAATTCAATTCAAATTCAAGTAAAAAATTCAAAAAATCAATCATATATAATTAATCATTTTTAGAGGGTAAAAAAATAGATGGAAATTGATTGAATATATTTATCTATTTATTAAAGTTTGGAAAAATAATATTACGATTGAAACATGCAGTATCGCCTTATTTTGAACTTTGTCCTAATTTTATTCCCTTATTAAAAACAAATATGTGGTCAATCACCCAGAAGTTGCTAGGATTGCTTTAAGTATTTCTGATCTCTTTTAATGTAGTTTTTGAGGTGTTGATTTTGACTTTTTAGCTATAAGAAATTTTGTACGTGCATTTCGTTGTTTGCCTAATTACGTGGGATTCATCTAGGTAAGAATAAAATAACAACATTGATTTCACACTGTTTTAATGAAAACTGACCATAGTTTCGACACTCTATGTCATTATCAAGGCCTTACTATTGTTATTTTATTCTTACCAATATGGATATACATTTTTCCCACAAAGATACGCCAAAAACTCATTCAGACGTGGTTTTGTCGAAACGATTTTTTCAATGAGCAATACAATGCGGTAAATTGACCCCAAATTCAACTTACAGTAGAGACTGATAGTTATAAAAAGTAATTTTACCCGAAGATTCATTAATTTCTTTAATCCAACGATAAAATTGTACCGTTATACTGCTACATGTTGTAGCCTCTTCCATATCCCACCACATTCACCCATGGCTATAGCGGTCTACCCGCTCCTTTCTCCGCTAACATATATGTTTCGCTAATCGACTCTCCCTACCCTCCATTTGCGGTCAAACCAACGAAGTAAACTCCTTCCATCCCATTTCCAAAGCTTGAGAATCCAAAACACATTCTTCCACTCATTACCGACTACCAAAACTTAGTCCTCTTTTTCAACGATAAAAAACATTTCGGAGAAAAATTTCAATGCTTCACAAATCACCACATTAAATCAACATTTGCATGAACAATAATAGCTTCATCATCAGCAGTTATCAAAATAAATTTGTCGTTGCTTACCTTAAAAGTAATTTCAAAGCTAACTGCTTCATTATTTCATAAACCTTTATTTTGACGCTTTCATCAAGTATCTCTTCATCCTAGGACTTCTTGGCACCAATTCACAGTTTTTCCCCTTATTTTATTTTCATCTGTTTTTATTAAACCCATTGCCACTGAATGAAGAAATTTAGATAAGAAAAAATCATTGATATAATACTTTAACGTACAGAAAACTCGCAAAAAGTAACATTTCCAATTACTCCCGAATCTATTAAAAGAATAAGTCGGAAAAAACCAAATTCAACATCATTTCCACTCATTTATCCAGATGAGAAAGAGCCATCTCCACTATCGTTGAACAGTAATATAATAGCACGCCTACGAGCACAATACAATTACTACACATTCGCTCTGCAAATTGCGGAGAACTTTTCTAATGCTAATTGGATATCGTAATAAAAATACTTCATATTTCCACACGATATAAATTGGTTGACCAAAATTTCGACCCTTCAGCGTCATTTTCAAGATATGAAGTGACAAACATGAGACACGACATAAAAGACTCAGCTGCGTAGAAAATGAAGCTATCTTGTCGCAATCGCGGTCGACCAAATAACCTATCGTGCGCAAAGATACATACATATTATTTCCTCAAAAACGCTGAAGTCTCACAACAAGGAGCCAGAAGCTTTTAAGCTAATGAATTTTCTATGATTGATAAATTTAGTTGGACCATCATAAAAAAATAATAATAATATTTCGTCTTCGCTTATAAATTGTAGAAAAGTACATTGACAATAAAAATATTATTCTTTAAAAGGGTTTAATTAAGCACACGAATTTCTTAAGATTACTAATTTTAGTTACGCTATCAGAACAAAATACTTAAAAGATTTTGCCTAAGGTTTCTCACTGCAGAAAAGAATATTGACAGTTAAAACCTGATCCTCTAATAACACCAAACTTCCCTGCTTAAGTGGAATTCAAAGATCAAAGAATCGCTGACCAACCTGCTCCGGCTCCTCGTCCTCCACTACGGTCAAAAATATTTTCCCACGGGCGTCTCCCTTGTTGCACGTGCCCTTGCACCCAGTGATAAGTGTGCTCAGCATATCCCTTCTCTCGGGTTGAGTTCAGCCATCGCAGCAGCACTTAAAGAACGTCTTCTGGGGCCGAAGAAAAATGAGACCCTCGGATAGGCGGGTAAGAAGAGGACCCTTGCGACTGGTTCACATTGTGCATAGGAACGTAACTTACGACCATAACTCATCCGGTTGAACTTGAGCAAGCGTCTCAGACAGAACAAACAACGCGTCTATGCAACAGCACCCTAAAATGACTCTCTCGACCATCTCTCGTTAAGTAGAGCCCTAAAGATGGCTCTCATCCTCCTCCCGTTGAGTGGGTCAATCTGGACGAAAAAAGACCTTTCCAATTATTGCATGCACAAACGACTTGATGCGAAGTCACCCGCAAGGATGCATGCACACCATGTGGTAAACTTCGCCATGATAAAATCATTTGAAACGCCAACACCCAGTTCGCATAAACCTCCGTCCAAATTCGCCTTGAATAAAGATGGCTTGGTGGTGTAACTGGCTAACACACCCGACCGGCAATTGGGAGATCCAGGTTCGTATCTCAGACAAGCCAAATGATATTTCACGGCTAATTTCATCACTTGGATGAAACAGAGCTCAAGCAAAACATATGTCGAGCGAAAAAGCATTGCGCAGAGCACTCAATGAACAAGGCGATAACAGAAAGAAAAAAGTCCTATCTTTCCCATGTTACCAAAATATCAGCCAGTCACTGTAGTGCTGTCCTGGATACTTGAAAAAATGTAGAAGCTGTTTACTATGGGATACAGTAATAAGCTGAGCCCTCATTTCTATCCCTAATATTTAAAAAAAATGAGGAAATTCAGACGTGCATATCGCGAAAAAAAGTAACGGTTTATAGTTCGTAAGCCTTCTCAGTTAATCTGAAATACCCACGAAATAGCTTAAAACCTTCGGTTATGAAGGTGTTTAAATATAAGAAACAGCCTCAAGTAAGTATTTTTCATTAATCACCGAGGGGTTCAGTCATAAAAACTGCGTTTTTGTGTCTTTAGTATTATTATATTTCCTGCATTTTCCTTACAGCACTCTTATTATGACTAAAGATAAATCTTGTTCAACACACCTTAAGCTGACAAATAAGAGGCTAAAGTGACGGATACAAAGGTGCCATTAGCGACGAGAAAGAGAAATAAAGAAACGGCGAATAAATCACACATTAAATTTTCTCATAAAAAATGTTTTTCGACTTTATTGCACTTGAATGTATAGAATTTCCAAAAAGAGGTGCATGATGCCTAATCGTATATTATTAAACTTTCATCTGTATATCAGTATCAATAACCACTTCGATAGATTAGCAGATGATGTAAGCATATGTTCAAACAATTTTTAGCCTTTTCATTGCCCTTTTTCCATTGTTTTTCCCCAATTTTTTTCCATGTTTTCATTGTCCATTGTTTTCCCCCAATGTTCCTTAAAAATGCATTTCTCTTCCACCTTCCTTCATTCTTCGCACAATCTTTCCTTTCGCAGCCTAACCCCCAATCCTCAAAGGCGCACATGACCTCAGTTGTCGGTCACTTGCCCAAATAATGAAGCAAACGAAATTACCACAGACTCTTTTGTTCCATTAAGCACATGTTCTAAGTCACTTCCTCTCTACATATCTCCCTCTCTGTCAGCCATACCGCACTTGGCCTCTCCCATTTATTCTTTCCCATGCGCACTCCGCAAAGGCCAAATTCTTTCACCTCGCTCACATTGTGCTTTACGACATTGAACGGGAGCAAAAAAAATGACAGACCCCGGATGCCGGTAGACATGGTGGATTAAAGGTACCCCAACACACGGAAAAGGGGGTCGGAGCGTGATGGCGCAACGAATGCCGAAATTACGGAAGATTAGGAGCAACACAGGGGCTCCAATGCTTTTATTACCATGTACTAAGTTCCCAAGCCCTGCATTGGCCTACTCCCACAGTGAATAAGCAAGAACATCAATTCAACAAAAGAACTGTAAAACAACGCCAAAATCTCTTTAATTATCGTACAAAATTAAAATGCACAAAATCAAAATGTCAGTTTCATTTTCAGCCATAATAATTCGCCTTTCATGTCCTTTTCATCGTGAAAATGTCATTTAAAGAATACAGATAAAATTCTGCGCAATGTAAAATAAAGCTTCAATTCTTTCCACTTGTAGCCCATGGAACTTTTAGCGTAACTCATAAAAGTTTACACATTGATAATGGCAGCCTTGTATCGCCGTCCAGCTTATTTCTCTCCCACCAGCTCCTTATTCCTCCTCCCAGTCTCCGATGCAGAAGCATCTAATGTACAAACCGAAGGGCATACGGTAAAAAAATGAATACATGAACGCAGGGTACAGTAGAATTGCTGGTACCATCGACCGGGAGACGGACGCAATAAATAAAATATTTATGGGCACTAGCAGGACTGCTGTCTTGTTTTCCTCCATATTCGCTTTCCACGATTTTGAAGCTGGATTTATGTCTATTCCGTCTCCCAACATTATGTCATACCCTTCTCTTCCAACCCACTTTAAAACCCTTTCCCCTAGCTTTCATTCTATCAAAATCCACTTCTCGCTAACTTATTAGCAATTAAATTACTTAAGATAATAGAATAATCTTTCTTTTACGACCACGAAGAAGAATGGCGAGGGAAAAATGGACGGAGAGGATAACTAACGAAGAAATCCCGCCAACAGTTTGGGATAATATGTATTTAATGAAAACTCTCTTAAGTAGGAGAGACAAACATAAAAGACGCACTCTGAGGCATGAAAGGAAATAATAATGAAGGGAGACTTACACAGAAATAATAACAGAGAAGCCCAAAAATGGAAGAAAGGAAGTAAATAACGACGGATGTCAGAGCGGGGAATAAGAAGAAATTAAGTGGACAGTTACCTGAAAGTAAACCGAGTATGAGCGATTCCGCAAACAAATTTTCGTATTGATAATTATACTTGATAATGAAAGTTAGTATAAGTGCCTTAAGAGGCCTGGTTTCATCACACAAATATTGGGATGGTTTTCGGACGAAAAAGTGAAAGAGAGGTGATACCTCAAACAAGTTACACCTCATTTTGATTACGATGCGAGCATTTAGGATGCATCGCAAAAAGATTTAGAACGCACTCTAAATAAAACACAATGGATAACATGGTACTCCGCGGAAAAAGGCTACATGAAAACAAAGGGAGAAATAGAGTTGTTCAAAGGAACTTCGGGGGAGCAGCCAGAGACACTAGGTTACAAACGAAGGTGAGAAAACTTGAAATTTCGAGATAAAACCAATTTCAGGCTGATACACAAAGTTTTGTTTAACACCTACGCATCCCCTGTAGGGTAAAAAAAATCTCCCAATTATGAGAGCTATACTGTCGATTAGGAGAGCAAGAAAAGCTAGGCTGAGGATTATAGAAATACAGAAGAATCCCGATAAACGGTACCACGCTAAACGGAAATCCTCTCAGCCGAAACTATCAACAAACACTACATACTCAATTAGGTATATTAGATCAAAGTGGGTTTTTTTCGGATTGCCCTTCGATTTATTAACCAATCAAATGACTCAACGACCGAATGCAGCTAATGTACTACTGATTAAGAGACGGAGGGATAAGGTTCTCCGCTAACATTGCAAAGAACAATGCAGAAGAAAATTTTATTAATTCTAGAAATAGAGATTTTGTAGTACAAAATAATTAATTATTCAATGTGATCAGAGCAACGTCAAAAAATAACAGTTGAACGTAATCACACCACATTAACCTTTGAATACCAAGTTATCTAACTCGCTAACATATCAACACTCTGAGGCATGAAAGCCTCACGGAAATAATAATGGAAGGAGAATTGCATTGAAAGAATAACAGGGGAACCTAAAGATGGAAGAAAGGGAGTAGATGACAATGGATTTCAAAACGAGGAATGAAGAAGATATAAAATATTAACCATCAATTATTCGAAAAAAAAGAGTTTATATGAAACGTTTCCCCCCCTCCCATTTATTTCGGTAAAGCGATGTTCTACTAAGTTGTGATTGCACGTGATGACAAAAGCTGTCACGGAGGATTCTATTCAATCCAATCACTAGGTAGGAAAAGCAGAAAAAAAGTGAGAAAATAAGTGAAATATACCGCCGAACAGATAGTTAAAATAATTCCTTCTCCTAACTCGGAATTAATGGCTACAAAAAAAAACAGGGCAAGACACTAATCCATCTAACAAACGTCTCACATTTCGTCCCGTCCTCCCCTGTCGTTTTTCCCTATTCCCGCCCTTCTTCAAGCTAAGCATCCAAAAACCCCCTGCCACACCCTTTTGCGGTGACTCGCAGGGGAGTATATATACAGTTTTTATGACAATTTTCTCCCACTTTTTTCTAACTCTACCCACCAAGTCGTTTTACATTAAAAAAAATGTTTTTCTTTTAAAATGGAACTTTGCCAAACGCTGAATCATGATGAACGACCGAATACGTCTCTTTCGGTCAAACTCGCAAAAAAAAAGCGGCTGACTCGCTCACGCTCTCTTGAGAAATTGTTTTTGTCGTCTACTTCCCACGATTTTCGTCGCTTTAGCGGAGAAAAATCTCCGCTGTAGGCCCAAACCCCTGCCATCGTCATGCGGTATCTGAATCTGCAGGGCAATACATAATCCATTTTCATTGTTGATTTGTATCACAGGAACAGATTATTTATCCCTTCCTTCTTGTTTCGAGCTGTGCCTGAGGAAAAAAAACAATCAATTCTTTTGAAAAATGCGCTCTCTGGATTTGGCACTTTTCATAAGGGTTCGATAAGACCAAGTCATTCTAACAGCCCATGTATCTCTAACCTTACGGATTTCTTCCATCCGCTTCAATCCAACAAATATTACGGAATCGTTCACCACAAAATTAACGCTACCGACCAAAAATTACCTTAATGAACTCGTTTGTCTTATGTAAATGAAGTAACTTCGTTATTCCACATACATTTTATTTAAAAAGACCCGGGTTGCGACGTGGCACGTAAGCAGCAGGTGATGACGTGACACGTCGAGGATTTCTTTTCGTAGTGAGACAATGATTTGCAGTGAGACATTGCCTCACTCAATGATGTTCTGCAACGTCGAAACCCGGGCCCGTCTTAAATAAAACTAATGAGGAATAACAAAGTTACTTTATTTAAAATGTATAAAAATCTCCATGAGGTCACGCCTGAGACAAATGGTTTGTCTTACCCCAAAAAATCGGAATTTTACAATGAAACGCCTTTTCATACGCATAGAAAGCAGAAAACAAGCAGAATATCGCCATAAAAATTTCCCGAATGTCAATTAAATAGAATAAAAATTAATATATTGAACAATTTAAGACTAGTCTAGCGTAGAACATAGCAATGGGCTGACCTTAAACGAATTCTAAGGGCCTAGATTACACACAACGGTATTAAATTAATGAAAAATACGGAATAAATAATCCTCGATAAAGGAAATAGATAAGATTATTTTCCTTAAACACTTAAGTTTGATTAAAAGAACCTGCATTAAACGCATAAAATCAAAGGAAAACAAGGAATTAATCACATGAGGAGGACTATCGTATAACGTTGAACGACACTAGTTCATTCATTGCCAATTATTCCTAAATACAATGATCACCGTTACACTATAAAAACTTCTACCAAATTATTGCCACAATGCGTCCCACGGGTCGAGAAAAAAATATGAACACAGCCCTGGAAAAATAATGGAAAATAAACTCGAAGCATGTGGTTCTACCACAGCATTTGATGTCGAAAACAGAGCAATAAGAAAGATTTGTATCACCTGATAGTATGCATACACAAATCACACGCAAACCAAATTTTCCACTAGAGGTAAACAATTTTGGTGAATTAATACTAGATCACAGTTGTCGCAGGAGTGAAAGACAGCTTAATGAACCTTACGCAAGCTAACAAACCTTGGCCTTCAATTACTTTTTCGGTCAGCTAAGCCCATAAATTCTGCTCCTGTCTCCACACCGTTGTCCTTCCCCCGCCCCGGAACGAGTTACCTCCACTCCTCCAGTTTTTCTGACACCCGCTTCGAGCAAAAATTAGATCGGTTCCAATAAGTGCAATATTGAAGACTTCGAAAGGACTTCTTCGAGCAAATGCAAATGCGGGTAGTTATTCCATTCGACATCTAAAATTTTTCCATTCGGTACAAAAATGCGCTCCTACACACCATTTACATGAAATTGATAGTAGTATCCTGAATTCTTTCTTCCATCCGCTTCAATCCAACATATATTATGAAATCGTTCACTAAAAAATTTACGCTACCGACAAAGAGATGCTTTAATGAACTGATTTGTCTAAGTTAAAAAAATCAGAATTTCACAATGAAACGCCTACTCGCACGCGTGACATATGGCCGTTGAGAGTTGCAAGAACACTGATTAGAGAGCGAACTTAGGGTGGTTCCATCAGAAAGGATTAAATGCCATTTTATTCATATTATGGAGGATACTTGCACAAAAATGTCCTCCATTAGACATGAGCAGCAAACTGTTACCTTACGGACCAATTTGTCCCACAAATGTAACTAGATTTTACATAGTGTTCAACTGGAGACTGGGAAAAATCACGTGGAAAAATAGCATTTGTTTCTAACTAATATAAATGCCGTTTTCATAGAAAACTTTTTAAGGTAAAAACTCACGGTAAATTGATTAAATAGAAAATAAATGCATCTTAGCGTCTTTATGTTTGAGTTGTTAGGTAATTACTGCGCAAATTGAAGTCAAAATGGTTAATAAAAAAATAAATAGAGCTGAAGTCCGGGTCTATAGCTACTTAATGTGTTCATGAAAAATATATTCGTGGAACAATTGTTATTTTTTTATTTTCACTAGCTTACGCAATCCATCAGCGAAAGCAGGTTTTATTTTAAACCACCTGAAGAAGTTGGAATTTTGTATCTGTTTTGACCATTAAGGTATATGGAGAGGTCACTACGTCATCAAACTGAAGCCTGACCAACGAAATAACAACCATATTGTTTAACCCTGCTCTCTCTCTCTTTAATGTCCAATTGATAAAACGATGGATTGGACGAACTAGCGGATTTAAAGCAATAATAACCACCATCTGTTTGAACTATCAGACAAGTAACTTTTGCAACATATTTTGGCAGCTCATGGCTCTCTTTTACCCTAGTTTTCACCGGGAATGCGGATTATTTTTAATTTTGATAAATAAACAGCGTATTGACGGAGAAGGCATATGAAAGAAGTAAATGCAAGCTGATTTCTAGTAAGTTATCGATGGAAAACATGTAAAATTACAAAATTAGTGCGTTCTCCCGCAAACCCTATAGGAAAATGAGGGTACACGAAAATGACGGACTGGATTCAGCTTCTAGCATTGGCCAGTATAGCAAGTGCCCACTCCATATACCTCAATGATTTTGACTCACACAGTCGCGGTGGGGTCTCCTTTACAGAAGGTGAGGGAATAGCAAGCGAAAGGAAAATTTGTGTAGGCAATACACCAATTTCATATATTGAATTATCATATGTATTAGAAGCGAACTTAAAGTGATACCCAAGTGTTTTATTATGTGTGAAGCAAATTCAAAATGGAAATAATTAATAAAAAACCACTACATTTCTCAAACCTTATGGACAAATTAAGTGTGATTGTTCCTTTGGTTGGTTAACTTTTGCCACTAGAACTGGCTTCACCCTCGTGCGAAAACATTTTTATCCAAGTTTTCACCGGAAATGCGGGTTATTGACGGAGAATGGTCCAACCAAATGGAAAAGTATCCAAATGATCAAAAATGATTCAATGATCCAGAACAGGCTTCACCCTCGTGCAAAAAGACTTTTTTTTACCCTAGTTTTCACCGCAAATGCGGACTATTATTAATGATAATAAATAAAGAACGTATTGACATAGAATGGTCCAACCAAATGGAAAAAAAAGATCCAACCAAAGGAAAAATCACTCGTAATTTGACTTCAATTTTCTTTCAACTATAACTGAAGCAATCATTAAGATGAACAAGAACACATTACCTCGAGGTGTTGACCAACCTACATCACCACTCCCGATTCCCGCCATTCCTTCCAAAAACAATATTTTGGCATTAGAAGTTAATCACAGCGGAAATTAGGTGTAGTACCGTAAGCGAGCTACAAATTCAAATTACCAAGCGGTCAACACGACGTCCGACCCCTCGAATCGGGGAATGAATGCTCGAGTGGTCCACCAGCGCGCGTGCTAACGCGACTCAGCCTCCCAACATCGGCACACGACTCGATGGAGAAGCAATGAGATCCTTGATGGCCCTTTCGCACCCCCCATTTGTCTCCATTAGCGAATCCGGAGTGAAAGACGGGAAATGCGTCGATATTTTCCTCGGAATTGGTCCCTCCCCATTCCCCTCATCGGGAAGGAATGGCAGAAAAACAGATCGGATAGTGAAAATCCGGCCCGCATAGCCCGGAATACGAATCACCCTCACCAACGAAATCGTACATTTTTTCTCACAAGAAAGCACCGGGGGAAATGTGTTCAATTAATGACGATGACTAATGTTCTCATCCCTTTTTAGAACGTTGAACTCTAAGAGAAAAAAACTAAGTTGACATTAATGAAGGAGCAAAGCACTTAAGGAGTCACCGGCTTAATAGATGCACTAATGTGATAAAAAAAAAATTCGTCGGGACCGGGGTTTAAACCCCATACCCCTGTTCCAAGCAAATAGTTTTAAATTGATAATGAGATAATTATGTCGCGGATTTATAGCACTTTTCAGGCACTGAAGGCTGGCGAAGAATATTCTGCCAAAGTATGGGGTGCCTAACGCGATATCAAGTATTAATGGGACCAAATCAGACACGTCAAATTAAGTTGTCTAAAATATCGAATTCAAGTTCAAATCATCCATAAAAATTTCAAATAGCAGATAGAGAGCATTTACAAATATCATGCAATCAAATCGTGGACATGAGAAAGAAAAAATATTCAAATTATTTTGAATAATCATGAAACATTCAACAAGAAAACACTGAGCAAGGTACTTGATTTCGTTTACGCAAATCATTTTGACAACCTAGACTGCGCAAACTGAAGCACCTTTCAAACTCCGTGAAAGTAGGCGAAGATTTTTAAACAATTAGCCTACGTTTAAATTTGCAGCTATATAAGCTTCAGCAAGAAGAAGAGCATATTTACAAAAGCTAGCGCAGTAATAACCAGGGATTCATTGGCTAACTTCGCCACCCAACTAATACGAAAGGGACGACGATAATTCGCAAGCTCAAGAGGCCAACATCCGCGCTATCACAAGCTCCAATTCCACAGACCTGGCCGCCCTCCGAACTCGAGGGATCCCCGCCGACGAAAAACCATGATCGAGCGACGGAACAAAGTTAATTTCCACCATTCCAAGACCGTTACGGGGCGTGATTGAGCGATAAATTTCGATCGGGAACTGTTACTTTCTTTTTTCACCCCCGAAATGGATTGGTAATTCTTCCCTCTCCGACACCCGAACGGTAGGGGGTCGAGACGCAAAGTTCTTCCCCGTCATGAAGCGTGGGAGGCGGAAGGAGAAAGGGGCCTCTCTCGTCCTCCCCCCCACGCGCTACAATTAATGACCACCCACGCCGTTGCCAGCCCAACACCCCATCCCAAAACCAACCCCCTGTCACTATCCCCATCCTCCCGCCATCAAGCCACTAAGGTGCCTTTTCACACCCTCTCCGATCGGGCGCAACCCCTTTGCAATATCCTGTCTCTCCCTCTCCCACTATTACCCGGCGCTAACACCACTCTTTCCTCAGATGACGTTCAGAATATTTTACCAACATCAAACTAGTCTGATACAAACGATCAAAAGTTAAGCAGCAAAGAAAATACCCTATGTGGACTCGGAACAGGCGTACCTTTAGTGATTTAACGGCAAGTGCAAATAATTCGAGCCTACAAATAAGAAGCCTTTGAAACCTGGTGCTGGAGGATGATGCTGATGATAAAATGGACGGACAAAACAAAAAATGATGAAGTTTACAGAGGAGTAGAAGAGGAAAACCATATGAAACTACATAGAGAAAAGAAGAACAAGATGGATTGGACACACCCTGAGACAAAATAGATTAGAGAAGGACACAATTGAAGGTAAAATAGAGGGATAAGTCCCCAGAGGAAGACTAAGGATAAATTTTCATGGACCAAAGAAAGAGGAAATTATATACATTGGAAGAGAAACCAGAAGGTAAGGGAACTAGCATTAGAAAGAGGAGTGTGGAGGGGTGCAGTTAACCGATCTTAGGGATGAATGACCTATAACAATGCAAATGAGTGTGGAATATTCACTGAGGTAAAATAAATCGTCTACACCGGGACTCGAACCTGGATCCCTAAATATCGCGCCTGGCCCACAAAAATCAACTACAAAGGACGCCTAGGTAGCTTAATTGGCAGAAGCACTCGGCGTGTAATCGAGGGGACCAGGTTAGTGTCCCGGTTAAGGCGGGTGATTTTTTTCTTCATTGGATATTTCGCACGGAAATGTATCGCAAGACAGACATAAAAGGGCATTTTATGGCGGATATTAAGGTACCACTATGGCTGTGATAGATGTTATCGCCAGAATCTTCACGGAAGGTACACAAGATTCGATACTGGTAATGAAGATTTTCCGGATCTCTACCGCGTAGTTCCATATTCATAGACGACATGTTCGATGGCACAACAAATACTTTCTTATGGAATCTTTTATTAACCATTATCGGAATCTTAACTTGGGCAATGTGCGTACGCATGTTCAATGAAGTAGGATTTTCATACATCCGGGTTGAACTTTGCATTAATCCCTGGTCAGCGTTTTGTTATAAAGCTGCCAGGTTGAAGCTTGCCCGGGACTTAGCAGATAAAGTTGCATGAAACCACGCCAAGTGAGAGACAGTTCGCAACTCAGAACATGAACAACACCTTTGAATTAGCTTTACCTCTAGCAATTCTAGCTTACAGAACTTTCATTTATCGAGTATGCCCTTTTTCTAAAGATTTATTTTTCCAGTAGCCTCTCATTTTACAGCAAAGACAAACGGAAGAGAATAGCGCTAAGGAGGTGTTTAGGATAATAAATTAGAACTTAGAATAAGCTTAGCAATAGAAGAGACCTGATGACGGGGACAATGGGTTAAGATGTGGAGAAGAGGCTGGTGAAGAGCTTGATATGGAGCGTAGCGTTGTATGGATTATAAACGTGGACCCAGAGAAAAAGAGGAGGATAATAGGTTGCAGGCATTTGAGATACGGGTGTGGAGAAGAATGGAGAAGGTGAGGTGGACGGAAGACTAACGAGGAAGTGCTTGAGATGGGGGGCCAGGAAAGGAAATTTATGAATGAAATCCGGGATAACCAGGGTAGATGGCTGAAGAATGTAATAAAGGGCGATGGGTTGCTCAATAGTGTGATAGAGAGTAGGATGTTGGGCAAGCAGGGAAGGGGAAGAATAAGAATAGGTTTCATGGTAGAATGAAGATGGGTAGATCGCATGAAGAGGCAAAAAAGGATATACTAGATGGAGATAGGTCTCTGTAAGCGCAGAAAACCGGGAGGAGATTCTCTGGAATTCAACAAAACCTACCTTCACCGGTAGAATACCTAAATAAAAAATAATCTCATTTCACGGAGTCACGATCGTCCGCTTAACTGACCCTTCGCCTCGTTTTTAAGATCAGAGTTTGTTAATTCGCTCACGCCCAGGAGCCGTTAGGAGAGGGTAAGATGGAAGGGCATTCAGGGGAATGGATGAGAAACTAAGACGGGGCTGGTTGGCGTTACACAGCGAAAAGAGGGAAAAACCCTGACCGTCGACGTCGAGCCAATTCGCCACAAATTGTGAAAACGGGGTCCACACAAAGTGATAACAGGCTCTCGACGACAATTTACTGCGCGCGGCAGTCTTTCCTCTCGCAACACTCGGGCGACAAACCGCATGTGACGCAAATATCGTACACCGACTGGTATGGGACCACAAAATCCACAGCGGGTGCTGGCAGACAAATAAGTCTCGTTTTCAAATTAATATAACATGACGGCTTTTCCTTCCTCAGAAGTCTCAACTAGTAAGAGAAAAGAAAACGTGCGTTCACAAAGAATAAAGAAAAAATGGCCAATAAAATCCGTAAAATACCAAATAATCAGCTATAGCTCAGGGGCGAGGTATGCCTAGGATTTAAAATGTACTCCAATAAATATATTGGATGCCACGGAAATCCAAAAACCATTGAAACATCTGAGGAAATTAGCTACCAGAATTTCTATATATTCCATTTTATTTTCCATTCAATTTGCTATACGCAAGCCGTAAACCTATTTAAAGCAGTCGTATAGAGGTCCACGTCACGTCATAATGAAGAACATTTTAATCCTCACGCAGACCGTCTCCTCTTCTATGTTCCCAACTGACTTGTATCACATTATGTACGGCAAGTTCGAACAACATTTAGTAACAGCTTTGATTTGGTTTTATATCTAAGACTAAGTCGCACGGAGGAGTAAATGTAACTTTAATCCCAGTTATGGTACATTTCAGTGCAGTTCGAATTTAACGCAAAACCTCTCTCTTTCGTAAGGACACACGACAGAGCATACGATTTAACAAAGGAAACTCACTTCGGGTAAATAAAAATAAAGTTAAATCACCCTGGAAAGGAAGATTTTCCAGAAATCGAGGGAGAATGTGAAGAAGCACCTCGTTGGAATAACTCTTCTCTAAAAGAGAGGTGCCGATAAACCCACAAGTTTACTTTCCCATCCGACGGACAGAGTGCGACACTTCAAGTTCTCTCCGCATTGCACCCAATTATAAACTCCCTTACGCAGTCGGACCGGAATCTAAGACCAGTGGCTGAAAATCCAGTACTTCGAACACCACATCAACTCGACGCCACGATACAAAAAAACTACAAAAAATAACCATCTGCGCGGGGCCATTCAGTGAGGAAAAAATGCAATCCAACACTGGAAGAATGACATCTGATGGTAGGAAGGGATTCGGCCATCTTCATTATCGCATCCATTCATTCTTTTTTATCCTCCAACACTTCATCAACCGCATCTTCTTGTACACGCAGTGTCATCTCGGATTATCACCGCATCTTGCCCGTCGATTTTTCGGCGTAAAAATATGTACCCATTCGGTCGTAGAATTACGACCACACTCGCCTCTGACAGTTGTGGATATTCATCGTTTTTTTGGTAGATTTCTAGAGAAATACTTTCCACAAACGCCATTTATTTCAATGGTCAAATTGAGAAAAAACACCAAATTGAGAATAGTCGCAAACTCTACGGAAAACCAACTAACAATTGTGAGCACTCCAAAGCTGAGCACCACTATTAACGCAGTTTCAAACGCTAGGTTGAAAGATGAACTCTCTACAGTCTTCTAGGCAATGAGTGGACGACTACAGTGGAATAATGCAATGGAAATCTGTTATAAATCCGTAGTGGGGGGCAATAAAAAAATTTAGCGTTTGCCAATATTCGTTCAAGAAGAATTGACCATTCATTTCAATGTTAACGATTAATCTCCACTTAGTTAGAAGTTAGAATCACGAGCGTCTAATAGATTTTAGGTGGATTGATTAGGAGGCATGAAGACTTAAAATCATTGCAGGTGAGACTCTGCAGGGAAACTTATATAAAAGCGATCCCGACGCGAGCGACGCGACGCGAAAGCGAAAAGCGACGACGAGATGAAGGCCGCTTAAGAGGGATACCGCTGAAGGGAGGGAACATTTACGTTGCTTTCACTCAAGGAAAATTCACTCCGTTCCCGAAAAATCGCCTGCTTAGAGAGGTGACAGTTCAAGGGAGGTGGCCACTTTAGGTTTCACTGTATTATTAAAATGGGTATTGCATTCCAATTGACTTCATTTGATCCTGGAACCGGAGTCCTGGGTCACTGAGGCTGACAATTTTAGTAAGTAAGAGTAGCAATAAAAAAGATACACATGGATCTCATTTCGTTTTGGCAAGTGCATCACAATTTCCCTATTTTCTCCACCTCTTTCACTTGATCATCAAAAACCATTAACAGATAAAACAGCGCCTCCGGCAGGCAAGAATTTATTCACGTGGTCATTGCCGAGCACTGAATGTGGTGAATTAGAGAAGAATTGAATTATTTGACGAATGAACTAATAATTTACCTTCCCTGGTGTCATTTTACTTCAAATGAAAGAGAATATAATTCCCTTGAGTCATAGCCATTAAATCCAATATTAAACTACGAGCACATCGCGTTTCTTGACCTCGTCCTAAGATCATGTGTCCCCTCATGACCTTGGAATGTGGAAATATGCCCCGGAAAAAAAAAGAAAGTTGAGATGTTGAACCTTTCCGAGGAAAGACGGGAGATAAAACTTACAGATGGACACAGAGAGGGATTAATCCGACTTTTAAACGTGCATTTACAGGCGTAGCGAAACTTGGCGGCACTCGCATGTGAAGATTATGAAGCAAAGGAGAGAAAAACATTTATGAGAGGTAGGATAAAGTGGTCGGGTCTTCCTTCATAGGTTCTCCGGGAGTTCTTCATTACTTAGTCCCATTAACGCATGACTCACCCTCAGTAACCTCATATTCTCCGCTGATGAATACCACCAAGTTTTGCCATAACCGTACATACATCCATCTTTCTCTCAGTCACCCGAAAAAATATATTAGTACGTTCCCCCGCAGATGAGAGTAAATCTAACAGCCGCTATCCTTACACCGAATCCAACAAGGAAGGATGAATATTGAAAAAATACATATATCTATTTACGCAGGAATCAGTTTAACGAATTTTCCCCATTCTCCATCCCTTTCACTCAGAAACCCCTGAATCACCAAAAGCGCTAGTTCTGTAGACTCCAATTTCCCAACTTCCGACCCCATCGCTTTCCAATCCTCCTCACCCATCTCTTCTTTCAGAACACCGCATCACATCCCGAAGGTGTCCACAGCCACCCCTTGAGAGAAAGGAGTAGAAGGGAACACAAAAAAGAATTACTTGTTTCATCCATCTTACTACACAACACCCAAGCCTCGCGATTTTATATTTCCCATAAACCATGGGAAGTAGCACAGTGAAGACATTAAAAAATCCCACGGCGTAGCATTAATATTGAAGTCCATACAGCCAACCAGCCCCGGCTAACAACTATACATGGATTCCTCGATTCTCTCGGAATTTGGTCGATTCTAAAAGTTAGGGGTTATTACCAGAAAACATTCTACCGTAAAACAGGAACACACTCATCAGTGCCTTAACTGCTTTAAACTTGTATATGTTGGAAAACTGGCATATTCATATTATATAAAATGAAGTAAATAAAATGGAAGAATAAGAACACAAATGGATAACAAACTATTTGCACCACTTCCCCATTAAGCCCATTCAAAGACTATTAAAAAATTTGACATGTCAAATTGACATCAGACGATGAATTATAGCGGCATATATTTCTACGAACTGGCCCGAGCACTGTCGCAAGGGCGTGAGGCAGGGGATGTAAAAGCCTGAAAACTATCTATTAGATAACAGATTTATTTTTTCGCTTCTGTCACTGCTCCAGATATATTGTCTGGTGAATAATCCACCGGTTCCACCCGAAACTAGTGACCGCTTTTTTTTCATTTTCTTGAAACATTAGCCCTGCGTGTAACCTCAGCGTTTCTAGCGGCTCTCGACCATATGAAATCCTGCATACGACTGCCTATCTTGAAGATATTACCAGGAGGCAGTGTTCCAAAATACAGATAGTTTGAGTAGTAGAAATCACCACGGCATAAGTCATATCAAAGGAAGATCATTTACGGCCACCTTACGGTGGCTCTACCCTCACAATCACCAGTTTCATATTTTCTAAAAATTTGAATCGAGCACCGTTGAAGAGCTTTTCATAAACTGAGATGAAAGTAAAATAAGGTTTTCAGGAAAGATTTACTGTAACTCAACCTTGAAAGTGGAGATTTTAACATGAGATCTATTGGAGATTTCTCATATTACAGCAGAAAAATTACAATTTAAACGAGAAAGAACATTCAAACTCTCAATTATAACTATTTATAAAAGTTCTGGAAAATAATAATGTTTAACAGTACACTACACACACACTATTTTCTTGTCGTCAAACGTGTGTGCGGTACTATTTAAATGTGATTTTACTGCAAAGACAACTCTACAACTAAACTTGAATTTGAACGAGAAATCACAAACAAGCTTTTAATCAAAACCGTTCGTAAGAAGCGAAACTTCCTAGGAAATTGAATAAAAATAAAATTAATGCATTTTTCCACCCGTTAATTTAATACTTTTAGCAAATTAATGAAATAATTCAGTCAAATATGGCAGTTACAAACAAATGATGCTGCAGTCGTCTTCTATTGCTGGATAAGTGTGGTCATTGAAAGTATACTCGCGGAATAATCTACATATTTCGTACCTTAATTTTGGTTTTCAATAGTATATTCATTTAATTAGCAAAAGCAAGATTTTTAACTGAACAAATTAAAATAAGTAACTAAGAAGTTGTCTTATGCATAGTCAAGCCGGAGACACCTTAACTACCGGCCTGTATCCGCGATTGGCAATCGCGCATCTCATGCCGTCAGACGAACTTGCTAATTCGCTCAAAAGGTAGGTTTCTGATACGGATTACATGAAGTGGTATGATAATTTTCCGAGCGGCTGCACTTCTTGCCAACACTGAAGTTTATATTTCACATCCTTCTGTTTCAGGGATTTTTGAGAAAAGCAAACAAAAAATAATAAAAACATAGTTTGCTAACGTCATTAACAACTTAAAAAACTAGAATTATAATCCTCCAGTTACTCATTTTTTTGATTGAGGGAGAACCTCCCAGAATCCTCTGGAATTTCTTCGCATGAATCAGAAATCTCCCTGAAACTCGCTCGGTGGCAACCTTGCATAAATAACACATTTTTACGGACGGAAGAATAGTTTAGTGAGGGTTTTCAAAAAGATAAAAAACGGTAAGCCTCTTTCTCCACAAGGTCATCAATTTCTCCATCCATCCAAATATCACCTCACCCTCGCCAGATATGCATACTCTCTCCCCCTATTCCACCCACCCCTCTTGACCCCCTTCTCCGACGCAGCCCTTCAACATTGGGCCCCCACCTCCAGCAGCCTTCCCTTCCCCTCCTTCCGCACCCTGTTGTCAACCATTACGCATCTCCGCACTTCATCCCCACATAACCCACTCCGACCTCGCAGGCTAAAAACCCCTTCCTCCATATTCCAACAGCGCCGGCCCTTTCTCCTCGTCGGCGCAAAATGGTAATTCGGAGACTCTCTGATGGAAATCACTTGCGTCACTTGCCACTGTTATTTCGGTCGAAA
Source organism: Ceriagrion tenellum (assembly GCA_963169105.1). Lineage (NCBI taxonomy): Eukaryota > Metazoa > Arthropoda > Insecta > Odonata > Coenagrionidae > Ceriagrion > Ceriagrion tenellum. Next base: position 54,580,035 of record OY720644.1, read on the forward strand.
CCACCTAGACACCAGCTCCCGCTTTAATTTCACACAAGACAACGGGATGAGGGTAGGTATTTCGCGAGAGTCTGAATAAAAATGAGACCTCACACTGCGTTGAAAACTGGGGATAAGGTCTCATTTTTTATCTCAATCCTTTATCACATTTGAAGACTGCCACATAAAATCTTCACAACCGCAACTTAAAGCTCTCTCATAATCATCCAGAAACCACCATTTCTGACTCTTTCAGGGTGATAAATACAAGCAAGAATAATCAGAGGTGATAAGCACAAGAAACGCGTTTAAATGATGTCATTTGCCATACCATTCCATTACTATGCCGCGCCAAGAAGAAAAGCATATTTTCATTTATTTATTTGTTCCCCGTATAAGCAGATGAATCAAAATGGCATGCTTTGTCTAACAAAATCACATAAATGTCTCTGCCAATGATGCACTTTCATGTTTACCTTTTCTTTCAAGTGAGCTGGAGAAGTTCCAAGGTAAATATTACAAATTTCAAACGAGGGACATAGGTTCCCCATAGCATAACATCCTGTTCAGGGTTAACTGACTCTTCTTTGACTAACAAAATCATATAAATATAAAAAACAACAAAAATCAGTCACTGTGCCGCAAATGACAAATAACTTACAAAAGTTATTAGTTGATACAAAAAATATAAACAATTAGAAAATGAAAATGGAAAAAACATTGATTATGCCTGAACGCACAACAGAATCTGATAAAGATCACTGCAATATACAGAGATAGTTTCATAGGCTTATGATACAAATTATGTAACATGAACCTTTTTGCAGGAAAATAATCTAAAGTGAATTAATTACAAGCAAGCATAATATGCACAATATAAACCAAATAACGCTAGTATCATCACCCTATTCTAGATAGAAGTGTATCAATATTCAGCAATCTACCAGTCTAGATAGGTTTAGAAGGAAGCGAGCTTAACCTACTCAAGTATTTACAGAAGCAGGGCCCTATCTACGAAAAATTCCCATTCCTCAACAAACATATATCACGCACTTCGTCCTTCCTCGTTTGTCTTTCTTTCTCCTCCGTATCTTCTCCACCCTCCTCTGGCATACAGCAACATAAGGCCGAGAACTGTTGGTCCTTTTACCAGAAGATACTGTTCATTTCATTAAGCTCCCATAGTCTAGGAACTTTTAAGGTGTGACTGAAAATGTCTCTTTCTATGACGCATTTTTAATTTACTTTTTATTACGCCCGAACTGGAGAAATTCCAACTTCTTTTACGGCGACTTATATATCATTTCAGAATTATGCTGGGCCGATAGACAGGCACCTTTAAGTAAAAATGCGTACCTACGTTTCTCGGCTTACTTTCTCTCTGAAGCGTTAAGTTTCCACGATCGTGGAATATAAAGCTTCTATCTCATCACACTTAGTCCAATAGAGTTCCCCCATTTTCAAAACTTAGCTCCTTTTAGAATCAGAATCCGAAAAAGAAGGGAATCGCAATTAAAATATAACCAATATAAGCACAGTGGCCGCATTCCTCTTCTTAAGTTTACACAAAGACAAGAGTCCCCCATTACAAAATGTGCACGCTCCGATGGACACACGATGGGATGGGACTAATTGTCCCGGGGCCATAAAAATATTTCCGTCCCATCTCTTTATAACGATTTCCCGCAAGAGCGAACCCACCTCGCTTAACACGGACCACGGACTTCCATCTCCTGTCTCCCCCTTCAACCTCCTCCTCGACCCATCTTTCTTATTACCTCTCCTCGTACTCCTTCCTGCTCCACAGTTTCCTCCTGATGTCCAACCCACTGCCTCTACACCTCGCACTCTAGGGTAGCCAACTCGTGAAGGGTCGACTCTAAGGGTTTCCGGTCCTCCGAGTGGGAAAATTCCAGAAGATGGTGGGAGATTCTAAACTCAACTCTCACGTAGGGTGTTTTTTCAGCATTACTGAACAGCATAAATATGCGAATACCCATTAAAATATGACGTTAATAACTGAAAAAACTGAGATAAATAATCCACAATTTGCCTGTGTCGCATGGTTTTCTCGAATATAATAACTTAAAATATTTACAATACCGAGATATTGTAGAGTCATATTTGAATTAACAGTTTAATAAAAACATCTGAAAATTTAAACAAAAATAAATCTGAATATTTAAATAAAATATTTACACGCATGCACCTAGAAAACGACACACTTTTATCAAATATCGATAACCTCGGATATTTTTCATCAAGCTGAAACGCAAAGAGACATGAAAAAATCTCAAATAAACACATATAAATTATTACTTTCAATGAAGATTGTATTAAAATTACAAAGGTAAGATAAATTTTCATATTCTATCATCTTTGCGTTTAATAAAAGAAGGAAAAAAGTCAAGAATCATAAACTAGATTACTAGATTCAGGAGAGATATCGTGGAAGTTAGTCGTATTACAACAGAAACAACAATTGCACTTTTCCACAGGATATTTTAATGAGTACGACGCGTTTCAACTCACAGAGCCATCATCAGGTACAAGAACTCTAGTACCTTACAAGGTACATGGTACAAGACAATGGTATATGGTACCTGATGGTAATACAGTTCTTGTACCTGAACTCTTGAAAGACTGGTACAAAAACTCTGGTACCTGATGGTGGCTCTGTCAGCTGAAACGCGTCGTACTCATTAAAATATCCTGCGGAAAAGTGCAACTTTTTTTCCGTTATAATCATAAACTACTTTAATTATGGAAAAATGTTGTAGCAATGATTATCATTCAGCTCTGAGGGAGTGGAATGCCTCAATCCTATAGGCTGCAGGTTTAAAAAAATAACCCTTGTCCAATTCTAGTCGTCCATCGAACAATTCGGGAGAGTTGAAAACCCTGCTCAAAACCCTTCCCCAACTCGGTCTAAAACCCCTTTCAACGTCTAACCCTCGCCAACGCTTCACCCTCCACCTACTCCCTACCCCTCGGTCCATATTCCGGCCCCACACTCATTTCCTCCAACCATTCGCCTCGAAATCTGAATTTAGCATTGCAATTATTTTGCCCATGTGCCCCGGGAAACAAATGACGTCAAATACGTATCACGTGACGCCCATGAAATGTGGCATGAGTTTTACAGACCGCGCTTATCATGCGCTGAGTTGTCCACAATAGCGATCTGTCAGAGTGGAGTTCACGTTGTTCATGAAAGCGTTCCTATATTTAAAGCAGAGAACCACATCGACGACTTTGAAGCACATTTAATGAGCAAGATATTTAGATACCTAGATGCTACTAGCCAGTTTGCTCGAGTGAATATTAAAAAACATTATCAGGGAAATATTTTCCATTCAAAAATCTACATTAGGCATTGCTATTATTTCGCCCCCGTGAGCTCAGAAACAATTGAAGTAGGTAGGACGTCTAGAAGGTCCTATTAAGTATGAAGAGAGTTTGTACGCAAGAATTTTCTCTACAGAGGTACACCATCACGACAAAACACACAGTTATACGAAGTTCCCACTTATTGGACGGAAAACGCGATGGTACAATGAGTTAGGATGAAATGTGAGTCGTCACACAGAGCCACTAAAAATCTGTTTTCAAGCTACTTGAAGCCACCGACGCGTACTGAATGTTAACTGGATATTTTCCACCTCATATGTAGAAAAATAATTACTAATGCACTGAGAAACAAATGATGGAAGAGACGCGCCCCGTGAGGCCTACGAAATGAATGTAAATTAAATACGGCTGAACGTCAAATCTCACGTTTTACATGTACTGTCTTCAGTACCAATTTGTAAGAGCAGTGCTAAAGCTGCATTTATGCGCAAGTTGCTGGATTTAAATAAGCTCAAGAAACGCGACCTTAACTCTACAACATCAATAGATACTTCCTATGATACGTATTTTCCTTCACGAACCAACAGACACGCAATGGTCCCACGATAGTTTAGACTTAAATGTTATTGAATATTAATGTGACATATTATGGCCTCAAATCTGTGTCACATACACCCCATACTTAGGCGATTCACGGACAGCGATAGCGACCGCCTGAAGGAAATACGCATAATGATCATCCAAACTCAGATCGATTGTAAAACTATAGCAAACAACTTCCCTCGAAATTTCCTTCGAAGGGGACAAGCTCAGCTTCATGAATATTCTTTTATAGCTTGAGCGACTTGATTAGGCGATTTTGAAGAGCAGGCGAACGGAGTATTCATTAGTTTTTAATCAGTGAAACCAACATCGAAGGCGTCCATTGTAAAATCTAATCATGTACCCCCGAGAAAAGCCTTTCCTCGGGTATGAATAGATCTCACTTGGTCCATCGGGGTTTTCGACTCACCCTTTCTCTAACTCTCCCTTACATTCTCTCGTCTAGGACCTTGAAAACCCTCCACCACCCCCATCTGGATCCATCTACCAAACCCCTTACTTTTCCGTTTCCGTTCATCCTCCCCGGAGCGACCCCCTCAGGCTCCAATGCACTCATCCGCAACAATCTCATTCCGCACTTCTCCCAACAATATCCCCATTTCCTTTTTGACCCCCCCCCCCTCCCTCAGACCAACCAATCCTCTTCTCCACCACGGTCCAACCGTTCCGCTTCCATTACACCCTCCCCCCCCCCACCCGCTACTGCTACTCCTTTGAACCAACAAGTCCCAGTCAACCCTCCTTTTTCTGACTACCTCGGGAGTGTGACTATGCCCGGCCGTCCACCCACTTCATCCCTCGTCGGAACACCTCTTTCCTTCCAGTGAAACCGGCACGTTTCTATTGAGATGGGCGGAAGACGTTTCCGAAGGACTCTCAGATTCTACCAGGTGATGGTGTATCAGCTACAGGCTTAGTAATACTCTGCTGGCCACTCGAAATTCTCGCAGGGATGTGTTTTTCTCGTGATTAAGGTGGTTGGAGCGATGTAGATTATGTACAGAATAGGGTGAAATTTTGAGTGCGAGTACATATTACTAATATGCATCGATAAAAGTGAAACTCATGTAAGTTACCGATTTTGTTTCTTGGCAATTTAAAGTCATTTAAACTCGTAGTCTTATGGCACTTGACATGTATTTCAAAATAATTCGGCTACCGATGTATACAGATTTTCTCAAAACGTGAAATTGGGCGCGCTTAATACTACTGCAATGGTGTCTAACGAATATCAAGGTATCAGCCGAGTTAAACACGTTTTTACACTGGATTTTCGCTTAAATTTCTAATTTAGCACCGCCAATACAAGTCATGACAATGCTTTAACTAAGGCTAAATTTAAAAATCGATCTCTTGCATAATATATACATAACTACATTCACTGAAATTAACACAAAATAAACAGCTGTTAGGTGATGCGTGGCCCTAGATTTTTTTCGACAAACGAGATAAGTTCTTAAAATATGCACTCAATGACTCACGATACCTCTCCAGCGACCATAATGTCTTAAGGGAGTTTCACATGAGACACTTAATTGAACTCTGGCGTATGGATGAGTTTATTTAAACTGCGATGTTTCAGGTGGAGTCTTGCTAGAATAACTACGCAAATGTACTAACAAAGGGCGGAAAAATAGCCACTGCTCTAATTCCGTTTCCACGTTCTCGCATTTTCTGCACATAACATGGTAGGAACTCTACTGTTGACGTTTCGAACTGTAGTCCTCAAGGCAGCATCGTTCAACGGAAGACGTATGATTCGGGTATATAATCTTTAGTATTAATAAAGTTTCACACGATATATGATTTGGGTATCGAAGCGTCATTATCAATAATGTTTCTGCCCCATTATAAATCATACGCTCTACGTAACTGCGGAATATCTCAACAGTTCCATAATTTGCCCAAATACATCTTCCCTTCCCACCTTTTCATAGTATGCATCCTAACTCCACGTACCTAGGCCCTGTATGGCGGCTGGCAGGGTAATACGTAGATGTATTATTGAGGCAGAACATCCATATCGCACCCGGAGTCATTATCTAGTCCATACAAAGCGAGCGAATAATAATATGGGTTAAAAATGTAAAAAGCTTACATAAGAGTTCATATTCAACGACCATGTGGAAACCCTTAACGCTTCAGGAATTCCTTGATGAACACTTATATGGATTAAGTAAAAAGTCTATGTTCAGCTGTCTTGTTACGGGGCTATTTTGAATTATTGGTAGGATATTAACCACATCTACTAGCACTGTTAAACAACATTTACAGAAAACTTAATATAATTAACGAGATCAATATTTCAACGGTCCATAGCAAACCTTTTGCTGGTGGCATATGATCCACAGAAAGCTCAAGATCATTTTCAGCATTAAGAGTTCACATTTAAGGTGATCCATTACATTTTCTTTCCGCAAAATTGAAAGTATTAAGGGTTGATAAGGCTCAGAGACCCCTTGTCATGCACAGAGAGATGGATGAGCCGAAAATATTTTTGGCCAGCAGGGAGGACCGTTCTCATACGACATCCAAGAGACTTATAAAAATCCGCGATCATACAACTCATGGACAGTCGATAGCTATGTATAGAAGAAAAGTTACGATAGGAATTAAAGACTCATATGATGATAAATGCTGCATTTTTTAGTGTTTTACCACGTAGCTGCTTTAGACTAAAACAGTTTCGCATGCGTCCAGCAGGCGTCTTCAGGTCAAAGACGCCTTCTGGAACACATGCATAACTATTGTTGTCAAAAACAACGAGGTGAAACACATAAAATGCAGTCTTGATCATCAGAGCACCGTAGAAGCCTTCACACTGACTCATATGATATCGTAATATTGCTCAAGAGAGAAGGGAGAAAGGAACCTTGAAGTATATCCGGATAAATTGAACGCACATTTAGGGTGCTTACCTCCCTATCCCTAGAAAAAATAGGCGCTTTTCGTAGCAGATGAAAAAATGCTAGCGTATGTTCAAGCTGGAAATAGAAATTTACAGCCCTGAAGTATTAACAATATGGTGCCATCTGAACCAGAAAAGGGTAAATTTGAGAATTAAAAAGGTATATGGCACGCAAGGAAATGATAAGACGACTTGATAAAATGAACTATAAATTATAAAATGAAATATAGCATGTAAATATAAAATGGAAATGTAGTATGTAATATAAAATGAAAAATAGTATGGTGTTGAAATGTGGACAATAAGAAGGGAGGCCCAGAATTGGCTGCAGGCGTTTGAGATGAGGGTGTGGGGACGGATGAAGAACGTAAAGTTGGACGGAAAGAAAGACGAACGAGGAAGTGCTGAGTGTGGTGGGCAAGAAAAGGAAACTTCCTGATGATATCAGGAGTGGGCAGAGTACGTGGATGGAGGAAGTGATGAGGGGCGAAGGGATACTGAAGACTGTGATAGAGGGAAGGATGTTGGGCAAGCGGTGAAGGAGAAGAAAGAGTGTAGGTTTTAGAGATGGGATTAAGAAGGATAGATTGAGTGGTGAGGAAAAAACGGATATATTCGAGATAGATAACACCCCAAAAATGTAGAAAACCGGAAGAGTTTCTCCGACTTTTAACAAAACCTACCTTCAACCAGTATAATACATAACAACAACAAAATGGAATATGAGCAGTTTTTAGTTAATAAAGACAATTACAATTATACAAATTGAAACTATAAAATACTGCAGCCATTTTCATCTCACAAACAAAGTTTCGTCTCCAATTTCACACATCATGGTGGCCGAAAAAAATGTTAAAAATATTTCTGTGCCTTCTCGGCACAGTAAATGTATGATAAAAATTATAGAAAAGGCACCTTCAATCGATGATGGAGCGAAAGATGTTTCCTACAACAAACCACCATGGAGGTCGCTTTCAGAGTTACTGCTATTTTAAGAGTAAAGACATAACTATACCATGCGCAAATAATACAAATGTTTATAGTAACTGAGGCTTTTTTTCCTCTAAATCCCCTACTAACTCCGCTTCAGTGATGAGTAATTTGCGGGGCAGGAGCTGATTTTCGTTGTTCCCTATTTTCATGAATTTCTGCTATGGCGTAAAGAGTCGGTACTGCCATCTAGGATGAAATCTCAAGGTAATATACAATCCTCGTTCCTTTTAATTTAATAGTGTAATATTAGCATGTATGAATGCAAGCTATTAGGATGAATAAATTAATTATTTTTATTATAATTCGATGAAAACGGTTGAGTTCCTTACAAAATTAATATCTGTAATAACATAGCGAATACTAGTACAGCAGTACGAGCAATATCGTCTACATTTTTCTTAAAAGTCAGGTCAAGTAAAGTCATTATATTCAATTGGCTCATAGCTAAACATGCAGCATAAAACGGCTGTCGGATTCACGGCCGCTGATATTCACTGCATTTCCAACTTACCATTGTTTCCCATGATTGATAAGCGGTACTGAAAAGCAGCGAAATCCTCCTAAGAGAGTTTCCACTTTACTCATTACTTATCCCATGCTGAATTCTGAGTGTTTTACTCCTGCCGTCGAGACCACACCCCTCTTCCATCTCCAGTCCAAAACTCCACTTCCCAAAGCCTCGTAAGAAATTTGATTCGGCAAGGCATACCATTCCAACACTCCTGGGATGCCGACAAAAAGGAAACGAGAACCATCCTCTCATGAGCAAACCACTGATCGCTGGGACGTCTTTTGTGCCACCATATTTCCTCAACTACATGGCATACTCTTCCACAGCTTGTTCACGTGAAGGCAACCATCCATTGATTTCCGTATACGGAGAACCAATTTCGTAGCTTCCGAGGTACTTTTTATCACAATCACATCACGCGGTAACAACGCTGGATCATAATCAAGAGCGCTACGATTTTCGAAACCGTTTCAATACTAATGGATTACTTAAAAATAGTCAATATAAGGGAAGCGATTTTTTTCCACATATAAGAGGAAATTTCATAAAAATATTCTTCGTTTTAACTGTTAAGTATCATTATTCACACCGTCAGCACCTCACGTATGATAGAAGCAGAATATGGTTGTATTTATGACAGATATAGGACTCCAGTTTTCAAAAATAGTTAATAAACTTTTTCCATAATGACCGTTTAAGACTTTTGAAATTTATTATCATGCCAATTGTATCGACCAACTGATTATTCAGGCAATAAAACAAATATTTCGAGCTTCTAAACCAGTCTCGGAATTGTTCTCTCTTCATCGCCAATACTAGAATCTTCCGTTGAACAGATGAGTAGATCCAGTTCACTTTATTAATAAATGCCTGTTGACATTTCGATATATTTGTTGCAATAGGGAAAGATTTTCAGTATTGTAAATAAGTACTTGCTAGGATAAACAAACACGATACAACACAATTATAACAAGGAGAAAAAGCGCCACTTTCCTTCCACAAAATAGGGCAGAAAAACGGACTTAAGTTCAGGGGGGGCAAAAATAATTTTCCCGGTTGGGGGAAAGTCTCGTGAAATAAATCAAAGGATCAGGACATCATCATCATTACTGTAGAAATATTACTGAGCTATAATTATTACCACATATGAGAATTGATTTCCAGCACATCGTGGCTGTGATTAGAAACGAATGAGGATTACAAAATCATCAAAATTCTTATCTCAACGAATTATATAGGAGATAATTTTCATGATAATCTTGCGGTGTTTTTTATTTCGAGTTTCTTTTTAGGTGAAATCAATCATTCGGAAATATATTTTCCTTCAACAAATGTACGTCACAACTTTGATTAAATTTCATCCGAATTCCGCTTCAGTTGAACACATCCATATCATAAGACGATTAACTTATGATTGCTGGGTTAAATCTAAAAGAGAATTATCCAAGTCGTTTCCCTGCCATATCCTAATCGTCTCCGTTCATCCATTCGGCATGCATGCCGTTACTATGTATCACCATCAAATACAGTCGTCCCTCCCGTGGATAGAACTAGACTAGAAGAGATACACCCCACAGTTGATACACTTCGAGACAATATCTCACGATAATAGGAAAAAAAGGAAAGAGTATAGCGTCTGGTGGTTTTAAAACTTAATTTTTGCGAAGGGAAAATTTGCGTATACCGGAGGATTTAGAGATATGGGGGAAAAAAGTATTTAGAACATGAGCTGGGTAGCGGAAGATGGTGAATGAGACCAGAAATGAGGTTAATTAGAAGAGGAGAATCGGAGTAGACAGCAAAAGCGGATAGGGGGAGACTGAAGAATGAAAGGGAATGTAACAGAAGTGATTTAGTCTAGAATGTACGGCAAGCGCGAAAGAGAATGAAGATTCATGACGTACAAGAGCTATTTGGTATGATAAGGTTATAGGAACTTAGAGCATGGTAAATATGTTCTCAGGAATGTATGGAGAACTCTTCTCAACAATAAATTATACAAGGTTGAACCAACACAAAGAGTAACAAAGAAACTAGTAGATAATGAAATTGGACGCATGCTTGACGACAAGTAATTCTATACCAAAAGTGAAGTATTACGCTTGATATGGTGGAAATAATTCATCACAAAGAATGGGAGTAAAGGCAATTTTCTTTTCAGGCCTGATGATAATAAAGTGCATCGAAACCTAGGTCGAATAAAATTTATATAAGTGGAAAATTGCCTTTACTCTTATTCTTTATAATTTTACACTCTCCATAACTAAATTATCACAGAGATTAATAAATCACAATTCTCCTCGCCTAAAGGAATTACAGCGGGCACAATAAACTCGACACTAAGATGAATAATGTCTTCATACTTAGTATTTTGAACTTGAAAGCAATCACTCAGTTATGACATGCCTTGCAAGAGACATCCATTTCACAATATTGATTACATTTCATCACTAAACCGGCCTAAGCACTAAACCATACTAAGAAGACTAAAGATTAGGGTTAAACCTACAAGCGACTCAACCCAGCAATCTTCACATTGTCTCCGAGTCAATCATTTATCCCATACGACACTGAGATAACGTATCGATCGCCAAAAAAATCTATTCCTCTAGGTTAGCATATTCCGGGACACCAGCAGCGTCAGTCAGAACTCTTTCAAGTATTACAGCGTCGTAGAGTCTGGAATATTTTGTCTGTACAGAGGAAAGATTTGCGTGGACTGAAATCTATTTTAATAGAGAAGCGGAGTGGAATGGAGAGTCTGAGACCGTAGAAGTGGACAGAAATGTACCAACGGAGAAGGCAGGTAAGTGGAGGAAGAACGGACAGGTGAAAGATAATGGCAGGTGACTGGAGCCTTGGGACTGGGGGGTAATCTTGGACCTCTGAGTGTACATTTTAATAATTTGTAAGTATATCGAAAAAACTCTGGTATCATATATCAATTAAAAGCATCTGTCGGTATATTCGTTGGAATCCACCATCAAAGCAGTTATTGAAATGACACAAGGATAATATTTTTAATTTGTTTTCTCTAACTAAAGCATGTTATGACTAGAATTTTTGGCGTGGTCTTCAAAATGTAGACGATTACATAGAAATACGTGGTTTCAAACACTGGAAACGGCGTATCACATAGATGTTTTTTACCGACCATTACGATATTAAGAAATGTACGATATACCGCGCATAGGGTTAAATCTGTACTAATGTAACCGAATTACAACGAAATATACATGTCACATGCCAGGTGGCTAAGCGTTACATTAGTATTTAATTGCCAAAAAACCAAATCGGTACGGTGCAATTTTTTCACATTTGTCTACATCTCTCGCTAACGATTACACTTACGCAAATTTTCACGCCCATATACACATTAACATAAAAGCAGATGTAGGCATGTGAATTTTGTAACAGCCATTATGCGGGTCAAAAATTAACAACTGTTGGGATGGTTTAGAGTTAACCTGCTTCGAAGAATTAAGACCTGTCTCAAGAGTTGTTACAAAAATTGTTAGGGCATTAAACCAACAGATGCAGTGAAGTGAAAACGAGGGTTATAAACTCATCATAATTCTAACCACTAAATATTACCACCATGACCCATCACAGTACATCTTAGGAGCTTTAATACGCGGGACACTTTTGCACGAAAGCTTATAATTTGGTCATCGTCCTATGCACTTCGTAGGTTAGACAATTTACCTGTTCCGGAAACCATTATAACTTCGGGCGTCCAACGCTTCGCTGTCATCAATCGTGTACTCCAAGGCCATTCAGGGGAGGCGGTGTCGCTGAATTCTTCCTAAATTCCTACATGTTTGCACCAATTAATTTTGTATTCTCTTAATATATCCTAAACATTAAAAATGTTTAAAGCTTGTCATATGTTTTTATTTCGGATTCTATCTTGTAATATACAACCTTGTACTGTTCCCAGGAATTTCGTTTAAATTGATTAAGTTTATTTCTGTACCCACGTCTCACATTAATTCATCCGCAGTACCCATACAATGCCATTGGAACTGCCATCGTATTATAAAACTTAAATTTAGTTACATTTCTTGTTTTATAATGTAGAGTTCCATGGATTGTTCGGCACATCTGTTTAAATTCGTCAAGTTTGTTTTCAACATCTCGATCATCCATGACAGATATTTCGCACCAAAGGTTATTGCATGTGGATACCTGCCCTAGGATTTGGTCGTTTATAACATTGGTTGTTCCATCACTTGGTTATTCTAAATATATCAATAACACTCTTCCTAGTCATTCAAGTTACCATTTTGATCATATCGCACCGATATTCCTGCTCGTCGAAACACATACCCCTACTAAGACGACTAGAGTGCAGGGTGAAATCAGCAAGCGAATGATCCCAGTCTTCTCCACGTCATCAATACGTCGTCTACCCGTCAGCCCACGTCGTCTCCAAATCCACCATCCTACTCGCACGACGTTGAAATAATGTATCGCAATCGAATCGAGACGTATCTCCCATGGATTCGGCGGCAAAAAAATTACATCCTCCACGGTTGACATATTTCGGGAACGTTATCTCCTTGGGATCACATCCGACGCAGTGGGTAGGGGCTCGGGGGAGGAGAAACTAGGAGGCAATTCCGTGGCCTGAGGGAGACGGGGGAGGGAGAGACAAGAGAGGAATGGATCCAAGATTTCCCTGCGCTAAATTTTAATGTCCCTTCTCCGGATGCGTGACAGGATCCTCCCCTGTGTTCTTTTTTAAAGGGATCCCCACCAGCGTTTAAGGGCTGTCTCGAGTCCCATCCGCTAAGGGTATCCGGTCCCTCTGCTCTCCTTCGGGTATCCTACATCCCTACTCCCCTTCGCCTTCTCCGCAGAACCCTGACAACCACCTAAACCCCCTCTCACCCTCACTCTGGTCGACGCAAAAACCGAAATGCATCACGACGGATCACGTGACCTGTTGCCGTTAAGTGCCGATGGAGGATAGTGGGGGACTAATGACGTGGGAGGCAGGAGGAGGAGGCCCGGGGATGAAGGGCGACGGAAGAGGAGATGAGCTGAGACAGTCGGAATGAGTGCCGACAGAGATTCGGGACGGGGCCCGTCGATTTGTATCTTTCTCGGCGAAGATTGGAAGTTTTTTTGTTATTCCACTCTTCCCTCCGATATCCGGCACGTGCGCGCGAGAAAAATGACATTTTTCCTTCGAAATAAGCTCAAGCTGTGTACTTTCCATCATCTACACTGCAAGCTGCCGCATGGGAGTGTGGCGGGAGTGTTAGGTCACCAGCTGTGTAAATATGTAGGGGGTGAGGTTTTTGGAAGTGAAATGATGACGTGCATTATGGGAGTATATTTACTGGAGAACAGTTTTTATTTTGGTCGCTTATTGTGCGCGGAAAGAACGAGTTTTTGTACCTATCTGTTCGGCAGTGTATCTCTCTTGTATTATCGCTTCTGTCAGACCTAGAGATGTAGAGAGGCGTCATGATAATATTCTCTGTGTCGCTCTGAAACACACTAGTTCTAAATTTCTCAACCAACCTAAGCCTGGCGTGTAGCCTCCGAGTCTCTATGGGCTCCCACTTTAATCCCTCTAAAAGCCTGGAAACACTCTATGTTCCCTCGTAGCAGTTTTTAACGAAGCGTGCTGCTTTTCTTTGTATTTTATTAACTGTTTGGTTAAATATTTATGACCAGGGTCCCACATGCTCGTGGCATATTCGAGGTTGGCCTAACCAGAGCGAAGTAGCACCTCTCTTACTTTTTCATCATTTCTTTTCAATGCCCAAACAAATGATGTATACAGCGATTAAAGGGGTCAGTAAGAGAGGAAGACCACGGAAATGATGGCTGCAGCATGTTGAAGAAGAACTGAGGGTGATGGGAGTTGCAAGATGGAAGGAGAAGGCAAGAAGATTGGAATAGAGGCACATTAGGAGGAAGCCAATGCCCACCTTAGGCTGTAGAGCTGATGATGGTGATATGTACATTACACGCAATTTTATTTGAATCCATCATAATTTGTTATACAATAACAGTATCAAGTACTTTTCACCAGAGACAGAGTAATGACCTTTACAATGTCATTACTCCGCCTCCGATCAGATTTAAGAGCGCTGCCTATTGCGTTGAGCTCGAAACAAACTGAAAGCAATTTCAACGTAGAGTAGCTCAAAAGAAAATGGAAAACGCCCAGTCTCTCAGCCCCACAAAACATCTCCACAGCTGACAGACGCGACAAAACTAGAGATTTGCAGAGTTAAGTCTCGTTATTTGGTGAAACGACCGACACTGAGGTCTCATTTGCGCCAATACGGAACGTACTAGAGCGAGTGGAAAGCACCCGTGCACCCACTTGACGAACAAATGTTTTCCTACCGCGTCCGTAATGAGTATAGAGGTCCGAGGATGCGAATTTGGCGAGATGGCCCGCTCCTCAATTGCTTCAATCGAATGACGGATCGATTGCAAGGCGAAAGGGTCACCAGGCGAGCGAGGCAGGCGGGCGGGCGCCCCACTCACACACACATGAACACAGGAGGAGGCGGCGGCACAGGTGGGCAAGGCTGCCTGGCACACGGTGTGCGCAGAGGCGTTCCCCGGCCCCGACCGACCGCAACAGCGCCACACACCGCCCGCGTGTGCAATTCGACCGGGGCGATATTGAACAACGAAGAGGGCTCGTCAACACTAATCCAAAAGCGGAAACCTCTACACTACTACTCCTTCCCCATCGGGGAACAGAAGCGGGCTGACCTCGAACCGTTCCCACCACTGGGATGCTAATTGGATGAATGCATCCAGCCTACCGTTTTGCATCGTGAGGGGGGATGGGATAGGACTGCGGACGAACTAGCTCCACCAATTTCCAGGAAGTATAAAAAATAGAGAGCGATATGTCCCCCAATAGGTGTACCGATGTTAATTGCTGAAGTGTGGGAGGTTACTGGAACGAAATCGGCAGCTTCAGGGATGGTTGAGATGCTTATAAATTCAATTTCTTGCAAC
Organism: Ceriagrion tenellum; assembly: GCA_963169105.1. Lineage (NCBI taxonomy): Eukaryota > Metazoa > Arthropoda > Insecta > Odonata > Coenagrionidae > Ceriagrion > Ceriagrion tenellum. The sequence continues at coordinate 54,595,379 of OY720644.1, forward strand.
ACTTATGCAAAGAGAAATTTTATGCATCAAGACGTCTACCGTATTTCAGTTAAAGCCGTCTACATTTAATAATCGTTTATGAATTTAAAAGATACGATGTGTTTGCTGACGATTTCTACTAAGGATAAGTGATGTATAAGATGTGCTCTGAAATATGTTCACTGGCATTGAAGTATGACATGTAGATTAAATATTTTAGACGTATGACTTTGTTGAATGATTATCTGTGATGTGATGATGGTGGACTTTAACTGTTCTGTTAGTTGCTATTCCAGTGTAAATATTCTGCCACTAGATACTATGGTAATTCAAAGGTAGTTTATATTGTAAGCACCGTATGGCTGAACATACCGCGGCCAGTAAATAAAGCAATTACTAAACCTCCACAATTTTAAATAAAATATATTAGATTGACCGAATATTTTATGTTTCGCTGCACAAATACCGTAATAGCTAATAAAATATAACATACCAATGCTCAATATACCCTCTGCTTTCCTAGAATACACTTACCTACGAATGCCCAAGTGCTTATCAGAATGCTGGAAGCGTGAATATTTTAAAGGGAATTCAATGAATAAATGAATACGGCCTAGCATTGGCCAACTATAAAATCTTCGTCGAACCATAAAAAAAATTATGAAAAACGAACATTACGCATAAACACTGTCCAGAGCGATTATTCAGAAGAAGTTTTCTACAGTAAGCGATCTTAGCAGCATTCGCTCTTTCCTCCACTCTAGGTAAACAGAAATAAGACTTCTTGAAGCCACGGAATTCCACTAAATCTGAATTTCCGTGAACTATTATGTCTTTCAGCATTCTACCATAGTGTTTCCAAAAAGACAAATTAACATAGATTTTCTTCTTCCTACAACTAATTTTCAAGTTTTACCGATGAATACACTTTAGGGCCGGAGTGTTTGATGAGTGTAATACAACGTCGTGAGCCTAATTTGTATCAAGTGCTTGCCCACCGTCCAGGTTGCTCGTCGGTTATTATGTAGACTTATGCATCCTTTGTCGACTTCAGTTGCGATCCGGCTAATTCCGATTTCGTGCTTCTTCATACCCTCCTCCTTTCCCCAACAATTCGTTCCTATCAATCAATCTCACAGTCGTAAACGCTCACAGTTTTCGGCTCCTGTTCTCCAAAAAAAACAAATCAACCAAAAAAAGCACAGAATCACAGGGGGCGTTCATACCGCACATGGTTCAGAGAATAACGTTAGCGCACAAAAGAGTCCACATTGAATGATACATGTGCACCTGAGCAGTCGCGAAAACACGCTCAGAAATAAAAAAGGTACGATTCCATGGAGATCCTAACGCGCACTCGTGCATTATGATGGGCCTACCTGATACAATTTCGAAGGATAATTGGCTCACACTTCCCCTACACCAGATGGACAGGGTTGGGATCAGATGGAGACAAGAAGATTAGACGCTAGATTAAGGTTGCTTGAAAAATTCTGGTCTCACCCGTTTCAGGAAGGCACGACGAGTAATTTGCTCACCCCAAAAGCGAACTCAGTAGCACTATAAAAACGAAAGAGTGAGAGAACATCACAGTAAAACAGAGAGGACGCACTAACGTTTCCTCCCGAGAAACAGTATCGATAATAATAAATAAAATAAGAGAAACAAAAATCCATCCAAAAATCTCACCTTTCGTCCATCTCCTCTTCCGCACCCTCCCTTTTTACGGCTGGTGACCTAGTACCACATCGAGCAAAGATTACTTATAATAGAAAGAATCAACTGTTCACATCCCACTCCGTCGATATGTTGCTTGGGAAAAAGTTTATTAAGACCGTTTGTGGAATGTGTTGCTGTGAGGCTGCGAGAGATGGACTGTGGGACAAACGAAGAAGTAAAAATTAAGAGGCTTTTGAGATGTGGTATTCTAGAAGAATGGACAAGATAAGCTGGACACAGCGATTCGAGAAGCAAGAGGTACTGAGAAGGAAGTGAAGGAAGAACGGAGCTTGTGAAGATCAGTAAAGGTAAGACGGGACGGAAGGATAGGTCTTCCACTTCGGCATGAGGGCTTGGTAAAGATGGTTTCAGAAGGGAAGATAAATGGCGGAAGGCGGATAGATGGCGGCGGATGAGGACTGTTTTCAGAAATGAAAAGGATGATAGAGGATAGAGAGAGGTGGAGGGCCGTGGCAGACCAATCCTTATGGATTAACAACTAGAAAAAACGAAGTCCTATTACCAGCTGGCACACCCCCTTGCCACTGCTTTCGGGGTTGGGCGAATTAAGTGTCATACGTACGTGCTCGCACAAATACATGTATAGTGTAAATAGGCTTTTAAGGGCGATATTACGCTGTTACGGAAGAGCTAAGAGTCTCAACACGTATAAAGTGATCACTCTCGAACGAAGAGTTTCGGATTTTCCCCCAGTATCTCCCAAACACCAAGACTCTCAACCATTTCAACCAGGACTAGACGTTCTCACCATTTTCCGTCTCCATCCTTCAGTCCCAACCTCGTAATTTTTGCAGACGCAAGTTATAACAGAAGAAAAATCCATTCGGGATTAGAAATGATTGCTCTTCGAAGTAATGAATCCTCGCAGGAAAAAAATCAATGCCTCAAGGAGTCAACTACGAGGAACATATGCAGCGTCACGGATTTCTCCAGGACTCAGGCCTTTCTTCGTCCTGATTCTGAATTTTCACGATGGCAAAATTGTTTCTTTTTCTCATTCTTCCCTAAGTAGTTTCTAGCTCAGAGTAAAACCCCCGTAAAACACTGTCTATGCTTAGAATAATAAATACTTTACTCAACGTAATGACGCTAGCCTTATAATAACAGGGCAATATGTGTGGAGGAAAATGAATGGAGAAATCAAGACTTAGATAACACAAGGATGCATCAGTAAGTTGCTAATGCTTAATTTTTCTAAGGAACGGTTGTAATTCATAGAAATTGGAGGACTCAGACTGAAGGAGAGAGAACGACTTAGCTAACTGAGTAGCTCAATATGCAAAATTGGAGAAGCAGTACGGGTAATATGAGGTTAAGAGCGATAGTGAAAACTTGGACGAGGGAGAAACGAAATAGGATGACAATGGATCCGTAGCGTTTGAGATTTGGAAATATAGAAGCAAGTGGGCGTCAAGAAGAGAAATAAAGCGACATTTATTACTTAAAACTATTAAAGCTAAAAACGTGAACTACATGATACCTCTGTGTTAAATGAGCTCAATATTAAAGTGATCAATAAGCTTAACTGCATTAGGCATCACTTAGAAGAAGTAATTAACACTAGCATCAGTTTTGAAAAGAATAATAGGTACTTTTCCACAGTATTTTTATTGGTACGACGCGTTTTATAGCTTAAATGGATCGAAGGGAAAACTCTTTATTTTAAATCAGTGAAATGCGTCGTACAAATTAAACAAATTACAGAATAGTACAAAGTACTCTTTTTAATGCGGATACTAAGAAATTGTAAACATTTGCTTTGAAAGCAATGCCTGAGGGATGAAGGCAGGGAGGCAAAAACGTTTTCCTAAATCTGAAGTGCCCGAATGCAAATACACGGGTCTCAGCCATAGCTAATATATGACTTTATTGTTAAATGCCGTCGATGTAATTTTTTATGGACTAATCTTTTTGGGTTCGCTATCCTAGGAGGAAACATGGACGGGCAGGTATAAGAAGAACAATGAGAGTGGAAAAATTGTAGAGAGAAACCCAGCGTTTGCATTGTCCTACTACTATACTCTAGTTTAAACACAAAGGGACTACCACTTACAACTCTCGTCGCAAAAACAGAGCGTTACCTTTCAAGCGCTCTTAACATGATACTCAAGTTAAGATTAAGATTCCAAAGAATATATTCCTCTACCACCGGGGTCTCGCGATGAAAATCAACCACACCAACCCAGTCCCCAGATGTATTAATTACAGTAAAAAGAATAAGGTATATGTGGGGCAAAACATATCTATATCCTATTTTTAAATAAAGCAGGCAAAACAATGTTGGGTATACCAGTAGTCTTCTAGAGTTATAGCACATACTAACAAGGAAGCAAACCAAAATTTTACAAGCAACATTTTGAGCATAGAAAATTAATACGAAAAAACGCGGGACTAGGACACCCATCAAAGACGTCCAGACTGTTTCCGCGTTACACGAAAGACTGCAATAGATGACTTCATACTTAGGATTACTCGGGACTCGTGTTACTATCCCTTTACACGTACATTAGTCACAATCCTTAGAGTGCACTTCGTCAAATGCATGCGGAAATGCTCCCCCGGCAAAGATAATACACTTACGAGCCACTAGGGCGTCTTCACGGGTAGACCACTCAACCACATGGGAGGGAAAAGAAGCATTCCTTCCCATCTTTTACATTATTCAGGAGAAGTGGCACAGAGCCTCTACGATGTATCGTTAGTAAATGCCATGGAACGAAACGGAAACCCACGCGAGCTCTGGAAAGACAATCATGTAATTGAAACCCGAGAGTCTGAAAAGGAAGCTCGCCCGCGACTCCAAGAGTCAAAACAAATGAGAAATTCTACCTCTTCGCTCACGCTGCTGAAGCAGTACTGTTTCTACTGATGGCATGCCTCAATTACTGGCAAGAAGTAGTAAGATATTTAATACAGAGATTGTATGACGAATGTATGTTATTTAACGGATACTAATATAATTTTTCAATCATTGCATACACAAGTAATATGGTACGAAGCCACTCGCACGGGTTCACATATACCAAGGGATGAAATTCACCATGAGAAAATCATTTGACTGGATTGGGATTCGAACCCGAATATTCCAATATTAGGTCAGGTGTGTTAGCCAGTTGGGAGATCAAGGTTCGAATCCCGGTCAAGTCAAATAATAATATCATGGTGCATTTCAATCCTCGATACTTATGTGGTTCAAGTAGCCGACACAGCAACAAATCTTTGGAACTAACATTTTCACTCCAATGATGACATATATTTATTGAAATCTCAAACATCCGTGTTGCACTGGGGGCTTCTTCTAATTATCTACATCTACATACTACTCTGCGAGCCGACGAATGGGCGTGTGGCCGGGATGTTAGGTCACCAGCCGTGTAAAGATGTCATTATGATTTCGTTAGAGAAATACCTTACGGAATAAATGGAGAGAAATTGAATCAACTGACCTTGACACTGGTATCCCTGCTTTCCAAATCCCCTGGAAAAAAAGAAAAGAAAAATGAAATTTGGAACAAAAATATTATCATCATAATATTGTCTTTAATCAGCATGTACAATGATAATAAAGAATGCTCTTTAATATCAGGCTAATAATCCCAAGAAGTTTAGTATAATCACAAATATACAGCCAGGGAAAGCATGCACAATTAAAACCTAAGAGGCCATAAAACCAACCCTGGCAGGACTCGAGGCCATCACCCTAGGACAAACAGGCGGCAACTTCGTCCCGCTGACACTGAAGCTGTTCCCTTCAAAACTGATACAAGATGTATGCAATTAAAACGTTAAAAATTAATTCATACAAACACGATATGTCACAGTGAATGTAAATACAACCTTTTAAGGTCCTACATATTCAAAATGAAATGTTTGATAATCTAAGTAATTGTCTTCGGCTTAACTTTGTGGAAGTGCGTACAATCCATGATTAAAACAACTTTGTTAAATTAAAACAACCTGAAGAGGGCACGAAGTTGCTGAAACCCGGGTCGCATGTATAATAAAATTTGTGTGGATTGAAACAAAGTTCTTTTAATCATGGATTGTTTGGTAATCGTTTAGTTGTTCTGTTCCCTAGATGAAGACAATTGTTTTTTCCTACCTCACAACCAAGTCAAGAAATAATCCACAAGCTCGTCCGTACTTCAAGTGATCAGTTTGTAGCAGTTCTTCTATGAGACAATTCGATGTTATTAATATGGGTTGCATATACTCCAAGGATATGATGTATATTCGTAATGTGTGTTGCATATACTCAAATGTCCAGGATACACAAAAAATTCACTCGCTACGAGGGGATCCTTCAAAGATTCGAACTATCGAAAAATAGCACGTAGGACTTTTACTTCAAAATTTTTCGGGGCTAAGACAAGATGGACTTGTTCAAATTTACTATGCATCTCCGTTGATGAATTACACTGATGAATAACTGAAAAAAGCAATTTTTTATAAGCTCATCTGCCAGAGAGTGGATTTTTACTGTCTTACATTTAAACCTATATTTTTAAATATATAGGACCCCATGAAACAATGATATTTATTCTTTCATCTAAGCAAGCATAAAAATTAAACGCTCAAAAGCGAAACTGCACATCAATTACGGTCGAATAGGCAAACTAAAGCTCTTAAATTCGATTCCCGTCTCGTAAACGATATATTTGTAATCCATTTAGTTTTTCTGCTTATTTATAACTTAAAACACTTGCTTCAAGTACCCGCTTTTATAGAGTTTCTGAAAAAATAGCTCAATTAAAAAATAAAGCCTGAGTCAGCCTTTTTAGTCAGGTCAAAAAAAGAATTACTCAACAGGAATAAATTATAATTCCCGTTCAACGCTATCGACGAACAGTTATAATAAGTTACAGTTAAGAACGATCTTTCAGAGTTAAAATGAAAGTAAATAAGAATCCATACGAAAGCTAGAACTTTCAAGTCTCTATCAAAGTCAGTTATTTTAAGATAACAGAACACAGAATCACATGGATTTAATGACAAAAACACGTTACTCGACCATTTTCAAAATTAAAGCTATTTAATATTTAAGGTGAAAATAAAAAGCTACAAAATATTTAAGGTGAAAAGCTTGACATTTTCAGAGACTCAAGAGTTCTCCAGGTCCAGGAGGTTAATCCCCTTGACGTTAAAACACAGGGTTTTGTACGCACAACCTTGAAAGATGCTCTTTAACGCAGCGCTCAAACGCTCATAACTGTCATCGATGGAATCGCAGTCATCGCTAACGACCGGGGTGAAAGGCTAAGCCGCCTATACTCCGGCTCTCCCCGAGTAATAGCCACCGATTAATACCACAAAATTGCAATAAACGCGACTGAAAGGATCTCTCAGAGGAAGAATATTCAGAGGATTCAGCAACCTTTGATTCCAGATTTTATTGCCATGAAAAGAAACAGACTAGACAAACAATTGAGAAGCAGAGAAAATGAAAACAAATAGACTGGACGCGAGATTCCTGGACTATCTCTCAAAAACGACGGGTATCAACACACCCACAAAAAAGTTCAAGTGTAAAAAGAAGAACCCAAGACGAAGTTAACTTCAAAAAATGTAAAGAAATTTTCGAATATCCAGAGGTGACGCCGAATAATAATTAGAACGCGAGTAAAATTGTTACCATATCGGATAAATCGTAAATTTTCCCAAAGCTCAACCATTTCAGTGCAGCTGATAGAGCTTTGCTGTTCACTCAAACACATACTATATTCTTTATTGTCATGGAATTGGGACGCTTTTTCATCGGCGTGCCAAAAAATTATTCAGAGTCGACAATCAAAAAGTTACAGAAATATGTCAATATGATACCAAAGTAATCGAGACCCAACTATATGAGAACTTTGACTCAGGGCTTGGGAAGACAAAATCCATTTCCGTAAGGTAGAACGGACAAAAAGGTATTACATTATTTTGGCTAGGGAAACATTTACCAAGAGAAGGAATTAGCATACGAACCCTCTTAAGATAACACAAATAGAAGTTACTTTAAACCCAGTCACGAACCATTCTTCTCTTTGACAAGGTAACTTGGTTTGTGAGAAAAGATAATCGTAGATTGAAAGATTTTGGAGGTGCGGGTGTTGAAAAATGGATAGGGCAAGGAAGGAATACAAACAAGGAAAAGTTGGATATGGTGATTGAGGAAAGGAAGTTCTTAAAAGAGATTCGGAGGACGGAGCACAAATGGATGAAGGAAGAGCTGAGAGAAGAAAATAGGAATTTCGAACGATGTGATGAGGCAAAGGTACAGGAGAATTTATACATACTTCGTGCGTATCTTATAGTTAAGTGTTGCGCGGAAAGTTTAAAAGAGGACCCTGCAATGGATTATTCAAGGTAGGGTCTGCATAGAGAACTCCCAATCAATTACCTGTAAACCAAATTGAATGAAACCACTCAACAAAATGGGTATTAACTGCTATTCCAAGAACTGTGGGGAAGCCACTCTAGTACATCCTTCCTTTATTTTCTGATACCGTTTAGGCTCGACAGCCTGGTCTAATCTCTAGTCAGCCCCAACTTTATGATTACTTAGCAATAACGTTAATTTTCTGTAGACTGAGTACGGGGTTTGTGAAGTGCATCATACTTTCAGTTTATTTATGTGCGGCATTAAGGGTAACACACATTCATAATTGGTGAAGAGATAACTCGAGTGCAATTTTCAAAGATTGAATAAAGCTTTCCGACCAAAAATAATCTCCACATAGAAACCAGGGTCACTATCTCTGTTTAATTAAAATTGTGGAAAATTTCACGAGATTCATCTCTTAGGTTTAAATTCCAACCCGGAATCATCTGAATTTTCTCGTAAACTTATTTCTTCTCTCACCACGAAAATGCTTCACTAGACATTCGAAAACGCTACATAAACCAATATCAGATAGTTGAGAATCCCAAAATAAGTAAACATTTCGGCGGGAAGAGCAGAAAAATACCTACGGAACACCTTCTAAAGATAATTACCCGCTACGGTAAGAGCTTTCTCACAAAAAGTATCGAAAATATACCACTTAAAAGTTTAAATAGAGTTCACATGGAGGATGAGGGCTAGAAGCCTTGAAGCATTGAATGGCGGATTATCCAGAATCCATAAATTTACTTTTGAAGTTCCCTTAAGTCTTCACATACTAGCACATTGGCATGCACCACCGTGGCAATTTTCATGTTTTATTAAAACTTAAAAATTTCCCAAGTTTCGCCGACGCTAGGGTTCATCTGGCCCACGTTTTCCTTCGGCGACTCCAAGCCCGCTCGGTCGGAACTAATCGAAATCCCAGAGAGCAATAAAGTTTTCATACCCTCGCCCTCTCAACCACGCAGCCCTATACGCTTTAGACAGATCCCAATGGGCCGAAAAAGTGGTAGGCTCCGCTTTCGCAGCGCAGGGCACAGATATCTAACCTTAAACGGACGCGTTACCACCATTTTCCGCGCCGTAAATTCTAATTTAGATCCCAAAAATAGATTCTAGGGAAAGGGCCAAAGAGAAGAAAAGGGAAAAAGGGGACTAATTATTACCATCAATTGATGTTCAACCGGTCAGGGTAGGCTTTAATTGTCCATGGCTTATCTTATAAGCTGGAGAGATGGTTCTCCTCAAGATGATTATGACATGGTTAACCACCTCGCAGTAAAATACCCGTTAGATTAAATACCTCACCACGTTTGTATAGTAATGAGAGTTGATTTACAGACCCACGTCATTCCTTCACCCACATTAAGAAGGAATACCGCCCTCTACTAAGAGTTAATGGCAACCCACTGGTTCTCGGCAGCATTTCATCCAGTCATGACGCCTTCAGTTTGTCGTAGATTTATAAAACATCTACTTATTACCCTCAGAACCACTACAGAGGTGTGAGGCACGTGTTCAGATAACAGCCATGAAAGGGGAGGGAATAAGGAAAACGAGAGGAGAGAGAAAAGAGTTGAACAGCATGTTAACGATGCGTCTTATGTAAGGGTCAGGCAATTTAGTTATAATCACTAATGGTACATTGAGGAGAAATTCTTGTGCCTATCAGTATGTAAGTTTACTTCTCTTCTGGACATTTCTAGGGATGTAGTACGGGATCTCAATAATACACCCTTTGTCGTACTGAAACTCGACTGATCATATGATGTATCGGATTAAAACACATTTGATGAATACCAATACCATTTCGACATGAACGGCTGCTTCCCAATCAAAGATTTTGAAGAGAAACTTTATCGAACAAAAAGTAGAATTACAATCATAGAAATATTAGCCAAAAAAACTTCAGGGCGTAAAGATATAAAAGGAGAGTTTAGGACAAGAGGATCAAACTTTGCGACGCATCAGCTGAAGAAAACAACATGACATTAAATATTTTTGGTTTTAATAAAGTTTCCCCACATCATTCCGTGACATTAGAAAGCAGGCCAAATCGAGGAGAAACTCCCAGTTCTCATTTAAAATTGACGACGGTTAACTCTTGCGAGATGAAGTTTACGTTTAATGAGGTGGTAACTTCAGGGAGTGTTCCCTGATTAAGTACTTCAAAGCAATTGGCCACGCAGATAATATCAGCATTTCCTTTATCCTGATTTTATAATCTCTCGTAAAAATTTTTCTCGATTTAAATATCAAGTTAATATTTCCCCACGGATAACGCTCACGTAAATAACAAACGGAGTGATGCAATAAACAAAAGCCGAACTCCCTGCTGATAAAAAGTTAACGAAAATTATAAGTAAATCTTAAAGTTAACTCCCATCAAACGAAAAGGCTACTTTTTCTTGTATTTCACGTTCACCAGACATAATTAAACTGAGCCATAGACGTTCTTACCAGCAGTCATCAATCCTAAGATTGCGCTCAATAGCTCTTCCCTCCACCAGCCACTCAATCTTCGGACGTCTTTCATAAAATATTTGATGATGAAATCCATCAATGGTATTTCTCGGTAATTATCCATCTTTATTTCTCCTTCCAATTTTATTTAAAGAGACGGTTATGACGCAAAATGTGACCAATGAGTTTGTCAATTCTTCTCAGTGTTTACAATGAACTTCTTTTCCTTCTGCTCTCCTCCGTCGGACCTCTTCGCTGGTGAATCTCTCCGTCCATTTGATCTCCAACATCCTTCGATAGCATTTCCATTGTTCCCAATCTACTTGGCACTGAAATTGCTATTTTCCATGCTCAAGAACCCTACAGTAGCATTAGTGTGATCATAAATAATTTGAAAAATACTCCGCTTGGCGCCGATTAAAATTTAGAGAATTTGCATACTCGGGATTAAAGGGGCTGGTTACCGCGGCTGAAAACGCTTCTCCATGCGTCTACGCAACTTTTATTTTACGAATATGCATTGCTAATTAGAGTAAATCTGTTTCCGCAGATGATAGGGTGATCGCCATGACGCGTGCGACGAATATCGCTTGATATTTTTGCACTTATAGTAAACGGGATCCCTTCATCTCCATCTTCATTTCTCTTCTTCACCAGCGAACATTCTCGTAAACCCTTATAACGCATTTTCCACAGTGCCATGAATGGTGCTGTTGTCCGGGGTAGGTCAACGTCGTTCAATATATATAGTACTCTTCTTTCGATACAGGTCTTCGCTACGTTAATAAGACCGCCATTAATGTGCTGATTTTGACGTATTCTCCATAAGCATGGCACAGGTTTTTCAAGATTTTTGTTGATTTTGCAGAGTATTTTTATTCGAAATCACGACTTGTGTCCCATATCCGCTGATTTGCTTAATTCATAGGTTTGCTGTTGCAGAAAATGCTCAGTAAGCACATTAATGGCGGCCACGTGGTGAAAATAGTCGCGAAGACATATGCCGATGGAGCAACCCATATATGGAATCGAACGACCCTGGGGTAGGTAATGGAGGGGAAGGCGAAGATCAATCCGAGACTGCGGCAGAAACCAGAACTAAAAGGCGTTTTCGTCCGAGGTATACAGCCGCCTTAAGGCACCTTCGTGGCGGCTTTCAATCCGCGGATGCTGTTTAGATGCCGTTGGCAGTGTCCTGGGCGTAGGCATAGGGATGGGAAAAAGCCTGGGGGGGAGGGATAGAGGAGTGGGGAGAGTTTTGGGAAGGGATTACCCTGAGCTCGGGAGGCACGCGGACGAAGAAGAACGGGTGGGGAAACGGAGCCGAGGGAAGTGTTGCGAGGAAGACGGGGTTGAAATATTTAGAAGAAAGAAATGGATAAATAAACAACTCCGTTTTGCGGCAGAAATTAATGCCTTAAGTCCTTCATTAGTATTCAGCCATTTTGCTAAGAGTCGTAAAACGCGACTAAAAAAAAGCTTCTTTTCTCTGGAGCATCTCCCCTTTAATGTATTACGATGCATTCCTCCCGCTCGGAGACACGTAAATCTTCGCTTTTTATGATTTTTTGCTTGCAAATGTGGGGTCCAATAACTTGAAATGCCAACCACTCACCACAACACACATATTGAGGCGCCTTCCACGTAATCTCATTGCCGAAGGGTTTAAATACTTTCCCGGGCATGATAGTAACCTTTGACAAGGAAATTTATTTAAAATATCACCAAAGCAGTTTTAGCATGTAAAACCAAAACCCACATGCCCACAAAACCCAACAATCTTGATGATGCAAGCAATTATTTCGTACATCTACTCAACCACTAGCTTCGGGCTTTAAGCAATGCGAGACTTATGTAATAGATACACAGGCCACTAAGATGTAGGGACCATTTTGCTTCAAACAAATGAAGGTAGATCAGAATGTAACGATTAATTCAATAACCAGTTCCCATTCAATTTCCCGCATTCATCCTCTGCCAAAAGGCGAAGCCTACAGACTAAAGGCAGTTAACATACATAATGCTGTAAGCATGAACACACTATTCATTTCAAATCAATGAATAAAAGAAATTATTGCACGACAAACTCGGTGAATGTTACCCTTACTCGTGGGCAAATGGTTATTTCATGACTAAATACACAATAAATGAGCACCATTTAAACGGGTGGATTTAAAAGTAATTGGTTAGAAAAGCAACTCTTAGTTATGAAAATATACTCGGCAGGGAGATCTATGCTCATTTAAAAAGGCATCACAAAAAGGATGCATGAGCAAGAGAGTAATGCTAAAAGACAAACGTAATTTGTACTTAGCAAGTCACCCATAAAATTTAGAAACAGGAAGTGATTAGAGTGAATAAATGATTGAAGGAGAGTCCAAGCCAGCTATGAAGCACCTATAAACTTTCATTGGGCTTATAAAGCCAATTAATGTGAAAAATTGCGAATCCTTGATTGGTTTAATTGACGAATTCTGGTAAAAAAATCAAAGAAATACCAAACAATATTTTAAAACCGTATTTCGTGGGCCAAAAACACGAAACCGGTAAGACAATTCTTTCATCAATATACACATTGAAACTGAAAACGACATCAATTTTGGGTAATTTTTATCGAGAAGGGACAAATGCGCACCCACGTTTGGCTCCGCACGTTGACTCATTAAGTTTTCCTCTTGAACTCGCAATACAAATCCATACCGCGTGAAAGCATTCGTAATGAAGGTCTCGACTAAATGGAGAAAGGGCATCAAATATATCACTCGATAAATAATGTAAACAAACCCTACGACAGACTTAACCTGCTGCATCTTTTATTATTCCGATCAATACTAAACGAGCTTTTCAATCAAGCAAAATAGCGGTCCACCGAATCATTCACGGCCATTCGGGCTTTTGGAGCCCCGATAAAGAGAAAAAAAGATAAAAGATCGGCAGTCTACCTATTGATTTTCCAGTAACGCTCTCCCGTCTCATCTCGTTCCCCTTGCAGACGTTGCCGTGGGATCATTGATTACTATCGGGTCATTAATCACACACTTTGTGAATGACGTCCTTCAAAGCATCTTTCGGCTTCTCCATTTCAAATCAAATCTTCTCTCAGTCGATTTGGCATCTGATTATTTCCAGCGACGGAGAAAATATTCTTCACGCTCTAAGGTTTAATGACGAAAAAAATGCAAGCCGCGGGGATATCTCACGGGCCAAAGAATTAATACTCCAAATGGCTTTCATTCAAACGTTCTATTTACGCCGAAACCTTCATTACTGTTCACTTGTTCCAATATTTTCGATTGGAAAAAAGATAAGCTACCCACTTTTTTAAAACTCTCTTGTAGCTTATTACGAATTGCCGACAGCCACGTGACCGTAAAAAGAACCACCCTACTCAGACCGCGAAATCACTCCTCAACGTCCTACTCAAATCCACGAAAAACTTAATATAAACGAATGCTCCACCGTGAAAAAATTAATCTTTGAAAAAATTAAAATCAAAAGGCATTTTTTAAAATAATAACGTAATCAACTTTTAGTCTGAAATTTAAACAACATAAGCTCATATTTCCGTTCATTTTGTTTCAACCCGAAACCTTTCTTCTTAAAATAAATGACTTTTTGACATCGATTGCTAATAGCCTTAGGTTAGTTAGTCTCAGACGTAACTCGGAGGAACACTGACACGTCCAACACAAAAAATAACGGTACATTCCACACTCTTAAGCCAACTCACAATCAACCATGGTTTCACCACACATTTGGTGATACCACTTTGATAATGGTAAGTTAAGATGATTGCATTAATAGAAATAAAATAATCAAATGTGAAATATGTTTTTTATTTAATAATGCTCAACCTCCGATTATTGTCGATTACATCCTCAACTACCACTAATATTTCCCAATAAAATGGACAAACTACACCGCTTCAAATCATACCCAAGAGATAGTATGAAAAAAATTGCTTTCACTTCTGGACTGCTAAGGTTCATGCTTGCATAAATAAATTCTTCATTCCATTCATTCCAACCAACACCAGATCATACCAGCAAAGTGGATCAACTATGTTTCCAGTTTATTTCATTTCTTCCACAAACTCCTGAGTAAATTAAAGGCAGCAAATAATGTTCTACTCGGGCACCCCTGCATCCCAATGCGTTAACATTCCTTTCGGATTCTTCGACGCGTTAAAGTTTCGTAATTTCTTTCCATTTGCATACTGTTTACTCCAGTTTCATGAAGTTAGGTTTATGAATGGTGCTTAATGAGACAAAGCTTTTTGTTTCTCGTTCCGAAAACACGTCTCATGCTTTACATTCTTCTTCCTGTTACAATGCCTCTCCATTAATCTTTCTGACGAGCAGTTTTATTGCTGCTATCACAATTTCTGACTGATGACCGAATACTGAACGCAAAAGATGACTAAATGGCCTCGACTCCTATGCCAAACTGAAATCATCTCATATGAAATGAACACGGAGGATGAGAGAAAAATATATACCATTCCGGATATTTCAATATCGATGCCCTGATTTTTGGGAATAAGGTTTTCCAATCCCGATACTGGAACTTTCAGGAATCAAGAATGTGAGCAGAATAGCCCGAGCAAGAGAGACACTCTACGAATAGAGAAGTATACTGATAGCTAATTACATAAAAACTTTATCCTCACATTTATTTGGAACATACTATTTTAAATCAATATGTCCAAGACAGTCCAACAACAGCTGCAGATAAGAGATTGTGAGTAATGGAGATGAAGAGTTACCGAAGAATGATGACGATGATTCAACGGAGAGAACCACTAAAATAGAAGTCGTACGAAGATTTGAAGAGAAAAAATGATAATAAAAACTGCGCAGAAAAGACAAACTTATGCATCACATTCTGCGTCACAACAGCCTCTTGAAAATAATATTGGATGGAAAAATTAATGGGAAGATTTTCAGAGGAAGCTAAAATGGGATACATCAGGGCATAGAAGTGAATAATTATGGAGGAATAAAACGGTTAGTGGAGGGGAGAGCGGAGTTGAGAGCTGTTGCCAACCAATCTTCGGATAGATGAATACTGATGACGATGGTATTAATTAGGAAGTCTTCTTTCCCGAGCATTCCCGAAAATATTTATTTTACTCAATCGATAACTAGTCATGACTTCAATATCATGTATTCAAAATAAAGCCGTGGGAAGGGCGAAGCAACTCTTGCACGTTCCCAAAGCGAGCGTGATAGAATCAGGGTGAATTCTCGAAAAGGCGAGTACGATGGAGATGGACCTCAGTCATTTTAGGATACTAGTATGTTGTATAGAATAGATCGAAAGCGCCTTATCACTCGTTTCCCGTGTCAAAGCGGGCCAGCGTTTGCTGTGGCGATGTCGCAAATAGAGGTACATATACATGAATAGGCAATAAATAGTCCTTCAAAATTAGACGCCCAAGGCGGACGAACACTGCAGTAAAAGATCGCATACGTAACCCTCCGCTCATTGTCAAACATGAAACTCCATTCAACAAAAAAATAATCCATCTAACAAGCGCATTCTGGCATGGATGGTCGAACAATCCCAGAAATGATTCACAAAAATGAAGTATGACGAGTCAAATGAATATAAATAAAGGTTGAATTGCACACCATAACTAACTCGGCCCTGTCACTGTATTTCGGCATATCCGCCAACAAAGTACTCTCCTGCTTTTAGATTGGCAGTCCAACATTCTCCAGGTTCATTCTGTTTTGGCTCGGGCCTATTGGCCCGAAGTGCGTTCGTGTTCGTCCTTCAACTCGCAGGAGTGTTCAGTGCCGACACAATCTATGATGGAAGCTCACACGTAGATCTACATCTACATAATACCCTGCGAGCCGCCGCATGGGCGTGTGTCAGGTTGTGTAACGACACCAGCCGATAAAGATGTAAGGGATAAGGTTTTGGGAGGCGAAATGGTAAAGCGTATTATACGAGTGAAATTAATGGAGCTCAGTTTTTCTTGTGGTCGCTTATTGTTCGCGGAGAGAACGAGTTTTTGTACCTATCTGTTCGGCAATGTATCTCTCTTATTTATCGCCTCTGTCAGACCTAGAGATGTAGTCAGGCGACATGACAATACGTAGATGATAAACGCATATCATGCCTATGATGCTAAAAAGGGTCCTTTCGAATAGGACAAACAGCGAAATTTTCGCTTTGTTTTTTGCATATTTAAGATTTTGTCAAGATTCTGACATTATTAATAATATCACTGGGCTCGCTCAAGGAACAATACCTTCAATTTCTCGGCAGCCATTATTCGAGATTCGGTAACATGAAATCGTAAATACTCCGGGAATGAGCGGAAAGGAAAAACCCCAACAGATATTCCGTTCGGGAAAAATGAATTTCGCTGGCGTCCGGAATAATTTGAGCGTTTCACTTCACGGTGAGCGACTGCTTTGAAAACGAAAAAAAATTAAATAAATCATCTTAAATTTGAACGTCATAAATGGAATATCACGATTCTCGGAGTTCATCTCATTATTTACTCCCTCCCCGTTTCATCCAACCCCCGTTTAAATTAAATACCCCATTCTCTGTCGTCTCTCCTCTCGCTGTCCCTAACTACATTCCGCGAAGTAATTCCCACCACCGTCTTTCACAACTAGTTTTCCTTTCATTTGCAGGCATGATGCCTGATAAAGGCACTGCTTTATGGGTTAATTTCCATTGTGAAGCAAGTCAAATTTCCCTCAGAGTTTTATCGCATTCGGTTCCAGCAACCCCTTCATATTTATTCGGCTCCTTCATTCTCAGAGAAATCTTCACAGTCATAACATTTCTCCTAATGACTACTAATCTCCAAACATTTAAGGGAAAGTTAACTTCTAAATTTGTAACTATTTGAACACGAAAATAAATATAATGGATTTGCTTTACTATCTCTTCACATTAGGAGTATGGAGCAAATTAATAACTCCTAACTGATGGTAAAATACGCCATGCCAAGAGAAGGAATGGATTCACACCAGTAATTTTATAGAGTGCTAGTCAAATACTTGATTTAATCAGCCCGAATAATGGCCGGTTGCAAGAAAATTTAGTTGTGGAATCAATAGTTATGAGATCTATTAAGTTATAGATCTCGTAAATATATTCGGGTTGTAGGAGCACATCTACTAGCTACATAACTCAATCACCAATAGTAAAAAGGTTCGAATATTCGATCAAATCTTCTATGCCGGATAAAATTTATGAAAGTTAAGCCTATGAATTATTGCTAATGCACATAATAATTAGAATAAACAAACGTCATTTGTCTCAAAACAACTCATTTATCTAGTTATGAAGTCTCCATGCGGTTCATAGCGCATTCGCCATCTTGACTACTTATGGAACTCCATGCCATAAGTTATGTAACCAATAAATTTATCGAATGTTTCTTCAACACTTATTGAATGGTTGCCATGGCTTATAGGTCCCATAACTTTACAGAATTCATGTGTGTCGTTCCTGCAACTGGCCATTAGTAGGAAAAGAAGGACATCCATATTCAAAGAAACTAGGTGGTTTAAATAAAGTTTTATCAAACTGGCACGACTACACAGCGGCATCGTCGTACTACGATCTAGACTACAGTGCGACGAAACGCGCGTCTTTCTAGCAAAATAAAATTTTGCAGAAACTATTGACTTCGTCCTTAAAACAAGTATGATGAATCTAAATTTATGGAGGGTGTACGACGTCATTCTGAGCAAATTCTTAAAGAGTAAATGATGAGAACCAGTTAAATAGTCGAGCTTAATAAAATTGTTATGTATAAAAAGCTAAACAAATTGAGTTATCGTGAGGAGGTTACCACTTTTTGATATCACAAAAATTTTCAGAGCTAGATACATAAAATGGCTCAATGGAGAATTAAAATTCCAATCCGATTAATTCTTGACACAAATTTGATATGCTCTCCATGTCATGCCTTCTGTTAATTTATATAAACCACACCTCTGCCATCTGTCTTACCCTTGACCTTCCGCGACGAAATTCCCTTAGCCTTCTGTTAAAACTAGCTTTACTTTCATTTTCAGCCCTACCGACTGATCAAACCACTACATTTTGGCCTCATATAAACTGTCGCGTAAATGAAATCTCCATGAGTGATGGCACTCGACGTCAGCCCTTTCTTCCATTTTGTTGTCTTTTTTCCTTTTCAGAGACCCTTTTACAGCCATTATGTCCCTTCAGCTCATTTCCTATGCCCTCGATAGCATTTTCACGGTACTTCAAAACATTTTTTTTAAACAACCATTTAAAGTTCCAAATTAACGTGATAGATTTGATTTAATACACTCTGACAATCGAAGCGGATAGCAAGTTAATACATTTAAAATTCAGCAAATTCGAGCATAAAGAGACCAGGACACTATCCATATGGTGGATTGAGTGGATTTTCACGAATATTGGCAGAGTGATTGTGCATGCAGATCAGGATTCGGTGAATCAAGGTAATCTTAGTTTTTTGGGTCAAATGGTCAAGACCATTAAATCCGTCGAGCTAAATATAACACGATAAAGAGCCCAACGGATCAATTTAGTGTTTTGCGATGTTGTTTCTGGCATCATGAAAATTAACGTATCTGAACAGGTTTAATGACCCACTGTAACCTAATGTCTCCACCTTCTGTAAAAGTTACGGAGTAATTAGTTATGCTCTTTGTGACTTACGATTAGGGAGAAGTGTATGAACCAAGCCTCCGCCGCGATTAGCCTTCGGAATGTGTTGACCTCACGCGCTTCTGCTTATCCGACTAAAACTTCGGCGCAAAACCACAACTTTCCCTTCCCTTTGGTTGTCACCCTTGGAGCTTCATCAGCATTCTCCTGGGGTTTTAGCATCATGCTGAGAGCCACAAGAGAACTTTGAACTTCATTATGCACAAGGTTTAGATTCAAAACTTGCGACCTTCATGCAGTCACAGACTATTAAACAGAACAATTAAAAAATGGGTACGGTCAATAGAGTACCATCGATTATACCTGCTCCACAGTTACTAAAACTTTAAAAAATCTACCACTGGAGTTTCCTTGACAACATTTATCCTCGCTTTTTCCGCAGATTACTTTCAGCTCATTCACTTGAGCATTCGTCACACTACATGAAAAATCAGGGCTAAATAAAAATCACACCTTAGAATAACTTTGAAGATATAGTAATTCTAATTGAGAAGAAAGAAGACCTGGGGATCTACTCTTGAAACGCTGATCTTTATCTCATAGTTCCGTCGATTTTTCATTCTCAAGTCGTTCCACCTTGTCCGCATGCCATAACTCTTAATCAGAAAATATCGAATGCCTTCGCATCACGCAACACTTATACAAACTCATACAACAGTTCTCTCTTTTCACATGCGATTATTATCGTAACATTTGAGAATTCACCCCCTGCTAAGAAGCCAGACTGTTCGTAAAATAAACTACGAAGAATAACAGTTCGAAGGTTAATGTAAACAAAAATGTAATCATTTGTAGAAAAAACCATGAATGAAGAGTCGCCGCTAAACTTGAGCAGTGAAAACTGGCTGAAGTGGAAGTATTTTTCTATTCAGGCGGCAGGATCAGCAAAAATTTAAAAGAAGCAAGAAAGAAGCTGCGCCGTGAGCAAATTATCACAAGCAAATAAGTTATTTTTCCATGAAAAAAGTCACATAAGGACAGCGACACACGCTGGAATGAAGAACCACATAATTGAAACATCTATAGAGTATGCGTTAAATCGACATAAGAACTTAAGACGATAACATAGGAAGAGCAGACACGACTGAAAACAGTGGACATGAGAAGTTATAGAAGAAAATAATCATCAAATAAAATGAATTGCCAATTATCCAACGAATGGTCAGGAAGATAAGGCATTCAATTACAAATTCGCAGATACGGAAGAGACAAAATTTCGATGCATAAGAAGATATGAGAGCCTCTTGAAAACACAAATGGCGAAACGAAAATGGGAAGAATTATCAAGGAAGAACACGGATGAAGTACAGGATGAAAATGTGAGGGACGTTAAAATTTAGACTAACGAACAGATAAAATGGAGTGAAGAGGAAATAGCAGCAAACTAATCGTCTGATTAATTATTGCTTCAAATGAGAAGAAATACCCATAGCCTGCTTTCACTATTTCAATCATTCCAGAATACCTTTTCAAACGTCTATTCTGATAGTCACTGCATTGCTACTACCAATATGCAACTAGAGGAAAGGCAATATGCTGTCACGATGTTGTGGATTAAACATAAGATCAATCTTCTTCCTCGGATTACACCGTGTTTCGACTAATGTATGGTGCGCATTAATATCGAGGAATCGGAACTAACCACGATACCGGAAACAGCTTTCGTTAATTTTAGCGTTAATATAGCTGGTGATATAGCCTCCGGTGGAGTTGAGAGAGTGGGCCACATGAATTTCAAAAAGACTAATGAATACTGGAATACAAGTAATAAAACTTCTTCGGAAACAAATTCAGGAAATATTTTAACTTCCAAGCAGTCAAGCACTCTGTCAACGAAACAATTGGTTTAAAAGGGAGACAAAACACGCCAAAGTTATCTGGATCATGAAAAATTCATCGTACGTAGTCAAGCAAAGGCAAATGATTAAGTTTCTCAGCTTATGGTGATCAAATAATCGATGACGTGAAAATTAAAATATTTTACTCCTATTTATTCCCACTAACGACAGACAGTTCTGAATTTATCTGCGGCAAAGGCCGAAATCTATGAATTCGATATTCAATGCATTACATGCACCTGACATACAGTCCAAGGAACGAAATTAGAAAATCATTTCACGGCGTTTGTATCAGCCACAAATTATCTCAGAAACACACCTGACATGGTCAATCGTTTATGGGGACGTCATTCTTTAACGGCTCGTAGGTGGTTGAACGTTTAATTTGACCCCCGACCTCAAATTGCATCCACATAATAAGGTAACCAATAATGGAATAAGCAGATACATGACGCTACGAGAAAAATACTTCCGGCGATACAGAGTGAAAGATGGCCCGTAACCAACAAGGTTATTTCCATTCACAGTCTATTTTTAGCGGTTTGATTTCAGCGCCTTGTACGCATAACTACAGGCGGCGTATCACCCTGAGGAAGCAACCAACATCAGGGCACCAAACGTACAGCCACAACACTTGAAAAAAAATTTTAGTTGTATCTTCATGTACCGCAGAGGCGCACAAAACGTTTATTACCAAAGGTACCCGAGAGGTGGTGGTATCCCTTAACAATAAACGGAAGTCAGCCATCTTGTGCATTAAAATTTCCCCTAGCTATGAATTAAAGTCTTGCCCTCTTATTATTAAAAAAAAACTAAAAATTCAATCGGGCTACTATCACACACGAAACACCAATCGTCACACCAACATATTATTCTACCACCAGACGCAGCACCATGTGGGAAGGGTTGTAAGGACAACAGTCAAGGTCATTCAATGTTGATCTCATCCTTCCTTCGATACATTGCAGCGTAAGAAGTCCCACTTTAACGCACATATTTATGTGTATTCCCCAAAAGCATACAATACGTTGTTCGACGTTTTACGTTGCTTTGGCCCGGCATTTGTAAAATAACGACTTGTACTGCATGCTCGCAGATTTTCTAGGGTGTCCTAATGCAGTAAATGCTCAGTAAGCACATTAATGGCATCCGGGTGGTGGAAATGGTTGCAAACACCCATATCGAGTGAACAACATATATCGAATCGAACGACCAGGGACACGAGTCATGAAGAACGGAGGGTATGGATAAAATTAACGGGAATATAGCAAGGACGAAAAGTAACATGTTAATGGAGTGTGTCTCACTCAGTCTGTGTCGCAGTCGCTGAAGGTGCGTGGGATGAAGGAATTTTTGCACTAATCTCTTCAACAAAGCATCTACCTCATTTTTTCACTTCCGTAAATTCTAGAGGGACAATGCCGGGTTAAAAAAATACTGTTCGTGTCACCCTGAAACTCGCGGCCTCTGAATTTTCCAGAAAAAATTTATAGTCTAGCGAGTAGCCACAAAGTCGCTATAAGGTACCAGCATTTACCGACGTATTTGATGAAGACACACGGTACATTTTCGTTGCTTGTTTCGCGGCAAGTACAATTGTAATCGTATTCATTATTTCCCGATTTGGAACTCTGAAACGTAATGATTCATCATTATACGTAGCTCTTCGATATTTTTTCACCAGTCAGTTATGTTGCCGAGTCAACACTTGTGATATAACTTGAGTCACCTGTACTTAATTATGTGATGTGCGTTATGAATAGCCTAGCGTTATTTTTGTCATCCTATCTTGTTTACAAAGTACAATATCTCCTTTTATTGATTTGGAGTGATTGATACTGTGACTTCCTACGTTGATCAAAATAGTGGATGCATCACTTGTACAAAGGTTGACTTGATGTGACCACCACAAAATGTCTTCCACTCAGAACAAGTGAATGAAATAAACAGTTCCCACTCCAGTTCATCCAGCACCTGTGCTACGCCTTCCTTGTAAGCATTTCATACATTCCATCCCTCCCAGCGGATTCGCGACGACAAAGAAATGACAAAAGTGCAGTTAAGGTATCACATCGCCTGCTGATTAAATTTTATACAATTCTACACCAACGGGAATTTCACCTCTTGCACCCTGCGTACCTTGTGGTCGGGTAGAGAGGTTGGACTTGATTCACGGTTAGCAAGCGCAGGTGCAGTATTGAACATCTACGGACTCGGGAGTGAAGGGGAACGCTGGCGAGGAGGATTACGAGGGATTAGCGGGCGGTATGAGCGAAGGAAGAGCTGAACTTGAAAAATAAAAGAGAGAATAAAACCAAGAGATGGATTTTTTTGGGTAGGGGATTCTCTCTTATAGCTCAGAATTAAAATTTGCCGCAGCCAGACTTCGTCGTCACCATTTCATCTTTAAATTCACCATTCTGTAGAGCGCGGACAGATTTCCCTAACAAACACCACACTATACTGACAACGTCACCATTCTTCTACTTGGCAGCGGTCTGAGCCGAACTCCGTCACATGCTCTAACTATTGATTTTATCAACGCTTTTACGATATCCAGGTATCTTCTCACTTCGCATTATTTAGTAAAGTCCACCGCTATGTAAAACTCCCGGAGTATAGTAAAGTTTCAATAATAAGTCTTAAGTTACCTACTTGCCTCTTGGCTCACTGCTTTATCAATGACGTCCGGTCCCTCTCGACAACAAACAACAACATAACCAAATTCAACACAAATAAATAAACATACTAAAATTAACCAAATTAACTTAAATATTAAAAAACAACTTAAACCAAGTTAATTAACAATTAATATGCATAAAACAAATACTTAAAAGTGTCACTTTTCCGCGCCGAAAATTTTATCACACCGTAGCCTTACCGCGCAGAAATGTTTGAAGTAATTTAGGTAATAATAACCGTAGTATCTCGAGAAGAGGCAGAAGCGTCTAGAAAATCATGGAAAAGGAAAAAATCTGTGAAGCAGTAATGAAATCAGAAATATTGGAAATAGATGCCTAGAGTGCCAGGTGTTGTTATCGTATGTTTAGCGTAATTCCACAGCTGAGTCAAGCACGGAATTATATGACAAAGGTTAAGTCGAATCGACATAAACCAAGCGAAAGAAAATATTCTGAAATAAATACCACCATGAATGGCTACAGGCTTTCCCAGTGATTACAAGGGATGAAAGTCTCTCGATGACGCTTTACCTGATGTGAAAACGTCGGACATGAAGGTAGCAGCCAGAATTGAAACCCGAAAAACTCTTATCAACACATTCAACATTTTATAGCGTGGGAACAAAACAAGAGTCACAAAAGTGCTACTGAAAAGTCAAACTTTTACGTAAAAAGGAAATTCATTTATACATTTTTCACGTAAATTCTAACTTAGCCCGCCTAATTAGCCATTCCTTGATTGGTAATGAATTTAACAATCTATATCCGTGTAAAATGGGTCGATGGAAAGAAAGAACTCGCTTACATTCGTATTAAAGTAATAACGGTGACGGAAGAATTGATTTGATAAAAAATCACCGAAGAGGACAGCAATGTAGTCA
This sequence comes from Ceriagrion tenellum, assembly GCA_963169105.1. Taxonomy (NCBI): domain Eukaryota; kingdom Metazoa; phylum Arthropoda; class Insecta; order Odonata; family Coenagrionidae; genus Ceriagrion; species Ceriagrion tenellum. Next base: position 54,620,028 of record OY720644.1, read on the forward strand.
AAACATGAGTCAGCATGCTGGGGATGAAGTGATAAAGAGTAAAATTTACGCGAGGACTGATCTAAAGGAAAGAAGATTTCTCATGAATTTTTAGCATGAAAGAGGCTCAAAAACATAGACAAAGACTCTGTTCAATACATGCTAAGGTGTACTGGCCGTACTTAATTTATTTCAAATCCAGCAAGTGACGTTGCAATTTCAGCCTTTAGACTAGCTTCAGAACCGCAACAGGGCTGGTGCGCGCCAGTGAAAAAAAAGGGCTTACATGCGGTAAAGCCGGCTGTACCAGTAGAAATTAATTCATCAAGCCGTCCGCCTTGGTAAGGGACGTAAACTTCGTGAGAGAAAATTTGGATGCATATTCAGCCATGTGTTAAGCTTAAGAGCTGCTATTATGTTCCTGCGTGACCGAATCAACCGCATCATTACACCGCTATTGCTAGCGATATCGGAAGTATGGCACAGGCTCGCACTGAATGTAGTACATAGCATATACTAAGAGATTGCACTTGAAAATTAGGTCAAAAACAACTCTACCAACTGTAACTGCAAACCCTGAGTAAGCTAACTGTTTAAGATTATACAATTTCAATTAAGATATTTTCATTTATTTCTCTAAAGATTACATATTATCTCACATCAATGGGGACGATAAATAATTGTTGTATCAACTCTTCGTTAAAGTTCGTTCTTCGTTCAACTTCGTTAAAGCATCATCTTCAATCTTTTGACTCGATCGATTCGAATCTCGATCTCCCAACTGCCGATTAGGTATGCTAGCCACCAGTTACACCACCAAGCCATCTTCCCTGAAACTGAATTTCGACAGCGGTTTAAGCGAGTTACGAGCTCGCGTCTCAAGGCCACATAGTGACACAGGAGACGATGGCCATGTTTATAAAGCCACTGTCGCAGTGGATAGACCCAACATTGCCGAAATTTACAACGAATAACACAATAGCAATTTTCTAATCATTGCAAATTCAAATAATGTTGCAAGCCTGCATCTCCTGAAAGTTAATAGTGACATTGATTCTTATGATATAGGGAACAATAATAATATCTACGTAAACTACCACAGATCAAGAACCTCCTGTAACGGCCCCACCGCGATGGGCACAAAGATTTACCATAGTTTACCCAAATTAATTTTAGCCTCAAAAACTTCGCCTATGTTCAAAAGGAATTTTAAACTGATTTTATAAAATTATTTAAAAGTTGCTATTCACTAAATTAATGTCTGACAATCATAAAGCATGAAACGATCAATCTCATTCTTTTGTGTTTATCATTTTTATTTACACAATTTTTGCAATTTATGTATTCCGATGTATACCCTTGATGAATCCTCTACCTACTTACAAATAAGCATGGTCCTCGAAGAATAAATTATTATATAATAGTATATTATATTGTACGAAGTCACTCTCACGGGTGCATATAAAACAATAGATGAAATTTGCCATGAGCACTTGGCAGACCCCAGTACAGTTTAGCTATCAATGGAATAAACGAAATGTACTCCCGCAAGTTCTGATATCAGCAGGGAAAGCACGAAATTTAATGTTCAAGTGATAAATCACCTATGGACTCGAGGATACTACCCTTCGATCGAAGAACTCTGAGGGGCGATAGGTGGCGGGGGATGCAAAGGCAAAGAAAGGAAAGAGAGGGAGGATTAAGGACGACTCGAAGATGGGAGCAGAGTTGCTAAGGGAGCGACGAGGGGAGGGTAAACACAGGCGCCACGGTGCTTCGTCCCAGGTAGGTTACAAGGGCCGACCCCGCTCCAGCCTCCTCGCGCCATACACCGCCACCAATCCAGTCATTTCTCGTTCCGCTCCATTCCACTATAGCGCGGCATTTGTTTCACTCACGTACATGCTACAGATTCGTCCCATTCCGCGAAAGTACGTAACGGCACGTAAAATGCGTCCCAGGGTGCCAGACCCTTCCATTGCATGAATACATTTTTCCGAATCAACCACGTAACTTCATCGTTTCTCATCTATCCGTCGTCGTCCCTCACGGTTGGTCTTGAATTTAACGGCTTCAAAGGACGCGAAAAAGAATTTGTTCATTGTTTTCAAACAGCAACAGCGTAGCATCATTACAGAACAGTATTATCGCAATACATAATCACCGTAAACTACCGTATTCGTTTAAAATACAAAAATGTCATTTTCAAGGGGAAAATACAAGGGTTGAAACATTAGTTTCCAAAATGAAGCGTGGAAGTTTTAGTAGTTTTTCCGATCCAACAATGTGGACACGAAAATTTTCAATCAAATTAAGAAGAGAACTGAAGCCGATCTATCTTTTCGAGTAGAACGATCCACCCACGGAGACACCAATCTGACAATGGAGACACGAATCTGACATAAGGGAAACTGTCTCTGGCGTTACTCGGTGGAACTCCTTCATGAAGAATGAAAAAAACAAGGGCGGAATCATAACCAGGTGTTTCTTTCATTCATGTCATAAGGGAGTAAGAAAGTGGATTGAAGAGTGATACTAAAACTTAAAATTTTCCTGAATGACCATAATACTTAAAAAAATTCGGCAAACTCTGTCAACTGATTGAAATGTAGGTGGTAAACCATTGAAATTTTACCTCCATTGACAAGTAGAACATAATTACGTTAACTCCTTTCAATTTCCAATCACAGTTACATAGAAACTACTGGTGTCCAAACACTCCCTCACAGACATCATTATGGCAGAGAACAATGTAGTCTGATTTATCTAGGAGTCGTCATATGCCATTTTTTGGCATAAGTATAATGAGAGCTGATAATCCGCAACTCATTCTTGCATCAAGATCATGAAGCAATGGACGACGGTATATTCGAAGGAATCGCAAGTTGACAACACTTGAAACCCAATAGCCCAACGCAAATAGCATGTCTCACATAGCTAATCCCTGCGAGCAGTCCTAGTTTTCGCGATTTCAATTTTAGGATTTGAAAGCACGTGGGATAAGTGAACACCTAAATCCTCTTACCGCTGTATACTTGAGCTACGACCTTCAGCTCTCGCAATGCGACAGTTTTCTCCAGATTCTTCAATGCAACCCAACCGACTCTAGCCCTTCTCAGTCCTCTCGATCAACTTCTAGCCTCCCCACGTCCCGTCTCCCCCACTCTGCTCTTGTCAGACGTCATTCGACCGATTCACCTCCTACCCAGAAGCCCCGATATCCCAGAGAAGACCCGATTGTGTCCTCAAGGAGTACGACTAGCGTGAGGACTGCTATCGAGCGATTCCTTAGAGCAGCTATCAACGCCGCGACATGGGACTGGGAAGTGATATGCCTCCATTTCGGTGTGGAGACTGAATCCGACCCCTTTAATCCGCAGCAGGCCAAGGTATTCAGGGAAACGATTCGGCCTTAAGGCCGCGGTTTGGATCTCCGCTTCGGGCGTATATATTGTGCCTAAATTGACGTATCACTCACTCAGTGAACCACAACTCAGGCAGGAGGTAGGGATCGTTAGGACACCAGCAATTTAGAGGAAGGTTATTGGAAGAAGAGATTGGGGGAAGAAAAGAATGATTGTTGAGGGGCATTCCAAGTATTTGCCTCTCTCTCTGCTCTTACTGTAGCAATTAATAGAGGTCGAGGAAAAGGATTTCTGTAGCCTATCGAGTATAGAGCGGAATCATTCTATTTCAGTACTACAAACCTATGTCAGGGGTAAAATAATATCCTCCGAGCCATTCTATAAATTGTTTGAAATGAATTGTTACAGCAACCTTTAATGAGTAAAATACCTTCCGAGTCTTTAGCGGCTACCACATTAATCCATCTGATTTCTGTTCCAATACTCCGCAACACAGTCGACTGTTTCACCAAAATGTACAGCTTTACTCTAACGTTTAAAGCGATTAAATTAAGGGATGCGTAAATGTAGAACAGAAGGTTAAACATTTCGTTAATCCCACGAACGATAAGAGACCATAATGCCTGCGTAAAGACTTTGAAACAGGCTGGTTCACAGGTAATGTAGCTCAATAATTCATGTGCACCCTATTGCATGTTTCTAAATCCGCCGGGCTGGTTTTGCATGTTCTCTGCATGACTCTTGTGTCACGTTTATACAGTTACATTACATATTATTTTTGTATTCCCTGTAGCATTTGTAGCATACCCATTATGTGATGCATGTTGGTGAAAGTTAATTTCTTCACTGTAATTCATGTTGGTGATAAGTCTCCCCCTGCCAAACACCCTTGTGGTGGCTGGCAGGGTAATAAGTAGACGTAGATAGATGTACAGAAAACAGCCATTAAAAAGTATTACGAGTACCAACTCTTCGAAACCATTTATTAGGACGTCACTACAAGTTGAGGACGAGGTGAAAATAAAAACTATTATACAACTACAATCTCATGTGGATGCAGGGAACCAAATAATTCCAACCCGACAATAAATCTAACATCCAATTCTTTTGTTACCAACCTCAACTATTTGATAAATATAATACATTCCGTCGTAAATAACACCTATAAGTATTTAAACATTACTGAACATTCTGGAGTAATAACCAGCATTCCACTTCATACCATCTTCTACACCTCATCTTCTTAATTCCATCAATGTTCAATTTTCACCCTTCTCGAGACATCAAAATGTTCTCATCAAGGTTTATAGCACGACGGACCTCTCCCACAAGTTTTATGTCGATTTTTACACTCCTCTCTACAAATTACAACTCGACACCCTGGAAAATTCAACGTTAATCAAAATAGCCTTCCTTCCTTCCTTCTTTAAGATATTTTTCATCATCATCCATGACGATGCCATCTCGTCAACGCATCCAATTTGTGCTGGCGTCCCTCAAGGATCTATCTACCTCTCACCCGCTTTATAGAGCGCAAATTGAGGTAAAACCTCGAAGGCGGCCGCCACTAGCCTTCTTCCCCTATAAGATGAGCCTAGCATCTCTTCTTCCCAACTGATAGCAAAAACCCTCAAAACTCAAGGTACAAGAGAGCCTTCTTTGAAAGGAAGTTGTAGATGAAAACAAACCAACACTTCAATCGAAAGCTTACGTGATAAGAGAGCTTAACCATGAAATATGCTTTAAAATTATAATACTTTAATTCTTCCATCAAGCCAATTAAAATAAATATTCAGCAGGACAATAATTATACATAAATCAATAAAATTGCAAGTTACATCCATTCACCTCAAAAAACCTACTACAGATATCCTCAGGCAATTGATGCAGCCAATCAAACCATGTATTTATCAGTGATCTTTTCTGAATATTCAGCAGAGAGAAATAAATTTTTATTCAAGTAGCACAACAACACTTGCATTTTTAGAAGAATTCACTTGTTTTAACATGTAAATGCATTTCCAATCATCCAATAATATCTTCAACATAATAGTCCCACTCAATGTTTCTATTTGACTAGTCCCTATATTTAGCCAGCTATAAATACATTGTCGGAAACTGTGGTGCTTTCAGGGAGATTATCTCACCTATATTTAGGCGTTGCGATACCATTTAAACCAAATTATATAATGATTTATTTGTTAAGCTCCACAACTTGAGTCATCCTTTTGCGTAAAATTAATCGCAACAGATACGACCGAATCCCATTTTTATTGGGCCGAGACCTCTAAGGATGCACAAGGAGAAGACTCTTGATGAGTTTGGGTTACGGTTTAGGGGTTATTATAGTATGTAAGCGAAGCTTATACACCGAGGTAAAGGAATGGGACTACAGGAATTCGAGATGTGAGCGTGGAGGAGATAGCAGAAGGCAGGTACAAATAAAAGAAGACGACCGCAAGGATGCGCTAGGAGTGTTGAATGAGGAGAGCAAATTAAGTAAAGGTAGAGAGAGCAATACTGAGCTAGGAACAGGTTATTAGGGGCAGAAAGTGGCAGACGGTCATAAAGAGAAAAATATTTGAAAAACGGAGAAAAGAGAGAAAAAAACTAGGCTTCTTATATAAGATGAAATAGGTCATAAAATAAGCGGAAACTTCTGAATGGCATAGTTTTACGAAAGAGGGGCCCAGTTAACAAAAAGTATATGAGAAAATGGCATTACTTTTCCATCATAACCTTTCCAAATACGCAACATAGCTTTAATAATCACATATGCGATCATACTCTTAGCGGATAATTGACTGATCACCGCTCTTGTTCAGGGAGATGTGAATAAAAACAGAGGCCGCTTAAATGAGATGAGGATGGACTAGAGCATTTTCCAAAGCTTACTTGGCAGGAAGGGAAACGAGTAGAGTTCTGTTCCAGGAGAGACCAAAAACCGATTTTCTTTGCCTGCCCTTCGGATTCCCGCCGTTCCCTACCGTCCCTGGGCCTTTCCAACATCGCGACCCCCTCAATTCCCTCGATCCGATCCCAACCAACTCATTACCGACCTTGATTATCTCACGCCGAGTAACAAAGGTCCGTGAGATGATTCTGCATCCGGGGAAGGAGAGAAAAACATTCAGGCACCAGCCAATTATGACCGGGAGAGCCCCGATGGTCGCCACCACCTCGAGACTTTGATGTCAATTTACTTTCATCCTCAGCAAACACAACTCCCCGCACAACGGGAATTGGTACATAGGAAAATAGCTTCCTTTCCAGGCGGTCCCCGCAGGGACGGAAAATGACCCGATGAGAAAGAGCTAGTTTACATCCTTTATAAAAACTAATATTAGCAGTTTAAGAAGAACAAGCAGGATTTACAGGTTTCAATCCCATGGAGACTCTATGGATATCAGATATTCCCACGAATTATTACACACTCCATGCAGAAAAGTGTCGCATTCAGGCGCAGAGTGCCACAATCCACAATTTGTTAACTTTAAAACACATGGGGGTTCGACTACGATGAATTCAACTGTAAAGGGCGAATGATTTTTAATTACGAATATACACATATGTATCTCCGCATCGAAAAGCTTCCGTATAACAAAAATACAATTTATTTTAAGCACTAATTATGGCGTATATTGACGGAGAATTAGTATTTAATAATTTCATCACGTTATTCAACCTCAAACGAGAAACATTTACAGAGAAATTCTAGCAAATATGGACGAGTTACGAAGAGCTGTCCCACGGGAACATACTAGCAACCCTGATCTCAATGTAGCCACGGCCTATTGATTCTCCTCATGTTATCCAAAAATGACACATCATGCAGTAAGGGTTTGACTTACCTAATTAACTTTTAGTCACGAAATGCGACCAGAATAAGAAAAATACCACATGCCATATTTGGCACTACTTCCTGCAATGTTTAAACGCGCATACAACAGCGATAACACGGTCAACAGAGGTACTACGACAACGGAAAAATCAAATCTTTTAACAATACGAACTTTTATTTTCTCCAAGGCCTTAGCCTGAATTTCCATAAAGTTTCGTCGCTTAAATTTTCCACCGCGTGAATTGCTAATTGCTTCGGAATTTTTGCCCGAGGAATACTTTTCATATTTAGGGCCGATAGAACCCATTAAGAATTCCGCAAAGGCTTCCGAAAAGTTAAGTTCCCTTCACACACAGGCAGGCACTATCCAGCCAGGACGTATTTCGGAATCAGAATTTCAATGGACATAATTTAGGGGGTGAAAAGGCAGAAACTGAGATCCCTCTGAGCATTGAGGAGGCAAGAACCCACAGAGTGACGTCAAGGATCGCCAGTCATCATGGCTAATAGAACCCTGCGAAGGATATATCAAATCACTAGTCATATTTACGTATTAATTTACAGATAATACATTCCGCTTTATCATTTCTTTATGATTCATTTATGTCAAGCTTTGGCATTTCGTCGATATGGAAGGAAAAAGAACCGATAAAGAAGACTGCACTCATTACCAGTAACTAACCCTAACGGCCAACTCATTTCCGATATTTTACCTCCAAATTGAATGTTTTGACGTAGCAAGGGCTTTGTCAAGCAATATGCCATCACGCATTTTAATATAAAAGCTCTGGTATATAAATGGATCTGATATTTCACATAAAATCGATGCAAATTAATTGAGTGTTGTGACCGCTGGGTAAACCGAAATTTCCATGGATAAGGGAAAGTATCACAGTTTAAACCTTTAATGAGATTTATTAGTATGATTTGTTTCCACGATTTACATCGAAATATCTACATTTCCAATCGAAAACCATATGAAGAATCGAAGCAAGTCAGATAAGTGTAGATTTAATTTATGAGGAAAGTTGCAATCCCTAATGCCATGAATATTTTTCATAGAAGGGATCCAACGACAGTGATCGAGAAAATTGATAAAAATTTCCTTCAATGTAAGGGAATATCAGTATACAAAAAAGAGAATATAGAGCAATCAGCACCGATAACAACCATACCACTAGATCTCAACAGTAGATACCTAGGTGGAACATCGAAAAAGCATAAAGAACAACCATTAAATAAAGGGGAGTTTCAAGCTTTACTTGGTGGAATCTTCCAATCGCGAAGAGAGGAAAAAACTTTAAGTAAAGAAAAAAGTTGTTTTTTCCCCTTGCCTTCGTTCCCTTTACATACTTCTATGGTCAGTAGCAAATGCTTTAACTATAAAATCGATTGTTAAGACACCCAATAATTTATGGACCTATAGTTCGTGCTACAATAACTACCTCCCAACAGTTTTTGCTTCGAATCTTTGCTCTAATCTCCGCCTGTTTTATGAAATGTGATTATTTTATTTTTTTATCAATGTAACTTAATAAAAATATGTTTAAAAGATTTTATAAAACTTGTTTCAGGTATACAATTATTTACGTATATTGTAGAGGATGAGTTAACAAATCCGTTATTTTTCACATAACGATTCTTTCATCTAAAGCCCCCAAATCCTTCGGCATCATGGATTTCTCATAGAAATTTAAATGTTCTATCAATAAATATTTGCTCAAGAGGGAAGGATGCTGGGCAAACGGAAAAGAAGAAGAAAGAGAATAGGTTTAATGGACGGGATGAAGAAGGGTAATCTTACACTGAGGCGAAAAAGGATATACTAGAGGGAGTTAGGTACCTCTAAGTGTAGAAAACCGGAAGGAGATTCTCTGACATTCAACAAAACTTACCTTTACCGGTAGAATACTTAAATAATAATAATAATAATAATAATCAATTAATACAATTATGTAATGGCAAATTAATGTAATGAGTTTCTCTGCAACGCATACTAAACCAAATATTAGACTTATAGATTACAAAATTCTTTTTAATACCAATGCGTCCTTTCTGCAGCTAGTCATTGATATGTTGACATAAAAATTACACTCGCTTACTTTTTATGAGTTTAAACGGCTCCAAAAAAGCTGTTACTTAACATAGGAGCAGAAAAAATCGTGTGTCTGTTGATCTGAACTGTATTTTGACACCAAGATGTAGACGTCGAAAACACATCCTCAAAAACGAATGTCAAGAAGCGGGACATAACAGTCTGGGCTTGGGTCTAAATGTCGACGAATTGAGATGCAGCTTCAATATCACCTGTCACCACTTGGGCCCTCATGTGCCCTTGTCAACCCCTCGTGGGGTTCCGCGGAGCGCGCCCTACTCGGAGACGTTCCCTTTCTCCCTACCGATTTCTGAAGCCCACTCGGCTCTATCTTCCATTTCTCATCCTCCAATTTCCTCTCACGCACCCATTCTTCGCTTCCTTCCACCACGCATATATAGCCAACCTCAGCAGTCAAACAGCGGTTGAAGGAACATGAAAGACGCTGAAGGCTGAAGAGTGCTATGTTCACAAAAATAGATAGGAACATAACTTAATGATTGGGCAAGACAGGGATTATGTAGTTCACTATTTACCCTGAAATAAGTAAAATAAGTTCTGATAAACTCTATATTCACTGCCTCTACTTTTCAAAAATCGATCATTACTGAGTTGTGGCGAATATATTTACGTAGTGATTCTCTCCCACTGAAGAAGGGTTCTAACCCAAAAGCTTTCGAAGCAGTGGACACCGGTGTCGCCATGGATCGCTTATCTGTGTGTCTACTGATATATCTATCTATCCCTCCCCAAACTCAACGCCTTGTTGCTAGCAAATATTTCTAAATTCATTTCCTTTCCTTTATTATATTTACACACCCTAATATGTACAAGCACAACAGCGACATTGTCATGCTTTGCGTTTCGTTTGTCTTTTGTTTTTGTCTCACTGTTACATTCCCGATATTCTTGTCATGTTCAGACCAGTCGTGGTCAGTTCTTAGCATAAGAAAGACTTAAACACGGTGAATTCAGGTGTGACTTCGTGGAAATTAACGATGACGTCTAAATTATTGTACAATAAAATGTAAAGAACACTTTGCATTTTTTTACAATTTTTTTTTCAATCGAACAACTAGTTTTGACGCAAAGGTTTCGACACATCCTCAGGTACTGAAAGACGTAAGTTAGCTCTCTGCACGCTGACTTTATTTTAACATGACTATCACATTTTTATCATAACTAATTTGTAGCTATTTTAACACTTGATTCATTAGCAGTCCACTACAACTACCGTGTCAGATCCCGCACCAGCGTCATCACGGAGAGGAAAAGGAACACTATCCACTGGAAACTTAAGTGCCTGTGTCAGCAGTTTTCAATCCCAGCATCCATCCCTGAAGTCCTCCCTTCCCTCCCCTCAGTGCACAGTGACCACATATTTCATCAAAGGGTGTTGAATTTATCATGCCATGACTTCACATCGATAGAAGAGGACGTGCTAAAGAAAGGTTTGAAGTTTGCCCCAAAACCGAGTCTTTCTTTGCGAGAAGAACTAGTGATTGACTGTGAAGTGTCCCTACGTGGTGAACAGCAGGGCGTTAAACAACTATGCGCTAACTCCTTGCGAAGAAGTTTCAATAGGGAGCAATTTACTAATAAGTTTACCCATAATATTATTAACTCAACTATCAAATCAATCTCTAATGCTATTTTAATCAATGACTTAATTGTGACGAAAGCAGATAAAGGCAATAGTGTGGTGATTCTCAACAAATTTGACTATGTGAACAAATGTTTGCAGTTTATTGATGATAATTCCTTTATTAGTCTACCGTCAGACCCCACTCGTAAATACAATGCTGAGATCAAAAACTGTTTAAAATCTTGTTCTGCGTTAATGAGTGACAGGGAAAAATTGTACTTAGTTCAAATGAACCCTCGACCCCCTAGAATGTATGGTTTACCCAAAATTCATAAAGCTAACATTCCTATCTGCCCAGTGATATCGGGGGTAGTTTCCCCGACCCACAAACTGGCGTACAAAATCAATAGCATCTTCCGTCAAATTTCCAAATTTGTGCCTAAATATACCATCCAGAATTCTAGTAAACTAACGGAGCAATTGAGCAAGAAAATGATACCAAACAATGCTAAACTTTACTCTTTTGATGTAACTAATTTGTTTACTTCAGTTCCTGTGAGAGAATCTTTAAATTTAGTGGAGGAAATTTTATTTGATTCAACCATCAACCCAGTGGTTACTAATGAATTGCTCAGACTCATGGAAATATGCACAAATCAAAATTACTTTTTATTTAATGGTAACTTTTATCGGCAGGAAGAAGGTCTTGCCATGGGATCACCTTTGTCTCCAAGTTAGCAGACATTTTTATGGATCACCTAGGGAAGAAGCTTTTCAATTCAAATGTTAACCTTTTATCTAATGTGTTTTATTGGTTTAGATACGTGGATGATTTTATGTTGTTGGACAGGTAGTCATAGGCAAGCCACCACATTTTTAACCGTTTTAAATTCCTTACACCCACGTATCAATTTTACCATGGAATCTGAATCAAACGGTAATTTAAATTTTCTTTACTTAAGTATCTCAACTTCAAATAATCTCCACCAATTTGCAATATACCGCAAACCAACTTATACATACCACGTTATACCGTTTGATTCGTGCCACCCGTGGTCTCATAAAACTGCAGCGTTCAACCATATGATCCAGCGAGCCCTCTTTCTTTTAAATATCCCTCTTTCTGGGGATAATTTTGAAAAAGAATTAAATATAATTAGACAAATCGCTAAATATAATGGTTATGACGTAAATTTTGTAAATAAAATATTAAAGAAGAAATTAGAGAATAGGGCATTAAAAGACATTTCATTATTGCAACCAGTCAAAGATAAAAAACTTAAATGGATGAAGCTGCCTTACTTGGGAAAAATGTCTTACGATGCAGTTAAATCATTCCCTAAAGACAAATACAGAGTGAGTTTTTTACACTCCAAGAACTCTGGGAACAATATTCAATAATGCCAAATATCCTTTTGACCCCCTGCTAAAATCGGGGGTTTATGAACTTAAGTGTGACACATGTGGTAGTGTTTATGTCGGTCAAACTGGGAGAAATTTTTTAACCAGGGTGTCGGAACACAAAAGGTGTTTGGTGAACAGACCCTAAGTCTTATTTCGCCAAACATCTAATGGAAGAATCTCACCACTCCACATTTAATGTGAAAATCCTCCGTTCCCTGGAGAAAGGACACCGTCTAGATGTTTCGGAAAAGTGGGAAATAGTTAAAAGGAAACGAAAGAAAATGAACTTATTAAATGAGAATGAATTTGTTCGTCATTCTCCTATTTTTCACTCCATTGTTAAATAACTTTACCTCCTCCAACAAACCACCCTCTCTCCTCACACCACCACCCCATTTTCTCCCACTTGTCATTCTTTCCTTTCTCAGTGTGACGTAAACATGGTGTTTCACGTATTATATAAGCTCATATCTGTTTATGTTGTATTAGTCTTGCTTGAGGATGACTGCTAGTCAGTCGAAACACGTGTAGCAAGAGGTGAAATAAAAATTAGTAGACTACGAAATCGTTTGAGCTTTTACTCATCATGCTGTCCTACGATATCTCGCCTGAAAAAGTGGAGTTTATCTTCAAAAACTTACGAATATAATGTAACTTTTCTCAGAATGACATAACAGCGACCAATGAAAACATTTATTTCTTCATTTCACTAGATTTATTCGATATTTGCTTGAATAATATTCACAGGCTACTGCAATCATGCGCTTCGACAGCAAAACCGACTTTCACTCGACAATTTTGGAAACCGTGATCTACAGTGAGCGTGGCTACTCGTAAATACTTTCAAATAAATGCTACTACATACTAAATAACTCGCATTTACTTCCAAATTTTCTTTGCCGTCGCTGTTGGGGCGCATTTACGCTTTCATTGAAAAATTTAGATAATTAAGAAATTCAGAACTGGTGTATTTCAGAGCGACACAGAGAATAATATCATTACGCCTCACTAAAACTCTATGTCTGACAGAAGCGATTAAGTAAGAGAGATACATTGCCGAACAGTTGGGTGCAGAAACTTCTTTACGCGCACAGCAACCAGTATAAAAGCTGAGCTCTACTAAATACACTCCACAAATAAACGTTACCATTTCACCTCCCAAAACTATACCTCTTACCTCTAACCTACACGGCTAATGTCCTAACACCCCCTGCCACACCCCCATTAGGTGGCTCGCAGGTTAGTATGTCGATGTAGATTTACCTACCCACTTAGGCAGACTCAGATTGGTCACTTTAAGAAACTCTCCACCTTAGTGATGGCAAACAACTACAAAACTGAGGAGATGAGCATAATCCAACTTCTGTTTTCTATTCTTAAGGCGCACTGAGAACGCTCTCTGATAAACTTACTCAACTTAAGGTCTTAACCTTCCAACGGGCGCGTAGGCGGAAATTTGCCAGCCTTTAAAAAAACCCGCACCCCACACTAGTAGGTATTCTATAACAGCCCCAATAGACGTAGGATTGACACATCATCGCGTAGCGGAATCGTACATGGCGAGCGCGCGTCAGTATCACTGATAACAAGTCCGAGAAAAGCGCGCCCGCGAGAAGATTATGATAGTTAGAGCACGATAGTTCCCTAGTCGTATTGGAGATCACATTCGAAACATACTTTTTAATTTTAGCAGCTGTAGTAAGTGTGAATCACATATTGCATTATTAATGGTGCAATTAAATAAGTACATAGCACCAATTCTAAGTACTAAAAAAAATTACTGCCTAAGTCTTTAATTTTACTCATTTATTCACACGGTGCGTTCAAAATTCATTGACAACGGAAAGATTCCGAAAAAAATTACAGAGGTGGCAATATGATTTACTTTAAACTATATTTGAATAAACATGCAAGCTACACACCGTTAATTTTTTGACGAGATCTAGTTATTACAAATTCCTCACTTATTAAATAAGTTCTCCCTGGAGTGTATATACGTACCATTTACCATGTAAAAGAGCTGGTATTTTTCGTCAAAACTCTCGGAAAGTCGTTCGGTAAGAGGCTTATATTTTGGTATCATTGGGAGAGGAAGACAAAGTTCTTTAATATAATATCAAATTCATTGAATTCTAGGTGAAAAGATATTTCGCTTACTTACCTTAAGTCTATTTGGTCAAAACTCATGAGTGACAATCTCTGGATAGCTCTATGCAATGCGTAAACTCTTAGACAAGGTCAAGTAAAGAGCTCTACCTAAAGATAGAGAATTTTAGAGATATACGAGATATTACCTACAGCGTACGGGCACCTTTTATGTACGCCACTTTGATATACACGATTGTAGTCTGAGGAGAAGCATTACGCGCACATACATTTTCCCTCACTCTCGTGAGCATCAAGCCCAGCCACCTCCAAATCCTCCGACCATTCTCGTCATATTTCCTTCCTCCTCCAAATCCCAATAGTCCAGTTCCAATGGGTGTCATCGGAATCTACCAAGCCCTCACCACCAGCACTTTGCCTCAATCCTTTCCAAACCCTTAGTTCGCCCTCTTTAACACCCACATTCTCCCCGCCCCCTCCTCCCCACTCTCATCGTCCTTCCTTATACTCACTCTCCACACAACTCACCACCGCCTGGAGCATTTTATTTCCTTTCTTCGCCAGCGTCGCTCCCGAAAAAACCCCTTATCCCTCCGCTTCAGACCCTTTTCTCCTCCACTTCTTCCTCGTATCCTTCCTCCTCCATTCTATTTTCCGTCCACGGAACCAGCAGGGTTCTTTTCATATTAAGCCACGTAATACGCATTCCTTCCTCCACGCGCCACGAATTCTTGCGCCGTCTCTCTCCCCCGGAGCGGTCACCACGTCGCCCCGGATATGATAAATGTTCCGCATTCGAAACCAACCACTGACGCGGACAGCAAGGCCGTGATTCAGTGAATCGAGGTAAACATCCACAAAGAAGATTCAATGCTGATAGCTAGGAATTCCTACGGACAAAACTGAGGTCTTAAAATCTTGGCATTCAACTTCAGTTGGTTTTCCGCCAGCTGATTAGAAACACTCCGCACGTGAACTACCCCATTCCGAGGTTATCTTCGCTAATGGCCAGTCGCAGGAATGAGACATATTATTCTATAAAGTTATGGGACCCATAAGCCATGGCAACCATTCAATAAGTGTTCCAGAAACATTAGTTAGTTAGATTAGTTTATTGTTTTCATAACTTATGGCATGGAGTTCTGAGTTCCATGATTAGGCAAGATGGCTGATGTGCAATGAACCGCTTAAAGATTTAATTACGTGAAGAAAGATTTGTTTTGAGACAAATGACCATTTTGTTTACTCTTACTGACTAATTGTTACGTGCATTATCAATTATTCATGGGGTAAACCAAGAACACTGCATAAGGACGCGGCTCTTGATGCACTTTCGACCGTCTTTTGCTAAAATTACTGTCACAGGTTAATAGCGTTCCAGAACCCTCCAATAAGTGGCTCAGTTACCAAATGGATCTTTGTTGACGAGTAGTGCATTGTAGTGAAGGAGGTAAGGAAGTCCGTAGGGTATACGTTCGGAAAAACGACGAGAATTTGGTTAAAATGGGTTTGTGGTGTTGTTTTGTGTCGGGGTGCTCTACAGGGTACGGGAATACAAGGAGGAGGAACAAGATTCTCGGCGTAATGAACAAAAGCTTGTTTAGGGCTAATGTAAGTTAACTTGGGTGGCGATTGTTGCCCTTACCGCATGGTAGCCATTACGGTCACAAGGAATTGCGAATTTATAGCACTATTAATCTCATGAACGTATTTCAATCGTGATGTTTTTCTATTTATTCGAAATAATTCATCAGCCGGAGTCCCAGCTTCAAAAATGGAGGTAGGCTATTCCTCGAAAGGATAAAGTCCTAGGGAAGGAGGATCGGGTGTGTGGGCTACATTTTCCTCCCGAGGACATATATTAACCTTGTTTACATATTTAGCCCGAAGGAAAGCACAAACTTGCGAAGATTCTTTTCACAAGTTTGACCAACCACATCAGCTGATTTCGCCAGCGGAGGTTTCGAAAGACGTAAATTGGCATCGAATAAACGGAAATGAACTAGCTTTAGTATTAATTGCATTAATTATTATTTCAATGCACTTTGTTCTCTCATCTTACATCATAAACTAGAAATTTTAGGGTGAAATTCGTTATACGAATCCACCGATCACATCACCTAATGCTGTACGCCTTCGGTGTCATTTATTTATTTTTCAACGCCCTCGTGAGTTTTCTCGTCAATGGCACGGTACCTTAGGTACATATATCTACAACCCAATGCCTTAGAGCATTACTTGCAGTATAAATCATCGTACTGACGGAGAAAAAGGAGATGTAAAAACACGTATAGTTAGCCCAGAGACGTCTGCTCTAAGGATCAATTACTCAAACAGCGCAGCCAGTGGCCAAAAGTTGAACTTCAATTCTTTCGCTTCCATTGGCAACAGAGTCGAGATGGGAGTTTTCCGTCCTTATGCAGTGGGGTAAACTTTCATGAATTTTATCCGACGGTAGGAAATTAGATCGAACATTCGAAGCTATACACTATTGGTAAACAGGTTATGTGGCGAGTAGATGTGTTCCTACAATCCGAATATTTTTATGAGATCTATAACTTCATGGATCTCATAACTATTGATTCCATAACTAAATGTTCTTGCGACCGGTCATAACACGCCAATATCTATTTTCCAAGAAATCGATAGGTGCGGCCAATTGTTGGCGGAGTTCCGTGCTCGAGGAGATAATATAGAACTTTAATAATCCATATTTTGAACAAACCTGAATGTGAATACAATTTACAGAAAATAGTAGCAAAAGGATATTTTCAAAAAAATGTCAAAGGAGATAACATATCACCCATCTATTAGCCATCTTTCCCTAAGGGAACTAGCATTAGATAGGGAAGGGTGGAGGGCTGCAGTCAACCAATCTGATTGAACAACCAATGAATGATGATATAATCTGTCACTCTTTTCTACAAGTTCATGCTCTATTTTGCGAAATTTGCGATCATTTGATACTTTTTTGGGATACCATACCTTAACGTCACCATTTCGGGTTCGCATTCCGACAATCCTACACATAACCATGAATTATCCAGGCAACAAGTCCCTTGTAAGCGCTCCCAATCTTCTGGCTCCCCTCGAGTCGAAATTTCCTATTCTCTTTTCACCTCTATTTTACAAAAACGCCCACATTTTCTTCACCGGTCCG
Source organism: Ceriagrion tenellum (assembly GCA_963169105.1). Classification (NCBI taxonomy): domain Eukaryota; kingdom Metazoa; phylum Arthropoda; class Insecta; order Odonata; family Coenagrionidae; genus Ceriagrion; species Ceriagrion tenellum. Next base: position 54,637,563 of record OY720644.1, read on the forward strand.
GGCCCAGGGCGCCTACTCCTGATCGACAGGTTCTTCCTTTTACCCTCTGAACCCCCTTCCTTGTCCCTCCCCAGCCAACGTGTGGTACGAGACAAGATGCCGAGGCAACATGGCGGACTCACCTCTGGCACTAAATGAAGTGAGAGGAGGACGGGAAAGCACATGAGGAGGGGATCGACTTAGGGTATCATGGGACGGATATATCCAGCCTTTCTCGACAGCACCGCCGTAATATACAGATTAATCGACGAAAATATTTTCTTTTGAACACTATTTTCAACCATAGTCACAGCCTAGTCATTTTTTAACTCTAAAAACTGAAATGGATGCGAGTCATAAGCTCATTACCAATACATCTTCTGGGAGCATTACCCTCTCAACAACAGTTTTCTGTGGAACATTACATTTATTTTGTACATAAAAATACTACTTTTTCCCATGTTTTCTTAAATCCATAATTTAACACCATGTTACTTAAAGTTCAGAAACCAAAAATAGTATCGAGGATAGGTAAACTTTTTTTGAAATGTCAAACAGATGACGAGCTCATCTACATGAAGCTAGAATGTGGATCACATTAGATATAAGCCATTTTACGGTGCAACCACTTTAAAAGATGGAGAACAAAATAGCATTTTTTACTTTCATCCAAATGAATTATCACGAAAACCTTAAATTCGAAGCTAATAGCTCCAGGAAATCAAATAGAGGCAAAATGAAGCAATGAAAAATTAGTTTGCGAATGACTTTAACTTGTGAAGAGGAAACATTCAATAGAAACAGCCCAGTAGTCAGATTCTAAGGGTGTAAAAGGTAATCGTTAAATTTCTAAGCAAGAATAATTTTCATCTACATTTGTAGGAGATTACTCTTTACTAGTTGAGGCATTCAGTCAGATTTTTAACATAAGAAGGAGTGATATCGTATTTCGTTTTCTCTCGTACATTCGCAAGAGAATCTCCGCCCAGTTATTGTAGCCACAAGCCTTTCAAACTATATTTTTAATTTTTGGGAGCCTAAGGATTACCATAATAATAATACACTTGAATATTTGGTCATTAATATCTAACAACTAATAATAATTTTATTAATCAATGAAAACTTTATCGACCAATATAATATAGATAATGAAAAGATTCTTGAATATTGATGACCACATAATCAAGAATCTTATTATTATGTTGGCCGAGAAAGTTTTAATTGGTTACTTGAGTTAACCTCTACATAAAGTTACCTCGAATCTTGTTGAATCAGAGGGTATGCTGCCATTTTTCATAATTGCTAAAACTTAAAGATTTCTGACAAAATTACCCATTTCTTCAAATCACACACAAAAATAAGAAAAATACCGAGAGATGACCTTAGAAATCAGGCAAGTTAGACGTTCGATCAACTCGATCGCCAAGGGATTGTGGAAACAAAAATATCATCACTCAATACCCAGAAAGATAAAATATGCAGTAAGACACGAACTAAGATCATACGACTTCCTCATCGCTTCCAGCTAGATCTATGCGCGTCTAGAGCTATGTTAATATCGTCAGTAAACGGCGGAAGTATGCTTTCAAAAGCCTTAATGGGATCAATGAGACGGCTAATACCCAGGCTTCCAAAGCCAACCCTTAAATCGCGGAGTAGGCACATTTTGTGAACAGCATTCCGGCACCCACTTGTGTGTCAAGAGGAGAGAAGTCACATGTAGAGCGTCATCAGCGTCCTATGTGACGTCACGCTGAGGACCCTTTGGAGTCTTTCATTTGGAGCAGACACCGGTTGCACTGTCTCTATCCTTCCTCTCCGCCAAAATTCTAACCATTCCTTTTTCGCATACTTATCATGAAAGTGGAAAAAATATTCATGGCAGTTTTGCTCCGAACCTCAAAGACAAAAGTGTAAGTTGTTGGTGGAAGGGCCGCTATGTCACCCAATTAGCGTAAGAAATACCGGTAGAGGCAACGTCTCAAGGAAGAGAAATTCTTTTTAACCATAAGATAAAAATAATTGTGAGCCTCATATATCTCGGCTTCATTTCGTAATAAAAATTAATTAACTACGAAGGAAATATAAAACGTTTTTTAAATGCTAGTCAGTCACCTGCATACTAATTGTCTACAAAATTATATTTACCAAAATAAAAAGTGAATTTTAACGTCAAAAAAGTTGAAGCGACCAAAAAAACTATTCTTAAAGAAAACATTGTATCTAATGAATCATCAAAGATGCGAATGTTTGCTTCTTATCGGTAAAAATATAGATAGTTCTTGGAAAGGGCTTAAATAGTTCCGAAGGCATATTGTTCCAGTCCTTAACTGTTCTTATGCTAAAATTTTCTTTTACATACATTCCACAAAATCGGGATTAAACCATATGTTGTTAAACATTCCTACCTATGAGACATGAGTTTCACACTTCCTTTCTCAGTTCTCACTTTTTTCCACGGAGAAGTTTTAGAGGATGCTTTATGCATGCGGAAAAAATTGTCTGCTGGATTCTCCGTCACAATTTATCTTAGAAGATTAGAAGTACGCTGAATAATCCACTACGTCCGCTTCTTTGCCTTCTCTATTACAGCGACTTCCATTGCAGGATTTTTAGTATTTCTCCACGCTCTACATCCATCAATTTCCCCATACAAGACCTACCCCATGTTCTATGTAAGTTTACCAATGATGTAGCGTGCCCCCCTTCATGGTGTTCCCACACAAAGTACGACTATTCCAACACTGTTAGTGTTCGGATCATTTCCTTTGTGGTTCACAGTATATGAACTAACATTCTATATAAATAGAGCTGAGGTGTGAACCTTCCGATGAAACCGGCTGCTACTAAGATAAAAACCAGTGAAATTTAAAAAGAGTTATCAATGCTAATACCACCAAGAATTGTGTAAAGATTTAAGGACTTAGCGTCTCCTGCAGCGTCAAGATGCCGACAACCTACTTGGTATCTAGAATATAACCACACTCTCCACGCATAAGAAATTCCCAATAAAACAACTCTCATCAAAGTGGATCTTCACCATATATTATAAGTTTCCCTGAATCGGACATTCTCAGACACTTTTCCAATTGGCTCATACTGCACCAAAAATAAAAAAGAGAACAATATAATTTACTGTTTGACCTTGGTAACGCTTTTAATATATTGTAATACCACGAGCGCTAGGCACGATATCTAATGCACAAGAATAAATGTTATTGAATCCAAGGATATCTATAGGAACAATATGTGCAATTAAATAAAGAGAAATACTCAGCAATACAAAAAATACAAGCCCATCCAATCTCTCCCGGGTAGTAAAAAAAGGACCTCAAGTCAGAGAAACGTATAAATTGTTTCTCCATTAACTAATTGTTATAACACGAGTTCAAGCAGAACTGGGCTACAACCCTCGATAATAAAGTTACCCGAGAGAAATTTGTTTTACTCAACGCCCCAGATAATTTAGGGGCGAGCTCCAGTAATTAGCAGGGGTTAAAATTATTTTTTTTCGTATTTCGCGAAAATATTCTCTCGGCATCAGTCCAGGATTGATAGATTTTTATGTTATGAATTAATTGAACTTAAAGAGACAGTCATGTCAAGGAGACAGAATCAGTCATGACAGCATTGTGTTTCAAATCAACATACTATTTTCGATTCAGTAAGAGGAATTCCACCCCACAATGTGGGGTAAACGAATAGAATTTAAAGATCGGTCTCATTAGGACTTGGAAGAATAGAATCGAGTATTCATCCAAGCACTTCTCAACTAAGGAACGCACAAAAGTTGTAAATCATTAATGCATATTCGTATCGATAACTACAAAAAAAAATGTTGAACAGATTCAAATGGAGGGCAGCGATTAGAACGGATCCAAACGGGACTCTTTAAAACGACTCCTCCAGCAAAGGCGCATTAAAAAAGTGCCAATGGTACATTCAAATGAGAAGGGCGAAAAGCTTTCCAATTACGATGCAATACGGCAAAATCCATCGATCGCCCAGGTACATATGAATGCGATGGATGGCTGTCCCATAAAAAATGCATACTCGTCGAGCCGTCCGTACCCTTGGGCAGAACATGATACAGACACTCATGCTCTAATACGGCGGAGCTATACTGAGAAACTACGCCGAGCACAGAGTCGAGGAAGCAACACAGAAATCCTATTGAGTGGATGCAATAGCTTCAGTCGCATTAAGTTAAAACAGTGTGTTTAGATTATCTTGAAAAACTAACGTGGCACACTGGACACTGATTTTTGAGCGAAGACAAAGCAATTTGACACAACCCCAAATATTAAAAAACTAGCAATTGAATAACAAAAACGACAACAATAACAAATAATAATCACAATAAAATATTCAAATATTTCAGGTGAAATCCGTTGAAAAATTCGGCGTGGTTCAATGCCCGGTCCAGGACGAATTTTTCTCGTGTAAATTTCAAAGCAACAAAATATTTTACTCAGCAAATGAGAAATGGCTGCTAAGGTTTGGTATTTTTTGGACGGTTCCTATCTTAAATTGCGCATTTTGGGATAATATTTTCAGATTTCCGCATAAAATAATTTGCCCGGCTCATTTCGAAATCTCTCGAAAAAGCAGGTGTAAAAAAATGTAAAAGGAAGGCTAATAAATTTTAACAGCAGGCTTAATGTTATTCATGGACATCCATTACGCTTAATGGCGCTGGATCATACGCGCTCAATACATTTTAATTATTTACAAAGTTCAAAATAATGTTTCATGCTGAAGAATCTTTCATTTAATAGGTTGGACGTTTAAAGTGTTTAAATGCAGCAAGCTTCTCATAAATTTTCGATAGCATGAGATTAACGCTTTCTGGCGACATACATGGAATGACTGAATTACGAAAATGAAAATTAACTATTCCATTTTATACGCAGGATTGTGGTACAAGTAAAGCCAATTACGGCACCATGAGTAAGGACTAGACGGTAGCTCAGTTACTGCCACGTAGTATAAGATGCCATTACATACGAAAACGGTTTTACCTGATACAGAAGTTCTTGTGTAACACCCGAGTTGGCCTTCATGTTTTTGTTTTACTTTTCGATGGGCCTCTTTATTGCGGAAGCCTATATTTCTCCACCCAGGGGAATAGATAGTGATTAGTGAATTGAGGCCTCATGAACGTACTTCATTAGCTTATAAACGACCCGCCGAAAACAAATGATGGCGATAAAATTACTGGAGATCGCGTGAATCCCAAAAAAAAGTACGTATAATCTGGATAAAATCGTCCGTTTTGGCGATCCACCCGAGCTCGACACTTGACACATTTGAATCGGCCGTTCCTAAATACGCCCGACTGCCCGCACGCGGCGTTATCTCTGCTATAAATCGACTAACTACACAGATAAGCGAATGATTTGGTGAGGTCAGCTAGGTGGGAAAGTCCCTATTTTACCCGTCCCCAATTACTGATATTTTTGTACATAGGTGAACTCAACTATACCTAGCTGGAATATAAAAACTCTTGTTTCAATCATTCTGCTTCGTATACTCATTTCATTCTATTTTATTCTGAAAAGGTGTTTGATAGAATTAATTTTTTTTAATAAGAGAATACCAATTTAAAAATTGACGTAAATTAGAGAAATAAGACGATTCGAAATTCATTCGAAAAACACTCGGACGGCAAAGACAATGTAAGCAGACGGAGAATAGGTGTGGGTAGTCATACGTCGTGGGGTAAGACAAGGTTGCCTGTAGCAGGATTTGCTTCTTAAAGTTTCTTATTGAAAAATAAAATAAAGAGTATTTCGTAAACTTTCGTCGAAAATACAGCAGAAAAATCTTTAAAGTATACATTTTATTTAGCACAATTTTTCCCGGACAATATCAGTTTTTAAAAATTACAGACATAATTGTAAATTATAGTTGCGAGCATATCGAAAATACATGCCAACAATGATTCAATTATTACTCAATTCAAGATATTTTGCCTCATTCAAGAGGTAAATTCACGATCAACGAACATGAAAAAAATCCATAAAAATTTATCATATTAATAAGATACGGACATCCATAAGGACTCTTCAGAGACCTTATGGCTATTTCCTCAACACGGGAAACGTAAAGGAATCGGAAATGTGGATTTTCAAGAATGACGCCCGTTTCGCACACCGATGGATTTCTCTAATAAGTTTATTCGTCCAAATTTTAATTAAAATACAACCAGTGAATGATAAAATCATGAGTGGATTACGATGTGAAATTTTTTCAACAATCATGAGGAGAAAAAATTAGGAGCTTGTCCGTTATTTTTAACGTAGAAGTCAAGATCATTGAATCCATGATTAAGCCGAACATTTCCTTCTTCACAACCACCACAATCTAATATATAAAAATGAATAATTGTTTTTTCGTCCTCAATACCATTTAATTTATTAAATGGTATTGAAGACGGAATGGTATTTAATAAATTAAACCAACCACCACCAATAAGATTACAATTAAACTTTGGTGAGTTGTGGGCGCGCTCGTGAAGGTTTCTGAATTATTACATACATTGTACAATAGGTGGAGCGCAAATGAGTGTTTGTACGTGAGCTTCTCAACGACCGAGGAACGACAAGCAAGCAACGAAGCAGATTGTTTACGAGTTGCTCAATCACGTGCATCAGAATCGTATCAGTGAGACATAATATCGCGTGCATCAGAATCATATCAGTGAGGCATAATCTAATACATAAAAATTAGTACTTGTAAAGGAAAAAGGTCAATCGCTTCAAATGTGACGGTTAAACTTGGAAAATCCACGTTTTTCACATGGTCAATTATATTTTGCATGCTCAAGAGTGGGACAGCCGAAAAATTTATTTGTTTTTTCAGAGGGCGGTAAGACCAAACATATTGTATATCCCAAAGCACTTGAATGATTTTTCCAAAGTTAATTTAATACAAAAAAACTTATAGTCTTTTATTAATTTTGTGCATGTGAATGTGTCTGCTTTGTATATTTGTGCCTACTCCGAAAGAAAGAGGCATTGCAACGCATGCCGGGCACAGTTGGTACAGTTATAAAAATTATTTAACTGATCAAGGTTTGACATCCATCAAAATTATTCAATGACCACTTAACACAGCAATTATGGAAAATATTTCTCAGATCAGCTCTCATGTTAGTCCCCTTCCGCAAGAGAAACTCACAGAAGCACTGATTAAGTTGTGTGAATTAAACCATAGATTTGACATTTAAGGGAATACGACCCGCCGAATCAGTCTCCTTCCAGGCAGGAAAAAACTGGAACGATAATTCTGAGGAAGGGGGATTTTGAAAAAGGGTCAATTGAAACCCTTTTAAGTAGCATAGTTTTAATATTCAATAGGCCATTAGTATTACGTGTTTGCCTCGTTCAAATTGCAGAAAGTAAATCTCTGAATTCTATGTTCGATGGTAATAGTTCAAACTGTGCACATAAAAGATTTATTTAAGAACTTGTATCAAAAGTTATTCACCACAACAATCGTTGATATTGATTATTTAATCCTTTAAATCCAATACTTGAAATTACTCTCCATTCCAATGTGTTCTATATTTATTGTTAAAATTGTCTGAGACATTATATTAAGCATTCAGGCCACCAGTTTTTCATCCTCAAAAATTGTGCTGATTTATATGAACTACTTCAGGTTATAAGACACCGAAGTTAAAATAAAGCCATTTGTATTGAGTTCAAATTTTACACTGCCTGGAAACTTATTCTGAGCGAAACCAAGACAACCGTAGACTGGACGCTTTCCTAGCACTGGGTATGGATAAGAATGAAAAATATTATCGGAGCAAGTAAAAAAGGGGGAGGAGGAAAAAAGGAGGAGACGGTGAACCGGAGTATCCGCGCCTCATTCTAGTACAGATAGATAGTACACTGTAAAACATTTTTCAGCAAATATTCTTAAATTCAGCAAGGTCCCCTTTAACTTAAGTCGTACCAACTTTTAAGCAAATATGGAAAGCTTAAATTTTTATCCAAGGAAAACTTGCTATAATTCAGCAAATTTTCCCAACAAGTTAAATGAATTTCAGGCCTAAGGAGGGCCTCAAAGAAAATATGCAATCAAATAAAACAATTACCCTGCATTCTATTTTGAAGAATTATTTTTGTGGAAACAATTATTTCTTCCAATTTTTAGAGAAAAATAATGTATAGGTAGGCTGATGTCTAAGACGAACTTCAATTCAGGAATATTGCTGAATTTCAGCAAGTTTTTTCTACTGAAATAGTTTACTTCCGAGAACTTGCTAAATTTAAGATATTTTGCTGAATTTCAGCAAGTATTGTATAAAATGAAAATTTTTAGGTTTTGCAGTGTACGAAACTAAAAATATCATACATTTTTGTGTAATAAAAAGCACTGGATCGATTCCCTGACTCGCAGTTATCATCTCGAATACCTGGTCACAAAGATTTAACCGAAAAAATAATAAAATACAGAGAAAAGAAGCGCGCTTCGTTAAAAACTGCTACGAACGAACATATTGTGTTTCACAACTGTTAGAGGGATTAAAGTGGGAGCCCCTAGAGACTCGGAAACTACACGCTAGGATTAGGTTGCTTGAGAAATTCAGAACTGGTGTGTTTCAGAGCGATTCGGATAATATTATCATGACGTCTCACTACATCTCTAGGTCAGACAGAAGCGATAAAATAAAAGAGATACACTGCCGAACAGATAGGTACAAAAAATCGTTCTTCCCGCGCACAATAAGCGACCACAATAAAAGCTGAGCTCCACTAAATAAATTTCCGTGACACACGTCGCCATTTCGCCTCCCAAAACCTTACATCTTAACACGGCTGGTGGCCTAACACACCCTGCCACACGCCCTTGCGGCGGCTCGCAAGGTAGTATTTGAAAAAAAATGCCTTGCGAAGTGCAGTTGAACTGTCGTATTCCGTCCGTCGGATTGGACGTTAAACCGCGCTCCTTATGTCGTGGATGGGAGCAACCTCTCTTCGACCTTCAACTTATTCCCCATGCAATCCTTCCCTAACAAATCAACCAACCACTTTTCAATTGCGTAATTGATATAAGTGGACGGTCGCCTCCTTAATAGCCCACCGACTCAATGCGCCCCCACCCCCCAAGAAAAGACCCCAAAACAGAAAAAATTAAGGTAGGGCATGTCTTAAGTCCAATCAAATCATGGCGCAAAATGCTGATTGTGGACCGGGCGGTGAAGATTGGGCCGTTGGCAGATGTGATTCCTCGGGCTCTTCGGATCGATTTTCCAACCCGAAGTCTCCTTTCCCTTCTACCTCGCAGTGACGTCAGCAGCGGGAGGGAAAAATCTCGATTATCGCAGACGGAGATTTTTGACTCCTCGCCTTTTGGCCCGCCAATCTGCCCGCTCACGAGAAATGGGAGGGGGGCAATGTCGAAACCGTCAAATGCATTAAATGAAACTTACACCTTTTTATAAACTTTTCTGAAAATGTCGTCGGCCGTAATAAACTTTTAAGGGAGTTCCTAAATAAGGCGGGCCATGTTGAAGTGACATGAAATCGATATTGTGTTGTCATTATGCATGACGCGGAAAAGTTTGGATGGTGACAACAGAAGAAAACAGAAGTTAGAATGAATGGAAACGTATTGACATGGAAGAATGACTATGACCATAAGTACTAAGAGAAAGTCCAATTATGATAAAATTAACACACGATACAAAAATAGAAAGTATTAGCAAGAAACAGAATCTAATAAATAAGGAAGCACTTTACGAAAACACATGTACGAACAGCGCTGTTATAGGGAAATGTACCATGTACGACAAAAGTTGCAGAACAAAGATAGGAACCTATGGAAATGTATGGTGGTCGTTGAATTATGAAGATCTCATCGAGGGAGGAGATGACTATGTGAAATACTCGCTAATTGAATATCAATTAGTACACAATGCTGTTTTCGGAAAAGCTGAGACTGCTACGCCAAAAATCGATCAATATATATCGATGAGTTTTGCGAAAACTGGCTGTAGTACATTTATTCAAGGTGTCAATTTATATGTAAGTATGGATTAACACGAACTTCGACCATTTAGCTACCAAAACTGCACAATGAAAAAAAGAGCAACTTCCACTGTGATAATATTTAATACGACCGGTTTCGCTTTTTACAGCATCTTCAGGTGGAAGTTACTCATTTTTTTCTTAGTGCAGTTATTTTCCGTTTTCACTCTATCAGGCCTGAAACTACAGATTTAGCTACCATAACGAATTGATGGCATAAACAAAAACAATAGGCAACAAATTAGTCAATAATAAACGCCTGATCAAGCAAAGTACAATGAGAAAGAAAGCTGTTCCACTAGCTTCACACAACCTTTAACTGTTCAGTTCTAGCGATTTTACACAGTTTAACTAATAAATTCAGGCTTCACTTTGTGGAACCTCTCCATATCGGAAATAAAAAACTTTCAAGTAATGGTCCACTAATATTTTTATTGTTAACGACCCGGGTTTCGTCACGTAATAACATCTTCAGGTACAAAAAAATATTAGTGGACCATTACCTGAAAGTTTTCGATTTCTGACTTTACACAGATTTCGGAATCCTTATTTTTACTTATATCGGATCGACACACACACAAAGCCAAAATGAACACTTACCCAATTGAATTAAATGGCAATACCAACGAGAGAATTAAGTATTGAATGCTCCAAGATAAACAGCTAAAAATTATAAATTTATCAGTGTACCAAGCCATTTCTGGAAATGAAAATTTCTGGAATTTAAATTTCCCAAAAATTGCTGTGAAAACGACTGAGCTGTTCAAAATGAATCAGAGAAACCCTCTTCTCAAAAGTAAGATGAGAATTAGGATATTCGGAACGGGTGACCATTAAACCATTTTGTGGATATTAACTCGAATCTTCGAAGAAAACTCTTCGATTTTCTTTTGAGCCACTAAAAACAATACGCGGTCGTTACCAAATTTACCGGACTTAACAACTACATTTGATGGACAGTGAAAGACTGTAGCTGTGATAAAATAAATGTCCCTGCAAAGGTCGACTGCTTCTAGCGACTCCCACGCATTATCTGACCTTTATTACCCTGTGGAACAGTAGAGGAGGCCACATTCGTAGGCCGTCGTACATAATCTGAGTCGCTCGGTGTTTTGTGACCCGTCGGCCCTTTGTCGGGAGGAGAAAACTACAGACTGACTACTACATCAAATAAAATAATCATTTGAGCCCGTTGAACTTTTAAAGATAAAAAAAGTCTTTTCCTAAGATCAGAAAGAAAACTTCCACAAAATTATGATCCCATCACATCGTACGGGTTTGAAGCTCAGCATTTGATTTCTTAGAACACAATATTTCATCACTCCTAGCGTCTTTAATTATCTTTCAACAACTATAAACATGAAATAAATAGCTAAAAAGTAAAGTGTCCGCCTCCTCGCACGACAACCGGAGTCAATTTACAGAGCCATCCAATTGGAGGGAAAGGACAGCCTCAAAGGCACTCAGAAATAGGTCTTAAGCGCACCTAATAACAAAGAGATTGTAAAAGATAGCCAAAGTATGCTCATGTTAGGTAATCGCAATACATAAAAAGAATTGATTAGAAATTTTCCAAAGAATTAAATAAACAAAATGGTTATTATTGGAAACTATTTCTGTAATCGAATTCTGATATGGCATGAGTGGAGTGGCGTATCTATTTCAGGGACAGATAACCAAATAATACGTAAAAATAGAACAACTTGAATTCTCTGCATGAATGCCAAGGATATACATAAAAATTAAAAAAAAAACAAGTTGGCTAATATTACTGAAGTGAAAACACACAGAAAAAAGGTCTTAGTTTGATAACGGAATAACTTTCTTATGCCATAATGATACGATTGAGTACATAATATTTGTGTCCTCCAAGTTATTTGAACCAAAATGTAATATAATTCTTACGGATCTCAGGTCGTTCATATCGATAAATTTAATTTTCAAATCCGATAGATGTACACGGCTCAATAAATCGATACATTAAACATATACTTGTACACAAAATATGACATGAAAAGTTCATTTTGACCTTTACCAATGTTTCCAAAATGTGACGGAATCTAAATCAATATAAGCGAGAAATCGGCTAGGACTGACACGAATTGTGCCGATAGGAATACGAATTAACATTTAACTTTTACAGATTGACTCAGAATCTTCAGAGAAAACATAACCCCTTTTATTTACCGCAGGTTAACGATTAAATCAATTTTGAATTATTTACTTGTCACGATTAGAATCTTTCCCATCGATCTCTTGCATCTGATGGCGATTGTTCTCGAACACAAATAGAGATAAGCCGTTTAGTCTCACCAAAAGGCCAACTATAACTTTCAAAAGTATTGTTCTGCTACATTAAAGAACCAATGAGAGAAAAGAGATTCTGCCAACATTTTTGGAACCAACAGGATGACTACCGTTTAAGTTTAATAACTCCTATCAGAACTTATTAGTGACGGAATGATGACTATAAATTTACACATTAACCGAAGGCTCGAGTCCTCTTCCTATTAAATTGCCATATTAAATATAACTGACACAGCAGAAGATTAAATATATGCATTTAAAGTAGCACTTAGCTAACCTCAAAATGAAAAATCAGACACCATAATAATTCAATGGAATAAAGCAAGTTTTAACACTGAACTACATGCTAAGAGGTGACCCATCGGCAAGAGTAATCTTTATGAAAATACGGAACAATAGGCATTTAGAGCGATTTTACAATGGAAAATGATTCCACGGCTCATGTTCAACACATTGCGAAAGTACCTCATTAACCCTAACTAATGAGTATTTGCCATTAAAATGGCATGAATAATAAGGATTGCTAAATTCAAACAGTAAAACCTTCATTGATACAAATTAATTTTTTCCAAAGACTAGCTGTACATATATAATCAAATTTAAGGTAGTTCTCCACTCTAAACCCACAGAGCATACCGAATAATTATTTTCACATTCTCATCATACATTGAATCTAATTCACCTTGAACAAAGGATAAGGTGTCACTTTTCTGGTCCACCATTTTCGCGTTTATTCAGGAAAATTATCTCACATGACCAAGCCCGTTATCACAGAGCCGATGCGTCATTGTTAAAGGTTTTTTGCAGCTACAGAAGGTATATAAGGAAAAAAATCATGCAAAAGACAAAAAATTTGAAGACATAGGGTGAAAGAAAGAGACGAGTGTTCCTCATTCCACTTTATTTCGCAGTAAGGAAGGCGGGAGATAACCGAAATCATCCAGCCGTTTCGGGTTCCCTGCAATAACCATTCATTCGAAGGAGAGTAAATACACGAGAAGTGGTATTTACCGCTCTTCAAAAAATAAAAAAAACCTTTAAGATGTCCTTAAAGGCACAAAGTGGTCGCTGAGAAAGACACCTCTACGAAGAGAGATTATCGCCAGATGAAGGTTGGCGCGTTGGAGCACTTTTATGGGATGACATCCCTCAAATAAAAGAAACGGAGGAGATAGCAGACAAGAGGTGATGGCCCAATCAAAGCCCATTAGTGAGACCATAAAGAGTATCAACGCAATTACGGAATGGCGAATCTCGGGCAGCCGGAAGAAATTCCCACGAAGACGGAGAATCATAGACTACTCTCACGAGGACTGGCTGGTTCTCCCAAATCCATTACGATAACCATATTTTACTTGGCGATAAGCCGGGATGGAAAATACATACATACATACTTGACATCAATGGTGAGCATTTACTGATACTTTCAATTTTCTACCAAGGTGAAATCAAGGGCGCGACAATATTTAACACAATATCTCAATTTTAGTTTTTCTACGGTTCACTCATGAAGTAATGGCAAGGGGTCAAATAAAACCCCTTCCATTTCCCTCTCTGCAACTTGAGTACCCCTAAAAATATGCAAGTAGTCACTAATGAAAATCCACAGGAATATCTTAATCCATGTTTATATTGTAAAGAAGTGGGTGGGATGCACTATTAAAAATCACACTAGTCGCGAACTGTCAAATTTGACTTTCTCATTATGGCTCCACACACACACAAACTCCAACAATACAATAAATAAACACAAAATACACTCGATATTATCTTGTAGGAAACGAAAAACAATTGAAAACGAGAAGAAACGTTATGTATTTGGTGAACGTTCAAAGAAAATAATCGGATTTTTTGTTTTATGAGGTCCTTCGCCGGCTACGGTCATTAGCAAAAGAAAATAATCATTTTTCTATTTCAACAGTTTACACAATGTATGTACCCACAAAATTAAATGCGCAACCACATTCGCCATTACACTTACACCGTGAAAACGCCCAAATTTGCGCAAATGCATGAACGCGAGGCCATTAAACAGCCTCCGTTCTAATTTGGTGCATTTCTCCACGTATCTGTCATGCCACGCACTTTCGCGGGTACATGCATCGTATAAACACGCCTTAACGACATTTATGTCCATCACTGGAAATATCCAATTGCTGTGACTTCTATAGAAGTGGCAGTTGGCGGTTGATCTCGCAGTGCATCCGAATAATACAACAGTGCTGTATAATACAACATGATCATGCGCCACCGTCTGTAGATACATTCTAACGTAATGTTACTATACTCAATAAATATAGGGCTTAAGAATACGCAAGCGCTGATTCGGCTTAAATATTTTCTACGCACTGGCCTTGGGAACCAATTAGAGCGACGAGACCATGGGACGGCTACCGCCGCTGGACCAACGAACCTAACTCATCCATCTCCCAATTATCACCCAGATGCGGTCCTCACGGAGGCCTTCAAAAGAAAGTTTTAACGCCAACGCAGCTAAAATGATGTCCCACAAAAAAACGGACATCCATCACTTCCTCCAAATCTAGAGAGTTATCGATAAAATACGGTAAGCCGATAATGACTGGAGATAAGATCGAGTCAAAACATCATAAACGACGCAGAGGAATTCTGAAATGCTTCGAGTATTGATGGAAAAAGTACACACTGCCGTTAAATCAGTGGTGGGTAAATAGTAAGCCGGCTTAAACCGCATTGAAAGGAAAGGAAACTTAATCCAGCAAGAATACTTAATCCTCCTGGATGGAGTACAATTTCCTTGACGCACGATTGGCACAATAAATTGGAGAGGAACTGATAACAAAATCGGATTTTTATTCTAATGCCTAAAATAGGAAAGTAGGTTGCATTAGATTTTAATTTTCCACAAAGAACGTGCCCTCCACTATCTTTTTTAGTGATTGGTGGAACACATGATCATGCTCACACAGTGCTCAAACCTGACTTTAGATGGAAAGAGCTATTTTCGTTTATGTTCAGATTTGCGAGAAAATTCGCACACGCGTAGTCATTTTTAATAGGCTTAGATGAGAGCGAAAAAAGCTAACTGTTACCAATTTGGTTTCTTGGCAATCTAATGCAATTTTAATGAGAAGACGTAAGACATTGGAGGTGCTTCGAAATAATTCGATGATATACGAACAGATTTTCTCCTAATCGTGAAAACAAACGTTTAACACTATACAACGGTTGGTAATAAATACCAAAGCATCATGATGAATAAAAAACACGCATTTACGAGCGGTTTTCCCTTAAATTTCGAATTCTGCGCCGTAAACCCAAGTCATAACAACGTTTTACGTAAAACAAAAATTGTACAATATAATTCTTGTATTATTCATATTACAACATGTACGGATATTTCCAAAGTATAAAAAGAAGTACTTAACTGAAGTGCAGTCCAAGAATTTTTTATGAAATCAGGAACGTCACGTGCAAAAATATAACTAGCGGCGATAAAAGTTAATTGCATGCATAAAAGCACCTGCCTCACTATCCCAAACCAAATAGAGGTCTCGCAAAAAAAACTCCTAGCATCATATCGCTTTAAGTATTTAAACCCGGAAAATTGCAAAAGACAATCGCTTATCTCCACCCGTAAGATATGAAGACACGATAGCAATTCCCTCAAAATATTCGAAGGAGTGTGCTACAGAATTCAAATGCACGTGATAATAGTAAGTTATTCGAATAAAATACATACTTCAACCACAGACCAGGAACAAGTTTTGTAACAACATCAACAACAAAAAAGAAATAAAACAAGAAAAATATCAACAGGAAACACCGTCGTAGGAGAAACAGCTCTGATAAGAGCGGGGAAATAAAGTTTATCAAGGAGTTATACAGAGAAAAGCAACGGGTACTGTCCACAACATGGCCGTGAGTGCTCATTTCGAGAAACGTCATCTCAGGAGAAGGGGATGGGCAAGTGTTATTGCTACTATTTTCAGAAAAATCAACCAGTTAAGATAGGTCCAAATGGAATTCAGTAACAACTCTCTAGACATCTATATGCGCAGGGTCCAATCTCCTCACAATATTTCGTTCTACAGCTCAACAACTGTTGTCCTTGCACGCTGGACCATCGCAATGGAAAACCTGGAAGACCTAAACCTTCCAATACTACAGGTAATCGCAGAAGGTGCTTACTCGGCCGTCACTATAAGTTTGTCACTTCAGGAATTTTCATGACAAATTGCGTTTAATGACATTCTGGGTTATCTTGGATTAAGAATTCAATGCTCTTTCATCCTGCATATCCTTCCAGGTGGTCGTTTACTTTCATATTTTAGAGTTTGTCCACAGGCATACTCCCTATATTGCAATTAATAAAAACTCTAAATTTATCTAACACATGAGAATTCAGTGTTTCCATGGTTTAACCCCTTGGAAATGATCATCCCGCATTCAAATGAACCCAATCGCATGCCTCCTTTGCAAAAGAACTCAAACGAATTCATGGCACGACTGTATACCGAGCTACACAATTTTACGATGGCGGCAAAGCGAAATTGTGTAACCACACAAATAGTGAACACCCTATTTTGTATGTACTCCGTTTATTTAACTCGTCCAACCTTCCTCTTTCGATTGAACAAAAGGTTTTGAAGGAAAGATTGGCCCGTTCGGATATCTGTCATATTTCCCGGATTAAAAAGGAATGTTCGGCACGAAAAAATTGATGCATCGCCGCCAGGCATATAACCTACACATTCATCTACGTGCCAACCTAAGGGTCGCTGAAGAGGCGTGTATCAGGAAGTTTTAGGACACGAGCCATGGAAAGGGGAGGGGGTTATAGGGAAAAGGAAAGAGGAAATGACAGTGGCGAATAGCGTGTTAACGATGTGCCCTTAGTGCCACGCTGTTTTTGATATATTCATTCAAGCCCCGAGGAGAGAAGACAGAGCGAAGGGGATAAAATGATAATCTGTGTCGTACTGAAACTAGCCTCATCTGAGTCTTTCAAACAATCCCAGCCCAGCGTATAGCAACCGAGTCTCGAGTGACATCCAACCAAATCCTTCCATCAACTGTGTGACACTTCCTGTACGCTAGCAGCAGTTTTGAACGGAGCACACGGCTTCCCTTTGCATTTAATTCGCGAGTTTAATCTTTCTGTGAAGGGTACCAAGATTCGAACCATTAACACCGGAACACAAAGACGCTTAGTGTACTAAACAGTCACTGGAGTTTCATAGAACTCAATCAATAATTTTCAAATGAGGCTCATATGAATCTAAAAATTGAGCGACTCTTCGTCATATATCCTCTCTCATCCTCCTCATATACCCATGACTTCCTAGGTCTACTCCTTCCTCTCATGTCATTCACTCCTCAATTATATATTTATTTTGTTATTTTATTCTTATACAGTCTGTCAATATAGCAAAACCAAATAAGCACGCTGCCTTTTATTCACGTCCATTAACAAAGGGTACTTAAAAATTCGTCGCTAACATCAGTTTTTTATACGGCAGAAATACTCTATCAATTCTATTTCACTCACTTCCGCCTTTACTCCGAAGCTAGTAGTAGTAGTAGTAGCTTCGGAGTATACTTGTATATACACTATAGCATACAAGTTAAATAATTGAAAAGTGTAATCCGAGAGGTAGCTGTTTATATGACGTTAAACAGACAGAGAAAATGTCTTACAGAAAATATACCAGAAAAGACGTTGATTTCCATTTAATGATGGAGCCTCCTTAAAGAGAAATAAATGCTTTACTGGATCGGAAAAAAGCATTAAATGGATAAAATAAATGGTTTCAAGAAACGTACGCAAAGACAGTCAACTACTTAGTTTGATGAGTTAAAACTGTAAATTTACGGGAAAATATGACTAAATTAGGTCTAACGCGCGCTTAAAGCTCACCTTATTTCCTTCGATTAGAAAGTGAAATGAATACCATTGTTATACTTTCTTAAGAGCGGGTTTATGACACTGTAGGCAGGAAATTAACTGTTTAACTAAGTGAAAACTTCGCACTTTCCAAAGGGCCATAAAACATGTATTTCATTCCATATATTAGCAACATGCAATCATAAAACGACCCATGGAACAGGTTTTTGGAGAAAAATGAAAGATAAATGATTCGACCTTGAAAATGGAAGCCGGAAAATGCAACAATGGGCTCCGCATGAATTAACCCCAAGGGAGCAACTTTCCAAGCAAATATAGTCGTTTTCTGAATGTCACACATTTCAAGGACATTTTATTCTCCCAAATCACATATCCATCACATTTTTGATGAGATATTTACTTCAAACCTTTTCGGGGAAGCGCTATCAACCACCGACTCGCAAACTTATCCAAAATAATTTGACAGCGCTCACAAACTTTATGGGGGATAATGGGAGGTCCGAAGTTTTTTCCACATATATTACTATAAAATTTCGCCTTTCATTGATTTAAAAACTTCAAACAGGTTCATAACACTGAGTCATTCAAATAAGCGCTGACGGAACAGCAATCAATTATAGGATTGACTTCATCTGTTGTGGGTAGGGCTTCTCTCACGCCACTTCGGTTCTAGACATTCCTGGTAAGGGTTACAGCATTTTTCCTGTGTTTCTCTGCGAATTTTAAAAGCACATAGAATTTTACCTTCATTTTTTAAACAGAATAAAGAACTATTAGGTGCATAGGAACAAGGTTCAATCCTGACGATAGCTAAAGCATTATTCCCGGGGCACTTCAGAAGCTAATCAAAGTGATGTCGTGAAAAGACCAATCTACATCAACATCAACGAAATACCGTGCAAGCCACCACTAGGGTGTGTGGCACGGGGTGATTCTACGCCAGGCATTCAGCACTCATCCCAGTTTAAATAAAAATCGCGCACGTTCCCCCGGATGCCAGACGCATGCCAAAAGCAGTCAGGATAATGGTACGCACTCAGAGCAGAAACTAGGAGAGTGATACGTAGAAGAATATGCTACCATATAGTACACTACTCAAGATACAATCACTGGTTAGTGTTGATAATGCGACGGATAAATAGCACTACAAGGTGCGATAACATGTAAGAGTAGATCATACCAGAGATTGCATGCGAGGTTAGTAGCTAAGAATCATGTTATGATATTTAGCACTACTGAAAAAACCATTTAACCTAGTCAGTATCCTAGAACTAATCTATCGCAACTATTATGATCCCTTATTTTACGTGGAAAAATGACATTTTAAATCTGTCGGTTCTGCAGTCAATTTGCTTAATATTATTCTTTCTTACTACCATACTACCATAATAGTTTGACTCTAGCAAAATATGTTGAACGTCGGGCAAAAAATAGTCTACATCAAACTTTCGTAAAATATTTAACCTATATTTTCCCTTCGATCGGATAGAGGTTCCCACCGAATTTTCCTCAACAATTTAGTAACACTGATATGTTTATTGTGACAATTTTTAACAAATCTAGCTGCCCTCCGCTGTATTCGATCTATGAGGCCTCACGAGAGAGAGATAACATCGCTCTTTTACAATCTCGCCACATCTTCCTAGTTTTCTTTTAATTAATCCTAATTTACGATTTGCCTGTCCGCAAATTTCACGTTTATGCTTCCCGCACGACAAGTCCCGAGTAAGGGTCATCGCTAAGTACTTAACTGACCAATACTAACTATACCAATATTATCATTGGTATTATACCCTCTGATTCGTAGGCCTTTGGATCGCTACGCTAGATTTAAGTACCCTGGTAGTTCAAGAGCATAAGTATTCCATTAAAGGAAACACATAACTCATCCATAAAGTGACCTTTCTAGACATGAGTAAACGCAACGAATTCATTTCCATCGATTTGATACTAGTTTGCTACACAGTCATTTTCCCCCTCATATTCTGGAAACACAAGGATATAAATTCTCATCTCGTATTCGCATACAAAGCAGCCGTCGCACGTTTCAAGAGACAATGGAAGTCACAATTTATCAAAACGCTGTATTCAACAGCAGAAGTTCTCTCCTATAACAGCATCAAGCTCACTTAACCTCCGGTAATATACTATTTCCAACAAGCACATTTTCTATTAGTATATAAAGGCAGCCCTAAAAATCCTCTCATGAATTATTTGCCCAGAGGTGACGCATAAAAACCATTGACGGGACCCAAACACAAATTGGAGGCATTCCAAATGCCGCAAGGAGGTTCGAACCCTCCGACACAAGCCTTCAGGTCATACAATCCACGATCAATAATTTCTGAAACGCGGAACTTATAGATGAATCCAAATATAGTCCGACAGTCATTTGTTGTCTCGCTAATAATGACTGCAAATACTTAAAATTTTTCCGCCCATAAGATCCCGTAAATTCCAACGATTGCTACTCACCAGATTATCGGAAGAAGGGGCATTTATTCAGGGCATATTTGAAATATGAGCGCAAAGATTAGCGAAACGAACATGAGATACTAGAGTAATAAAACATAAAATATCGAATGAACCACATTGAGAGGCACGTAGTTAATAAAAGCAGTAGAAAAACCATCGTCAACCTTACCCCAGTATTGAATGTCCATCGATAACGACTGAGTTAGTCTAATATCTAACTGTTATACACCAAAAAAAGCATTGCGTATCGAACGTATACAGTAGCCGCAGCAAATAATAAGCATCACACTCGCAGTTACGGCTTAACTTTAAGTTAAGGACTACAATTCCTAAACCTTTTCTCCCTCATTTTCATGGTTAATGCCCGTCACCCTGCTGGCCAATCGCATCGTAGGCTGTAGAAGGAAATTTTAGCAGAGAAGAATTAAATTCAAAGGTTCCGGTTGTCTAACATAAGGTAAAAGTTGGTAGTCTCTTACGAGATAAAATGAGAATTTAAAAGGTCAATCGTGTGCCACTGTCGTGCTGGGGTCACGTCAACTTCCCCACATCATTATTACGTCACTGCACCGTGTTTTACGCTAGGACCATGAACCACATGGAGTAGCTAAATATGAATCCAAAAAAATGTAAGAGCTACCGAATTTCCAATCTGTGATAAACCGCGTCTCCGAAATCACGTCTCCGAAATACGATAAATGGTGATCCAGAGAAGAAAAAAGATCGTCGAAAGAAGCACTGGCCGCGCAGAATTGAGAGAAAAACCACGTGCTCGCAGCGACTGCGGACCGTTCGGTTTCATTTGTCTGCGACGGTGGCTCCCCGCGGTTAGCGCGCGGAATGCCAATGAAACGCAACGAACACTTAGGAGCGGGAGGGCGGATCTCGCGAAGGCAAATGTTGACACACCCGATAAACTCCCGAGCGATGAATATTCCTCGCGGATATTAAAACCTATCTCTCCCACACATTCGCTCCCTCTCGCCGAGCGGCGACTATGCATCGCAGCGCTCCGGGTTCACCGCGGTTACCGAGTCGAGTGGAGGGAGAAAGAAGGGGACGGCCTGAGGGGACGCGATGTAATTCGCCGGCAAATATCGAACGCGTACACAAGAAGCTATAGCGAGAGCAGTTGTCAAAGAGCCTAGGGAGTGTTCGGTTAAAGAGCCGATAACACACTGGAAATAACTAATCAAGCTAATGGAGAACATACATGTTAATTTTCAATGTAAACTAAATCTACTAAGGAAATTTAAATTCGATCAATTTTCTGAGGACTCAACAAATATACAGCGATCCAGTACTACTATGATCAGTTTTAAATTTCATATCGTCACGAGAACGATTAAGACGATACGTGGTGTCAATATTACCCAATAGGTTGTTCAACCGGTTGCCTGGACAGTTAATTCATTTGATTAAGCGTTTATCAAATTGAATGTCAGTGGTCAACATACGTCAACCAATCTCACTAGTAGTTCTTAAAAACTTATGTAGCATAAAGTCTAGTATACATGCTTCATAGGAAACAATACCATAGCCACAAACTTTGAATTAACCTCGGTTAAGAGTCCATTATAATGATAAGATGTAATGAACAGGTTAAGATAGGCATAGACGGAAAAAATGTGAGAATAACGAATCTCGTTAAGCTACAGGACCATTGCTCCAAAAACGGTGTCATAATTCACCGCGGTATAAACATGAAAAGTAGGATTAAATTGACCGTCTCCTGTTTGTGAACAGTGCCTCAAGGATAATTGTTTAAATTTGTGAATTACGTCTTTACTCTTACTAGCAAAATTTTTCCCGATAAATTTTTAATCCTCTTGAACGTAGATCAGCGGTAAAAATCCACCACTGCATTATTTGGTGCATTATAATCATAGGTGACCTTCCAACTGCGGTAGGTACGGATGTACAAAATAGACCTGTAAAAAATCATTAAAATGACCGTAGGATTAATACAATTTTCATCTTTAACTCAGGAGAAATCCAACCAATCGGGGCCCGCAGCATTCCCTCGCACTTAATTACCCTTTTCAACCTACTATTCTGCCACAATTGCGTAATCAAATAAAATTAGCAGTCCCCAAAATTTCTGTAGCATATAGTGCGGAGAAATTTTTCCAGTTAATGTTCACCCCTTGACGCACTTCTTTTAGGTGGCTCCCAAAACAAAACACAGAAGTGCTAGAGGTTTAAAATTTAAGTTCCTACAGTTCATGAAACTTTATCTTCAAAAAGAGAAATATTTTTTACTACCGAACAACTATCTGATAAACTTTTCCCTTCCATGGTAACTCATATGCACATAAAATTTGCCATTCCTTCAAATGTACTTACTGTAAGACAGCAGAATGAGTGAATGACCATAAATACCGTCCTTTTAGGTTGGAGACTTCGGTCCACTCATTCTGAACACTACTGGACTAGATAGAAAGCCGACACAGATGTCACATATTTCTGGTGAAAATTCAACCCCCAACCAAACACCCGTTGATGAGGCTTAGAGGGTAACGTAAAAGTAGAGGAAGTAGAAAGAGAAGGACGAGGGGACATCATGATATGTTATTCGTCGGCAAATATCGAACGCGTAAACAAGGGACCGAGCGAGCAGTCGTCATAAAGAGCTGAAAGTCCTGGGTTAAGAGCCGATATCCGGCTTCGTACCAATGGATAATGTGGGAGATTGAGGGACCTGGTGAAAAGGAAGAGAACGGGAATATGGATACGAGACGATGAGTAGTCACTCATTTCACATTCAGAGTGAGAGCTATAAATAGAATGACGGAGAGATGAAACGAGGACGACTCGGAAAGATGGGAATCAGAGCGAAAGAGGGGGGGGGAATGTTTTAAAGGGAGGAATGAACAGGAGGAGGCGTTAGATGCTCTTTAGTCACTTCCCATGAAGGTCGTGCTACATGTCACAAGACCCCAGCGACTATTTACCCCGGAACGAAACGACTGGTTCGGGGCGGACGCGACTGACTCAATCGAGTATCGGAGACCTCCAAAGGTCAGAGGATATTGATGTGAGTCGCATGCGCTACGTTCATGGACCGAAGAATGGCGCTTACTTTAATCTGCATCCACGCTGTAACCCACGACACACCACTAAATCTACATACTACCCTGCGAGCCGCCGCATGGGCGTGTGGCAAGGGGTGTTAGGATACTAGCTGTGTAAGGATGTAAGAGATAGGGTTTTAGGAGGAGAAATTGCGATGTGTAATTATGGGAGTGTATTTACTGGAGATCAGTTTTTATTGTGCGCGGAAAGAACGAGTTTTTGTACCTATCTGTTCGGTAATGTATCTCTCTTATATAACCGCTTCTGTCAGAGCTAGAGAAGTAATGAGGCGTCATAATAATATCTTCTGTGTCGCTCTGAAACACAGCAGTTCTGAACTTATCTAGCAACATAAGCCTAGAGTGTAGCCTCCGAATCTCTAGGCGCTCCCACCTTAATCACTCTGAAGTTGGTGAGAGACTATATGTTCGCTCGTAGCAGTTTTCAATGAAGCGTGCTGCTTTTCCTTGTATTATATTAATTTTGTTGGTTAAATCTTTATCAGCAGGGTCCCAAATACTCGCGGCGTAATCGAGGTGTGACCTAACCAGAACGAAGTAGCATGTCTCTTTTACTTTTTCATCCGAGGACCTGCCTCTTAAACGCTTAACAAAAATTCTTTAATGCTATGCCGCATATATTTTATGTGTGTGTCCCCCACGATATATCCGAAGTTAAGGTTATTCCATGATACTTTACTATATCTCAAGATTTTATGTTTACGCCACCCACAATATAGGTATGACATTTGTGTGATGAGATGACCACTAAGGGAGGATTGGATGGGAATTTTAGGACGCCTCACTTCACAGACATAAATGAGCGAAAAAAATACTTCATACATATTCAATTACTTCGTCTAGTCTGTCTAATGAAGCGAAAATCGCAGGGTGCATGAGTGTTCTCTTCCAGACCTAATTATACGGGAGCGACCTGGGTATATAAGGATAAGCACGAGAGTGGGTTAAATACAGTTGTACTGGGGAACGTGGAAGGAATGACTGGGTCATCAAAGAATGTGGTTTTGATGCTCCAGTAATGAGCATTTTTTAAATGAGTGCGCTTCGTTCCTAAAAAAATTTAGGGGGATAAATTTAAAAGCACGATGATATGTATATGACGTAGGAAAACTCCAATGAACAGCAACAAATCTACATTTGGACCACCAAGAACTAGCTCAAGCAAGAGCTACATTAATAGTGTACTAACTTTTATTTGCCATCATGAGCCAATCATATACAACGCATGTAGCATATTATTGACTTCATTTCTTGCTTTTACGTGTAATCGAAAATATAATTATACGTACCATTCTTCGAACAGATAGCACGGATACTTCCTATCGATTATATATCAATTTAAATATTTTACCTCTCCGGCATTTATTTATTTACAAGGTACTCAGAGTATTTATAATAGAGGTCAAAGTAATAAACCGTGCCTGCATAAAACAAGGCTAAGAAATAACACCAATATTAGAGTTCGAGTCCCAATGTTGAAGCATACAAAAATTCATACCTTTATATTGTACCCAAATTATTTATTAATTTGCCTAAAGAAATATCTTCTGAACAGAGTGAAGCCAGAGTTCTCAGCCATCTAAGATTATCTATCTATCATCTATTATTATTGTATAATTAGGTGTGTGAAGTTGGTGGTTTCCGGCGATACTTTGTGGAATTTGCTAAACATTTTGAATGAATAGGGTAAACTTTGTTTCATTCATTGTGGAAAAACAAAGTTCACCCTATTCATTCAAAATAGGTGTGTGAAATAAACCATCATAACATTTCACTGATATCACTGTTATAATTATTCATTTTTTTGTAAATTGTTACTTGCTTTGTAATGTTCTGTTATTAAATTCATACTCTATGTATTTCAATTGATGTTCTATTGAGCATATTTTTGTGTTAATTACAATGTCTGTAAATATATTTATACGTTATTAAATAAACCGTTGCTGAACACAGCGTAACCAATTAATGGAAACCCTCGTTACCGGGGGTGTCTTCAGGGGTGTCTAATTTCACAAATTATATTGCATAATGGATTATATTGTATAATTAGGTGTGAAATAAAATATTAATATTATTCCTCAGTCATAATAATAAATAATTTTTGGGTGAATTCCGTTTCGCTATGAGTTTTTCTTTCATTTTGAATACTGCGCCAAGAAGTAGGATGCAAAGTAGTAAGAAGTAGCTCTAAATATTCCGTAAAACTCTTAAAATTGAACAATGAAAAAGAGGCAGAAATGGATGTGCCGAGTATCCATGCCAGTAGGCTGGTTAGAGACAGCTATTTAGGAAAAGACAAAGAAATCACAAGTCACACATTAGTCACATCCAGAGCTTAAAGGTGGCTGGTTGGAGCTTCGTAAATAATACCCGACGACATAAAAAAGAGGACCAAAGCGAGTAAACACATTCAGGAGGAGAGAGGTAAATGACCATTGAAATTCAAAGGATAAACTAGGAAGATAACAGACAGGTAAGTGGACCAAACCTTGTCACACACCATTCGACGACATCTAAAGGCTATTGAGTGGTTGGCTAGGATTTACATTTATATCGTCTTGGACAACAGGGATGACATAAATCGGTTTTTCTCGTTATGCTAAAGCGAATAATGAAGACAAAATTCCAGTAATTCAGCCACGGTTATCAGCGATCAGGAGAAGGCGCCGTCATCACCATCTCCCCGAATAGTAACGTTTTTCGACGCGGTATTATGTTTCTCTCGTGAGACCTCAATTGGAGTAGGTACTCCTCTAGTATATGGGACCGTTACGAAGTAGGACTAGTTTCACATATAAATCGAATACAGTGGAGGACAGCTAGATTTCTTAAAAATTGTCACGATAAACATATCAGTGTTACTAAATTGTTGAGGGAATTAGGGTGGGAACCTCTATCCGATCGAAGGGGAAAATATAGGTTAAATCCTTTACGAAAGTTTGATGTAGACTATTTTTTGCCAGAAGTTCAACATATTTTGCTAAAGCCAAACTACTATGATAGAAACGATCACACGCATAAGGTCAAGGTAATATACTGCAGAACCGATGGATTTAGAATGTCATTCTTTCAACGTACAATAAGGGACCATAAAAATTGCGATAGATCAGTTCTAGGATTCTTTGACCCTTACTAGGTAGAAAATATTTTTGAAATAGTGCTAAATATCTTAACATTATTATTAGCTACTAACCTAGCATGTAATTTCCTGAATGATATAGGTCTTATATGATTTAGTACCTTGTAGAACTATTAATCTGCCGCAGTAATTATAACCAGTAGTCGTATCTTAGGTGGTGTACTGCATGGTATCAAGTACCATGTAGCACTATCCTAGTTACTGGTCTGACCGCGTATTGTCATCCTGACTGCTTTTAGCATGCGCCTGGCATTCCGGAGAACGGGCGCGGTAAGGATTTCAGCTGGAATGGGGGTTCTGCCTGGTGTGCCACACACCCTAGAGGTGGCTTGCACGGAATTTCGTAGATATAGATGAAAACCCACTGCCGCACATGAAAATGTCATCCGATGTTCCTTCGTAGGTTTTCTCTTACAGGTTATACGACTCGTGAGAATCAATGCAGCGTGCAGCCGCAATTACAACGTCATAATGAAAGGTTACGAATGTTTTAAGGGTAAATCTCCACTAGAATCCAGAACTTTTTTTCTTTTACCCGCTCAGTCTCCACGAAGTTTTTACACGGGGCTAACTCCTCAAGTAAGCAGTATATTGGGCCGAGGTCAGCTTTATGATCCCAAGAGTTCGGAGCTCCATGCAACTCACTCAAACGCTAAGCCCGAAGCTCTAATTAAAAAACTTTGAGGGCCCTCCTTAACGCTGGAAGGAAGCCCTGCATGTTAGCAGACAAACTTCGAAATAGGGTGAAACATAAAATGCATAAATAACGGATGGGGAATGACTGGGACACACACACGTGCTAATGGCGGTCGGAAGGAATTTACATCTACTTACACACTACCTCGCGAGTCGTCGGAGTGGCAGGAGGTATTAGGATGCAAGCCAAAAGATGCTGGGAAAAATATATTGAGGAGACGAAAGGAAAGAAAATTTAGGAGAAATGAGCGCCCTGAACTGCTCTAATCGCGGTTGTAAATGGTTCACGAGAAGAATTAAATGTCTAACATCTCCGTAATAATAACGTAACTAACTTTGTGTCCTTTTTCCGTCAAGCAACAAATAAAAAATCACTAATTCAAAGGTACCCGGCGCTGTTTTGTAGATTTTCACACTTAAAGAAAAGAGGACTATGTATTTTCACATGATTTTTGTCTACAGCTAAATTTTGCCAGGCAATCCGCCGAAGAAGCTAATGGCAGGGATTGTCAGAGCCATGACATGGTAGAATATGGGTAAAAAGGAGGGGGGAGGATAGAGACCAGTTATATTTCAACCAAGCGTCTTATGTAGGCGCACCATTTTTGTTATAATAACAAATGGTGCGTGGAAGGACGGAATTATTGCAACAATCAGTACGACAGCGTGTATCTCGTACATATTTTGTCGCTGCTATCAGCTGTCGAGAGATTGTGTAAGCTTAAAATATCATCCTCTGAGTCCAACGTAAACTTCCCTGATCTGAATTTTTCGAAGCCTATCGTTTAGCATGTTAGTTAAATGCAGCGTCGCAAATGTTGGGTGTGTATATTGTCATTCTACCGAATATTTGACGCTATCGTGTTATGTTTAATACAGGATACGGCAATGAAGTGATATCGCCGAAATCGTGGTCGATTTTACAATGAACCGCAAAAATACCAGGTTTAAATTTCTCCAAAACAAAAGCGAGGCAAAAGGGGCGTTATCATTTAGATTACTTTGGAAGAAAAAAACTCGAAAAGTTATCTCTTTAAATTCAATGGCACAAAACCATTCGTCAAACGCGCGGACTTTAACGCAGTTTATGTTCATGAATTGAGTTTTATAGATTTTAATCCACACTTTCAAGCCACCACTATACAGCTCATTTGAAACTTTTGCTTTTAAAAAATTCCAAATAACCAAAGTAATACCTTTTGTATGATGGCTTCAAGTCACCTCACTCAGTCCAGACCACAAAAACAATTCCTCGCACAAAAAAATTCCGGCATTAACGGAGCTGGAGACCATCTAATTTAACGTATTAATATATTATGAGATTAAATACGACGCTTCTAGCCAGATTGGCGGAAGAACGAATTTGCTCAAGTTGGCCACTTAACTACTTTAACGGATTTCCAGCACATTACTATCAACCAGTTACATGAGACATTTACGTTCTTATATTTCTACCTTATACTATTTCGCGATTTAAATCAGGTTTAAATTCAGCTACCACAATCGTATAAAACAACTCTTCTCAGAATATTATGCTTGTCGTAAAAATGTCGTAAAAAACATTTAAGCCAACACCTAACGTAGGACAGACTTAATTTTTTTATCGTTAAATCAAATCAACCATGCAATGCATGACACTTCGTGAACGAAGACTCGTAAAATTAAGGGTACAAATATCAAACTGTCACGCAAGAACACCATGTATACTTTAATAAATAATTCAAATTACAAATCACAGACTTTAGTAGCAGGTAACAGTTCATAATTCAAGATATTTCGGTCGGGTACTTCTAATTTAAAATATTTACGAAAAAACTAAACATTCAGACCCATAAAATATGCTAAACAAAACTTCCCCTTATGGGTACGGTGTGAGATATATCGAAAGGATGTCAGAATGCCGCCTTTTTATAGCCGTTCTTTAACTTATAAAAAGATTGTAATATAAATGAGCACCTTCAGCACATTCAAAAGCAATTCAAATTCATATCAATCACACCAATGACTCATAAAAATTATGCTAATATGGAAATATATACACCTTCTCAAGGCTATAAATCGACTAAGGGCCTAGTAAAATGACAAGATGGAAAATGTGACGAAACTCTCCGGCGAGAATTTCGGAGGCAGAGGGAAAAAATTAAGCGTGCCTGATGAAACAAACTACAGTCAAAAGTATGGAAATTGTTCCAAACTGGAGATGCTGTGAAGAATAAAAATCCTGAACATTTTCCACGAAAGATCCGTCAAAAGATTTAACTTGGATAAGGCAATAGAATTTCAATCACAAATTCCAGCAACAGTTCAGCCGCCGTCCTCGGCATTAGAGAGCCTTTCCGGGTTCGTAAACGAATTTTCGGCACGCGATCCTATCAAGAATCCAGTCGCCTAACTATAGCCAAGTCCCTACCCGAAGACTCCCCTAACTACTCCCACTCACTCGACAACATTTCCCCTTTTTCGGCCGGTAACCCCCCACACGAACCACGATAGCTTTTCCCCCCATCGCACCCCCCACGGAGAGACCGTATCACGGCCGAGGAAAGAGTGCAGGAGTGGGCAAACACCTCGTGTTCAGCGAGGCACACCCGATCGAGGAAACCCCACAAAAATGTGTGTCACTCCCACATCGCCAACATCAGCTTCCCCTTCTATGAAGTCCACTCTCAGCCCGAGACAAAGAGAGCACGACCACCGAAAGACACTTGTCGACACTAAGGTCACCGCCCTGTACTTAATCTCGGCAAAAAAGAAACAACAAGAAGTTTGGTTACATATATACGTGATTGTAGACGATTGAATTTGCGGAATTTAGACATAGTAAAAGAAAAATGGCTTCGTATTGTCCACACTTCTTGTGTAGAAAATATGAAGTGTATGGTTTGTGCATGGAAACAGAAAGCGTGGAAAATACGAAGTCGTTTTTCTTCTACTAAGTTTAGTAACATTAAATGGGGAAATTTGAAAACAACGGTCATACTGAATCACCTGCCACATATTTCTGAGAGAGATTTCAGGTATATATCAAAGAGTTTCATGCTTAAGGTGGCTTTGGTCTCAGGTTAACTTAATTCAGATTTTCTGAAAATTGGAATACTGCATCTTTGAAGTATGTTATTTAAATCGAGATAAAAATAAAATAGGGTTTTCAGGCAACTTTAACCATAAGAAAACCTTTAAAGTGGAGATTTTAACATCTTTCTTTTTCTTTAACATCGTTCATTTGTGTTCCTCAGAAAAAAAAACAGAAAATTGTCTATTTGAACGAGAAAATATATTTAAACTTTAAATTTAAACAGTTTATAAGAGGCGGTACTTGCTGGGAAATAAAATAAAAAAGACATCTTACGACCCCGACCCGACGCGAAAGATAAGGTAGGGGTAGGCAGGCACGAAAGTAGAATACAGAGGCACTGACTGGAGAAATGAAAAAGAAGTATCAAGACCAGGTTGATAAAATCATGGATACAGATTCAGGTGTGAGACTAGAGGAAGATGAATGGGAAAGTTTGAAAAAGGCACTGTAGAGACGGCGAATGCAATGGTAGGTGTAGTAAATGCAACTATAATTAGAAAACCGTGGGTGATGGAGGGAATGATAATAGAAATGTTTGAGGGAGGGCATGGAAGAGCGTAAACTCAGAGTTTGGAAAGAGTAAATACGAAGAATTCAACAACAGGGTTCGAAGACAGACAAACAAAGCAAGAGAATAATGGTGGAGAAAACCGATGGAATCCTTGTCAAATTTCATGAAAAGGGAAGATTCTGTACAGGAAAGTAAACGAACTGACAGGTGGTAGCAAGGGAAGGGTAATGGCAGTGATAACTGACAAGACAGGTAATCATACAAGGAGACATCGCGTAACAGTAATCGAGGACGAAGACAAGACATACGTTACCTCGATTACTGTTACGCGATGTCTCCTTGTTAGAGCCAAAAGAGATCCACGACAGGAGCAAGGAATACGTGGAAGAGCTTATGGTAAGGAAAAAAGGCCCAGGAGGTTGGAAGGAGGTCATAGAGAAAGGGAAGACGATATCGACAGAGGACCAGGTATACTTGATAGTGAAATCGAAAGAGCACTGCGAGATATGAAAAGGAATAAGGCGGTGTGAATAGAGTATACACCTTCAGAGTTTCTAAAGAGTTTGGGCCAGAATGGGAGAGTGAAACTGTTTGCGTTAATCCGTAGGATTAATGAGGATGGATTGTGGCCAGAGGACACAACGCCAATTCCGATACCAAAGAGGAACATGGCTAAAATTTTGAGGACAATGGGACAATAAGCTCCATTTCCTTTGAATTATAAATAGAAGGCTGGGGAGCAAGGCTAATGAATTCCTGAAAGACGACTAATATGGATTTAGGTGAGGAATGGAAACACGGGACGCAATGGGAGCGATGAGGACGCTAGTAGAGAGACTCCTAGAATATGGGAAAGAAGCCTTTGCTTGCTTTGTTGATTTCAAGAAGGCATTTGATAGGGTTGACTAGGTGAAACTAATGGAAGTGCTGAAGATATTAGGGGTCGACTGGAGGGTCAGACGTCTCATCTGACATCTGCATATGAACCAGCGAGCTCAGGTTAGGGCAGCCAATGTAGAACTGGAATGGGCCGTGTTAGGACGGGGAGTGCAGCAGGGAGAACAATATTGCCGTTGCTTTTTAACGTTAATTCAGAACAAGGAGAATGTAATGAACTTGTATTCAGAATGGTGAAAGAGGCATTGGGAGATACAGAGGTAGGAGGGGAGCTGATAAAGTCAGTGAGATTTTCAGAGGTTCAAGCATTGGCGTGCCAATTCTGCCAAGGGATTACCATCAA
Source organism: Ceriagrion tenellum (assembly GCA_963169105.1). Taxonomy (NCBI): domain Eukaryota; kingdom Metazoa; phylum Arthropoda; class Insecta; order Odonata; family Coenagrionidae; genus Ceriagrion; species Ceriagrion tenellum. Next base: position 54,670,011 of record OY720644.1, read on the forward strand.
TGATGAATGCGTTAGAAGTACAGTGCGAGAGGTATGGGATTAAGATAAACCATTAGAAGACGAAAAAGATGAGAATCTCTAAAAGCTAGAAGGCGAGACTTACCGTAAGTGTGGGAGGGCACAAAATAGAGCAAGTTGAGCAGCTTACATAACTTGGTAGTATTTTGGAGGAGAGTAGGTTTAGTGGTAGGAACATAAGATGCAGAATTGGCTAATGACTTATGGCTAAATGCATTTTCAAAGAGGGAATTGATGAGGGGGGTGGGTCTGATAGGGATGTTAAGAAAAGGTAGGTGAGAACTCAAATACGGAGCGTGGTGCTGTACCTATGGGTCGGAGACTTACTCATTACGAAGGGAGGATGTACGTAGACTTGAGGCGTTTGAGTTGTGTGGATAAAAATGGAGAATGCGAGCTGGGTGGCGAGAAAGACGACCAAGGGCGGTCGAGAAATATGGGAACATATGGTTAAAGAGGTGAAGAGGCTAGTAGCGGAGGTTCGGAGAAGGCAGAAGAGGCGGACAGAGTACGCTTCGAAAGAAGAGGGAATACTGAAGATGGCAATAGAGGGGAGATCACAGAGAATAAGCGGTAAAGAAAAGAAGAGGATGGGAATTCTGGACGAAATAAGAAGCGGGAGATAATACGAGGAATTCAGGAGGGATATCTTGGCAGGCCATCCATAGTAGTGAACACGGATTAGGATAAGCACTGTCCATGAACCTACCAATCAGCTGATAGAATACTTAAATGAATGGAAGGGTTTATTACTAGCGTAGTACACTAGGTGAAAATGAGAGTAGTAGTAAAGGCAGGGAGGAAAATAGCATTAGCCAAGGAAGCGATTAGTAATAGAAGGGAGCTGATGACGGGGACCTTGGGCAATGACGTTAAGAAGAGGCTGGTGAAGAACTTGATATCGAGCGTGGCGTTGCATGGAGCAGAAACGTGGACCCTCAGAATGAAGGACGGGAAAAGGTTGCAGGCGTTTGAGATGTGGACATGGAGAAGGCTGCATATGGTGCAGTTTAGGGAAAGGAAGACTAGGAAGTGCTTGGGATGCTGGATGAAGAAAGGAAACTTCTGGATGAAACCCGGGAGAGCCAGAGTAGGAGACTGGAAGAATTAATAAGGGGCGATGGGTTGCTCAAGACTGATAGAGGGAAGGATGTTGGGCAAACAGGGAAGGGGAAGTGAGAGAACAGGATTTACTGAAGGGATAAAGTATGGTAGGACGTATGCAGAGGCAAAAAAAGAATTGCTAAAGATTGGTAGGACCCCCAAAGTATGGGAAACCGCAAGGATTTTCTCTAACTTTCAAGAAAACTTTGTCTTTTACCAGGAGAATACTTGAAAAACTCAATTTTAATGGCTGGTGTACTAAATCCTTCCGACACATCTCCACATGGCGGCTCTCACGATAGAAAGGAGATCAAGATCTAGATATCCGTAATCGTATTTCTGGTAAAACAAATACCGTTTCTTTGCGGACGCGTTTGCGGTCCATATTCGCAAAAGCTTTCGTCTTTCCTCGGCGCATCGAGATACGAAGGCGGTCGATAGTCAAAAAGTTTTAACCGAATAATACGGGGATTCCCCGATTCTTCTAGTCTTCTAACTGCGCACCTGGAATCTCCGTACGTATGGAAACGCTAACGCCATCCAAGCACGAAATTTCACGGCCAATGATTCAGCAAGTCAAGGTTGCTTACTCAAGGCACCCAAACCGGCACATTTTGTCGACAGAGTGACTTAACAGATATGCGTCGTGCATTAAATCTCAACGACACGGGAAAAACAATAAAGGACCACAAACGCCCAGGTTAAATTAATGTTTGGATTCCACAAGAGAATGACGTTGAAGACACCATGAGAAATAACACAGCATTGGTTGAAAAACAAACTTAAATGAAGGAAAAGAGGCTCAACAGATTTGATGAAAATTCAATGGCTTTCCAAAATGATACCGGTATGCATTCTACGCACTTATCGTCGGAGGTATATTTTATTCCAGAAAATATTCATTAGCGAAACCTCTGCGGTATCCCGAAAGCTTACCGTTTCATTTTTTTCAACTCAGAAGCCAATGAAGCAAAATAACCATTTTTTACAATTAGTTACAGTCTTGTCGATAACTTTAAACACGTTACGACGGGGTAGTATCATCCTTAAATCTGTAATGCATTCCTAGATTTTTAAGAAGAATATTGGATTTTCACGCCCTTCACGATCTCATAGCATTAGCCATCAATGATTGAAAAACTGTCAGTGGGCAATCATCGGGAGCACCGGTTGGTGTGTTACCTAAGTACAGGATTCTATTCATGAAGACTTTGTTTCTAGTCCTGGAATCACCGAGGCGGCGACTTTTTTCAAGAGTTCTGAATCCCAACTTACTCTTTGGATAAGGCGGCTTGCAGAGAGAATTTCAAGGACACTGTACCGTCCGTAAAACGAGACGTGAAAGCTGTGGTCATCAGGAGAAGGCTAATGACGACACTGTGTTCCTATTATCCAATCTCTCTTTCCACAACAACATTTTCTTTTAAGAATCAATTCAGCAATCTTTAATACTCGATTGACCGCTCTTTCATCCTATTTCTACGCATACCGTTGGCAAAAAAGTAAAGTCTCTCTCTGCACTTTCGGGAAAAATAAACTTCAGACAGTATATTACTGAGAATTACGAGTGTCAGTTAAAACCAGATCAAGCCCAACAATTACCTAACTCCGAGGAATGAACTTGGCCATGAAAAAACATTTTCCTGACCGGGATTCGAACCCTAATATCCCCAGTGCCGGTCAGATGTTTCGGAAAACTGAAGCTTAGTAGCTTCGGGTTTGAATCCCAGTCCAGTCAAATCAATTTTTTATGGCGATTTTATTACTTGGCGTATAAGCACCCGTGCGAGCGACACTGTATCATTTCACTTGTATATAAAAGCAATGATTGCAAAAAAACTAAAAATTAATTGACTACAATGAATAGGGTGATTGCATAGTGTGTTAGTAATATTGCAATCGGCGATTTAAGTTATTTTCTCTGGAAATGATAGAGTAAATCTGATTCCCTTAAAACCGGATTAAGTCTACGGAATATTAATATTTAGCCAAAAAGGACCGGAACTAATATTTGTTCAGCCTAGATATTCATTTGAATTTTAACGTTAGCAAATTCATTAGCTTCACTTAATCCCGTAAAATGTTTCAGGGAATGTAACAGTGCACTGACTCAGTATTACTATTGTAACGGTTCACAAGAATCCCCGTTATGGTAATTACATTCGAAATTCTTGCATATAACGATACAAAATTGTATGAACTACAGCATAGATTTTTATGAATAATTAAGTTCTTATTACGTACTACCTGTACAGTAAATTACAAATAATTAGGGCGATCTTATAACACGGTCAAGAAAGTAACGACGCCAATTAGACCTAACAGTAGTTCACTAACACTTGAGAACATCACATGTGCGAAATGTACAAAAAAAATTCGTTCGCGGTCTTCAGCTGAACCCAGTTAGCGTCTAGGTTTCACAATTTGGAAAATTCAAAACATTGTTCAAACGTTAATACATGAAGTTCAACCAATATTGCATCTTTCAACTTTAGCAGTTAATTTTTTGGGCCTTTGAAAAGAATGTAGACCATTTTTCTTCCTTTCTAAAAGAGTATCATCAACTTAGAATAGAACAAATCGCAAAAATAAAATGAATTATCTCACTCGCAAAATCGGATACAACTCAATTAGAAATGACTTATCTCATTTGCAAATACTGTACGGGTGTATGCCATATTGCAGTGCTTTCCCGTCGAATGTTTAATGTCATAATACTCGGGTTATTCATTGTCCAGTGTCCAACTCTCTCCGCCAACGCTAGACAATAAGCGACTTGCTCATCGTCTTTGGGCTTCAAGGTGAACCTGAGTGTGTGACTTCCGAGTCTCTAGGGGATACTACTGTAATCCATCTAAAAGTTGTGGAACCCCAAACGTTCGCTCGTATTAGTTTTCAACGAATCGTACAGCTTTTCTTGGTATTTCATTATTTTATTTGGTAAAATCTTTATTACCAGGGTCCCTAATGCTCGCGGCGTATTCGAGGTGTGGCCTAACCAGAGCGAAGTAGAATATCTCTCTTACACTTTTTCTTCCTCCTATTATTCGCTTAACAAAAATTAGTTTCTTTAATGCTGCGCCGCATACGTCTTTCATGTGTGTTCCCCACGATCTAAACTTTAAAATTAACAGGATTCTACGCAACCACAAATAAAATAAGGGGATGAAATCGCAGGCGGGGTGATACGTGCGCGCAGATATTCAACCCAATAAGCTCCCACGCTCCGCAAAGCATCACGATGTAATCGACACAAGTACGATTTTGCAACCAATGGAAGCAAATAAGTTCAATGCAAAGTGAGACATGCTATAAATCAACTGCGGGAGCAGCAAAATCAAAGCAATAACTCAATCTTGCAGGACAGAAACAGGTCTAAATAAGGGCGATATGACATTTGAGGTCGATTTCCGAACGGGTTGACTCGAAGAATATTTATTCCTCGCAATATTCTCCACCAAAGAAGAAACCGAATGCGACACAAAAATGTTCGTGGCTCATATACTGACATCAAGGGCTACTCATCTGATACCTCCCTTACATGAAACCTCACTTAAAATAACCCCATCGGACCTTTCGTGATATCACATTTCCGTTACACTCACAAGTTTTACTGACAAGGGATGATACGTATTTAGCAATAAGTTTTCAATTCTCAAATATGAGCTAATTTCACTGAACCAACACAATCAAATACGTTCCGAAGTACTTGTTTTAATATACTTCCAATAGGTAATGGACCTTCCAAGCCGGATGGAATCCCGAGAAGCCTTTCTGCATTCTACTCACCGGGAAAGTCTGAAATCTTTATTACTTCCAATAGACACTGATCTACGTCTTCCTCTTAAGCTACGTCGTAACGGAACACTTAAGTCCCGACATTTGTGTCGCGACACCGGACACTAGCGTCTCAACGGAGGCGCCCTCGCTGTGTCTGGCACTCGCTTTTTAGGGAGTCGGGAGGGCAGCTCTCGCGAGAACAGTGTCTCCCACCACAATGGCATCGAGCCCGACTATGAAAGCTCATAGCAGTATCCTCAAGGCGCTCGACTTCTCTTGGCTGCTGATACACACTACCGACATCCCATACTTCCGCATTCACAGAAATGTATGGCGACATAAAAATACAGAGTAACAAGGTTAGATTAATAGGTTTGCGGACAACAACCGTTGAGTAAGTTCCCAGGGCTAGCCTATCAACGACTTTACCTGAACATGAGGACATTGAATGGGACAGAAATGAATACGGTAAGATTGCTTCAGAACATTTACAACCGGAAGGTTTACATCCGTATACGGCGTGCCCTCCCCACCAAGCAATCATTGCCTATCTTCTATTTAACCTCTTCGTAGGTGCCAGAGCAAACCCAAATGCAGGAAAATCCAAATAGCATACTGAACCATATCCCATAAATGATCTTTCACTCGAGACACACTTTCTATTAAAATGAAAATCTATCAAAAATAAATTCAATGAAAGAGGTGATTTTACAACTAGAGAATATTACCTTCACCGATTATCAGGAAAGCAAACACGGTTTAAAAGTTGATGCAGGATACTCACCTGAAAGATAAGGGAAAAATTGTCAGTAAATCGGGTAAACACAAAAAACTAAGACTATACTTTATGTATAGTCTTAAGAACAAGCAAAATAATGAAGTGTTACGGAAATCACTAAAACACAACAGTTAAAAATTTACGGCTAATCAGGGAGAACTTTTCTAGTACACAAAAATTCTCACTACACTCATGATATTGCTCGACAAAAAAACTGCAGCTTGTGAATTAACTTCGCTAAATATCAACTAATTAAATAATGTTCAGGGATTTCCACCAGGACCTTCCGGATGGAAAGCCAGCACAACAAAGCGAACCTTTACTGCATCTCTATACCTTAAATCGTTGGATGCTCCTATAACTACCATGCACCGAGTTGACAAAAACTTCAAATACATGTTTGCTATCATGCATCTACCAACAGGCACTTCCAGCCCTTCGAAGCCATGACAAATCGGAACAAGCAACAATATAAGGAGCCAAAATGATTTTAAAGAAAAACTGATTCAGATTAGGCGCTGTATCACGAGTGAAAGAACACGGAAAAAATCTGAGCTGAAAAGATTGGTCGATATGACCTCATCCACCCACCAATCCACTGGAATGCGTGCTTATGAAATTAACTTCTTTGACTGGAAAGCATTCCATAACGGCTCGTGCGCCGACTTACGTCCCACATGTTACGATAAGCATCTAAAACTTTCCCTAGCACTCAATTAGGTCGTTTAACAAAGACGCAAACGGCTACACATGGAATTAAACGGAAGGTAAAAAATGATTAGGATAAGGTTTTTGTTGTATTGTTTTCATCCCCGAAAATTCGTCCTTTGTAAAAAAAAAGATGTTGCAATAAAATCCACAGGGAGGAGGTCTGATAATACCGCAATTCGTGATGCTGCTTTGACAAATGTTAATCCCTTCTATTCTCAATTTAGAGATAGCGCAAAAGGAGACACCAGATCAGGCAGACAAATAAGCAAATGAGACTTTTCCCAGATTGCAACTGAGGAAAACATTTTCGAATAAGAAGCTTGAATTCCTAATTCCAGCACATGGGAAATCAATAAAAGAAAACCTATCCCGTGGTGCATGAAGGATTGTTCCGGCAGTAGCCACTACCTATTCTTCCACAGGTTCCTCAAGTCCATTTTTCATAATAACCTTAACCTCTTCATTCCTAGTATAGCATGCGTGCTACATTATGTAATTATTTTTTTGAGCGCCCTTTACGCAATGGATGCCAACGTGGACGGTTCCTTTGTATTCACTACACACGCCGCGTTTCATTTAATGCGAGTTTTAGTTTTTTTTGCGATAGACATTTCACTTATGCCAAAGAAAGGTCCCATTTAATAAGTCTCGCAAAAATTTCTGGAGACAATGTGGCAGAAAAAGTGTTTAACCACCCTAATCCTAAAGACAGACCGTATGATCGGTAATTATGGGCACAAATTGATGCTCAGCACAGTAGCCTTTTTTACAGTAAACATAATTTAAGTAAGACATAGATCATTCTCATCAGATCACATTGGAACTTACCAAAGCAATTACCGCAATTTTACTCGAAAAGGCAAAATTGAGGACTGTTATACGGAGCACCCAGGCAACACTCTGCATCTCAAAGAATGATGGCCTAAGCCACACTTGAAGAGATATCATTCCGAAAATTTCGCGAAATAAAAAAGGTAACCGCCTTGCTGTTTCGCCCGCAGACAAAAAGTAACAATCGAGATTTCTATCGCGATAAAAAAATTTAATCCCCGGCCGCAAAAGCTTTCACATCGCTCCATTACATCATTCCCAGTGATTGCACAACAAACCCTAAAATCAGGCCCGTCTTCCCGTAAGCAATTTAAACTCAATACAATACTCATGTTAACCACCATTATGGAAAACTGTTCGAAAAAAAATATGGAGGTATTGGGTGTGTGTATGACAACCTCGGGCCGAGAAAGGTTCAAAAACGACCAATCTTTGAAGACTCAGCCGCACACATCGCATGTTTCGTAAAACCATTAGCCGATTACGCAAGTAGGGAAACACACACGGACGCACTACGCGGGGTCTCGGGCAAAATCGATACAATACCGCAAGGCGAGAGCACGTGACAAATGAAGAGCGGCGGAAGCAGCGCGCGAGGAGAGAAATGACGAATAGAGCCAAAAGGAGGCGGGTGCACGATGACTAAATCGAAACCAGAGGTCAGGCAGGGCAAGGAGCAAAGAGACATTGGATTTCGCTTCTGGCAGCACGGGTCAACCACCCGCGGGACCCCGTAACTAAGGGAATACATGCTTATTGCGGAGAAAATGCACCCGAAATCAAAAGACATCAGACGCACGGGTTAGATGGAGTTCACAAAGTTAAATAGTTTGACTACGAGCGGAGGGAAGCCTAATTGTGAAGGGCTATTATTTTATGCCTATTCATGTATATGTACCTTCATTTACGATATCGCCAAAGCAGACGTCGGCACGCATTGGCACGGGGGAAAGTGTGTTCAGGTGCTTTCGCTGTATTATGTTAAATAGCTTCCTTAAATGGCTGAGTTCTATCTTCATTGTAATCGACGCTTCGAGAATTAACCCTGTTTTTAAGACACGCGTTCGCAATTAATACTGTCTAAAGTGAATGTTCGAGCGAGGAAAAACGAAATTCTGAAACATATTACGAATTTATTGGACGTGGAACCTCCCCCGGTAAGTTCTTACGTCAGCTCTTGAGATGGAATGCAGAACTTAAAATACAATTGCTCATCTATAATTCGGAAAAAAGAGGTTGATATAAAAAGAGTGATTCTTGCTCATTTCAGAGAGTTATTGTCATTGCATATAACACGGTGACATGAAAAGTACTAAGTAGTAGTACTATATTTTAATACTTAGACTTAGTTTTTCGCAACCTTATTAGCCAAGAAAGAATGAGTACTTACAAAATGTTTGTACGTTGTATATTTTACATCTTAGTATTTTTGTCATTGTAATGTTGATTCTAAATTACTGAATATCATTGCATTGATTAGTTTTTACTCCTCAGCGTTATAATATGAATTTCCACATCCTTGTAAAGCCTACCATTAGGAAGTCTTTATTTCTTGAGTGTTTTTCCACAAATATATCTCTTTCATAACGCTGATTTCATGTATGTATCCGATGAGGGGTTATATGGAAGAAAGTACTGTCCCAGATACAATCTCTCCCCAATAAGTACTGGTCGTTATTATAATTACTATAAAAAAGTCTTCAGGGTATTTAGAATCACGAAGATATAGGAGCAAATATATGTAACATCGGCAGTGCATTCAAAATACGATGCATCGTAAATTTGCATTTAAGGGTATCACTCAAGATACTCTTCCCTCATCTCATCCTCTCGTTAGTTCTCAAGCAAACCCCAACTGATGGAGGCAGCCGACATTTACGGAACTTTTCATCGCTTAGCATGGTAATAATAAATGACTACGAACTATTCCACTTCGGTTCTTTATTCCAGATCAATTTCAACGTACCTATATGCGTCACTATCAAGGAAGCATTGTCATCGTTATCTTGATAATGACGCATAAACGTTGAAATGGATCTGGAATAAAGACCAAGGTGGAAGAGAACCAAGTCATTTCTTCATTTCAAGTCACCATGCTCAAACAAACAAATTATCCACCGAACCTACACACAGACAGCCAACACAACACACTGAGCTCCAATATCACAAGCTATAATAATTTAAAGATATCATGATTTCAAAAAACAGAACTTTGTTTCATTTTCACACAATCTTTATCAGCACACACCGATCTAGGTTTCAACGATACTACATCATTTTCAAATACTTTTTAATTTTCATTCACCTTGAAAATGGCATAGTCTCGTCGAAACGAGTTCGATGTGTGATAAAAAAATTGTGTGGGAATATAATTAAGAACTGTTTTTTGAGATCATGATATATGTAACCAATTTCCACAATGTATCCGTTGACTCGGTAACCTTCCAACAAAATAAGTTAAATTGATACACACTTGCGAGTCAGATAACAGGAGGAAATTTTCAACTCTTTTACCCTTCCCACTACTCTAAATAGTGCAATTCCATACCAGAAAACTCCACGCAGCGAGTAACATCTTTTATTCCAAGGGTGAAGTGAATGGCAATTGTTCCGTTATAATGATTCCAATGCTGATTAATTACCAAAAAACTACTGTCTAATATCTTGTTTGTCCGTATCATTTTGGTCTATTCACCAAAAACGCCTTATGCATACAGCATAGTTAAGTAGAAGTAACAGCGCCACCACATATCAACGCAAGAACATGAGCCATAAGACATTCCTAAGGGCAAAGTCAGTCTGTTTACCTATTACACATCACTTTACCGAATGAGTCAGGGGGTCGACGTATTAACGACACTCGGCACGCATGACACTTTCGGAAAGAAAGCTCGGAGAACAAATTATGCGTTCCTCAGGTTTTTACATAGAGATAACCCATTTCTCAGAATGAGAACACTTTTTTCGAGTGTTATGCCGGATTAAGGAAAGTTTTGTTGAATATCGGGGCAAATCTTTCCAAGTTTCTACACTTTCAGGGTCCTATCTACCTCTAGTACTTCCTTTTTTGCCTCATCATACGATCTACCCTTCTTCATTCCGTTCATAAAACCTATTCTCTTCCTTCCCCTTCCCTGCTTGCCCAACATCCTTCCCTCTACTTCCCTCTTGAGCAACCCATCGGCTCTTCCTACATCCTCCAGCCACATACCCTGCCTATTCCGGACTTCATTCAGGAGTTTCCTTTCCTCGCCCACCATACGAAGCACTTCCTTGTTCGTCTTCCCTTCCGTCCATCGCACCCTCTCATCTACATCTACTTATTACCCTGCAAGCAACCACAAGGGTGTTTGGCAGGGGGTGAGTTATCACCAACATGAACTAGAGCGAAGAAATTAACTTTCACCAACAGGCACCACACTATGGGTATGCGACAAATGCTACATAAACTACTAAAATAAACTACTACTCCCCATCCTTCTCCACACCCACGTCTCAAATTTATCTCCCAAAAGCTTATCATAAGAGCTTAAATACCATTAAGATTTTAATATGGCGGGTTGAATGCTGCGAAACGACCAATAGTGCCCAATGTACAACTCACGTTCAAAATTCGACCAACACTACTGCCGCCACCACGAAGCCAAGCCGGCCTAGGTCTGAGAAGGTGAGGGGAGGAGGAGAGAATGGTAATAGACGCCACACACCCATGCAAACTTAGCACAAGGTGCAGGAAAATCAGGCAAGCCTTCCTTCGAGGAGAGAACTGGTAGGCTCACTTTAAACAGCTGTGAGGAGGAAAATGCACTATTCAATATACAATGGGTTTGCGAAACATTCAGCGCTTCGCGAGTTGTAAATCGTTGGCAACGCTATAGCTAGAGTTCGGTCCGACAGCAAGGCAGTGAGAACGATCGGATATCGAAGATAAATTCCATTCATGGATTGGCAAGTCAAAAACATGACGGGCAACTAGTTGGTGAAGCACCATAAGGCCAGAGGGTGAACCAACCTCATCAAAAGCGATCTGACGATTTGTTCGTGCAAACGGTAATTTGGAACTCGCGCTTCATTAACGAGGGCATGAAAGATTCATTCACTCCTCTGAGAAGAAGTGAATGCGTACACTTGAAAATGCTGCAGCACTGAATAATCAATGTTACCTCCGTTCACGCGAGGATTGAAATGCAGATCCTATAAACTTCGGTTTTTAAAGGGGGTACATCTATTAGCGGATAAGACCAAAACTTAGGAATTTTAGGGTAAAAGAAATACTTTTTCTTTCTTTTAATGCATATCTCCCGATTATGATATTGCATCCTCATTACGTAGGCATAAAAACATTTAAACAGCGTGGAGTTAAGATCCGCAAGATACATGAACGGCCGTTTTGACAGTCTCGTTGTGTTACTCACCTCTTGCAAAAAATGGTATGGGAATCGTATTCAGACCGTCGATTAAAACTTAGACAATCTTTTTGAGTAAATTCTAAATCAATTTATTTTCAGAATACGTTATGAATATCTACGAACTCCAACAAACTACGGTAGATTAGATCCTGAGAATAAAATTAGGGAAATAGACTCTCGAACACATAGGTTTAAAATGTCGCTCTTCCCGCGATCAATAAAAGACCATAATGCCCGCTAATGACACTTTGATGTAGGTTAGTCGAGAGATCGCGTAGTTTATTATTTCATTTGATCCTTAATGTTTGTTTTATAATCAGCCACGTAGTACCAGAGTCACATTTTGCTTGAACATCGCATGACTCTTTTATCTCATTTACGTAGTTGCATTATAAATGAACATTACGTAGTTGCATTGGACATTCAATAGTATCTGTAGCACACATTGAGTTTGGTGCATGTGGGTGAAAGTAACTAGTATATTATAGCGCACGTTGGTGACAACTCACCCCCTGCTAAACACCCTTAAGGTGGCTTGCAGGGAAATATGTAGAGGAGCATGTATGACGATCATAATACTAGGTATTCGATGCATAATTTCAGAAATGTAGAATGGCTCTAAACCAATGCCGGCTTCAATTTGAAAATATTACGCTAAGGAATTCAGGGAACCTGAGCATTATGAAACATGTAACCGTGCTATTGTAAATATATGTCTTCTCACAATATCATGTTATATATACTCGAAGAATTGGAAAAAGGACGTAGACATACCGCCACCCGTCTTTGGTAATCGAAATAATTACGAAATAGCAGGTAATTTCAGTAGTAAACAACTTTGCAACAAACAACGATATTTTCATCCACGACAAAAATAGTAGCTTAGCTATTGCGTGGCAAATTTATCCGAGTACTCGTTCCGGAGAAATATTAAGCATTACCGTTTAAAGAAGATAAATTAATTACTTGGATCACGGGCACAACTAAGTTCTTTCTATATAGCTGGCTTTCAAAAATTCCATTTTTATCACTGGTTCAATTTCCTCCATGTTCTCTACATACTATGACAGTATGCGTCAAGAGTCACTTTGCGAGAAATTGCGTGTGATGTATAGCTAAAGGCAAGATTAGAGAAAGAGACGCACAGAAATATAACGGCTTAACATGAGTGAAATCCAGAAGCAATTGGTGGTAATATAAAACGATGCGGAGACAATAACAGAGAGCTCTAAGTTGAATCCTTTCAGCCACAACCCGGTAAACGTCCCCCAGATTCTAGGGCTTCCTCTGCTAGACCGTACCAGGTTGTTTTATTCTAAGGGAACGCACATCCACTGCGGACATCCGAACTTACTTCTTTATCATATCAGGTCAACAAAATCCTGCAATTCTCCATATTTACAGCACAAAAAATAAAAAAAATCATTATCGCCATTCCATGGCGGAACCTCCTTCAAATATCAAGCCATCAACAAACCTACGGGACGATATGCTCGTACTCCGCTGGCAAAATCTCTAGCAAACGCCCACGCCGGCTACAGGACACTCACTCGCTTAGGGTACCCTGCCCTAACATACCCCCTTTTCGCATGAACCCTTCCCCTCTGGTAACCCCTCCCACACTCCACCAACTATACACACGTCCCCCCACCCTCCCGAGCAGTGGAGCCTACCTCCCAACTTCGGCCAATGACGTCATGACAGAGCCTCCCAAAGCCGCTTCGATCGCCAAAGTGATTCAAGTGAGCGCAAAACCCTTTTCTTCATCCTTCCCACAATTCTCTCCTTTGCTCTTTTCCACTCGCTCCCCGTCCCTCACCTCCGATACGCTTCGCCATCCTTCCGTTTCCATGCCCACGAGTTGCAATCGAGAGTACTCCCCATCCGTACGGAATCTCAGAGCCATTTTACACATTTTTCTGACGTGGTAAGAGAATTTAAATTATTTTTCCAAAGAAATTAAGGTGGTTGAAGAGCGAATCGTGAGTCACTGAGGGCACATTTTAATAATATTTCAAGTATTTCTAAAAAAATTTAATGGGCAACACCTCCCTAAGTACATCTATTTCTCCATTGGAAATAATCATACATGATCTAAACAAATGATGCAAGAATTAATTTAAAATTTTCGTCTCTGTTAAGGCAATGCAAAGACTTGGGTTTACGGCACGGAGTTTGACATTTAAGCAACAATCGTCTGTAAATACGTGTTCGTTCCTCGGCATGATGCCTTGATATTTATAGGGAACCATCATAATAGTATGAAATGTATGCATTCGCGTTTAGGAGAAAATCTGTGCAGAACGAATCCAATAATTTCGAGATATATATCATGTAGCACAAGGCTACGAGTTAATATCGCATGAAATGCTGCATACTAGGCGTAGGTTGCTTGATAAATTCAGAACTAGTGTTTCAGAGCAACACACAGAATATTATCCCCGCGCCTCACCATATTTCTAGGTCTGACAGAAGCGATCATATAACATAAATACATTGCCAAACAGATAGGAACAAAAAATTGTTATCAAATAAGCGACCACAATGAAAACTCAGCTCCACTAAATACACTCCCATAATACACGTCACCATTTCACCTCCAAAAACCTTACATATTTACACGGCTGGTGCCATAACGTCCCCTGCTACACGCCGATGCGGCGGCTCGCAGGGTAATATGTAGATATAGAAAATATGTTACTAATAAGTAAACGAATGCAAAGGTTCACGCTAATCTGACCACCTTAAGGCAAAGTGCTCATATTGGAGGATTATCCTTGCATTAGGAACTTTCCATCAACGGTGCTGTATTTAGCGCAGATCGAAATACATCAGCGCACTTCGCTGAATGCGCAGACGAACGACGTTTTTGGAACGATGAGCGCTGGCGAATTGTTTAGTAACCTTCCGTAGGGTAGAAATGTTCAGACGATCAACAGTCGTATACTAAACAGTCACAGCCGGATATTTTGTGTATAGTCATCTAACTCCTTCTCAATAGGTATTTTAAACCGTAAGCTATTTAACCACAGAGTTATTAGGATCTTTACGTTATACTTACATACATTTTAAATGGTCAATCATCATCAAAAGTAAAGATAATAAATCAATAGAAAAAATTAATGTGTCAATAAACCCGATATAATTTTCGGCACCTTTTCTAAAAACATAATTACTGCCAGGAAAGGGCTCAAACAGTTCTGCAATAAGACTTCCAATCCTAAATAGTCTTGCTAAGGAATGATTTTTCTCACTGGTCCTCTGCGACCGACATTTCACCTTGTATTGATATTCGTATATAAATATGTATATCAGTACATATAGATGCAAGCATCAACTCGAATCCACTCAGTAGTTAAAAAAATTAAATAATTTGGAACTCCATCCATTAATTCCACACTAATCCTCGAGTCGCCAGCAGCGTCATCATCATTATGTCATCAGAGTGATCTTGTATCAGTACTACCATGCTACAAACTATAAGTACATAAAAAAGTCACATCCTAAACAGAAGACGGATATTTTCTCATGGCAATTCCTACCCATTACTACAGGAAGTTATCATCGTAGAAGGGAGAGTAGTTAGCGGGGCATTGTGCTTTTCCGTTTTCCCTTCTTTCTCCACTCTTTTCTCCATTCCACGATCCTCACGCACTTATTCTCCACACTCTCACGGGATGACCAGATGTTCCCATTCTAGCTCTTCAGCCACTCCGCACACACTCTCTCTCTTCTCTTCCTCCCCACACATCTCACACCCAATCCTCTTTTTTCCCCGAGAACGAATGGCTTCTCTGGACGAGAGGAGGCGACCCCGCACGTTCTCGATTCCGCCCGGGTAGATAATAGGCGTAAGTCTACCCACAACAGAAGTCCATTTCAGGAATCAATAGCAGCTGGTCGGCGCCTTCGCACACTGGTCCCTGTTTCGGTTTTGCTCCACACAGCACGGGAATTCTTTCGCTTTTGGAATCAGTTCGCCTGAAAACTGCTGAAGTATGCCCTGTCTGTTGCAACTACAGAACAGCGGTCAATTGAAGTAGATGCTCGCTATAATAGGATTTAGGAGGGCAGCTAGATTGGTTAAAAATTGATACGATAAACGTAGTATTACTAGGTTGATGAAGGAATTAGAGTGGGAACCTCTGCCCCTATCCGATCGAAGGGAAAATATGGGTTAAATATTTTACGAAAGTTTATTGTCGACTATTTATTGCCGGACGTTCAACATATTTTGCTAGAGCCAAACTATTATGGTAGAAACGATCACAGGAATAAGACTATGGAAATTGACTGCAGAATCGATAGATTTAAAATGTCATTTTTCCACGTACAATAACGGACCATAATAGTTGCGATAGATCAGTTCTAGGATACTGGCTAGGTTAAATAGGTTTTTCAGTGGTGTTAAATGGCATAACAAGATTATTGGCTACTAACCTCGCATGCAGTCTCTGGCATGATATACTCTTGCACGATTCAGTACCTTTTATTGCTATTTATCTGTCGCATTAATAATACTAACCAGTAGTTGTATCTTGCGTAGAGTACTGCATGGTAGCATATTCTTCTACGTATCACTCTCATGGTTTCTGGTCTGACTACGCACTGTTGTCCTGACAGCTTTAGGCCTGCACCTAGCATCCGGGGGAAAAAGCGCGGTTCTGATTTAAACTGAGATGAGTGCTGCATGCCTGGTGTGGATATACCTCGTGCCACACACGCTACTGGTGGCTCGCACGGTATTTCGTAGATGAAGATGAGGATAATGCTCATTAATGGGATTTGTAAAAAAGTACTAGGAAAGAGCGACGATAAAGTTAGAGATATCAGCTATTTCTCCCATGTTAGACCCCACTTAGAATATGCTGCCAGTGTTTGGGATCCACATGAGGTAGGCTTAAAATCAGAGTTAGAACTCGTGCAAAGAAGATCAGCAAGATATGTGAAAGGCCGTTATGACAGTCTCGTTGGTGTTACTGACCTCTAGCAACAACTTGGATGGGAATCGCTTTCAGACCGTCGATTTAAAATTAGACTTACCCTTTTATGTAAATGCAAAACCACTTTATTTTCACATGAAGTTTTTCCATATCTTACGAACTTCAATATACTAAGGTAGATCAGATCATGAGGATAAAATAAGGGAAATAGACAGGTTTAGTATGTCGTTCTTTCCTGCGATGCGTAAGAGACCATAATGGCTCCGTTGAGACTTTGAAGTAGGTTAGTTGACAGGTAGTGTAGCTGATTAATTCATATGCCCTCTAATGCATGCTTTTAAATTTGCCGAGCAGTGTAAACACGCAAGTTTTGCATGTTCTCTGCATGACTCTTGTGTTACGTTTACATACTTACATTATCTACTCTTTTAGTAGTTTAGGTAGCATTTGTAGCATACCCATTATGTGGTGCATGTTGATGAAAGTTAATTCTTCACTGCAGTTCATGTTGGTGATAATCACCCCCAGCCAAAACCCTTGCGGTAGCTGGCAAGGTAATAAGTAGATAGATATAACCGTTTTCGACTAATAACTGAAGAATTAACGTTTAGATGAATGGTAGAGTTTACGCCACACGACTGAATATAGATGGGCTTCGGATCAAAACTCAAGAAAGAGAAGGAATTTCTCTCTGTCATGGTGTTTGAATAGGGTACGTTCTGAAC
Organism: Ceriagrion tenellum; assembly: GCA_963169105.1. NCBI lineage: Eukaryota > Metazoa > Arthropoda > Insecta > Odonata > Coenagrionidae > Ceriagrion > Ceriagrion tenellum. The sequence goes on from OY720644.1 coordinate 54,687,310, forward strand.
ATACTAGTTTTTTAAATTCATATTGTGCCTTTTTTTGAGAACATATTATTCCCAACTAACGACCCAGAAGCGGACGCAAAATGTTACAAAAATATTGAAAAAAATCACAAAAAATCCGCAATATATTCTTCAGAACATGAATGATACCTGTGAAAACCTAAAAGTAAAAAAAGAGTATGTCGTGAGATCCGTAGTTTACAACATCCACAGAAGGATGCAAGCGAAATAATAAAATAGTTGGAAACTTTTCAAGCCCGTGCTCCATCTTGATTTCACGGAAACTTGAGTTAATTTATCTAGCCTCGTCAAATATTTGCGTAGTGTTACGCCTAGGTCTGCACTTTTTTAAAGGTACGACGAGGACTTGTAACTCATGGTCCGCAATTCATGCCGCTATTTGTTACAAATTGCGCATATATATATTTCTATAAATCCAGCAGAATAGATAATACATTTTGCGCGGAACGAGGGAAATAATGATGGAGGTAGCAAAAGAAGAATGTGCGAAAAGGACTTTCGAGCTCTCCTTGGAAGACTGCTGGACAGGAAGACACGTAAGCACAGTATATTGAGAGGAAAGGAAGTAGAGATATGCTAATCAGGGCAAAAATGAAGAAAACGAGAATGAATGAGCATTATGAGGTAGGAGAAATTGAAAATATTCCTACTATCATGAAAGCCTATAAACTCCTCAACTACTGAGACTTATTAAAATGTTACAGCCCAAGAAAGTAGATCCCATTAAAGACTTGCATAGGAACCACTACTTAAAATTTCCGAAACAGGTGTTCTGTCTGCGATCAACAACGGGATAGCGTTAAAAAACGGGATAGCAATCAAAGGAAAATATCTCGACTTCCAACTCCACACCTACCACCATTACAAGTTACTTTCACTAACTTAACTATACTTCAAATTACTTAACTTTGCAACCTTTAAGTATGCAAGTGACTCACTAATAAGAATTCAGAGACCATACTCCTACACAGTCAATCACGAGCGGATTGTCCGAAGTCCCTAACTAAATATCCAATGTCCAGTGTCAACTTCGAATATTTCTATATATTACTCCACTAACCCGCTATCAACATTCTCTCCAGATTCACATGCCATCGTTATTTTAAATGTAGTATAAAATCCCTAATCCCTTCTTTCCCCAGCGCTTAACTAAAATTTCTTCTCCACCACCCAATGCAACATATCCATCTACCACTATCCTCCTACATTCCGCACATCCCTAATACCTCAAGACTGTTATCCCCTTCTATCCAAATCTTTTTCTCCATTCTTCCCCACAACTTTGAAACAAAAGCCTTTTGTGTGCAAACAGCCTCATTCCGCCATGACCGTTCTGACCCATAGCTTCAAAATCCAAATAAGCCAACTACATAACTCATTCACGTCTCTGTTCAGCGCCCATCGTTGATCTTCTTTAAAAAATTGCTTCTTCGGGAGCTGCAAATGTCAATCTTGAACTTCTACTCCTAAGCCCATTCGAATTCAAATACTACCTACGAAGGCTGTTCTGCCAGCTCTATTTTACGCTCAATCACCCAACACACAGTCCCGTTGCGCCATCCTGTTGATGGAAAATCTTATCCAATCCATCTTTGTATGATTGATCCTTATTCTACACCTTTCACACATTACCTCAACATGGACGACATCCCAATAGCTGATTATTCATCTAAAGCTTACGAATACGCAACAATAGGAAATTGGTAGTACATATATGGCTTTTAATCAGGTCACATGCGAGAAACCCTTCATTAATTGATACATCAAAGGTCACCCACGAACACCAGTTCCCGCTTGGTCACTTTAGACACGCTTTCTTGGACTGGGCTCGAATTAGCGATGTTTCGTCCCATGCTTTCCGAGTGCTGTTGCGCCAGCCTCCAAGTGTCAAACAGTGATTGAGAAATGTTCTCGGCTTAGGAAGTTACCGACTGACATACTCATTAATCCCCTGAGGTATGAAGCTTAACTGGAACAGGAAGTACCAGAAAGCATTTCCGGAAACTAAAAGTTTCCAAACTTAACCTTAGGTAGAAATATCCGGGTTTTAATCCCGGTTGAGACACATGATTTTCCACTGGCGAGTTTTGGCACTTGCTAAATCCTGTATCAAAGTGTACCAAATTCACGAGGTCATCGAGCTTATACATCTACATCTGAGAAATACCGTGCAAGCCACCACTATAGTATGTAGCACGGGGTGATTCAACACCAGGCGTGCAGCACTCATTCCATTTCAAATCAAAACCACGCACGGTCCATCGCTGCCAGGCGCAGATTATCTTATTATTATTTTGCGCTTCGGATAACAATGCGCGGTCAAACTAGAAACCAGGAGAGTGCTACGTAGACGAGCAGGCTAATATGCAAACAGTCTTCAGATAAGTACTGGTAAGTATTATTGATGCTATCAATAAAAAATACTGCTAGATACTAAATCATGCAAAAAACAAAATCATACCTAGCATTTCATGCGGGATGAGAAGTTAATAATTACAGTAAGTTATTGAGCATAAGTACACAGTCTACTCAGCCTAGTAAGGGTCGAAGTTACGTAAAACTGATCTATAGCAACTATTATGGACCCTTACTTTACGAGGAAAAACGACACTTTAAATCCATACGTTCTGCAGTCTATTCCCTTTCTTCTCTTGTGCCTGTAATTGATTCTACCGTAATAGTTCGGCTCTGGCAAAATATGCTGAATGTCCGGTAAAAATACGTACACCCATTAATAGAGCCATTTACAATGTTACATAACCCTCTAATTTCATCTCACGAAACACATCCGTCGCCTCCTTCAGGTCAAATCGTTCAAAAATAATAAGTTTACACTAATTACGTCACCTTTCGTTTTCTGCGCGAAATTAACGAAAATAGTGCATTGGAAATCATACAATCATTCAAAGAAATTTAAGTTCAAAGAAAGTTCACCATCATAATCTTCGATCAAGTCACGATGCGAAGTTTTTAACAAGAGAAAGAAAAGAGTAGGACGAAATCCAAATTTGAACGAAAACATCAAGATCTTGACAGATGATGGGGGAGAAAAAAGATGTGCGCGGAATTTCTCGGTAAACCGAATGGATTACAATCCCCGTTCTCCTGCATAGTATTCTTATTTGTCCAAGGGAGAATAAACAACCCGTCCGAAACCTTCCTGTCCAAAAATCCATCTTCCTTATCCTTCCAGCAAGGTCTAGCCTTCCGATATATGGCTCCTTGAATAATGCCCTCGACATCTCACTCACCATCTCAAAACTCCTCGAGCTCTGATTTCTAGCATCCTCCCAACACCCCTCGGCTTTCTTTTCATCTCCCCCATCGCTCCTACCCAGCGAACCGCACGCCTCCGCTTCCATCCCCAGCCCTTTCGTCTTCCCATCGAGCCTTGTCATTCGCATTTCTTACTTCCCACTTGCCCCGCCGACCACCTCTCTCTCCGGCTTTTTGCGGCCCCTCTCGCTTCAGCAACGCTCTTTACCATCATCCATTCTGGATCGTGCCTATTTTAATATTTCTCCAGCCGTAATGCCGCTTTTTATCAACGCGTGTTTTCTCCTCTCCACCAAGATATGAGTCAACAGCCTTTCAATCTCTGTTAGTGGCAATGTAGCCCTATAATTTATTTTATTTTCATTTGATTTCCCAGGACTTTTCGCTTCTCATAAAGTTTTAATCAAAAGCTAATAAATGCTTGTTGTAGTTTTCTGCTATAACCTGGGCAATATCCATAAGAGCCCACGTTAAAATCTAAAAAAGCTGAGTTACAGTAAAACTAGCCAGGAACCCCTATTTTTCATATATTGATAAAACCATATTGATCCAGAATTTCTTAAATAAGTAACCCTGAGGCCAGAGACACGTTAAATTGGAGTATTAGGGGAAATGAGGGGAGAGAACAAAGTTGAATGATATGATAGCGATGTTTCTTATGTTAATATCATGCAATTTATGTAAAAAAAACCCTAATACTACGTAGAAAGATGAAACTTTTGCACCTATCAGTTCGGTGCATAATTTCCATCTTAAGCCCCTATCTTCTGTATCTACGCAACTTATGCACCTATCAGTTCAGAAAAGTATCTCTCTTACTTGGTCGCCTCTATCAGTCCTAGAGATATAGCGCGGGTTAAACTAATATCTTCCGAGTGGTATTGAAACTCGCCTGATCTTGAGTTTTTATGTGCTTATAAGCCTTGCCTGTTTCATTCCATCTTACAGTTCAGCTGCGTAGGTCACTATTTCGTTAATATGCTGCTTCCCGCAACAGGAGGCAACTTGGGGTCGACATTCTCTTTGACCAGAAGACGCCTCCAGTCCAGTCCCTCATCGATCTGAATTCCAATACCGCACTCAGGATCGGGAACTATTACTCTAGCCGCGACACACAAGGGTGCGTGTACCCAATGTTGCGAACCGCTGATCTTGATAGTAACTCCAATAGAATTTGTCCAAACTCCTCGAACTTAACACAGACGTCAAATTAAATCTCACAGATGCAAGGATTCATATAATCGCAGGGAACAGTTGCAATTAAATGGCTCTGAACTTTTTGTGCCACATGAAATAATTTTTCTCTTTGTACATTCCACACTTTTCTATTTTCACCGACCATGGTTTCGACATAAAATGTCATTTTCAAGGTCATTGTGCGTCAAGGACATAGAAAAAATTAAAAAATACAAGACAGGGAAGGACAAGGACAAAATAAAAATGTGTAGAATGTACAAAGCGAGAAATTATCACGTGTCGCGTTTCCACAAAGTTAAGCCTGAAACTGTAACTTATATAATAGTGCCACCTCTATCACTGATATATCAATAACGGCTCATCATCGGTATCGGATCGACTACATCGAAATTTCTCTAACTATAAAAATCTTCCACCTCTTTTCATTCCGAGGTATATACACTCCCTTTCCTGCAGGCTTTATTAGCTAACCAGCTCCCCAATAATTATTTCCTCCACATTCCATTTTTCCCATTCCAGTAGTTTTTTCATCTCTCGGTCTTTCCCCAACATTTCTTCCATCCCTTTGCTTATCCTTCACCACTTCTAACTTTCAGGCGGCTTTCCTTCCCATGTTTGTCTTTCTCTTCCTTTCTTTACATTTCACTAACTTTTGTATTTTCACAACCTTCTAATTCTCATGCATTCTTGATTTCTGTTTTCCTCCTTTTCCTCTGAGTTTTACGACCTGCTCACGTCTTTTCTGGCACAACAATCTTCCAAGTAGAGCTTTTAATTCTATTCGCTCCTATATCTTATTCTTCCTTTCCTAACACATAGAATTTCTTCTCCAATTCACTAATTTAAAAAAATACCACATGTATTATCACTTGGAACCACTCGAGTCACTGTTTTCAAGGACATAATAATGATGTATAAAGTTTTGTTTTCTGAAATATAAAAGAATAACACTGCCAAATGAGTACGCAGATTAAATGCTGCCACGTAGTGGCCTTTGCGATGACGAAGAATACGTATTTGCTTAAACAATGCTAACACGTCCATTTCTTTTTATCCACAATAGCATACGAATTTGTAACCCAGAGAAAATAATGAGAGAGGATTGTGTGATCCTTAGCTCTAATAAATCGTTAAAACCAAATAGATACGGGCTCCTAAGAGTGATGAATTGGTTAAAATGGCAGGAATCGACTAGTTACACTTAAAACTTTTCGCACCGAGTTTCAAGGAGTTAAATTATGTAAATCCCATCCCTCAAATATATGTTTAATATATTTTGCGATGTACTGGAATTAACAGAGACAAATATCCAATGTTTACCTACCGGTGGCATCCATTATGACTCATTAATTTTCTTTCTCTACGTCCGAAAAAATCATTTCATTAAAACGTACCCTTCACTTCGGGCCATAAATGTTTGCAGTTGCCAAGGTACCAAGACACTGTCTGCAAAATAGGGTGATGGCAGAATTAAAAACAGCCTTCTGCGTGAAAACGATCGATTTGGCCTTTGACGACCTGGGATTTTGACGCAAGTCCACAACTAGCATTCAAGCCATCCGTAAGGCGACACAAATATCAAATTTTGAGCTTCGAGACTGCAGATTCCACGCTCACGCTTAGTCTTATCTCATCAACTTCCCGATACGCAATTCCGCAATAATAACCTTAGCGTAGTAATTCCTTACCTTTAACAATGGTTACAAGAAGAGAGTATCACTCTATAAGGTGTATCATGACGAATAGGTGGATAGGACGATTAAAGGAGGACTATTTAAGGAATTGATTGAGGGTGCAGGGAAATTCAAGGACGGAATTCAACTAAACATAACGAAAGGCGTCAAGAGTTCGGGAGTTTGACGTCCTGTCTGACGGACGGAGTAGAGCACCTCTCGATCATTCGATGAATAACTATATCTTTCTTAGTATTCCGTCGATATTCGTGTAGTTACTCTAAACCAGATGTCCTCAAAGCTTCTACATTTCCGTACACCACAGTTCCTTAATGACCCGTTTCCCTAAACTGTACTCCTGATACAGAAGAAGTGCCGGCAGTAAGCACTTTTCCAAATATTTAAAACTTAATCCTCCTAAATGATTTTCACTTCGGCCGAAAATGACAATGAAAACATGTAGAAATTTGATTTAGAAAAAAACGGCCGGGATTAGGAATCAAACCATGGACCTTCTATACTTAAAATAGAATTAGTTTTATAATGCTCTGAGTTTCCCCGTAAGAGCAGATAAGAAGATACACATCAAATTCTGCTTTTAAAGAAAAAGAACAAAAAATATAACTATGATGATTTAAAAAATTTACAGCCACAGATAATTAAAACTAAATACAAAATGGAAAATATTACACCAGTCAGATTTCAGAAAGGAAACAAGCAATAATTTCTCAGATCATTATGTAAAACATACAATTCTATAATAGGATACAAATTTTAGTTATAGACAGACATGCTCATTATAATTTTGATTAAATAGTTTTTCCATAAAAATAGACAGAGAAAGAATTTTTTTAAAGATAATGATTACCTGATATTGATCGTTTCGTTCCTCATAGATAGTTTCCTGATTTACATGCAAAATTGACATAAGAATACAGAAGGTCGGGTAGTATGTTGTTCTCCTTATTGGCCATGTAAACTTGAGGTCCGTGGTTCGATCACCAGACCAGACTAATCATTTCCAGAGGGAGTTTACCACGCTAATCCACCATTATTCCGCTCCTTTACTGCCAAGCATCTTTACACTTCAGGGCACGCGTACCCTGAAGTTGGGAACCGCAGCTCTGAACCTCACTACTCCACGACCTCCTCTCTTCATCTCTCACCTCTACTTCCTTCCCCTATACCTCCTTCACCATACCCGTTCTACACCACATATTCTCCTCTCCTCCTTGCTACTCCCCGCCTTTTCCACCCTCCGCGCAAGCGTTCGGTCTCAGGCTCTCTCCCATCACCTCCAGCCACCTATCTCTTCACCCCCGTCTCGCTCCAGCCGCCCCCGGCCCAACCCTCACACAGCCCGACCCCTGGCTCCAGGCGGCAGCCCTTCAGCAAGCTACCTCACTCTATCCCTTTCTCTTCCTCTCTCACTTTCTCTCTCTCTCTCTCTCTCTCTCCACCATCACCCACAGTTCCTCTCGTCTCGCCTCCTGCGGGCGAACAAACACAAGAATTCTCCCTCCCTCCCATATAAAGCTGCACCATTCCTCCCCATCCTCCCTAAATCCTCCCGTTACGCATCCTAATTTCTATCTACCCCTTCCATGCGGAGCAAAAGATCCCGGTAAAGGGAACACACGACACGGCTCATGCCCAAATACTAATATGACGGAGTGTAAAGAAGGTTAAATTACACACAGGACGGGCTAACTAGAAGATTTTCTTGCAGTTAAAGCACGGCATCTTTGTTATTCCAATTTTGTCACATTGAAATGGGCTTCCTTTCACTCGACACAATCGCAAACGTTCATCAGAATACTATAACTACACTTTTATCAACTTCCGGCAAGATTTCCAAATAAAATGTCCCAGAAGTACCCCGAGGAAATAATACATTATGTAAATAGGGAGGGAACGAGGGGATTTGCGAACCACGCGATTTCGCCTACCGATGGCAAAAGCGTGGGTTGAGAAGTCCCACTTCTTTCCCGTGTAAAGTACACGATTTTTTGCCACATCCGAATGGAAAATTCACAAATGATTTCCTTAATTAATAAATATGATGTATCATTATTCATTCTGTCAAAAATCTTCACGTATGATGGAAGTAATATGGTTGTATTTATGACAGGTATGTGATTCCATTAGTACTATTCAGAAGCACCATCACGTGGGACGGAAGAAGAACAACAGATATCAAGCGGAGAATAGCCCAGGTTGAGAAGGCGTTCATGGGAAAAAGACTATTGCTGCGCCCAAAGAAGACAGGACTACAAACCAGGAAGCAGAACCATAAGCCCTCAATTTACGTCGGAGATGCGTGTTGAAGAAGAGCGACGTAAGTCGAAACAACGTAAAACCGATCCAGATATTCGTGGCCAATCTACTCCCAAGATAAATGAAGGCGTTGATTTCAAAATTCGTTTTTTGCCTTTATCCAGGAAAAAATAGCTTTTTCGGACGGGATGATTGTCTCAATCGTCTAAACACGCAAGCATATGCACATACGCTCTATTTTTTAAGCATTGAACAGGGAAAAATTTTCCTTTGACCCTTGTCAGCATGGACGCAACATCGAATCAGACGTAAATCGAAACGACGGATACTTAGTACTTACTATATGTGAAAACGTTCGTGTGGAGCAGGACACTCTATGAATCCGTAGTTTGGACCATTGGAAAAGCTGACCAAAAGAGACTAGAAGCCTTCAAAACCTGGAGCTGGAGGAGGGTGCTGAAGATAAAATGGACGGACAAAATGAGAAATTAAGTGTACAGAAAGGAGGAAGAGGAAAGGACCATATGGAACCCCACAGAGAAAAGAATAACCAGATGGATAGGACACACCCTGAGACACAATGAGCATGTGAATAACATAACTGAAGGTAAAACAGAGGGAAAAGGAATAAGTTCATGGACTTAATAAAGAGTAAAGTACGCAGAGATACCAGGAGGTAAGGGAACAAGCATTAGATAAGGAAGGGTGGAGGGCTGCAGTCAACCAATCTTAGGATTGAACGACCAATGATGAGGATTCCATTGCTCTATAATCGTTAATTAACTTTATCGACCAACTGATTTTTCAGGTTACAAATAACCAGAAATATTTAGAGTTTCCAAGCCAAAATCTCGGCATTCTCCATTCCTCATCGCTATCTCTTGAATCTTCCAATGCACTCATGTTTAAATCTAGTTCACTTCATTAATAATTCTTATTTGACGTTTCTATGTACCTGTTCCAATACGGAAAGACTTAAATCATTGTAAATAAGTCTAGGTGTAAGGATAACCAAACACAATGTAATGTGAGAATGGCAGGGAGAAAAAGTGCCCCTTTCCTCCCGTAAAACATTGCAGAGAAATTAAATTCTGAACTTTCCCAAGCAAAGGTAGCAAAAGCTTGACTGACTCCAAATTCTATGCACGTTAATTTTGATTAAAAAATAAATATTTAAGCCTCACCACAATGAATATTCGTCACCGAAATTACTCCCAAGCATAAAGCGCGTGCTTTTTCGTTGTGGCTCTACGAATACAATAAAACTCGAGGTTCAAGAGGAATAAAGAGCGTGACTTCCAGGTCGCGCTCATCGACGACGACAGTGCTTAGAGGGTGTCGGGCATCGACATAAAAAAATCGGGCATCAAAAAATACCCTGACTTCGAGACTATTTCAATTCCACGTGCAATTTGGCTCAGAGAAAAATTAGAAAATATGGTATCAGTCAGTATTTAAATGTTTGTCCGAATTCTAATCAGGTGCTTCCAAGGAAGTTTCACCGTTAAACGATTATGATGCAGTAATGATAATCTTATACCTACTAATAAAAACCATGAGACAGGTTTACGGGGTTCGGGTGCTACGGGTGGTAAAAATTATTCAAATTTCGTTTTCATATCCAATCCACAAAGTGCAAAAGGTATCATCACGCCCATGGCGTCTAAACAAGTTCCAGACTTCGAGAATATTTCAATTCCAAATTAAACTTGCTCAGAGAAAAATTAGCAAGTATTGTATTAGTCAGTGGTATTCAAATGTCTTGTCCGAATCATAATCGGGTGCTTCCACCGCTAAACGATTAATGATTCAGTACCGATAATCTAATACCTTTTGATAAAAAACGTGCGTCGGGTGAATAAAAAAAATCTCCGATTTTCCAAAAAATATCTTCAAAATAGATGAAATATGCTTAAAATGGGTCTTGAAAGAAACATGGTAAAATGTTGCCTCTACTATGAATTAATGTCACTGGTGCCAAAACCTTATATTAAAAAAAAAGATTTTAGTGAAATGAAATAAAAAGTAGAATAAGGAAATCAATCTATTTCAGGTTTGACTAACTTCGAAGCAGCATTTTCTACAATTCTTAGAGCGAATTGTATGACACTTAGGGAATTATTATTCATTCTGAATCACACGGTCAATAAGGAATGTTAATCATTTTAAAATACATTAGTCGAAAAATCATGTTAGTTCCAAACTTATACTTTCAAATTTACATTAGGCATGTCAACAGTGGAGGCAATATATTTCAAACGCCACACTTGAAAACGTCTGATTACTTGTTTTGACACACGCAGTCGCGGATGTACCGCCACAAAAGCCCCCTCCAGCCACAACGTCCTCTTCGAGTCTTCTTTCGTCTTTCACTTCCCCTCAATAGTCCCTTAAACGTCTCCTCCTCTCGCCCTCTTCAAACCTCTTCCGTCACTAGCGAGAGTTTCTCCTCTCCGAAAAGAAAAGTGACACTTGCTCAACTCCTTGAAAAACTCACTCGGGACTGCTGCGAAACCATGAAGAGATTAGAATCACAGCCTAAACATGGCAAGTTTTCACGTGATATCACAATGAGAAACAGAGTATTAAATATACTAGAAAGAAAATGACGTTGACAAAGGAGGCGGTCTCTAGAAAGAGAGATTTATCGATGAGGACTACGCAAGAATACAAAGGAAAGGCTGGCAGAGAGTCTCATACGAAGAGTAGCGTAGAATAGCTTGGCTTAGGACTAAAATAGGCTTTAAGCGTTATTAATGTAGGTACAGAGAAGAATGGAGTAAGTGCGGGGAAAGGAATGATAGACAAGCGACGAAGTGATCGGTACAGTGGGTGAGTAGGGGAAAGATATGAGGAAAATTGGAAGGAGGCGGAGTTGTTGGTAGAAACAAGTACGTAGGGACCACGGGATGCTGAAGACCGAGATAGAGGGGGGGATATTGGGTAAGCGGGGTAGAGGAGGAAGGAGAATACGTTTCACGGATAAAAAGAAGAGAGGTAAGTCGTACGCAGTAGATGAAAAAATACATAGTGAATGGAGAAAATGATCATCGGCCGAACAAGTACGTGTACCTACTGGTGGTTCAACATATATTTACCAGGAGATCAACTTAAACACAAATAACGATTAAGAGTTTATTAATGGCCCATAAAAACGGCCATTAACAGCTCTATGCATAATCCTAGGAAGAATAATAATGATGCATGAGTGCCCATAAAACTGAGATACATCGCAAAATGTAGGGTGAAGAAAACAGCCGACATCGACACTGTATCGTTTGTATCTCACTCCCAAACCCATAAATATGTGCTTGAATCCTGGCATAACCACCAAAACTTTTTAAAATTCCATAAATATGTCACCTTCATGCATCACAAAAATAACGAGTATAGCATGACAATAGGAAAAAGAAAAGAACCAAATAATGATAGGATTGTGGGGTCACGGGTCCTTCTACTTCCTTACCCTGCTAAATTACTTAGGAGTCACTCCCACTCCTTGCGAACAAGCTCTTCACTGCCGAGTGCGTTGTCATCTATTCTCTTTCGTCTCGTTTTGACACAGTATTGATCAGTTATATTTTTTTCGCCTGTTACTTTATTGCTACAGTCTAAGAAATGACGCGTTTTCAAAGCTGCTTGAATGAACGCTGTTGCGTCACGACAATACAATTTATAATAGACTGCTGATAAAAGACTTATCGGATAAATTTTTATTTATCCTGGTACTCTTCGACAGCGAAAGCCATCACGTTATACGAGTCCAAATATTTATCTGCGATCAATTCAGCCATGATACCAATGATTATTTCATCTTGGACTTTCTCTTAAGTCGAATTTCGTACTGGAGGAGCTAGAATAGAAGTATTCGAATCTAGGTGTAGAGAATGGTGGAGCACACATAAATATCAATGAAGTAATTTTAAAATATGTAATATAACTCAAGCAAACAATTTAAATTCGTTTATAAAAACCCAGACGTTTAACTGGTGCTCACAAATCTTAGAGAGCATGCTTGTTATTCCTTGATATTCCCTAAATACTGATGTCTCATAAAAGATCGTAGGCTTTCCCGGCGAATACTATAGATAAATATTTCTCGGGTTTGGCACCGGGTAAGGCTTACCCGGTGCCAAACCCGAGAAATATTTATCTACTGATGTCTCAATTTACTTTTTATATTAAAAATAAATTAAACAACGATATCGAACGACTTTGCAACAATTTTCATATTGGAGATGGAATAATTAGCATTCAAACCTGCCAATACAATAATGAGCACGTGAATGTGTAAAATAAAGAATTTCTTAACACAAATGAAGAACGAACTAAATAAATACAAGAACTGTTTTTTGTTTTTCTACCCTGTCCCCCACTCATCGGTGAGCCAGCGTTCTTCGCCGAAACCCTCTTGACCTCAAGCCTCACAGATACGCCAGGCACGTTTCCTTCCTCGGGCCCCGTTCCCTATAACCCTTCTACTCAGCTTTTCGATACTTTTCCGTTTACTTTTTTTATCGAAAGAAATGTACAATACAAACTTCTGGAATATCTTGCGGGCGCGAATGTTTGCTCAGCGAAAGTTTTGTGTGTGGAAAGCGACCGATTGCGGAAAAACTTCGAGATAACCGACAAATTCTAATATCAATGTGAAAAAAATATGAAGCAGCATTTCTTTGACTCCGTCCCGGGAGGGAAAAAAACCTGAAAACGGCAAATTATTCCCCGTGGGCAAGCGTATGCGTTATTGGGATTCGATGCTTGTGCCTTTGATATTTTAAACAACCACTCAGTTCAGATACAGCTATCCTAATTTCGGAGAAACGAAGCCGCAGCCATGTATAATATGACGAACGGACATTTTTTTTCTTATTCCATTCGGTACAACAACCGAATGCAAAAGATCATATGGATGAAGACAGTTCCCGATAAAGTAATACATAAAGATTAACGTTTAAAAACGTTGATGAAAATAAAGGAAGAAGAGAACGCAGACTTGGGATCACGAAACTTGGAAAAAGCAAAATTGAACCAAATGGAAAAGAAATATGTCACTATCTGGCAAGAGAGGTAACTTCCGACAGAAGATGCAAAGGGATGTACCAAGATGAGTATCGCAAGATAAGAAATCATTTTAACATATGAAGAGTTTAACGACAGCAAATGAAACAAGCTTGGAAGCAATGAAACATTCTATTTTATTATATACTTTGGGCATGCTATATCATGGAAATTATTGGAAGATATTTTGGCAATTATTTGGATGTGCTATTACGTGAAACGTTGGACGATAACAGAGTACAAACAAATAAGATTTAATCTAATGGAAATGCGATGTTTTCGAAGAACTAAGAAGATAACACCGGAGAAACATCAAAAAGACAAACTTATCGGGAGCACTCTAAGACGTAAAAGACACTTGAGCAAAATAATGGTACTCTTGTAAAAACAAAATGTATTTTTCCACCAGGGTTTATGATACAGCAAGTTTCAACGTAACGGCGTCAGTGTAGGGTACTTGATGCATGTACCTGATGATGAAACATTATGTAAGCGTTGAGAAATGTGCCATAAAATCAATCCTGGTGGAAAAATAATATCGTCTTCACAACATTGACAATTTACAATAAATCTCCACATTGTTAAGCCTGAAAAAATCTTATATCAGAACGATAAAAGTTGAAATGAACGTGAAAAATTCCCGTAGAAGACCTTAGGTTCTCCAAATTTTTTCCCTTGAAAATCGAGCTAAATTCAACACGCTTACAATAATACCGAGTAAATAATGTCATCCAATCCGAATTAAGAATCGAATTGAATAATTAGTTGACCCTAAGACTCCCGCGGCGTTTATCATAGCAATTATCTGCATTCGGACGTTCCTCTGCTGGCAGAACTGTTATCCTGAAAAGACACCACGCAGAGAAACGCCCGAAAGCAGACAGTTGACATAAATCATCAGAAATGAAAACGAAATAAATGCGAAATTTATTTTCCAACCGATTCTTAGATCCAATCATCAATCACAGGAAAACAAGCTAGTTGCAAATTTCATCAGAATACCGGAGGTGGAGCTGTAATCTACCAAAATAATCTCTGGAGGAATTTTGGGAATTGCAAACGAGAAATTTGCTCGCGGACGAGTGGAAATGGTTAACTAAAGCTTGTTTAGGATATATTTTGCGAACAATAGTGTAAACATGCTGAAACAAAACGGCGACGTTTATTTAGGAGGCGTGGTTCTGCAAATACCGGGACAGCGCCACCGCGCAGAGAAGCTAGCATTGTGTATACAACGGCTCCGAGGAATCAATTCCAGCTAAGATTCGAGGGTTTGCTTCCGATTTTTCGTGGCCGATTCTAGCGCTGCTCTTAGCACCAACCTCAAAGTCATGTAAAACAGCCTCAAAGATAAAATGCTGGAAGAAAACTGGGAGGAAAACAAAAATGATGAAGCATTAAGGAAAACACGAAAGGCTGAGAATAGAACGGTGGGCATAAATCAAAATATTCTACAGATAGAAGATTGCTGACCATAACCACTCACTACTCTGCTTACTCGCTTGGCTGTAAAACAATACTTAGAAAACCATGAGGAAATGGAACACAAAAACTGATAGTAGAGAAATGACTACGCAACAGTCCCACCATGCCGAAGAGAGGAAGCCTTATATCGGCTGAGCCTTGCTTCTCAAATCGGCACATGTATTTCCAAGTCCTTGTAGTTTTCTCATTCGGAACCTGAAAATACTAGTAATCTTTTCTAAGTTGAATGATGTTTATTTCTCACAACATGGCATTAATAACACCAACCTATTGTAAGTTGCATACGAAAGCGTGTAGTGGACTTGCCGATAGACATCAGGTACGACCAAAAGGAGCATGGTTGAACCTAAGTCAAGAGAAATAATCTTGGATTAATAAACCCGCCTCATCCTCAAGGGCAAAAAATGATACGTAGCCAGCAAATCATCTAACTTAAGGAGATAAAATTTGATAACTAGAGGTGA
Source organism: Ceriagrion tenellum (assembly GCA_963169105.1). Lineage (NCBI taxonomy): Eukaryota > Metazoa > Arthropoda > Insecta > Odonata > Coenagrionidae > Ceriagrion > Ceriagrion tenellum. The sequence continues at coordinate 54,702,761 of OY720644.1, forward strand.
GATGAACGTTTAAAAGGATACGAGCATTTGATTCTCTAAAAGTAGAGGAAGCATTAAAATTCAATAGGGGATAGACGAACTCAAAAGCACTGATGTCGACAAAGAATAGCACAAATTTGACGAAATAAAGTTCTTCAGTCTCCTCCGCCTTTGCGCTTAACTATTCAGGCAAAATTACAAAACATAACATAAGACGCATTCCATATTTTTTACGCAACTTAAAATAACGCCATAATTTACATAATACAGTATAAATACAATCATGTACGTATGTCACAGGCAAAATCTTTAACAGTATGCTATCCAGTAATAAGCGTGGCGATGTTGGAAACAAAACCTCTAAGATAGGTCAAAGTATATTATTGACTGAAAGCTGAAATGGTAGTAAACCTGGCGAATAGAGATTACAAAAAATGGCACTGAGGCGAAGAACGGCGAAAAGTGCGATATCGGAAATGCCACATTTGAAATCTTTGAACCAGCTGAGATATTTGCTATCCAATGAAAATTTAAAAAATCGGTGGATAGAGTAAGAAATTAGGAGGTGCTGGAAGAGTTAGGGAGGAAAAAACACTACTGAAAACAATACAGAAGAGAAAGGGAAACTGGATCGGACATATTTTAGGAGGGAAGGGGATTTTAAATACAGCACTCGAGGGAACAGTGGAGAGAGAAAAGATAAGAGGAAGAGAGAGGCTGAAAAAGATAGTCGAAGTAAAGATAAAAAGAAGTAAAAAGGAAACCAAGAAAGAGGCCCCAGGCAGGACTATTTGGAGACAGCATTTGAGTTTGGGACCTGCCAGTACGCAGAATACCAGTTGATGATGATGAAAATCACGATGTTGGTTGGAAAATAGTAGCAATGTTCAATAATTGGTTCGCAGAGGTTTCAAGAAGAAAAGAATAAATCGGCATTGACAGCACCCAGAGATACGGAAATCGTCAGCAAATGAGTCAAACAAAAGTTTCTCCGACGAAAAGTAAAACGCACTAATTTATTGACAATTACCTGAAATCAACACAAGTAGCTAATCCAGATGCAATGAAAACCTCTTTCCTCTGAAAACAATATAAATTCTGCACTGAAGGAGATTTCACCTTGAACCTTGGACGAAAATATCAGCCCAATTTGGCCACGCCTGAAGAAAATTTCCGCTGAGAGTTAGCCGTGATGACAGATTGCCCCCAGTCTGATAACGATCGAGATTGCGTGTCAATCTGGTAATGTGTAAGCCATGGTAGTCATGAGACGGAATTCACTTGGTATAAATTAAGAGAATCAGTCGAGCGAGATGAAGGGACCTCAACTTCTGTCATGAATTGTTGGATTTTCAGACATTTCATAAAGCATCACCTTTATTGGAACTTTTGGAGCATGAGCAGATAGAGACGCGCTCCGAGTTCACCTAACGAAGACCAACACTAGTCTTAACCAGCATTTTCTAAACGCTTCAATTTACACGTATCTCTCAAAAAATTCCTCATATTAGTAAACGCATCTCTGGCCACAGCCTTTCTTCTCTTGGCATATTTCCCAATCAGCTGGGTTCTTCAAGATGGTACCGTAGATCAGTGGTTCCTAAATTTTTCCGCGTCGGAGCCCTATCCAAATAAAAAGTTTCTTGTGGAGCCCCAAGGAATATTTAGTGCTTTGTTTTATCCACAAAGGCACATTACAGACTATACGAATACAGAAGTATAGATAATGCGATATATGTATTGATAAAGAAAACAATAATAAAAAACGCTAGATGGAAGCAGCAATTATATTTTTGTGACTTTAGTCACCTGCATGACTGACGCGGACGGAGTCCTTGAGAAACACTCGCCGAGCCCTGAGGGCTCCGTGATGCACAGTTAGGGAAAGGCTGCCGAAGAAATTGAAATTAATTCTGCTCTAGCTTATTTCCACTAACAAATATTTAATCTTGCTTCTATTGACTCCTGTTTATCTAATTACTTTCGTTTTCTTGAAATAAATCTCCATTACATACCTCTCGTATTAAGGTAGTAATTAGTTCTGCAACGACTGAAGTTCTTTGGTCGACTGACTGACCTAGAATTTATCATGAGCAAATATGTCAGTTCTGCTCCTATTTTTAAGGTGGTTGGAGAAATTTTCGTGTGAGTACAGATATGAGTGAAACTTTGAATACGCGTATTTATTTATTGGTGATATATGTGGATAAAAGCAAAAAAAATTAAATGATACCAATTTCATTTCTTGGCAATTTTATGCTATTTTAACACGTATCCTTATGGTACTTAAAATATATTTCAAAATAATTCGATGGCATATGCACAGTTTTTTCCAAATCGCCAAAATATACACCTTTCGTATTATTATAATGGCTCCAAATAAATATCAAAGCATCACACCGAATCAAAGACACGTATTTGTATATGATTTTTGCTAGAATTTCGAATTCCGCGTCGCTAACCCAAATCAACAATGCTTTAATTGAGAAGAAAATTTAAAAACATTCTTTCATTGATGATATTATGTCAAGTACGGTTATTTACGTTGTATAACTAGATGTAATTAAGGGAAGTGAGGTCCATGAATTTTTTTTCGACTTACTTGAAAAATTATTTAAATATGAACTCAACGACTCACGATTCGCGCTCAATCCACCTTATTCCCACTAACAATGTGCGCCTTGATAATCAAAGCAGCCTAACGGAAAAACGCTATTTTCCGTTATGGCTCACTCTTCACAATCAAACTCACTCGAGGCAAAAGATAGACCAGGAAGCAACGCACTGAGAGGAACCATAGACACAACCAAGAATAGTCCTAACTCCGCGATCACGGAGAGGAAGATGTTACTAACGTTCCTCAATTTTCAAAGCTTCTTTTATCCATCACCTTAAACCACCAGAAAATCCACAGATTTCACTAACAACCCAATATTTCCTCTATAAGAATCAACTTAAGCAGAGTAAATAAAATAAAAAATTCATCAAATACGTATCCACATGTAATTTAAAAGATACACCCAAACATACCACGGACTGTACAACATCATTACAATTCCAAAATGATAACACAATTACACTCTAGCAATAGTTCTTCCAATAACAAATGCAGAAAAACGACGTACGAATTCCAAATAAAGAGTATGAAATTCCGTAACAACTCCTAAAAGATAACCTACCAAACGATTGATGAAAGGATTATAACAATATTGCATACAAACCACAATATATTGGATCTGACTTCGATAGGAGAGTAATATTTCACAACTTAGGGTGAATTTTCATTAAGAAATTAAATTTATGAAAACTTGCACAAAAATTATCAAAATTATTTACTACTATTTAGATATTTTTATTTAGCTATCTCATAGATAACTCAATATCTAAAACAAATCGTAAAATTAAATAGACTATGCCATGATGATAAATGCTATAAAAACTGGGTATCTAATCCTGTAGTATCTATTACTAAACGGCGGAAATAAATGTAGCTATTAAAAACAGCAAAAACCTCCAACCACACTATTTCCTCTTGGAAATGAAAAAATTAAAGCATATATCAAGATAATCTCACAGTCACGAACAGAACAAATGCTTCAACATCTCGTCTTCAACCCGTAACGGAGATAAGCATACCCAGAGAGCCAATTTTGAACTTACTTCTCACCCATCATTACGTAGTCCAAAGGCCAGAGGGGCAAGATAGCAGCTTTGCCTTTTTTCGTTCGACGACAAAATTAAAGGCTTAGAATGGGAAAATAAACAACCACTATTGTTTCAATGGCTCCCACCATTACTCTTCCAGGGTCAAAGGCATCAACGCAAACCATTTTATGCGCTACGAATAAGCGGGGAGGAATGGGATTACCAAAATAGGAACGAGGATGGGAATTCTATGAACGTTCCGGGCTCGGAATCACAGGGTTCACGCGCACGAATAGACTTCAAACGCAATGCCGAATCTGTATACCGATTCTGGCGCTCTAATAATAGTCCCTAAGTGAATTAGTAGCGCGAAATTTAGCCGGCTTAGAAGGGGGTTAAATGAACAACAAAGGAATGATGTCGCGCCCCGCTGGCAATCCATTGCTTCCCCCCACGGGTGGTATATGTCTCCCACCACCCCTTCAACATCCCCTTCCACCCTAAGTTATTCGCACCCGCCCTTCGCCGGCTCAACCCCACTCACTCTTGGCCTCGCTAGATCCATTCCTTCCAAGGAGGTTGAAATATAACCAAGAGGCTCTTCCTCCTGTCTGCTAAGAAACAGCAGCATTCCCCTGACCTTCATCCGCAATATTTAATCAGACGCGATGCTTGGATTTTCTTCACATCTCAACCCCACCAAAGAAACCATTTTATTTCCACACAATCCTTCATCCATATTGATAAAAATGAAATAACTCGAATGTAATTTCCACACTGTTTTAATGAAAACCGACCATGGTTTCGACACTTCATGTCATTATCAAGGAGACTTTATGTCATTATCAGCCTTAATAATTACATAAGGTCTCGAAACCAAGGTCGGTTTTCATTAAAACAGTGTGGAAATTACTATCGAGATATTTCATTTTTACCAGTATGGATATGCAGTATTTCCACTAACTTACGCCTGAAACTCTTTCATACAATTCTTCATAATAACTTCCCACACATATTACATACAGTTGAAATTTACTGTAGGTGAATTGACTAAGTAGAAGTTTATAAGATGCATGATGATTAAAAAACTACGTACTTTTCCACACACCTTTTTTTAACTAAAACCGGTTTCAACGTTATCTTCACACAATTCTCAAGTAGTTGGGTTTAAAATCGGTCGAATCCGGTTGCAGCTACATTGAAATTGAAGTTGGCGAAATTGAAGTGGGGAAATTTAATAATTTTTTGATCAACATGCATATTCTCCATATTTTCAATCCTCGCCCGTCACCGATAATCTTTCAAATTTATTCCTCATTCCATTACTCTTTTCAAGAGCCAGTTGTGCCGCATACTATGTTCAATGAACTAGTCCCTTCATACTCCATTCAGTTTCCATCACACACATATTCTCTCTATTTCTTCGAGGGATTTCATCGTGAGTGACTCTCCCTCGTCCGTTTCACTTTCTTCAATCTGCATTCTGCGATAAAACCTTATATTCAAAGTTGCTAATTTTCTCTGTCATGCAAACCTCGTCATCAAAATTACATGACAAAAAGGAGCATACTTCATAAATACTTTTTATGAACAGCTTCCGTATTCCCATGCTTATGAAGCCAGCTTCGGGAACTTTCCTAATAGAACACCATCTTTGATCAGGCCATTCCGCAACTATAATACACTTGCTTCTTCCCTTGAAGTTAAAAAGGACTCTATTCAAGCGTAACTTAAGTATTTCAATAAATAACGAGAAAAAATTCATAGCTATGTTTACCGTAAACGTTTTTTCTTGCCAAAGCAGTACAAGCGTAAAATGAGTAAATTACCCCAATATAATTCTTCGTGCTTACAAATAGGAATTGGGGGTCGAATTAATGAAAAAGCTCGGACACTGCATAGAAAGACCACTAGGATATCCGACAGATATGGAGTTATTTTGTTAACCAAATTAATAAAATGTTGCCCATTACTAATATATAGATGTAAAAAAAGGAAGTGCTACACATAATATACTTCAAGTTCCTTGAGTTCAGTGAAGTTGTAACTGGGCGAAAAAGGCGGATAGTAATATAAAATATATTCACCATTCATAAACAGTGGACAATGGTAAAAAAAATTCCGTTACTCCGTATGAGGAATACAAAAAGTATCCTCACTGTTTGGAAAGAAGAAACAGGCTCTTAAATACTAAGATTAAGTCGTGTAACGTTCTTTAAGTTATGACCTTGTGCACAAATTGAAATTGAATATATATTGATCCTATTATTTCCTTTCATTATTACAATATTTCTACGCTGAAAAAGCCTGTTCAACGGCGAGGGAAACAGAACTTAAATGGCAACTAAATGAGCCACACAATAACAATACGGAAACGATTTGGTTGAAAATCCTTACGCTATGCGACCGAATAAATTTTGGGATGTGATTCAGAAAATTTGACGAAAGATAAGACAGAAAATTAAAAATAGTAATACGCGTCCACAAGGAAACATTGCTATGCTTAGCTGGTGAATAACATACGGTAGCAAAGAATAAAAAAGTTTGATATTCCAACTAGAGGGCCCCATTTTGAATAATGGCAGTGGCGAGCATTTATCAGTTTAATCATTAGCCGTACTAGGCTGATATGCTGGGAAAACTTTCAGTGCAGCACTCAGTCCGTCGGTAGGGACGCTAAACTGGAGCTCCCAATCGCCTTTCGCTCACAGCAGGCTGGTGTTGACGCATAGTATTCCCTCTTTCGGGAATTAATGGCGTAATTATTCACACAACAACCTTCTTATGACGATATTCTTAACGACGAAAATGGCATAAGTTGCCACCTGCTAGCCCAAGTAAAAAACCAACATACAAAGAAGTTAGATGTTCAGGAAGTTAAGTAGTAAGTAATGCATAGTGTAATACCACGGAATTCGTCAGCATAGGCATCATATAGGCGCTTTTTGTCAAACACGAGAATACAGAGAATAGCACGGAAAGCCTATTTCTAATGTTTTCTGCCATTGGATTCCTTTCCTAGAAGTTTCGACAGCCATTTTTCATAATTATGATAAAAAAGCAATATATTTTGAACGATTTTACTACAGATGAGACGATTAGTAACCCTAGGATTATTATGAAACAGTGTACGGGTGCCCTAAGGAGGAAAAGGTCTAACAATCTTATCACGGAAATTACATCAATTCGTGCCGGTAAAACGACTAACACGACCCTTTCTTCATTTACTCCAAGAAAATTAATGTGATTGGAGCGCGAGCATTGCGCGCACATTTCGATTACCTTTCGAGTAAGTTGACAAAAAATCTAGGGGCTACACTTCACTCAAGTACATCTTATTATTCGTTGGGAATAACCGTACATGCTGTAATTTGAATGATGTGAGAATTATATTTTATAATTTTCATCTTAATTAAAGCAATGTTATGATTTTAGTTTACGTTAAACGTAAACTAAAATCATAACGTTACGTAAATCGTAAGCAAATACACGTTTTTCATTCGACATGATACCTTGATATTAATTGACCATCACTGTAATAAAATGATACGTATCTTTGTGTGTCCAAGAGAAAATATGTACATATGTAGTCGAGGTGATTTCGAAATATATGCCAATTGCCATAAGGCTGTGTGTTCAAATAGCGATAAATTGTTAGGAAATCAAATGGAAATTATGGAATTTTTTCGCCTATACCTATCCATATTACTTTAAGTAGCTGTATGCAAAGTTTCACGCAATCTGTATATGAAAGAATATCGCTTCAACCATCTTAAGTAGAGACCACTTTAATGCTTTAAGATTTTCCTTACATTCGACAAACTTTTTGTTTTAAAATGTAAATAAAATGTGGTGCGGATACACATATTGGTCACCAACAACTGCTCTACTAAATGGTACAGTTCAAACTGCTTCACCTGGTCATCTAAATTTTATGTCCATTGCCGATTCATCGGGTTGAAGTGAAGACCTAGAAAATGGTGCAATAGGCGACTTCCACGTGGGCACGGTACAAGAGATGCAGTGCCATAAATCGTTTAATAATGCGTAACGAATACAGTTTATTGGGTTTAATTCCATACACACTCTTGCAAGGGCTTCAGCTATACAGTAATTAAGAGTAATTTTTTCCTCTTTTCCTCGTTTCGTTATGATGAAGCATCAAACATTCAATATACACCCAGGAGCTCGAATAATGAGCAACTTTTCCGTTCTTATTCTCACCGTACGGTACGCAATTTTTACAAATGCAGCATTCAACAAACTCCTTGTCATATATCACAGCAGAAAACAATAAGAGAGAATTTCATGAGCATGTGGAGGAAATACCTTTTCCCGCTTAGTAGATACATGTATTACGCTTATGTGGCTCTGGTACCAGGTTTCTTATTCCAGATATTCTGAAAATTTAAAGTAGCATCTTTGGAGGGCGTCTTATAAACTAAGAAGAAAATAAAACAGGGTTTCCAGGCTATTTCCCTTCAAAAAAAGACTTGAAATTGGAGATTATTACAACGGATCTAATACGGAGATTACAGCAGAAAAACTTGAATTCGAACAGACAATCATATTCAAGCTTGTAATTAAAACGGTCATTAAGAAGCGAAATTTCCTGAGAAATTGAATAAAAATATAATATACGCATCTTACCGCGTATTTTTCAAAGTTATTAGCCAATTACTACCGCGATTGATGACAAAATGCGCCAGGGCCATATAAATGTTGCTGCAGTCGCCTTCCATGGCTGGGCAAATGTAATAATTAAAAGCCTATTCATGGAATCATTTGCATATTGCGTACCTTAGTTTTGGTTTTTCACAGGTACCTCACGTCATGAAGGAAAGCAGTATTTTTTAAACTAAATAAATAAGTATTTTAGAGATTTTTTTGGCTCACCTACTCTGTGAGGCCAGAGCTACCTTAAGTGTGTGGTAAAGGGGAGGATGTGAGGTATGCGGGAAAGGGGAAGAGAGAGAATAGGTTTAATGGACGGCATGAACAAGGATTGGACATAGTTTGAGAAGGAGAAAGAAAGTTAATTGGTGGATAGAGCCCTGAATTTGTAAATATGTAAGAATTTTTCCTCGCTTCCATTTACACCACATTAACCAGTAGGTTAGGTACCTAATGTTTAAAATAAACTATCCTGCTATAGCTGAGATATTGAATTTCCCTCCACGCTCCTAGTCGTCTCATCTCTTGTGCTTTTGGGCTGCCCACGGTAGCGTGTGAGTACTTTCCATGTAACGTCTAAGAAAAGAAGCCAATAGGTATGGTTATTCATTTGTGCTGAGATAATTTCAGTTAACCAAATTAATTGTGCGATTTTATTCAACTGTGTTACCTTAGTTTTGGTTTTTCAAAGGAAGCTCATGTATTCAGGGAAAGCAGGATTTCTTAAATAAAATAAATAAGAATAAGTATTTTAGAGTTTGTTTTGACTCGCCTACTTTGTAAGGCCAGAGCTACCTTAAGTGTGTGGTAAAGGGGAGGATGTGATGTAAGCGAGAAAGGGGAAGAAAGAGGTTTAATGAGCGGAATGAGGGAGGATTAGACGTAGTTTGAGATGAAGGAAGAAGTTTATTGGTGGATAGGGCCCAGCATATGTATGTAAGAACTTTTACTCGCTTCAATTTACACCTGCGTTAACCAGTAGATTATTCAATGTTAAAAATAAACCATCCTCCTTTAGCTGAAATATTGGATTTCCCTCCCGAGTTATTAGCGAATTACTGCCTTAATTTAAGTCACAATACGGAAATTCCATGCAAGTGGCGTTTCAGTCGGCTCCTATGGCAGTATAAATTTTTCCATTAAATAATCCTTTCAATAAAATATATTCGTGGAATAATCTGCATATGCTGTACCTTCATTTTCCTTTTTATAAATTAACCCATTTCATCAGCAAAATTAGGATTTTTTAAACTGAATTGCCAAAAATGTGTAACTTAGTATATGTCTTGACTCGCATGGTCAAGCATGAGCCACTTTAAAACTCGGATGACAGCATTATGAAATGACAGCATTATGATGATGCGTGCTCTAAGTACGCAGTTACGCTCAACGTGAACCAGGCGTTTCACTTCTCTCTTCAACGGACGAGACCATCTCCTTCACAGCCTTATCCCATCCCTCCCACACACACAACTCTTCCCCTTCATTCCCGACTCGACTTCGGTTCCGCGCCACGGACGACCTCCACTGGAACACAAGACACACCCACACACATGAAAACTCGCTCAGCACGCGGAAGATGCACTCGCATGGTTTCCACGCCCCCAATCCCTTGAAATACTCGCGGCGCGCGCGAGCCCGCCGACGGCTTTTGCGAGGCTTCGTCCGATTAGCTCCGTCTCCCCCTTTATCGCCCTCTTTCCTCACTCTCCGCTCCTCGTGAAGAAGAAAAAAACGCGTGCCACCGCATTGGTCCGCCTTCGATATTCCACCGAGTATCGGGAAAAAATCAATTTCCCACAGCCAGACTTGGGCTGCGTTCCATTACACATTGAGGAGGTCCGATTGTTGAGGTAGTAGCTCTGGGCTGACTACGTGAACCAATTAATACAAAATCACACATTTTAATTTATTTCGTTCAAAAATCCTGCTTTCGCTGACGACAGGCTTCAGCTGTTGAAAACCAAAATTTAAGAACGAAATATGTGAATTTTTTCACAAATATATTTTCAATAGCCTCACTTTTCTAGCCAACGAGGCTGAGTGCAGGACCATTAGTTTAGAACTATTACATTTCGACTTCAATTACGAATGTAATTCATCTACATCTACCTGCCTGTATTTCTACTGCGATCCGCCGCATGAGCATGCGGTAGGGAGTGTAAGAACACCAGCCGTAGGTATGTATGCACTCTGTCTCAAAATCCTTCTTTTCCACACTTCTCGTTAAATTATTAATTTGCAACTACCAACGTAACTTTAACCGCGAACTGGGGAGAGAAAATAACTTTATCCGTCATATCCGCAAATATATTAGCTGAGAAATGTCTATTTTTCTGGAAATAAACAAAATAAAGCACTGACTCATCGTTTATTATATTATTCTTTATTTTAATCATTTGTTTTTCCTCTCAAAAACACCTTTGTGCATAAAAATGACTACCAGAGAATGAAAAACGTTCCACTGTTATTATCACGATCGAAACTGTAGCAAATGGCACCCACCCGGGTAGTAAATTAAGCTTAAGACTCGTCAGCACCTTTTCCCATTACCCCACCCCCCCTTCTCCAAACCAACTCTTTGCGAGCGCAGACATAGCCTCGGCTTTCACAACGCGTTTAAGGGCGTAACCGTTCCCTAAATCGGTCCACTGCCGCGGTTAGCTCCAACGGCGATAAAATCCTCTACCCCGAGGAGCTCCCATCGTCAGCACTCGGAACGAGGGGGCCTACCGCGAACGACGTGGGCCACCAAAAACGCTGTGAACAGCCCCTCTCGAACCATACCAACAAGTAGGTCGGAGGGGATTTTTTGGGCGCTCCGAGGCAACTCCGAACCGCTTGAAAAGAGTAAGTCAGTATGAAATCTGATCGTTTCAATTCAAACAGCCTGAACGGTCATGATGGACTACGATTCATCGGTGTGGAATGGAAACTAATCCGTATCTGGTGACAGCCATAACGCAAATATAATTTCGAAATCGTGTCTAAATTACAAACAATACAAATCTAAAAGTTTAAATTACAATGAATAACTTCGTGAATCCATATAAAATGTTTTCATCACGACTTCTTTGCAGTACAGCATCACCACAGCAATTACTGAGTTTAGGCACACGAGTATTTCAACAAATATGTACTGCAACGACATCTAGATATAAAAATAAATACATAGAACAAATACAGAGGGAAGATCACAGAAGAGTCAGAAAGTAAGGTAGCTAGCATGAGATAGGGAATGATGGAGGGCTTCAGTCAAACTAACTTAGAATTGAATGACCAATCATGATGATGATGAGAGAAACTCATGTCTAACATAAGTATTTTGTATGGATTCATAAAGCTATTCACTGCCGTTTAACAAGAAGCAGTTCCACAAGAGGCGCCTAAACAGATATATCTTAAATTGTTAAAACATGGATCGACTATAAGAAATTAAGATGAGTGGACTTCTGGTTTAAAATGAACTTTCCCTCGAGCTACTAATAACACGACGAAATGAAACATTGAGAAGTAAGAATTATTTCCAGCCTAAGTAACACATATGCTATTCACTCGGCAAATGGACGTTCTTTACACTTCGATTGCGATTTCAGTGACGACAGATATAGCATTTATTGTGCGATAAGAAGAGTGTCTCTAAACCAGCAGGAATGAAAGTAAGGAGTGAAAACGCGTCATCATGAGTCGATGGCTTATCAATGTTATAATAAATTAACCTTAGAGAACAGGATACTCCAAAAAATTGTAATCAACTGCTTTTTTCTGAGAATTTTTCTAAGCACTCAGTACTTTTTCTTCCTGGGCATCTCTTAACAAGTCCATCATCAGTACTTCGTATGGAACAACAATTTGTCCACCATTGGAAATTGCTGCCATGTGTTCAGACACAAAAAAGCAGAAATAAATACTACAGGAGTTTTTTCTGAAAATATTAAATAGCAACATATTGAAGTCACCCAGTTGATTATTCAAGACCATGCATTCGGTTATGTACGTCTAGTCTGTAACGGCATTCTACTGTTAAATTAGTATAATGACCTTACAATGACGTATGAACGTTTTAATTTCCCATAAATTCTCGTACCCAATATGCTTTTCAACTTATTTAATGAAACCAACATAACCTGCTTCAGAATCACAATGAAAGTTATAATGTAACCAGAATCGATAGCGAGAAAAGCAGTTTTTTCCGTACACATGTTAAATATTACTTCTACCTAGAATAACACTTTGACATGGAATTCAAGAAGTGAAAAACAAACTCAATCGCCGACTAATCTGATGTGATGAAACCCATAAAATTGGTGCATTGCAGGGATGTAAAATTAAGGTGAAGAACTCAGGCATTTGATTAGACTCCACGAAAATGGCTTCCCGACTCATTAATCCGCCAATTTCCCGAGAAGACCTTATCTCTAACGAATAAAAAAAAATTAAGGGAGAGCGGCGTACACGATGGACAGAAAAGAGCCACGCCCTAAACACAGGCGCTAGGAGAAAATGATCGACGGGCCATAACGATAACATGAAACCCATACCTGTTAAATTCTCTGATTCAGTTTTATTGGTGCTTTGATAACAAAGTTGAATAAAATCGCACAATCACTGTGGTTAACTGAAATTATCTCAGCACGAATGAATAATCATACCTATTGCTTTCTATTCTTAGACGTTACATGGAAAGTACTCATCACGCTACTGTGAGCAGTCCAAAAGCACAAGAGATGACACGACACGGAAGGTGGAGGGAAATTCAATATCTCAGCTATAGCAGGATAGTTTATTTTAAACATTAGGTACCTAACCTACTGGTTAATGCAGGTGTAAATGGATGCGACTAAACATTCTTACATATTTATAAATACAGGGCCCTATCCACCAATTAACTTTCTTTCTCCTTCTCAAACTATGTCCAATCCTTGTTCATGCCGTCCAATAAACCTATTCTCTCTCTTTCCCTTTCCCGCATCCCTCACATCCTCCCCTTTACCACACATTTAAGGTAGCTCTGGCCTTACAAAGTAGGTGAGCCAAAACAAACTCTAAAATACTTATATGATTGATGGGAGTTACCTGTGAAAAAACAAAAACTAAGGTACGCAATATGCAATAATTCCACGGATAACACGGATTCCACGAATTTTTAATAACCACGTTCGTCTAGCCATAGGAGCATACTTCAACGCCATTTGTATGGCACTGCCACATTTTGACTTCCATCTCGGCAGTAATTTGGTACTAACTTTTAAAATATGTGGTAAGATACCTTAATTCTATTTTTAATCCATTTTCAAGAATTTTTAATTTCATAAACGGTGTTGATTATAAGCTTGAATATGCTTTACCGTTCAAATTCTAATTTAGAGGCGGAGTATTCTTAGCAATCAAATCATATTTGAATAATGCCGCATTCTTATTAGACGACAAAAAATAGTGTGTGTGTGGTGTACTCTTAAATAACAAAACTAAAGAAATATTCATATATGTTCATTTGATAGATCGCCAGATTCCAAAATAGACGTTTTGTATCAATAACGCAAATATCATCATTTACCTTGAGAGATAACAAAGACGAGGTAATTATCGGTGGACATTTCAATATTCCGGCTATAAATTGGTAAACCTATAACGTAAAAACAAGTTCAAATCAGCGCTATATTAGCGATGCCTTACTCTTACTTCACAACTATCCTCTAACTCAAGTAGTTACCGAACTTACAAAGGGAAATGGAGTATTAGAACTATTAGCTAACAGTCAGCCTACAATGATGAATCACATCGGTATTCTCGAAGGAATTAGTGACCATCAAGTAATTTTACGGCCTTGAAAACAAAAGTAGAGTCCACCGTTAAACCTAAACGTAAATTCTACTTAATTGAAAACGTAATTTCATAAACTTTGGTGAGAAGCTAGAAGCTTCATTCACGGAATTTGTAGTTACAACAAAAGGCAAGAGCACAGAAGTATCATGGAGATACTTTTTGGAAATTATACGTTAAGGATTCGATGAACATATTCCACAAGAGTTCAAAAGTGAGAGTAAAGAACCTCGTTGGTATAATTACGAAGTAAGGAGGGAGCTCAGGACACAAAGGCAATTACACAACCGGTATTAAAAATTCTATTAACTCAGGTAACTAAACAATGGAACTTGCGGCGAGAGAAATTTATGATGCTCAACGCTAAAAACCAAGAAAATAATGGGCACTACTCTACAAAACTTCAAGAAAATAATTGTAGGTAAATAATTCACTTATGATTACGAGTAATTATTACTAAATGAAAACCTCGAGCCATTCTGGTCTTACGCAAGAGAGCCCCAGAGCGAATCTTCGACAGTAGTCTTTATTGGACACAAACGGCAAAGTGGTCACCAACAGCATCGACTATGCCAACTTTTTAAATCACCACTTCGAAAGTGAATTCACTAAGGATGACAAAATACACAATTTACACATTCCTGACTTTAACGAGCCGATGGCTGATATAACAATTCAACGTGATGGGGTCACTAAACAGCTGCGTTCGATTAAAAGTAACAAGACCCAGGTCCAGAAGGAACACCAGTTTCTTTCCCTAGAAACCTAAAATGCACTCAAATATAAATACTTCAATTTCAGAGCAAACAACATTTTCAAAGTTCTAAACCACGGCGATTTGTTTATTCGTTTTACTTCTCCATACTACTTCTGCCTCCGCAAAAAAATGTCATTTTTTCCAAGTACAATAAGGGACCATAATAGTTGCTATAAATCAATTCTAGGATACTGACTAGATTAAATAGGTTTTTTTAAGTAGTGCTAAATGTTTTAGCATGATTATAAGCTACTAATCTCGCATGAAATCTCCAGCATGATGTAGTCTTACAAGTTCTAGTACCTTGTAGTGCTATTTAGCCGTCGCATTATCAATACTAACCAGTACTTGTATCTTGAGTAGTGTATTGCATGGTAGCATGTTCTTCTACATATCACTCTCTTGGTTTCGGGTATGACCAAGCATTGTTGTCCTGACCACTTTTGGCCTGCGCCTGGCATTAGGGTAACGTGCGCGGTTCTGATCTAAACTGGGATGAGTACCGGATGCCTGGTGTGGAATCACCCCGTGCTACACACCCTAGTGGTGGCTTACTGGCTATTTCGTAGATGTAGATGAAAAATATACGGCACGGCGTACTGGGACGTCAGCCTTGAAGAGAGAAGTTTATAAAAAAAGAAATTTAAAAGATAGATATGACACAAAAAGAGATTTCATGACGGATTAGACTCTCACTCCACTTTCATTGTTATCGCTAATAGTGTATGGAAGAATCCATTTTTGTGCCAGTCACTTACAGTAACTTTCTCATTTTGTCACAACGGTCAGTTTTAGAGACGTGCTGCGGGATCAAAATTAAATTCTCGCAAGAATAAAACACGCCTGATCTGAGGTTTCGAAAAGCAAATAAGCACTCGCTAAAGCACTAAACTCTCGATATAATCCACCAGCTTTTAAAATAGTAACAGAAATCTTAAAGATAAGACACCTAGATCGCGGGCTCGCACACACATGAAATTTAAAGCAACACTTTCTGAAGCTAGCCTTCGAATTTTACTAATGCTCACGAGCCACATGAGGAAACAGATCAACTCGCAACTGCTAATCCTACGCGCTTTCTGCATCGTTACGACGAATCGCCCGAGAGTGATATTAAGATTTGGCCTGTCCCTTCCTGGACTACCCACGCCAGTTGGAGAGCTTTCTGACCGGGCTTTCCCCACTGGCTTCGGTATAACTTACGTCCAACAAGCGGGCCGTGCCACGGGCCGAGAAGTTTCCATTCCAAGGTTGCAAGTCGGGCCAACTATGGACTTGATTCACCCTATTTCAAATTTTCCTCAATGTGAGGATGAGGAAAAGACAAACAGCCGATTGCCAGAAACAAAATTCCACGCCATGCATACATCAACCAAGTGTGAATTTTCCATTCACCCCTTGGGTTTTTGCTATCTACCGATTATGGTGAGTGATGAGAAAAACTTCTCAGGATTTTTACTCGGGCATGGTCCTAACTAAATCACCAACCATGCCAAGAACTTCCATGCTCGTGATCCTTTCCGTCCACCACCATCTCCATCCACACCCACATCCCGAAAGCCTGTAGCCTATTCTTACGTTCGTACCACATGACTCGCGTTTCCGCACCATACAACGCGATACAACATATATGAGGACCCCAGAAGTAAAGGGGTCTAAGAAACAAAACCATTGTTTAGAGAAAACTTAAGTCAAAGCTGAAAATGTTTGGTACAACCCACTAAGTAGTTAAGAGGCATTACCCTAGATAGCAGCACCTGTCAAGAAAATCACTTGAATCCCTTTACCAATTAAAAGATTAATATTTTCACATCCCATTCCTGTACCTAACTTATTTTTTTCCAAAATGTCACTTAGACCCCTTGACTTCTGGGGTGCACATATTAAACTAACTCTTCGACAGCCTCTTTTCTATTTGCTTGCAAAGGCCTCCTTATCATCTCCCTTCAATTGATGGACGCTTCTTTCGCAGACGGAATTCTCTTCCTCATATCTTTGCTACTCCCATTTTCTTCTGAATACATAAATTTGATACGATATTTTCCTGAGAGGGGTGTAATCGTCCAAACGAGCGTCAGATGAGCCAAAGGAACAAGTAACCATCGGGCACGGGACGTGCCGAACGACAGAAACCCGAACAGTCTTCTAATCCAAGCTACGTCAGGCTAATCGTAAATTGGGATTTGCTAAGAGAGTACTTGGAAAATGCGACGATAAAGTAAGAAAAATCGGATAATTCTCCCTAGTTACACCCCACTTAGAATACGCTGCCAGTGTTTGGGATCCTCATGAGGTAGGCTTAGAAACAGAGTTAAAATGCGTGTAGAGAAGGTCAGCAAGGTATGTGAAAGGCCGTTATGATAGTCTCGTTAGTGTTACTGACCTCTTGCAACAACGTGGATGGGAATCGCTTGCAGACTGTCAATTGAAAATTGCACTCAATCTTTTACGTAAATTCAAAACCGATATATTTTCAGACGAAGTTTTCCATATCCTACGAACTCCAACATACTAAGATAGATCAGATCATGAGAATAAAATAAGAGAAATAGATTGTAGAACAAAAAGGTTTAAAATTTCGTTTTCACCACGATCGATAAGAGACCATAATGGCTGCGTTGAGACTTTGAAGTACGTGGGCTGACGGGTTTTGTAGCTGATTTATTCATATGACCCATAATACATGTTTCTAAATCTGCCGAGAAGTGGTAACACCATGATTTGCATGTTCTCTGCATGTCTCGTGTCACGTTTACATAGTTACATCAAATATCATATTAGTAGTTTCAGTAGCATTTGTAGCAAACCGTTCGTGTGGTCCTTGATGGTGAAATTAAACTTCTTCATTGTAGTTCATGTTTGTGATAAGTCACCCCCTGCCAAACACCCTTGTGGTGGCTTGTAGGGTAATAAGTAGATGTAGATGTAGATACAACGTGATACAACATATTAAGCTCTTCGACAGCCACTTCTCAATAAGCTATCAAAGGCCCCTTTTATCATCTCCCTTCAATTGATGAACGTTTCTTTCGCAGGCGGAATTCTCCTCCTAATATTTTTGCTACTTCAATTTCCTTCTTAATACATAACTTTGTTATGATCCAGATATTTTCCTGAGAGGGGTGTAAATATCTATACGAGTTTCAGGTGGAATTAAGGAGCAAGTTACCATCGGGCACGAGCTGAACCGAACGATAGAGATTCCGTATATTCTTCTAACCCAAGCTACATACATCGAATAAAAGACCTTTTCCCCATAACAACACCACTTCCTCTGGATGAATTAATTTTAATGACCCGCTCTCAATATATCTTCATCCCAACTCCAGGCTAGCTTGTATCAACATATGCGGTTTCTACAAGGGGCGGACAACTGAAAAAAAAATCTGTTCATTTAGTACATACATACACTCAGTAAACCATCATCATTTAACTGTACTTAGATTTGTAGATAAACCACTTCATTTTCCCAAAATCAGAGTCTGGCAGGTCACCACCTTTAGGCAGTTTGAACGAAACATCATTTCACCAAGAAATCAATGAGTTTGGTCTCATATTTAAAAAATATCGCACTATTCCAAAGATATCAAAAATTCCACCTCTTACCACAGTACTTTCCGAGATATTTGCCATAACATACCAGCCCTTTTACATGGAAAACGGTACGTGTATGCACTCCAGAGAGAGTTTATGTAAAAAATTGGGAATTTCTAACGCCTAAATCCCGACAAAAAATTAAGAGCGTAGTTTGTGTTTTTTCCACTATTTTTGAAAATTAATCACTTTGTCACCGCAGTAAATTCTTCGAGATCACATCAAACCTTCCGTTTTGAAAGAGTTTTAAACGTACCGCGCGAAAAAAATTAGTCGAGTTAAATACTTATCTAGATATTTTCATTTAATCACTTACAATATCTTTCATGTAAAACTCTGTTATTGCACCATTAACCCTTTGAGTGCGGCCTGACGTGATATCACGTCATGGTTGTCTTTACGCCGGTGCCGATGACGTGATATCACGTCAAGGGTGCCTGAAGTGTTCCAGCTTTCACTGAGGAACCTTCACTAGGCCCCCTAGTGAAAGCTGGAACACTCAAGGCACCCTTGACGTGATTTCACGTCATCAGCCCCTGCGTACCATAAACATGACGTGATATCACATCATGCCGCACTCAAAGGGTTAATAATGCAATATTTTGTTCATGTGTCCTATAGCTAGTGAAATTAAAACTTATAATTCCAATATAGTCTCTTTATGGCTACGGAACTATCTAGCTCAAACTACCTTTAGGATTAGTACCGAGTACACTTCGATAGCCCTACCAAAGAGAAGCTTGCAAAGAAAACAATTTTCCCGATTTTCAAGGGCACGAGGGCCATTTAATAATTTTGACAAACTATCATCCAAAAAAAATGGAATTATTAAGTGATTAACGCCGAGGGTCCGAAAAATTTCAGCAATAAAGATTATTAATACAGAGCCGAAAAATCTACCTATTTATAATTTTTCTGAGAAGAAGGAAATTTGATACCTGTTGACAGCGGTTCAGCCATCAAGCAAGCGAACACTCGAAGTAGTCATAAAAAGCAACAGAGCTCACTTCATCAACTTCGTGAAACGCAAACTATCCCATGTGATGACATAACAAACATTCCATCTGCAACCTTATTTTTAACTAATGACTTCTGCAGAGAGTAACTTATATTCAAAGCATCCCATCTATAATACTTGTACTACTTACCTACATTTAAAATGGTGCATCATTGTTTAGTTTCCCATCGAATATAAAAACAATTGTTGATTATAGAATTTGTTCAACACCAGAGAAACACTAAACGAGGATAATTACAAACATTTTATATGAATACAGTTTGGCCCATTGCTTCTTGGGCGACGAACAGCTTGTCTTCCGGAATGGGAGGCCACTCAGCATGCGATTGCGATGATGAGAACTATACTCATTACGTAAGACACGAAGTACAGTTAGGAAGTTTTTGCTTCCGTACTCCGCAACCTGTTACTTCGGATTTTGAAAAGACGTTGGACAGAAAGGATAGGGAAAAACTATGCAGACAGTGATGAAAGCAGCAATAGATTGGCGGAATTGGAGACTCGCTCGAATCTAGTTTACATCCCAGAGGGTACAGGTGAGGGTGGTGAATCGGGGTGGACAGTTATAGGTCATGGAGTAAAGCGAGGTTGCTCGCAGTCACCTTCGCTTTCTCACGTCTATGCCAAGGAAACGGAATGACAACCATGGGAGGAGCTACATGTGGAATCAAAGAGAGAGGCTAGATGATAAAGTCAGTGGGATTCACGGACGACAAGGCGTTGGTTAGCCGTTATAGGGAAGAATTCTGGGCAAGCTGGGAGAGAGAAGAAAGAGAATAAGTATTATGGCTAGGATGAAGATAGGTAAATCGCACACTGAGATAAAGAGAGAATTAGTAATGGGTAGGTATGGGCCTTAAATTAACCGGTAGATAAACGAATGAAATTTTTAAACATTAGCCGAAACGACCATCTCCACTATTAGTCAGAGAAGTTAAATCCAATACATGGGCACATGGGCACAAAGGTCTCACCATTATTGCGCATGGTTAATTTGAACCTGAGACAACGCAACCTTAAAGCTAATGTGGTTTACTGATAGTTTGGAAATGTGAAGTACATCAGATCGGCAGTTAAGAGGCAGGCAAGCATAAATATTTGAGGAGCGCCTCAATATAGCGTATTACGCTCGGTAATCTACATACTACCCTGCGACCCGCCGCATGAGAGTAGGGCAGGGGGTGTTAGGACACCAGCCGTGTAAAGATGTAAGGTTTTGGGAGGTGAAATGGTGACGTATATCATGGGAGGGTATTTAGCTCAGTTTTTATTGTTGTCGCTAATTGTGCGCGGAAAGAACGATTTGTTGCACCCATCTGTTCGGCAATGCATCTATCTTATTTTATCGCTTCTGCCAGACCTAGAGATCTACTGAGGCGTCATGATAATATTCTCAAAGTCGCTCTGAAACACTACAGTTTCAAATTTCTCAAGCAAATTGGGCCCAGCGTGTAGCCTCCGAGTCACTAGGGGCTCCCACCTTCATCCCTCTAAAAGCTGTAAAATACAATAGATTGAAATTAATTATTAAAACAAAGTAATAGATTAAAATGGCATTAAGCTGATCTAATTTGGTTTTAAACTTCACCAGCAGCAATCATTTCGAATATTGGTTGGCAGAAGCTTTCCTCTAAATTATCTTGACAACAATCCGCATTCTTTCTTCATAATTATCAATTTTGCTACCTATACATTGAGGCAAAAATAAATCACCACCCACATTTATTCAAACGGTTTCCACTTTACCGTCATTGATAAATATTTCCTCGTTGTTGCTACATAAGCCAAAATATCGACTCTCGCCACTGCCCTCGAGAAGCTGAAGCCGATATATCGGTTCGTGGCACATAGACGATTTTAAACACAGAAACCGGACAAAGCTTTAGTCAACCAACCGACCGCTGAGCACTCCACGTATTTCGTTCAACGTCGAGAATGGTACCGCCCACGAAAAAAACAACAGCGGTGCGACAGCGCATCGTCTGGAATCACAACGAGCCACTCATTCACCCCAAGCCAACGAAGCGTGTCACGCCAAAAATCACAGAGCAAGTGATATGTGATCACACTCCGTGGCCTTTTAACAATACAACGGGACGGCTTGACCCAGCCGACCGGAGAGAAGTATTCTTAATAGAGGAAACAGCATTTCCGTTTCCCACAGAGCCGATTAACTTCTCTTGTACTGGCACAAATAAGTAACGAAGACTCCAAACACCAATCCAAAGTGCTACACGTGACGGGAATTATTATACATGAGCCAATTCGAAACAATGCTAACAAGCATACAAGTCCCGTACGATTACTCAAACACTAACACGAAACACGCGTTATGAAAGACTACGAAGTTTTTTTCCCGCCGTAACTTCTTGACATAAAGCTTAATCCATTTAACCTCAAAAAAAACTGTCGGTGTATATTATTTTTACCAGGAGTTATATTTTCACCTTTCTAATTATCTGGGAAGGCGATGTTACTTGGTTTGAGAAATATGTAAATCATACCATCAAGGAAGCGAATCATAAGGCGAAATCTATATTGAAGTATAAAATATTTTTCTCATTGTTACTAAGGCTACGTTGTTTAGGCCAACTACTGATTCTATTTTTTAATGATATGGTGAGACCTTTTAGACTGATTTGGCATTACGCTTCTTTGCGAGGAACCTCGCATCTGCTGAAAATTTGGAAATAAAAACTTTTAAATTGCTTCATTTCGCTTCACTTCCTGGAACACTCGAAGGAAAATCATTTCCCGGAACAGGTGGATTTTTTTCGAGGCAATTTATCCGCCATTTCTGCTTATGTAAGTCGCGGTCCTAGCGTCGATTGCATAATTCAATATTGTAGGTTCGAAAGTTGTATGATGGAAAGTACTAGGGAGTGACTTGGCCAAATTTCATTATAAACATAGAGCAAGTATCAATCTTTAAAGCTAGATACTAACACGCCGATGAGCGTTGCCATGTCTCTCATGGCGCGAAGTCGAGAACTTCTAAAACTTCTATTTTTAAACCTATTTAGCTACATTAACTAATCACAAAGCTTTGCTAAAAAATAAACGTTATTCTTTGATGCTGTGCACGCAATAGCTATTTATTTTTATTCCTATACGAAAAATAAACCCTATCACACAATTTTAAAAATATTATACAAATCCTTTGCATTACAAATACTAATACCAAAATGGTACATGAGTCACATAACATGACAAGTGGAAATTCCTTCATTCTAGCACTGAAACAAATGAACATATTAGCATTAATTAGAAAAGGTAATAACATTCCAAGCTACCATAAATGTGGATCATTGTACGTATTACATAACAGAAGGGGATGAGGCTGCCCAAGTTTACACAATTCAAAGTTTTTTTTTAACACCAAGAATCGGGGATACACTTTAGGAAATAATACAAGGATACTATTTCTCCAAACGAGCAATAACTAAGGCTTTTTAAGGCATAAAACTCTCCATGATACGCCCTTCGAAGATAAATGTTTACACATTCCTACGAAGAACATAGAGCTACAATACACGACTTAACAATATTGGCAACCGAGCGTGCATGGTGTAAGATTTCCCCTTAACTTCCCTAGTGTCGCCGCTACAGAGTAACGAAGCCTAAGATAAATTCATTGGCATCGTCGGGACGGGAATTCTTAGCCAAGACTCAAACAGAAGCTCCGCGGTCGGGCACACAAGAACTCGTTTGAGAACTCACATAGTAAGCGGCACCAAATATGAAGATCACGTGAGAAAACGGGTATGTCTCCGGCGGCGCCACTCATCCCTTAACCTTATGTCAAAGTTGCACGCGTGATATCATCATGAATGCAAGCCAAGGGATAGCAAAAAAAAGTGAACTCGTTACATTTTTCCACTTCAGAAGCTCTTCATCCTCACCAAAGGATTGCGTCGTCTAAAACTGGCCATACAGAGCTTCCCGATACCTATTCAAAATTCTAAATCGAAAGGCAACCCAAATAAAAGATCGAATCTTTTTAGGCTAAAGTCAATAGCTTGTTATTAGGGGAGACAACTGAAAAGTTAGGCCATTTACGTTATTCATTATGAAAATATAAGACAAAAGATAAGAAAATATAAGACATAAGATAAGATAATTAAATAAATTAGTAAACTCCACACAAAATTATTAAATTAAAACCGACCCGGGTTCAAGCAACTGAGAGCCAAGTTCAAGTTTCATTAATTTAGGAGTTTACCAAGTCATGTATTTTCATCATGAATATCCAAAGCTTCCGAAAAGTGACGCCTGAAACCGCTTCCTCTGTTCACTGACGGCATTACTGACCAGTTGCGAAACATAAATAGCATTCATTATCTCGGAACATAACTAACCAGCGACAATAACCTAACAAAATGCATCCAGGACCGAGCCGAAGCTGGAAACAGGGCGTATTACGCCAATTCAAAACTATTCAGGAGAAGACTGATTAGCACAACCATGAAAGTGGATATGGCTCCGCTGAATATATGGCCCGGTGAACGACCAAGAAGTCTAGAGGATAAGTCACAATGAAGAAATACGATCGAAAGAAAGAATATTGTGAGCTTCATCAAGTCTCCGAAAATGCACTGGCTGACACACACGGAGAGAATGCTCAAAGAGAATATCGCGATATGGAAGCTGAAAGGAAGGCTGTTCAACGGAAGATAGCAGTGGCGCCCAAGGAGCAGATGGTTCGACTAAGTGCAGGGTGACTTGGAGAAGGAGGCAATGAGGGGATGGCGAGCTATGACCGCCAATCGGGACGCCTGGAGAGTGATCGTGCATCAGGGCTATATCACCACCAGAGAGAGACTGACCAGAGGAACGATTTGACTAGATAATTTTGGGAGTGAGGGAAGGACGGAGAGAAACTCGGAGTCGCCGATAGCCCTCTTTAACGGAAAGATCCAAAAGGACCGCACACGACCTATCCACGGACAGAGTACTGCCGTTGATAGACCCACTGCATGGCACCCACGTAGAGATCGGGACTCCACTGAAAAATCTCCTCCACCGACACGGTTCAAACTCGCCAATGGGTAAGGAAGGCCAGTACTCCAACCACCTCACCAACCCTATCCCCCGGGTTATAAAATAATTCATAATAGATGGGCTCTGTCACCATCTAAGTAATAACAACCAGTGCATTGCAGAAGTTTCAAGCATAAACCTACCGATACATTTACGGTGTGAAAAGTAAACAATTTCAACATGATAAATAGTCGAGAGAATTCGGAATGCTTACAATATTTACCGATTGGTACTACTACGTTTTCACGAGTTAATTACTCAACGCGAAACAAGCAATTCACCAAGGTCGCATGTTATCACATATCACATCAACTTCCACGTGTCAATGTGTTCCTAAAACTCGATTTTTTTATGAAGTCCATTACTTCATGGATCTCATTACTAATGGCCCCATAACTAAATGTTCTTGCAACCGGCCACATAAGAATCAAGACTAATGCTAAGGTATATGTTTTCATTTAGTCAGTTTGAAAAATGTAGCTTTCGCTGATGAAATCGGTTACCTATCGAAAACCAAAATAGAAAAAATATTCAGATTATTCTAAGAATATATTTTTAATTACCGTATTTGTCCAGCCTAAGGAGCCGACTGCAGCACCATTTGCATTGAACCACTGCATTTTGACTTGAATAACGGCAGTAACTCACTAATGATAAAAATAGGAGGTAATATGTCTATGCTTATATTTTATTTTTAATAAATTTTCCGGCTTTTCGCTTCTCATGAACAGTTCTATATATATATATATACATAAAATCTAGAATATGCTTTCTCGTTCAGTGGCATTTTTATACAGCAATCTGAGCTATCTCCTTTCGAACCCGAGAAAAAATCCCCTATTTCAAGGATGAATTACAGTGAAACTAGTCCGGAAACCCTATTTTATTTTATCTCAATTTGTAAAATGCACTTCAAAGATGTTAAATTCAAGTTTTCAGAAAATCTGGAATCAGTGACTTCTAGGTCAGAGCCACCTTACCTAGAACCATTACTCTGAAGACAAATATAATTTCGAACATTCCATGCACATTCATTAGAAGGAAGAGGACATAGATAAATCTAAAAGCATTTTACTCACTCAAATTTAAAAATAAGCAGCGGGAGCCGAAATAGCAGACACTTACCTGGAATAGATAGAATATGAAATTATTACAATCAAATAGAAAAACACATAAGTATAATCATTTCAAAACTTAAAATCAAATACATATCAGATGAGATGGAAAGAGATATTGATGAGCATCAATAAGGAATGTCATCCACAGTAGTGATTGAAAGATCCGGGATCCAATCTTATATTAAATAATGTTTTTATATTAATCATTATACTTGGGTATTGTTCGTGTACCCAAATGGATGACTGCGTAGCAGCATATCGTTAGCGCAATATTCGCTTTGATTACGGCATGTTGCATAAAGTCGTTCAATATCGATTGTATCCTTCGTTTGATTCAGGTCTTCGCTACATGAACAAGTCCTCCATTAATGTGCCTATATTAGCGTATTCTTCACAAGCATACCATTGGTTTTTCAGCATTTTGTTTATTTGTCTGAGCACTTGTATACGAAATGACGACTTGCGCCTAATTTTCGTTGATTTCCTTAGGTTCGCCGAGGCAGTAAATTCTCAGCGAACACATTAATGGCGATTGTGTGGAGAAAATGGTTGCTAAGACCATGAATCGAAGGAATGATACAATCGATATCGAACGACCTTGATGTTGAATAGAACGTAGTGACATCTTTGGCACATCAATATCACGCAGGCATGTTCCATTACCGATCACCCGTCGCAGGAAATTTCAAGTGACACTATTCGGATAACTTTTTATTAAAGACATTCGAACTGTAATTTTTGGAAGGTCATCTAACAACATAATTTAATTACTCTGGAAGAATGTAGGCAACTCAATATAATGCCTGATACTAGGCAAACGAGCATGAGGTAACAGAACACGCAGGGTGCAAACCACCAAGTAATCCAGGGTTACACAGCATTTGACTCGTCGAATTGATTATCATGAGCACAGTGGATATCGCACACAAAATGATACGGCACATCACGCGATATCAAAACTGCCATGAAATTTTAACGACATATTCATAGAAAAGTTCCCTCCTTTTGTGATGAATCGCATCAATACGCGTGACAATCCACTGTATAATTTCAGTAAATTTTCCACAAATGACATGAGGTGTTGTATATCCCTGATGTCCCAAATAAGACGGTGATATTTCAAGAATATCGCATTCTGCATCCGTTAAACCGCAATTTCGAATGGGGCTATTCAACTCCCCAGTCACTGTATTCAGAAAATGTTTTAGAATAATAATGCATTTGAAGAACATATTTTTCAAGGTTATCGAATCCAGTGACTTAATTACTCACGAAGAATGGGAACCATTCATTATGACGCCTTGTGTGTCAAAACAAGGATGAGGTAACGAAGCAATTAGGGCCCTAACCCCAAAACAGTCCGAGGCTTAATTTAGCCCTTCCCCGTCGTAAGCGGGTTCTGACGGACGCCCACTTTCCCTGACTGAGAGACGAGTAGATTCGCCCCCTTAATTCGGAAGGGACTTAGCCGGAATTACGTTGATTTCGGAGCCGAGTTTCTCCTCCCCTAATTGTCTCTCATTTGACTTCCCCCTCTTTCTAGAGGTGCCCACGTTACGAAATTAGCTCTCGGGCCACCAATTACTGGAGGAACAACCACAACCGATTTGTGTCACAGAAGAAACATTACCCCACCAACACTGAACAACAGCAGACGAAATTCACGACAAAATGGATGGAAAATAAATTAAAATCGCATAGTGGCATTAATCCGCACATTCGTGATATCAACCGACGATATTTACGAATGTTGTCTCATTATGCCCCGTTCACATTACTAGGGTTAGAATGATAGTTTATACGGAGGCTTAACTAACTTGTGTTTACACGGCATACTTTAACAAGAGTTATCATCTTGGTGTCCTCTGGTGGAGAGTTATGAAGGTGATGTAGCCCACAGCCCAACTAACATCGCAAGCCGCTTTTCATTTTTTCAAGGGCTGTGGGCTATATTCACGAGACTTGTATCGGCCAGTAAAAGGATTGAATATGCAAATATGTCGTACGGTTAGACTTCTCATTTATTGGTATTTAACTGTAAACTTATCATTTAATGTCTTTACTTTATATATTACTTCTTACTATACAACTTTTACTTCCAAGTTTAGCCCACGACCCGTCCTCGATTACGCATTTAAGGTAAATTTTGCACTTTAAATAAGATTTATCATTCACTCATGCATTTTAATGCATCATGCTCCTTGGCATTGACGCGTGGATATGGAAGATGGCAAGAGAAACTCTCGTAATATATTGTAAGCCCCAAGTAAAAGCTACATGTGGACTGGATAACTTAACTAATATTCTAACTAACCTGCGTTTACACGAGTAAAAAAAGATGGTAACCAGCGCCAACTCTAGTAACTCCAGCGTGGTTAAAAAGTTGATTATGGTTAGCGCCAAGCTACGTTCACACGGCCTACGTTTACTAGGGTTAGAGTTAACCTAGTTCAAAAGCTAGTGAAGTGAACAGGGAATTAGAGGCCACTTCATCTTACAATGATGGTAAGCCTACCCAAACCAATGTTGGTTAATTAACTTAAGTACAACATGCGTGCTCCAGTACAATTTTACAGAAATTTCGTGCGTGGCGATGGAAAGACCCACCAGTTTAAGGTTGGAAAAATAGTTTTATTTTAGATGAAATGCCACTTGATAGTGTTTCCCTATATGCAAGCCACGTGATAAACACCCGAAGACAGTATGGAAGTTAGAGTCCAAGGTACACAAAACAGATCCATCTTTCTAAAATACCAACGAAGCATTTTCACTAAAAAGTTACGAGTAGAAGCTTCGTATTACTGATAATTGTAATTTTTTCCACGCAAAAATACATTTGGACAAATAGATGAATAGAGAAAGGGTAATGTGCAGCAAATCAATTATCACTGCAATTTAGTTCAAACGACTACACAGAAGGGGGGAAGCGGAAAATCTAATTAAAAATTAAGCCAAGACAAAAGGAAAGGTAGGCGATGTGGGACTTGATACCTATAATTTTATTAAATTACGATAATTAGTAAATAATAAGGGAAAATATTACGAGAGACAGTAATATGAAGCACCAAATTATAACTTTTTAGAGAAAAAATAATAAGCACATGTCAGAACATCAGTTAATAGCAAGCAAGTACGAATAGTGTCCGTTTCCAGTAAGCAAACAGGCTCCAACCCTTAAAACCGAAGCCGTTTAGAATCGTCACGCCCATCATCTTTGAGTCGGTGAAAAATTAAAATAGCCCAGTCTCAAAACTCTCGTTATAGGATAGGATTCCAGACCAAAATATTTACGCAACCAGCCATTATGTACGGAACGATGACGCAAGGTAATAGTAATCCTCTCCAAGGATTTATATTCGTCTTAAAAACCGCCTATGCGAAAAATTCCCGGTAGTCCTTGCCATCAAGAGCACTCAAGCGCGTAAACAATGAAAGTTCTCGGAAGCGGAGTCGGTAGAAAAAAGAAAAGGAATATTTGGCAGTTGGCCAGCCCTGAAAACAAGTAAACAACAATAATAGAATCGTCATATCAGCCTAATTTACCTTGATAATATCTCATCCACAATACCGCGACACGCATGAAAAAAACACGAAACGGATTAAAGAAAAAAATATTTGGTTTCAATGCTGCTTACCGTAAGTTTGCTGCATGGTTGATACAAAAGCATCTATTAACATAACCATTTTCTGCCAACCCTACCGATAAAAATGAAATGAGAAACGGTATTTAGACATCCATCATTACCGAAAACGAACATTGATTACTTTAAACATCCTTAAAACTTTAGATCTGTTGGCTTCGCCCAGCATAAAGTCTGAAGAGTGCTCATAATTATTCAGGGTGTCGCCTAAGTCAAAATATTAAATTCAAGCATAATTCCAGGTTTTCAAGGCCAAATCAATACAAAATTCCAGGTTATAATATCGCAGTTTTTATATGAGCCAAAGCGATGTTTTTCACGTTTTATGCAGAACATGAATTTTTCTAGCAAAACCCACACGTATTAATGAAGAACCCCAGCCCAAGAATATAGTAATTAAATTATTATAAATAATTAAATAAGAAATAAGTGTTAAAATAAAGCAATCAAATATGTAGTTTTACTGGTAGAAAGTTTTATATTGGTTTTAAGAAGACTAAACCAAAAGTAGACTTACCATAAGTTTTTCTGCTTTCCTTTTTTTACTTTACTTTCTCTACTAAGTTTTCGTCATTGATTTATTTATTCATAGCAACAGTAAATCCATTACATGATATACAGACATCAGGTAACAGATATATTAAAGATCTCGTTGCTGATTTTATGTATAGAATACGGATTTGTTTTGAAATGATAATTATTAAAATTCCCGACTCAAATCAGAAATTCACGAATAATCCGCGAATATTTCCCGGTCCTGAAAATTCACGAATAATTCCCGATTCACACGGTTTTCCCTGTTAAAGGACACCCAATTATTCAAAATACTAGGTAATTTAGGGCAGTGCGAGCGAGATAGTTTCCTAATCATAATAGAGACCATATTCGAATTATTCGTTTTAATTTCACCAGCTGTAGGACACATGAATTAAATTTTATATTATTAATGGTGCAATGATATACTTTTACATGACAAAAATTGTAAGTAATCAAGTTAAAATATCTAAATAAGTCTTTAACTTGACTCATTTTTTCACGCGTTACGTTTAAAACTCCATCAAAACGGAAAGTTTTTTTTGCGATACCGAGGAAAATACTGCAGTAATAATATGATTATTTTCAAAAATAGTTGAGAAAACACACAAACCACACACTGCTGACTTTTTGACTAGATCTAGGTGTTAGAAATTCCTCATTTGTTAAATAAGGTCTCTCTGGAGTGCATACATGTACCACTTCCCACGTTAAAGGGCAGGTATAATTTGTCAAAAATTTCGGAAAGTAATGTGGTAAGGGGTTGGATTTTTGGTGTCAATGGAAGGGTGATATATTTTTCTTTAAAATCAGACCAAATTCATTGATTTCTAGGTAAAATAATATTTCGCCGAAACTATCTTAAACTGCAGAAATTTACCACAAATTTTATCAAATTATGAATGAAGTACCTTCCGTATGGTCAATTTTCTTCATCAATGGCCGAGTATACATCCCCGGAAATCCAAACACGGCTTAAAGACTAAATTAAGACACAGGGCCTCGCACGCTTTGTATTAATCACACGACACGCCTGTCAGGACCATTTTCCGGTAGCCCTCGCTATCAAGAGCACCCGAGCGCGAAAGAATGATGAAATTTGTCAAAAAGGAGAGGGATCTCGACGAGAATGAGAGTGATGCTAGAGTGCCGAGAGATCTCGCGTAGAGGGGGTGTGGGGTGGGGGAGCGAGACGAGAGCGGAGCGAAGGCGAGAGGAAGGGACAGACGCCTTGCATATAAACTTCCCCCCGCCCGTTCGCCCGCCTCATCTCCGAGCATCATCTCGCGGATGACCTCCTCCATCGATCCTTTGGCGTGCGTCAATTACTCGCCTCAATTGAAATGAAGCTGGAACGACCGGAGAGGAGAATGACGGGAGGCTGGGGCGACGAGGCTCCCACCCGGCAGGGGCACGATCCCTTTTTATAAGGAGTCGGTCGACCTTTAACATCCCACTCCCCGTCACCCGCCACACTCTGATTTCGATGAGATGTCGCTCGGTCAATAGGATCGGCCTCTGCGCGTTAAGGATTTACATCTGCGCTGTAAGTCGCGCAAGTCACATTAAATATAATAATAATAATGTTTTATTACTCCGACGGAGAATGCGTACAACATAATATATTTAGTTAAATCGGGGAGTAACTTTAAGTAGCCATGAAGGTAAACCAGAATCATGGCTACCATCGTTCACAGAATGGGTTATGCATACATATAAGTATAAAGAAATTATATCAATTTGAAATTACAGTAGAAGTATCAGATAATATTGCAGTTATAAGAAAACATCCTCTAAACTTTCTTTAGTAAAAAACCAAGATCTTATATTTTTCATTTTCGTGTTTACAATTTTTATTTAATTTTTAATTAATATCTACGAACTACCGCGGAAACCACTTCCACGGAGTGAAGTATGGGTGCAAAGGATTTAATGTTTTCCCGGCGAATTATATTCGTAAATGTTTCTCGGGTTTGACACCGGGTAAGATTATTGAAATTCATCAACGTTTTGATGGTTGACTCAGCCATCGTCATTAGGATGAGTCGAGCGAGGATGCTGGTGGTTGTATACAACCGTATATGCCCCATTGTTGAGGGAGCCGTTACGAATTCCCTAATTCCACGCTACTTTCCGGGCTTCCAAATATTGGGAAAGAGTGACAAAAGAAGCCATATTGATACAGGTAGAACAAAATAACATAAATAGAGACACAACTTCAACTTAAGTAAGACTTGGAGATCGGTAACTGATGAAATTCAAAGAATTCGTAACGGCTCCCATAAGCCATTCTTAAAATGATCTAGAGGAAGATCAGCTATGTGGGGTGGCTACAGCATGGCCTTCCATCATTTTAGTCCGCATTCCATTGCCCAATTGGAATTTTTTCCTAGGAATCCCGATCCCTATCTAAAGCCCGTTTTACACGGGGTGCGAAATTGCATAATTTAAAACAGTACATTTATCTCAATCTCTGCTATGATTACTGAATTAGAGCAGGGGTCATGTTACTATCTCGCGTTCATGTACTCGCCTGTGCATTCTGGCAATTCACCACTTTACATGACACCATTTGAAAAACAAGTTCATGCATACATCAAATTGAGCAATTACGTGCTCCGTGTAATATGATCGTAAGGGTCAAATGAAGAGAACTTTACGAGTAATACTCAGTCGTTTGAATTCTACTAGTTGAACGTAGAGTCTGGATAGCTTTAATGAAACCGTGCCAAGGTAGTACGAGTGAGGTATTGTTTCACTTAATATTCAATAAATTAAGACTCGTTACTAAAGAAAAACGCCGTCCGTCTAAACGCGTTGAGCAGATAAATAACCGAGTGGGCATTACAAAGTTTTTCCTTTTTTAAAAATAAAAAAATGGCCTTCCACCCTGTGAGGTTGCATTCCATTACCAACAGAGGCGAAAATTTTTCACAGGAATCCTGATCGCTAACTAAAGTTCGTTTTACACAGGGTAAGAAATTGCATAATTTAAAACTGCACATTTTTCGCAATCTGGCGTGCAATGATACTTGAATTAGAGCAGGAATTATGTTGCCATCTCGCGTTCATGCACTCGCCTAAGCATTCGTCCATGCATTCTTGCAATTCACCACTTTAAATGACGCATTTTAAAAATTAAGCTCATACATGCATCAAATTGAGCAATTAAGTGCTACGAGTTAAATGCACGAATGATGATAAAGTGGAATAAAATTAATGGTTGAAGGCGTAACTTTGTGGAAGGTTTTCGCAGACATGACGAAAAAATTTGGTTGAAAATGATTGCTGGGCAATTGAAAACTAGGTCGGAAATGTTAAGTGTGGCATTTACTACGAATTTTTTTCATCATGTCTTAAGTGTAAAACTCAGTCGTTTGAACTCTTCTAGCTTAACGTAGAAACTGGAGAGCTCTAATGAGGCCTTAACAAGGTAGTATGAATTAGATATTGTTTCAAACAATATTTAATGAATTAAGGCTGATTAGAAAGACAAAAATATCTCATCTTTCTAGTGATGCAAAAGTTTTAGCTAACTGTCACACTAATACACGACAAAAAAAGAGAATCCGTTTCCCATGGAATATGGTATAGGTGACGGAACAGATCAGGAGACGGTTTATTAAAATACTCGGGAAGCTCTGAAGCACAGATCGCATTAGGAATGTTGCAATGGATAGTATTTGCGTTTTCTCAATTACTTTTAAGAATATATTTATCGTTCACCGCAATAATTTTTCTTAAACTGTAAAAAAAAACCTTCGCCTACAGCATGAAAAAACTAGCCAAGTTGAAAACTCAAATAAATAAAAGTGGATTATTACCAAGAACTTCAGTCATAGAGAAGAAAGTTTTCGCGTCATTATTAATATCACCAAATTTACTAAATACTTTGATGACTAAACCCTAAATTTTAAAATAAAAATGGAAATGGTATCAATTCTAATAATGGAAAAGTCTATCTAATTACCGTAACGTAAATTAACACATTTCTCTGAATCTTTCCAGAAATATGTCCTATACTTACGTATAGGTATTTTATTATATACATATTACTAAAATACAAAGGAAAGCTGCACGCTTCGTTGAAAACTGCAAGGAGCGAACAAAATAGTGTTTCACAACTTTTAGAGGGATTAAGGTGGGAACCACTAAATACTTGGAGGCTACACGCCAGGCTTAGGTTGCTTGAGAAATTCAGAGCTGATGTGTTTCAGAGCGAAACAGAGAATATTGTCATGACGCCTCACTACATCTCTAGGTCTGACAGAAACGATAAAATAAGAGAGACACACTGCCGAACATATAGGTATAAAAACTTGTTCTTTCCGCGCACAATAAGCGACCACAATAAAAACTGAGCTCCACTAAATACACTCCCATAATTCACGTCTCGATTTCACCTTCCAAATCCTTATCCCTTACATCTTAACACGGCTGGTGTTCTAACACCCCCAGCCACACGCCCATGCGGCGGCTCGCAGGGTATTGCGTAGATGTAGATAAAAAGTAAAGGAAAGATCCCAGAGTTCAAATTCGAGTCCGTCCCAGGGGAGGATTGCGAAAAATAAATAACTCGCACACACACGCATTTCGAGATAAGGAACATGTCGTCGGTAATCGGTCCGCATCGACGAGGATCCCTCAAACCGGGAGCTGATCAATGGGAGCACGAAGTGTCATTCGGGAGATCGATCAAGGCTTCTCCCGAGTTTCACGCCACATCGCCTTCAGGGAAGTCACCGCGGGTTGAATTGATTTCTCATCGCCAAAGTGGCGGAACACGCTCTCATCATCTCGCTCGCTTCGGAGAGTCCCACGTGTCATTTGCACGCTGCTGACCTACACCAAGACTCTGCTAACCCTACCCATTTGGTCCTTGAGGGCACCGCGACGAGTTGCCCAGAAGGAGATCCCATGGTTCCCACACATGACGCTTTACCAGGGATAGTCCAGCAATTAATTGAAAAAAATTCCCACATCTATCCCTAAATCTTGCCATCTCTGAATACCCTTGGAGGAAATGGATAGCTGGATCTCATTGGATTGAATTAAATATTTGGGGAGGCGACCGACAGCTAAGGTCATTTGCGCCATAGGGGACAGGTAAGGGTGGATAGAAACCCGGCGTCGGAACTAGCCTGCTCTTAACAAAAGGCACCAAGGGGACGACGGTTTAGCGTCTCATCCGACAGACGGAATACTGCACTTGAAGTGCCCTCAACAAGACACTCACGTAGGGGCCGGATTTTCTCTGAAAAACATCCTCCTTTGCAGGGATTTGAACTTTGGCCGTCCGTATGTTTAGCCAGTACTCTAGCCACCTCACCAGCCCGAACCCCTTTCATCTCATTTCTTGCACAAATTTCTGTAACGATTTTGAGAATATTAAATTATACTCTTCAAGTATAAGGAACGGACAGTTCAATGGTCTCGTAATGCTAAGACTGGTTGACAGCAGCCCTCCATCCTTACATATTGCATTCTCGTTCCCCACTCCATAGTGGTTCTTCTAATGTACTTTCTTTTTAATTTGCTCTATGTATTAATCCCTTGACCTTCCTCTTGGGACTTTTCCTTCCATTCCCCATTCAAGTATGAACTCCAAAAACCAATTATGCCTTCGAGTGTGTCCAATTCATCTGAATTTTCTTTTCCGTTTACACGGTCCAGTCCTCTTCTACTGTTTTTCGTCCTTTATAATATCTTAACGTTACCGTAAATTTAGGAACAGGAATGTTCACGGAAATATGAGACAAAATACATGTTCCAGGATTTACTTCGTGAAAACGCGTCACCTGAAATAAATTTTCGGTTTTTTAATTCCACTTTTACTTTTACCGGCCATGGTCTCATCATACAATGCCCTGAATGATAACATCGTCTCTATGAGTGAGGTACCACCGAGAAACGATGTAAACGTCATTTTCGATAAACTCATGAAACATGCCCTTCTTAAAGTACCGCCGTAAAAAAAATAATGAGACTATCCGCGCTAGAATTCAAGCAAATCGCAATTAAAAATCAGCCGATTTATATAGGCTTGTACGGCAATGCCTGTCCAAGGCTACAAGAAATGTAGACAACTACTAG
Source organism: Ceriagrion tenellum (assembly GCA_963169105.1). Taxonomy (NCBI): domain Eukaryota; kingdom Metazoa; phylum Arthropoda; class Insecta; order Odonata; family Coenagrionidae; genus Ceriagrion; species Ceriagrion tenellum. The sequence continues at coordinate 54,738,677 of OY720644.1, forward strand.
AATATAAGCAAAGTTTTGACGAAAAACTGGTATAATATGCGCCCCAGTATAATAATCGTGACAGTATTTAAAATGTGCCTCCTCAAATTGCTTGTTTAAATGATGATAACATATTTTGCAACAAAAATAACAGAAATCACGTACATACTAAGAAGTGGTGCCATAGGTCAATTGCTACATCGGAAATGATGTAGTATGACGAAACGAATTACAAGAAGATGAAAATTTACTATAAATATGAAATACCATTACTGAATTTCTGTACCACTGACTTGGCGATCGGACGCAATTCTTTAACACTTTTATGGAAATGTGATAAGTTACAGTTGTTAGGGCACTGATAAACTATCGGAAGCTCTCCAGAATTCTTAGGAATCGAAAATTAAAGTATGCGATCTGAATGTTACCAAAGGTGAAATATTAGCCAACTTGAGGAGCTTACAGATCCGTATGAGAAAAGGCATTGTCCAAAAAGACCGGTTACCCAATATCAGGATGCAGCATTGCAAAATTTAGGGCATGGGTTTATCCGAAGAAGATGGCTTAAAGGCTTGAACCGCAGGCAGTCGGATTCACGGAGGATTGATACAAAAGTGAAAATAAGAATGTTGGTCAAGGTGAGAGAAAACCACCTTACCGAAGGAATATTAAAAGCATAGGACTCGTGTCAGGAAATAGCCATGTACGAAATCGTACGTACGTATATATGTGACCGTCTCACATTCATTAAACCAGGTCACCGACAGAGAAAGAGAACCGAATGCAAGAAATTTGAAAGTCCAGGACGGAAGAACGCGTATGGACTCGAAAGGAGGCAAGCTACTTCACGGGAGAGGGTCGCTGAAAAAAGATTAAGGGGATTACGGACATTGTACGCGGCCGAGAAGAAATTCTCGACCAATACATACATCCCCCTTCACCACACATTCGATTGGTGAATTAACGATACTCTCACGTATACTGAAAACTTCGAGTAAACAAAAAAATATACTCAATTTTGTGGTCTATTTTTCCATACTGTTCCGTAGACCATTAAACTCGCAAACTGATTCTACCAATCAAAATAACAAGGGGAAATACCTACTTTCTCACATCAGTTGAAGTCAACTCTTCTGTAAATTAAATAATATTGTAAGACTCCACATAAAAGATAGATTTAGCACTATTTAATGTCAAGCATAGGGGGTCGGTTTGTAGATGGAAAAGCAAAGATTCAGTTTACTTCTCATTCTTCCCACAGTTATAAGAATTTAGAGAATTATTCTTACATTTCAGAAATCCGCACAGTAACGCCTCCGTCATCCATTTTCATATTTTGTCTCGATTTTATGTGAGCAAAACGATAGTAATAAAAAATTCAACAAGACAGTTGATGAAACTGTCCATGAAATCAAGTATCATCGGGAAAAAGAAGCATTAAGGCAGCATTACACGGTACATTTTACTGTACAAACGAATGCATGCCCTTTTTCACGAAGGAAATTGTACATCGTAAAGCAGCAAATTGTATGATTGTCTGAATGACTGAACAGGAAATAGAACTTTCTCTAATTCCGTTGTTTTTCGTACATTCAACGATACATTTGTTTTCACAATAAAATGAACCATGAAAAGCGGCCTTTACAACTCGTACGTTTTCAGACGCCATTTTTCGTTATCTCCAAGGAGTCTTCTGCTGATGTATTTTCCTTCAAAGAAGTAGGTTGTAGCTATTGCAATAATTATCTCAAAAAGTAATGCCAGTAACACGAACTCAAATAATGTGACAAATTACAAATGATGTTTTCACAATGCCATACGTCCCCGAGTTTTCCAATAAGCTACGCGTCTTTTCTGGAGATTTTATTATTCCCCGAGCAATTTTCCAAGATAATGCGAAATAGCAGGTGTAGGTCAGTTCCTATAAAGGGTAAAATACGTGTTTTGTCAAAAGAAAATGCGGAAGGGTACAGCGGGCGAAGAATGAGAGCAATTAAAGGAGCACCTTGATTAAAATGTATCTGGACACGTACAGACAAAGGAAGTACATGATTTTATGAACACTTTAATTTCACGGACGAAAATTGCGCAGTTAAATAAGTAAAATAACAATTTTAATGGTTCCACGCAGTGACATTATGCAAAAGACAGTGAAAACCATTAAAAATTAGAGTAACTACTGACAAAAGGATGCTACGTACAGAGGAAGCAGAAGGACTTAAAACGATATACATTTATTGATATCGACTATGAACCCCCTCTATTCTCTTTGCTGGGTGGCTCTCGATGTAAAACAATAGAGCTTGTGCTTTCCATTCGTTTTAGACCCTACTCTTTAGGCAACGAACATAAAAACGGATATATATTATCAGCGAAGTTACATTGTGAGATTGAGGGTTAGTGAATAAAAGATAATCGACATCGTGGTGTTTGGTTTTCGCGCTGATTATCAGTGAAGGCGTCAATCATGGATAACGATAGTTTCCAATGACCGTTCCATTCACTGTCGTACAAGAGCCCTGAAGTGCGCTGAATCGCTTTTATCATTTTTTACACCAACACTCAAGTGGAAGGCAGCCTTTATTGTTGAGTCTTTAATTATGCATGATTGAAATTAATCAAACCGAATGTTCCAAAGACACATTGACAACTCAAAGCATAATTGTCCGTATCACCCTACGTGAGTGATACGAACGCTGTATCTTTAATTCATAATTAATAGCACTCCATCAGCGAGCAAACAACACAAAAAACACCGGATAAACACGCCTGAAAAATTTCACATAACAAAACATCCTACCGTTACATTGCACCACGTTTTAACACGCAAACGTCCCGAAGAGAAATTTTTTAACGTAGAAAACCCCACGTAAAATGGGTCAGGACGAAAGAGAGAAACACATCCCTTATATAAAGCAAATGAGCCACATTGAATATAATGCACAAGTTATTAGTGTCTGGGGAGTAACATCCGTAGAGCGTAAACAAATTTCGAATTGAAAATAATAATAAGAACCTTCTTTTCTTAATTAGAATCGGTGCGGGCGAAAGAGATGAAAAGGAAGAAAAAGGAGGCCAAGCCCATCATCACCACAAGCTAAGAGAAGTGGGGAAGCACGCAAGGTGCAAATTAAAATAAAAAACACAAGGCCAAATTGAATGAAACTCTAATTAAACCGGAGGTGGCTCGGCAGGCAGAGGGGGGGGGGGGCGACGAGACGGGGTGGAAAGTACAGGGAGTGCAGGCAGGGATGGGTACAAGTCTCACCGAGGGAGGAAGGACAAATGGGGGTAGGGGCGGGGGAGAATGGCAAGGGATATACGAGACAGCAGTCGAGGGGAGTGCACTGGTGGGAGGGATGATAGGGGAGAGGACTAGGCTGCGCGATACTTCCACGTGAAGAATGAATTGGCAAATGGGTTCATTCGGTCGACATTCACATCGGTTGGTTATTTGGGGATACAGCATACAAGTGAGATCATTTGCGCCACTCAGGGCGGGTAGGGCGGAGAGTAATTGAAGGTTTAAGTGGGGAGGACTGGGGGAAGGGGGGAGAAAAACCCAGCGTCGGCTTCCGACTAACGTCAACCAAAGGAGCTCATTCATTCAAATACTCCACCAGCTGATCGGTAGGTTCTTGGACAGTTTTTATCCTACTGGCACATCGTTTAATATTTGCTCTAACGGATGACCCACCGTTATATCCCTCTAAAATTCCTCATATCGTTTCCCTCTTATTTCGTCCAGAATTCCTTCCTCTTCCCCTCTTTCCCAGTGTTTTCCCTTCTGTCTTTCTCTTATATTTTTCCCTCCTTTCAAAACGTCCTCTATCCAGATCTTTTGCCTCCTCCGAACCTCCACCAATAGTTTTCTCTCCCCTTCTACCAAAGAAATGCATAGTTTAGATCAGTGTAGTCCAAACTTTTTCGAGCCACCGTCCCCTTTTTTCCACGAACCATTACCCAGCGCCCCCAAACATAAGCTAAGCATAAGGAAAGTCATGGACTACATGAACAAAGCAAAATGTTTATAAAAATAAAGCTAAAACGATTTCGATTAAGCAATTGTTTATTTCAAATCCAACAGAGATAGTTTGCTCATCCCCTGACATGTATATTCGGTATGGGCCCAGCCTCCACGCACCATTGCAGCCCCCTAAGAAGCAGCCCCTCAGGGGGCGGTAGTATAACACACTGCAAACAAGATGGATTGGACACACCCTGAAACACAATGGATTTGTTAAGAACATAATTGAAGGCAAAGTAGAGGGAAAAGTCCCCAGAGGAAGACCCAGGAATAAGTTCATGGACCAAATAAAGAGTAAGGCGCACAGTAAGAGATACCAGGAGGTAAGGGAACTAGCATTACATAGGGAAGGGTGGAGGGCTGCAGTCAACCAATCTTAGGATTGAACAACCAATGATGATAAATACACTGCAAAGTGCTCTCAACTCTCTTAACAGTACTAATTTCTCCCATAAAATAGATACACTCCTTTATTTTTGCATTGTGTTCACATACTAAATCCCGTATGCACTCTACCTTCCTAATGTCACCAGACAAACGCTAATAACTGATTTAAAACTCATCCATAGTGCTACCAACACCTCTGTCAATAGTCATAAACTACTCTCCCTCACGACTTTTAATTCTTATGTCTACTATGCACCTTATTTCATGCATATGCCTCATATCCTATATCACGAGCTCACATCTCTTCCGCCACATTTCATTTTTAAATTCACTTCGGGAGAATATTGATCCGTTTTTGCTTCATTCTAACTATTTTTCCAACCGCTCTCTTCCTCATCTCTTTCATAAAACTTGGTCGTGTCTCTATCATTATTGAAGATATGTTTTGAGCCTTTTTTTCATTGGCTAAGATTTAATAATAATTTCATGTTCTATTTGTAGGTGTCACTGTAAAGTGGCAGTAATGCTCCATTTGGACGCTTTTCATAAAAATACAGAGTAAAATAAAAAATAAGCATATGTTCCGAGCAGGTATCTCGATTCCAAATAAATTCTTAGCGCAGTGAACAAATGAGCGTAGTGTGGGATTCATTCGTTCAACTGACTTCTTAAACAATGGACCTCACCGCATGTGATCGACAATCAACCCATGGCGATTATCCTCTCTTTAACACTAATTTGCTGCTTGATTGTTAATTTTTTTAGCCTACAAAAATGCCTCCATCCCGGTTTTAACGTTGACTTTTCTTTCCGATGAATGCAAACAAATACGAATGATTGAATCGATGAAGTGAATAGTATTTATTGGTCGAGTAATATCAGGTCGTTGCACGGGAGAGAGCCATCGATCAATGTGCTCATGTATCGGTATCGTTTAAGGAATCAAATCTCAGTAAAAAAAATAAACAGGAAATTCATTTAAGTGAGTCTAGAGAGAGAATAAAATATACAAATTATTTTGCCCCAATTCAGTTTTTCTTATTTCTCAAAATAAGATGGATGAAATAATAACAAGCAATCATTTAATACGAAATTATAATGAAAATATTGGTTACCGTCAAAACATTTAGTGAGGAATTACCTTATATTTCAGAATTAAAAGAAAGACACAAATCTAAAGTACCACTTATGCAAGTTTTACTTGATAACTTGCAGTCCAAGCCACTGATTTTCGGCGTTTTCATGGTGTACATACATGCAAAATGCTTCAGACAAAATGCTTGCGTAACCATAGTTCCGTAACTAAGGGATCGCGGTCTCAGGTTCGAAGGGCAAAAAATAATTTAAATCACCAACCCTATATCCACCAGAAGTTAAGCATATTTATCCTGCAATATCCTGCATAAGATCAATATTGAATTTCATCCGCATCCGGCCAAGGAGAAATTCGTAATGAAGTACGAGTGAGTTAAGAGAAGTGGTCGGGATCAGCGACACTTCAAGGGAAGGATGCAATGCGAGGGAAGAGGGAGAGCTAGGAGTTCATCAAGCCATGACGAAAACGGCTTAAATTGGTCAAAACGGAGATCACACACTGTGATTAGCGGGTAATATGCATAGGTGACTGACAACTGAGGTCATCTGTACCATTAGAAACTCAGGTTATTGATGCTTGGAGGTAATTGAAGGATTCTCCACTCATCAGCCAGCGAATGTATTGCGGGTGCAGAGAGACACCCAGAGTAAGAATTATACTCCTGCGAAGAAAATGTAAGAATCAAGAGAAAAGAAGGTAGGTAACTAGACTTAAGATGAAATATAATCAGCTAAAATAGGAGAGCATTCACGTCAGCCAGAATTACTGTCATTCATCGAAAAATCAGAAAAAAATGACGTTGAAGTCACAGAATACATCAATTCACAAATATCCATTAATCTAATTCATTGAAGGCTATACCACTGAGGGAATAATTTATACAAACTTTCAAAAGCAATTTAACAAAGGACTGAGGGCCTGTAAAACGTTTGCTGACCGCAATATTCTCTGTCTATATACAGCGGAACTACCCACGTCAGTAATTATAGCAAAATAGCTTTTTGAGGAAGTAGACATCACCTGTATTCTACCAGATATTAAAGGATGGACAATCCAGCTAACAATTTCCCAGACCACAGGAAGTTTCTTTTCAGTAAGTATCCACTTTTCAATATTCTATCCCATTTGACCTTTAGGTCTCTTTTTCCTCTACATTTCAACTTACATTCTGCCCGGGCTACCGTAGGGGAATGTGCACCAGCCATAAAAAGGGAGGAAATTATGAAAAGGGATTGGAATGGGGGAAAAGACGAACGAGGACTTAATGTTAACAAAGTTAACTCTAAAAGTTCACATTTTATAGCTCTGTTTTTGCAGTAATCACAAACGGCTCGAGGGCAAAAGGAATATTTTTACCATTTTGATGAACAGTGCATCTTCCTCATTCAGTCGCCTCTATCAGTTCTAGAGATATAGAGCAAGATTTCATTAATAATCAGCGTATCATGTAGAAACTGGGCTATTTTAATTATTCGAGTAAATTCGGCTTAGCATGTAGCTTCCGAGTATAAAGCGGCTCCCCAGCTAGTCCTTCCGTCAGCTGCTATCAGAGTAATAATAATAATAATAATGTCGTCTTTATTTATTTGAGCGATATTAGGCCAATACAGTCCTCTCTTCCATATAACTCATTTCACAAACACCCATGTCCTGGGCAGATAATTTTCTACCCAGGCGGGACTCGAACCCGCGACCCTCGGGTTAGCAGGCGGGGACTTTACCCCGCCGCCACCGGTTTAGTAGTGTAGCTGATTAATTAATATGCAAGTTTCTAAATCTGCTGAGTAGTGCTAACACCGTGTTTTGCAAGTTCCCTGCATGAATCTTGTATCACGTTTACGCGGTTACATTATAGACTATTTTAGTAGTTTCTACAGCATTAGTAGCATACCCATAGTGTGGTGCATGTTGGTGAAAGTTAATTTCTTCACTCTGGTTCATGTTGGTGATAAGTCACCCCCTGCCAAACACCTTTGCGGTGGCTTGCAGGGTAATAAGTATATGTATTCCAGCATAATAATTCATTATTTTTAAACCAATATATCTTCATTAAATGATCTATAACAAAGTAATATTTTTACAATATTCAATAGTACAAATTATACTATATAACATATTAAAATCAAGGTAGGTTATCAGGTATGCCTAAAATAACGATTCCCATCTTAACCTACTTTCATTACGACCACTAAGAAGGAAATAAATACATAAACGAAATCCACAATTAAAGCACTACCCTCCTGAACTGGGACACGAAGACCGTAGCTAAAAAATCAAGGCCAACTGCTTCAAAAGCTATGTGGGAAAGGCTTATAACTATTCAGAGTGAATTGGGTACATTAATGAGCGCCCTTGGTCCGTTGTAAATCTTAATTAGCTAGGAGAACGCTCAGCGACAGTACCTGAAACTATTTTTTCACACCTAAGGTTTCAAACATCGTACCCGTAACTCAAGCACAGCTTATTCAGTGAAATAAGGAAGAGCAGCTACCAGGAATTTGGTCGGACGAAGAATTAAGGCTAGCAGGAAAAGTTGACTAACGGTGACGTGTTACACCGCTAACCCATCGGTCGGAAGGAGTGACCACTGTCGCCCTGGGGCTAAGTCGCCCTCTCCTCAGTCTATTTCCCCGCTGCGGGACGAACTAAAATAGAAATTTTAAAAGGATAAACCTTAAAGGAAGCCACCAATCCGGTGACGCAGGATGACTGGGTGTAAACAAGAGATGAGAGCTCATGCAACGGCAAGAATACGATCGAAATAGCTATGAACATTTCAATATTTCCACAAATTAACTCTTAGCATTTTCCTACACGCATTTCGAGGATACCGGTAACTAATCGCGGTATTGAAGTTAGGGCATCACCTGCAAGTCAACATTTTTATTTATTTTATTTAATCGTTACTATCCCGAATACAGCCATTTGGCCAATTCATGTCGGGTGAATAACTATTACAAAAGACGGACACAAACACCCATGCCCTAATTGGATATAACTCCACCCAGGCGGGATTCGAACACGCGACCATCGGTTTAGAAGGCGAGGTATTTACCCCGTCGCCACTGGCGCCGATGCGTGCTTAAAAAAGTTCCGCCGCGACTCTCTGAGTCAAAACACACACTACATTTCAACTTTTTCCAAATAGTTATTAAAGTAGTTTGAGCGAGATAGTTCCCTAGTCATAATGGAGAGCATATTCAAAGTATACGTTTAATTTCAGCAGCTGTAGGAAGTATGAATTAAATACTGCATAATTAATGGTGCAATAATATACTTTTGTGTGACTGAAATTCTCAGTAATTATTATATACTAAGTCTTTAACTTGACTCATTTTTATCGCGCGGTACATTAAAAATTCTTCACAACGGAAGATTTCTCGTGATCCTGAAAAAATTACTGCGGTGACTAGATGATTCATTTTCAAAATTTGTTAAAAAATATACAAATAACAATCTGTTAATATTTTGACGAGAATTAGGCGTTATAAATTGCTCATTTTTTAAAATTAAGTCTAACTGAAGTGCGTACACGTACCATTTCCCAAGTAAATGGGCTCGTATATTTCGTCGAAAATCTCGGAAAGTAGTTGGGTAAGGGACTGATATTTTTGTGTTTTTGGAAGGGAAAGATATTTTTCTTTAAAATGAGACCAAATTCGTTCATATTTAGGTGAAATAATATCTAGCTTTCGTATCTTAAAAGGTTTTCCATGAAAATGGCAAACATAAGGATACAACTGCTATTTCTATGGAAACTTTTTTCGATATCGATTTCAATTTTTAAAAATACTTTTTTCCACATGTTTATCTTATTCTACCATTGAACACCATATAATTGCAAGTTCAATTCGCGAGAAACTAGCACGGAAAGGCTAACAATTCGTTCTTCACATCTAGCAGTGGACAATATTTTCCGTAAGTACCCATTATTTGAATAAAATGACATTTATGTCCTTTCTTAGTGCAACCGACTTAAATCCTACAAAGGACAAATCAACTGCCATGACCAAGATCCAATTCCGAATATCTCGATGCTTTAATCCCGAATATGATTCAACCAGTTGAGCTATGAAGGGGTCCCTTTCTCCACTGGATTGTTCTGGGCGATCGTTATGCAAGTCTGTTTACATACCAAGATGTACACAACTGCCAGGCATAAATGGCAGGAAAAAGTTATATTGTCCACATGGCACCACCGTGCACGAGTTTATAGCCAATCTTGGAACACTCAAGTTATCACTGCAGACAAATGAAGAGGAAATCACGAATTAGCCGCATTTGCCAGTTCCAAGAAAAGAGCGAGAACTCCTTTTCGCGCTTTCCTCAGACTTATCACGACTTCCTGTTCCCGAATCACGGGAAAAGTAAGCTGTTGTGAAATCGGTAAAATTCTTCCACGGTCCCAATATTGTTAATGTAAATTTTGTTTCGTTAATGGCATTTTTTTCAATCTTAAATAATAACTTCTGACACTTTGTACCACACTTCCCATCAGCTACTTACGGTAGCACCTCATATCGCCTACAAGACAGCACACCCTGACCCCGTGTCCCGGCTATTCCACCCGACTACGGCTTTGCTGTGCATTTAATATAACTGTAGAAGTTGTATGTGCACATAGCGCCACTAGCCACGAGTTTATAGCAAATCTTTTAACATTGAAGGTTTCAATAATCTATCGTTATAATCTATGAACATTCGGTAAATGATTACTTTGAATATTCTCGTGATATGCTATTGCCCTACGCAGTATCCCGACGGTTCCAAAATTTCGGGATCTAGGAAATCCTTATCACATCAAGTGGGATGCTGAAATTGCATGTGCATGCATCATGTCTATAGCGCGTCGGCCTCGCCATCCTAAGGTCGCGGTTTTCAATCAGGCTACAGAAGATGGTGCGACGTAGCGTCAGCACTGAAAGTATCAAAAATAGTATGCTTTAAAATTCACTGCTGTACACTTAGTTATAATGATCAGGCATAAATTTGAAGCGAAAAGATCATAAACCTGAGTGAACATCGCCCGTTCAAAGAACGTATTGAAATAGGAACTGTGTTACCATGTAATTCGCCTCTTAAATTTCCATCTACTTCCCCAAAATTGCAGTCAAGTACCAATAAAAAGTACCACAGTTATCCACAAGGATATGGATAAAAAGTAAGAGAAGAATTAAAGGCGCAAAAGACGCCTCATGACCTCGCAATCACGCTAAGCCATCCATGCGCCGGATTTGCTTAATTACCGAAAGCAAAAGAGCTGCACCGGAGGGAGGAAAGCAGATTCTTGAATGAGAAGTATCCAGTAATGAGATGGCGAATGAAGGGCAAACGAAGGATACACAACACACCCCTGAAGGACTCGCGATGGTAGACGCTATGAATGAAGTGATTAGAGGCGCTTTGCTAAAAATAAGCGAAAACGGCAAATGAACAAATTAAATCCACATCGTTACTTTTCCCAAGGTCAATTAAGGTCGATTGGTAGCACTATATTTTCCAGTGTATATGGTCGTAAGGTAATTAATAAGAGTCTGATAAATTTCTAAAGGACCATCGAAGGAGAGTACTGAACATTTCAAATGCCACCATGATATTACACCAAAATCATAAAGCTTTATTGGTCGGGGATTTAGAAGATGACTCAGCTTTAATGGCAGGAATATATTATAATAGTTTTCCACACGAAAGCTGCACAAAATTTAAGTATATGCCGATCAAGAAACTAATAAAAAGGGGCTGCATTAAAAGCATCTTCCAGAAGCTGTCTAGAAGCTTATTGACGGCTTCATGGATATCTCATTAATTCCTCATCAACATGAGTTTTAACGAGGAAAGCAAAGACAATTCTCCTTCAGATAATCAATAATGGACTTCGGATGAAATTTGAACCTATCTTGGTAAGGAAGTGATTCAAAAGTTTCCAAACTACCTAAGTGGCTCTAGACCGCATAATTCATTCGAGTTTCCGAATTCATCGCGCTGGGAAAAACGTCAATGATCAGCGTGTGCTGTAGTTAAGGCTCAAACCAGAACGCCAACTTCGACAATACCGAGCGATGGACTGGTAATCATAATTTCAAAATATCCATTGTCTTTAAAAGACACTTTAGTGGAATTCTAAATGAATCAAGGTCATAAGTTATCAGAAAACTGTGATGTGAAAAATAAATCTTGCGAAAAATACTTTTCTACCCCAAGGAAAACTGCAAAAAATTATACAAATCTTGAAAAGATACCATCAAAAATTTAGGAAGCTTCCGGAGGTGACATTATCTATTATTAAATGGGATGACCAATATATATGATGCGCACAATTTGCCAAGTCTAACAAATAAGTTGTAAGGAAAGAATATTTAGGTATCATAAGGGGAGACAAAGGTCGGGAAAAAATTTGTAAATGGTAGTGAGCTGTGAATTAAATATTGAATAATTACATCTTCACGAACAATTACGCAATGGAATACCATAGGGAGCAACAATTTTTTCGTGCAAACACCACAAAATCGCCGAGCGACATTAAAGTACGCTAAAAGCGTCCCACATTTACCTTGCAACTTTCAAGTACAGTCTTGTTAAGTCACGTTCCAACAAATCTCGCATGATAAATTTTGAAGACAGAGCCAAATGATAAAGAGTGGAAAGGACGTATGATGGGAAAGAGATAAGAAGAAAAGCTAGACAGAAGAAAAAATGGGATAATTACAGGGATTAAAAAGAACAAAACTTTGTTTTTAAAGCGTTGGGATAAAAGATGGCCTGCGCCACAGTTTGGAAGCGGCGCGTCACGTGACGGAGGGTGTTCTAACCTGGGCGTGGGTTTCTCAGCACGAACATGACCACAGAGCACGACATGAACTAGAACATCACTAACACGAAAAAAGAATTACAATAGGGAGCATAGCATGCCAACGGAAGCGGGTGGTAAAAACGGAGAATGCACGAATGCGTTTGGGATACGTGAAGGATAGGAAAATATGACATTGGGTAGCTAACCACTCCACGACAGAAAATGCCGAAAAATTCACACCTTATTCTGGAGAAACTAACTATTCAATTAGTATCGATCTCGCCCATCAGAAATCTGAAGATGAGTAAAGCAAAAGAAACTTGGAAGATTTTTGACGGATAGAATGGTTTCTTTCAATATAAAAAGTTAATATATGCCCTTGGCGATGCGGATAATTGATAAAAATTGGTTCTTTCTTCAAACGACATTTGTTAGGCAATTTAAAAAATGTAAATAACTAGTGTTAAGGACATGATTGGTAATTCGGGTCTATTCTATTCTATTCTATTCTATTCTAAAAACTTTTCCGGGTGGCGAGACCCGGAATAGATTAGAGCGCATGCGCAGGACGCGTCATAGGGCAGGAATGGAAAGGAAACTGGAACGTGTAAATAGTGACTAATGGTACAATGTTAACAATAAATATCATTTAATACGTACATTCTGAAAACAAACTCTTTGAATTACCTTCACGAAACTGGACTATGACAGTCATAGAATGGGTAACTGTGAAAATCCATGATTTGAAATACAAATGAAATGAAACAGAGGGTAATTCACGACATAAACAGGCAAGCCTGAAAAAACCCAAAACACTTGCGTAGCTCGCAACTAGTAACATAGAATCAACTGTCATTAACCACAATACTCTACATATTCAGGATTCACTTCGTAGCAGTTAATAGTATCCATAATTAAAGAAAAAAATGTTGTACTTTTCCACAGAATTTTAATTTGGATGGTACAACGCGTTTCACCGACTTGCGGCATCATCAGGATCGTCGTACCATCCAAAATAAAATTCTGTGGAAAAGTAAAAAAAAATTGTACTCTTTAAGTATGGATAGGTCATTAGCTAAATCAACGGGCATGACACCTACGAGTAGACGAAACAGTCCGAAGAGCACCTATGCAGGGTCACAACTGGTAACATCAATCCTGATTTACATCATACTCCATAAGAGTGTACGTATCCTGGGGTGGAAGAGATATGCACAAAGTCACTACATTGAAGTTGCAACGAGTTATTAATGATTCGTGAGGGATAAGATAGCATCAAGGTCTGTACTTCGTGTATGCATCAAGCATTTCGATAGAGAAGAGTAGCGCCAATTTAATGCTTTTAACCGACATCTCCCTCAGAGAGCACGACCCATGCACATTGCATGTACAGTGTTTAAGTTGAAATTATGAGGAAGGGATTAAAGTCTTTTTGATTTAAAGAATTAAGATTTCACTCACATGGCAAAAACATGCAAATGACAAGCCATGACAACAAGAAATTACTTTTTGCATAAATGGAAAAATGCGTGACGCATGTAAAAGACAAAATTCATCATCATAAAATGTTCAATTTTGTTTGTTTGCAGGTTTCCCAGCAAGATAGCTGGCGAAACTGTTGTGATACCCAAAGATATACGCGGACGCAACCCAGAAAAATGTTGACATGTTCAATTTTGTTTGGAAAACCCACAAAAGCCACACGGAGAACGAAACAGCGGAAAATTCTGCACGAATTATGGAAGCATACCTCACCAACGGGTAAAATAATTACATATTTTCACACAGTTGTTTTCCAATCTTGTTTTCACACAAGATGAATGAGCCAAAAAAGGCGTTAAGGTAAAAGGAAATTATTAAACATTTACGCCAATCTCAACGAAGAGGTCCTCATATATAGGTACTACCGAGATATTTTGCGATGATAGAGTTAGGTGAAGTAGTTATGGTATGTTCACCAATAGAAGCACGAACGAGGATACATAAGACAAAATACAAGACTTTCCAACGCTAAGAGATTACTCAAAAATAGGAAAACCCTCACCCTCGAGCTGTTTCCTAGAGATAACGAATCCTCCATTTTTCTCTTCCAGCCATAAATTTATCCTACTAAAATTTCGTTTCATGTCCTTCCAAAATCAGTGAAAATAAGACCTATTAACGCTAAAGAACATTACATTTGTGTGACGTGAAAAAAAGCTAGTACCTTACGTAGGTATCGATTAATTAATATCCAAAGAGAATATTTACGCATTCACATACACACGCTTTACCAGCAGGTTAAAATGGAAGCACTTATTATCAATCACTCCATAGACCTCATAATGAAATATGAAACAGAAGCAAAATATGTTTCGCAAAACCCGGTTTATACATACAAGACACATCTCGACTAGCATGTAGCATAATAGCACTTTGTCTTGAATGATAAAACGAGCAAAATATGACTTTCATACCACGCCTACACGGAAAGTTCGTTTCTCTGCCCCGCTTTGCGGAAAGAAAAAGGCACTTTAAATCCACTTTTTCTTCAACTCCGGATCCTTAGGAAAGCCAAACACATTCACTTTCGGTCCATTATTGTAGTTTCCTCTACAGTTCGGCACGCAGCACTTATACACCATCACTGATGGAGAGAATACTATTTCACTCATTAAGAAAACAATATAAAACGATAATAAAAATGAAACACTTTAATTATCTCCGAAATTCTATACGTTGCAACCAACACCATGTAAATTTATTCGAACTAACCGCCTTAGAGGATCGATTCATCACCACAAATCACAGCGTTGCTAGGGGTCGCAACAAAATCAACAACGCCTAGGGGGTTCGGAGGCATTGCTAATCGGCCTAATCGTCGTGACGTCACCATGCTTACGGGCTTCAACGCAGAGGCCTTGAGTCGAGAAGGTGTTGCTTTAGCTCCCTGTCGTACTCACGTTACATGGGGTTTGGTTATCCTAGCAACGACTTATTTACAATGCTTAAAGCCTTAGCGGATTAGAATAGATAGAAAAAATGAATTGAAAATTTAGAATTACTAATAAAGTGAACTGAATCTAAACATGAGTTATTCGGAAGATTCTAGAGATGGCGATGAAAAACGGAAATTCAGAGATTTTGGCTTGGAATCGCGAAATAATTAGGGTTAAATATATAAGCTGAAAATCCAGTCGGTCAATACAATTTGGCATATATTTTTTAAGGCAAAAATGGTCATAATTTCTTAAACAGTTAATAAACGATTAGTGAAAAATGGAAGCACATGTCTGTAATAAATACAACCATATTCTGCTTCCATCATACGAGAAGTATAGACTGACTGAATAATGATACCTTACGGTCATAAATTAAGAACATTTTTGTGCACTTTTCATTAAGAATGGAAGTGGGTAAACTCGTTGGTGGAATAAATTATGAAAATTGATGGATGATTAACTCAACGTCAAGGCTTTTAAAAGTGAAATCTCGAGCAAGTGCAGGAAGTTTTACCATCAGGTGAATCGACAGTGATGGGAGATGGTAGGAACGTGTAAAGACAAAGTTAGGAAGAATGCGTTCCATCAGGAGAAAAATATATTTACACCTAGCATTTAAAACTCGGATATAAGAAAGTACTTAATTACAATGTACATATAGAGCGTGCAATTTTACGGCAGTGAAGCTTAGAAGGTAACTGCAGTGGAACAAACTTGATGGAAATCGGTGTGAATGTAGAACGACAGAAAATGTGGCAAAAATCGTATACGTTGAATGGGAAAGATGTAGGATTTTGTGATCCGCGCTTTTGCTACCCTCGCATTTGGCTTGGGTTGCAATATCACGCTGGTCCTACTCCCCTTCCTAGTTACGTTATGTACTATTTCATTGAACCCTCGAGCTAAAAGGTCCCTTGACGCCAACACAGCTGAGAGCTTTATTTACTAGGTAATCGAATATTTCATATCAACAACTTGCCACCAATTCAACCTTCACCACTCTCGATTTTTCCGTTAATATTTCAGCGTCCAAATCAAAGGTTGTTGAAGAGCCTGACCCAGATGCAGCCAGCTCAAAAAGAATGAGCGGATGACATGAGAAAAATGGCACGGGAAATACATCACGGAAACCGGCCGGTCACGCAAACTAAAAAAGCGCCTGAGTGAAAAGTTGAAGGTCGATTACGAGGAAAAAGTCGAACGCAGACAGGAAAAATAGTATCGCTCCGCGTAAAGATCGCCATTTTTATAGAGACATTAGCAGTGCCCGGCATGCGTTGCCATGTCTCTTTTTCTTTCTACGTAGGCACACACATA
Source organism: Ceriagrion tenellum (assembly GCA_963169105.1). Lineage (NCBI taxonomy): Eukaryota > Metazoa > Arthropoda > Insecta > Odonata > Coenagrionidae > Ceriagrion > Ceriagrion tenellum. The sequence goes on from OY720644.1 coordinate 54,755,254, forward strand.
TTCAAAGCAGATACATTTACATGTACAAAATAAATGAAAGATAATGATTTTTGTAGTCCAATACATTCATTGTACCTACACAGGAATTCGTAACCCACAAACGGTGATATAAGTTTCCGTATCAAGCCTATGCTGCCGTTTCCCAGTTAACAAAATATTCTATTGTCGAAGTAGCGCAAAAATTTAGATTATCGAGCTTAAAAATCCAATTATAGGAAAAAGCGAAGCTTATATGAAAATCGAATGCAAAAATCAAAGAATTTAAATCTAAGAGGTCCAAATCTTCGATGCAAGAATTTAAAAAATCAAACAAAAGAGAACACTGCACCTAATCTTATTCTACGTACTAATAAATTACGTACCTTTTAACACAAATTATGTCTCACCGATATGATTCTGACGCGCGTGATTGAGCAACTCGTAAACGATCTGCTTCGTCGCTTGCTTTTCGTTCCTCGCTTGTTTGAGAAGCTCACGTACAAACACTCATTTGTTGAAACGACTCGCGCTCCACCTATTGTACAATTATTTTAATAATTCAGAAACCGCAGACACGCGCACAACAACTCACCAAGTTTCATCGTAATCTGATGAATGGTATTGGAACGCATAGCAGACGAACAAACAAACATTCATTTTTATATATCAGATTTATATTTTCTAGCACCTATAACTCTAGAAGTTCTAGCAATGAATATTTTAAGGTTAAACTACTCCAATATATTTCTTTCAGCCTCTAGATTTATAGGTCCGTTATGATTCAATTTGGTAAAGAATCATTAAATAAAACCCTCGGGTGGAAGGTTTTCTTTTCCAAGGACAAGAAACATGGTACAAGTTTTTTAAAAATTCCACAAATGCCTAATTTTTCATGGTTTGCACGCTATGAGAATTAAAAGTGAATAGTTGAAGGCCGATCACAAGGAAAAAGCAGATGCAGACAGGAAACAAACGTACCTCCCGGGTACAGATTACCCAGCAAATTCACAGCGGGTACCAGTTCTGAGGGAGGCGACAAAAGAAAAAAAATGGAAAACGCTTGAAAACTCGAAGGTCGACGTGATTCCACCGTGAAGATGAAGCTGGAAAATGAGAGAGAGAGTGAGGAATTGTGCAAATAATTGCTCAATTCATTCCCGACGACGACTGCAGCAATTTGTAAACGGCCAACCCCATAGCAATTTCGGTAGAGAAAAAGACAATACTGAGCTGAATGAAAAAAAACTGCGGAGAGATAAAACTTAAAGATATTGTAAAGAAAATTTAAAAAATGGCTGGTGGAATAAATTGCGATGATTGACTCGACGTTACGGCTTTGAGCGTAAAACCTCGAGCAAGTGCAGAAATTTTTACCACCAAGTGAAACGCCAGCGATGGAAGATGGTAGGAATGCTTAAAGACCATAGTTGGGAAGAAAGTATTCCATCGGGAGAAAAATCTATTAACACCTAGCATTTAAATCTCAGATATAAGAAAGCGCTTTATTATAACGTTGATATAGAGCGTGCTATTTTACGACAGTGAAGCTTACACGGTACTACAGCAGAATAAACGAGATGGTAATTGGTGTGAATGTAGAACTACAGAGGATGTGACAAAAAATCGCATACGTTGCATGGGAAAGATGTAGGATTTTGCAACTCGCGCCTTTCAGAAGTGTGCTTTTCGAACTTCAGATGAGTGATGAAGACAAAAATCAATAAAATTGATGTTTCCATGCACGAGAAGTTCTTCATTAAATACAATAAGAATAAATACAAGAAAAGATCTTCATTAAATTGAGAGGTGACAGACATTTTTTGGACCCTTTCGAGATACATTAGCCTGCCAATAACAATAGCTAACGGAGCAAAGGCTGGGAATAACTACCGCAATAATACTATTATATGAGTTATAAAGCAAATAAGTAATGATGTCAGAATAATAGCATGTAAGAATAAAGCTGAAAGATGAACAGATAATAAATAAATAATGCCAGATTAAGGACAGGAGGGAATTAATCTGTAAGCTGGACAGATATTCTGTAGAGTACAGCAGAAATCGAATTGATTATGGATAAAATTGTTACGAAGGCTTCTACATTTTTCATGTAATTCATAATTTCAGATGGATAACCAATGATGAATCGCGCACAAACTCCAAATCTCGTTGTATATTTCTCCAGAATTGCAAAGTAATAATACACATACAGTAAAATCTCTCTATACAGTTTGAAAATACGCATGATATTTTCAAGATTGGTACCCGCGGTGGATAATGACCTCGAGCAGCATTGCACAGCTTGAACCTCCAAATTTTTCAATCAGTCGACACTAGCGAAAAATATGGTGATGCGTTTAATTCCTCAAAACTATTACAAGATAAGCGACAAATAGGGAAGCCTACCACCAAAGGTAGAGAATTTAATACATAAAACAAATTATAGCAGATTTCTAAATAAGATATTTAGATTCGTCAACTAAAAGAAAGCGGATAGCTGTAGGAAATCATTCATCTGATCGAGGACTTCCGAAGACCAAACGAGCCCATTTACATATTCCACTCCGGCGAGCTTCCAGCTCACTGGCAAGGAGATTACACTCCACGTAAATACTTAGCAAGCAAGTATCGATTCTCAAAACCTGCTAAGGGAGAAGACAACCCTGAAGTGGCGGCCAATAAAAGCCAAAGGAACCACGAAGGTCGTCCGCGCCGTGCAATGCGAAAAGACGGATTGCCGAGAGATACGCTCCAGACTCAATCGAAACCAGCCACTTAACACTCGATTATATCGCCGACATGTTCGCCCATCATTAGCCTAGGAATTTCCTCGACTCTATTCAATGTTGTTAAGTAGAATGACAAAATAGTGAACTGCTTTTAGTTTCGTACAAGTCCAATATCTAAATATCTCAATCTCTTCTATCTGAAGAAAGGAAATCGATCATTCGCAAAACAAAATCAACTGATAACCAAAAACATAATCCCTTAACGAAACATATATACATGGCCAGAAGCAAAGAGTAAGCACAAAACTGTGAAAAATGAAACTAGACGAACAGAGAGAGAGGTGTACAAACTGAAAACCGGACTTCGTTTTCAGAATGGCTGAGCGATAAATTGGCTGCAATTAGTGACACCTATTGGCTCCATCAGGATTCTGTGTGCACAGTACTTTTACTATCTGAAGCCCTCTTAAAACCTTAATCCATGATAATGCAAGCATATCATATATGGTAGAACTGGGATTGCTAAACATCGTCCAAGAAATAATTGTCGTTATTAAGATTATCCCCGATACAGAATATTTCATCTGCATACGACTGTGCGAACCGCCGCGCCGCAGCGACGCGTCGCAGGAACGAGTGGCATTGTGTCCTCAGACAAGAGAGATGAAAAAAGAAGGGAATAGAGAGAATTAATAAAGAAAGGTCGAAGGTGGGAAAGGGGTGACTAAGTGGACCGTTTCATGCTTAACGTCACCATTGATAAGTGGGCAGAAGGAATTTCAAAACACCCTGAGGAATACAGAAAGAGGAAAAAAATTGTCACGGCAAAAATTAAAAAGCTAATCAACACGCCAGGCCGGATGGTTAGCTTTTCAATTCGCATACCTACTGTTGATGCAATACACGACAAAAACATTTTGACGAAGAAGCGAACGTTTAAGCATAAATTTACGGCAGCGATTACGAAGTATTAGACATAATATTCAACTTACTTAAACCGCATCGCACTCTCAACACATAATCGATACGCAACTAATAGAGCACTGCAATTTTCCAAAACCGATATCAAACGTAGTTTGTCATGACACCTTAATGGTCATCGCCCCTTGAAAGGAATTGTCGTAAGGGCGGTCGGATAAGTGCCACTTCTTAACGCATATTTCAATTTTTCCCCATTATCGGCAATCATCTCTCAGCATTCTCCACGCCGTTCGACTACCAGCATCATTCCTTCATAATTTTTCACTCTGGAGTGCATCATAATTTTCCAGATGTATCCCGTTCTTTGCCTTCCTCAGCAATTCTTCCCATCCATTTCTTGTTACATTATAGTGGTCAATAGACTACTGCATCCAATACGCCTCTCTTGTCTTCTATTAAGTTTTTACGACACTAGTTTCATAAAGGAAAAATGCTATTATTCTTATACAGGTGAGCTGCGTCAATGCATGGAAATAGATCCCATCCTTTGTGAACGGAAGTGTAAAACGGTGCACATTAGCTGGAGTCCTAGAGCTCCAAGTGACGACTATGTAGTTAGCTTCTCATGTAAATCTACCACCGGTTTATTCCGTCCAAATTCACGAATGAGGCCAAGGTCATAAAGCAATAAGCTAGTTGTAAAGGTATCGCTCCACATTGTGTAGGCTTTATACACGGGCGCCAGTTTTCTTCTAAGGATCTCCCTTAGGACGTACGTTCACAGGAGGAGATACTAGACTGATTAGATACATAAGTAATAAACTGATGGAACTCGACAGATGGATAGGAAGCCCGTGAAAATGCCAAGCATGCCTGTTGCGTAACGATTACAGGGAGGAGAATCACACTTTTATGGAGCAATCAGGCGCTAATACTTGGCTGGTGAGACATCTTGCGATAATCAGTTGTCTCTTCACTGATCGACACCTTAACGCGAGGCAATATTAGCGAACGCTCTATTTTAGTCCAAGGTTTTAAACACGCGTAGCAAGTTGAACTACCGACTTCAATCGCAGATCTATCAGCGAGAAATATTTCTCAAAATAGATTGTCGACTAAACTATCGCCATTCACACATGAGCAAAATGAAAAGTATCGAAAAATAATTTGAGTGAGATTATTCCATAGTGATAACAAAGAGCATGTTTAAATTGTATTTTTAACTTGATGCGGCCGCGAGAAGCACGAAGTAAGAATCGTAACATTGATGACGCAAAAACTTTTCCTGATGAGACAAACTGCTCTGTTGTTAGCTAAAAACACATCTATGGTTTTACTTGACTTATTTTTTCCTTGCCGTTTGCTGAAAATGCCTTCACAATAGAATTTTTTCAGCGACTTTGAGAAAATTACAACGGAGAGTAATTACTTTAATTTGACAAATGGTCGGCGAAGCAGGCAACCTACAAACGGCTAAATTTATGACGCGTTCTATGCGTATGAAATTCTTAATTTTTTAAAATAAAGTCTCTTAGGAGTGCATACCCGTATTATTTCCCATGTAAAAGAAATTAAATTTTGGACAAACATCTCAAATAAAAAACCACGCAAGCAGCTGAAATTTTGCTACCTTTGGAAAGATGAGAAAGGTCTTTTGCATTATAAATGAGGCCACGTTCTTAAGAGTAATATGCGAAATGATATATCGTTTAAAATACTTCCAAAGAAACAGACGATAGATGATGGACTAATTAACTCTACATAGCGAGTTTAGGGAGGTCCTTCCCGTTGGTTGATCCGTTTTTCAGCTTTCCAGTATAGAACTCATGCCCGCAGTAGAGGTTTTCCCGTCAGATGGGACGCTTAACTGCGGACCATTTAGTTAATAGAGGTCTAATGCCGTCATAGGGATTCCCTCAAATCTTACCCCAATCCCATTATTACCCATCCCTTTAACCAATCAACAAGGCCGAATCTTGATAGCGCAACTATGACTTCGAGTGTAGGCCGGCTTCCCGTACGACCAACCTGGGACAACATCACAGTTCTCCACAACGCGGACGGGGGCGCTCGTGTTATGCTTATGCATCAATTCCACATGTAAGAAGGAAAACATGATTCTTAATTCATTCTTCACAGTTGGTCAGGAGCTTTAAATCACTAGTATTAATTGATAGAGTGCGTTCTCAGGATAGCAACTGTGAGTTCTGCTCGTATCGAGTTAATTACGACAACGACAATGAAAAAGGGCAAAGGAGATCCCTGACCTAATCGTTGTGTTCGTGTCTACTACACTGCAATATTTTTAAAGTGGCCACCCGTTCAATATAATCAAATTCACGGTTTTCAGGTCAAAAATTTCAGTTTTCTTTAACGTGTAGTCATTCATTACATTTTGTAAAACATGAGCTTCCATTTTTTAATGGAATAAAGCGGTTGTCATATCTTTTGCGCCCACACATGATCAGCTATGTCAATAACAAGTTATTCTTTAAATTTTAAAGCAAAATTTCAGAATCAACTTAACAAAAACGACAACTGACCGAGTCGATTCTCAGTACTCGCAGAGAACTTCTCGGCATACGCGTCTTTTTATATTTTCGGCCTGCTCAACATATATTAAAATACTGGGAGGAATTTCAAGTCTCCGGCAACGAAATACGAAGATAATTCGATAGCATCACAATAACATGGTTGGAAACAGGACATAGTAACATTTATGGAGGACCTGCCATACTTATTTCCAAGACAAAAAAAACTGCCCATCGCACCACCTCAATATCTGATAGAACGATCAAGAACCCACAATTACTTGACGAAATTCACGACTATTTCACAAGGTTTCCACGGTTGTCAAAATTCACGGCTAATTTGCGGCTTAACAGTTGAGTGGCCACCCTGTTGTTAGTGTCGAATGGAGAGGGAAACAGTGAGGATAGGAGGAGAAATTGGGAAGACTGAAGGATGCTGAGACAGACGAAGAGATAATCAAACAAGACGCGGCTCAAGAAGACTGACGAGAGAGAGAAGTTTGCGACGGTGGCAAAACCGAGGAGAGTTAAGGAGGTGTCGCGAAGTGTGTGTGGAGAAGGATAGAGAACCTTGAAATCTCGCGCGATCTGTTCGTCGCCACCCCCCTCCGTACACCCTCTTCACCTCCCCCCAACTTCCCCATCATCCGTCCGCCTCCCCCAATCAACACTCCCCCTCCCGAAACGCCTCCCTCGCCGAGAGGTCGAGAGAGAGAGAGACGCGAGGAGAAGAACACACAGAAAGCACCGCACCATCGTTGTCTCAGCGATCTCGGCTCTCTCTCGCTTTTAGACACGCGAGGAGGGGACTCCGAGCCGCCGCCCACACGGGTTTTGCCCGCCGAGGAGAAAATGTGTTTTCATCCCCCTCCCCCCGCTTGTTGAACCCTTCTAAGGGCCAATCAATGTTCTTCAACCCCCGAGAGTGGCTCTGTTTACTCAACTGATGAATAGGAAAGTACTCCCTGGAGCTAGGGGGGGGGGGAGGGCAACGAATGGACGGGAGTGGAAGCGTGGGGGTGTTGAAAATCGACGGAATTAATAAAGAAGGTGAAGACAGACGGGAGAGTCTTCCCGAAACACGAACAAGAAGGTCCATGGGTCCGATACAAATATTGCAGACGTAACTTACGATCATTACCATAATTATTAGGCAAATCTACTGGTTAAACTAAGTCCCAACGGAAGTGCATATTACAAACATATGCGGCACAGCATCACAGAAACTAGATTTTGTTAAGCGTATAATAGGAAGATCCTTGGATGAAAAAGTAAAAGAGAGGTGCTACTTCGCTCTGGTTAGGCCACACCTCGGATACGCCGCGAGCATTTTGGACCCTGGTCATAGAGATTTAACCCACAAAATTAACAAAAGACAAAGAAAAGCAGCACGCTCCGTTAAAAACTGCTACGAGCGTACATATAGTGTCTCACAATTCCAAGAGGGATAAAGGAGGAGCCCCTAGAGACTCGGAGGCTACCTTGGTTGCTCAGAGGCTTAGGTTGCTTGAGAAATTCAGAACAGGTGTGTTTCAGAGCTACACTTGTTAAACTAAGTCCCACCTAGAAGTGGGTCGTTCGAAAACTAACAGGTCCGATGGAACGGGACCATGGATTGAACGGAAGGACCGAAGACCGACTTCTATGGAACGATCGCTCCTTTCATTCCTTTCTGTCCTTCGTTCCTTTTCGCCCATCGTTCCTTTCGGTCCTTCACTCCTTTCGGTCCTTCGTTCCTAGCGGTTCGTCTCCTTTCACTCCATCGCTTCAATCTTTATGAGTTAAGATGTTCTTTATAAGACCCCAAATATTAATCTGCGGATGCAAGCGGTGTAATTAGCGCTTCTTTTTTTCCTTGATAGTAGAGCCAGTCGGCTCGCTCTACTCGACCACGATCACAGCTGAGGTCAAAATAAACAACAAATTCCTTGTCGCGCCTAGCCAGATAAGGTTTTTAGGACAAACGTTGGTCAAGATTACATTCCCCACATCATCAGTTGCAGTATTGTCTTGATGCTGTCAAGCTCGTGGAGATCTTGCCAGACCTAACCTTCGCCCAACGTGCGGCGTGTCACTGGGCAGAACCACAGTGCAGTTATAAACCACGTGCTTCTAAATAAATGATTTAGTACTTTCCCGGCGAATATTATGAGTGAAATTCTCGCGGCAGCAGCAGCCAAAAATTTAACCCGGCGTGAATCCCAAGAGTGTTTCACTCACGTACTTCCAGTTTCTTTTTTGGTTTTGCATTCACTAAATACCCAGAACGTATTGATAATAAAAATACACCACTACCAATAAAAAAGGAACAGTGAACGAGTGAAAAGGAACGGGTCCCAAAAAGGACCGGTGCAGAGTGAGCGAGTTCAAAAAAAGGAACGGGTTTGCCCATCTCTAACCCCAACGGAAGTGAGTAAATATCCTCCATACTTTATACAGTTGCACACCTCCATCTGTCGAGGCAATTATTTTCGTAATCTCAGTATACATTCTTACCTTCTTCAGCCGGTCCCAATCAGGCCTATCCTCTTCCTTCTCCTTCCCCGCTTACACAAACTTCTTCCCCCTATCACGACTTTCATAATCCCTTCGCCCCTCATAACCTCTTCCAACCATCTACTTGCCTCGCTTACTAATCTCCGAACCCATCTCACAAAGCACTCCCTCGTTTGTCCTTACTTGCAATATCCAAACCCAACAAATTTTTAGAACTACTGCTAGGGAAAGATTTATATCAACGACATTTTAGGTCGATCAGTGAGTCGAAGACTTGAAAAGATTTAGGACGAGAATCGCTATCACAGCGAGGGTTAATGATTTGGTTCAAAGGCATTAGGCGAATCATGTTGGAACTCCTTCAGAATTGTCCATGTTGAAAAGGAATAGTAAAAGCAAGGTTCCACGGTCCTTTAATTGGCAATCGGTTTCTATTGAACGTGTCATCATCAGTCGTGATATCTTGCATCGGAACCGGTCGCCAATCAAATGTCTGCGAAACTTTACCGGTACATTTCCTTTTTGGACAATCTTAAAGAATTGAATAAATCTACTGAGCGAATATAAGACGAATTACATCTGAATACACTAAATCTCACAAAATAATTCTCATTTGGCGAGCTAATATCCGAGAAACAAATAAATTTCCTTTAAAATTGGGGAAGGGCAGAGGCTGAACAGACAAAAAGTTTTAGAAAATTAGTGCAAGAAGTATGATAAAAAGATACATAATGGAAATGCCAAAGTAATTAGAATGATACAGCCAAATATAGTCAGGTTATTTCTTAAAGACGGAAGACACTAACTGTAAATATCAATCACAATACCACTTAAAGTATAGTAGCGACCTGGGTGGTACCTTGGAGGGACATTGGCACAGTGGCAAAGATATTCGAAGAAAAATTGCGTTATCGAAAGTGGGGTTCATCGATAGGAGAGAAGTGATAACAAATACCGGTATAGAAGAACGCCCGGAAAATGTTAATGAACAGTATTCAGAGGTACGTAGAAATATACTGCGAAGTATTTCTGGATAGTGAGTTAAGACGACGCGATAATATTGAAAGCATTTGAGATAAGAGCGGGAAGGAGAATTTAAAAGGAACGATGGACGAAAAGGAAGATGAACAAGACAGTGCGTCGTATGGTGGGTGAGGAAAGGAAACTGCTGGGGATAGTGTGGGCCGATTCGGTTGTGGAACGAATAACATGGGGTACAGGGATGCTGGATGCTTCCACAGAGGGGATGATGTTAAGGAAGCAAGGAAGGGCGACAAAGAGGATATGCTTTATTGATGAGATAAAGTTGGACTAGAAGTATACCGAGCTAATGAAAGAATGCGTGACCACGAAAATAGGTAGGGTTCCGTGGCTCATAAGGATTAGTATGCCTAATCTCATTTCCATGTAAACCATCTAAATCTTCTTCGTTACATCACCTCTAATATTTTTAACAGTTTTTTATTGTTTATACGTTTATGTTCACCACAAAAACAGCTCTTAGGTCTAAACATAGGACTTATCCAAATAAATAAATAAATTCAAGCAAGGTACATACATATACCAGGAGTGCTTTAATGTATGCATATTAATAGCCGCAGGCTGAATACTGCATAGATAATGAAGTGAGGAAATACTTAGTTTTCCACAAAAGATTTATTACGTTCTTACGACCCGATTTCCATCGCTGTGCGACATCATTAGGAACGTAATAAATCTTTTGAGGAAAACTAAGTAATTCATCACTTCATTATGAAGGAATTCCAGCAAGTTACTGCCAACACCATTAATGCCGCATAGATATTTTCAAGGAATGGTCGTAAGCCTTCAATTTATAGTAAAATCAAACATTCTTAATTCCCAGCGCTCTTATAGGGTCTCTGTAGTCATACACGTAAATCACGAAGGATTTACAATATCAATACTATGCACTTTCGGACGCACCTCAGCCACATCGTAAGCGCAAGGAAAAATCATGCGTAAACATTCATAAGTCCTTGCGAAATAGCAAAGATTGTCGATATTAGAACCAGCCCCTGGCACGGAGCTTGGCGTGGTTCCCCGTCGGGTAGCGCTACGAGGTGAACACCCAGGCGGGTCGTCCAAGCTTGCCCACTTGTGGAGAGAGGAGCACGTCAGCACCGACGCTCTAGTTTCCGCAGATCGATAGTAACACGTTTACTGCAAGATGCTACCGAAAACATCACTTCCTGCGTTACGATACCTGCAGCTTCCTTAACGTACATCCGCATCTTACAATCAGAGGTAATCTACCGGGGAGGTTTAGATGGACATTTGATCACTTCCAACATCTCGCTTTTGCTTACTGACCGTCGTAAAAAACTAGACAATCTATTATCTAAATTCAAAACCTATTTACTTTCTGACGAGGTTATTAACACTTAACAAGCAATAGCATTGTACGGAGGATCAAGTCATGAGACTTAAACTACCTACGTAAATAGACTGCAGAACGCACAAGTTGAAAATTTGTTCTTCCCGCGATCGATTAGAGACCGTTACGGTCGCCAATGAGACTTGGAAGCAGGTTGTTGACAGTTCGCGTAACTGATAAGTTGATTTTCTCCCAAATTCTCGTTTCCTAACCTGTCACGTAGAACTAATATCACGTTATGCATTACCTCTGCACGACTCCCCTACCTCATTTACGTAGTTACGATATACCTTAATACAATAGTTTCTGAAGCATTGCTAGCACACCGTAAGCCTTACATGCAACTATCTCGTCCAATTTCTTTTTTCTCCAACTCAAAAAGCGTCATATTTCTCCTTATCTAAGACGCAAAGCCTATTTACCATCGAACAAATTGGTTCGACTATGTTCTCACGACTAAGAGTTCTGGGCGATTTAATGCAACTCGACCAGAACACTCCTCACTCATGGCCGCTTTCCTCTCCAGACCCCTTGTCCCTATACCCTTCCATTAATGACTGGAATTTTAACACTTCCGCAACACGCCCTGGCTGATGTCCGCACGGCACAGCCCAAGCTAAACTTAACATGCTGGCAATGGCCATAACGTCGGGAAGAGGTCAGAGGAGAGCAAGCGATATAAATGGACAGCGGGTCGAATTCCCTTCACAAGTCCCTCCAGGGATTTTTCGGTATGTTTTTACCGCTCATCAACGCTTGATCTAACCTCAGAGACCTCTAATTCTCCGCTGGTTTATTTCGTTAAGTTTTCCTCTGCTTATTGTACATAGATGTTGTAAAAGCATCTCTCTATCTTCTATCACCAACTACTCTCACAATATTCACAAGATCCTCATCTCAATATCTGTACTACCCAGGACACCGCACCGCAACCTTTCAAAAGTCATTCCAAATTGCCGGTGCAAAACTGTGGAACTCCCTACCAGAAGAATTAAAGAGACTGCAGTCTCTGAACCAATTTAAAAACCGTATTTATAACATGTTATTAGGCAAATAAGTTTTCCTTTCTCCTCTCCATGTGCTTACATGTATCACTCAAATTTCCTATGTCAGTTTGTATGTTTTTCTGTTAAAAATATTGTCTCATGCACAAAATTGAATATTCTATTGTTGTTATATTGGAACCTTGACAAACTGTTTTGTAGTATTTTTATTTTACTCGAGGGACAATGTCCCAGCGCAAAATAAATTATTTATCTATTTATCTATCTTTCCCTTCCCTTCTCACCCAACATCCTTACAATCACCGCCTTCAGCAACCCCTTACATCTCGTTCCCTTATCCAACCACCTTCTCTTAGTACAACAGAAAGTAATGAGAGAAATGAAACTGAGACGTACCACTGCTCACAATTCTAAACCAGGATTTGCATATGCAGAGGAAATAGCTCTGAAATCGTGAACTGTACATTACCGTAAGTAAATGTTCAACGCCAAGGAAGAAATTGGTCAAGTAATGGGTCTCCATGTTAATGAAGAAAAGATCAAATACATGAAAACGTCATCGCTTCAGAACAGACGTGTGTTGCAAAACATAAAAATTGGAAACAATTGAGTCTGAGAATGTCAAAAAGTTAACCGAGCTTGGAGTCAGTTTAAATAATGAGAATATGATATCTAATGAGATCGAACAAAGGGCGATGACCGGCCGTAAGACATGTTTTGCTAATGTGCCTCTCTTTAAGTCAAACCTAACGTCAAGAAACATAAAACTAAAAATATATGACACTCATAAGACTGGTTATCACATCTGGAGCAGAGAAGTGGGTTCTTGCCAAGAATGACGAAGAAACACTTACGAGATTAGAAATGAAAATGAGGAGAATTTTTGTTGCAGTCAGAGAGAGATAGATATGGAGAATCGGAATGAACTGGGAGTTAAATCAAATATTAGGAGGTGAAGACATAGTGAGGTTTTCCACGTCACTGCGGATTACAAGGCTGGGCCACATGCTGTATACTGAGATGGGAGATGCAAGAAAGAGAGGAAGGCCATGAAAACGGTGGCTGCATGATTTTGAGGAAGATCTGAGCGTGATGGGAGTTGCAAGAAGAAAGGAAAAGGCAAGAAGAAAATTGAAATGGCGGCACATAACAGAGGAAGCCAGGGCCCACCCCAGGCTGTAGAGCTTATAATGATGAACCACCTACTCCGTCTCTCCAGTAGTTTCACCTCCTCACTCACCATACCGAACACTTCCTCGTTTATCTTCCTTTTAAACCCATCAAATCTCCATCGTCCATGTCCACAACTCAAGCGTGGGGTTCTAACTGTGGTCAATAGTGCGGATGATTTGTAACAGAAATTTTGAAAAAAAATAAACATGTTTCAAGTTTGCACCTAACATGACCAATTCGATTTCAAATCCATCCAATACACCTTGATTACATACTCTGTTCGACGTTCGAATTTCGATAGGTATCCGAGGACTATTCATTACGAAGCTGAAATCTTAAAAAGAACAACCGCTTTGAAAATACTCTATATTTGTATTCAGCGCTTCCATTCCTATTTCGAAGATGCTCACTCGTATGCAAATTTCAGAACTTTTGCGCAAAAATCAATGGCATCTACCTCATCAACATGACACCCAGTGAGCCGACACTAGAGCCTTTGGCATAGGGTGAAATACAGCATCCGTGAAGACGATCCAAATAAAATAGACACACAAAAGAACGAGGAGTGGGATCAGTCTAATTGGATAATCACCTTGCTGTTTAGCCACATCTTGTCGACACCGAACCTCTCACTTCGTGGCTTTTGAGCGTTCAACAGATGAAATACACGAGTGGAATATGTTATATTATGTGTTCTTAAATACATGCAGTCTGAATGTTCGTAGTCACCTCAGCTTTACACGCACTGTCTTAAACTCTTAGGCGGCTCTCAATCTGCTTCATCCATAAATCCTTGCACTTTGCCTGCCGGCTAGCACAAACTGCTTATTCATAGCTCACATACATGAAGCGATGTGATTTTTCCAAGACAGTGATTTGAAAAACTATTCTGTCCCTGCGTCACTGAAAATGCTGCCGCAAATCTGGAAGATTAAAAAGATTCACAACAGAATGACCTCACTATAATTAGCTTGCGAGCACCAGTGACTAAGAAGTACAGGTGAAATTAAGAAACCTGTACCGAAGCACCTGGCTATGAGGGCGGCAATCTGAGGGATTGCAATTCCCTCCGTCATAAAGATAACGCTGGAAGTTGAAATCACGTTATATGCTTGCTGTACCAGTCACTTCCATAATTAGGGCTTAGGAGCAATTGACGTCCGATTCGACCGATCGACGTCGTATAGCTTCAAGCGTTATTCCATAAATTGATTAGAGTGAATACTTAACCTAGATTACGCACGTTTAATTACCTAAATAAAAATATTAATGGCCATAAGATTGAGAAAAGAATATCTAAAAGTCAAATAAACTCAACAGAACTCCAAACTTTTCACGCGAGGTATCTCTTTAGCGAATATGTCCGAAGTTCTTTATTAGATAAACTTATTCCGCGAAGATACTCGCGAAATTCCTAGTAAGCCCTCAAAATATGGACCACTGAGTACAATCTTCCTCTAATCTGCCCGGCCTCAACGCAACTTTTGCCAAATTATAACAAGTATGTGATTAGCTGGTACGACATACTTAAATAGACAGAAGAATCCGAAATCCAAAGTTTGCAGAAACATATTATGCAAGAGGATGAAAAGGATATAACAGCAAACGCCTAAAACGTCCCAAGCCAGCACTTGGCCTCTATGACAGAGCAAGGGGGGGTAGTTAGGCTTTTTTTATTATTCAGGGCGCCAAATAATTTTGGAAAAATTACCACGTAAGTCCACAGGACACTAAGGATGATAAAAAGACAAACTCGACGTAAAGATCACACAATAACCTTGCAATTCTCCAAAATTCTCTCAGAATCAAAATGTCTCATCAGAACAAAGACAAAAATTACTCCAAAATCCCTTAATTATAAACAACCTTTCCAAAGTGATAAAACCCGGCCAAGGGATTCACAAACTTTACTTGTTAAATTAAAAGTAAAATTAAAATGTAACATTAATCATTACAAGGAACACAGCTATTCAAACGACTAAGGAGGCGTGTTACCGTTCATTGACACCGAAAACCAATTTGAAGTTGAGCGAGAGAAATTTCTAGCGAAATTACATTCCTGAGACTTCATCAAGGCGCACTCACATAGACTTGGTTGCAATAGCATAATTGCATCACCACAACCTTCCCTTCCCAGAAAGAGTAAGTGAAGCGAACCGGTGTATCTCAAGGGAAGATAAACGGCTATGCTACGGGCTTCACACCACAGAGTAATTATCACTAATAAAACGTGGTTTTTCCTCTGTTTTTCACTTAATCTCAAGGCATAATGTAAATAATTGACTTCAACGAAGGCAGATTAGCACTTTCGAAATACCTCACACATAACCATAACGATCATAAAATCTGTGTCAGTAAAAAATATTGCTGATGATAAAGATTGGCTATATGGAAAACCTTAGAGCGATTTAAAGTTAACAATTCATCCAATAATTACATTTGATAACAATTAACTTCATTTCAACACGCACTCATTACTAGTATTCTAAAAAATTCCAGCCAGCTCAGCGTAGTTCGCGAAGGAGAAGAACTGGAATTTTGGATTGAATGGAAGTAGGCAAAAAAATAAGAAAGTGGAGAGGGATTATATTTTCCAAAACAGTTTGAGGCGGGAAAAGTAAGAAAAAATTTGACTAGGTTGGATAAATTATAGGTAGGAGTTTACAGAAAGGTAATTCGCTATAAGGAGAACTTGTGATGAACTAAATACTATATGTTCCAATTAAAAATATCCATTTCACCAAAAATCTATTGCAAACGTATCAGGCATCGTAATTCAAAGAAAAAAATTTCAAATGACTTCATACTAAATTTCTCATTTCCACAGTACTACCAGAAAAAATATTATCAAAACCCAGGTCTTCTAAATATATCACCCACTAGCTCAACGCAACGCACCTAATGCCGTAAGGAGCAAAGAATGATAAATAATCGTTATCATCAATAAGACAAGGATATTATCCCAACCCCTATAATTGGTTAGAACACTAGAGATAAGGCACGCGAAGTAGGAGAATCGGCAGCCACACTCACCATCCCAAAGCCAACCATTATGAATCATCGCCGCTAAAAACTACGTTTCGAAGAGATTTCCTTTTTCCCGAAAGGCTACTATAAATAAAAGAGATAATACGTGTTTCCCAAATCAAACATTTTATAAAAGCCTTCTTTGTGGGTGAAACTGCTCGAAATTGTTTGCTGATAGATAACTTTAAGAGCGAAATTCATCGGCATTACTCACTCTCAAATAATATCTTTTTCTTAAACCTTTTCAATTCTTTTCCGATCCTACACAATAGGCACAAATATCTAGAACAAATTATGATAGACGGAAAGGTGGAGAAATGTAACAAAACGACACATAAGTCGAAAAGTGGATTGATTCGGCATGCATGGACAACTAAATGATGGTACTATCGAACTTTGGAAAGCAGTTATGGTACAAGCAACGAAAGGGAGGAACTTACGAAGAAAACCAAGAATGGATAATACTAAGCACAATGAATTAAGAATGTGCCAACGAGCAATTCTTACGGCAGTGCACGATTAGGTAGAAGGATAATGGAGAAGATAGATGAAGTTAGCCAATATTTACATTGACCAGTGGTGAGTGATGATTGAGATAAAACAATATTCAACCCAGAAAAGGGAGTGCTTTTCATGAAAAAGTTATCGCAGCCACAACATACAGGATGAAAATTATATAAGCATTTATTCGTACACACTAAGTGGAGAGACAGAGATTCATTAGCATATTTCACTGAGATTACCACCTTTTTTTCGACTTCCTGGAGTTTTATGATTATTGAATTCTCCTCATTTTTTTCTTTAGTTTTGAGCACCCAAAATTTATTTTTCTGCCAACAGGTGTCGTACGTTTACGCGCCAGTCATTATCTTTTAATAACGAATAAGTAACGGGCTACTCTGAGGTGATGATGATGATTAAAACAAACGGCTTAATATAGGCTTACGGCATAGGCAGCCGACGTTTCGAATTTCTTACCCGGTGGCGAGCCCGAGAAATTTAAACAAATGTTATTCGCCGGGAAAGTGTAAAATCATACAAAACGGCTTAATAGTTATGATCAAGAAGTATAATACGTGCCTGAGAGAAATAACTTTTACCAAGTGAGCCCCCTATGAAAGTAAAGCCTGATTTACCACCATACCGCAATATATCAAAGCTTATCTACCAACCACAGGACTAAAATGAATAAAATTTAACCGAACGGAATAAAAAAATGTTAAATTGACTTACCCTAACAAACCTCGTACAACGCGACTACCGTAAATACGCACACTTACTTGAACACCGTCAATGGCTAGAAGAATGTTTCAATATAGTTTTAAAAGCGATAAATAAAAACACGATTAACGCAAAATCACGATGTATGTACATCCAAAGGGTCAAAACGCGGAGCGAAAGGCGCTTACTTAGTACATACTTCATTATTCTTCGAAACACCTCTATTTCCTAAAATGTGCATTAGCGTCGTAAGGTCCACCCATCTCTAATTCAAATTTGAAGGCGATGGTGTCAATGTAAAAATACACTTAAGAAGTCGATTGAATTTCATGGCTGGTAAAGCCATGGCCAAATATTGGAAGGCAAGCAGATTTTGCTGGGAGCTGGGCCTTAAATGAACCACACAGAATACTTGCCACTCATTTGAACAAAAAGATTCTTAATAAAGAAGCGACGGCTTACGGCTTGTATACAACGATATAGGTGAAACTCTCTTAGCCGTAAACAAAAAAACCTTCCAGGGATAATAGTAAGGGGGGAAGAGATTAGATTCTTCTTTTTGACTTCCAGGCCTTGTATACATAAAACGGAAACAGTATAAGTATCTCCAGCACAATACTTAAATCATCTGCGGCAACGGGGGGTACCAAGTAGCGTGGTTCGTAATGTCAGCAATTTTAAAAACACATGTAACTGTTATGGTCCTTTCCACGATCAAATACTCAAATATATTTAAAAAAGTGACTTCTCGCTTGCGTCACCTACAACTAATGGCTCAATTTCAAAAATCTTTTCACATGTCGCTTGAAAGTTCACAAATAGGTCACCACTTAAGGAGTGGTATCTCATTTTTAGTGCAGCTATAATAAATCAAAAGCATGACAAAAATCACCATGACTTCTGACAGATCAGTCATCATTTCACACATAATCTAGCACAGCTAAAGGCAAATCACATAAGAACAAGGATTTCAGACCAGACTCCGACCGAAGGATTTCAGAGTTAAATGGGCTTAAACAATGGTCCCGAATTAAACAGAGACGTGTTATCTGACCTTATTTTAATTGGGTGTAAGTATCATGAATGAGAAGTGAAGGAATAGGCTCAATTTGAATGACGATACAAAAAACCCATAATGGTTCTCTACCCTCCGAATAAAGTCCAGTACCGATAGTGTAGAATGAACCACGAAGATAAAATAGATTGAAAAATAGATTAGAATAGGAAAAATGAGATTGGAGTCATATGATCCTCAATAACTAGTCCCCTGATTTGGGACAAAATTTTTTCTTAAAATGGCTCGAAAAATATCTTAAAGAAGCTTGAGCTTAAAAAAGCTCGAATAGAAGTGCTACAGATGACGAAGCCACGCTAAAAACACCCGAATTGCGGCAAAGAAAATTGTCCGTCATCAACAAGGTTTTCTTTCTTTAAAGCATAAATTAATTAGTTGTACGAACAGTCGAAATCTCATTCCGCAGCAGTTTTAAGCAAAAATCAACACGGTGGACGGACACGAAGAAAGGAAAAAGGCAGTTGCTTGATTCATTCGGACGGCGATAAGGACATTTCCGCCACAGGTGACCCGCGACACGCGATCGCCATAAGTCCCCGCATTTTAAGGAAGCAATTTTCATACTTCCCTTCTTCAACCGGCCGCCTTATCTCACATCTTACCTTCGCCATTCGAGGGAAAAGAGAAAACTCCTGACGCGCCACCTGAGCGCTAGGCAACAAAGGCAGTGGAGAGAAAGGTCGGCAATTCTAACCGGATGGCCGGAAGGCCAAAAGGTGGCGAGATTGAAACCACCACCTGGAGATTGACGTCGAATTGGAGTGAGATTAGATTCCGGTCGGGAACCGAAATACACCAAGAGGGAGTCCCTCTCCCTTTCCCGAAAGCGATTCGTAACGCTCCGCCCGAAACCATAGGAGGTATACCAAATTGTGACGAAACTGAAGTCCAGTTCACAATGAAAATTTGATGATAAAACCGCCATGGTATAGATAGAGATGTGGACTAAACATCGAATCGATAGCACTCACCCAGATACCTTCGACAGTAATACAACGTACATCTACAGACACATACTACCCTGCGAGCCGCCGCATGGGCGCGTGGTAGGGGGTATTAGGTCACCAGCCGAGTAATGATGTAAGGTTTTGGGAGGTTAAATGGTGACGTGTGTTATGGGAGTGTATTTAGTGGAGCTCAGTTTATATCGTGATTGCTTACTGTGCGAGGAAAGAATGCGCTTTTGTACCTATCTGTTCGGCAGTGTATCTCTCTTATTTTAGTATTTTCAGACCTAGAGATGCAGAGAGGCGTCATGATAATATTCTCTGAAACACACCAGTTCCAAATTTCTCAAGCAACCTAAGCCTAGCGTGTAGCCTCCGAGTCTCTAGAGTCTTCCACCTTAACCCTATAAGTTGTGAAACTATATGTTCGCTCATAGCAGTTTTTAACGAAGCGTGATGCTTTTCTTCGCATTTTATCAATAAATTTGGTCAAATCTTTCTGACCAGGGTCCCAAATGCTCGCGGCACATACAAGGTGTGGCCTAACCAGAGCGAAGTAGCTTTTCTCTTTTACTTTTGTATCCGAGGACCTTCCTATTTATACGCTTAACAAAACCTAGTTTCTTTAATGCTGTGCCGCATATGTTTTGTGGGTGGGGACGCACAAGGTATTTTTATCTCAATAAAACACGAGTATTATCCGCATATTATTACGAAAATGTCACCATGATACAGCTGTATATAACCCTGCAATCTACCTCAGGGGTATTTGGCAGGGGGTTATTTATCACTTAGAAGCCCTATATTGTAAAGTAACTTTCACCAACATACATTATACTATAGGTAAGCTACCAATGCAACAGTAATTATTGAATCAATGTATAATGCAACCACGTGAACGAGATAAGAGTTAGATACATTTACATTAAATGTTACGGGACTGTAAGGAAGTATTTACTAAAACGCGCCATTATTATTCTAAGCTAACCGAAGGGGTAATGTAATTCTCGTTTCATTCAGAGTCACGTAATTTTTTCCTCATAAATACACAATTCTATGAAATTTAATACTAGACATTGAAGCTTCATTTCCTTTCAGCTCATTGCGTTAATCCTCAAGCTTTACGATTTATGCCGCACCATAATACTTAAACCGCAATACATCAGCATACACAGTACCCCAAACGGGTAAAGCTGTAGATACGAGAGGTCAAACAATATCTTTAGATAATTCACTGAAGCAGACAATGAAGTTCGGGAGGAAAAAATATTTTTAATTCATTAGACGAATGAAAATAGTGAGTGCAACCAAGAATTAGCGCTTAAATTCTACACATTGAATTTTACTTCTTCTTAAAGATATTTTTCCGAAAATATTTTATTCACGCCGCATCGGTAAGTTCTTCGTTCAATAATATCCGGGAGCTTGGTCGCCAGCGGGTCGTGAAGCTATGCCCCACAAACGATGAAGCCGACGCATATTTACTTACGCATCCTCCCCATTAACCGACGCGACGTCGTATAACAGCGGCGCCGCCTCTCTCTCAAGGACGATATCCAACAATAAAACGAAGGCGCCATCGACATTTCAGCCCCACGGAAACAATACCGCCCAGTTAGCATCCGAATTGTTCCCAATAATGGCGATAGCTAACGGAAGTAACTGTCGTCAGACTTCCCATAGAATGACCCGTTTGAAAGTGGAAACCTTAATGGGTTTGGATTGGTCTCAAAAATAGATAAAATGGAGCAGAGGTCAGCAATATTTTTAAAAAATTACCTCGTATATGAGGCAAAGCCAGCGAATTAAAAAATTAATTCACGTAGGAATCTCTGACAGATAAAATAGAAAAATATGGGCTTAATCAATCGAAGAAGCATATTTTACTAATGCAATCCTGATATGGTTTAAATGATAGAAAGTAAAAGCTAACAGAAATAGAGAGAGGAGGGATTTTAAATTAAATTTTATTAGCAGACAATAGTGGTACTAATTGATAATTTTTGTGATGATACTCTTGTGCTTCACTTTCAATAACACTAGTTGCCCTATACCAGATACATAGAGCTAAAAATTGCTAATTCCCCACCAAGATGATCTGGTCTCTTCAGGGAGCCTGTGATACCATTGCCGAATCTGATAGCACAAGTCAGCAGCAAGTTCAAGATCACAGAGAGTGAAATATGTGGGAATGAGTGAGCAGACGACCCGCTGCCCCGGCCTGACGGTTAAATCTCTATGACCAGGGTCCCAAATGCTCGCGGCGTATTCGAGGTGTGGCCTAACGAGAGCGAAGTAGCATCTTTCGTTTACTTTTTCATCCGAGGGCCTTTCTCTTATACACTTCACAAAACCTACTTTCTTTAATGATGTGCTGCAAATGTTTTGTCAGTGTGTTCCCCACGATATATTACAAGCTAATTCCAAGATATTTTACTGTATGGGAAGATTTTATGTTTACTCCACCCACAGTATACTTATGGCATTATAGGGATGACAAGTAAAGCGGGCTAACGAGAAAAATCGGGAATTTTTTAAACTGCAATGAACTTGAATCTGGAACTGGGACGAATTTCGCTTGCCTTATGTGGAATCACCGCGCGCCACAAAGACACCCTGGAGGCGGCTTGCGCGGCACTTAGTAGATGCATATGTTGATTCAAATCGCACGTTTTGCCAGAAAACATCTCGCCCCACTGCGCCAACTCCTTGCACAGCAGGGGGAGAGAGGATATATTCTGTTTCCACTGCGTGGTGCCGTGAGGGGAGAATAAAGGGTGAGGGAATTAAGTGCTGTGTAGCTCCCGCGGCGATGAGACAAACAATCCGACGCGGAATAGCCAGAAATATTTAGAAACAAGAAAACAATCATGTTGAGCGGAGACTCGTCAAAGGGGAAGGAAATAGAGTGCGCGGGTAGAGGGATAAGGGTGTCTGTGTAGAGACTTAAGCAAACAAACTACACAACCAGGTGGCTTTCAAGTTCTTCCCGCACGACGGGATTCATTATGCACTGAGAGAAACTTACTCGGTAAAAGTTAAGGATGTTCCACCATGAGATGACATTTATCATTTTTTAATTTTAGCTTTAATTAAACAAGCCCACAAATAACGTAACATGTGTACAATCCACCTCAGACCACACTCCATCCATTTCCCTATTCCCTCCTCTATCATGGTTGGGGTCCTAACACCCCTCCTGCCACGTCTATGTGGCGGCATGAACGAAAGAGTGTAAACAGATGTAGATGGTGCACATATGTAAATCCATCGTATTTACATAACGGCGTTAAAATCCTACCTTACCACACTGCTTTTCCGTACAAATAATTCCAAATTTCACTGGCTTTTATGGCGAGAATAGACATAACATTGGCAAAATTAGTCTGTTATCAACAAATAAGCAACAAATTCTAGGGAAAAATAAATTGGAAATAGAACAAATTATCTAAATCACTTTAGTTTACCACTTATTAGCAAACCACTAACTTTATTCGAATCGAAATGCGTCAGTTCCGTGGAAACGAAACTCGGGTAGGTTCATCTCGGGCCTTATTCAGTAAAGAATCGACTTCTTCGAACCACGGAAAATCCGTGAACGTGACGTCAAAGTCCCCGATAAATCATAACTTTTGAATCCTCCCTTTTGAATTTAACGTGACTCTGACGCCATAATTTTGTCACCGCCGAGACTCAGAAGTTCCGAGGACATACAGAATAGACCACCTGGACGGAAAAGTACCAATTCAAAAAAGGATATTCGTAGAATAATCTGAATTTTTAGACACTGTAACTCATTAACAGACCGATCATTTTACCGCCGTCAATTCCGTCATATTTTAACAGAAGAAACTATCACTGTCTTAAAAAAGTTTTTGTCTCATGCGACCCCAAGGAATCTGTAACAGCTGAAACCAGATTTGCGAGAGCTACTCGGGGGAGTCCGACTAGCCAAGAGCCGCAAGTTCGAATACCAACATGGGCGTGGATTTGCTGGTCTAAGAGTTCAGATCTTCATGAACTACGCCTTTTCATAATAACTCTAGCGAAAAGGTGGGAGTCCTCATTCATTTTGAATAATACGTCCAAGGGAACTTCTCAAGAGGTCAGGAAATCATTCGTGGTGAAAGAGGGGTCTTAATGAAATTACACATTTCTTCTGCCACACATCGCGCCATCGTTTTGAGTTCAGCACTCCTTGCTACAAATAGGTAGGATACTTTCCGACTACAACAGCTATGATGGAACTCTTCAATGTCGTCACTGATAAAAAACACTTTGATTTCTTTACTGTCATACACTTTTCCATTTTTAATCCCCACATAGGATGCTTATTTAATTGCTGTTTTATGGTTCTATAACTATGAGATCATTCGCTCATATCATCACGACAGTCCAAGCACAAAGATGAGAATGAATTTCGTTACAACAGTTGGAATTTCAAATCTTATTACTACTACATTTTCGACTACAACAGCTAATGTAGTCTAAGAGTTTAGATCTTCATGAACTCCGCCCGTTTATAAGCAACTCCAACGAAAAGATGGGGTTCCTCATTCATTTTTAACTATACGTATTGTCTAATGTCCCGTCTATGGATTGATTTCATGAAATCGTTAAGAGAATTGTAGTCGTCAATACTTCGTCATTCCTGACCTATGGGAGTGTGCAAAGATGTACCCCAATGAGTTAAATGGGACGTTTTATCTGGCTACGTCATCGTCTGGCTACGCATAGAATTCACCCATCGACCGTATTCGCGCTAACACACAAGAAAAAATAAGTATTATAATCAAATGGTTCGCTTAGCTTGTCAAATTCGCATAAAGTATCCCAGTTTTCAAGCCTTGGAATATAAGAGAAGTTTTGATGAGTACCTAAGTGTCAAAGACTGGATCGTAAAACACATCAAAGAATTGACGTTCATTAACTTTTAATGAATAATGCTTAAATGTGAATCAGATCCATCAGAAAAATGAACACATCCGAAATATGCAAAAACGGAGGCTTTAGGCAGCTCTTGAGGTTACCTCTGAGTCAGAGCTTTCCGTTATTATCTCAGCCATCTCTACTCCAAACATTTACAACGAATTCTCCTCGCGGCCAAGAGTAATATGAGAAAACTCAAAGTAAATATTTGAAAGATAGCCTCAAGTGAAGGAGAAGACGGTGGTAGACATCAAACGATGTAGCAAGATTCCTTTAAAACTGCGTCAACCGGACACACCCAAAGTTCCGTATCAATTATTTAAGAACGCTATTCGAGGACTAACTTGAGTGTTTTCACATAAAGGAACGCCGAAAGGAAACAAGACTTTAGATAAGCTGTTGCACAGATTTAGGAAAGGGTTGATTTCCAGTTAGTACCAAAGTCCGCGGTTTGGTAGTACTGAATGTGAAATAGAGAAACTTCGTTTACTCCACACTACATTGTCTTTCACTTTCTTGCGACTTTCAGATCACGTGGTTGCGAATTAAAAGGTCATTTTCAAATTGCGAAAATGACCTGCAAAGTCGAAACCTTGCTCTGGATCTTAAAAAAGAAGTTAAGCTGCGAACTATACAAAATTTATCTCTGGGGCGCCTGAGAAATGGAGACTGCCAAGTTACTCCGAAATCCTTAAGGTTGTTAGAGCGGGAGTCGTGAGTCATTGAGTGCATATTTTAACAACTTTTCAAGTAAGTCAAAAAAAATTTATGGCCACACTAAACTACACCTACTTATACATTGGAAATAGCCATGCATTGTAATACAAATAATGGAAGAATTACTTTTTAAAATTTTCATCTCCAATAAAGCATTGTTATGACTTGTTTTTACGGCGCGGAATACGAACTTTAAGCGGAAGTCGTAAATAACGGTAAAACTCGGTGTGACACGTTTATATTTATTAGGAATCATTATAAATGAAACCTATGTTTTCAGATTTAGCAGAAAACCTGTACATATCGAATCAAATTATTTCGAAATAATTGTCAAGTGCCATATGGCTGAGCGCTAAAATAGCATTAATTTGCCAAGAAACCAAATCGGTGTGATGGAATTTATTTCGCTTCATCTACACATATTATTAATTAGTACACGGGCGCAAATTTTTATGGAAATATGTTCACACACGAAAACGCTTCAACGACCTTAAATAAAGCTCGCAAATCTAGAGCCAGATAGACGCAACGCTGCGTCACCGACGCAGCCAGTCAGTCATAATGGAAGGGTTGAGTGGAAAGGACGGACGGAGAGGAGATATTTAAAAGTCACTGTCGCTGAAAATATGATTTGTTGTTGAGTCCAAACGGTGCATTTCACGCAGTGTAATCCAATGTAAAGAAAAGCACAGAGCTGTCACTAAATTCGCAGGAAGCGCATAGTGTAGCGGAAATTGACCATTTCAAATCGACCATGGAAAATCTGCCAGGAGTTTTTGCCGGGGCTGTACCACCAGAGATGTGCACTCAGCTGTGATGCATTATACATTGCGTCAAAAAATTCACTTAGCCATCAGGAGTGACGAAAGTGAAAATCATGCGACGGAAGCACCCAGGATATTCAACCGTCGCGTGGTCCGAAAGTGGGAAATGTCTGCCATAACCATCCATCCTGCTCCATTCCTCCGCGGGAAATACCTGCACGCGGGCAAATCGGCAACAGCACCACTCCCAACAGATCAATATTCCTCATAATGGACAACGCGAAGTGAGTGGGGAGGATTCCTGCGGAGTTATAAGGCTGCGCTGAACATCATATCCTCGACTCTTTTTGGAACAATATTCATCTCGAGAAAAACAAAAATGATTTGTAACGCATTCATGTACCAAGGTACAAAGATACCTAAGGCTTGAAGAGAGGCAATTTCCCATCATAAAATCAGTGATTTTGGACTATATAATTTGAGCTTTTTTTCAGGGAATTTACTTGGTAGTCTAATGTGACATTGTTGAGTTTTATCCTCTTGCAAGAGAGGATTATGAGTGGGAGACACTTCCTCGGCCACAACTGAGATAAGATCATTTTCTTCACAAAAGCCTTATAAAAAATCGCCCTGAACGCGTTCGGCTAGGTTTTAAAACGTAGGACTAGTTTCGGATATAGCTCGAATACAGCGGAGGGCAGCTAAATTTGCTAAACATTGTTACGATAAACATTGTAGTGTAACGAAATTGTAGAGGAAATTAGGATGGGAACCTCTATCCAACAAAAGGGGAAAATATAGGTTAAATATTTTACTTAAGTTTGATGTACGCCACTTTTGCCGGAAGTTCAACATATTTTTGCTAAAGCCAAACTATTATGGTAGAAACGATAACAGGAATAAGATTAAGGAGAGAGACTGCAGAACTGACATTTAAAATGTAATTTTTTCCACGTACAATAAGGGATCATAATAGGTGTGATAGATCAGTTCTAGGATACTTACTAATTAAAATAGGTTCTTTCAGTAGTGCTAAACCTGATTATTAGCTGCTAACCTCGCATATAATCTCCGACATGATACCCTATAGCATGATTTAGTATCTTGTAGAACCATTTATCTGTCGCATTAATAATACTAAGCAGTAGTAGTATCTTGAGTAGTAGTGTACTGCATGGTAGCATGTTCTTCTATTTATCACTCTTCTGGTTTGTGGTCTGACTGCGCACTGTTGTCCTGACTGCTTTTGGCCTGCGCTTGGCATCTGGGGGAACGTGTGCGGGTCTGATTTTAACTTGGATGAGTGCTGCATGCCTGGTGTGGAATCACCACGTGCCACACACACTGGTGGTGGCTTGCGCGGTATTTCGTAGACGTACATATAACCAACAAGCCCATTTGACGGGCAATCGAAAGACACGGTTCGAACCCCGGTCAAAACATATTTATATTTCGAATCGCGAATATCCTCACTCGGGCGTACCTTTTCTGAGCATCAAAAATCGAAAAACAGCCAACGCCGCTGTCCTTCAAAAAAATTTTTTCCCCACTCTCCAGCGTCAACCGATCGATGTTCAACCGTATATCCTCAACGTTCCAGAGGCGTCGTCCCACCCAAGAGAGCAGCCTTCCACTCAAAAATCGCCGGGTATCTGAATTTTGTACGGCTGTAAACCTGAAGCCACTCAACCATAAAAGAGACTCGGAAATACATCGAGTTTGGCTCATCCTCTCTCACTCTCTCTGCCGGCCTCCATATGTTATGGCCTCCTCGATACCGACGAGAACGAAATTGAGAGTTCGCCTACTTTGATCGCATCACTCAAGAGTCTTTTTTTTCAATAGGTCAACCATAGAAACGACTTTCCCACGAGTAGCACAAAGGGATTCATATGTTTGGAAACGTATTGCCAACGTTAATTCAACAATGATAAGCTTTTATCATCACTGAACTATGCAAAAATGAGTAACTTCCACTGTGATGTTTAATACGACCTGTTTCGCTTTTTACAGCATAGCGCAATTATGTTCCGTTTCCACTCTACCAGGCCTGAAACCAGGGATTATGTTCTTTTATCATCACCCTCATTCGCGAATGGTCTTTTAAACCTTATTCACTCTCAAAAATTAAAACTGCCCACGGCTACCTTAGCCGACTACAATGATGTAAAACCAAAAATAAAAATTGGGCAATTCTACGGAATTTCTTTCACTACGACCAAGTTAGTAGTCAAGTAGTGAAGATCTTCATTGTCAGGACATCAGGCTAACCTAGCCGGAGAAAAATAAAATCAGGGGAAATTGCTACTTATTTTCTAGGGGTTTATTATTTTCATTCCGCCAATACTGATCGCACAATTATGAGAAGTTACAACATATATAATTCACGAACGATTGCTCAAAAAATATTCATCTTCATAAAGGTCAACAATATCCCAGAAAGAATATGATATTACAGTCTTTGGTCGTCCACATGTTGCCAACTCGAGAGCCACATAAATAAGATTTAAGAATAATTAAATGATCGTATTTACCCACACCAATATGTTCAGGGCTCAATGATCACATATTAAAATAGGCAAACTCGGACATCTCAGTGGAAAGATGAGGAAATTAAGACAACGTTAGTCGAGAAGGCTACGGTGACGGAGCATTCCTAAGAAAACAGCCCCTTCTCCAGAATGTTCCCTAATTTAGTTAACACTATGGATCTTACGGAGAACGATGTTGCCAAAATTACGCTACGTGTGCTCACCAATCGACCAGATCGCAGACAAAGCATTGCGAAATTTAAGAAGTTTCTCTATATAATAATTCTTTGCTAACGTAAGATTCCCGTATGTTTAGTAAGTACAATTCACAGCACTATTCTAATATTTCAAATTCTATCGGCTACATCGCACCTCCGGTCTAATGGATTTTTACACAGGCAACGAATCTCTATACGACCCATGGTTATCGTCAAATAAATGAGGACAGCCTTGTATGACCGATTTCCCAATATGATCAACGACTGCGCACCTAACATTCGATTTACCAAAATAACGCAAACGAAAACAGGTAGTCATATAAGAATAGCCAACATGATCGGTAGAAGAACAACCTATTTATACTTTTTTCATTTAAGAATGATCATCCAAACAATGTTCATTTCATATTTCCAACATAAATATCACCTCTCCCTGCCATACGTACCCGGGGTTCGATCACGAATCTCTATATGCATACGCTCGCCTTATCGTTAGTTTTCCACTGCACCCATGAGACCGAAAACTTTACCGTTATTCTTCAAATTTTTTCCTGCACTTAAATTCACTAGTTTCCACAAAAGAAATGCGGTCCTAGGTCAGCAACGGTGAGTACTGTCCTTCTAGAGCGGTTGGCATTTTGAAAAGCGATAACGACAAAAAAATGTAACAGTAATCCTGGTTCCTAAAAAATCGTAATCAGTTTCCTGGAGGCTCAAAGCAACGGAAAAGTAGTATTAAGTCGACGAAGCATTGACGAGATGTATTTGGAAGCAATCAAGGGATACCGGCCGGTTGGTTTCTCGGGGAGGCGACTGAAAGGAGAGGTCATGAACATCACAAGAATCAGGTGGGATGTCCGGTAAAGAAAGGATTGCTTGGGAATGCATGCGTGGTGGGTGGATGACTGGAGTCGGTATTAGTCTACTCCGCACTACATCTACGAGCTACCCTGCGAGCCGCCGCATGGGTGTGTGGCAGGGGGTGTTAGGACACCGACCGTGTACAGATTTAAAAGATTAAGGCTTTGGAAGATGAAATGGTGACATATTATGGGAGTGTATTTTGTGGAGCTCAATTTTCATTGTGACCGCTTATTGTGCACGGAAAGAACGAGTTTTTTTTCCTATCTGTTCAGCAGTATATTCCTCTTATATTATCGCTTCTGTCAGACCTAGACATGTAGTGAGGCGTCATGATAATATTCTCTGTGTCGCTCTGAAACACACCAGTTCTGAATTTCTAAAGCACCTTAACCTAGCGTCTAGCGTCCGAGTCTCTAGGGGCTCCCACCTTAATCCATCTTAAAGTTATGAGACACTTCATGTTCACTCGCAGAAGTTTTTAAAGAAGCGTGCAGCTCTTCTCCTTATTTGAATATTTTTTTCGTAAAATCTTTGTGATCAGGGTCCCAAATGCTCGCGGCGTATTCGAGGTGTGGCCTGACCAAAGTACTACAGGCGCCAAGAGATTCACCGTTATAAGTCCCATTCAACGGACGGAGTACTACGTGTAAAGCGCTCTTCTCGTAGCACCGAGGTACTTCTCAGGATCCCACTAACAACAATCATCCACAACTTTTATATGATTCCAGGCCGCAGGATTGAGAAAAAGATTGTCCACCAGATTAGCAAAAAACACTGCTTTCAGGAAAAAATAGTGGGATAAAGTTCAGCAATGAACTAGGATAGAAGTCTCTCCAAACACGAAGAAAGCAAAGGAGATTAAGAACGAGGGCAGGCCTCTAGTTTAATTCTGAAACTTACCCGATTGGAATGAACCCACGAAAGCTTACACACCAATGAACATCTGTAAATTAATTCGAATTCATCACGCCATCGGATGATTCGACCATTTACATGAAGGATTTAGATTGTAATGACTTTTTTCAGCGCGAAGCGTGTGGCCACAGAAGTACCACGTCAAAGCATTCGGTGTTCCATTTATAGTCTGGGACAATCGAAAAGCGTGGGAGCATATTTCAACACTTTCGGCCGAAAAATTCAGCGTGGGATAGCATTTGAGAAATGTGCCCTTTTCCACGAGTTCAAAGCCGATCGAAAGCTGCAGACCGACGCTCATGTTAAACGTTAGCTATGTCCATAAGTGCATTAGCACCATTAATCTTACCAGAAAATGGCCAAACCATCACCACCGACCACGATGGTTCGTTCCACTGACTGTCCACCTGAATTACGACAACCATATCATAGCCACAAGAATGATGAGCGACCATCGCCTACATTCAAGAACGATCGCTCAAACCTCGAAATTCAAAACCACCATGCGTATTGACAGGCCGAAATATCACTGAGATTCCAGACCACCTGCACAAGATTGCGAGGCTATTTCAACAATGCCAGTCGGATTACCCAGCGTGGGAGAGAATTTAAGAAGCGTGCCCCATTCCACTGCGTTAGTTCCAAACCGAGCAATAGATGGCGCGGAGGGAATTCCACGAAATAAGCGAAATGACGGGAAGGGGAGGAGGATGCAGAGGTCGAGGCAATGGACGGAGGATTTATAGAATGGAGAAAGGCTAGAAGGGGGAGGTGGCAAGGGTAGAGATCGGCCGAAGGGGTGGGACTGGAGGGGACAAGGTCATTCTCAAAAACAACACTTTCTCTACCCCTCTTGTCCTTCCTCTGCCCCTCCTCCACCTCCCTTCAGCTTCCCATCACAGGCTCCCCCCTCCCTCCTCCGGCGTCTTCCCCCATTCCACCATCACAGTCATCTCCAATTCCCCTCACACTCTCCTCCCCCACCCTCACCTCCCCTCCTCCGCCGCCTGCCTGGCCAACACAAGGCCATCGGGTTGTGTGTATGTGAGAGAGCGAAAGAGAAAGAGAGAGGAAGAGAGCCAACAGACTTCCGAGCCAAACGTGTATAAAGCCCTCCATAACGACGCCGATGAGCAGCGGCCCAACTCATCGTTACAGAGCGAACGCGCGGCGACCTAGCTCGAGCTCGCGGGCCAACGTGTACTGACAGTCGCGCGCATCAAAAGGTGTATCTTCCCTGCAACTACGCCGCACCGCGCCGATTATCACGATGCCAACTTGGGGAGGAGTGAAGAGCTGCACAATTATTTTCCCAGCATAAGTCGCGGTCGCAGTAGACTGGTTTTCGAAGTGCTCCAGCTGCTGAGGTTACATCACACAGACCAACCTCAAGGTAGCACACGAGCGAGATATCATTCCACCAAGAAATCAATGAATTTGGTCTCATTTGAAAGAAAAATATCTCATCCTTCCAAACATAGCAAAATATGAGAGAAGATCAGCAAGATACGTGAAAGGGCGTTATGATACTCACGTTGTTGTTACTGACCTTTTGTAACAACTTGGATGGGAATCACCGCTTTCACAACATCGATTGAAAATTATACTCAATCTTTTAAGTAAATTCAACAGCGATTTATTTCCAGTCGAAGTTTTCAATATCTTACGAACTCCAACATACTACGGTAGATCAGATCATGAGAATAAAATAGAATGTAGAACATAAAGCTTTAAAATGTCGTTTTTCGTGCGATTGATAAAAGACCATAATGGCTGTGTTGAGACTTTGAAGTAGGTTAGTTGACAGCTAGTGCAGCTGTAGCTGATTTATTCAAATGCCCCCTAATGCATGCTTCAAAACCTGCCGAGTAGTGCTAACACCACGTTTTGCATCTTCCCTGCATGACTCTTTGGTCACGTTTACATAGGTACATAATATATTATTTTAATAGTTTCTGTAGCATTTGTAGCATACCCATTATGTGGAGCATGATGGTGAAAGTAAATTTCTTCAAAGTAGTTCATGTTGGCGATAAGTCACCCACTGCCAAACACCCTTGTAGTGGCTTGCACGGTAATAAGTAGATGTAGATATCAGCCCCTTACCGTTTTACTTTCCAAGATATTTGCCTTCAAATACCACCTATTTCACATGATCAATGGTACGAGTATGTACTCCAGAGGGGCATTATTTAAAAAATGATTATTTATAACACCTACATCACGTAGAAAAATTAACAGTGCATAGTCATATGCTTTCTCAACTATTTTTTTTAAATAAATCATAGTCACCTCAATACGCATTTCAGAATCGCAAAAAAAACAACTTTCATTGTGAGTTTTTAAGCGTACCGCGATAAACGAATGAGTCAAGTGAAAGAGTAAGAGATATTTTTATTTAATTCCTCAGAATTTCAGTCGTATAAAAGTATAGCATTGCATCATTAAGATTACAATATTTACTGCATGCTACCCACAGCTGCTGAAACAAACTAAAAATTTGAATATGGTCTCTATTATGTCCAGGGGAATACCTGGCTCAAACAACCTTCCAGCTAAGACAGACACAGCTTATCATATCCGAACCCGCGCCCTTTGGGTAGCCCGGCCGGAACGTGGCCCGATAATGACCCATTCCTACGTGACGACACTTACTCCTTCGTAAGGCCTTACTACGGTAAATTTTTACCTGTTTTTACAAATTTACTGTAAACTACGGTTTCTCAACCAGCGGATAAAGCCCTACAGAGAATTGAGTAGAATACAGGGGAAGTTTGGGACCACAATTTGTTAAAATGTGATGTCCTCTAGATATCTGTGTTCATCTGTATCTATGTCCTGTAGCCATCCAAGTCGTGAGTTTTTTAAACGCTTTGCAAATAACGAGAATGGTTACAGACCACCACTAAAATGACTTTCATGGCTATGGTCCAACTATCACAGGGTATAATTGTACGGATGTTTAGTATTGCAATCAATACCATATCTAGAGACGACTACGAGCAAACCAGATAATATCTGGCAGAGAATTTAGGAGAATAGAGGGGAAGATTGGAACCAAAATTCATTTTGAACAAAATCTGACGCCCTAAATATGACGTTAAATCAGTAAATGTTAATATTTTGTGGCGTTTGATAAAGATTATTGAGTCACTCTATTTAAAATAGGTGCCTAAACATACACATTATTATTATTCACGTTATTATTTTTATTAAGAAAGGAGAATTATGTTTGGAATTATAATGAAATGGAGGAAATTTAGCAAAAAAGGATGAGAATCACTGCAGCAGACGAAACCAAGTTGCTCTCTAATACGTGAGTTTCTTAAATACTTAGCAAGGAACGGGAATGGTTACGGACAGTGGGTCAATTTGGGTACAATTTTACGAATGTTTGGTATTATTATGTGTCTGGTGTCCTAAGGTCTGGTGTCCTAAGTTGGGACCACATGACCTTAGGACTCCTAACACCATATGCAGCACACACTTCTTTGAGGATCCTAATGTTATCAATGCTTACACGCGGCTGTACATTATTATGACGTCAGAATGGTTAGTCCTACGACTGGCGACTATTCGGTCCATCCGATGATGCATCTGTCGTTTTCAAGCCCCCCTCACTGTTTAGCGATTATTAGTTTTTGCGTGGTTTTCTACCCAAGCTCCCACTGCGGTCATTAAGAAGAGTCCACAAGCTGACGCGGGGAAGCGCGAAATTTACATTTTTTTCAGCCTTGACAACTTTTCGTACACGAATCTCTGATGAGCCTCGCGGAAAGCCACAAATGACTGGTGGTCTGTTAAAAAGAAACAAGGAGAATTGAATAGTCGTACCCCAACTAACGGAACCTAAGCGATGGATACCTACGAGATTGACGTCAATAGGTATGCAGTCAATTCCGTAATTTTTCCCTCTCGAATAACCACATCATAAAAGAAATCACAAGTAAAAAAGCGTCAGCATCAAGTTAAACTGTCAACCACAGGCGTAAACAATTCTTAACGCAGAGCGTCTGTATGCATGAAAAACTTCACCAAGCATGACCCAGCAACCATCGAGCTTGAGCTCGTATCACGTAATAGGAGCACCAGTGAAAAAAGTTATGAAAAGCAGTCAACGGTTTTATAGCACACCAATTATTTTAATTAGGTGTCATTCAACTGAATCACCCGACCGTATCCTTTCTCCGCACCTCCCCAGCGTTGAATAGATCTTCTAACGCGACCGATCTTCTTCAACAAGAAAACACCAGAGGGAAAATTTTCTTTCTTTTATTGGGAAATATATTCTATATCCTGTTACAAAACCAGAACTTAGTTTCGGGGAAGAGAGGGGGCTCATCACGTTGAGTACAAACGGGGGGAAGGTTTGATAAATAGAATCAAGTTTGGGTAATTAGGCAATTAAGAGCACATCTGCGACTGAGTGGTCTCTAATACTCTCGTTCTAAATATTTTAGCTTTACAAACCTCTGAAAGATTCAAAACCTAAGTTTTTAATTGTACACAAATAAAAAAATATGATCATTTGAACAGCGGTTTAAAATAAAGAATAAATGAATAGGACTTTATAAAAAAACTTCTTTCTTTAATGCCATTTATAAAAAATAAATTTCTAATTTCTCAGAGATTCTGGACCCCATACAACCCCGGGTTACGTCACTAATTTATTCCAAGACGATACCAAAACTGAACCATATTTGAGACACCATAGCAGAATCAAGTAGTAACGACATTGGGAGACCAAGATTAGTACAAGGAAAATTAACCTGTGTGTGCCGAAGCACAGTTTACATAAATTTAAGTATGAAGGGGGATAGAGATTGCGCGGCGACAAGAGTAGTATTCCCAAGGCCCCAGATTAGAATCCCGGCAGTAGCGGAGATTTTGTAGAGGAATCCCAATCCCTACCTGGGTTCTCCGTGGAGATCCATTAGCCTGTAACACTCCATCCATCCGAAGGGGCGTAACACTGCGTACCACGTTCCAGAATTCAGCATTATCTTAAGGATGATAATGCCGACATCGGGTTACTCAGAGAAACGAGTTCCTCAACAGTTCTTAATTCCCCACGTAATGTTTCCCCATATTTATTATTAACATAGCTGCATTAAAAAGTACTGCATAAAAGAAAACTTAATTGGAGACGTGGAAAATTTTGCAGAACGATAACAGGAAAAATAGAGAAACAATATCGAGTCGCGAAGATCTAAGAGAGTACCTTGTGTATAACAGACCTGGATCGAAGAGGACAGATGGATGGGACGAAGGAAATGAATAAAGATGAAAGCCCTGAGGAAAATGACACATGAAGAATGAGGCGAAGAAAGAAGAAGCTGCAAGCCCATTGGGCGCGAAGACGGAGAAAAATTCTAGAAACTAGGTAAGAATATATTGAAGACGTAAATCAAATTTAAAATTTCAAAATTACTTAAAAATTGAATGAAGTAAAATATTTGTTTGATAACAGGGGAGTAAGCTCTGGAGAAATCCCAAAAATTGTACTGTAACTGAACTCAATCAGTATATGAAATTACTATTATTTAACTTATTACAATTAATACCCAATCAAATTACTATTAACATGGCGAGAACAAGTGAGGGACCTGAACCTAAGAAGCCTGATATTAATGAGCAGTTGAGAATTTTAGGGGTGTTACGGCATTTTTTTCCGCATTGGATTCAGGTGCGCTGAAGTATTTTTCTAGGTATACTCTGTTTTTTTACGAGTCATAAGATTCAAGCTTAAATGTTTATACAAAAAAAAATTAAAAAAAAGTTTCACTAATTGTTTATTCCATCAATTAAGTATTTATTGTTGGAATTTTTCCCACGGTGAAAATATTTACTTAACTCTCAAAGGCACCAATATTACACCCGAGCATCTAGTTGATGCGAGTACATGAGTCCAATTGATAGGGCCCAGGTTCGAGCTCCGGACAAGGCAGAGATTTTTCAGAAATATTCCAATCCCTACTTGAATGCCATTCGGTGATAAATTCAAAACACCATCCATCGAATGGGACTTAAAACGTCGTACCATTTAGTAGAACCTGTCGCAAAAGAGTATTCTAATGCCAACACCGAGTTTCTCTCCACCCTCCTAACATTCCGCTTAATAATCCTCCCCACACCAAGCTACCCTGATGGCGCATACGACCTCACCTTATGGTTGCCTCTACGAAAGGTAAACTACCACGAATATGAAGCCGATACGCTCATAAATTTGAACAAGGGCCTCATTTAGTCAACTCTTCCGCGACCGGGCGAGGGGAAACCAGAGAAAGAGTGGGAGATCTATATGCTAGAGCACGAAAAACCAACACGAAACCCGTGGGGGAGAAAATGAAAAAATATACGTATATATCACGCTTAGCAGAGAAATGAAAACCTTGCTGACGTACAAAAAAGTCATGTTTTCAGCCTCCGGCCCCCGGAATGCCTGCATGCCTGCCATAGGACGTGTTCGATCGACGAAACGGAATTCGCAAGCGACTCAGTCTCGGAGAGCGCAAGACTCGAGAAGAGACGGATGTTGAAACGTGGCGCTCGAGCGCGCCCTGAGTCCGTGTTTCAGCCTCTTCCTCTTTTGTTTGCCGGATGACGTTTCCTTATGCCTTTTCGTTTTGTTTGCGCCCCGTTTCCGACCGGTTTTGACATACGGCGCCGCCTGGTGTTGTGAAAATTCCGCGCGACTGCACAGAGAGCTTCACCCTCGATGCTGCCTCGTTCGCAGAGGATCCGCAGCGGTGTACGAGCTCAGGGAGACTCAGGAGAGTTTTGAAGGCGCTCCCATCGTGTTATGAAATAACATATTTTACGAAAGTTGATGTAGACTATTTCTTGTCGGACGCTCAAAATATTTTGCTAAAGTCAAACAATTATGGTAAAAGCGATCACAGGAATAAGATTAAGGAGATAGACTGCAGAACCGATAGATTTAGAATGTCATTTTTTCCTCGTACAATAAGGAACTAAAAAGGTTGCCATAGATCAGTTCTAGGATACTGACTAGGTTAAATAGGTTTTTTCAGTAGTGACAAATATCTTAACATGATTATTAGCTGCTAACCTCGCATATAATCTCCACCATGATATACTATTGCATGATTTAGTACCTTGTAGTGCTATTTATCGGTCGCATTAGTAATACTAACCAGTAGTTGCATCTTGAGTAGTGCACTGCATGGTAGCATATTCTTCTACATATCACTCCCCTGCTTTATGGTCTGACTACGCACTGACGTCCTGACTGCTTTCGGCCTGCACCTGGCACGAGGGAAACGTACGCGGTTCTGATTTGAACTGGGATGAGTACTGCATGCCTGGTGTGGGATCATCCCGTGCCACACACCTTACTGGTGGCTTGCACGGTATTTTGTAGATGTAGATATTGCGCGCTATGAAAAATAGAAAGATAGACTGCAGGACGGATAGCTATAAAATATTTTACTCGCAAACGATAAAGACCATAAAGAACATAGGCAAGTAAGACTGTGCTCGGTTTGTCGATAGGTAGTATAGCTAGTTGGTTTATTCCCAATTGCTAGCATCCTTCTTCGTTACCTAGCACCACTATCATGCGGTGCAACCTTGCGGGGTGAATGTTTAGTTGCAAAAAACACATCAATACAAAAGTGTATTACATCGGTGGCATGCTTATAGGGTAGCGCACATTTTGAACTTACGCCTCTCGACAAGTTTTAGCATGTAATTGCTAGTGCATCAGAAGTCGCAGTTATACTAACATTGATAGGGTATAGTGTAATGCATATTGGTGATAACTCACCCCCTGACATATAACCTGAAGGTGGCTGGAAAGGTATCGTGCAGATGAACTCAATATTATTTTACAAAATCATGGCACCCTTGGGCGCAACTGTCCCCTAAGCAAAAACATCTTTATTTCAACGATACTTTTCATGTAAAATTAACGTTGAAACACTTTCCTCTCAGAATGCATTTATAGAAAACGGAAAAAATTATATTCTTTCCTCAACAAATGTTATTTTCGCCAAGAGCGACCTATTATATGGACTTTTCCTGGGAAACAGAATGTTGACGAAATATTACTTTTTGAATACATTCGCCGACCGAACTAGATTTTTAGCGCCAAACTTGAACCATCAGAGAAAATGAGGCATTGATTCACGGAAATTAGCACACTTAACTTCATAATAGGACAGGTAGCATGACTCAATCGCCTTGCCTCCTACATTCGCGAGTGAATTTCCTTGAAGGAGTATTTCAATCGGCTGCCGGATAGCCTCGCGGCAAGGATTTCTAAATGATTAAAAAATTCCGGTGACCATATCAATCAAGACCTTGGAGTCCTCTACGAATCATTCGATGCAATCAAATGTACCTTTAAGGTTCACGTATTCCGAAGTGTAGTCACCTTCAACAAGTGAAGAAGTGCTGTCACCTTCAAAGGGATAAAGAATAACACAACACACAATCTTGAGTGTTTCCAAGGTCGAAATTCAATACAAATAAAATCAAAAAGGAATAGACATGATAAGCTCGCACGCCCGAAGTGATGCCAAATGAGAACTACACTAAAACGAAATGATTAACAAGTTTAAAGTACGTAATTTGTGAAATCGCTAAAATGCGTACATTACAACCAGGGATAACAAACATTAATTTAATCTTGGAATAGAAGAGGCAATAAATCATTTTCTCGCTATCAATAGTCAGTCTATCACTGACGATAAGTTATAGCATAATAAGTAATTATCATAAAAATTCATTGAGTAAATTGTCAATTTACTGTACTTCAAAAGAGGCTTCAGATTCAAGCAGGAAATGCAACAGTCACTTCATGATATATGGGCATAGAAATGAGGTCCTATCAAAGCCAGATGAAGCAAAGCACGCATTTCGCAGAGAGAGCACCTCCTTTCCAGAGAAATATCGCTTTCTGATGCTTCTATCGCTTCATTCTTCAAAATTTCTTCAAGCTTATCAAAAAACTACACAAAATGCCAAAATAATATGGCCACTCAATTCAGATGTAAATCTATAGTTGAAATTTGAATTAAATAAAAAGGGCACGAGGAAAGAGTCACTACAGACAGTAAGAGTGCACAGGTTTTACTTGGCAATTCGTATCGACTAATATTAACCTAAAATACGCGAGTGCTAATATTAAGATCAATTACATCATTCTTAATTGATAGGATGAGAAGTACTCCGTGAGATTTGGTGAAAATAAATCACTATCCAGCGTTTCCTTCAACGGTCATTAACCCTAACGGTTACCACGCCTCACGCGGTATGACGTCTCGAAGAGAACATTACTTCGTTGATTAATCGCGTTTAATTACGAAAACTACCCAACATGGCTGGCTCAAAAAATACGTAATACTATTTAATGCTCTCCGAATTTTATAACCGATTCTGCACGTCAGCAGTTGGAAATTTTCAATTCACACATTGTTGGACGATAAAAATGACCATATTATCCCATAAAGGTGAGACTATTCCCAAAGAAACGCCGGCTACCAAAAACGAATATCCTCATAATGAACATGCCTAAGAACATGATTAAGCGTTTCCGCATTCCGATAGAGACAGCTTCAGGTAAAATGGACGTGCAAAAAAAGAACGTAAATGGGGGGGGAGGGTGACACGGGAATCTATCCTGAAGGGAATCTGAGCGATATATCCCACACTGAAGCACCATATATGGGACATATATGTAGAGACATACTTGTCCAATATATGGTCAATATATGGAAATATATATGAATTCTATTCTAAATTGGCCCAATTGAATATATTTACCATATAGGGAACCATATATTGTCAATATATTCAGTAATATATGTTACTAGAATTGAGTGAACTTATGCATCCAATATTTCTCACCATTGAAGTATTGGGGACAACCTTGTACTCATGGTTATTATTGGGATTATTATTGGGACTAATTCCCAGTCGTGTACTACACATGAGGTTTACATGCACTTTGTATTGCGGGTTGCATATTACGCTGGAGATTCCCTGTACTATAGTCCTGAGAAGCACCTACAAAGTACACAACCATGAACTAAGTGTTTCGGGTTGCGAAACATGCAGGGGAATCTATGTACTTAAGTCCTGAGATTGTATACTAAGTACAGATCCATGTA
This sequence comes from Ceriagrion tenellum, assembly GCA_963169105.1. Lineage (NCBI taxonomy): Eukaryota > Metazoa > Arthropoda > Insecta > Odonata > Coenagrionidae > Ceriagrion > Ceriagrion tenellum. Next base: position 54,795,826 of record OY720644.1, read on the forward strand.
CTTAGTACTGGTCTGTGTGTACTACATTTCCGTAAGGGATGCCTGTTTAATTAAAAGTTCTGGTAGTGATATTTTGTTAAAAACTTCCATTCGAACTCGGAACTAGGGTAAGAGGTATTGGGATATTGTTTTGCATTTATGCCTTTAAGTCAAAACAATGAGAAATATATGTTTCAGGCACTGTCCAAAACCGTCCTCAATGAGTACCAGTAGTAACGAAGAATGCTAAATGATAGTAACATATAATATTAACAAATAATAAGCTGTATTGGTAATAAATAAATGACCAGGAATGTAAAAAGTATGCATTAAATATATATTTATATGTCATATATGGCAGCATATATGGAAAATATATTGATAAAACATGTATGTTAAACCCATATATTACCCCATATATATGTAACATATATTGGCACTGCAACATATCATGAGCTGATATATGGCAGCATATATGGAAAATATATTGATAAAACATGTATGTTAAACCCATATATTACCCCATATATATGTAACATATATTGGCACTGCAACATATCATGAGCTGATATATCAATCATATATGGAAAATATATGTCCATATATGTCCAATATATGTCTCATATATGACACTTTAGTTTGGGATCATTCCACCCAGAATTAATTGAATTTGGTCTCATTTTACAGAAAAATATCTCATCCTTCCAAAGATATCAAAATATGAGTCCCTTTTCGCACTACTTTCTAAGATATTTGCAAAAGTACCAGCCATTTTGCATGGGAAATGGTGCGTGTGTGCACTCCAGAGAGACGTTATTTTAACAAAATAGGAATTTCTAGATCCTAGATCTCCTTAAAAAATAAACAAAGTGTTGTTAGTATTATTTTTCAACTATTTTGAAAAAAATACATCATGTAGTCACAGCATTAATTTTTCTGAATCGCAAAAACATTCGTTGTGAAGGAGTTTTACCGTACCGCGTCACGCTAAAGACTTAAAGATATTTTCTCTATAACTACAGCGATTTCAGTGATTTAAAAGTATATTATTACACCATTAATATTTCAATATTTATTTCACGCTTACAACAGCTTCTGAAATAAAATGTAACATTCGAATATGGTCTCCATTATGACTGGGGAAATATCTCGCACAAACTACCTGAAGGTGTCTGGAAAAAAGCATACACCCCCGTTCCCAAATGCTAAATGCCGGGCACGTTTGACGATCCACTCCCACATTATAAAAAAATTATTCCCCCTTTCCCGAGCGCGGGAAACGAACGGGCCGGGCCGACTCTTCCAACCAACCGGTGGAAGGGAGACGAGGCGCCGGATCTACCGCATAAGTGGAAGAGGCTTATACAATCGATTCGCCGCCACGTTTTAAGATCCGATCGCAGGAGAGCCGGGCGCACTCCCACGACCTTCCCCACAGAGCGCGGGGGCGGAGAATCGAGCCCAATATCGGATCCCATAAACTCATTTTGCGTACGCGGCTGGGGAGTGAGAAAGAGATAATTCTGGCGAGGCATTAGATCCTATTCGTCATAGGCTTGACGGCGTCACAGCGAGGAATACAATCTGAAGAATGAAATGCAGAGGATTGTTATCATTACTAAGCAATCCACCATTTAAGGTAGGTTAACCCTCTATGGACGGAATTATGAAACATCAGCATGAACAAAATACTGCCACTATATTAGTTTTTTTAAAGTGCTATTTAAGCATTTTAAAAAATTGCAATTTATTTCATAATAACATTTATTTGAAATGTGACGTATTTGCATTGTATATATTTAGTTTACAATAATGCTTAACATAATAATATTTACACAAGGTATACTTCAACATTACCTTCATATCGTATCTTTTTTAAACTTTCCCAATTTTTTCTTCATCTGACAGCAGAAACTACTTATTTGAAAGCGTCACACATTCATCTATTCAAATTGTTTGACAAACCGACGAAGGAGACGCAACCGTCCACACACTCAATCCGAAGCGTTACAATTCTAACCAGCGCAGCAACTAAATGAAAAAGCCTCTAAGAAAGCAGATATTTCAATGATTTTGAAACGTAACAAATTTGACTCGCTCGTCCATATAGGGTTAAAATGAGAGTGAACAAAATTCTCTAGATTTTTTCATGTGCAGGGCCCTATCTAAAATAGTATTTGTTCCTTCGCCACTGCATACGTCCTAGCCTTCTTCATCCAGTTCATGAAACCTTGCCTCTTTCTTTTCCTTCTACATTTCCCCAAGATCTTACTCTCTACCACGGTCTTAGGCAACCCTTCGCCCCTTATTACCTCTCCCTTCCACCACATCTGTCTCTACATAATCTCATAAGGATTATGTCTCATCCAGAAATTTCCTTTCCTCACCAACCCTATATACCAAGCACTTTCACATTTGTCATTCTTTCCGTCCACCGCACCTCCATCCTCCCCATACCCACATCTCGAGCGCCTGCAACACATTCTCGTTTTCCTTCCAAACGTTCAACGTTTCTGCCTCATATAACACTAGAACCTGTAGCAAACATTTCACCATCCACTTTTTTATACCTTTACCCACGGTCCCTGTCATCACTGTCCCTTCAGCACTGAACGCTTCTTTCGCTACCCCAGTTCTACTAATGTATATGTTCAATCATCATTGGTCGTTCAATCCTAAGATTGGTAGACTGCAGCCCTCCACACTTCCCTTTATAATGCTACTTCCCTTACCCCCTGGTATCTCTTTGCTATTATGCCAATTTTCTACTCGAATATACCCAAATGATCAAATTGTTCTACTCTTCAGGGCACTTGAAGCTTCACATTTTCATCCGGAAAAACACGGTAACGCAATAAGAACTTAAATTACAATACACTCACAGCGTCCATTTACGTTACACGAAGAGGTGCTAAAGCAAGTGGATTCCTTTATCTACCTTACAAACCTACATTACATGGGATGGGAGATATTCAAATGACATGAAGCCCAGAATTTCAACCGAGAAGAGAGCTACCTGCTCCACAGCACGTAGAAGGAAATTTTCCTGGGAAACCCCGAGCAATTAGAGGCCAGGAGAAACTTCATCCGCTCTACATGAGAGCGACCAAATCTCTACTCAGACTCCCGGCGGAACTGTTGTCAGCTATGTAACAAACGCGGGGGAAACCCGAGAATACAGCCCCAACAAAAAAAGAGAAACTTTCAGTCCACACGATTGTAACAAGAATTTATATTAGGCACGGGAAGAAGAAAAAAGAGCATACATGGCGAAGCACTGAGTCCAATTCGACATCAGCTTGACCGGGCCGCAACGGGAATACGATCCAAGGAATGAACGTCAAGGAATGCAAAGTTTGAATATTCTACAGAAGAAAAATATTTGCCAAAAGGAGGGGCTCGAACGCAGATCCCTTGATATCACGCCGATTGCTTTAGACAGGTTATCTACCATTATTTCCTTCCCCTAAGTGGATGTATGAAATTCGTTAGATTAGGAAGCAACATAATTGCCTCGAAAATGTAGACACCGAATTGTAATATACAACTGGATAACTTACACCAGAGCCATACTCTCTCGCCATTAAAAATAATCAGTGAACAATAAAACTAAGGGCTTAAAAACAGCTAGGACCTCTGAATGTAAAAGTGAGTCTACCATTCCTGGGAAAAACATCGGTCATAACGGGCGATACGCACTATCACCCTACGGTGTTAGGCACGAACGTATGAACGGAGGTATCTTTGAAGGGTGCTGGACTAAAGCACCCTTCAAAGACATCGAAAGACAACACAAAGTTGAAAGAGAACGATAAGAATTCGACGCAATAAGATGCGAGGAGATGCGGGTTCTTCTCCAATTCCAGTAAAATTACTGCTTTCATTCTCAAGTTTTCTCACTTTAGCTTATCTTCTGAACTCTGCTACAGAAAAAAACTGTTTAATTTTTTACACATATGCTCTAATTACAACGAGGCAACAAAACGCTACCTCATCAAGGAGACGGGCATACAACCAACGGCCCTTGCATTATCAGGCGAGACTCGGCATGAACAACACTGTCCGGAAAGGGATAAGATATATACGTGAGTACATCTTTTCTAATACAATGAACTAAGCTTATATTATGGAATACAATAAAAAATTTTCAACTAGGGTATTTGCTCACATCCAGGAGTAAGATATCTTTTACCGTGTTAGATATTTAGGGTGACAACAGAAAACGGAGTTCGTACAGAATTAGTATGAGGTCGAGTATTTGGGCATTGGAGAAAGGGCGAAATGGAGCTCGCCAACACTAGCCCACAAACAACAAGAGGTGATATTTTTTTAAATATATAAAGAAAACGGTAGAAACAAAACCAGGAATTCTGGGACATTTACGGCACTTCAAAAAGTCCCTAACAACTCTTGAAAAGTCCTCGGAAATCATTAGTGATCTGTGACAATACGAAAATTCCACGAGAGGGCATCAACCTCTTTTCGAAAGTAAATTAATGGTTCCAAATCTTTCCTTACCAACGTAATTTGGCGTTGGCTCATCCCTGGCGTACAACCCTTCAAATCGTGTCGAGTCCAAATCGAGAATTCAAGTATTTTTGATAAGCCATTTAACTAATTTTTAAACTTCACAAATTTACTTTCCGGCAGTGTTAATAACACGAAAATAAAGTACATACTTAAGCGATAACCTAACCGTCATTTTCATTTCCAATTTCCTCATTTTTAACACCTAAAAGTCTATTAAAGTAATTAAAATGTGCTTTTTAGAATAATAAAACATTCTCGTATCGCAAGGTAAGGCTAAACATTCAGGCTAACAACTTGCAAATTTCAGATAGTGAGAGTTTCAAAGTAATGTAATTTTATCACCGCAAAATAACTTCAGAGCTAATAAAAAGATAAAAATAGAGACCTTTCTTCCCTGCTGTAAGATACAAAAATTCTGTTTCTCCACGCACTGCTAGTGAGTACAACCAAAACAGACACCAAAACACCACGTTTACATGGAATTCACTTTCAACATTTCCCACATTTACTCTTTCCTACTCACTCCCGTTATAACGCTTAGTGTCCTTACACCCACTGCCACACGCCATAACAATGGCGACTCGCTGAAAAATATGCGGGTATACACAGTAGATGTTTATTATCAATTGTCATCTCAACGTATTTATTCATAATTCTTTATGTGCTCAACTAGCATTTTCAATACTGTCTCAACATAAGAATCGCGAGAAATCGTCTCTTAAAGTAGTTTGAGCGAGATAGTTCCCTAGTCATAATGGAGACCATATTCGAATTATACGTTTTAATTTCATCGGCTGTAGAAAACATGAATAAAATATTGTATTATTAATTGTGCTATAATATACTTTTATATAAATGGATTCCTAGGTAATAAAAAAATATCCATATAGGTCTCAGATTTCACTCATTTTTTCACGCGGTACGTTCATAACTCCTTCGCAACGGAAGGTTTTTTTGCGATTCTGAAAAAATTACGGGGGTGACAACATGATTTATTTGGAAAAATAGTCGAGAAAACATAAATACTACACCCTGTTAATTTTTTTACGAGATCAAGGAGTTAGACATGCCTCATTTTTTAAATGACGTCTCTCTGGAGAGCCTAACTCACCATTTCCCATGCAAAAGGGCTGGTATAATTCGTCAAAGATCTCGGAAACTAGTTCGGTAAGCGGCTGATATTTTGATATCTTTGGAAGAGTAAGATATTTTGTATTAAAACGAAACCAAATTCGTTTATTTCTAGTTGAAATAATATTTCGCTCATACTACCTTCAAAATCGAGCAATGGCGACAAAAAATATGCGGGTGTGCACAGTAGATAATTTTTAATACCAGTTTTCATCTCAACGTTTTTATTAGAATTCTTCGTGTTCAACTACCATGTTCAATGCTGACTCAATATAAGAGTCCAAATCGCAACAAATCGCCTCTTAAAAATCGAGCAATTTCACTTTAGAGTGCCCTGGCACACACAAGACGGGAATATGAAAGTACGCAAAAAGAAACCCTGAGGGTAAAGCGAAAATGGAAAAGGAGAGGAATTTCCTGGGGGCAAATGGGTGTTCCTCGAATACGGGCGTCAGACAGGTGCTGCGTTCATTTGAAATTCACTAAATTATTGCAATCCACGAGTCATGGAAGAGCGCAAACTAGATTCTGCCGAGAGTAGGCAACAGAAAACGAAGCCGTTGAGTGCTTGAAGGGGTTTCAGGAGAATTGAAAAGGGTTTGCGGGGAGAATATTTAGTTCACAATTGCATGGTGCCTTGTCTCCCTAATTAAATTACGCCTGTTAAAACATCGATCCCCAGTCGAGTCTCGCATCGTACAAATTTATTTGAACACAAAATACAGAATTTTGCCGCGCTTGAGTCCAGAAGATATTATTCATCACTAATGGCCGGTTACAAGAACATTTAGTTATGGAATCAATATTTATGAGATCCATAAATTTATAGATCTAAAAAAATATTAGGGTTGCAAGAACACGTCTACTAGTTACATAACTTATTTACCAGGAGTCAATAGCTTCGAATATTCGATCTAATGTGATACCGCCGGATAAAATTTATGAAAGTTAAGCCCATGAATAATTGGTAATGCACGTAATAATTAGTCAGTAAGAGAAAAAAATGGTCAATCAACTCAAAACGACTCTTATCTAGTAATCAAGCTAAAGCTGTTCACTGCACATCCGCCATCTAGCCTAATTATAGAACTCATAACTCCATGCCTTAAGTTATGAAACCAATAAACTTATCTAATGTTTCTGCAACACTTATTTAATGTTTGCTATGGATTATGAGTCCCATTACTTAATGGAATACATGTGTGTCGTTCCTGCAACTGGCCATAAGAGTAACTTATTTCAGACAAAATCCATAGCCAAACGGGTTAAAAAATATCTAAAATGCTGCAACACCCTATTTCGGACTTTGGTCAATCACTAAGAAATGATTACTTGGATAGGCTGGGATTCGATCGCGGATCTCCTAATCGCCGGTCAAGCATGTCATCATACCATACATTTGTTTAATTTTCGCAAGGAATATGATTTCAAACGATGACTCACTCCAATCAATTTATTCGTAAAGGAAGGTAAAATTGTTTAATATTTGTATACATACTACAGATACAGGCATCACTTCGGGGAAGTAAATAGTTTACACCACCGCAAGTCGGTGAAACGCGTCGTACCATCTAAAATAAAATTCTGTGGAAAAGTACAAAATTGTATCCATTAAGTATGGATTTAATACTTGTAATCAAAACCATTACGTCCAAAGCAGTACGTTTTTCCATAAATTAATTTGGTATCACCGTCGTTTTTATTTAATTAATATGATAACTTCCGGGTTAACAAATGAAGCATAAATGGCACAAACCGTTCGGAATTGAGTGGAAACAAAGCCGTAGTGGGTCACAACTTCCCTAGGCCCACAAAATGAAAGTATAACAACAATATCACGGACCCATAAAAGATTACGGTTTCTAGCGAGGGATCTTCTTGAAAGTCTCTGCAGCCGGCAGCACACTTTTTCCTGGCAAAAAAAACTCGTAACACAGGCTAATTTAAAGGTGATAATCGTGGGTCGCACTATTTTAAACTACCTCCGACGCTACCGGTCCCAAGGTGACCTACTCAAGGCGCTCAATAACTGGACATTGCAGCTCCAAGCGGAATGTAACGGGAGCAAATAAGAGGCATATACTATGTTCTTTCATACGCATTACTCCACCGAAAAGATCAAGGAAACAATGACAATGTAATATTGGAATGATTCTGAACAAAATAATTTAATTTGCGTCATTTATTAGGTTGAACCGTATGAAACATTAATCTCAATATATCTTTGTGTAGCAGCATAACATGAACAAAGCTGGTATCATTGGAAGTTCATCTAAAGCCGTAAAAATAATGAAATTCCCCACCAGTAGACGCCAAATCTGTTAGTAAAATTTCCCGAGGAATATTATATGTAACAAAACATTATTTCAAAGAGGATTTGAATCCGCATTTTATAATTTTGATACGACGCCAACATCTAGGTCACCATAGTTAACTTAATTATCGATATTCCTTTTTGAGAGGATTCCTAGATGTTTCTCCAATAGAAGTATATTTTCCCGAAAAGCATTCCCCTATACCTTAATGTATTAATTTCACCTAAAGAAATGATATTCTTCTCGTGCTCGAGTAATGCATGCCAAAATGATGGAACAATTTTATCCAACTGCGGTTAAAGTCAAACTCATATATGCCAGTACGAAAAAAATTAGTCGAAGCACAAAAATTTTGAAAAAAAATCCCAGGTCGAGCTACATCAATACATCAGATGAACAAGAGGTCTGTTCTTTGTTGACACCATAGGATTAATTCCTTCTCTATCTCGATCCAAATTATAGAATAAAACTTAAGTATGAAAGAAATTATTAAATATGGTGACTAGCTTAAATTCTCCCCCGGGCATTCAGACAAAACTAATTCAGAGACAGCGTGGTTGAGAATATCGAGTTAATGCCGAGGAAAATTATCTTCTAAGATACGAGACCATCTTAATTTTCAAGTCCGGCCAACCCCTCAATCGATTCAATTCTCTGTCAGCCTCTAGGTTCACGCCTAATTCTTGGAATTACTTCATCGCTCAATGGTTATTCGAAATTCCTTTTCTCTTAGCCTTCTTACGCGGTACCTAACTTCCTCATGCATTATTTCCTCACAGCCATTAACTAGCCCTGTTTTCCCAGAATTAACTACATATTTCTTAACAACTTAAATAAATTAAAAATGAATACTTACACTAGTCTTATGTTACAAATTTTTAACTTGAAAACAGTTATATGGTGCATGGTACATGATCGTACGCTATGGCCAGCTCATTATATTTTCTCCATAACTAGAACAGTGGCCTAGTTATCAAATTGTGGAAAAATGAGCGCCGTAAATTGAAATTTAGCGTTTAATTATTCTATTAAGCACATTTATAACGCATGAAACATTTCGTAAGCAAGACAAAACACAGCGGAACTTGCCAAAAATTCCACATCTGAAAAAAATGGTGCTGCATCACGGGCCAGTATCGCATCTTCACGATCGTTTGCATTTTTTAACGACTGCGCCACGATGTTACCTGCAAATTGACGTCACAATCAAAGACACGTGGCCGAACACTTTTTTAAATGCAGCGTAAAAATACGTCGCTCGTTCTGAAATGTTTTGCAGTGAGAAAGACGGTTAAGATATCACGAATGGAATATTTTTCTTGTTTCCGGAGGAAATATGGGTCTTGGTATAGAAATAAGAGAAGTTTTTCCTTCATTTTTCGACGTTTCGTTAATTTCTTTGGGCTTCTTCAGGGCTAAAAATCAATTCACAGGATTTAAAAATAAGTTCTCATTTGTACTTGGTATTATATTTTATCGAATATTTTTCCTGTAGACAGTTGCATAAGATTATTTGCTGAAATAGAATAAGTTAACTTTCTTGTACTTTCTCCTGTATTCTTTGTAGATTATTTTTGCTGTTTCTTATTAATATAGAAGTCAGTTGTTTTTGTTTTCGAGAAAAATAGCTAAGCAATATTTGGAGGTCAAGAAAGTAAGCATCTGAATAATACCAACGAGGAAGACGGTTAGGATATCACGAATGGAATATTTTTCTTGTTTCGGGAGGAAATATGGGTCTTGGTTTAGAAATAAGAGAAGTTTTTACTTCATTTTTCGACGTTCCGTAAATTTATTTGGCGTTTTCAAATGTTTCCTCACAAATTCACGCAACTCAAGATTTCCAAAAATTTCTGCCGGACAATGTATTTTGTATTACACAACAAGGAAAAATCCTCTTCGAGCACTGGCATAAGTCCACCACACGTGTCGCACCGCATCTATCAGTCAGCTCCCAGCCGGAAGCAATCAAAGTGGAGAGGCATATAAAAAGCTTAAAACGGAAACCTTTAACCAAAAATCGAGGTCGATCACTCAGTTTCGAACTCACACTGAACAGAGCTAGAAATCCCGAAAGGCCCGTTCCACATAAGACATTTTAAAAGTCAACTTTACACGGTACATTTCATTGCACTAAACGAATGCAAGACATCTATGAGGAAAATTGTATCCTGTAAAGCAGTAAATTGTATGATAGTCTTAATAACTGAACGGGAAATAGAGCCTGCTCTTCTTCCATTCGTTTTTTTGTGCATTCTATGATGCATTCGTTTGAACAATAAAATGTAAAGTGTAAAGCGGCCTTTAGAGAGGTCCGACACAAGGATAGTTTTGCAGTGATAAATGCGGAGGTGACAGAGTAAGTAAATGCAAGAATAACTTCCTGCTCAGCTACCCTGCTCTAATCTGGCACAATTATCCATGCTAATACGAGTTCACATAGACAACCTCCACAAATGAAGAAATAAGGCGGTTAAAATCAAGGGAATTTATGTCGCACAACACAGGGTTGGCACTCTTTAGAAATTCTTAAGATCGAAACCTCGGGTCGATAAAATAAATATTGCCGAGGAACACACTGACGAGCTTACTCATCACTAATGCAAATGTACAGAGACAACATTGACTCATGGATGCACTTGACTTATTTCCATATTTTTCTCGCTACAATGCCCACAGCCCCGCAGAGCATTATCATTTCCACAACCGAACCGCTACTCTATCCATATAGTTTTCTCCTTCGCAACTGACTCGTCAGCAGCTCTTCCGTAAAAACTTGAGTCTGAGTGATGAGTCTTCTCTTCCGTAAAAACTACTTACTTGATGCTTACACCACTAAAACCGAATATTTTCAATATTTAATGAGCGAATAAAAATTTAACGCATCCTATTACTCGAATATCTGTCAATTTGTAAATGAAGACTAAGGATTCTCGACCTACGGAGAATACCTCTAAGAGGGAGAGGGACTATTGCAAACAATGGTGCTCATTAGAAAAGGTAAATTGAGTGAAGTTTTAGTTTATTTTTGACATTTTATGATGCAATAAACGTGAACAATGAACACATGCACTAATAGACAGAAACAAAATATTTACAATATTATACACGTATTATTTCATATATATTTTAGTAATACCTGCTAAAGAAGGGGAAGTGGTACTCGGGACTGTGACGAAAAATGAGATTTGAGCTAAAAAGATTGAGGACCACTGCCCTAGACTGAGCAAACTGACGCTACTCGAAATTGTGTATTGGAATGCCTCACTTTAACGTCATTTGCATGCCATTTCACACGAGGCGCTTATTTTCGCCAATTTGTGCGCAGATATTGCGTGAACGCGAGCAAAGAATGAGAGCAGAAGCTATTTCCCACCAGTCATATCCACATTTTCGCACGCATTCAAGCAATTCACCGCTTCACACAACGGAATTATCCATGCACATCCACACATGCATCAGATTGCACAATCAAGTGCCTCGCTCAAAACTGCCTTTAAGGGAATCCGTCGGATACGGACGCTGGCACGGCTCCCACCTTAGGGTGTTCGGTGACGCTACCAGAGAGCACGTATAGAACGCGACCACTTTTTATTCGGCCCTTTTCACTTCACCTTTCGGAAATGGACCGAGAGGCACGTGAAACGAGCGGAGAGCAGTGAGCAAAAGAGAGCGAGAGACGCGGGTGTTGTGAGGTTTATATACACCCGGAGAGAGACGGTTTGAGAGTCGTACGTGAGGGAAGAGCGGGAAAAGAAGAGCAGGGGAAGGAAAGGGGCGGGAGAGGGAGATAGGGAGAGGCCGCGCAGACTGGGGAAGTGAAAAAGCGGGGAGAGCGAGGAGTGAAGGAGGTTTGAGGAAATCCTCAAGACGTCACAAGAGGGGAGGGGCAAGGGCGTGGGCGGTTGAGAGGAGAAGCCCATTGTGTGTTGGCAGTGCCGCGGCTGCCCGACCGCCCGCCCGCGGGAGGAGCACGTGGTGGGAAAAATGACAAGGCAGTGGAAGACGCGGATTCCGACTGACAGCACCGAATTATATTGTGCGAATTACATACATATATTAACGAAATTTTGATCCTTTCACGTTTATTGTATCATCTGATGATGACTGCTGTGAATTTTTCTCGGGTTTCCGTCCGGGTAAGATGCTCCATCTTTTCTAACGCCGACGTTTCGATGAATGACTTATTCATCGTCATCAACGGCCCTGATGACGATGAATAAGTCATTCATCGAAACGTCGGCGTTAGAAAAGATGGAGATTCTTACCCGGACGGAAACCCGAGAAAAATTCACGGCCCTGATGACGATGAATAAGTCATTCATCGAAACGTCGGCGTTAGAAAAGATGGAGCATCTTACCCGGACGGAAACCCGAGAAAAATTCACAGCAGTCATTCGCCGGGAGAAAGTGAAATCCTACATCTGATGATAATGTAGTATGTACATCGAAACTAAGGTCGAATATAATTTATCAAAGAGAAAAATTACCTTTACTCTCATTCTTTATGATCAAACTTTCGCGTAGGATTTAGCTTATATATATATATATATATATATATATATATATATATATATATATATATATATATATATATGATTCGCGCAATATAATTCGGCGCTGTCAGTGATGTACTGAGTCTCTAACGGCTCCCAACCTAACTCTTCAATCAGCTGTGCGGCTTTCCTCGTTATTTTATTTACTTCGCGAGTTAAATCTTTCTTAGCTAGGCCCCTTACTTGCTCCCAACCTAATCCTTCCACCAGCTGGGTAACATTCCGTTCGCTCGTACAATACGTAAAACGCAGTGATTAATATCATCAGTAATTGTCAATTCCAGGACTGAACGGTTATCATGTAACTCTCTAGGGATTGTTTCCTTTTTGCAAATTGAGATTTACGTCACAGTCGAGCGAAATGCCCGTATAACTCTTTTGGATACTCTAACAGCGGATTGGCAAGTTTTCAAACAGTCCTAGCATATTCTAGCATCCCAATGTCTAGGACATCACATTACATTCCCTTCGATAGATGGCCTACCATTAGGTCTCACTTATATTCCTCATATCCTTTGTCTCCCCTAATTCCGTAAAGAATTCTTATTCTCTTCTCCAACTTTCTCCCCATGCCGTAATCTTTAAACTCTTTAATCTTTTAAACTCTCCGATGATACATTTTCTACCAAATTATCGAAATGCGGATTGCTGCGGCTCTTCATTCCTCTCTATTTTCGATTAACCAAGTGCTTCATTCATACATAATCCCTAAATAATTATAACAATATGTGGGCTTTAAAAGGTGAAGGTTTCTTGGTTTTCCAATCAGGTTGACGGTTCCATGACTAGCGTTCCGAAAGCTTACTCCACCTTCCGCTTCCAGATGGTTCGTCCGCAGTGATTTCCACTTTAAACCCTGGAGACTACAGTGGAAGGATTCGAAACGTCGTTCATGCAGCCACTAACTAGGATCGCCACTTGGAACTGCCACTAACTAGGATCGTAATCCTAGAGAACTACAAGTAAGTTAAACGAAACGTTGGCAGGGAGGAAACAGTATGTAGTATTCCTTAACCAAGACTTGAGTACAGGCGAAAAAATGTGGCCAATAAAATCGTTAATCGAGATCTCAACAAAAATGCACAAAATGTTGACAATTGCTGCTTCACAAAACAAGTGACTTTGAGTGACCATGGTAAAGCATGGATAGTTTTTACACAGGAGACTGCAATGAGTAATTCCTACCATAGTAAGGCATTAGCAATGGAAACGGGGCAAAAGCGTCGTCGAGGGAAAAGTCCACGGCGGGTACAAGGAAAGTCGAAGAGGGATAGGGATGAGACGGCGCGCCGCGGTGGCAGGAGCCAGGTTGAACGAAGCCGACGAGAGCGGGTGTGGGGAGGGGGTCACGAGTGGTGGGGTAGGGGAGACATACCTAATCTATTGGAGGGGACAAGTCGTGAGCAGATAATCTGATGAGATTCGGAGAAAAAAGTACTACGGGACAGACTTGCATTCACCCACGAGGCGGAGACAAGAATACCTTTTCAACACAACATGTGGCACGCAACATTAAAAAGACTACCGCGGAAGGAAGGGTATAAGAATTCCTTCTTCCCACGGACCATTCACGACTGCAAAAAAAACGGAGCGAGACACAGATCCGCCAAAATGCCTCACCTATCGTCTATTCCCTTTCCAAATTCCTTATTCCTGGTTGTTTGTTAATCGGTTTAATCGGGGGAGGTCTCATAGACAGGTGGATATGTGGATATGGGAAAGATTATTTGAGGAATGGCGGATGGGTGTATAGAAAACCAGCGTCGACATTACCGGCTTTAGTAAAAGTCTTCACAAGTAACTAAAGTTAACCGAGGCTGGAGCGGTAATAGTGGGTCATTTAGTATACACTTTAATAGTTTCTCACAATAAGGCACTTATTATAGTCATATCCATTCATTCAAGAAATTGAAGAAACTTTAGTAAAATTATATTATACGACCAAAAGTCTGACAGTTAAATCTGGGATCGATTTACCGCATATTTGGCGAAGAGTAACTCATTAAAATTGACCGTGTTTACACTACGTTACAAGGTAAATCACGAAATACAAGTACTTAATTTATCACAACAAAGAGTTTATTCAAGATACCTCTAAAAAATACAAAAAAGAGACTAGAAATTTACGACGAACCTCGCAGTTTCTAAGTAAATGACCGCATATTTATTTAGAATGAGGGGAAACAAAATTAAGCGTTAGCATAAAAATAAGTAGCCAAGATCAAAATACGACTATACTACACGAATCAATCGAAACATTATTTTTCTCAGTTTCAACAAATCGAGACTTTTCATTAATTTCCTAAATATTTTACACAAGGAAAATCAATTAATTTATTTACAATTGATGAAGTAGTTCGATTCTCTAGCTCCTGATATTTGCGGTTCATTATGATTGGCGAAGTAGGCAAAGAACAACCTAGAGCTTAAGTAAGTCGAAAAAAATATCTTGGGCCATATTTCATTCATTTGCAACTGTAACGCATTGGCTCAAAATTGGCCATGGCAAGTATTAGAAATGATACAAAAATTATATTCATAAACTGTTTCCATAGATAAAGGTATTTCTCATGCGGTCTTTTTTCAATATTATCCATTGGTACGACTAATGAGACCACATATGCGAAGTTTCACGCTAATCTGTACATAACAATCGCTCCTACCACCTGAACGTGCCGTTACACGGATTATTGGACTTGTGCTCTACGCTTGTCGCCCATAAGTAAGGACTGGGATTACGCCTAAAAAATTTTAGTCACCAACGGTATTCGAACCCAGGCCCCAAGGGTGGGAAGCCGAAGCTCTAGCCACCTCATAAATGCGGTCCCTGTACAGTTATTTGGCCTCCCTGTTTCAGAGACGTCCTAACATCCCCAGCCACAAACCCTAGAGGCGGCCCGCGGAATGAAATGTACCCGACAATATGTAGTTCTAGGAGAGAAATTACTACTACGACAGCATTTTCTATTGATATATCTAGGCCATTTTCTCGTTTTGAACGTACTTTTGTCGTACTAAAGACTCACTAGGAAATAAGGAGTGAAAGACATTAGACCTACGCGGACAATCATAAGGGTCTATAGAACATAAGATCATGTCCAATATCCTGAACTAGAGGTGTGTCTACCTCGAGTTAACTACAGCCTCTTTCAAAAGCTATCCCTCCTGAATTCTGATATTGTTTTCTTCCTGTTAAGGTAGGACTTAATGGATTTTTTCCCGATTTTCCATCATGACATTATCTTCCCTCACGCTACTCCTCATCTCATCTCAACAAGTCGCCTACCTCCCTGCTTTTCATCTAATGAGCCTATCATTCTAGTTCCTTAACCCGCTTCCCTGTTTTAAGGTCCCTTAAAATAAACTATATTTGTAACTATGTGCTTCATTTTTTATTTATCATCAGTAATCCCAATATAGCTCAACTGCCTATTTTACGTCGGTAATGTGTTTCAAAGAGACACAATATTATCATGACACCTCACTACATCTCCAGGTCTGACAGATGCGATAAAATGAGAGAGATACACTGCCGAACAATAGGTATATACAAAAACTCGTGCTTTCCGCGCACAATAAGCGACCACAATAAAAACTGAGCTCCACTAAATACACTCCCAAAATATACGTCACCATTTCACCTCCCAAAACCTTACATCTTTGCACGGCTGGTGACCTAAGGCCCCTGCCACACGCCCGTGCAGCGGCTCGCAGGGTAGTATGTAGATGCAGATATAACATAGCAACAGACGAACACAAGCACCCACACCCTGAGTGCAGAGAAGTCCAACCAGGCGGGACTCCAACCGGCAACCCTCGGATTACCAGGCAAGGACTTCACCCCGCCGCCACGGGGCCGACTTATTCAACATGTAATAGATACGAAGCCACAACTTTGACATCACATTTAGCAGATGTTACCACATTACGGAATAAATATTGTCTTCTCAAGAGCTTGTCGTTCAGTCCTCAAAAGAGCCAGGGACCGAGGAGCTATGGGTTTTACATGGGGTGCGCCTAGCGACTAACTAATCAGAGCGAAGTAAGAGATACGCGCCTCGTGACGTCTGCAGGAAATGCTATCGAGGGAGCGAAGCAAAAGCATCCACGTACAAAGAGATTTCTTGGTAATGAAGCTGGCCGCATTATCCGTACCTGTAACGCACTGGCCAGGCTCCTCCTCGGTCGTGGATTCAATTCTATACCACGGTGAAGGCTGATGTATTTGTACACAGATTTATCATGGCGATGCGATATGATTTTAGCAGTGGGGACAACTAGATACCGACAATTTTCTAATGTTCAATTTGCAAGAGGAAATTCACAGCACACATTGACAAACAATCGGTTTCTACATCTACATATTACCATGCAAGCCATCACAAGGGTGAGTGGCAGTTATCACCAACATGCACTGTAATGTACCAGTAACGTTCACCAACATACACTTTACAATATATGCTACCAATCCTACAAAAAATATTGAATTCATCTATATTGCAACTACGCAAACGCAATACAAGAGTCATGCATTCAAGGGTAAAAGTTTTCGTCTATTCGTCGCTCAATCGGTTCGAGGAGACAAAGGTAAAAATGGTAAACCGCATGAATAAATTCACACAGATGTACAAGGTGCTGGTGAGGAGGTAATTTTTTCAGTACTTAATTAGTTAAGCAGATGCTCAAAAAGGAGGTTATTTGTTTCAATTTAGGTACTCGTGGCAACCCTTCTCAGATTGCCCATATAAAGGATGATTATACATAGAAGATGTAAAAGCCTAAAAGAGGTAAAGCAATATCTTAGAGGTTGCGAGCCTAATGTATGCCATTCGGTCATATGGTCGTCACAAGTAGATAATTACAATATGACCCACAGTTTATAGAAGTCTTACGATCACTAAGAAATGCCCCTTGTAAATGATACGATGTATCGAACGGTGAGTCGGTTTTCTTGTTGTAAAATTGTGTAGATGTAACACACCCAGAGTTATTACTCTTCATCACGGAGAGAATGTTATCTGAAGAAGATGTTTTCATACATATTGAATAAAAACACTTACTAATCTCCCTATGATTTATTTCCTGGCACGACGCGTTTCACCACACTGTGGTAGGATCATGTGCCACAGTGTGGTGAAACCATTATTATGCCACAGAGTGGCGAAACGCGTCGTGCCAGCAAATAAATCTGTGGGAGAATGTCAAGTGTTTTTATCCAACATGAATATAGACAACGTCCACCAAGTACAGCCTGATACAGTTCAATTTATGCTTTCATACATCTACATCTACACAATACCCTGCGAACTGCCGCGTGAGGTGTTAGGTCACCAACTGTGTAAAGATGTAAGGGTTAGGGTTTTAGGAGGTGAAATGGTGACGTGTATTTTGGGAGTGTATTTAGTGGAGCTCAGTTTTTACTGTGGTCGCTTATTGTGCGCGGAAAGAACGAGTTTTTGTACCTATCTGATGGCAATGCATCTATCTTATTTTATCGCTTCTGTCAGACCTAGAGATGTAGTGAGGCGTCATGATAATATTCTCTGTGTCGCACTGAAATACATCAGTTCCAAATTTCTCAAGCAACCTAAACCTAGTGTGTAGCCTCCGAGTCTCAAAGGGCTCCCACCTTAATTCCTCTAAAATTTGTGAAATCTCTGAGACACTATGTGTACGCTCGTAGCAGGTTTTAACGAAGCGTGCAGTTTTACTTGGTATTTTATTAATTTTTTGGTTAAATCCATATGACCAGATTTACTTGCAGATTTACTTGGTATTTTATTAATTTTTTGGTTAAGTCCATATGACCAGGGTCCCAAATGCTCGCGGCGTATTCGAGGTGTGGCTTACTCAGAGCGAAGTAGCATCTCTTTCACTTTTTTACCGAGGACCTTCCTATTATAAGCATAACAAAACCTAGTTTCTTTACTGCTGGTCCGCATATGTTTCGTATATGTGTTCCCCACGATATATCAAAGTTAAGGTAATACCAAGCAATTTTACAGTATGGGAAGATTTTATGTTTACTCCACCCACAGTATAGGTATGGCATTATTATTATTATGGTATACATTAGCGTAGCCATCAAAGCGCTCAATGTTTCAACCTTCAACGACGAAATATAGGAATATACCTCCACCCATGCATAAGACTGCGCAAGAAAATGCCCCGGGTAGGGCGACCTTTAAGAAAATACCTAGCGAAAACGAGATAACACAGAAACAGGACGGACGTGAAAACGGCTCAAAAAGAGACGGGACGCAGCGAAGGATGAAAGAAATCTTTCCCCGGCGAGAGAGAGTGAAAGGGTATTTTTTCAAGGGATGGAAAGGAAGGAAGGAAAAATAGAGGCGGAAGATGGGGGGGAAGAATCAAGGAAACGGCGGCGGCTCGACAGTGACGGGTTTTGTGGGAGTGGTCGGTTGGGCAAAGAGGATTGAGGGGAAAGGAAACAGAAGAGGAGGAGGCGCCGGCCACGAGGTGGCACTATCACGCGATAAGGGTGGTCACGTGACTCGCCCAACAGCGCCTCGAATAAGAAAAGTCGCGTCCGAACGCCTCGCGTTTTATATTTTATTCCGACCACCGGATGTTTGCGGTATCGCCAGAAATTCGGCAGGCATCGCCGCGGAGGTAAGCAGTTAAAACACACGCACGTGCGCGCCTTAGGCTTCTCACAGCTGAAGGCTCTTTTTTTTTCAAATAAATTTCCACCAATCAACGGTTTCCATCCCCCTTTGAAATACTTGGGAGGAAAAAAGTAACCAGGCATAATCACTTTATTCAGAACTGATGTTTTCAAGAGTGACACAGAGAAAATTATCCTCCTCACCACATCTCTAGGTCTGACACAGGCGATAAAACGAGAGATACATTGCCGTACAGATAGGTAGAAAAACTCGCTCCTTCCGCGCACAATAAGCTACCACAATACAAACTGAGCTCCACTAAATGCACTCCTAAAATATGTCACCATTTCACCTCCCAGAAACTTACATCTTTACACGGCTGGTGACCTAACCCCCCAGACACACCCTCATGTGGAGGCTCGCAGGATATTATGTAAATGTTGAACATTCAGCAAAATATGTGTTTAACTTAAGAGCTGAATGCAAAAATATAGTTCGTCATTCGTCATTTCTCGATTTATACTTATTTCTAGACATGCTAATTTGCTACGATCAGGCCACACATCGCATATGCTGCGAGTATTTGGGATTCAGCGCAGAAAGATTTAATTCGTGAAGTTAATAAAAAACAAAAGATAATAAAATACATAAAATGCTACGAGGGTAAGAAAGAGCCACATAGCTGACGGAAGGACACGGCTGGAAGTAGCAGAGGCACGGAGGCTACAGGCTAGGATTAGATTAGAGGTAAGCAGTTAAAACACACGCACGTGCGCGCCCTAGGCTTCTCACACCTGAAAGCTCTTTTTTTCAAATAAATGTCCACCAATCAACGGTTTTCGTCCCCCAAAGAAATACTTGGGAGGAAAAAACTAGTCAGGCAACAACACAACGAGCGAAGTTTCTTGTTTACTTCCACAATCAGCAAATCATGTGCAGTAGAACAGAGAAGTTAAAAATGTCGTTTTTTCCGCGATCGATAGGAGACCATGGTGGCTGCGTTAAGACTTTGAAGTAGATAAGTTGACAGGTAGTGTATATGATTTACTCATATGCCCCCTGATGCATGTTTCTAAATCTGCCGAGTAGTGCTAACACCATGTTTTGCATGTTACCTGCATGACTCGTCTCACGTTTACATAGTTACATTATAGATAATTCTAGTAGTTTCTGTTGCATTTATAACATACCCATATGAGGTGCATGTTGGTGACAGTTAATTTCTTCACTCTCGTTCATGATGGTGATAACTGACCCCCTGCCATACACCCTTGAGGCGGCTTTCGAGGTAAGATTGTAATGAATATGTGGAAAATATTATTTTCCGTGCCTCAGCACATGCTAATATGTAGCAGTAACTTTCACCAACAAGCACCACACTATAGGTATGCAATCAATGCTACAGATAATTTGAATTAATGTAAATTGCAACTACGTGAACGAGACACTAGATTCATGCATGGGTCATACAAAACGTCACGTTAGAATATTAAGAAACAAGCATTATGCACCACATCAATCAGCTACTATACCTGTCCAATAACCTACTTCAAATTCTCATCAGCAGCAATTATGGTCTCTTATCGATCTCGGGAAAGAAACTTCAAAAAAATATCTGACTGTTCTGCAGTTTATTTCCCTAATATTATCCTCATGATTTGATCTACCGCAGGATGTTGGAGTTAGTAAGATATTAATAATTCTTCTGAAAATAAAATTGGACGCGTTGACAGGAATAACTCCATCTGCTCCTTTGTGAAATAGGACATGATCGAGAGGCAAAAAATCAGCGCCCGAATCACCAAATACAGAGTAACGATAATCTCAAAATATTTTCACGTAGAATAGTGTGGATTTATTCAATGCTCTGGTTACATACCCCTAAAAGCAACAGAAGTATAATCTACGTGACATTTTGAATTTTTATTGAATATTTACAAAATGAATACCTAATTCAAAATTTGCATAAAAGACATATTAATAATCCTCATGAAATAACAGTAACATTAATGTAAAAATTAATAATTTGATTACTGCTGTAACAGGTAACTATAACATATGCAATTGAATGATTCCACATTCCAGTCCAGTTCCAATCAACAACATTTTGAATTGTTATGAAATAAATACAAAATGAAAAACCTGATACAAAATTTGCATAAAAACAGACATTAATTGCATGCTCCCAAATTAATAGTGACATTAAAGTAAAAATAAATAATTTGATTACTACTGTAACAGGTAACTATAACATTTATAATTGAATGATTCCACAGTCCAGTCCCAGGCAACAAAAGTGTAATGTACAGGACATTTTGTAATGTTACTGAAATGTAAAGTGCAATTGCACAACCGTTTACTTACATGTTTCCCCAAATGTGCACTCCCTTATGTCGAGTTGCCTTATATACGTCCTTCGTTTAAATCACATCAAAAAGGTACCACAGATGGAGTCAAATCACGTTCGCCCGTCATGCCCGGCGTTTGGTGCTTCGGGTGGCCCCCGAAAGGAATACTGAACAGAAGGAGGGGAGGACACGTGTGCCGCATGTGGAAGAAGGAACGCCCCGAAAGCAGGTACTCACGAAAAGGAATGCCGGCGAGTCACCGTCACCCGAATGGGATGACCTCGAAAGCAAAGCAATGAAGGGATTAAGAATCGACGTAAGGATAACAAACGGACATGTGAGGCCCGAGAGGAAAGAAGCTCCGGGGTACATTTGGCCTATTCGTATCCCACATCGTCTTCAAATCTGGAGTTAAAGCGAGACGGTCAAATGGTAATTGGATTACGAAGAAATTTATCGACGAAAACTACGGGCCAAATTTGCACTAATCAAGGTCCCGGAACGTCCGCATTTAGGATCTTTATGGAAAGGGCAAAATACTGTAATTATAACAGTTTGCAGCGAAGAGCATCTAGCTTTGTAAAGAGATGTTGTGATAGGCCTAACAGAAAGCCAAAGGTAACACATTAATTGGCATGGGTATCGATATCGCACCAGTATTTGGGATCCTCATGAGGTAAGCTTAAAACAGAGAACGCGTGCAGAGGAGTTCAGCCAGATAATAGGCCGTTGCGATATTCTCATTAGTGTTACTGACCTCTTGCAACAACTTGGATGGGAATCGCTTTCAGACCGTCGATTAAAAATAAACTTAAACTTAAATTCAAAACCAACTTGTTTTCTGACAAAGTTATTAATATCTTACCGACCCCAACCTACTATATCAGATCAGATCATGTGAGTAAAATAAGGGAAAAAGACTGTAGGACAAAAAGGTTTAAAATACCGCTTTTTCCGGCGATCGATAAGAGCCCACAATGTCTGTCAATGAGACTTAGACGTTGGTAAGTTGATAGTCAGTGTAGCTGATTAGCTTATTACCTCCCTAATGCCTGTTCTTTTAAACTGCCACGCAGTAGTAACATAAGGTAAGGCATCCGCCCAGCATGACTATGTACTGACTCATTGTTTACGATGTGGCATTATACATTAATTCAATAGTTTCTGTAGCATTGGTAGCATGCCTGATTTCTGCAGCATTGGTTACCATGTAGTGCATGCTGGTGAAAGTTAATATTACGTTATAGTGCACGTTGGTGATTACTTCATCCCTGTCAAACGCCATTGAGGTGGCTTACAAGGTAATATGTACTAGTACATTGGTTAAAGAATAGGACTTATCTCCTGAGTGCTAGGGCAATACCGCAACTGACGCGGTACCCCCAAAAATTACAATCCCGAGTAAATTTGAGGCTGATTCCTTCTCAGAAGACATTAAGAGCAACACATGAAAAAACTCGCTTCTAGAGAGAGAGAGAGATTGCGAGACAAAAATGTTAAAAATGCCATATTCTCACGGTATGAGTAGAGACTGCCACATCTGTGATTGAGGTCGCCAATAACATAAGTTGCAACGAAAGGTAGTCTTTATATTTTTAAATTGCTTTACTTTAATAAAACATTTTATCCATTTATGCAGTTAATTATTTATGTCTTACAAGCCAATAATTTTGAAATCGTTTTGAATGTCAGCATGACCTTTTAACATATGGTCCCCGTTATGCGTGAGTGCATCGTCCAGCGATTGCAATTGCGAGGTCGCACTGCGAGTGAAATCACGTTATACATACTTTACCCGAAAATATATTTAGTAAATAGCTAATAACATCATGATAGAGTAAAAACTAATTCTTTCCCGGCGAATTATATGAATAATATCTTCTCAGGTTACCCACCAGGTCAATGTATCCATATTTACCAACGTTTCGACAAGCGTCACATTTTCATAGTTACATTATGGATAACTTAAGTAGATTCTCTAGCATTTGTAGCATACTCATTATGTGGTGCATGTCGGTGAAAGTGAATTACAGCACTGTAGTTCATGTTGGGGATAAGTCACCCCCTGCCAAACACCCTTGTGGTGGCTTGCAGGGTAATTTGTAGATGTAGAAGCGTCTTACCTACCGTCATCAGGGCTGTGATGACGATAGGCGAGACACTTGCCGAAACGTTGGCAAATATGGATACATTGACCCGGTGGGTAGCCCGAGAAGAATTTATTCATATCATGATAGAGTGCTTGGTGCATTCCTAATACGGAGTCACCCCCTGCTACACTCCCTTGAGGTGGCTGCAGGGTACATCTACATCTACGAATTGGAGACATATATGACGACACCGGCAGTCAATCCGCTCATGTAACTGTCATTATCCAAAGCTGTTGAGATGGCTTGAGGAAATAAGAGACCGCACCATTCGGATACGCCCACATTGCGAAGTGGAATCTGGATCGATAACAACAGGAAATTAAGCTAGCGTGCAAACCGTTGCATCCGTGACATCTCTGAGTTATGCCTCATTGTTCTCCTTTAAAGCTACGATGCACGGCCATAATAAAGAGATGCAGACGAACGTTATTCTCAAAAATTAAAATCGATCTCTTTCACCATCACCATGGATTGATACGCAGAAAGAGGTTCCTTCTCGTCTTCATCTATATCTACGAAATACCGTGAAAGCCACCACCAGGGTGTGTGGCACGGGGTGATTCCACATCAGGCATGAAGCACTCATCCCAGTTTAAATCAGAACCGCACACATTCCCAGGAATGCCAGAAGCAGGCCAAAAGCAGTCAGGATAACAGTGCGCAGTCAGACCAGAAACTAGGAGAGGGCTACATGGACGAACATGCTACCATGCAGTACAATACTTAAGATACAACTACTGGTTAGAATTATATATGCGATTAATAAATATTGCTGCAAGGTACTAAATCGTGCAAGAGCTATATCACGCCGGAAACTAACATGCGAGGACAGTAGCCAATAAAGATGTTAAGATATTTAGCACTAGTACAAAAACCTATTTTACTGAGTCAGAGGCAAAGTATCCTAGATCTGATCTATTGCAACTATTACAGTCCCAATTTGTGCGTGGAACAATGACATTTTAAATCTATCGGTTCTGCCGTCTATTTCCTTAATCTTATGACCTGTGGCCGTTTCTATCATAATAGTTTGGCTCTGGTAAACAGTAAATAAACAACATTCAGAAAGTAATTATTCCACCACCAGGGCTCTTAGATATTGCATCGCACTTAATTTTAAAGAATTATACATTGATGAAGACATGGATCGAGAGTTGTAGATTCAGGCACAATGAAAACTTGACATGTATTCTAGAAGCATTTCAATTATTATTCTTTCACATACGTAGACATATGGCATACTCTAATTATTGAACTGTAAGGAGCGTGACTGCACTTAGCTTCAGCTTTGGATGTATGCGTAAGGATACACCTGGGGATCCTGACGATGCACGAGACTATTTGACGCGGTGAAGCGAATGTCACGAGCATGCGCGAGGCGCAGGTTCATGCAGTCGGTTCTAGATTCGACATTTTGTTGAGTGTACCTGGCCAGGGGAGGGGTATGACCTTGCCTGTACTCTCGTTCAGTTGTATATGACTGAGACAGTATAAGGATGAGTCTTAATTCCTTTCTCATTCATTCATTGAGTATGAGAATCATTACTCCTTTGAAATCAAGCATTAAACGGATTTCAAAGAGTTTTACCTAATCCAACGACCGGAATCCTTTCACCGAATCTAATATTATATTGTCACATATCATAGATGCAGTCGTTGACAATCTCGATCGTAAATACAAGAAACTCTTTCGAGCTGAAAATGGAAGGTTACTTAATGACACGGCAATTTCCACAGTGTATTTTACGGTTCACAACCATGGTTTCCTTGCGAAGCAACATCACTCATGTCGTCAAATCAACCAACATCAATGTAGCGATATCAAAATCTGTGATGTTGCAACGACACGTGGTCGTGAAGAATAAATCACATTTTGGAAATTTAAGAATTACTAATTCTCCCTTCAATCCTCGTTCAAATAGTTGTTATTTACATGGGGCGCAAACTGCTTGGTCATTTTTGCATCACTAGCACGCATAACATCCACACATCAAAGAGCTTAAATATTTTGCCAGAAAATAAATTATCTATGATAAAACAATGACACTGAATTACTGGCAAGCTATTTACTATCCTGGTGTTCGTTGCGAGGGGAGACAGGAAAGTGTCACCTTCGACCATAAATATCGACTTCATTAGCGCACACGCAGATTATTATGACCAAATCGTTGTGACATCAGAGAAAGAGCTAATTAATGATGACATAAATCTAAAAAAATACACACCATATTAGTAAAAAATACCAAAAAGAGCACAGATTAAATGAATTATGGGGTACATATGTATAAGAGTCCCTATAAACTACGAGAGAGTGAGATATTAAACTTCTCGAACGGTACGGGACGACCGAGTTAAATTCTGACACCGACGAGACTAATAGGCTCCTCATCACGAAGGAAAGATTGACAATAGGTGCGACATATTTTAACACAAGTGTTTCGCCAATGCTCAGTCCGTGACCACAAATTAGCCACTGCAAAGCGTCTGTATACTTAAATACAACATGATAAGGTAATAACGAGACATCTTAGCTATTGCAAAAGAAAATAAACTACCATTACAGAGTGTAAAAATCATCATTAGCAATTACGGGACGTTACCAATACTGGAGGTGATTTAAGTTTGGAAAATAATGCGAGGGCGCTGGATTATAAATGATAATTTCGCTAATAAATGAATGAACGAGCCTTCAAAAATCTGCGTAAGCAACACGACAGGCATTATTCAAATTGCGTCTCGGAGTATAAGTCATTCAGTGAATGAAGTTACAATTGAACTCATAACTTCATTAAAAATGGCAGGATAAATTAACGAGTCTCCTGAAACGACCTGCTACACCCCCAGTGAGCTGGAGAGTTAATATCAATGTAGATGATGTACGCATATATCTAAATATCACCACAGGAAGTACTACGTACTATGCGGGGAATATAAATTATTAACCTGGGGTAACTACTGTGCAAACCTACCTAGGTAACTTTTCTATTCCGAATCAAATGATCGATTTCGTTTCTAAAAGATATAATGTTAAAATTCAGGCGAAAAAAACGATTCGAATCGGTAAAAAGTTGGATGAAAAAAGGACTCTCACTCTTCCTTAGACTGAGTCGTAGATACCGAATGATAACGTAAATAAAGGTCGGTAAGAATTTTTGACTATAAGCCTCCGATTCGACGGTGAAATTCTTTCATTTTGCAGTATCACGAGGTAACTACTGTGTAGATCTACCTAGATAACTTTTTTTAAGGACCAAGTTGGATAAAATCATTCTTAATGACCAGAAAAAGAAGTATAGTCATAACTTTGTAAGTAGTCATCTTTTTTTTAACCCATGCAAAAGGAAATTACAGCATGTAAACTATTTTGCAAAATAAAATTATTATTAAGATTTTGAAAAATATTCAGGCGGAAACAAACAATTCGAATCGGTAGAAAGTTGCATGATTAAAGGATTCTCACTTTTCCTTATACTAAGACGTAGATACCGAATTATAACCCAGAGAATGATCGGTAAGAATTTTAGACCACAAGCCTCCGATTTGACGGTGAATTTCTCTTGTTTTGCAGCTTTTCTCTGCCATTCACACGTATTGCGCGAGTAAATGATGTCCCCAAAGTCCACCAGAAACTTCAGAGTTTCCTGAAACGCATATCTCCAGTAACCCTAGTCTAGTGAGTAAACCAAACCCATTCCACGCAAAGCAGAACTTTTAACTTCTTCGTGAACCCCAAAACAATTCCACACAGCAAGCACCAAACTACTAGAGACGTGAGATCGGATTCACTCGCGCTGGATGCTGAATGACGAGTCGTCTTCATTGCTCCCCTCCTACCCTCCCCCCCCCCACATCTCGCCTGTGCCCTCCGTGCCAGATCCCGGAACGAAACCTTGAGAGCGCTTGAGAGCCTACTTCCGACAAGGGCGAAGAGAGGAAAAAATACAGACGGGGAGAGGCAAGAGGGAGAGAGAGAGAGAGGGTCCAAGAAAGAGCGAGAAGAGAAACGGAGAGGTGTACACGAGAATTGGGAGTGAGACGGAGAGCAAAAAAGAACGAGTGGCTAGGGGATGGTAACATCGGAATGACGACATTCACTTATTCCCAACAAGGACTCCGTGGCCTAAATCTTCACGCACTACATTCCCGATCACTATTTCCGGTTTAAAGTTCATGTCCAACTGCAGAATGCATACAACATTATGCGCATAATTCTTGTCGGGCGTTGACAAGATGCGAGTAATTGTCTAGATCGACCCAAATTTATCTGACAAAATGGAGCTCGATAACAGTTTCCAATCTTACGACAACTGAGCTCAACTTTATGCAGCATTATAACCACTTCCCATACACTTAATTTATACACAACAACACTTAATTTAATGCCACGTCGGAAACGGCACCAAAAGGTCCTTCTAAGGCACATTGGCCGAGGCGGCCATCTTACGAAAGATGTCCGAAGCGTTAGTGGCCGCGGGAAGGGCCCTTCGGAAAAGGACGGGGTGAAGGGCGCTAGACACAATGCATACTTTCGACCTCTAGTCGTTGCGCTCCAAGTCATCTTGAGGCAGAGAATCATGGGATTTTTTTGAGATTGGTGCTTTCCTGCTGAGCTTCAAAGTTCGGCGGGATAGCTGTGATCGTGTTTACGGCTTTGGTGATTATTTGTGCTCAAAATTCGGCACGACTGTCAGTCGTAAGTGCCATAATCACAAACTGACAAACCAAGATCCAAGGAATATTTGTGTTCGGGGCTATACCATTAGAAATTTATCGAATGTATTAACATTTACAAAATATTATACTTTTCTACCGATATTTTACATGAAATGAAAATTACTCACTCTAAATTCAGGATTATTATTTCAAAATATCTAGATACTGCTAAAATGGCAATTAATACCCTTTAACTATTAAGTTTGATATTTTCATGTTGATAAACGTTAACCGATTATTGACGTTGATTCTTCATTTGCTGGAGTTTAACTTAACAATTTTTTTGTGCAATTGCATATTGACGGGAGTTTTATCGTGAGGAGATTGTGCCACACCGATGTAAGGTTACCGGGTCCTAATATTTTATATCATAATTCATTAAATTAACTAGACAGCATAAAATGAAACAGAAAATTTTCAAAAAAACTCAAGTAGTGATCAGTATTATAATAACTATTTATATTATACCTCTTTTAAGTCTATTTAGAATTTTATATTTACATTTACACAGGGAATCTTGCAACGGTAAGAGAAAATACTGCATTTAATTTTTTTAGAAGCCGATGTCATCTATCTCTTGACAAACTAACAAAAAGTTGACAGAATGAGTAAAAATAAAAATTAACAAACGTGGAAATACCCTAAATTGATATAGATACTCAACTAAATATCACTACAGCCTGCAGCCAGATATCTGCGCAAAATACTAACACGTACAAAGAAGACAGTCAATAACTACTAATACAAATCATACAATGATGTAAATATAGATAAATACATGGATGTAAATACATATGTTCTTATTTATGCATTATGTTCTGAATCTGTAGAAGTAGTCTTTGTATCCTTTGCATGTTGGAACGATTGACGATAGTATGTTTCTTGGTTAGTAGATTTTTAATTGGCGCGTTGCATGTGTGGTAGCTGGTTTCAATGTGTTCTGCCGTATAATTCACGCATGCCTGGTGTGGAAGCACCCCCTGCCACACACCCTTTGGGTGGCTTGCAGGGTATGCCGTAGATGTGGATGTAGAAATCCATCCGAGCGACAAGAAAGCTACTATTAACAAGAATAATGCTCAATGGTACAAAATTCGGACATCGGCAGAAAAGTGTCGACAAAATGACTCCAAGAACTGAGTAAACCAGGGATAATCGAGCATAAATAATGACTATAAGAATAATAATTTCTTCCCAAAAGTTACAAATAATTAATACGTGTTTTTATAAGCACTAGAATATAATAAAACAAGAAAAAACTAAATGTAAAGGAGCAATGCAAAACTTTATCACTTCGCAAATAATTAATAATCACTCGTTTTCGCCAAAGATGGCTCTAGTGTCGATTGGAGGACTCGGAAGGGCGCTGGAATACCCCTTCTGAAGGGGTCAGAAGTGTGCAATGAACGAACCCCTAAGCACTTCTGCACACTGTTTCGGACACGGCTTAAGTAACCACAGGGGAAAACTGATATGGAAGACCTTTATTTGTGTAGATAGTATACTGAACAGCATTACCCATTTGCCCCCAGCTATTGGCAACAAGGTACCTACGGCCTACAAGAGATGAATCTCCATAGAACACTTTCTATCAACGAATCGTGGACCACACCATAGGAGAAGATCATGGCGACTTTCAAAATAGCGTATTTTGACGCTCTCCTGGATTACACTTCCTTCATTGTTACACAGAGGTATTTAATGAAGTAACTGAAAACGGAACCTCACCGTATCGCATTTGTAATTTCTTTAGATTCAAAAAAAAACCTAGAATATACAGATCGGTTCAATACCATTTACGCCATGGGTTTGCACATGCATATAAAAATACAGACAGCAATAAAGAACCATACAAATTAATGGAAAAACCGCATAAAATACCTCACAATTCACGCAACATGAAAGTAACAAAGACCAACCCCGGGGACAACACTAACGTACACTATCACAACTGCATGTACAAATGAAAGATGATAAATATATTACATTAACTCGGTGGTGATTCCTCTAACGTTTCCAATGCCCTGATTTTTCCATACTCTATTTCTATTAATATTTGCACAAAATTTGAAGATAGAACTTTCATTTACGAAAATGACACCATACATATTCTCACAGTTTATTTCTTTTGTCAATTTAAAAACAAAACTTCAATTAGCTACTGTATCGCCGAAGCAGCTTCCTGCGTAGTAGGTTTTAACATCTCCGCGAGCGATATGGAACGCTGAAATGTCTATGTAAAGAAGAGAAAAGGTACTCTGAAGTATTTCCTCAACGAAGCACACGGCAAAGCTGCACGTATTTCTAACGAAAAATGATTCGTAAAGATTTTTTCGGCTGAAAGCAACGTAAAGATTGCTATCTCGACCTTGAATAATTGAGTGTTCTTTGAAACACCACATCCATATAATTCTTCCTGCGAATCCTAATCGGCAATCACTCCTCTTAAGAGTCGAATTCCATATGAAAACTCAATATTGCCCAGATAACGTCAACCGCAAAATGACGTGCCTTTTCGTCATATTAATAGCTGACTGACAGTTCTGTTACTGTTCAAGTGGTTGGAGCGATTTTTCTTTAGGTACAGATTTCCATAAAACATTGCATACGTGCACTCATTAGTAACATGAATAGATAAAAGAGAAAAAATGCATGATACCGATCTGGTTTCCTGGGAGAATAATGGAATGTTAACACGTAGCCTCATGGCGCTAGGCATATAATTTCAAATGATCAGATAACACATTTTTCGGTTTCTCCTAAATGCGAAATAATACATTTTACATATTTATAATGGTGGTTTATAAATATTAATGTATCATGCTACGTAAAGAATACGTATTCAGATGATTTTCAGTTAAATTTCAAACACCGCGCCATAATCCCAAGTAAAAACAATGCTTTAATTAAAATGAAAATTTTAAAAATACAACTCTTGCATCAATTACATTTCTACACACCCGGTTATTTCCACCGTTGAAGCTGATGAACTTGCATGAAGTGTGGTCCAAGAACCTGTCTTTACTTACTTGAAAAGATATTAAAATGTGCACTAAATGACTCAGGATTAGCGCTACAACCACCTTCATACATCAGGTAATAATTACCCGAGATTAGCGTAATCGACGAGAGAATTTAAGAACTTTAATGTTCATATTGCCAAAATATTTAAACCTCCCAACATGCAATACCCCTCCGATGGCTACGTCCATTATCATGGCAGAATTAGCAGTTCCCACAAATGCCACGATTTCTGCAATCCATTACCAAACTCAAACTTTTATTACAGTTACCACTAATTCCCTGCATGGCTCTTTTGTCACGCTTACATAGTTACATTATAGATTATTTTAGCAGTTTCTGTAGCATTTTTAGCATGCCCATTATGAGGCGTAAGTTGGTGAAAGTTAAATTCTTCACTGCAGTTCATGTTGGTGATAAGTCACCCCCTGCCAAACACCCTTGTGGAGGCTTGCAGGGTAATAAGTTGATGTAGATGTAATTATTCAAGGAAAAATTTTAATTTTAATAGAAAAGTTCCTCGATATACCACACTAAATTTTTTAGATTTCTTTCTCACATACTTATGACAGAATTTGTAGTTCATACACTAGCGCCGTAGCAGCTCCTAGGGTACAATCTTTTTACTTCTCCACGAGCGATATGGAGCTAGGAAATATCGAATTAAAATGGGGACAGCACCGTGCACCTACGATGTCGCTGGGAGGGACACACAAAGAGGAGCTAGAGAAGGGTGGAGGGGGCTGGTGGGGGGGGCTGGGAGAGTCCCGCCTGTAGGTGAGGGTCAAGGTGCGCTCGTTAGCTCTAGCTCCGCGCAAGCGCAGTGGGAGACTGCTTTCGCACGAGCAGCCGTGAGCATTCCGCTAAGCAGGAAAAAGATGGCATAATATCCTCAAAAGCGCCATTCGAGTGCTCAGGCTCTTCGGGCAAGGGAGAGATGGTTACACGCTTTCCGGATGGGCGAGGTATTGATTCTTTATCAAGAGAATACACGCCCCGGCGATGCTGGACACGGGGCGCATGAAAAAAAGCCTTAAGGCGGAACCTGCGCTTGGAAGTGCCGCTATTATAAGACGAATAAAGCCTGCTGGAACCAGAATAAGCATCTCCCGATGAAAATATCAATTAGGTACAGCTAATTTTATACCATCCAACCTGGGTAATCGGCGAAGGAGTTTTCCTCAAAATAAACTAATTTTTTAAAATGAATATGACTTTTTCCATAGACCAGGTAGACATCGAGATTTCCTTACGAGTGAAAGTACATTTTTTTTAAATACAGAAAATAATTTCTTTATCTGTATGCATGCAGACGTGATTTAAATCAATATTTTCGAAATTTTTTCTAATGAAGATCTTCACGACATATTGAACAGAAACAATGTTTTCCGCAACAGTCAATAGCATACAAAGAAAATGGATCCTCTGGACTCGTGATACGACAAAATAAATACGTACGTAAGATTGGGGACAAATTTGTTCCAAATACTCCACTATGAATATTCCCAAACTTGTTTGAAAATGGCGACTACGGCACGTACGTTCCGTTCATCTCTTATGGATCACAAGTATGCCTCGTATCATCGCCAAGTGACCTGTACATAAATACATGTTACGCTTCGGTGATTGCGCGACAACATGGGTAATTTTAGGACAGCCTAGTCGAGGGAGTTCAGAGAAATATAACATTGAAGGAAAGACGTCACATTTCCACCAAAATGAAAGTGTACTGAAAATGACAATTTTCAAATCATGCTATAGGTAAACGAACAATGACCACATTTATTTTTTCACAGATAAACCAAAAATAGTTTGTTCCACAATATATTGTTCATTAAATTTGAACATGAATGAACGTCCCTCATTGGATGATTCGCTCAATGGAGAATATGATTCGCGCGCACCACTAGTGAAATTTAATAAAATCACATTTCCAAAGATGAGAAAATGAAGGTAAAACATGACTCTGCGAATCTATATGAATTTTAAATACAAGGAATGTTCCTTTGGATTTATTATCTTCAGCCGCATTTCATAAAGTTACGTAGGAATTAAATCGGCAAAAACATTAGCACGAATTTTCAAGGCATATGCTTCCCCTTACGGTTCTTCTCCTCATGCAGGGTATATATCTCTCTCAGAGGATAACGAGTCGATTTTTTATTTTATTTTCCGAGTCCAGCCGTTACGAGAGGATAAATATGATTCATTGTATTGACGCAGCGGTCGACATGGAGGAATAATAAACGACCCTTCGGAAACAACCGAGTAAAAAAATGCGGACACACCAGAAGTAGTAAAGATACGGACGGATGTTGAACATTACGGAAGAAATCTTTAACCAACGCTTGACTACGAGTCTCTCAAAGAGAAGCCACGATAAAAAATAAAACGCATTAGCATGCCTGCCTCTAGAAATCAATAACCGTTAAAATCTTACGTATTCGTATAAGCTCGGTTTTTGATCAACTCCTCGAGGTGGATTGAAAATATCTAGAAGGAGATGAAACCCGAAACGAAGAAAATTACGCGAAGAAAGAGGTTGACTGGCTAAAGAAGCGAAAAACATCATAGGATAATCAACAAAGGCAGTGAAAACAGAAGATCAAATACGATTCCATGCAAATTCTAAATGATAGCAGAAAGGTGGATCAAATATGCAGATTTACAGTGACATCTTCGAAAAAAAGAGTTATCCATTTATGACTCAGCAAAGTAACGGTTTGATCGCAGGAATAAAAATAAATCTTAGTTTTCTATAAGTAAATACTGAATACATATAAAAAAGAGAAGCCAAGATTTTCTAACTTTAACAGACACGGTTGATATTCCTGGAAAAAATGGTATAGCAATGATGATTCATGTCTAATAAACGTGGATTTTAGGTAACAGTTAGTTTAAAAAATACGGATAGTGAATGTGATGAGATTGAAGATGACAAACATGGAACTAGCCTAACTATTGAGTGCGGTTGAAAAAAATAAAGAAATTTACACTAACTCTTCAAATGAAGAGTTTCCATACTATTTGGATGCCTGCACTGATTCGAAATAGGGACTCACGAATAGTTTATAGGCATAGATTTCGACATAAACCTACCCCAAAACGTAAATAAAATATTTACGTGGGCATTGCAATAAGCCTACAACAAGCTAAATAACATACCAGAATTCCCATTGATTTCTCCGTGAAATACCGATGCAACGAATTTTCTCTGCAGCTCAGTATAAAATTGGATCTCGTTTTCAGATGCCCATTATAATTACCTTCACTGCTCAATTACACTGATTTTCAATCACAATATGGCGATTAGAAGGTATGTTTGGGCATATATGAATTATTGAATTATTATTCCAATATAACCCCTTCGTATAAGCTTATGTTGAGAAAAAGCATCAACTCAAACTTTCATACGTCATAAATTTCGAGCTTAGAAGCCAAGACATTCCTGCATGCTTTAAAAAAAAAAAGCCATGAGAATTGGGAAAGCTTGGTAGAAAGGTGGTCTTTTCATCCGCCCGATAAGTTAAAGGCCCGAGGTTCAATTTCGAGTCCAAATGGATTTTTTCCCAGGGCAATTTTCAAATGTCACATCGCTGTAAATCGGTAAGGATGAAAAATCATCCAATGCAGTTTGATATGATTTACTGAATAACTTTTACCACCGGAAAAGAACAAGGATCTGGAATAAAACTCAAGGATAACCATTGGGCTCACTTCAATACAGCAGTTACACTACGAGTACAATTGAATTCACCACAATGCGGTCCGACGTAAACCGTTCGCGACGCATGGTCAACATTTTACGACTAGTCATTTGTCAAACGCGTCGAATATTACAAAAAACAGACGAGAAGGGATTGAACATTCGCCGGCTTAAAAATCAGCAATAGAACGGGTGCGTTGAGTTGTATTTTCACAACTGGTATTCCGGTCAATACAAGGGATACTGAGGGAAATGTACATCAATTGTCCTAAGGCCGGAGTTTGGGGCGTTAAAGCGTGACCCACAGCACCTTCCGATAACAATAGGCAAAATGTCGAGCCCTGAGTCCACGTCCACCACAAATACCCCTTCCCACTGATACATTCACTCAACACAGCAACCTCGCCTCAGAATGAAAAGTGGGAAAAATAAACCTGAGTAACGTACTTAGGAACACGTACTGATGTACAGGAACGTGACGGATATTCAGTCTACAACCATTCGCCTTCCCATTATCGTTCTCATCATTTTTCCCACTTCGATTTCATCGCAAGCTGAGCTTCTCATTTGAAATCTTCTGGCAGCTGTGCACTCTTTAAAGCACTTCAGTGGTAGTTAAAATTTAATATTCTTCGAAGGTTTCTGAATTATTAAATCCATTGTACAATAGGTGGAGCGCGACAAATGAGTGCTGGCGCGCGAGCTTCTCAAACAAGCGAGGAACAACAATCAAGCAACGAAGCAGACCGTTTACGAGTTGCTCCATCACGTGGGTCCCAATCGTATAAGTGAGATATAATATCGCGTGCATCAGAATCATATCAGTAAGATGTAATTTGTGTTAAAAGGTACGCTATTTGCACGTATAACATGATTTGGTGAAGCGGTCTCTTTGTTTGCTTTATTTGTGAATGCTTGCATTTGATTTTCGTATGTGTCTCGCTTTTTCCGAAAATTAGATTCTTAAGCTTGAAAATCTTAAATTTTTGCAGTGCTTCAAAAAGATTTTATTTACTTGGAAATCTCAGCATAGGCATGGAATGGAAACTCATGTCATCATTTGTGCGTTACAAATTCCTGTGTAGGTACGAGGAATTCATAAGACTAGGTCTCAAATTCATGTGTCTGCTTTGTATATGTGTGGCTACTTCGAAAGAAAAAGAGGCTTTGCAACGCATGCTAGGCACAGCTAGTATGAAACAAAAAAAATAAATACCTTCATAAGAAACAATTCAAACTTACGAAGATACTGTTCACCGTCTTACCGTCTATTTACCGTCCTTCTCTTTCATTTACCATACTCTTCACCGTCAGCGACGGATAAAATACGTATCTATTCTGAACATACTGCCCGAACAAATGGTCGAACTACCCGAGTTTGAGATGAACGGACCTCTACGACCAATGAAATGTAGTAATACTTCAGTTTATCGTGATTTGAAGGCCAAGGGCAATTTTCCCTTGCTGCCTTCCATTTGCAGGCAGGGCCAACAGCACTCGGACGAGAAGGAGAATCATCCCTCAGAATTCGAGCCAGACCCGCTTCAGCGACTGAAGCCTGATTTACGATTGGCGTCAAGTTAAAACGTCAATAGTGAATTGGTTTCACGTTCACGACATAGGTACGCGATCGGCCGTCAACTGAAATTCCGGTAATTCCGCCGTGATTCGGTAATCGCTGTTCATATTCGTTTATCTTAGGTTGGAAGCCACTGCAACCGATATTTTCATACGGTAAAGTACCACCACTCGTGGTTTTGGGTTCAATACACAAATGAGCGAGAAGACAGACGAGTAAGAGTATTATCAACTTTAAATTGCTTATACTACTGTTGTAGAGAGGCAACAATGTTCCAAATATTAACCCGTTATGGTGGTGACCATGACAGCCTGGCCCATGGGAAGTCTACAGCAATTCGGCCTGAATATCGTTGCTATAAATTACTTAAACAGAACTGATAAAAAAATCCCAATAATAAAGTATGCAGTTAATTACTGGCATAACAAAAGTACTGCCAGAGCATACAAATAGTACTCTATGGTTGTGAGGCGAAATGGAATGAGGCGGGCAAGTGAGAAACGGTGCTGCGTATGCTCTGGCGTCAAACCGTCAACCGTGAGTGTGGAAGTTGAAGTTGGCTGAACTTTCACGTTAAACGCTGAAGGTAGCTGTTGACGCTTCCACGCAAACGAAAACCCATCCATAAAAACCCGTGTATTCAAATTGACTTTGATAGAAGTTATTGTTGATCCCAATCATAAACTAGGTCCGGGGGAGAACCAACGTTTCTATCACGGCAGACAGGTGCTTTAACTCTCAACACAAGTGAACAACATCTACAAATGAAACTTGAACTGCCTATGACTCCAAATACGGTGATATTTGAAGTTAAACCTTTATTGAAGGTACCAAACACAATCTCTCTCCATATCGAATTTTTACGGCTAAATAGTTAATGATTGACTTACGATGAAAACTGGCTCACACCGTGAAATCAAACGTGACTCACCTGAAAAGAAGAAATAAGTTATTAGTTTGCTTACATATGATTATAATATATAAAAATATTATTCATAGGTATACAAAAAAAGTAGATAACTATGACACCAAATATCGAAAAAATCACCCGTTTGTACATAAGACGTAATATCCCTTGCTTTCTAAACTGAGAAAATAACATGATTAATAAGTTTTTTTTTTACTAGGAGGCAACTTCAAGAAAAACCATCATCATACATTTTTTACCCAAAAATTTCACATCTCACCATTATTGATTTGGTACTAGTACAAAGTATAATTATACAAAGAAACCCTTATCGTAGAAAATGTAATCGTAAATGAAGCATTGCAAGAAATTAAACAGGATATCTTAACTTGGCGGTGACTTCATAAAGAAATAAGAAGGTTTCAACACAAGTTTAGATAATAATGTATTCCTTCAAACTCATGGTATTTTACAAAACTTATAAACTTTACAAAATATGAATTTTACAAAAAAAAATAAAATATCAATAAAATATAAATAATGAGCGAGGTTCCGGAATTTATAACAAAAAACTGCATTTAAAATAAAGGTTTCATAACAGTCTTCTCAGAAATAGAGATATGCAACGTGCACCATTCGAAAACGCCAGGGAGAGTGCCAGAAACATCACACTATAGATCTCACCATGCGCTCAATACGAGGCACGAGCAACAAAAGAACAATCGGAAGAAAAGCCTAATACCGCGGAACGAGATGGGACATTGTGCTTAAAATACACCCTTCGATAAGCCAGCGCAGAGCAACTGCAAGGCTTTGAAACTCGTTCACATTTGGATCTATTTCCAGGATCGTAAAAAAAACCCCTCAAGCAGACCCGCACCACGAAATGCCGTCTTGGAAGGCCAGAGGTGAAGGAGCCAAGGAGTATGAGAAATAAGCTATGTTTTTCGAGAAGTATCGAGAACTTAATGACAAACTCATTCAATTCCGCCAGCTCCCAATGCCGCAACAGCTGCAGCGATTTAACCAAAGTAATAATTTAAAAAATTCAAACGGCTTTCATTTATTAATACGAAAGATTAAAATCGAGAATGCTGAAAAAGCTTTAACAATGTATTATGTATTCACAATCTATTCACGTTTTATTTTGAAAAATAGCCGTTCAAATCTACACTTGAAACCGTAACATTTAGCAATCGTGGTTCCCTAAAAACCGACATGACTATTCGGGAAAGCAAATTTCAAACAAAGGAAAAAGTTACCATCGCATCACATATATGAAAACGATGAAAAAGGTTCATAAAACATTACACTTCCTTCCTGCTTCTGGTTGAAATCTTTCAACCTCCGCGCGAGACAGGAAAAAATTAAATGGGATCAAATTGGGGAAATTGGCTATTCATTCACTTACTACGACGATAAACAAATTAATAATTTGTAATAAATCATTCAAGGTCAAAGATATGCACGAATTTTTCTTTAATGGGTAAAATAAAAAATTCAATTTACGACATTATTTCTCTACCAGTATGAGAGTAAGAAGAGTTCATGACCGATCATTATGAAATGAAAAATAAGACATAACCCACTCAGTGTCGCCAAACGCGGGTAATATACGGAGTCCACTTCGAGAAACAACTACCGGGCGGTAAGCTAATAAGATCATGCCGACGTAAACAATCCAATTTGGAAAAATTAATAACGTACAAAAATGCGGCTCGAATTGCCAAGTTAAGGAGGACCATGGAGGCAAAAAATGGCAAATATGACGACAAACAAAGCTGAAGACCATTACTTTTCACGTCTGCATGTTCTTTCCTCGCAATGCTATTGATTGGGTAATCTGATGGTCACCGCGTCTATAGCCCGAAATTTGATTCAGCAGCAGGATTTTCTCTGGATAGGAACTCCTACGAGAGAAAAATCGACAACCGAATCACTGATAATACAAAACCATGCAATCAACTTATGCTCGAAAGAATAATGAGAATTCTGAAATTCACACTGAGTGTCGAACAATACGCGGAAAGTTTGTATAGTCCACGCGCCATGAGATACATTACTCCATACTTAAATTTTGCTAACTTTCGAGATCCATATTGAAACCTCTAGAGTAAATAAATGCAGTTTTTAGATGCTCTGCCGTTTATTCTAATATCATT
Organism: Ceriagrion tenellum; assembly: GCA_963169105.1. Taxonomy (NCBI): domain Eukaryota; kingdom Metazoa; phylum Arthropoda; class Insecta; order Odonata; family Coenagrionidae; genus Ceriagrion; species Ceriagrion tenellum. Next base: position 54,835,552 of record OY720644.1, read on the forward strand.
CTCAACAACCCCTAACGTGATAGTCAGGCTGCAAAAATTTAGTGAAATTTCGTGATGATAGGATGACGGTTAAGAAAAAGTCTAACTGTGGTTAAATGTTCACCAAATCTTGAACAAGGGAGATAATATTGGATCGCCACCAAGAAACCCACGCGAAAAATCAGCACTATCGTCAAAACAGTCAATTAATTCATGGAAGATATCAAATGGAAATTCTCCAGTTGGAGAAATTTCGGCACAGGAAGTAAGTCTGTATGATTAACCCTTAATTAAAAACTTCAGGAATTAACTTTCAACTTCTCCAGAAGTAAATACTTAGGCACACCACTTACAATTGCATCTCAGAGTGAAATCAATAACATCAAACATAAGACGAAAATACCAAAAGAAGTGAATGGCAAGAAAATAAATGTACCAAGTCTTAGGCCGGTATTCATAGACGGGATGAATAATCAATGATTGCTGAATCAACGATTATTCGTCAATCATTGATTATTTGATTTATGTATTCATAGACAGAAAACAATCTCCAATTCATGAATCACTGATTCATGATTCTCTAATTATTTGGGACAATCTGTAATTGGTGAATTACAGATTGGAAGTATGTTTATTTTTGACTGGTATGAGAAATTGAAGAGGCAAAACATTTTGTGGGTATCGTTAAATTTTTATTCAAGTTGAGTTTATAATTTTATTAATTGCATATTGAAAAATAAAATAAAAAATGGATTGGCAATGTTTTTTTGATAAAAATGAATTATCCGTGCCTACATTAGAATTATTTCTTATGATTATTCAACGTTAATGATGGCGTTGCTAGGGAAAATCAACAAACAGTAATCTCGTATTCCGGCAATTGTTGATGAAGTAGCGGTTGCTGTTTAACGTCAGGAATTGTCCGACCATAAGTGTGGTCTCCTCTTTTTTCTATTCTCACAAAGAGACACCTATTCGTCGCCTGAACATCATAAGAAACAGGCGGTCTGATGCTGTCAACTATTGCCACGGCCAAAAGATTAGTTATAGGTTTCACAGTTCTGGACACCGTTGGCTGCGAAACAGAACAAGCAATCCCTACATATGTACGTAAAACACCAAAGAAGACGAAGAGTAGCAGTGGCAGTATTTATAACTGATCATTACCGATAAAGAAAATTTGTAATGAGTTATTAGTAGCAATTGATGATAGCTTACGAGTAAAACATTCATGGCAATTTCGGCCGATGATAAATTCAGCATGAAGATTTTTTTAAATACTGCGTGATTAAAAACCGCTGTGATATATTTTTTTTAATTTGTAATATGATGTCAACAATTCAATATTGATGCCTAAGCGTAAAATCTCAAAGCAATGAGCCACAGTAGCACAAGAGGAACTGTCAGTCCTCGCGGAAAGTGTCGATATATGAACATTAGTTCTAAGAAGAATATACTCTATCACTACGGGTTTTGAGAATCGGTATTCATTTATTCATTTTATTTAGCTATTGTTACAAAAAGTTATATTACGGATTTTAAACAGAGATTGACGTATATCATAAGCGGTCCATCACCAGATCCCAGTGAGGTCATTGACATTAAAGATTCACACAGGAGTACGAATTTCGTGGAAAGTATCACGAGAAAAAAGGCGAGGTGAATTCCTATGACATGACATGTAACTCGGAGGAAAAATGTCTCTGGTCGTGAATATAAAGATGGAAAAAAAAAACGGCAAGAGGGAACCTCGAACCATCTGTCCTCTACGTACGAACCCGCGGCGCTAACCACTACACCAAACGATCCTTATCAATCCGAGGGCGATAATAATACCTATAGCTTAAGTCGCTTTGAGGGTGATGTGAGAGGTGATTTGAAGCTCCGGAACAACGTAGCGAGAGCTTTTCCCAGCTTTTTTATGCTAAGGGCGGGTATTTCTGATTATAAACTGATTAATTACAATACAACTAGGATACGTTTGACGAAGTCCAAGGCGAACTAGCCTTTGACCTCGTGCACGACATAGTAAATACGGCATTCAAATCGGCGAGTCAGGGTACGTAGTCTCCCCATGTGAGTAATTTGGATTTGTTGGATCCCTAATGTGTATTTTTCGCAGCCTTTAGTGATACGCTGGTACATCGTCATCGGCAATCACATACGCTAATATATCCGAACGAATTTCCATTGCACGGAAATCCTAATCAGTTCAAGGTAGTCAATAATCCTAATCAATTCAAGACGTTCATCTAGAGTATATAGACTATTCTATGCCTTTATTGCCGTATAAAATTGTACAGTTGGAACGTAAAGACATGTCGAGAATATGTCGTAAACAATCACAGAACTACCGAAGTGCAACAAAGAAAAACTCTAATTAATTACGGTCGAGAGCTTAATTCACGAATCAATGATTATTTGGCCAAATAATTACAGTTTGCTTGACTATGAATACTAGAACTATAAACAATGATTATTTGACGACTATGAATACATAATAATCAGAGATTGATGAATCTCTGATTCAAGAATCATCGATTGACGAATCACTGATTATTTGACGACTATGAATAAGAAACAGTAATTAATTAGAGATATAATCATAGATTGAAACGAATCTGTGATTATTGAGGACTATGAATACCGGCCTTAATGTGGAAGATTTCTGTAAATCAGGATTGGTATGCAATGGTTATTTCTCATTCTAAATTTAAAGGTTCAATAACCAAGAAAATAGAGCGAATCAGGCAAAATTTACAGCAGGCAATTCGGTTCTGCAGAAATACATCTCACACGTCGCGCAACACTAAAATGCCTCGCACAATTTTGTCCACCATAGATTAAATAAAAAATTGCGGAAGAATCGAAATCTTTACAATTATTTAAAGTAAACGGATTAAAAAAACATTTTAGGTTATTCACAATAGATCGTTATAATACTCAGCAGTCAGCCATTTGTGGACTGGCAGGTTACACTGTACTCCAATCAACCGCTTCATTCTTTCAGTTCCTTCATTTAAAAAATCCGTCCACACTCTTTTTTATTTCTTCTAAGCTAGGCTTTCCTAGTTAATTCTTCCCATTCATGAACCGTTAACCAAATCAATGCATTATTAATGACATTTTTCTTATAAGGTGGCTTCACGTGGTAAGTGGGGAGAAAGAGAAGGGGCAGCATGTTCAGATATGTTTTTGTAACAGGCATTACACTCGAATGAGTCGTCTTCAACATTTATGCAAACACGATCATAAAAAGTTTAGAAAAACCGTAAGAATTCAAATCTCCCAAAGTAACAAGTGTTGACTCAATCCCTCCAGTAATAAACGCTATCATAATTTTCTTCTCAGTAGACCTCACTTAGTAAGTGGCGAGTGGAAGAAATCGGAGAACTCTGAACGAAAAGAAAAGATTAAAAATCCGTGACGAGAGAAAATAAGTACGCCCACCGCTGGAAGGGGATGAGTGAGAGAAGCGGCGTTATAGGGAACCGCCTCGAGCATCCGAGGCGGAAAAGATGAACATCAAGGGGGTGTAAAATGGGGCGAGAGATAGAGGGGGAGGTGGTCTAATGGGGCCACACAATGGAAGGGACTGGAGAGATTAGTCTGGGGAGGGAGGAAGGGACCATTAAGAGGAAAGGAGGAGGAGAATTTGCGGGTGGAGATCAACAGGTAAACGGAAGAGGAATCCACGAAATCACTATCGCTTGTGCATGGAGAACGTTGGCAAACCAGCGGCGGGGGTGCGAAGGAAACCTCAAGCCAGGGAATACGGCTAGAGTGGAAGCGGAACACGGCTAAGTTTTTCTCTCTCACAATCCTGCTTGAAATAAGTAAAAGACAGACGCGCTCGCATATGGTAACTTCATACCTATTCCCCCGGAAGGACAAACACGAAACATATGCGGCACAGCATTAAAGAAATTAGGTTTTGTTACGTGTATAATAGGAAGGCCGTAGGATAAAAAGTAAAAGAGATGCTACTTCGCTCTGGTTAGGCCACACCTCGAATAGGCCGCGAGCATTTGGGACCCTGGTAATGAAGATTTAACAAAAAAAATCGATAAAATAAAGGAATAAAAGCATCAAGCTTAATTAAAAGCTGCCACAGCAAACATATAGTGTCACACAACTTTTGGAGGGATTTAGGTGAGAGCCCCTAGAGACTCGGATGCTACACGCTAGGCTTAGGTTGCTTGAGAAATTCAGAGCGACACTGAGAATACGCCTCACTACATCTCTACGTCTGACAGAAGCGATAAAGTAAGAGAGTAACATAGCCGAACAGAGAGGTACAAAAACTCGTTCTTTCCGCGCATAATATGCGACCACAATAAAAACTGAGCTTTACTAAATACAGTCCCATAATACACGTCACCATTTCACCTCCAAAAACCCTAAATCCTTACACGGCTGGTGACATAACACCCCCAGCCACAAGCCCTTGCGGTGGCACGCAGGGTTGTATGTAGATGTAGACACACTATTCATGACACCTAGGATGAGATATTATATGCACATCTACTGCCTCACAGCATCTCTTTCCCCGAGATGCCGAGGGAAAAAGCGAGGATTTTTAAAATTAATCAATTGGTTTTGCGCAAATCGATTGGTTGGTTATGATAGTCAGTCACTACATCAATCACCCTATCTCGTTATACGATTCAAAGCTCTAAATCAATGTTTCCCAAAACTTTTTCGAGCCACCGCCGCAAAGTTCAATAAACCTATACCCAACGCCATAAGCTTTAAGGCCATTGACTTGAGTCATCAATCAGCAAAACAACAAAAATTAAGTTTTAACATTTATGATTTTATTACGAAGAACACTGCGCTTTGGCGTACCGTTTTCTTAATACATACAAAATTTGTGGTAGTGAGTAAATTTAGGCTTTGTCTGCCATGTTTTAAATTTGTTATATTTTTTGTTTTAATTTCGTGTAAATACTCCTTTGAGTGAAAGCTTAAAGGACAAATCATCAAACCAAAGCATTTTCCACGAGACGAAAACCAGTAATGATACCGACTCGAGCCTCCATTGGTATTTCGGCACAATTATCCGGCATGATTTTTAACGAACTGAGGGAAGGGTGTAATTACTTCCAAGCTTAAAACACTTAACAATGCATATTAAATGCCTGATTATTATCTACACTAAAAAATAAATTTGGTAAACAAGGTAAACGGCAGAAGTTTCCCTCGGCAACCGTGCCACATTCATCACGGCATGTCTATGGGCTACGACGAAAACCGTAAGTCTGTTATTTCAACCTAAATACACGTTTTATGTTACTGATGATCTAAGCTGAAAACATATATTAGGAGACTCAATACCTAGTCATACATATTTTGAACAACATTATTCGGGAGGAAATTGGGTTTAAAAAGTTATACGAAGAGATTCCATCGCATTGCCATTAAGGTAGTTTGAGCGAAATATCATTTGACCTATAAATCAATGAATTTGGTCTCATTTTAAAGATAAATATATCACCCTTCCATTGCCAACCAAAATTCAACCCCTAACCACATTACTTTCCGACATATTTGCCAGAAAATACCAGCCCATTTACATGGAAAATGGTACGTGTATGCACTCCAGAGACACCTTATATTAAAATGAGGCATTTCCTACACTTAATATCACGTCAAAAAAATCAACAGTGTGTAGTTTATGTTTCACCAACTTTTTTTCAAATTTAATCATATCGTCACCAACAGAAAATTCTATGGTGTCACAAAAAGCCTTACGTTTTGATGGAGTTTCACATGTACCGCGTGAAAAACTGAGTCAAGTTTAAGATTTACTTGGATATTTTCATTTGATTACTTACAATTTCCGTCATGTAAAACTATTTTATTGCACCATTAATAATGTAATCTTTAATTCGTGTGTCACACAGTTGGTGAAATTAAAACGTATATATTGAATATGGCCTCTATTATGATTGGGGAAATATCTCTCGCACTACCTCAGGGCAATGTATTTCGCCATTAAATTTCATCGTTTTTAAACCAATATATTTTCGTGAAATAACCGATGACCTAGAACTATTTCACACCATTCGACAGCAAAAGTCTTACTTTGTAATAAATGTAAAAAGCACGGTAGGTTATCGGACAGACCTAAAATAAAAGTTCCTCCGAAATCTTCATTTAATATCCGCAGATAGATAATTTATTCATCCCAAGAAATTTGAGTGGTACCTTGCAATCAGGACCCTGCCTTCAGCGCGCCCCTGCTGTCTCCTTGCATCTATTCGTTCCCCCAAGGTCATTCATTATCGATTGTTTTCTTCCTTCGATATAGGTTTTAGCAGCGTACATAAATCCTTCATTAATGAGCTCATTTTTCTGCTCTCTCCATGAGCATAGTATAGATTGTTCGACGTTTTTGCTGATTTGACAGTGCATTTGTATTCGAAATGAGAACTTAGGCCGAATTTTCGCAGATTTAATTTGGTGTGTTATGGCAGTAAATGCTCAAATAGCACATTAATATCAAATAACACCACACCATGGGGGACAAGTGGTGGAAATGGTTGCGAAGACCCATATCGATAGAGCTACTGATGTATCGAATCGAACGACCCAGCGCTCCCCAAGGTTAAAGCACCCCCCCCCCCAAGGGGGCGGTAGCGCCCACTTTGGGAACCACAGCTCAAAATGATAATCACCTATTCATTTGCCCGCCATTCAATTTACCAGGACCACCACGTATTTTCTGTCCCTCATCATGCCTTCCTAAAGTCCTTTTCTTCTACTCCTTTCGCGATCGCTCAACATTCAGCATGTCTTCAACACCCCCTCAACATTCACCTCCCCCTCCATTCACCGTCATTCGCATCTCCTCCACCTTAAAATCACCTTTCCTCACTTTCCAATATCTAACGCTTCTAATGGCCAGTTGCGGGAACGACACATACGTATTCCATAACGTAGAGAACCATAAGCCATGTCAACCAATCCATAAGTTTTGCAAAAACATTCGATAACTTCATAGCTTTCTTAACTTATGGCAAGAAGTTTCATAAGTAGCCAAGATGGGGGATGCTGAAAGAACCGCTTGGAGACTTAATTACTTGAGAAAAGAGTTGTTTTGAGATGAATGACCAGTTTGTTTACTCTGACTGACTAATAATTAGCTACATTAGCAACTATTCATAGGCTAAACTTTCGTAAACTTTATCCGGCGATGGAAGATGAGATCAAATATTCGTTGCTATTAACTATTGGTAAATAAGTTAGGTGACTAGTTAATGCGTTCCTGCAACCCGAATATATTTATGAGATCTATAACTCTATGGATCTAATAACTATTGATTCCACAACAACATATTCTTGCAACCGGCCATAATACAAGTTAAAGTTTCCCGCTTCACTTAGAGGAAAAGTTATACATGAAATAAAACTCGCTCTGGACTTTCCAGACAGTATGCCAGGGAAGAAAACAGAAGCTATGGAGTACGGCCTCGATGTGTTGGAAGGGCAGGTGCGTTGCCAATAGCACTAAAGCTGGATCGGCGTCAGCGACAATACTGCTTCAGGTAGGATACTCCAGGGGTGAGATTCTGTTTCCTCATAATGCCATAGCGCCGCGGCCATACGGAAAAACAGCGACTAGCTTCGCAACGATGCAGTTCTGTTTTTCGAATCTCACGTCATTTTAGCGTACTCAACGCTTACTTATCGTGTTGTCGCAATGGTCGTAATGTCAGAAGAATCAGAATCGCGCGTGGCGCTTGGCTAGCATTAGCAAACGGTATTATATCACGGCGTTATGATTACGTACGTAGAAACAGAATAGCCCCCCTGGTCAGATAAGACGACGGAAGGAGCCACAAAAAACAACGTCACGTTAGAAACCTTTTAGGTTAGACGAAGGACGTACCACCGTAACTAAATTTCCCAGTAATGATAGACATGTCTAGCATGGAGATATTTTACACAGCCACACAAGACGTTCCCTCATTTTAGTTGAACAGGCTAAGATACAAAGTCTTTAGAAATAATTCAAGGACATACATATGACTCCAAGATGGTCACCGATTTCATTCCGCTTTCTTCTCAATTCAATTACAGCTCCTATTTGTCAAGAGAATGCTCTAAAGAATCAATCCGTTCAGCTCTCTGGGTAGCCTCTCCACTTTCCCGGACTGATTCAAATGTTACGAATTTATACCCAGGCCTATATTGCCGCAACTGCAGCCAGAATGAAGTGGTAATCTGCCCCCCTCCCTCCAGCCAAAAAAGCCGCACCACGAGAGCCAGGAGAAGACAACTGCATCTCCATAAAGGCTGCCAGAAAGATGAATGCGGTTGGATTAACAGGCAAGAAGAAAGAAGGGTAAAGAGAAATGAGATTGGAAGAGGAAAATGAGGAAACGAAGTGTTTTTGGATGAAGTATAAAGTGGATCCTTGTTTATATTATTTTTTCATTGACGTAGGAAGGAACCTTTGTATCCATCTGGTTTACAGTATCTCTCTCATTTTGTCGCATTTTCAGTTCTAGAGTTGTAGGGCGTGGTTATAATTCTATCCTCCTTGTTGCTCTGGAACTCGCGAATTCAGAACTTTTCGAATACATTTATAGTTTAGCATGTAACATCAGAGTCTTTTGCGGCTCCCAAATGAGATTTTGCATCAGCTGTACTACACTCGCCGCCAGGAGGAAAACTAACTGGTTCGGGGCACAAGTACTGTGAAATGATGATCGGAAACATTAAGGCTATTCAAAAAAAAGCAAACAAACTCTCCCAGAACCCCAAGAAGCTGACTAAAAAGCGCACCAATCAAGCAAAGACTTGATTATCACGCATTGTTAGTAAATTTTGGTTGTCCTTGAATTATCTTCAAACTACGTAAAATCAAAACATCGGGCACGAGCTAACCTTGAACACGTATTCCAGGAAATCCCCAAAAAAACTATTCTGTTTTCCATACATTTCCTTCCACATGTTTCTTCAATCGTTAAAAATACAAAACGTAAAAATTATGATAAATAAAAACTTGAAATTAATTTTCCTTGTTGTTGCCATTCATAGAGCAAGGAATACACTGACCTGCCTGTTTGCTTGAAGTCAGATAAGGTAAGGAGGGTAACTATAAAAATCCCTACCACGTTTCCTCGTCGCGTAACTCACATTAAAAATGCAGTTACGTAACCCATCACGATTAGAACCAACCCATTATTCATATGCTTGCTCGTCACATTGTAATACAAATGCAGGGGATCAGTTTATTAGTTTTCCGGTTCGAGGCAATAAATTCAAAAGCACGTTTTTCATGCATCAAAACTTTTCCCGTCCGCGTAACAAGTTTTCAATAACGAGTCACCGCTCAAATTGGTTCCGTGTCTGAAACAGTGACTTATCACCTAACTTGCCCGAGGAAAGTTTCGATTTTCAATTTTCGTCGGACCCAGATGGATTTTTCCGTACCATTTGAATCTTCATTTTGAGATGTCCGCAAAACGTTGACGAATGATCACAGGGCTGATAGTTATTTGCCGCCTTCAACTGGCCATGAAACACGCGAGCAAAAGGTTATTGTATAAGGTAGTAAGGGATAAAATCGTTGTGACTGACACCAGCATCTCGGCGGTCGTCACGTCGAGATCGTTAGAGTAAGAGAATGCTATTGCAAGAGACACGAATCCCTGCATCACGTTAGAGTTACTATTCAACCAAATACAGCTCACAGAACATTGAATGGCTTCAATATTTTGTATATTTAAGAGTTTATGACCAACATTGAGCATGCAAAGCTATTTAATTTCTTTATAGATTAGGCTTCAAGCGCCATCAAGAGGCAAGACACCGTTTAGCCAAATTTTACTTTTGTTAGCGACCTCTAGTTTGCATACTACCAAATATGTTGCCTGAAGACATAAACAACAAAAAGCGTTGTAAAATATTTCTTCAGTCACCCAATTCTTGAATATTAACTGAGGAGAACAGAAACATTATTTAAAATAAAAATTTGACTTTAATAATAAAACTATAACGGTACGAACTATATATTTTTTCTTAGATATGACATATTGCGAGGCTTTGACAAGATTTGCCTAAGTATGAGTTTTCTTATAAGGCGACATAAAGCTTTCTGATGTAGATGAAATAACCTGCAACATGATGTTGAAGGCAATACATAATTAACTTACATCAAAATTTGTTGAAATTATTTGAAAAACATTCGACTAGGGGCCGATATATTTTTATATTTAGGGGAGTGATATATTTTCCTCTATACCGTTCCTCAGATACAAATCACAGTTTCACTAATGCTAGCTCCATTACAATTAAACGCCATCATTCATGTATGTTTTCCTAAATTTAGTTCTGATATAACGCGGACATTGAGGTATTCAAAGGCACTCATTCAATACGGCTGGCAGAGCTCAATTTCATTACATTCATACATCATTCACATTGGAGTTTGTAGTGTCATCCGTCAAGACTCGCAGTAATCCGGCTCCGGCCATTCCAAAACCCTTATATTCGCCTGCCGCTTAGGAGAGCAATTTACACAAGCTGTCAATCTCCCCGCAAAATGACTAGGTATTCCCAGCGAGTTATAGGCATTGCCACATCGTGAGGCCCGCGGGCAAGGGGAAGGCCAATAGAAACGACACGTCAGTTTCGACTGGGGAGGGAGAGCGTGGGAGGTTGAGAAGATAAATAGTATTCGCGCTTTGTCTTGGAAACGAAGAATCAGCTGGCATGAAGTCGGCGTCAAAATTGACTTTTACTCAGGTTTTCCCCAAGGGCTGAGCCCATTGTGCCCCACGTGGATTTGCAGCGCGTTTCATCGTAAGGTAACCCTGGACTTTTTCAGGATACAGCTGGCGCGATATTCCTCCGTGTCCGGAGAAGCGTAATCATAGCAGAAGGGCCAATTATTCTAACGTGATTTTGATGGCTGGTTGTTTATTTGGAGAGGTGACCTGCAAATAAGGTCCTTTTCCATATTGGAGGGAAGGTTAGTAACTTTAGGATTATTTAGAAAGGAGCAAGATGGAGGTAAACCTAGCGTCAGCATTAGCCTACCTTAAACGAAAAACGCCGTCTTCCACAGTTCACATGCGATAGATGGAGTACTACACTTGACGTGCAAATCCCTTCTAGTAGGTAGATATTGTAAGGCCACAGAAAATTCTCCGCACTACACGGATTCCAACCCGACCGCTCAGGATATTAGGTCACCAGTACCCTAACCAACACACAACCAGATCCCTACACAGTTTTAGTGTCCCAAGTAGTATATATAGCGAATTTTTGGCGTAGTAGAACCGTAGAATGTGTGCAAAATGTTTCAACCTACATCTCCTTCTCAAGGTTTCACAGCCACGAGACAAAATACCAAGGATATGGCAGCTAATGTTTCCACTGGTTGCACTGATGTTCAAGCGCAGATGCAAATGCAAGTTCAGCTGAATATTCCCCGAAAACAAATGCTCGTAAAGCGATTACTTGGAATAGCCTCCGTCTAGAACAGAAGAAAAACGTTTAGTTATGGGCGTAAGAGAGTCCCTTCCCCTTTACAAGAAGGACAATTGTTACCTGACGCACTTCCGCACCGAGTATGAAACACCACAACACAGAGTAACATGCTAGGAATAACGCCGGAAGGACTTTCCGTATGACGCTAGCTTTTCGTAAGAGCGAATTCCAATCCTAAAATATGCGAAAGGAATAGGAACAGGTTTGAGGAAAGGACAGGGACCAAGAATCCTTTACTGTTTAAGTAGGGCCGCCGTGGCACTAGTTACATAATTTAACTCCTCGTCCTCAAACTTTAAGAGACGCTTCGCACCTAGTTTACATTCCTCTCCCAAACTCAGTTTATCCCACGCATAACGAAATACATTTCGTATGCAACAGGACGGAGCTGAATAAATTTTCTCAGATGTAATCACGGATTATTCCATTCATAAATCACGATTCAGCACACCCACCGCTGCATTAATTATTTCCAAATGAAATTAATCAGAATTTGTAACCAACAACTATAGAATTTTATGAGTTTTTGCAACTATAGAATGGAGCATATCACGTAGAAAACCTATGGGTCAATATGTGGAAGACATTTGAGAGGGAACGTAAAATACAAGGGCTCACATTAGAGATAGGGTTGATAGTTGCCTTCAACCTTAGCACTGGATAACTAATAAAATACCTGTATACGAGTGAAAAAGTAACAGGCGAATCATTTATCATACGCTAATGATAAGTTTTTGTGATACACTTTCAAAATTTAGAAATATGTCACTCTAGAAGAGGTAAAATTATTCACCACCTGATTCAGAGAATCCTTGGGAATCACAAACGGACAAGGCAGAAGAATGGAAGCAAGATGCTAAAAAATACGTTACAATCGAGCAGAATTCTTCACGGGGTGAGTCGCGTGACACGGCTACCCAACATTTTTGTATGCCAGTTTCTTAGCAGTTATGTTTGTCAGTCAGCAGACATTACTAAAAAGTCTTTGCTTTTAAGACATAGCATGTAAGGCGCTGTTCCTCTCGGTGAACAGATAAAAAGTAATTTTCTTTTTCTCAATGCATGGACTTTCTCGCTGCACTCATAGCTGCATGTCAACTTATTTTCATAACATAAGCAGAGTATTTCTTGGTTGCATCGAAACGTTATTTCGCTGAGGTCATTCCTCAAGGCGAAAAAGAAACTAATGAGGCATAAATTTATAACTAAAGAAAATTATAAAATTTTAAACTAAACATAAGTACACATACCGAAGCGCTACATAACTATTACCATTGCTCGAGTTGTTCTCTCCCCAGAATCTAAATTTCCTCCGATTCAATATTTTTCCAAAGTATTGCGCCTGCAATTTAAGTTTCCTGGTTGTACTGAGTATGAAGTAGGTCACTTAGTGAATTGTCACTCTTAAATGTTTTACATTTACCACGGATTCGACACACGTCCATCAGCAAGGTCACCGTCGAACTCATTTTCGGTACCCAATGAATCCGAGAGACAAGTTCAATTCAATTCAACACGAGAACTAAATTTCTCGATTAGTTCCAAGTTTACCATATTCTCTACTAAACCGATTTTAATATTCCCTCCTTTCAATACTTTCCTCAGGCACAGCACATCATCCCCCGGCGAAAATTTTGCAAATGATATTTAAATTACGACGCGGATTAAGACTATAAACTTGGCTTCCGTGCATGCTCATCCATTTCACCAGAAACAGCCCCCTTTATCTGCCTTGAATATTTTAAAAGATTTATAGAGTGTACTCCCCAAGCCTCTCGTCCCGCGGGAAGAATTCAAACTCCTCTCTCCGTCTCTACTCCCTTATTCTCTTTCCGTCTCCTTTCCATCCGCTCGAAGACTGCGACACTGCTTAGAGTCCCGAAAACCCGACGTCTCCCGTTTCCGACGTCGTCGTGCTTGCGGGATCGATAAGCGTATCCATCCCAAAAGGCTGTACACTCCTGCGACGACCCTCCTCCGTGCGAGCCGTTCTCCTCCTCCCTATCCCTAGCCATATATCCTTTTTCTCCTTTGTCCCTAGCTCCAGAAGCCTACCGTTGGAACAAAAATTACGTTGACTCGAGTTTGGACACTGATTAAAAATTAATAACAGTACCTACATGAATGCAAGACCCATCAAACTAGCTTATTTCATATTGCGTTCATGGTAGCTGATTATTTCCACAAAACACTTCCGATTTTTTATCGCGACAAGAACAAAATAGTGCCAGCTTTATGCGTTTTCGAACGGAACGCTCTCTTTGACATTGAATGATGAAGAAACTTGAAGCTTAATCGCGATGGAATCTTTGATAATGTGAAGAAAAAGCATTTTATGTATTTCCACACTTTCAGTTCTTTATTATTTCGTATAAAAAAGTTGTAATCAAATTTACGGATCTACTACTAGTAGGTCTACCAATCACACCAGAGCTATTTAGCAACGAACTCTAAGCATGTAAAATTTAACTGTAATAACTCAGTAATTTTCCACTCCAGTTATTCCTACCTCAAATTTCAATTATTATTACCTCAAAAAATAAATAATGGCTATGGATAGACTATGGATGATTTCCACAAGGTTAGCTGCATTGGACCTTTCTGACTGGTGTAACCATTGCGATAGCTCCCAATCAGGGAGATTTTTAATTAGATTACAACATTTTCTCGTCCACTAGTTAACTTAGGGGTTCAGCTTGGTCCAGTGGCAGGGTGTTCGACTCCCAATCCTAATTAAGGGGTGAGAAACATAGTAGGATGACGTGGAATGGGAGTGAAGAAATTAACTAGAGGACGACAAATATTATAATGTAATTAAAAGTGGGAAAGTCTGTCATAGATTGGGGATTATTTTACGTCCTGACTATTTTACTGGGAGGAATTTTACCACATCAATGAGTTAGAATGCAAGACTGCACATTCTAGGGAATTTAATACGGTGGGTTCCCGTTGCCTTCCTTTTCGCAGTGCTCCAGGCGATTCCGTGAACTTAGCTCCTGCCCGAAGCTGTGGCTGTTGATACCGGTCCGATCATCTTCATCTGCGCTTCTACTGAGACTGCCGCCTCTCAGCAGTGAGTTTTAACACAAAATGCGGGAAAATATTTTCCTTCACTGAGAATCGAATTATCGCTGGGAATTCATCGGGAGTCGAATACACTGCCCATGGTCCAACCCGGATCCCTACGTTTACTCATTATTTTGAATATTCTACCAACTGATTGGTAGGTTTTTGGACAGTACTTATCCTAACGTCCAAATTTATGGTATGTCCTTCCATTTTTACTCCTATGGATGATCCGCCATTAAATCTCTCTTGAATCTCTCATATCGTCTCCTGCTCACTTCGCCCAGAATTCCTAGCCTCGTCCTCGCTTCCCCAGTGTTCTCCCGTCTATTACTTTCTTCAACATTCCCTCTCTTTTCAGTACGTCCTCCATTCATTTTTCCTGCCTCTTCCGAACCTCCGCAACCAGTTCTTATCCTCTCCAACCATATCTAAGTTAACGAGAGGATGATTAATATTATGATCTAATTAAAAGTGGAAAAGTTCACTTATAGAACATTTGACATTTTCACCTGGAAATACGTATGGATCCCCGCACGATGGACAATGATTTCAGCACTCCAAAGAGACATTTGTAATAAATATAGGCACTGTATATGCAAGCGTCATCATTCGTCATTTCAAATATCATCTCCCTGTAATACATGCTCCGTCAACTGATTCTAACATCTTTGGTAATCCCGGTATCCCGGAATACCAGGCATTTATGAATGAAAAACGCAATATTCTATTCTCATGATCAACTTAGCCGAATTTAAAAGCAAATTCATTATCTGGGTGGTAAAAAAGGGTCATTGTCCATTACCACGGTAAATCCCCGAACGATGTAAGGAAAATGGCATAATCTGAAATTCTTTTATCTTTCTGAAAATGTGGAGTGGTCACGTTCGCTTTACACCTGCAGTGTTTTGAAAATAGAAAAAATATACGTGCACATTAAACTGAATACAATGAAGAGTCCTAAGAATTCGCACAGAAAACATTGTCCTCGCAAGAACTCGGATACCAATTTCCTTAATGGTGCGATTGCCAAAATGTCATTATTAACTTCAATCCCAGCTAATACTAGCACCCCACACACCCTGATTTTGTCCCAAAATACTTTTAAAACGAATCCCTTTGAAACGGTTGGGCGGAAAAGTAAACTAAGGATTTTAAGCACTCATAAGAGGCGTAGCATCTTTAGTTAATGTCGCATTTTCGACGTTTTTTCTCCAGTGGAAATGAGGCATTCACGAGATGTTTCTCTAATAGGGCATGGAATGCATTAACACATCGCTGGATATATAGCTGTAACGGTATGTGGTTGTGGTTCTGAGTAAACATTCATGTAACGATAAACTGCAATTAATGGAGTGACTACAGAGAAAAAGATAAATTTCATGGCCTGAGGAAGGCATTCGTAGCGGCAACGATAGCATTATTCCCAACGGATCGAAGAGTGGATATGCAGGTGCGGTGATCATAATTTGGCAGAGAGCCAGGAAAATAGTGAAGAGCTAGCCAGCGATCGAAAAAAAGAATCATCATCCTAAACATCATAGAAGCCAAAGCAAAGAATAAAATGATCATGTAAACATTCAAGCCGATACTGGATAACGATGACGGCAGAAGGCGATTCCCATGAAGTAAGTGGGGGAGTTAAAATGTCAAGGAAAATTAAAACGTAAAAGATTTGCTTGAAAAGAAAATACAGGTAAGTATAGCAGTAAGCAAAGTCCAAGAAGAAAAGAAAGAAGGTCGATGTGCTTTAGGTAAGAAATCATACCGAAATAGGAAGAAAAAACTATAACTGAAATAGCTTTTCCGAGGTTAGTTCGTTTCTCTTTACTGTAGTTTATATGTAATTTTCGGGATCAAGGAAACTTGAGCTCTACGGCCTCGTAATGCCACAAAATGAGGTCAAAAATTTCTCCAATGGCCCTAATTATTGGCACCACTCGTCCAAAGAAAGAAAATTAATATTTGTTTTGCTGGTTTAAAGGAAACGTCAGCGACCAACCACAACCTCTCAACCAGAATTCACCTCTGTGGTTTCTTTTGACGAGTGGTACCAATAATCGCGGCCATTGGAGATTATTTACCTAATTTTGTTTAATTTTCAGGATGAAAATCGAAGTTATGACGCAATTAGCGCCAATTTCGCCAGGCAGATAGGTTGAAGGGGGAAGAATTATTTGGGAAATCAGGAAACGGTGCGGAAATAAGCCTACACTCAACGAAAGATGCCATGGATTTGATAGTTTAACGTCCCATCCTCGTCCCTTCAGGAAGGAGTATTGCACTACATACTCTTTCCTTCTCTCCACAAAATAACAAAGATAGGATCGAAACTCGCCTGAAAATCTCCTCCTTTCGAGATTCTGAACCGGGCACTCGGGAAGGAAAGCCAATAATCTAAAGCAAACCTCACCAACTCGATATTCACTTTCAAAGATGCAAACGCACATATCCAAGGCGACAAAAAAATTATAACTAAATTTGGACCACAAAAAGGCGAGGTAAGTCAGGTTACATACGGACTACCCATCAACGGATTTTAATAGCCAAGTAAACTTAAATATTAATATTCGGCAAAGATGAAATCTCAAATTTTATTTTAAAAAATTTTATGTTAAAAACCGATGAAGAATAGCAGAGTTGAAAAAAGCCAGAGAAGGCATCTTGACGTTTCAAAGACGGGAGCTAAAACTGAAGAATATATTACGGTATCGATCGAAGACTGATGGAAAGACAAAAAGAACACGAAAAGCGGCATTGAAGGAAGATGAGGAACAGAAACCAGCTACGGAGAATCAACGGATCACAGAGAGAGCACAAAATCTGTAGCGAAAGCAAAACCGAAAAATGGCAAAAATATTAAAACATCAGATATTCTCTCACCCAGATCAAGAAAATTTAGGAGAGATTGAATGAAAGCAAACAGCAAGAAAAACACACAGATGACTTGATGCAGGCCATAAATCCTCACATGGGATGATTTCAAAAAATTTCGTACGCAATCTAATGATATTATGACAGTTTAGAACAGAATTCTTATTAAAAAATTAGTGGCAACATGAGAGAGAGAGAAAGACGGAATGCAAGGGAAACTACTACAAACTGGACGAATTAAGCTAAATAGAAGTAGGGGATGATAAAAATGGGTAGCTCTTGTATTATTGAACCAATGCAGAGGATGCCATTACTTTCCTTGGGAAAGTAATATGAAGTGGAAACAATATTCGAGGATGTGAATCATTCAACTGCTCAAGAAAGCATGGTGTCCAAAATCATCGGTGTTCCTAAAACAATAAAGGTAAAAGTAAATATTGCTACACAGGAAACTAAAAATATAGACATTTATAAACAGTAGGCGCCAGGGTCCATAGATACACAATCGATAAGTCAATCAACAACATCGACAACCCACAGGAAAAATGAAAATTTCAGAAGATTGTGGTTCTGCAGCCAGGGTTCAAACTATATCATCCTTCCAACAAGGTTTTTAAGTATTTCGTATGACAGTAGAGTCGATAATAAACCCAACATCTGAGAAATGAGCTCTGCATTGCACAGGTAGGAAATACGAAACATAGGAGCAATAAACACAGTATTACCGACATGCTTGCTTGATTCCGCGAGAGAACATTCGTTTAGCTACGCTCCGGCATCCAACTTTGCCTCATGGCAGACCAATCGAAGTAGATAATTGTTAATTTAATTAAACAGTAATATTGGAAGGAGTTAAAATGAGAATAGTAAAAGAAGTAATACTCAAGCAGGAAAGCGTGCGAAGCGTGCGTGGAAAGCAAGCAGGAAAATGCGTGTAGAGACCATTATACTACCATTGAGTACATTACTAAAGATACGACGACTGGTGAAAATTATAGATGCGACTGATAAATAGTGCTACAAGGTACTAAATAATGCAAGAGCTATAAATTGCATGCGAGGTCATTAGCAAATAAAGATGTTAAGATATTTAGCACAAGTACAAAAGCCTATTTTACCTATTCAGAGTCAAAGTATCCTAGAACTGATATATGGCAATTATTATGGTCCCTCATTGTACGGAAATTTAATAGGTAAACGAGTTCCATAACTTAAAGGAGTTCGCGACTATCGATCACATTGCCATGTATTCGTGCAACCGGTCGTTAGACGAGAAAACGGGACTTGTGGGCGACGCACCGCCGCTGCGGTAAAATCGGAAGCAGGAAAACGCGGCTTTACATATATATAGGGAAATGAGAATCCGTTCGCCTTAACCCCATGCGGCACCCACACGGGAAGAGAAAGTCGTCTCCACAACTCCCACGAAGGACAACACGGGCTCCCATCCCTCTCCCTCCCCTTATCCCTTACCCTTCCCTCTCAGTGACGTCCATCAACTGAAGCGGCGCTGCAAAAAGAAGAATAAAAAAAAACAACGGCGCGCGACGCGACAACAATGGTCTTGAATGACAAGAAAGGACGGACCCTCCTCTCCTCGGGATCTCAGCAGTGCATGCTCGCACTTGGGCTCTCCGTCGCGACGGCGGGGACCACCCCGCTAGTACATATGACGGCGGCGGAGGCCGCTCCGACGATCGCATAGCACACACTCCAATCAACCCCGAGGAGAGCAGGGGGGAGGGAGGGGTGCAGTAATTAAACTCGGCAGAGAGCGAACGGATATGACGGCCGAGGAATCCGTCGGGTACCGGCCGACCTAAGTGGAGGACAAAAGGACCTCATGCCAGACGAGGACGATGGCGAGGAGTGGTATAGGAGGAGGATCCACTTAACCCCGCGGCTATACGCCCGAACAATCGTGAAGATTCTGGAAATAAGTGAATTATAACCGCATATTTTTTATCATATGTGCCGGGGAAAATGTCACATAGCGCCGCAGTTTTCCGTAAGCTAATTGGTCAATTATGCACTGCGTGCATTTTTTTCATTACCGCACGCTTGTAGCATTATTGGAATCGGTGCAAATTTTAGTTATTGGCTTCTTTAAATTACTAGCAGCCACGATATAAATTTCAAATTTTCACTATCGGATGGTAGAAAATTAAGCATTTAACTCTCAGAATTGATTACGTTGTACACTTTAATTTCGTTTGAAAATATGTTTCCGATGACTAACGTATCAATTTTTCTCAGATTTCAACAATAGCGTTTTTCCTTTGGAAACTGAGCAATGGCTTTCGGGATATTTCCCCTCGGCGTTTTACGGCTGACCTAATCAGCATTATCAATAACTTCCATGCACTTATGATAAAAATTATGCGTACAACTCGCTAGGTATACTTGCGAATAGCGCACACGGGCGGCGTCAGGCGACGAGCGAAGCCCATATAGCGCTATTCGCGACTACGCCGTACTCGTTGTGCAGTGTACTAGTCGATATGTTTTGGATATAACGTCAATAATTTCCCACATTCGGCGTAAATCTCCGATGTCGTAAACCTCACTTAACTCACTGAAAAATATTTCATAGGGACGATGCCAGTCAGAAGAAATGGTGAATTTCGCCTTCACTGATAGCATGCCTTCGCTATTAGACATCAAAATAATGATAAAACATATTTGCTGTTTACTCACAGGATACAAGTAAATACATAAATGATTTTAGAAAAAGGTAGAAAGAAAGTGGATAGGAACACATAAAATTGACAGACACAATGTCTGTCAATTTTATGTGTTCCTATCCACTTTCTTTCTACCTTTCTGTATAAACATTTATGTGTGTGTGTGTGTATATATATATATATATATACATATATATATATATATATAACGAGGTTTCATAGATGGATAAATATAATTCATTTTCGTAATTAACACCATGAAATTTCAATTTCAAATAACAAAAAAAATAGTGTCGGAAGATAAGGCTTTCGTTTTTCATACCTAGCACTATTAGACCAGAATTTATGGCAATCATGTCGTTTCACGGTGGAACTACATAATGGACAAGGATCCTGGGAGCCATAGCGTAAAAGTCAGCGCATTACAATTTTATCAGCGTCTAGCGCCTACAACTATCACAATCACCACCGGTTACAATAAACACAGCATTTTTCAGTCAATTTTGAAGCCGAGCTATAGTTGCTCACAAATGTTTTGTGACCCCATAGAGGCAGAGGTCAAATCGGCCAGGCCATGTGCATAACAATAGGGGATCGGCTAGAAGATTCGCCAAATATTGGTTTGTTGTAGCTAGACATTACAACTCAAATATCAGATAACTTTTCATTTCGTCTTAATTCTTCACTTCGTCGGTCTTCATAATTATTGATATATATTCCACCCCCAGCCTTCCTCAGTTATTCTTCACATCCATTTCTGCTTCCATTATCGTTTCAAGGAAACACTCGAGTCCACAAATGTGTCCATTTAATTTAATTAATCTTCTCCCCTTTTAGTTTTCATCAAACACCTTCCCTCTTTATCTCTTCGAAAGAGATCTTCTCTGGCGATTCTATCATTCCATTTTGAATTTTTAATTCGTCGATAAGATCGCATTTCCATAGCTCCCAATCGTATATGAACACCTGCTGTTATTGATCAAGTTTTTCTGTCATATACGACCATACTCCATATTCATGTCTTATTGCTTCCTCTTGCTTGGAGCTTCCTCGTTGAAGTTCAAGCAATAATAAAAATTGGTGCCTATAGCAGCCACATGTATCCCACAAAGTAATGCCAATAACTTCGTGCTGCAATCTACTTCTTCTGAAAATATATTCTTTATTGAACTCGCTAGCTGAGTTTCAAATTCATAAATGCTGGTTTCGCTAGGACCGCACGAACGCGTCTCATGCCCACAGTTTAGAGCCCTCTTTAACATGCTTGCTAATGTTGACGCCCTCGCCAACTACAGAAGCGTGGCCTGCGTGTGTTATCTAACTTTCCAGGAATAATACACAAAAAGTTTAAGATTCACAACCCTTTCCGCCAAACTTATAATGAATGGCGTAAAAAAAAGCAGCCTATTCAACCAACTCTTCCAAGCAAGGGATATGTTGTCCATTCTAAAATACTAGTTCAGTCCGATGACAAAGCTCTTTCTTTGTCCGAAATCGTCTTGACATTTTTATGCTCCAAGATTTTTTTCTGCCTTCGTACGACAGGCAGTGACTACTAGAAAAATTTCGACCGATTCTGAATGCCGTGGCGAAAAAGGATATACTGGAGAGGGATGGGCCCCTGAATGTATAGTGGACCGGGAGGAGATTCTCTGCCATTCAGCAAAATCTACCTTAACCGATAGAATACTTTTAAAAAAATAATAACTCAACCTTTTACGTCAACTCTTAATTCCAAGATTCGTACATGTAGACAAAACCAATTTGATTTTCTCCGGCACGAGTCTTGCCTCTGAATCCGAACGGAACTACACTTCCATGTAAAATATCACACTAAATCGAGGATACCCCTATATTTAGCTGATATCGTCAAAAAAAGGAGAGAGACGAAACAAGAAGCCTAAACGTCAAATTTTTCATCCAAACTCCAGAAAGATGTATTTACTATTCCTTTATCTCTGGTTTTTCCGTCAGGAAAATTAGCACTGTCCAGTTTCGTCCTAAGATAAGAACAGAAAAGAATCATGATAATAAAAAAGAAAGGTGGTAGCTTGGGAAGTGGTAAACCAGCTACACAATTTTAAAGGAAAGGGAAAATCAGACGCTTGTTCACTGATGTGTTACGGGAGGAAACCGGAAAAAGCATAAGCCATCTCTCTGGCTTTGGCATAAGCCTACTCTCGACGAAAGGTCCCCCTAGGGTCCACAAGTAAAACATCATATCCGATGGACCAAGCTGAGCACTTCCAATTCCTCTCCATGTATTCCACTTGTGTGTCGGAATTTCACGGAAAAATTTGTCGATGAAAATAATTAGTAAGTGAGAATCTGGTTTCCAGCTCAACCGAATTCCAATTACTCCCTTCCAATGGAGTGATAAGGAAATCCCGAGTTCCTACGTAAGAATTGATCGTCAATACAAGGAGAAACTCGGTTTCTCAGGCGTGACTTCATGGAATTTAATACCCATGTAAATTACGTAACCTAGTTATACCACATGAATTTTATTTCATTTATCCTAATTTATAATCCTGATGATGGCGAGCATCGTCGAAACCCAGGTCGTCTTAAATAAAATGTAAGTGGAAGAACAAAGTAACTTCATTTTAAATACAAGGAGCGTCGTTTCCACAGACAAATATCACAAAAGTTTCGCATCTAATAAAAATATAGCTGTTTGATTGTAATTTTTCAGTGGGTTGCATTTTATCCATTTCTAAAGATCAGTCATCACAGGCGGTATTTTTATCAAGCGCGAGCTTTAGCACTATTGGGCAATGTGCAAGTTAAACCCGGGAAAAGGTGCCGAGAAAAGCTCGCGCTTCAAATAGTTCTGCCAGTGGTTACTGAAAGCAAGTAATCCAAAAAACTATTGTAGATCGGAAAGGCCGGCCTACAGAACTACTTCAGCTTTTTCCAGGCAACGAAAACATTTTTCAGAGAAGGAGCAGAAAACATCTGTAATTACTAATACTTTCACCTCGACTGAAATATGCTTTGCTCATTTGAATTTTGCCAGCAATTTAAAATGGAAAGTATGTCACCACATGGCATACTGCCAGCTTAAAATATTTTCCATAATATTATATCCGTTTCGTTTCGCACCGTTCGAAATATGGAGAAGGGACTCGGGAGGCAAAACCAGAGGAATGGCGGGGTTTCGAGAGGAAATCGACCGCAGCGACATCTTGTCATTAGAAGATAAGACGGAGTGGGTGGCTGCGAGTCCCAGCGGGAGTGTAGACGGCCCAATGGAAGAGGGGGGAAATGGAAAGGAGACGGGTGGGGGGAGGGATGAAAGACAGCGGAAAAGAGGCAATTCCAGCGGTTAGAAGAACATAAAGCCACCTTCTCTTTTTCCCCCCCCCGCTCTTCCTCGGGTCCTCACGCATGGAAAAGGAAGCCGACTCAGATTGAACACAGTAACTCAACACTAAAAGGTAACTTAGGAATATAACGATACTCGAGGCCGCCGCTATTAAACACTCTTTTCAATATGCTCTCAATACATTTCTTCTACCTGGTTTGATAAACTAGGTAGGTTTTATTGGAGGTGGCCGTAGAAATATGCTGTTTCCTCTACAAAAGGTTCACCTATCTATATTTAAAAGATGTTATGTTCACATTTTAAGTATCTACCGGTTAAGGTAGGTTTTGCTGAATGCCAGAGAATATCCTCCCGGTTTTCTACACCTTCAGGGTCCTATCACAGTCTAGTATATCCTTTTCCGCCTCAGCATACGATCTATCCTTCTTGATTCTGTCCATGAAACCTATTTTCCTTCTTCTCTTCCCCGTTTGCCCAACATCCTTCCCTCTATCACACTCTTCAGCAACCCATCGCCCTTTATAACAACCTTCAGCCATCTACCCTGCCGATCCCAGATTTCATTCCAAAGTTTCCTTTCCTCGCCCACCATACTTAGACCTTCCTCGTTAGTCTTCCTTTCCGTCCACCTAGCCTTCTCCATCCTTCACACCCACATCTCAAATGCCTGCAGCCTATTCTCGTCCTCCTTTCTCAGGATCCACGTTTCAACAATGTTCACATTGGGCCTAAATTATACAATATGTTACCACCTACTCTAAAAGGCCATAAAAATGAGTTTACAATCATAAAAAACTCAAACAATGGCTGCTTGCTCTTGAAAGTTTAGACTTTGTTTTTGTGCAAAAGAAAAATAAATAAATAATTTTTTTGTCTTATTCTTCTATATTCTGTCTAATTCTTTTGAATTAATTAGTTATTCATTGTTTAATTATTGAATCTGACATATTTCATCTAAATTTGATGATTAGTTGTACTTTATATCATTCATACTTGTAATGTGTACGGTCTTTGTAGTGTGTATTCTGCACCTATGTCACGACGGTAGCTTCTTACAGGAAGTCCTTGAAGCTAACTAAAGATCATTGTTTTTTTATATATGTTTATATACCTAAAATTTAGCAATAAAATATCTATCTATCTTTACAAGGAATATATTAATGTACAAATGAATGTATGAACTCTTGCATGAGGAAAATTGTACCGTACAAAGCGGCAAATTGTATGACTGTCTGAAAGACTGCACGGGAAATAGAGCCTGCCCTAATTCCATTAATTTTCTTGTACAATCTATGATACATTCGTTCGAGCAATAAAAGTACCGTGTAAAGTTGTCTTTAGGAACTCCTCGCAGCTTTTCAATCCAAACGTAGTTTTTAAAGAAAATAAAATATCATGAAACACATATCTCGTATAAAGTATTTAAATTTATGTCCCTATCATCCGAGGCCAAGAGCTGGTTCTAAAGTGTCACGTTAATATAAATCTGGAGTAGAAAATTTATATCTTAAAATACGAAATATACAAAACAAATTATAAGCGCAAATATTGTAGAGAGAATACTACGCGCACACATTCACTACTCAAATATTGGATTGAAGTGCCCCCAGGTCAAGCAACGATATATGACTATGACCATTTAGGTGAGACATACAGTTGTTCCATCAACTGTTATTATTAACCACTATTATATCTTAATTTTACCTTCAGATAAGGTTTTCAAACTTTAAAGATATTTTAGAAGACCATAAAGAATACGTGATAAAATAACAAGAATATAAGAGAACTTAATAATTCAACATAATTCAATATAAATGTCACGGGCGAGATGCAGCATAAGGCTTCAGTGTTATTAAAATGTAATAAAACTTCCCACTAAAAAAACTATTGCCACAATAAGTTTCAGCATACATAGCCATCATCAGGGACCTGACAGAATTCGAATCGCTGAATGAAAGGTGATAAAACTTTAGCCACCTGATGACGGCTAAATACGTAAAAGCGCGTCATGGTGAAGTGTTTTTTGCGGAAAATGCCATTTTATTTCAATAAAATGTAACTTAAACTCTGGCAACAATCCGCGACTTCAAGGCAACCAATGATAACATTCCTGAAGTTGACAAAAGTGATTCTATCGTATACATCACGGGCAATGAATAACGAACAAAGCACTGAATTATAACATAAACCAGGAGCATATAGTTTCCTGTTAAGATGTCAGGACGACAACTACAGACAAGCAAAGACGACAGGATGGAGATGCAAATGTTGCGTTATAGTAAAATTATGATATATAGGACATAGGGCATCACCAAAGATGATGATCTACTAAGGATCAGAGTGGAAAATCAAAAAGTTAAAAAAATAAATCTCGAAATAGAGGAACCTCCAGTTAGAAGATACGAGTTTGCGCATCCTGCGGACATCCTACGCATCCTGCGGCATAATAACTTCATGAAAAAAAGAAAGGGAGTAAAAATGAATGGGGAAATACCCAGAGGTGATCAAAACTGGAATAAATGAGGCATATTACTAAGAAATTCAAAAGAGGGATCGAGAAAAAATTAATCGGTAAAATAAAAAGATAATGGTGTGCAAAGCTGCTGCCATCATATCTTCTGATTGAAGACAGCTGATGAATATGCAACAACCAAAAGATGCTCCCATTTCACCGTAATTACGTGGCTTTTCTTAAGGAAATTATTTAATCGCATCCAAATAACTCACACAAACGCAGTCAATCGAAAATAATTTTGATGTGATATTGCATCCTATATAACTAGTGTTTAAATTTGCATTTCAATTGTCCATTTCCGGGATTGGATCGCTTTTCCGGATGATTGGTCAGCCTGTAAAACCATTCCTCTCCGAGGCATAAACTTTGTGGCAATATTTAGGAGTTGAACAGGAGTCATTTAAAGCATTGAGTTGTGTTCTTAAGCTATGATCTTAAGTTAAATGACAACTTAAAATACGTCCTACAGTAGTGTTAATGAGCAGTAATTTTCCTCAGTAATTCCCTAGGGATAAATCTGTACCGTTAGTATGTTATTCGGGTATGGATCCCAAGCAGAGGGGAAACGGGGGAGAAGGTATTTATTTTCCTAACTTACGCTTTCAGGTTCAATGTAAACCGCTTTAAGTCACGTTATGTCCGTAAGTTATTTCATTGTGATCAATCCATAAAGGCCGTATGGAATTCGGGGAAGGATTCAAAACGGGGAAATATATATGACATATGATATGTGAATGAAAAAAAAGTACTTACTTATGATTCTACACACTATATAAAGCAACACGACCAAGGTTTCGGCATATTCTGCCATAATCTGGTATGATAGGCTGAAACCTAGGTCGTGTTGTTTTAAATAAAGTGTGTAATCAAAACTAAGTAACTGTTTTTATTCACCATGAAGGAGTTTCACCGAGCAACGCCAGAGGCAGTGACTAAAATTTATATTCTTAAGTTAACTCCTCATGTTCAACTTCAACCGGCCTTAAGTTACGTCGTTCAAGAGTTATGCCCTTGAGATAAATCTGTACCGTATGTCATTCGGGAGGGACCCGTGGGAGAAGAGGAGAAGATAAGAAAACGCGAAAAGAAACGCGTCTCGGGAGATGGATGGGTATGGGCGGACATGGAAGAAGGATGAGCCCAAATGCAGATGTCCCTCCAAGACCCCTTGAGCCCGAGAGAGACGCTCGAGGAAACAGACAGCGAATGATGAAAAAACCTCATGGCTGTATTTGGCGTTAGTACATTCGCGCCCACTCAAATCCCTCAAGGGTGTAACACGAGACATATTGAAGCTTGAGTCCGCTGTGACCCAGTTTTTAACGCTAGCAATAAAGCTTTGCACTTCAAACTGGAGGTTTAATATTTCCGTAAATTTGAGGCGCGACAAATAATTTCCGGGCATTCCAAATCCGATCTTTCCGACCACTCATAGCGTTATTTGCCCTTTTAACTCCTTAGTGTCATCATCAACGGTGACGATCCGATGATTCATTTACTGTACCTCTAAATTCCATTCTATTTCCAAAAAGCCGCTTATAGTAACATCCCTCAAACAATATCCTACCGACAACATCCCTCTTCATTTCCTTCGTGTATCAATTCCATACTATATCTTAATTGACAATTCTTCATGATCAATTCTCCATCCATTTATTATTTTGAATGGAAGACAAAGTCACAATAATTCTTTAGTGTTCTGTTGGACCAAGACAAGAGACATAGAACATGGTCAAAGATAACAAGGAACTATATACCCTTACATAATGCAAATAAAACCCTTACAAAAAGTCAAATTACAAATTATCACTCATGAATTCATCCATATTGCAATAGCACTTGTGTAACAGCAGCTTCTTAAGTGGAATTTAAAAATCTGGACAGTGGGTTAATTTTTTAGAGTCATTGGTAATTTATTGAAAATAAGGGAGGCTGAGTGATGCGGAAACTTCGAGTTTGCACAGGATTGTCACCTCAAATGTACACCATCTCTTCCACGAGTGAAATGATCATACACAGAGGAGTTGGAAAGAAACAAACCAGGCTTCATTTGTACAAATAACGCACAGTAAAAAATGTTAGAGATTTTCCCAATACGATAGCCTCTTCCATTGAGCACAGTTTTTGATGAATATGAAACTCCCAACACAATTGACTTTTTCAGGGGTAATTCTCTCCGTCCATTTGAACTTATTCATATTTCTTTTAGGCTACATTTCCAATGCTTTACACAATGTAGGTCATCCTCACCCGTTGAACGCATAAATAATCTTTAAATTCAATATTCCCATTTAATATGGGAAATTTGGGTTTTTCGGAAAAGTAAGCATATTATAGCAAATTTATGGTCATTTTACGCACGTCAATGGTGTGACCACCTCCCATCGTAACCAAAATAACGCCGGCTACCGGAAATAACTTCGGCGGAAAGTAGTTCGAAAGGCTGAACCTCTCAGTCGGTGCTCCGGTAATTATGCTCCGAAAGTTTAGGAATCTTGGAATTTTTGGGATATTTGGTAGATCAAGGTGTGTAACTCGCAAATTCATTTCTAGACGCCATAGCTGAAAAATGTATATTTACACTAATTAAATCCCAAACTCATTTACAGTAAAAAGAAAAACTAATAACCTTCGACTCTTTTAAGTTTCACGTTCCTAAACAATAGCAAAAACTTGATCAAGAGAATCAAGATATCAATTAGTTTGTACACAAAAGGATTCGCCCAGTCTTTTCACATTCGCGAGAATGAATACTGCTTCAGACTATTAGCAGTACGCACTACTTTTCAGGGAAGATATGTTTATACCGGTTCTCTAGTCCAACTTCAATAACTTATCCCTACAAGTGAATATTTTTCACAATTTAAAAAAAAAAAAACAAAAAATAAGCTCTCAATCACATACTATAAAAGAAGGTAATTTCTCACAATCACACAACACCGCATGTCTCAAACAACATGCTGGGTGGAGTCAGAGAGTACTGCGTAAGATACATAATATTGAGTGAAAAAGTTGTTCAACAAGGCATAAAATATTTCCGCCCATCCTTAGTACGGCAATATATCCCGATTAGTGCTGAGCTTCGACAGAAAACCTGGCCCGATAAATAGAACAAGATATGGCAGCAAATCAAAGACCTAAGCTGGAAGGCATGACATTCACGTCAAGTGAGATAAAATGATAGACGTAGAGTTTAATTAACGTCATGTTAACAGTCCCATGGACGGAAGACATGGCTTACTGGGAAAAAAGGAACTATTTGGTCACATTCACTCCGGAAGGGGTGTGGCACTAAAATTACATGATCCGTGTCACGCTTAGGTTGAGAAGAATGTCATAGGCACTTTCCAACAGAGCTATCTTCAATGAGAACCCCAGCGACACGGGAACAGACATGAAAACATGATGCAGGATGATTTAGCGAGGAATGGAAACGTAAATGCAGCCAAGGCTAAAATCAGACTCGTAAAAGGTCCAAAGGTTCCAATTTCTCAGAGGTTCCCATTCAATTCCGATGATTTTACCAACTACCCCGCAAGTACTAGTATACTCTCGGGTGTAAAAGACGAACACAAAGACGACCTCAGCATAAACGCCCGGGAAGGATATCAGTGTCAGCCATTACAATGTCGGCAGCAGCCAGACAACTGGCCCGGTGGGGATTACGTGAAGAATATAAGTACTTTAAAGTGGTTGGAGAACTAACCGTGTGTCACTGAGTGCATTATTTTATAAATTTTAAAGTAAGTCGAAAGAAAAAACTTGGATCATACTTCACATAAGTTTATCTAAATAAATTTCGGAAATAACCATACATGCTATAACATAAATTATATTTCAAACTATTATATTAACAGGAAACGTATGTATTCACGTTCAGGAAAAATATCTGTACACATGTCATCGAATTATGTCAAAATATATATCAAAATCCATAAGGATACGAGTTAAAACAGCATTAAATTGTATTAAATCAAATTAAGAGCATGACTCATTCGGATTTACACATACATTGAGAGTAAAGTCAAACTGACAATGACCTTGCCAAACCATTAGTATCTCAAGTTGGCTTTCCCAAGGACATAACCCTTGTTCATCAGATCGGGTTCTTGTGGTAACAACAGGGGCTTGACCCTCTAGCAAAGGCAACAAGCAGATCTTAGGAGGCGAGATGGGACGACATCGACTCGACGATGGTATGAGTTAACAACGGTACACACGGGTGTTATGAGCTGATTCTGAACGTACGGGGAAAACGGTCAAATGACGCCCATGTTGCTTTGACCATCTCCATTAGAGGATCGACCGGTAGGAAAATATACATATCATACAAGCAAGACTCGTCACTCTGAAACAAACCGACTATATTTCCTGAATGGGGAACAAAAGTACTAAAATGACGGCTTAAAGTAGTTTGAGCGAGATAGTTTCCTAGTCATAACGGAGACCACATTCGAATTTTATGTTTTAATATCAGCAGCTGTAGTAAAGTTAACATTGTAATATTAATTTTGAAATAACGTACTTCTACATGACTGAAATTTTAAGTAATTGAATAACGATATCTACGGAAGTCTTTCACTTGATTCATTTTTTTCGCGCGGTACGTTTAAAACTCCCTCACAACGGAAGGTTAGTTTAAGATTCTCAAAAAATTACTCCGGTAACTACATGATTTACTTTCAAAAAAAGCTAAGGAAACAAAGAAAATACACACTTAAATTTTTATCGAGATGTAGGTGTTAGAAATTCGACATTAAAAAAAAAGGACTCTCTGGAGGGCATGAACGTACCATTTCCCATGTAAATGAGCTGGGATTTTTTAAACAAAAATCTCGGAAAGTAGTTCGGCAAGGTGATATTTATGATTATGATATTTTTGAGAGAGTGAGATATTTTTATTTGAAATGAGATCAAATTCATTGATTTCTAGGTGAAATGATGTTCCGCTCAAACTACCTTAAGAAGATAAAGATGGCCGCGAGATGGTTATACTCCAACAACTACCATAATATTGGATACCATGGAGCATATATTGTTTCCGAAAGAAAATTGTGAGAGAAATCCATTAAAACACTTAAAACAAAAATTATGAGATATAATCATAGAATCCGCTATATACCCGAGTGATAAGAGAATAAATGTGCATGTACTCTACTTGACCAGGAGAACATTTTACCCCGAGGAAACAAGACAGCTAGATATAAATTATCAATAGGAAACAAATTCTTAGAGAGGGAAAAAAATCATAATATAAAAAGCGATATGGATTCCTTGGACAATCATTCAAAACAATACTATTATTTGTATCTCTTGGGGATTAGAAAACTTCACACACACTCATTTCTCCCATCAATTTATAGGAACGCATAAGAACAATCAATGAATACGCTCATCCATCACCATAGGCAAGTAGGAAATGTTTCATATTTAGGATAACTGTTAAATTGGTATTGAAATAACAACAATGTGAGTGATGCATATATGATAAAATCTTCTAGATAGGTTATGTCAGCTTCGTGGAGAGATAAAAATGGAATAAAAATCGTAGAGCATATAAAATTTCTACTCAAGAGCGGAATAACAGAAAAGTAACTAGCCACGAGAAATGTATTGTGTATCTTTCCAGGGAAGTGTATTATAAGGCTAAATACATAGGTAGCGAATAATTTGCCAGTGCCAATGTTCGAAATAGACTACATGCAAAAGTCCATCACATTACACTTAATTAGTCTGCAGCACTTCCACAGACTCTGAAGGATGGAATACAAAAGAGAAACTTCAACACGACGGAAGCATTTCTACATTTTGATAATCGGCAGGGATAGCAGGCACCAGTGAAATGTTAGACCGTCAATGGTGAATTATTTAATTCAATAGCAATTGTACTCATACGTAATTCTGGGTATCGCAACAGCATTCCACTACCAATTTTAGCAGCCCTTAAGGAGAGCAGGCACAAATTATAAATTTCCACACAGGCTAAATAAGAATATCATAAAAATTAAAACAAGCGATAAATAAAAAGGAAATGTGTACTATCATAATACTGAACTTAAAAAAAGTTAATAAATATGAAGTTCCAAGATATTACACAGACAAGGGTTGCAGGCAATTAAGTGTTTATGTTCCAAAACTGTCCCACAATATGAGTTATGATTTTAAAAATTTGGATTCTATAAGGTAAGTTAAGAGAAGGACAAAGGAATGGTTTAATGCATATAAATTATGATGCTAGTGATAAATAAAACATTACTGATGAATTATAAAAGGCACCTTCTGATAAGCCACGACTGGCTTAGCAGGACCATAAAGTTGTAAAATTGATTCAAAAGTGAGCATTTTACCAGATTTATACGATATAGATTTTATAAGTTTGCTTTTATATTTTTGGTATTGAATCTGTACATTGTGGAAATTTGGTTATGAAATAAAATAAATGGTTTCATTAAAAAAGAAAAAAACGAATACTGCTCACTGATTTGTTTCCACCAAAGATTGTAGGTAGTCGAATTATTTCGGGGCAAGATGAAATTTCGCTTCTTGGCTCCAGAACACTCATGACCTACTACTGATGACACTATGACTAGATATCAACAAGATTCCACGATAAGCCAACAAAGGTGAGTGCCACGAAAGTGTGAGGGAGGAGCAAGGTAAAAGTAGGGTAATCAGGAACATTTCCCATCCCTCGACCCCAGCCATTACTTAGCGACCGACGCGAAAAAATGTCCATTCCTCAACTTTGAGTCCGAATATATTGAGCAACAGCGAAGTAGACCAGGAGCCGAGAGGGCACTTCCACAATTCAAGACGCACTGACGAGCCCGACGACAGCGGTAGCAAGGTAGGACATTGCACCTGAGTTGTCGCCACCTCATCTTTAGTGGGTTTCCTCGCGACTGTACCAGAATAAAAAACTAGTACAAAATTAAAAATTTCAGGAATCTGAACAGCATACTATATCCGAAAAGCCTCACCAGCTCCTGTACCACCGATAATCCCTCGAAGCATTCACGTACGAACGATGAGAAGAATAAAAATATATTATAATTCTGATCCATTTTAGTTTTGAATAAAATTTAAAGTATAAATTGCGATAGGAGAATAACAACTTCAAGAATAAAATTCTAAAAATACTACCTTATTTTGTTAGTTCGCAGGTTTCCGCGGCGTTGATCAAATGATTTCAACATTTCTCCGGTTGCATCCGCGTCAGTTGTCATTCGGCACAACAGTTTCGCCAGCTATCCTGCTGGCGTCCTCAGGTGAAGGATGAAGTCCTCAGGTTCCTTCACCTGAGGACGCCAACAGGATAGCTGGCGAAACTGTTGTGCTGAATGACAACTGACGCGGATGCAACCCGAGAAATGTTGAAATCACTACCTTATTTTAATTCATATGCAAATATAAATTGTACCAAATAAGGTATATCTTTACAATTTTTAATTTTTTCCCAAACGCCCTCAAGGGACATTAAGAAGCAGAATCTTCCCACAAGTGATTATAAGGTAAAACAATTTTTTTGTAAGGATTCGAAAAGTGGAAGGTGGATAAGACCGTCACGACTCGAGTCTTAAAATCTTAATCGAGATTTGCGGGAATCGGGAACTCAAATTTCAGTCTTTTTGCTATTTCATTTTCCAAGAAAAGCGCTCTTTTCTACCGCTTTTTTGTAATAATAGATAGCATATACATAAAATAGGATTATTATTCTATTCATGCGCTTCACCAATTTTTGTTTTTTTTTATATAATTCGGCACGGCAGGGTTTTGATGGACCATTTGAGGTTGATTTTGCTGGAAAAAGGATTTAACTCTTTTACAGTCGCAGGGACTCTACTACCTCTAACTGCTTCTATCATTAGCAACACACTTCAGTACGGTATGCGCGTCCTACCTCTCTTCATCACATTAATTACGCCTCTATCTTCACTTTCCTCCGTTACTCAACATCCTTCCTCCATTTCAGCCTTCAGTACCTCTTCACACCCCAAGTATCGCTCCAAACAACTACTCTGCATCCTCCAATCTCCTCTAACAGCCTTCCTCGACCACAAAAAAGTGATACCTTCAACAGAAGATAGTGAAGTAACACCGAAACTAGCCTGCATTAAATCATTTATTACAGAAAAACAATTCCAAATGTTTTTTTCTATCAATTTATACATTTATATACACACATCATCGTCGGTCCTGTTCCGTTCTCAGCAACTCCTCAGCCACAACTCGAACACCTGCAGCCAATTTTGACAGAAGAAGTATTTATTTTCTTTCACATGTTCTCACAAATAGGTCCACGTATTTTCCTAGTTTAATTGAAGAAAAATCGGTAAAAAGGCAAAGGATTTTCAGGATGATACCGAAGATAGGGCACTTTTTTCTATAAATAATGTGATATTTTAAAAAATACATGCAATTCACATCACCACGGAACCCCCTTAAAGTCTATGCTCCCACTTTCCTCGCAATGGATGCTGCGGGCCAGCCGCAGAAGAATTTAATGGTGGGAGAATAGGAGGCCGCGGGGTGGAATGGGGATGAGATGGCACACACACTACTATCTCCTCTCCTCCTCCCTCCTGCCCTCTTTTGTCTCCTCTCCAGCCAGGTGGGATGATGTTTCGCAGCTCCGGGGTCAGAGGGCAGGGCAAGATCGATTGTGCGCGCGACCGAGGGCGGCGCTGCTGCTAATGAGAAGCCTCCCAACCCCCCCTCCCCTCTTCCCTCCCATCTACAACAAACTCGCCCCACCTCCCTAACCGCTCTGCCCTTCCGCCCCTCCTCCTGCCCCGTCATCGTTTCCTGCCCATGGTAAACCCACACAAAAACACATAACATCTACGTAGGTACTACTCCACGAGCCGCGGGGAAGAGCTTGTGGCATGGGTGTTAGGGCACTTCCCATATTGCTCCGCTATCCATGGACCATGGGGAATCATATATTGGTCTTATATTGTTCAATAATATACCAGGTTCAATTCAACACTTTTACACAAGACTCCACACCAACCAAGGTTTCAACTCTATGAACCATCAAGTTGGGAACCATCATGAACTTTGTATCCAGGGGGTAAAAAATACAGGATGAAGAAATAGTAGTAATGAATAATTAATAAAAAACAATTCAAGTATTTGGGAATAAAAATAACAATTGATAACTGAGAGGAAGCTGAAATTCTAAACAGAATAGCAGTAGCAGACAGAACGTACTGGAGTCTAATAAAGCTTTTTAAAATTAAACTTCTTTCGAAGAACACTAAAGTAATAATATATAAAACAATGGAGCGACCATTTTCGTTATATGGTTCCGAGGATTGGGCACTTACAAATCATTCGCAAAAGAAACTCAATAATTTTGAAAATAAAGTCTTAAGAAGAATATTTGGCCCTAACCTAGGAGGAGAGATATTACGAATAATAAGAAACAGAGAACTGAGAGAGCTGTATAACAGACCAGACATTGTTGGAGTGATCAAGAGCAAAAGATTGAGGTGGCTGGGTCATAAGCTAAACCGTAAGCTTAATGGTCAATTATGCACTGCGTGCATTTTTTTCATTACCGTACGCTTGAAGCATAATTGGAATCTGACCAAA
The DNA here is from genome assembly GCA_963169105.1 of Ceriagrion tenellum. Lineage (NCBI taxonomy): Eukaryota > Metazoa > Arthropoda > Insecta > Odonata > Coenagrionidae > Ceriagrion > Ceriagrion tenellum. Next base: position 54,871,100 of record OY720644.1, read on the forward strand.
AGACCAACTTGGTTTTCAATGGCCCCAGGAGTAAGTAAGAGTAAGAGCCATTATTAAAGGTCTATGGCCTCTGGGTCACTAATTCCAGGTATTCAGAGAACTTGAATACAAATCTTTGAAATGCTATTTATAAACTAATATGAAAATAAAATAGGGTTTCCAGGCTAGTTTCACCATAATTCAGTCTTGAAAGCTGAGATTTTAACATGAGCTCTTAAGGAGATTGCTCAGATAATACCAGAAAAACGTCAATTTAAACAAGAAATTATATTCAAGCTTTTGATTAAAACAATTTATTAGAAGATATAAGTCCAGGGAAATAGAATAAAAATTAATATACACAATCTACCACTAAGATATTAGCGAATTATATATATTTCAAGATATTAGCGAATTATGCCGTATATGAGGTCATAATGCGGTAGCTCCATGCAAATGCCGCTGCAGTCGGCTCTTATATACGTATATATAATCTTTAATATTATCTCTATTATATCTCTAATGACATTTGTCCAACTGCAGTATTTGCATATTTGCATGGGATAATTTGCATATTTTGTACCATAATTTTGGTTTGAAAAAGGTAACACATTTCATCAGCGAAAACAGGATTATTTAAATTGAATTACTAAAAATGTGTACTTCGTTATTTGTCTCGACTCACATTGTCAAGCCAGAGCCACCTTCAAGTGTTTTTACCTTTCTGAGGATGGAGTTTGTATCATTTAAGAGAGTTAAACAATCGTATTTTATACCGAATCACGCCTGAGAATTGTGCTGACGTACATATCCACTGTTAGTTGCATTTTTAAAGACCAAAGAATATTCGGTTGACTAGAAGGCCAGACTTACTTAGTACAATGGTCCCAATCACCTTTCCGTAATTTTAATCTTTTTTAAATCGCTGAGTTCGCACAAATCATACGAAAAAAGTACAACTCACCTGAATGACTAAAATGTTAACACGCTAACACACATGAGTGACAATTGGTACATCCGAGTTCCAATACCAAACAAATCAACTGACATTTTCAAGGGGTATTTCAAGTGCTCTTGCGAAAACCAAAATTTTAAATCCAACCAAACCGCATGATGTCGTTCGACGTCAATCTATGTTTTTAGATACAAATCCTTTAAATCCGAAGCAATATGTTCAAAAATTTTGATGAAATAGTAAGGAAGAAATATAAATAAGCCCAAATATTTTTCGAATAAGAAGAAGATATTACGACCATAATTTAGAATAAGCATAACTGTCATAATGAGAAGAAGGATAGAAATTAAATATTAACGTAAAAAAATTATGGTTTATGGAAGGATTCAAGAATTTTATACCCTTCAGAAGTGTCCGACAGCAGAATAGCCCAAGCAAAGTAGGCATTCTACCAGATGGTCTTCCAACAGCAAGCAAGAAACGCACTGAAAACCGAAAATTCTTACAAAAACATTCTCTTTAATGGCAGTAAAGCTTCTGCTGTAACATGAGCCGGGCATTGAAGGAGACGACGCAAATTTGCCATCTGAGCATCATAAAGACTAAATGGATAGATGGAAACAAATATTGCGACGGGTTAACGAAAAAATGGGTAATTAAAAAATCTGCCAACTAGAATTCGCTAATTTTCTGGGTGCGAGACATTAATGTCCATCGAAAACATTACAAAAGGAGAAATGAATGAGAAGAAATACTGAGGCATTAAAAGTTTGAAATTAAAATAGTAATTTATGAAGGACATCAAAATTAAGACTTCTGTAGAAACAAAAGGTTATATGATGGGAGAATTGGGAGGAGAACAACAGCAAAACAATCGTGGGACTGTTTACATCGAATCTCATGATGTTGTTGATCTAAATCTACCAATATAGTGGTTGGCCAAAGCTGCTGAAAGGGCGTGTGGCAAGTGATCTTAGGGCAAAATTCATGAGAATGAAGGTTAAAGGAAAGCAAATGGGATGAGGGAAATAACTAAAAGTTATGTTACGAAGGATAAGTATTTCGCTTCCTTCTTAGCAATAATTTAATTAATAGTACGCTGGAGGAAATAATGATTCAACCAATCTGTTACGCATTGAAATTCTTTTTCGGTCTCTCCTTTTTTCCCTATGAAAAAAGTAGGGGTGAAATATCCGCCAAGTCCACCAAAAACTCTTGAGACACGAATTTCTCTAGCATACTTATCCCGCCGTATAACCTTCTGGTCTCTGGCGGCTGTCAATTCGAATACTTTGTCACACTTCCTATTATATCAGTAGTTTTTAGTGTATTTCCTTAGTATTTTGTACCGTTTGCGCATGAAACCATTATCTCTCAGATACTTGCGACGCACTTACTATGCGGCCAAGCGAAATAAGATAAACGTAAAGATCAGTCTTTAGAAAAAATTTATACGAAATCAACGAGAGCGTATCCTAGCCGTTGAGCTTCTAATGTCTCGACGGAAGTTACGGCGTTCTTAGAAACAGTTAGCGAAAAAACCATGAAGAGTTATCGAATCGGGTGAATTTGGCTTCGTTTTTAAGTAAAAGATCTCATTTTTCCAAAGATAGCAAAATATCAGCCGGTTACGATTCTACTTTATACGAGATATTTGCCAAATATACCAATTATTTTCCTTAATTAATTTCCTTAATTAAGAGAGGCTGCATTTAAAAAACAACGAATTTTGCAAACTTATCGTCATAAATTTATCGTTGTGCAGTTTGTATCATTTATCAACATGTAAAAAATAAATTACATGTAAAAATAAAAGCACGTAAAATAAGCACGTAAAAACATGTAAAATAAAAGCACTCACCGCAGTAATTTTTATAGAATCGCAAAAAAATCTTACGGTTGTGAAAGCGAAAGAAAGGATTAGAACTTGTATAGTTATATCAATAAATATATGGTTAATTACTGAGAATTTCAGAAGCCTGTCATATATATTACAACAGTTACGTCATATTTTTACAATAGTCTAAATTTAAAAATAAAATTTTAACGAGGTCTCTATTATGACTATGGATATATGTCGCTCCAACTTAAGTCAACATAATGGCTCAGTCTTGATTGCTTTCTTGAGCATTTTCCCAGTCATTTGCAGAAAGTTGGTGCAAATCATGGTAGTAAAGTATTAGAGAGAAAATCAAAATATTTAACCATCTGTAACTGATCTACTAGGCGTGAGTTTCAGAAGAGCTCGGACGACACATACCAAGCACTTCCCTTTGACCTATGGAATTGGAACACACGGCACCCAGTCAGAGCTGTTTATCACATATACGTTTAGAATTCCTGACCAACGCTCATAATTGTGCACAAATACATATCGTCTCGTTGTCAATGCTGCCACAACACACTGAATTTACGTTACGCACGGAACCCCTCACTAAATATTTGAGCAAACAATACTCAGTTACGGTATCTGCGACGAACTCTAGCTGTGGTGCGCATTCACTTGTTTCTAGGGCTTCCAGCAAACGTTGGATTACCGTAACACAAACATAGAATTATGCTAAAATACGAAAGGGGAGTTTCATATCCTTTTTTTCTCCATTAAAGTGATCTTAGAGTCATGTCTGATATTATAATGACAGGACTTAACTTAGCTCAAATATTGATACTGCACATAGCTTAACTTTCCCGACGATTTCGTGTGTTTCACTTTTACGCCATATCTTTTTGAAGACTTTTGGTGTCAATAACAGCCTCAACTGATAAAAATCTTCTCTCTTCGACTCAAAACCCCAATGTTTGCTAGGAAGAGCGCAGAGCTCTATTTTTGAATTCTCAGCTCTTCTAATACTCCTCAGACCTAGTCGCGTGACTATTTAGTTTGTTCAAATTACGTTTCCTCGAAAATTTGTAGATAAAATTAAGATAAAATATAATTTTATTCCAAATTAACTAATCGCGCGAAATTTATTTTTGCCAAATCTCTTGACCGTGAAAATGTGCTTGAGAGGGAGAGCGCAGAGCGCTATTTGTGAATTCTCTGCTCTTTTAATACTCTTCCGGTGTAGTCGCGTCTCTTTTTAGTTAGTTCAAAATACGCTTATTCGAAATTTTTTAGATACAATATCATTTTATTCCTAATTTACTGATTGCGCGAAATTATTTTGACATATCCATTGACCGTGAAAATATGCTTGAGAGTTACGTAAATTTCGATTTGAGCGATGTAGTTAATTTTGCATTCTTTTTTCCGTAAACGGAGCTTAACATCCCAGTAAATACCTATGCATCACAGCGCACACTCAACTGCCCCCACGTACTCTAGCATTCAGTTCCCTTTCTCCTCCTCCTCCAGTGCCCCTGGTAATCCTGGCCCTGTCTTCCGCTAATCCGTCCTTTCGCTTCCACAACGACCCCATCTCAACGCCGCAGCACCGGCGGACAAATGAGTTAATGGATGGTTTAAGTGAGTTTCGTCAAAAACGCTTCCTGGGCTCGCTTCCCGCCATCTCCCCTTCCTCGAACTTTCCCTTCCACCCTCCCCCCTGGTCCTCGGCCCCACCTCCTTTCCCTCTCACTCAGGGTTTTTCCGACCCTTGACTATGAAAAAGCAGTAGCATTTCGCGTTCTAAAATACCTACGACTTTGTTTTTGCTCTGTAAGCCCCTTTCGAGTGCCTTCTGACATTTCCTTACCGCCACCCGATCCGAAATCAATCTCGTAATGCTGTCCAATTTACGGATGTCCGCCCTCAACTTTGGAAGATGGTCAGGGTATCGGCCAAACCAAAAAGAAAACTAGTAAAGAAATTATCTTCAGCCTTGCCGAAGCTTAAATACGCTACACCACTTTCAATTTTGTTTGAAAAAAAATAGTTAGTTTTGGTACGATCCAATCCATTTGAGAACTGTGCCGTCTGTGGACTACTACTAGAGGCTTATGACCCAAATTTCAGCTCGATATCTTAATTTTTACGGCAGTTATCGTGCGAAGAGACAGACAGACAGACGGGCATAGCTAGATGGACTCGGAAGGCGATGCTGATCATTTCCATATATACTTCTCCATACCTGCCACACCTCCTTCAATGCGTTACATTTCTGCTGTGACAAAATCGATATACCCTACCCACGTTGTGGTCTAGGGTAAGTATATTAATCCAGCATAATATCCTAGTTACAAGGCCCGAAATGAAAATATTTTCATACATTATAGAGATGAATATTTCGACTATTATGGAATGTCTCTGGTCGCTTCGGAATTAAGTAGCTACGCACACGCTGAATACAATTATGCATTCTATAAGATCGCAACTAAGAAATCTTATTATTAAAATCATTACTATAAGATCCACGCTAAAATGGCACAAGAACCCATGCATATGAGCAGTTTAGACAACCTACGACAAGTCTATGAGAAGGAAAACATATTTTTTAATTAAGAGTTATATATATATATATATATATATATATATATATATATATATATATATATATAAACTGAAACTCAGACCATAACGAAAATATATCCGATGAACTAAAACACTGCCGCACTTTTCATTATTTTTCCCCCGATAATGGAAATCCCCTCATAATCCCAGTTTCTGAATCTGCCGAGTAGTGCTAACGCCATGTTTAGCATGTTCCCTGCATGACTCTAGTGTCATGTGTACATAGTTACATTATAGATTATTTTGTAGTTTCTGTAGCATTAGTAGTATACCGATAGTGTGGTGCTTGTTGGTGAAAGTAAGTTTCTTCACTCTAGTCCATGTTGGTGATAAGTCACCCCCTGCCAAAAACCCTTGTGGTGGCTGGCAGGGAAATAAGAAGATATAGATCCTCCCTTGCCCCGCTGTTCCCAACGTTTCCCGTATTTCCGTTGATAGTTTAACAGTCGCAGACCTTTATTGAGGGACAACTTCACCATCATAATTCGGGATTATACCACTTCTTTATTAGTTTTTTTTAATATTCCCTACGTTAATTTATACCGAAAGGCTACCGAGGTTATACCGAAACGATCCCACAAAAGACCACCTATTTGCACGTTATTAGGTATCCTGTGAAGCTCCTCAATACTTTTCGCCGACCCCCATGCCCTCCCCCAATGCTTCATTCCTCCTCTTTCGCTGTCACCAATCATTCCCCCTTAATACTGCTATCCACATTTCGTTCCTTTTCACTGCGTTATCCATTTAATTTTGATGCTGTCTCCATACCTCTCCTCCGACACTTCCTCGTTTTTAGTTCTTCCAAATCATCTTATTTCTGCTGTTCAAGCTCAAGGTCTTAAATGTCGAGGCAAGGGCTATTACTTTCGCCGCGAGTATATGGCGGAGTGCGTTAGCAGAAGAAATGTCAAGGCTTCTTACCACGGTCAGAAAGGAGTTATCGACCATAAACCTAATCTCGTAACTTAACATTCGAGGGGGCTGGAATCCGAATCGTGGCGGGCAGGATTCTTCTCGCGGACTTAATACTCCCAAGGCGAGGTAAGTCAGAGGGACTCATGGACAACGAAAATTATTTAACACCACAATACATATATACTATTATTACTCCCAGATAATAAACGGAAAGAAAATAAACAAAGAAAATATTTTTTTAATACAAAGAAAGAAAGAAAACAATCATTGGACAAATGTTAGCAAAAGGTCTTTTATACAAATATCCCATCGTCGTTGCCTACAGGATTTTTCGCTGCGAAGGGTTTGTTAGATATCGCTCCTTAAATATGAAAGTCTCAAACATTTAATAAACATGTGTCTCAGTGAGAACTACCTCAGCTTAGGAAGATTTGCAGCGATAATTTTTAACAATTGATTAAACAAAGTTTTTAAATGACTTCCGTCTTTTGCCCGCAAGTGGATTACAAAATGCTGACGTCTTTTGCCCGCAAGTGGATTACAAAATGCTGACGTCTTTTCCTCTTTGCCGAGACCTCCTCATTGCTGATTAATATTACCTTTATTGTCCCTCTGAGTATAGATTCATGAATTTTTCCAGCGAGATATAGACGTGACTACCTGCAGAGCTTTAGTGTCATAAATAAAACAGAATTAGAGAGAAAGTACGGCACAGCTCTGGCCCTTCGCTCATGAAACTCAGAAATGGCAGCGAGAAAAAATACAGAAAAGGGTTGTAATTTCCATCATAATACACACAACGCAAGAACCTCCTATAGCGTTGAATTTTCACCACTCGCAACGTTATTCCATTTCGCTACCCAAACGAGGGACCGTACAACATCTCTATCCAACACCTTTTCGCAGTCCCATTTTGCCTTTCTTAAAAAATATCCCTCGATCGCACCCTTAGTCGTTCGACTTCACGAGAATATTCGCTACTCTGCCTCCATTATCGGAAGATCGATAACTAAGAGGATTTCAAGCGAGAAGGTGTAGACGACGGGGGAGGGAGGCGGGAGGAGGAAGCACAGACGGGGACTGGCGGAGGCGATTAGCACCGAGGTCTGACCAACCTCTTCGTACCTGCAACCGCACCATACGGACGACATAGCCTGTGCAGCGACGTATTGCGAACGAAGATGGTGTAACTTCTTTTTTAGATTAAGTCGGTGATGCCAGATGATCACAAAAAAATAATCTGCATAATAGATTTAAATGACAAACTCCTCTCCCAGATTAACAATAGTGAACGTCTGAATATGCTCGAACAAATCAAACTACAAAAACAACACAGAAATATTAATGAAAGATCGGATTAGCGGCACCAGTGCCGCGAGCAAGCCCCAAATCGAGTTCTCCTAAGATAGCTCTCCAAAATCCCACAATCGTCACCGACTTATTGTAACAATAAATACTACGGCTGATAACAATACGATAAGCGTTGAACGGTGAGAGTATGCCTGGCGTGGGTACACCCTAGAAATGGATTGCATTGTACCACGTTAAGTAAATACCAATTGATAGTGCTTTCATTGAACAAGATAGCCTATAAATTGATCTAACGTTCTAAAAGTTCCTTCAAAGAACTACATATTTATTCCAATATTAAATACAGTTATCAACACTTCATGTGTTTTACCTCCTCCATATCGACCTTAACGACAGCTCGTGGGTGCTGATCGCAATGGTGCGGATACAGTGAGGTCGCAGAAACGGAAATTATCAATGATCTCAACGGTATGATCATGCTGAGGACTATGACGAAAAAAATAAGATAAATGCCGTAATGTAAGAAGAAAAATTAACGCTCATTGGAGTTCCATAAATGAGTGCTAGGTGTTTGGATTGCCCAGTCAATAAGTTCCCAAAATGCGAGGTGTCCCAATACTTCCTTCACAAATCTGGTTTTCCAGTATTATTCCCCTTTTGGCTCTTAGAATATGACGCTCCATTCTCGGTTAAATTGTTTTCGTACTCCCTCTTCCAGCGCTTACTCGTCATCACCTTCCCAACCTCCAGAACATCACCTCTCAGTACGTCCTCTAACACTTCGTTTTTCTCTGCCCCTACATCACTCATCATCTTCATTACTCTGTTCTAAACCCGTTATTTTTAGTATATACACGGAAAAATTACCAGCCAAGTATAAATTTTGTCCCATATATTTTACAGATTCCGCATTCTCCAACTATGATGCACATACCTACAATTACAGTTATCTCCCAAACAGTTTAAAAGATTCAGACTCCACTGTTACAACTCATAAGGATAGAGAGAAAAGCCAACTAAATGGAACCAGTGCCCGTCGAAATAATCCCCTGATGAATTATCCATTAAAATTCTTAAAGTTCAAGTTTAAATGTCACCTAAGATTTCCGCTTTCCGCTATCCACTGAACTTTGACCCTACATTACGATATCCAGATACGGTGATGCGGCCATAAGCATACCTCCCGTGGTCTGCACAGGGTTCGAAGAAAGTTTACATCTACATCTACGAAATACCGAGCAAGCCACCACTAGGGTGTGTGGCACGGGGTGATTCCACACCATGCATGAAGCCCTCATCCCAGCTGAAATCCGAACCGCGCAAGTTCCCCCGGAATGCCAGGCGCAGGCCAAAAGCAGTCAAGACAACAGTGCGCGATCAGTACAGAAACTAGGAGAGTGCTAAGTGGACGAACATGCTACCATGCAGTACACTACTTAAGGCAGTTTGATCGAAATATCATTTCACCGAGAAATCAATGATTTTAGTCTCATTTTAATGAAGCATATCTCACCCTACCAAAGATATCACATTACCACACTACTTTCCGAGATATTTGCCAATATATACCCGCCATTTTACATTTTCAGTTTACTCGAACTTGGTGAAACAAATCATATTCCAAGGCTTGCCAAAATCCAAGATTCTGACTATACTTCGCAGTACATAGATAACTTAAACCCAGTGGGCCAATTAAAAAAATCCATGTCTTCAGGGAAATCGAGGGTGTTATCATCCTGCACCCCAATATTAGACACACGAGTCTAACAAAGCACTCTAACAAAATGCATTCATGGAAAGATTTCCGCAACTTCTCGTTCTCAGTCCAGTTTGGTTCGACACTTTTATCTTCGACACAAATGAGAAACTTGCGGATGAGCTGATAACGTCGTTTTCCTAAATACTCCACAAGAGGAAAGAGCGCCGTAACATCGCAATGGATTCCCCGTTCTACATAGCCAAAACGTCTTCTATTGACGTTGATGTATGTCTTCGTGCATGGGGTTCGTTTTAGCATTCTCAACTCTGCTAGTCCTATCCAGTGAAGTATCCCGTAAACTATTTCTCTCAGGTGGTCAACTTTAAAACATTTTTATAGGAATATCGAAAGCTAGATAGCTAATAGAAAATAGCTAAATACGAGCCGCTGAGATGAAAGAGGAGAAAGTGAGTTTATTCGTCATATTTGAATTCAGAGCAAAGAATCATATTTCTACCGGTAACCTCTTCGACGTACGAGGGATGAGAGTCTAATTTCCGCACTTATGCCGTAGAAAGCAGCACTTAAGGTTTATATTTTTTTATTTTACATGAAGCCTCATTTCCCAAAAAAAGGCATTTTTTTTACTCAAACCAATCTCGCCCTCAACGGCACACATCATCGTCAACTGTTTTAGTGAGTATTGCCTTCACCATTGAAGGTTTAACAAACCAGACATTCTTGAAAACTGTAAAACCGGAAATTGCGCTCGTCAAAAATTAGGGCTTAGAATCCCCGAATGAATTTCTAAATCGCTATCGCTCTCAACGAGTAGTAGATGCTGTTGCATTTTAAATAAATCTTGAACAGATTTGGGGATACTAAAAAACGTGAATGCAACGATGGGACATTACGTCAGTTTGACGAAATAATAGGGCAGGAATCGGCCTTATATAAGGGACCGTGGTTTTCGTAAGAATAACTATGGCGGAAAATTTTCAACAGACGGGGACGGAATCTGAAAATATTTCTTTCTCCCGGTAAAAAAAGAGGAACTGAAATATCAGGAATAAAATATTACCAATATATTACCAGGAACTGGGCACCACTTTTGAAAAAATGTCTACGACCTTAAAATAGCCCTCTCAGCAATACCTCCTGAGTTAATTTGTAACACGAATAAAGGCGATGCATCGGCATCGAAAATAATACCATTTGAAGGAACAAAATAAAGGCTTGAATGCGAATACTAATACCTACATACCACACCGCTAGCGGCCGTAGGGGCGGGTGGCAGTGAGTTAAAAGACAGTAGACATAAAAAGGGGCGGATAAGAGAAAAGTAATTTGATACGGGAATACGTGAATGTTGAGATTTTTTTGTTTTGAGTTTCAATGGAGAGTCTCGCTCTGTTTTTGCTGCGGTTACCAAAACTGTGTATAAAGAAGAAACCTTAGCATCCATCTGTTCGGCAGAGCAACTTTTACATTTTACCGCCATTAACAGCACTGGAGATACATGGAAAGTTATTTTATAATATCCTCCTCGTCACCCTGAAACTCGCGTGCTCTGAACTCTTCAACTTATCTCAGCCTAGCCTGTGGGCTCCAAGTCTAAACCTAAATTACAGGCGGGTCAAAACTCGAACATGCTAAAAGATAAATTGTCAATATTCGAGCATTAATGATAGAGAATAAATAAGTCTACAAGCACATAATGGGAGGAAGTGGCCGTAATTGGTGGTTAACAGTCACGCTTCAAGAATAAATATCGGTTCCATGACAGACCACGGGGTCACGTGACTTCCAGCTCTCGGATCACGTTCCAGCTGCTTTGAAAAATCTAGCCCTCTGCCAACCTCTCGGTCGGTCCTCAATCTGATAAGTCGAAATTACCGAAGCAAGTGCCGCAACAAAGGTACACCAAATCAAAAAGAGAAGCGCATAATCAGCAGTGCCTCTAAAAATACTTCCCAGTCTAAATAAAAGTGGACACGAAAAGTACAAACGCAAGCCAGAACTTTATTTTAAGAATTCTACCGGTAAAAGTTCCAAGGGAACAGAATGTATGTTACATTATTATAGGTACAGAATGAATCTATAACAGACTTACTTCGCTTTCTTGCGATTTATCTACACAATACCCTGCAATCCACCTCAAGGGCGCGAGGCAAGGTCTGAGTTAACAAATAATGCCCAACACTGTAACCTAATTAAGTTAATGAAACTATGAACATAAAAATATAATCACGAACCTGAAATAATCTAGTCAGTAGGTGAAATAGCACCAACCAGAACAACACAATCGGCAAGCTTCCACAGTTAGAAAAACTATTTTTGTTAAGTATTCTACCGATAAAAGATAGTTTTTGTAGAAAGACAGAGAAACTACTCCCGTTTTTCTACACTTTCACGGTCCTATCTACTTCGAGTACTTCCATTACGCCTCTGCATACGATCTCTCCTACTCCATCCCGTACTTAAAACCAATTCTCTTTCTTCCCCTTCCTCGTTTGCCCAACATCTTTCTCTCGGTCAGTTTTCCAAGTTCGCCCCTAATTACTTCCTCCAGCCACCTACTCTCCCTATCCTGGATTTCACTCAGCCATTTCCCTTCTTCGCTCACCATACTAAGCACTTCCTCGTTCGTCTTCCTTTCCGTTCATCTCACCTCATCCATCTCTCTCCTCACCCACACCTCAAATACCTGCCTTCCCGATGAAAATACCTTCTGATGCTACGATTGCCTCAAGAGGAAACCAATTACATTTTGAAATGAAATGAGTGCGCGAAATTGACATTTTAAAAAGAACTTCCCGTGAAAAGACACGAGTTTTCCATCAAAGAACATAGTCAGCTACTTTATAGCATGACCACTAAAAATTTATTACATTGATTCTTAACCTTTAAGGAAAGGTTAAAATTTTCCAGGATGAAAAGAAATCAAACATCCAAATTCGATAAACAAATGAGATTCAGGCGTTCAGTCAACCAACACGGAAGAGTAAGGCACAAGCGCGTTATTACGAAGGGGATCCGGAATTAGTCAATGTTTTTCCATTTGACAGTAGGGAGAAGCAACAATCTCAAAATACGACCTACTTGACAGTAACACCTATGATAAGGACTTTCTATTTACCTCTCCCCTTAAATAGAGCTAATCTCAGATTTTTAATAAGCGTTGATACCTTTTTTTCGTGGATTAAGCCTCAAATTAAAATTGTCCTAAAACGAAGGAATCAGAGGACCATCACGCTTCGAAGTCAATTTACGGATGAATTGCAAGAAAGTATTCTACCAAGTATCAATGTCGTTTCCAGAATGGTCACTGATTTGTTTAAGAAGAGTTTCCGAACCCTCGAGGAAAATGGCTCCAAAAGAATGCCTTTATTTCATCCGTACATATGCACCCCAAAAGCGGTTACTAGGGCGTGTGGAAGGTAGCGCTAAAAAACCTTCAGCTTGGGAGTATTTGAGCATAAAATATATCTTTAAAAAGCATTTAAAACGCATCTCAATCATTCAAGATATTAAGGAAACTGTGGGTAACATATTTTATGCAACTAGAAGTCTCCAGGTTAAAATTGGAATCAATTTACTGCAATATTGGCGAGGTATTGCTCCGTTTGAACACTTTTACACCACATCACATGGCAAACAACAAAATGCAAGGACTAAATTTATTTTGACGAAAGAATAATACTTAAGATATATACAAAAAATTACATAAAAAGGGATTACACACATTAAAAGCGAACCTCGCAGTTTCTGGGTGATTGACAGTAAATTAATTTTGAACGAGGAGATACAAAATTACGTGTTAGCGTAAAAATACGCAGACAAGTTCAAAATACAGCTATAAGAATTACATAAATCGAACTATAATTATTCTAAGTTTCAATACATCGGTATCTATAATTCATTTCCATTACGTTTCACAATCTAAAAATAAATGAATTTATTTATAACTCATAAATTAGATTGATTTCTTAGCTTTTCATACCAGCACTTTTATGATTTGCGTAGTTGGTTAAGAGCTACCTAAATTACGTTGTATTTAAAACTAAGGGTGCTTCACCCTAATTTCGCAATAGCCACGAGTTAAGACGACTAGCATCGCTGCCTGGATTATTTATGAGATGTGTCACACACAAAATGAATGAATATTCTGACGCAATTACTCGCATAAAAGAGGTTTTACTACGTACCCACACAGTCCTTCATTTGGCCATTCAAAATTTTACCGAAGCCCAATTTTCCAACTGCTTTACTCTACCTGGCCAATCACCCATGGTCTTTCACGCGTTTTTCCGGAAGTTCCCAAAGAGGCAATATTTAAGCTGGATTATAATTATTTACAGCCCCGGTCATAATCCCCTGAGAGGCTTTGCGGTGAAACAGTTCCAAAAGTAGAGGAGCAGGAAAAGCAGGAGCAATTATGGGGATGGAGCTGGGAGGGGAAAACTTTTTTTTTAACTAGCTCTTTCCGTATTCGAAGTGCGGCGGTGAAAAAAATGGATCCTTCCTCGTAGGACTCATGCGCCCACAAAAAACTTGCGCGTTCGCAAAAAACACGCGCGCCCAACCGCACAATCAAAAGCCAACCCCATGGAACTTTAGACTACATTTTTTTACATCTGGTGATCTACCGGACAGAGTAGGTTTCGAGGGATGGTAGCCATCACACCGGACTATTCGCTATTAAAACAAAAGAAGATCGCGGCACCAGTCACGGCAAAAATACAACTCAATAATCATAATTTTCTTCCTCAAATTACTTTTTCCTACTCCTAATGAGTCCAGCTTTCGGCTCGCTCGCCTTCACAGAAAATATTACATGAGATATAAAATAAGGTCTTAACTTCAGAGGTATAATTACACCAGATCTGATTGAATATCTTAAAAGGAAGGAAACAGTTTTAATCTCATGAAACACGGATGCAGAGAAAAAGTAGTTTTATAAATTAAACAACATACCAATAAGTATTTCAGTCAATACTTGAAACTCGGTAGACATAATTGTGTAGCTATGACTCAAATTGCATTGAACGCTCCACTTTTTCGGACGCTTTGCTTTGCAGTTATTAGGCGTCAAAGTTAGGCATAGCGCCGTAACGCTAATATAGGGAGTTCGTTTTTATTCTAACCCCAAAAACACGTCTAAAATTCACCTTTAAAATAATTCTCAATATGGATGAAATATATAACAAAATCCATATAAAATAATTTGTAGTAAAATTTAGTGGAATAAATATTATCTATCAGTCTATCTAAATACCTAATCATCATACTTTTGATGCACATCACGTTTCCGTATGAAGAGCTTTCTCGGAATTAAGTATAACATACATTCTAATAGATTTTGCGCGGGTAGTAGATCCACCGTTTTCATAACAAGTGTCCTCAAACCCTTGTCTTACGACCTGGTCCACGGAAACTCGCACAGTAATACGTAGAAGTACCCTATACAGTCTACATTTTTACGAAAGACACTAAAACATTCCCTTTACGAGGAGACTACCATGGTGTAGAGCGCTCCACACTTAGCTCATAGGACGGGCCTGATTGAGAATGCTGTCGCCAAATTTAAGCTTCGTACACTTACCTTACGAATAAACTGGCAACTATTCACAGCTTTACATTAAATTTATATTTTAAACGAGAAATTAAAATAAAGTCACTTTCGGATATAACACTGACATATGTACTAAATATGTCGACAGAAAACTGCATAGTATTTTGTGAATTTTTCTGGTGCTATTGGCAGAATTCCAGAATATTGAACGCACTGTATGGATCGGAAGAATAGACCATTGGAAAAGCAGACCAGAACAGACTAGAAGCCTTTGAAACCTGGTGCTGGAGGATGATGCCGAAGACACAATGGACGGAAAAAATAAGAAGTGACGAAGTGTACAGAAGAGCAGAAGAGGAAAGGACCATATGGAACACCATAGAGAAAAGAAGAATCAGATGAATTGGACACACCCTGAGACACAATGGGTTTGTGAAGAACATAATTGAGGGTAACATAGAGGGAAAAGTCCCCAGAGGAAGACCCAGGAATAAGTTCATGGACCAAATAAAGATAAAAGTACATAAGAAGATATACCAGGAGGTAAGGGAACTAGCATTAGATAGGGAAGGGTGGAGGGCTGCTGTAAATCAATCTTAGGATTGAACGACCAAAGATGATTGGCAACATAGCACCTCGGGAGTAACGGAGAGTAAATAGGATACGAATCTCCATAAGACCACATGCTGCCAACTAAACGAGGAACGTACGCAGACGCTGACGGAGGAAGAGGAACTGACCAGGTGCCCAAGAAACAGCACCCGAGAAAAGAGCTTCGCGAGCATAAACCAAAGACACCATGCATGATGTGAGCAGGAGCAGAGCAAGGTTGAGAGGGGCAACGGCAGATGAGGTTTTGGAGGAAAACCAAGACGTGGGAGGCAGCGGATACGTGTAGGAGATACAGTGGGAAGGAAAGAGGAATGGCAGAGGGGAGAGCGCGTGCTTGCCGGTCAAGAGGAAAAAAACGCGGCGGATGCCTCTCTACCGAGTGCCGCCAATGAATATCGGGGGGGATGTCCCAAGGTCGACTCACCAACGCCTCCGGCATTCGCGCCATTCCCTCCACCGCCCTTCCCGCAGACACGAAAACCACCGGCACGGGCAGGAGGGTATATAAGCAGCCGCGCACGAGCGGTGGGGAAAAAGAGAGGGATTCTTGAACCGTTCACACCACGGTCGTCGATTGCCTAAGATATGCATGCTCAGGAATTCTATTGGGCCGTGATGCAATCCACATCAGGACAAACACGGCGCATCCACTTCAAAATGATAATAAACAACAATGTAGTTCTCACAGAAGTCGTAACAATCGGGGACAAATATATACGTGCAAATCATATATTATATTATGTTATCATACATCAAGAATTTTCACATAGTGGAAGCGGATTCGTACCTATTCACCCTCAAATTCAGGAAGTGTTACTAATGTCTGTCTTTAGATCAACTTTGAGACCTCAAGATGTCCGGCAGGGGCAAGCATAGGGTTGACGGCTGAATTACGGATTGCGTTAACTTCAAGCGCGAACCAAGAAAGAAGTTAAAAGGATGTGAGTTCGGTATAAGACTGTAAGTCAAAGCGAGAGTCCGCATACCGTCTTTCATATATAGTTGCATCCTACGGTTATTAGGCAGCGCGCGTCCACACATCAATTACGTTGCAAGGGTTGATACCGATTGCAAGCGAAAAACATCAACTTAAGCATTGATAGCGAGAGAAGATATTGAGGAATAGGACCATTATAACTTTGCTACGGCATAAGGCCGGCACGTACTGTTCATGCCCAGTCGTCAGCAATGAACAATGGAAGCTAATACTGTATGAATATTGAAGTTGATGACCAACGAATACAGCAAATAATGCGGGATATGGAAAAAATATTTTAAAAGAATACCATATCTTTTACTTTTCTTCTTGTGATTTGAGCTCAAACCATTGATCCTACAGCTACAGTGCAGGCTTCATATGATGATTAGCTATTCGTTCATTATTCATGGCCCTATCTCCAATGAAATGTTAAGTCAAGTGATTTTTTTTCACAGTGAATTTTACCTTCCTGGTATTATCTTATTTGTGTATCGTACTGAGCATACTATTTTACGATAAAGAAGTTGGGAAGAGTACTGTAGCAAAAGAAAGGAAATTGGAAACAACCGAAGTACTAAAAGCATTTCCGAGGGTTACACTGGCAGACAGAACCGAGAATGAACAAGTACTGAAAGAGCCAGAGAGGAAAGCAGTCTCATGAAGAGACTAAATTATTGGAAGTAGACGAGACTTAACTATTGGATACATTTTGAGACATACCAGCCTCTGACCATTACAGTAGAAGAAACAACGAACAGGAAGAGTTAGAGAGGGAGACAGAAGATGGGATATTCGGATCAAATAATGAAGACTTTCAAAATGAGGACTATGACGATCAGCAAAAGAAGAAGAAAGGGTTAGCCATGGAGAGGGCTGCAGCCCAATCTTCGGGCGGACATTTCTTCATCTTCATTTAATAACCCATGTCGTTTGATTAACTTTTGAGGAATATTGACTGATGCATTGGGAGGTTTTCTGACGCAAACTTATGGAATCGATTCACTTTGAAATGAAATATATACCTTCGTGATTAACGGTATTTTATTCGGATACAACCTGAAGTGGGACCATAACGTTGGAAGTCGAAACTCGGGTCGTATCCGACTTAAGTACTGGGGAATCACAAAGTTATAATTTTCACTTAAATAGCGCAGTGTGAGTTGTTAAAATTAACCCCCGGCCTCAAACCCTACCGGTGGCCGGCGGAGTATAATGTCAACGTACGGGTACTCCTTGCGATGCATGTACCACAGGTTGGGAACCGCTGGACTAGAAGATGATTAGAGCCAAGAACAAGCTGAGAGAGGAAGAGGGGAAGGACACCAAACCGAGGGGATGAGAGGCAAAAGAAGAGTGGGTCGAGGACCTGGGTTGGTACATACATACATATGTATACGCAAGAGCGGGTCTTCCTCTTCCATTATCCACTCCACTCCGGTCGTTAGCCACCAATCCCCAACCCCCCTTAACTCCCGCCTTCACCCCCTTCTCATTTCCCCATTCCTCCCTCTTCGTCACACACACACAACCCCTCGACCGCCCATTACTCCCTGCATGGTGAAGACACGATTGCGTGCCTGTGTGCATGTATATACGGGGAGAGAAAAGTTTGGGACGGCGCGAAATGTATACCTCGATCGGGGGTAGGGTGGATGGGGGGAGGGGGAAGGAGCGGTCGGGGGGACGAAAAGGGCCCCCGGTATGCGAAAAGTTTATCGCTGATATTTTATTACTCGCTCCATAGGGTGATTCAGAACTTTTACTTTAGGGGCCCGGGTGCGATGCTACCGAGATAAACGAGCTGGTTAACGACAAATCACTCTCCGGCTGCGGGTGCTCTATTTATTAAACATTTAATGCACCGGGGACGTGAAACAGACCCAAAATTGCCTTGATCGAAATTGACGCAACAATGTCCACCCATTTAATGCTTCAACAAAATCCGGATAAAGAGCTCTTGGTCCAGATAATTTCAACAGATTCAGGCGAGACATCGTGGAAGTTGGTCATATGATAACAGAAACAACAATTGCACTTTTCCACAGGATATTTTAATGCGTACGACGCGTTTCAGCTCACAGAGCCATCATGTACCTGACGGAGGCTTTAGGGGACCTGGTGCGATGTACCTGATGATGGCTCTGTGAGCCGAAACGCGTCGTACGCATCAAAATATCCTGTGGAAAAGTGCAATCGTTGTATCTGTTATAATAGCTCTTGGTCCAACTACCGTTGCAAACAGACATTTTTAAGCTTTACACTCGGTCGCCACTGACGGACTAATACCTACGAAATTTACACGTTCAACACCAACTAGATTTTCTTTCGCTAGACTGAAGAAAATTTCCTGGTGAGCATTTTAACTGACATCATACCGGATAGTAAATCTCTTCAATAAAATCACGCAACAATTTTGTTCATCGGGTGCTTCTAGTAAAATCCTCAGGGTCTACTATTCAGTATTTATAATGCTCCGTCTTTCAGTCTTATGTTACTCCCTCTACTGAAAATCCAAAATGAAGAATACCTTTAAACCAAACCTATGATTAGATCCCGTAATCCTTCTTAATCTCATTGTATTTTGAATCGAAGACAATTGGAGCGAAACCGAGGAAGGAGGACACGAATATGAATTTTGAGACTGTTTTAATGAGGGTAAAAAGTACAAGAGGGATTTAATACTGAGAGAATAACAGTACTGTAACTAAGTCCAAAGGAAACAAAGGGTGGGACTGACAAAGGACTTTTCAATTATCACGTAGGATTCCCATGACGAGTAGTGGAGTCGCTCAGCACCTGTGCCCAGGGAAACCAATTCTATAGGCAATTCAGTGGCTCTTAGTGCTATCTCGTAGCTACAGCTTGGCTGATAGTTAAAGCAAAGGAGACTAAAACTTGGATACTAAAATAACGAAAAGTTTCATCTTCTGAAGAGATAGTCACAATACATACTAACAACACAATAACAATTACGTTACGAACAACTAAATCAAAATTATATCGTCTCACACTGTCTTTTTTAGAAATAGAAAAACTTTCCGGCGGTATCAAGGCTACATTAAAAGCCACGGCATTTTAATATTCAAAGTTCTTTGCTAAAAGAAATGCCATTTTTGTGAATTTAAAGGAACTTAAATTCTGCCACTGATTGCAAGATTGTCAGACAAGTAAAATGAAAGTCCTATTGGCCTAATCAACATACACAGTATAAAAGCGGGAGAGGAAAAGAGCAGATTTTTTGGCGGTTTGAAGACAGGATACATATCAGAAGTGTATGAGAGGGATTAAAATCCGTTGAGAATAGCTTTTAGGGGGAAAACTAAAAAAACACCCAACGCTCAAAGGAATTGCAGGCAGGGAACGAGGAACCCACAATTCATTTGGTAAGATGCCAGAAATGGTGATAAAACCAGATAAATTATTTTCTTGGAGAAGAATAATACACCTTAAATATTTTTGCGAAGAGATTCAGGCATATCTATTGGCACTCGGACCAAAATATACGAGTTTGAATGGTAAAAGCAGAATCATCCGGAACAGAGAGATTATAGACGAGGCTGTCCACGGACGCACAATTCATTGGCTGGGGTACCTAGAATGACCATAAGATAATTATCTATGTAGCGGAAGGATAGGCCTTGGAATTTTTTTCGAGAAAATTAAGAAGCATCTGAAGAAGGATGAGCCAAAAAATAAGCGTTGCTGCGATTGGAAATAGATACAACCTCCTTAAGACGTGTAAATCACGAACGGGACTCTTCACGGACTTACCATTCATTTGGGGAAATAAAGATAATGGCGATGAAGACATGCAAACCATTTCTTTTTGAAGTGGTAGAATGCACCCCGTAAAGTTTATCTTTCTAGAATATTATGTATATCCGACAACCAATGTGCCCAACACCTCTCATTAAAACCGTTAAAATTAGACTTGATCTCTCGCTGTCAAGGAAATAAGATACAGGACTGTCGAAAGACCAAGCATTTATTTTGTATAACATCAATTACAAAAACAGTACCATATGCCTATTTCTCTCTGAGGTGGAATACTCGACCTACCTTTGATGAATTTTATTCAAGGAGAACAGATGCATTCATTAAAGAATACCCGAAACACTTATACGTCGCCATTCTATAGCAAGGCGCAAAACACTCGTGGAGAATCGGGGGTAGCATGCCATTTACGCTGCACACAGTTCGAAGTTGAATCGCGACCTGAAATGAGACCCCATTCAACATACCTCGAGGGTTATCTGAGAATATTTTAGGCGCATTGATACGAATCACTTGAGGATAATCAATTTATTATTATCATGACTTCTCCTTCCAGGCAATATAGAAATGCAGTTACATTCTAGAGCAATGGTACCGCTACTCCGACTCTGCAAAACACAATTATAGTAGTAGATAATGATTTATTTGAATACTGATACCAAACTGCCATTGATATATGACTAGGAAATATAAAACTTAGGGCTTATAGTCGCTCTACTGGGACCGCATATAATTTTTAGCAGTTTCGACCTCATTAAATCCCTCTCGCCAGCACTAACCTTCATTTCCACTGGCCCCGGCCTCGGACTCGAGGACCCTAACTTGCCGTCGCTCCACCCCTTCCAGTAGCGCATCCACGTTTGGCCTTTGTTTATAACTTTTAAACATAAAAACAAGTGAAGAAACAGCAGCTATTCGTGCCGTATTTGACGAGATGATGAAAATGGTAACGGGCACGAAGAGCTGCACCGTTTCATCATTTGTTGTTATGCTTTAAAGTTATAAACAAAGGTCAAGCATGGCTGCGCCGCTAGGAGGGGTCGAACGAGGGCGAGAGAGGGTCCGCGAGCCTAAGGTCGGGGCCGGTCGAAATGAGGGTTCGCGCTGGCGGAAGCAGGTAAAAATTGTCTCCGGTCTCCATTGAGCGACCACAAGCCAAACTAAAACTTACATACCTACTGTCCATTAAAAAAAGTAGAGTCCGATGAGTTTAGGACACTGTATCTTCAGGAAGGACAACCGATTTTCACGAAATAAAATGCATACGATAGAATAATCATTTCTACGTTTACCGATTCGTGTAAAAAATCCTATCCTTATCTACACTTTTATGATATTTATTTTTTATTTATTTTTATGATATTTATTTTATGTTATCGCCATTTTCTTAATATTTATTGTAGAGATAAGAGATTTTGATATAAGTTAGCCAAACATGTTTCTCTCTGTAAGCATTAGTAATCTCTGGTTAGATATTTTATATGAAATAAAATCGAAGTAATTACGCTTTGTCATCGATACCGCTGACGACTACCAACCAACAGTGTAATGCAATGCACAAAACGCAAAATCTCACTTAGCATCAAATTAACGAAAAGCCTATCCACTCAAGGTTAACGTAGACTAGACATTACAAAACCAAGCTTTAGGCACGAACGAATGGTTAGAAATAGAAATGACTCACAGTGATCTGGAATATATTAGAAGCACACTACAAGGGCAAGAGCAGTGATAAGATCGCACCTCTTAATCTCTCTGATGCGACAGCATTCTCCTAAGAAGTATTCTGTCAAAAAAATGAGATCCATTTGATAATGAATGTGCCAAAAAACTACATCTTGCTATGGTTAGAGAAGACTCACGATAGAGGATAAATTATCAGCAGAGTCGTCTAAGGACATATCATTTAATCAGGAGAAAACTTATGACGACGATGATAAGATCACTCCACTATTTTGCCTTAAAGCGGACAATTATTTCATCAGAAGCATATTTTAAAGAAAAATGAGGCGCCTGACACGAAAGACACCAAAACACAAATATAGCGGAAACCGAAAAGAAGTTGAGGAGAGAAATCCGGAGAATACAGGCAGGGCTTTCGGAGATCCAGGCAGGGCTTTCGTTTCGATTAAAACTGACAGAGGCAAGTACTCTTGGAAGAATAAATATACCTTAGAAGCACTTTATAAAAAAATGATAATAGGATCAAATTTATTTTATTTAGGTATTCTACCGGTAAAGGTAGGTTTTGTTGAATGTCAGAGAATCTCCTCCCGGTTTTCTATACTTTCAGGGGCCTATCTCCCTCTAGTACATCCTTTTTTGCCTCAGCAAACGATCTACCCTTCTTCATCCCGTCGATGAAACCTATTTTCTTTCTTCCCCTTCCCCGCTTGCCCAATATCCTTCCCTCTATCACATTCTTGAGCAACCCATCGCCCTATATTACATCCTTTAGGTGCAAATGATGTTGCAAAATTAAAAAAATCTAACTGAAGAAATGAAGACCCCTAGAGAGCATACCACTCATCTAGGAGGAAACCGATAGGATATTAAAACCAGTCCACTGATTCTCTTCGAAATGTAAACATATATTTTTAAAGTATAATAACTGGGACAGATAGCGCACGCGCAAAAAAAATTATTCAGGAAGATTCTGGAGGATCAAGGACATTATTTAGGTAAGACCGTCGAAGGACAACGACGATAAGATCTCTATTTCTCTTTGAAGCGAAAGAGTACACCTTAAAAAGTATTTTTTCGAGTAAAATGAGATATCCGATAACGAGTGCGCCAAAAAACTACGTGTTGCTACTCTTCCACTCGGCCAACAACACTTGGGGGAAACGGGGGCAGCACGTGGCAAATGCCGCGCACCGAGCGAATCTGGCCCGCGACCGGAGATGCAAACACACTCGACACACCGAGAGATGGGAAAATGGAAAAGGACGGATGAGTGGGGGAGGGGGAGAATGGGGGAAGCGGAGGCGGGCTCGTGGCCCGTTTTCTGTGCTGAGGGACCCCAATCGATCAACTGGTGGCAACGGCGGCTTTTTGGCCCACCCCACAAAACCTTATCATCCCAACGGCGGATGCCCACGCGAGGATACGGCACATACCCCAGCAAGTTTCGCCATAATGGAGGAGTTTGCTCGACCAAATTTCCGACCGATTTCTTCCCAGATAGAGGGCGGGATAAATCGATTTTACGGCGGGAATGGCTATGTGCCCCCTATCCCTTTTTGCACTATGGTCATCCCTACGTGCTCACACCAATCTACATCCATGTCGACATACTATCCTCAGATACGCCTCTAGGGCGTGAGGCGGGGTGTTTTGGCACCAGGCTTAAAGATTGGAGATATGACATTGAATAGAAAAAGGTTAAGGGCAAAAAATGATGTATTTTGATGGATTACCTTTTCTCGATTTCTACTTATATATTAGACATTGAATGAAACCTCAGGAGGCGGATATGCACAGCAGGCGGCAGCAGTGGCAACAAAGAACGTTTTGAGTGGAAATTGAAAAATGAATATGATGATCGAGTGGATAACGCTTGCAAAGAGTAATAAATAGCACATTTGGTAAGCATAAGGCCAGGCACAAGATATTATGAATCGAAGATAAAACTAATGGCGGGCATACAGGCATCAACGAGCTTGTTCATCTACAGAAGCATTCCAAGGTCTACCGACCAATAAATCGTTAAAAAACTACCAATCAGTAGGTAGATTCTCGAAGTAAAGTGTAACACGAAAACCTACATATGCTACGCACTCCTGCAAAAGTAAAATCTTGATACCTAAAATACATTAGGTGATATCATTCCTTACTAAAAGCAAACAAGATGCCTATATTCAACAGTGATTTATTGTGTATTTCATCTGCGGAGTAGCTTGGAGTTAAATAGTTAAATCTGGAAATATAACCCTCACGAGTATGATTTCTAGCATTCCCCTCGTGTGCCTTCCTTTTTTCATAGGACATGCCTTAGATAAACTTGAGGCGTGATTTAAGTCATCGTTAATAGCCACTTTATCCACATCCACTATAACGGCGCATAGCAGGAGGGCGAGAAGAAAGGGCGGAAACAGATAAGGATTATATAAAGAGAAGAGAAAAAAGTGATATATGTTTTAACAGACTAATTTCTCACTTTTTTGCAATGCAGTGATAAATTGGACACGGAGAGAAAGAATTCCTGCGTCCATTTTAGTTACTCTCCCTTATTTTAAGCGCTAATGTACCATCAGGAAAATACAACTGCGGGGAACCAGATGAACGTGTCTAGGGAAAATGGGAGTAATAAATTTTGAGACGCTTGAGATCAGGAAGAGGAAAAATATGGTGAAAATTTAATGGCCACACATGACAAAAAAAATATTCGACATTTGTTGAGATAAAATAAAGATGCAGGAAGTGATCAGAGGAAGACAGAGGTGGGTAAAACACATGACTAGAGAAGAGAGGAGGCCAAAGACCAGTAACAAGGAAAGCAAGTTGGGATATTCCCGAGGTATCTCCGACACTTTCACACGTCTGGCATTCCCAGAATGGCCCATTGTGTTTATCAAATAATATAAATATTACTGTAATTAAACATGCTGCCACATACATGGCCATGCCATATAATATACATATTAGGATACTATCTCCTAATGAAAATTAGAACATAATAAAATTTAAGGTGGGAAACCACATGGACACACTACCCTACGAGCCGCCGCATCGCCGTATGGCAGGGGTTATTAGGACACCAGTCGTGTATAGATGTAAGGCATAAGGTTTTGGGAGGTAAAATGGCGACGTTTATTATGGGAGTGCATTTAGGGGAGTTCAGTTTTTATTGTGGTCGCTTATTGTGCACGCAAAAAACGAGTTTTTGTGCCTATCCGTTCGGCAATGTACCTCTCTTATTATATCGCTTCCATCAGACCTAGAGATGTAGTGAAGCATCATGATAATTTTCTTTGTGTCGCTCTGAAACACACCAGTTCTGAATTTCTCAAGCAAGCTAGGCCTAGCGAGCAGCCCCCGAGTCTCTAGGAGCTCCCACCTTAATCCCTTCAAAAGTTGTGTGACACTATATGTTCGCTCGAAGCAACTTTTAACGAAGAGTGCTGCTTTTCTTGGTACTTTATTGATTTTCTTGGTAAAATCTTTATGACAAGGGTCCCAAATTCTCGTGGCGTATTCGAGGTGTGGCCTAACCAGAGCGTAGTAACATCTCTCATTGGCTATTTTTCCGAGGACATTCCTAATATATGCTTCTCACTAAATCACGGACAACCAACAGTTAACTCAAGTTTTGATAACAATTACACAAAATAAATCATAAGGTTTATCCAATCCTCGTAGTAACGGTAATAATTATTGAGGTATGATGATAATAATGGCATCATATACCTCAGCCATTATTGCCGATCATATTTTGAGGAAAGAATGCATTTTATACATTTCAACGTCTCCAATGGTAAATTTCTCTAAAATTTAGTCGACAATCATTTCTTCTTTCGAACTTTTACCACGTACTAGAGAATATCGAAAATCATTTTTCGCTTCAGCTTTTAAAACAATCAGAACATCTAAAGAGAAATAGTCTTTTTCGGACGATTGCAAAAGATTCCACCTACATTTTAGCCTTCGGTAATGGAGAGATTCGCAACCAAAACCATACATATAATTTATTTAAAAAATAGCCTAAACGTTGCGTAAGCCTTTAAGGTTGTATTTTGGAAACCTAGGAATCATCATTTATTGCCCTGACCTCCTTCAGAGAAGCTAAATTTCCAGCGATTTCCGGGATTTCCCACTTTTCCTGGTTGGAGAACGGCGGAAATAGATGGAGACTCAGAAATATTAACAGAAGGAGGAAGCAGAGAGAGAGAGTTAAGAAAGCCAGAGGTCGTTGTGTGTAGGTAGAGAAATAGTAGAAGGCACGACAACAGGAGATGAGAAAAGTTAAGATACAACATATATACGCTACCCTCGAGCCTCCACTATGGAATATAAACGGGATATTGAATCCAAGCCACTGAAAAGAAAGGGTACAAGGGTGTAAGCAGGAGAAAGAGTGATGCAAACTTCGAAGAATTAGGGTTCTCTCACATTTTGGGAGACAATCTTAATGATAAGTGGGTAAAAAGAGTTCTTAAGGCTATCAATTTGACACAAACTCTAATTTTGACAATTTTTTCTGACATTGCGCTAAAGATTAGGGGTATAGTGACATCGACCGAGTCGACCTGTAACTCTAGAGATATGAAATTATCAAATGAAATGGTGATTGGTGTCAATAATAAAAATAAATTATTCAACAGAAATACAAGGTCTACTCTACTTTGTGGGAGAGAATGTTTAGGCAATAATTATCAAAGCTGTTATGGACAATAAAGAATGAGAGTAAAAACAATTTTCTACTAGATAAATTTATAAAACAAGTCTGATAATGTAGTACATCGAAACCTAGGTCGAATAAAATTTACTTAAGTGGAAAATTGCCTTTACTCTCATTCTTTCCATCACATTAAGCCTGATACTTCTATTTTTGTGCTATTATGGCCTCTAATTGCCCGCAAGATAATAAATATTTAAAATCTAGGCGATGGGCAATCAATAACGTTATCGCTTGAGATTGTTTCTATCCTAGTGTATAAAATCATACAGTAATGGATGGAAAGTTTCGGGGAAGTTACACTTTTTAATATACAATCAGTGAAATAAATTATACGTTTTTCACTTTCTAGCCTGGCAAGAGGGAAGTCTGTCTTCTTACGTGTCAACGGGGGCACACCCTGGGATATTCCAAGAGGAAGATAAGGAGGCCAGAGGTCGGTGACGTGTAGGCGGAAGAGCTGAGGAGGTGGGAGAGCAACGACGAGAGCGAGAGAAAGCAAGCACATGGGGTGTGGGAGGCTGGCGTAATATCACCCGAGAGAACGAGGAATGGGAGAGGACAAGAGAGAAATGGCGTGTTAGTCGAAAGCAAGTGAAGCGCAGAGCGGAATGCAATCAAACAGGTTTCGTTTGAGGGAAGATCAGGGGAAAACAGGAGTAGCGGTACGGAAGAGGCATGATGATAATGAATTATGCACGTAAGGAGGATAGGAAAAAGGGAAATACCGCACCGCTGAACACCGCTCTTTAAACAATTAAGACGCCAACTAATAAGTCAAAATATATTTTGCAATAATAATGAAATAAGGGTACATCGACATACCACCCTGCGAACCGCCGCATGGGCATGTGGCGGGGGGTGTTAGGACACCAGCCATGTAAAGATATAAGGTATACGGATTGGAAGGTGAAATGGTGACGTATTATGGGAGTGTATTTAGTGGACCTTAGTTTATATTATGATCGCTTACTGTGCGCGGAAAGAACGATTTCTTGTGACTATCTGTTCGGCAATGGTGTTTAGGACACCAGCCGCATGAAGATGTGAGGGATAAGGTTTTGGGAGGTGAAATAGTGACGTGTAT
The DNA here is from genome assembly GCA_963169105.1 of Ceriagrion tenellum. Taxonomy (NCBI): domain Eukaryota; kingdom Metazoa; phylum Arthropoda; class Insecta; order Odonata; family Coenagrionidae; genus Ceriagrion; species Ceriagrion tenellum. The sequence continues at coordinate 54,898,836 of OY720644.1, forward strand.
CATGGAAGTGTATTCAGTGAAGCTCAGTTTTTATTGTGGTCGCTTTTTGTGCGCGGAAAGAACGAGGTTTTGTACCTCTCTGTTCGGTAATGTATCTCTCTTATTCCATCGCTTCTGTCAGACCTAGAGATGAAGTGAGGCGTCATGATAACGTTCTCTGTGTCGCACTGCAAGACACCAGTTCTTAATTTCTCAAGCAAGTTCTGCCTAGCATATAGCCTCCGCGTCTCAAGGGTTTCCCCCCTTAATAGGCCATACTAATAGCAGTTTAGCAGTAAATTAAGCATCACTGTTAACCATCGACAGTACGAAACTGCTCACCTCAACCCAAATAATCAACATATTTAGGAGTACTGAAACTTCATTAGGCCACAGGCATTGCTTCTACATCCACATATTATCCTGCGAGCCGCCGCATGGGCATGTGACAGGGGGTGTTAGGTAAGAAGCCGTTTAAAAATGTAAGGTTTTTGGAGGTGAAATGATGACGTATAAAGGTAGTGTATTTAGTGAAGCTCATTTATTATTGTGCGCGGAAAGAACGAGTTTTTGTGCCAAACTGTTCGGTAAAATATCTCTCCTATTTTATCACTTCAGTCAGACCTTTATGTTCGCTCGTAACAGTTTTTAACGAAGCGCGCAGCTTTTCTTTGAATTTTGTTATTTCTTTTGGTTAAATTTTTATGACCAGGGTCCCAAATGCTCGCGGCGTATTCGAGGTGTGACCTAAAAGTAAAAATAATATAGTAATGAAGTAATATCAGACCGATTGATAACGTGCATGAATTTGTCTTTAACTAGTTCCCAGTATCTTTACCCTAAAAAATGACTGGAATCTTCCCTGGGGTAATTATTGTATTTTCCAACTAATAGGACGCTCAGGAATATATAAGCACAACAAATTATAAGCAACACAAATGTAAAACTGTTCTTCTATAATTCTCAAATGTCGTTGCCTGCGAAAGCGAGAAACAATAGTATTCCGAATAAAGTGATCCAACACGGGGACATGATGAATGCGGACGGTGGTCACAATTTTTCTCCCTTACGTTAAACAGTAACATTCGTATCACTCAGATTCTAATGACTTTTCAACGAAATAAATATTACAGGTACGTTTAGTTTCCATCGAATGTAACCACTGATATTAGTTACAACTTAATTTTAACGTAAATTTATAGTAATAATTGAGGAAATTTAAACGTTAAGTTCGATTTTAATTCCATTTAATTTAACGGCACCGCGTACCTTAACGAACATTACCGGTAGTCCTTCGGTGAGATTGGTAAAAAATACAAGACAAAGGGTAACTTTCCATATTTTTTCCACCCACAAAATTTACGGATTCTTATAGGCCGTAAAATACGATATTAATCACGAGTATTAAATACCACTAGATTTTGAAGTCCCCAGCCTTAATTTACTTAACAGCAGAGTCGTCTCCAAAGTTTCCGGACTACACTGTCAACTTGCTCCACGCTTATTCTCTTCCTTCCTCCTCCGCATTTGCCCCATATTCCCCCATACTATCAACCTCCTCAACACACTTCGCCCACACACTTGGGAACTTCTCCCATCCATTTTTTGTAAACCTCTCAGAAACCACGCCGCAAACTTTCTTTCTACTCCCACCATCTCCAACATTTCCGCGCTGAGTCCTCCGCATTAATTATCTCCCTCTCTTAAGTACTAATTCCTTTCCTAATGCTATAATCTGCACTTGATGTCCTTTCTACTGAATTATGGTTGGTTGATTACTTGAGGGAAGCGACCGACAACCAACGCTATAAGGGTCAGTGCGTAGGCTGGTATTGGAAGTATTGTATGGGGAGTGGAAAGGAATGGAAAGAGGCCACGGAATTACCATTCCCTTGACAAAAGGCGCTAAAATATCCAGTTTCACGTCCCGTACGACGGAAGCAGAGCTACATTTGTTGTATCTTCGCGTGGAACTCAACTACGGATAGAGATACCGCTTAAAAACCGGTGTCACCGCCCGGATCTAAACCCAGACCCTAACGGTGAGAAACTGACGCTCAGGCTACTTTGTTCACAAGACCATTCCCATCCAAAAAGCCCAAGAACATTTCAATATGTTCTATACTGCTCCACCACTTACATATTAATTAATGCTTATCTACCACCGGGTGTCTTTCACCCCATTTCGAACTGTACCCTAATTAACTCATCACTTTCAGAGTGTTTTAGAGCGACACAGAGAAAAGTATCATGACGCCTCAATATATCACCTCAATACATGACCTAGCTTGCTTGAGAAACTCAAAACTGGTGTGTTTCGGAGCGACACAGAGAATATTATCATGATGCCTCACTACATCTCTAGGTCTGATGGAAGCGATAAAATAAGAGAGATACATTGCCGAACAGATGGGTACAAAAAATCGGTCTTTCTGCGCACAATAAGAGACCACAATAAAAACTGAGCTCCACTAAATACACTCCCGTAACACATTCCACCTAACATCACCTAACTCAGGCGTGTGGCAGAAGGTGTCCCAACACCTCCTGCCACACGCCCATTCGGCGGCTCGCAGGGTAGTGTGTAGATGTAACGAACTCATCACTCACTGCCTAGCTTTAAACAGAACGGCTTACTCAAATCACAGTCATCCTCAAATCACACTGTACAGATCCAGCTCGAGAGACCCTCATTAGAGAAAGACGAAGTCCTCAAAGGTAAACCTCGAAACGTATATGACTCTAATAAAATTAACCATAAAAACTGGATCTTTGGTTAGATCTCAACCACCATCCTACTCCAAAGAAGGCATACCGAAACAATCTGAAAGCGTTATTTTTTACTTTAAGGGAAGTAACCTCTCCGACGGTATCAGGACACCACGCTATTCCGCAACCCCGAAAGTAAAGGAGAAAATCCTCGACGAAATACCTATCTAATGCAATCATAACACCGGTGTAGGCGAGAAAAGACATTGGAGGAAGCCTAACAAGAAAAGTTACTCGTTCAATTAAGTCAAATTCACCGTTATTCGCGGATTTTCAACGTTAAAAGACGTCACTTTCACGGTTTTGATTTAGTTAAAAACAGAATATTTCAAAATCAATTTTCTGTCAAGTAGGTATGCCTAATGCACACATGAGCGCATGATTCTCATGACTGTATCTTAATTTTATAGAGATCACGAAGAGCCTCAAGATTTACGTATGGGCCACCCTTAGAAGTTGAATAACTATTACTAGGTTCCTTACACCTTAAGCACGCTAAGGTCCTCAGTCACATCACTGGAAGTAGAAGAAAAGCAGATTTAAAATATTTTTACTTTTGTCTTCATTCAGGGCGATATTGGGGTTATGCAGCCTTGAGATGACATGTTCATTCAGCTCTCCTCCATGTCAAATTACAATGACATCTACACGGCAGATATGAAAACATTTGAAACGGTAGATCTCTGCTTCACTTGCTGCTAGCATTACGCGCACGCCCTTCGCCCCACACCATGGATTCCGATTACAATCGCTGAAAATAAAATACGAAGAAAAAACTGCCGGAGCAGAATTAAAGGGTTATAAGCAGCATATAGTATAGCACCCACAGCAGGCCGACCAGAGTTGCTCCCAGGAAGAAATAAAATTGATTTATGCAACAACTCAAACTCTGACAAAACAACCAAGGACCCACAAATACCCTAATTGAAGGATTACGCGCGTAATTCACAGCTGATTCGAGGTTTTCCTCGGATTTATTCAAGGCTAATTCACCGCTTTCACGGTTGACAGGCCATCTTGTTAAAAGGGGAAGGTAGCGGAAGCGGTGGAGTTGTTACACGCCCTTGTCCACCAACGTGAAGGTCGTGGGTTCGTACTCCGACTGGGTGGTTTTTCAACACCCATGGCATAATTTTGTGTTCTTCTAAATATGATTAATAATAAATAGGTGGTATTATCGAAAGCTAAGATCAATATATACTACTACTATTAAAAGCAGAAGATATTCAGGTAAACGTCATACTCAACAAAGAGCTATCTTACAAATTCTCACATTGCAAAGAGGCGGGACGAAAGCACAAGACTAATGAACTAAAGGAACTGCGGCCACAATTTTCAGGTAAATAAAAGACTACCTTACGTTTTACTTTAAGGAAACTCCTCAGCAACGTCACATTTAATTTATTAGTAAATGGATTCCTCCATTAATTCACTACTGTAACGCCTTAACGTCAACCACAAAATTTTCACTCCACAGTTGTACATACGGTGATAACAGGGGAGGAACTCTAACGGATGCCCATTGTAAAATAAAAATGAAGACACGAAATCTGTAAGGATTACTAAAATTTAAGTAGTCAACTGATTAAAGTAGGTTTCAGCGAAGGAGTAAAAATTCTACAGATTTTTACAGGCCCTGACACGATAACTTCCTGCATCCGTCCAAATACGCCATCGAAATCACTTGGGGAAATTAGACAATATTACACGGAATTACCCTCAAGATTTGTCCCTTCTGAAGACATGAGGTTTTAAAAAAGAGAGCTATGCAGAGTCGTAAATACTGAAATGCGTCCATTGAAACGGTGTAGAAAATATGAATTAGGTACCGTCAGAGAGTGTTTCCATTGCGTTTTGGGTTTCCATCAAGTTCCCATGTAAGGTGCGCCAGTATACTACACAGCTGAGCAGGCAAATAAACAGATAGCTATAGCGCTGAATAGTCATTCAGGCACCCTGAGCGGACACTCGCTCGGGCTTGCTACACAATACAGATACCAGAGGAGGAACTTCGAGTGATTCGCGCAGATTCCTAGAAGGGGTTCGACCGACCTTCGCATCGGCTGTAAAACAGTGCCATTCCGGCCGCATAATCTTCAGGATACATGAGTTGCCCAGGGAAGGTTTGAAAGTTAGGAACTCGAGCGGGTTTGCCACGGTTACTTTCAACTCACAGTTACAGACAACACTAAATGATTTAAACCTCAGCATATATTATAACTGACCTGCAGACCCTAGAAGTTGAATAAAATAACCCCATAATGATACCGATTTATCACGGAAAACTTCATAAAATTATTTGTTTTACAACTGATTTTGTAAAATCTTGATGGAAATTTGAAAGGTGAACTAAAGGCATCAATGCGGAAGCAACAAACGAGAGAGAAATTAGAGCATATGATACTTATATACCTACCTATGAATGGAGCCATACTAATAGGAGCTTCGAAGTAAACTGAGTATCACTGACAACAATCGACTATTCGCAATGCATAACTGTTCACTTCACCAAAATAATCAATATACAACTCAACAAAGGCACACAAACATTCTTTCCGAGCTCAATAAGCGATTACAATGAAAACTGAGCTCCACTAAATAAACTCCCATAATACACGTCAACGTTTCACCTCCAAAAACCTTATCCCTTACATCTTTACACGGCTGGTGTCCTAACACCCCCTGTCACACGCCAAAGCGGCAGCTCGCAGGGCAGTATGTAGATGTAGAACACGTTTACGAGTACTGAAACTTCATAAAACCACAGAGCTCGATTAACCCTGAAATTTATGAGTTATAAGCAAAAATTGAAATAACCGGTATTTTTCGATTATTAAAAACGTGACATATGCGTTAACAAGACTCAGATAAGCGCCTTATTTAACTGCGGTCTCTAATGTCGGACTTCAACAAAAAAAACTATAAAATAATACGAGGAGAAAATTCTGGGACTGTATGAAAATGGAGAAAGTCTGCTTACTCTTCCATGATTTAAATGTAGGTATGCGACGACGATTCGAAGATTTCTATCAAACTCAAGGAAGCACTTATTATTAGCCCGATGCGAATAATAACATTTGAAAATTAGTTCCAGTAAACATTGCCTCAGAACTGTTAAGCTATGCGAGAATAGGTATATGAACAGCAATTGTGAAAATCCACGTTGACTAAAAATTAGTACTTCAAATGGCTCGTCCATCCAGGATCAACTCGCATTCATGACTAATTATGTGAAATTTTGCGTCATTATTTAGCAGTTGGGCCAACAAAACAGGCAGTTATAGTGTTTTACAAGGTACATAAATAAAAAATTCCCAATCAGTAGGTAATTTAAAACGCAAAAGCAGGAGATTTGTGGAGGGATTTAGCAAATGAATAGCTAACAGACGGAAGTTCTCGATTATCTTACGCTATTGAAGAAGGTTTAATCTTTACCACAAAATAATACTTTATTAAAAGTCTTACGTCAAAGAAAAAAAGCGAAACACTTAGCGACCACAGTATGGGTTTCCCATGAAAATGAACGATTTACGACTTTCGCAGCATAATTGCACAACTAATCTGAGACAACTGCAAGAGATTTTTATGATATTGGTCAGGAAATTTTCAACCAAATACTGGAGGGACTTTTGATAAAAGAAATGGCACCGATGCTATCCGAATAAAGAGGAAGGAGTACATTATAAAGGAGTCAGGCAGTGAAGGCAAATACCTGAGAATCACCTACACGACAGACTCAGATAGAGGAAACGATAGGAAACATTAGAGGAGCTGTATTAAAGAAACTAGGGTTTATCAAGCGAATAGTTGGAAAGTTCTCGGATGAGAAAGCGAATGAGAGGCGGCAACTTAGCACTGGTTGTTAGGCCACACCTCGAATATTCCGCAAGCATTATGGATCCTGCCCAGAAATATCACATCGCGAAACAAAACACAATGGAAATCCGCACACTTTGCTAAAACTTTTACAAGCGAACAGCAAGTATCAAACAATTGATTGAAGGACTAGGTCGGGAGCTGTAAGCGACACAGAAGCCACATGCTAAGTTTAGATTACACAGATGAATGATACATGTCAGGCGTGTTTAATTACGATACGAAAGATATTGTATTGACCCCCGCTACATCAACAGAACTAATAGAAGCAACAGAATCAGTGATAGGTACCAAAATTTCTTCTGTCCACCCAGCATTAGTGATTATAACAGAAACAGCGTGACACAAACATAAGAGACAGTTTTCGTACCTCTGTTCTCTCATCCCACTTCTTTCCCTTCTCCCTCCCCTTCCATGGCTGGCGCTCCGATACGACCCACCACACATTCTCTGCGGCGGCTCGCATGGAACTACTTAGATGCAGATTTACGCAATAAATCAGGCAGGAAAACTTCCCGATTGACGGTATCCAAAATATTCAAAACTAGGAAATTTATAAAATTTTTAAGATTTAAGGCTTTCCTGGCGAATGCTTAGAACGTAAAGTTCTCGGGTTTCCAATCGGGTGACGGCGGTTTTGTGGCACCGACGTTGTAACTATACACAACCCAAGTGGAAAACTTAAAGACACCCTGGGGACCGCCAAGACGACTTGGGATTGAAATACCAGGCGTGTACCACATCCCGTGTGAATGTGGGAAGATGTGCATCGGCTAAACCGGCCGCACCACAGAAAAAAGCCTGAAAGAACATGAAAGGTGCATCAGGCTCTTCCTCCCCGTGAAATCAGCAGTAACGGAGCACAGCCTTGAGAATGGACACAGGACCAATTTCAAAAGGGACCGGGATCCTTCACTGCGCTCCTAGTAATTGACACCGGATTGTAAAGGAGGCTGTGGAAATCAACAAACACAGAGACAACATCAACAGAGACAGAGGTTTTCAGATAGATAATGCGTGGAAACCAATAATGAGACTCATAAGAAAAAGAGTGGGAAAATAGGGTCAATCAGAAGCAAGCTAAGCCCATCCACAGAGCATATAAAAAGTAACACCCTCCTGGCCAAAATTATCACCCTGAGGACAATGGCACACTACGCCTTAGAAACGTCGGTGCCACAAACCACCATCACTCGGTTGGAAACCCGAGAACTTTACATTCTATGAAAGTTTTACCAGTTCAGATAGGCCCAGTGTAAAGGTAACGACTCAGCGATGAGGTTACCCAGTTATATAATTGATATTACGCGCGCAGAGATAGGTGGATAAGCCAGCTGGTATGGGCGTACGATTTCGCGGGAGGCTGCTTCCCGTGGCACCGGAAGACGGGAAGGGAGACCTTTCGGCAGAGGATATTGACACAGCTGTTCGACACGGAGACCTTTGGGGTAAAGAATATTGACATAGCAGATTGAAATGCGGCCGACATTTACCATTTGGCTTGGTCTCATTACCGAATTTGCTTGGGCTTGTGCACACACAGGGACATAAAAATCATTGGTTCATTTTCTCATGAAACAGCATATTTTCCAAGTGGAGCAAAAACTAAATAATCGACTTTAACTAACGGAAATTAGCAACTTTTCACTTTCATAGCACAAAGGTCTCTCTATGACGTTCCCTCTCCATCTTCTCGGATATTTGAAACCTAATGTTATAGTGATTTAATACCCATTAGTTAGATAAGATGATTAACTTCATGGTCTACGGTCTATTGAACAATACTTTCGGCTGTTGAGAAGATGAAAGGAAACAATATTCTTTCTATACGCATTAGTATGATAAACATTACTAAGATATATAATCTATTCCTCAACGGTGAAGGACCTTGATGAAATATTCATATGATTAAAGACGTAACCACGCATAAATGCAATAATAATGCCGCTCCTGTCAAGCACTAAGTTGCCGAACCCACATTTTTCAAAAACAGCTCGGCTAATATTTCAACACAAGTACCTTCAGTTATTCTGAAAACAACTAAGGCTAACATATTATTAGGTCTCCGGGTAAGATATTAATAACACAAATAAAAAAGACAACAGCAATACGAGCCGAAGAAATATTAGCAATTTCTACGGTGAACTTAACAAAAGATTGTAATTTAAAGTACACCCGAGCCTACTAATCTAGATATCTAAAAGTTAACTAAATGTTGCCAGTATTTATATTCCTTCAAAATTCCTACCGGCCTTATACCCACACCAGCCTTTGTGACACTTAATCAACACAATTGTTGAGTTGAATATGATTTCAAGAAAGATTTACTAGTAAGTTCGGATTTAAACACAGAAGCCGGAAAAAATATATATACACTCAAAAATCTGGAATCATACAGAGGATGAGTACATACAATTAGATAATCATTACCGCAGTCACCCATTATCGTAAGCTAAATATCGACCTAGGCTCACATCGAGTTATCCCACTCATAGTGAAATGACCAAGTGTATCTGAACTCCCTCTTTCGGTGCTATATGGAAGAGCACGAAAGTATAATACACCGCTCGTCGGGTAGATCGTAAAACTACGACACAAATCATCTATACCAACGACGATTTTCTCAAACCCCTTTCTCAATTTCCCAAGTAATCCATCCCTTTCTATCCAAACCTACCCATCAATCATGACTGAAACGGCCTAAATTGTGGATCGCCTCCGAAAATAATCGAGCCAAAACCACTCCTAGGTGCTTAAAAGAAGCGACGAAATGACTTCCCGATTTTGTCGATAATTAAATGAGTGGTAACAATAGCTTATGCTTCAGAAATGAACAGGTTGACGCATAGTATTCAGAATTGAAACAGTCTTTCAACTGCAATTCGCGTTTCCCGCACCCCTCACTACTATTTCCCGACAATGAATACTAGAAAAACGATAACTTTTCCCGCATTACCAGCCCTTAAGCCTAGTTTCCATAGGCCTCGGCCCTATCAACCTTTCCCGAACCCTTGTAGTATCTCCCTTCTCTCGTAACTACCACAACAAAAACGGAAAATAAACAAAAAATGCTCTGAATCTGTACCTGGTGATGCCTTTAGTCAATGAAACGGGTAGTAAAATAAAATATCATATCATAGAAACGTACTAAAGATTATATTTAATTCTGAAAAATGAAGTTCAAACCTTCAAGGAAGAGAAGCAAAAAAACAGTAGATTTTACAGTGACTCAATGCAGAGGTAAACCAAAACGCGTCATTGGACGAGAATACAAACGCTAGGGACTCAGAATATCACTAGTGGGACCGAAACAATAAAATGAATTCATTTCCCAAGCAATAAAAATTCGCAATTTTCGCATAAGCAGTCGTCGCAGAGGCGGCCCGAAGGCCGAGGGTTTCCGAGCGAATAATAGCGTATGCTTGGGAGCTGGCGCCAGACCGGCGTGTCGCACTTTCCACCCGCCGACTCGGGAACAATGAGCAGGGGTTGACGGAGGAGGCGGCGAGGACGACGGAAGGCCGCCGCAGCGGAGAGAGAGAGAGAGAGAGAGGCGCAAACCTTCCTCAACCACTTTGTTCACATCCTTCTCTCGAAATATTATTATCCCAGCTCCCCTTTCGGGGATTATTATTATTATTATTAGAGGGAAGATAACTTTAGGGGGGGATCCTTCAGAGCGCAAAAGGATCACGAAACCTTTTGCACCGTCGTTATCGTAATCCAAATTTCATAAACGCTTAGGAAGGGCAATGCTCAGTGTCCTTTGAACGTACTACATTAGGTACTTGTCACTAGTTATGTAAACAACCTCACAAAAGTGGATGAGTGAAACTCACGTTTCTCTCGGAGCGCCACTGAAAAATTTCGCAACGTCCGCAATCGTAAATTAGGATTTATAAAAAGAATACTACGAAAATTTGAAGACAAAGTAAAGTAGCGATGTCACTTGTCACACGTGAGACCTCACTTGGAGTACGCCGCTGGAATATGGGACCCTTACGAATTAGGACTGGTTTCAGATAGATCGAATACAGCGGAGGGCAGCTAGATTTGTTCAAAATTGTTATGATAAGCACAGTAGTGTTGTAAAATTGTAGAGGGAAGCTCTATCCGATCGAAGGGGAAAATATAGATTAAAGCTTTCACAAAATTTGATGAAGACAATTTTTTGCCGGACGTTCAACATATTTTGCTAGAGCCAAACAAGTATGGTAGAAACGATCACAAGAATAAGATTAAGGAAATAGACTGCAGAATCGATAGTTTTGAAATGTCATTTTTTTCCACGTACAATAAGGGACCATAATAGTAATTATCATGTAGTGCTTGCTCTTCTACGTATCACTCTTCTAGTTTCTGGTCTGACTGCGTACCGTTGTCCCGACTGCTCTTAGCCTGCGTCTGGCATCCTGGGAAATGTGCACGGTTCTGATTTAAACTGGGATGAATGCTGCATGCCTGGTGTGGAATTAAACCGTGCCACACACCCTAGTGGTGGCTTTCACGGTATTCCGTAGATGTAGATGAAAAATGACGATGACACGGGCGAGAACAGTGATTGCGCCCCAGGTTCACCGGTATGGAGAGGCCCAAATATCGTAACACAATTTCATTGTTCATCTCCACTTAAGTCCCACCTATGTATATTCATGGTCTCACCACAAACTCTCTCTCCTATTCCCACTTACCCAACTTTCTCCGTCCTTCAGAATCCCCTAGTCCTGCCTCTGCCTCTTTCTTATCTACATCCAAATTATACCCTGCGAGCCGCCGCATAGGCGTGTGGCAGGGGGTGTTTGGTCACCAGCCGTGTAAAGATGTAAGGGAAAAGGTTTTAGAACGAGAAATGGTAACGTGTATTAAGGGAGTGTATTTAGTGGAGCTCAGTTTTTAATGTGGGTGCTTATTGTGCGCGGAAAGAACGAGTTTTTGTACCTATCTGTTCGGCAATCTCTCTTATTTTATCGCATCTGTCAGACCTAGAGATGTAATGAGGCGTAATGATAACATTCTCTGAGTCGCTCTGAAATATAATAGTTCTGAATTTCTCAAGCAAGCTAAGGCTAGTGTGTAGCTTCTGAGCCTCTATAGACCTTAATCCCTCTAAATGCTGTGAAACACTATATGTTCGCTCGCAGCAATTTTTAACAAAGCGTGCAGTTTTTCACTGTATTTTATTAATTTTTTTGGTTAAATCTTTATGACCAGAGTCCCAAATGCTCGCCGCATATTCGAGGTGTGGCCTAATCAGAGCGAACTAGCATATCTCACTTTTTCATCCGAGGACCTTCCTATTATACGCTTAACAAAACTTAGTTTATTAAATGCTGTGCCGCACATGTTTTTTATGTGTGTTCCCCACGATATATCGAAACAATTTCATTGTTCAGCTCCACATAAGTCTTATCTCTAACTCACTCTCTCTTCTATCCCCCGCTTACCCAACATCCTCCAGCCTTCAGCATCCCCTAGTCCTGCCTCTGCCTCCTCCTCATGTAGATCTCCCCAAGCAGTTTCCTCTCCTTACAAACCATTCCGAGCAATTCTTCATCCGTTTCTCTTTCTGTCCACCCTCTCCATTCTCCTTCACGCCCACATACGAATCTCATCACCGAACGCCTGAAGCCTGTTCTCATCTTTCCCGGAGTGGAAAATTCTACGCCATGAAACGTTACACTCTATTTAAGACCCTTCACCAGTCTTTTCTTTACATTGTTCAGATGCCTGTCAAAGGTTCTCTCCTATTTGAGTACGGTACTTTTGCAGACGCAAACCTACTTCTAATATCCTTCCTACTATGCCATTTCTCTGAAGCTTTCTTTCTTCAAAGTAATGCAATCGTTCACCGACCTTCACCGAGACTAGAGGTAGTGGTGTTATCAGAGGTCGCCAGCTTCACGCTAGTGCTAAATAGATCTAAATTCGAAGTAGTAACTTACGCGGGCGTCACGAGCTGAGGAATTACATGAATGAGGCAAATTCAAAACGAACAAATCATTTGCAACGTATTACTATTTCATCAAGTCGGATTTCTTATTTGAAGAGGCGACCGGCCGCTGAAATCTTTGCGCCATTGAAGACGTGGAGATAGATTGGTAGGGGCAAATTATAAAGAGAATGGATGAAAGAAACCCAGAGTCAAAATAGCCACAAAATAAAGGCAACTAAGGCCCACCATTATTAATGTTCACGGACGGACGGACGTAAGTGCAACACTTTTAAGACCATTCACGATGAAACCAATTAAGGATCGGGGGTTCTATGGAACCTATCCCATATATTTACAGATCCATCTAATGAAGCACCTATCCTGACTCATATCATTTGAACAGGTTTCGTTTAGCAATACGCGTGAATGCTGTGAGTTTTGGGTTATTTACGAAGTATCACTACGCATAAAATCATTTGTGTGCATTCATTCCCGAGCTTTTAACTTTCCGTCGGCATTCTCCTAAAACGTCGACGCTACTGCCGGAATTCTAGCCTGGACGTTATGATGACGTACCGGTATTGAAGCTAACATATTAATCCCATCTCCGCAATTCATGGTTTCATGGTTTTGATTACGAACTCACCAACTTAGATACTAAAACATATTTCTTGCAAAAAAAAATTTAAAAATATGCGGTACTCAGCCACACGATCGAGTTCAATAGCGTGTGGCAGAAGAATTTTCGAAGTCTATTCATATGATGAGGGTTCGAAATCAGATCTTTGAATTGTTGATCAGGCGTGGCTGATAACTCAACCAGTAAATCAACTTCATTGAAGCAAACTTCCGAGCGAAGGGAAGGTAGTACAACTTGAGAATTGGGTCATAACTTATTAAAAACGATAGGGCAATGGAAAATCCGGAGAACCTGCAATTTAAACATAAATGGAGAAAAATATTGATTTCAATGGATGCTGAAGAGAAAAGAGAGAGAAAATGTACAGAGATAACCGAAAACCTTCCATACTGTACGTAGTGATTTAGGTAGAGAGATCAGATATAACTTTCAATTTCTCGGAAATGAAGGGCAGCAGTATGCGATTTCTAAATCAAATAAGAGCAAAGGCCATATGACAAAAATTCAGCGGGATGGAAGAACTGAATACTTCAATAATATCTAAGCGAATGGATTCACGGAAGTATCTGCGCGCCCTTAATAAATATCTAATAAAAACTACATATAACTACTAATTGGTGCATATTTGGAATAAGAGCACTTTATATATATCATTCAAAACGAAAAATCGAAGGTATGGAAGCAATGCCATTGACGCTTCACACTGATCACTAGTACTAATAAAGCAATACCGTTTAAGAGTTGATATCATGGGTGACGCGACAGCAAAGAGACAGTTGAACAATTACGATATTTCGTGAGGGAATTATAAGGGATAAGGACCCATTGAGAAACAATCTTACATATCGCAGCTACTAGACATGAAACTATTCACTCTTCGACCTTCCACAATACAAAACAATTTTCTACCACAGTAAATTTATACCAAAAACCCGAAGGGTTTATTCAAAAACTGCATAAGATACGAAATATGCGACCGAAAAGGGGAAATAGTTTGATGGAAGACTCGTGAACCTGGCATTTCTCGGTAAATAAAACCGTATATCACAGGTTGTACTCAATCCGAAGTTGGATTTGCTACAACACTTCACTCTCCAATTAGGTCTTAGCAGAAACGTATAGAAAAAAATGGGCCCATTCAACAAAGGTCAAGAACGGATGGCTAACAGTCTGCGTCTTCGTTCGTAATCTCCCGATTACAGTACTGCTTATTCATTTAAAATCATTTACTTATCCAGGATTCGAACTCAGACCTGGCAATGATCGGGTCGACATAACATGCAGTTCAGATAGTAGGGCTATGTGTAAGTTACACTAGACGGACGGCATAATTACAGATCGGAAAGGTTTAACGTCCAGAGTCGTTCGAGATAAACCCACTGGCAACAGATTGAGGAGACTTGGGATGAGAGCGGCTGGGGAAGTTACGAATAGCAGCTAATTGACCTGATGTATATAGTTGTAGAAATGAATTCAACATTAAGAAATCTAACGCCTATACCGCGCGTGTTTCCTATACTTCCAACACTAGGTAATTAATTCTGCGTGAACCAATCTCCCTGCGGTCGGCCCACCTGAGAAAAAAATAGCGACAGTTATGTAACGATGTGACCAAAGGCGTAATGACATGACCGGAGGCTCGATTACTTTTTTCTTCAAAGATGATACGAGAAGTTTACCTACTACCCACCTACAAGCAGGGCTTGTTTCTAGCGGTACGCGGCGGAGCTGCGTCCCGGCACAGTTTTTTGGTCGAAGTAAGTTGCCTTAACTCGTGCAATAAATCTAAGGTCATTTGTATTTTATAACAACTTATGGTCAAATGAGGTCCACCACCTTTTATCCAGAGAAAAGCTCTGCCTACAAGCACACTGTAAACTTGAAAATGAACGACATGATATAAGTCGATGACATCAACGTAAGTGCAGAAGTAATTGGTTAAAAGAATTCCGGAAGGCCCATCCATTTAACAGCGTTTAATAAGTTTAAGAGATTGAGAAACAAGAGTACCGCAGCATCCGAATGGTGCATGCGCAATCATATTATCTATAACGACGCCATTTCATTTTACCACAAATGGAATCAGATTCCAGTCCCCAAAACAACACTGACTAAGCATTATGAAAACTACCCTCCCTGGAAGTCACGACGATGAACATTTAACAAGTGGAGAGACGATTAAGCCAATAACAACACTTAGGATGGAAGTCACTTGCGATCCGTCGGATTGCATTCAGAGTAGACATTTGTTTATTCGAAAATCTAGTTTTGACATCAAAAACATTTCCTGATGTCGATATACAGCGTCCGATTAAATGGAAATTAGTAACTGGACATGAAGGGGAATAAGGGAAGGATAGCATACCCTAACAGCTAGCATTGAGAATGGATTGGAGAATAGGTTGTTCAACTGATTCTTGAAAAGGCTATTCGGTTTAACTCCTACATTTGTACGTGTAAATTAATACGTCTTCCGCGCCAGATATACTTTTCGGGAACCGAAAATGTCGACTGGAAAACCTACCAATCAAATTCATAAACATACGCCCCATATAAAAGTTCCGAAACATTCCACAGCATGTAAATTAGTACACATTAATTTTTTAAAACATTATTAGGAAGGTATTGGTGCACAACTTTCCACGTAAAATAATTAAACTTTTTGTAGCGCACACATTAGAACTCCCTTGAACCTCTTTTTCGATTGCGACTAAGAAGCGGTAAAACCCAGCAAGAAGCTCGGTAAAACCAAACCCAAAATAATGAAAAAGAAGTTAAAATACTATGTCAGCTTTGTCAATCACAGCATGGAATAATAATTTAGAAATTTAAATACATAATCAATTTAACGATAATTCCTTCCCAACAACTACACTTAAATGTATCTCAGCCCTGTATTTCCATCGCGATGGTTGATTTTTCACGATGTAGGAAAAATTAGTACTGTCTAGAAAAACAACCTACACGAAGAAAACCCGAGAATGGAGGAACATTGCTTCAGCATTTCGGAAATCTCATGAAACAAGTTCTTCGCTGCATTTATCTAAAGAGAACTGTTTAATTTAATGAAAAGCGAGAGGTCAATTCCACGATGCCCTTAAAATGCTCTAAACTACGGGATTAAATAGCTAGGCAGCCCATTCCATTCCTCCTCTGCCAAAAAATCTCTTAACGTAATGACATTTTTGTGGGGAGCATGCAAATGTCTGTTAATCACGAAAGGAACTAGATGTCGAAAAATAGGACCGAATTTTGCTGATATAATTCGTGTGCCTTTGAAAAATATCTCCGACACAAGTTCTAACGCAGCTACAAGCTCCTGATATAGTCCCGTCTGCAATAGACGAAGGCGGGTAACAAACATGTATTATTGACCCGGTCAAGCATCCTCGACTGCAGCAGACGATCGCACGGCCACGAAATATTCTCTGTTCAGCGGCGAGGGCTACCCAGAGTATTCCGTGAATGGATGAGCAATGGAAAATGACTAATTATTCTATGTGTAGACACCAAATTTGTGGAAAATTATAAATTAAAATGGCTACAATGATTTTGTAGCAAAGAACTGCAGAAAAATCGATCTTACGACTTATTAAATAGACTCGCAGGAACATTGCTTTTCTTGTTACAAGCTAGAAAAAGCAACTGATCAAATGTAATCAAAGACTTTAATAATCTCCATAGCTAACATAGCAAGAGGCTAGCCACAGACATTCAGATAGGAGGTAATACCACCTCGGATAGTTGCGTGCCGTAAATACTGTAGTGCCAATGTGGAAATACGAGCGACCCCATTTGACAATGTTTTTAGAATTCGACAATACCCTCGACCTCAACGGGTGCACATCTAATTTAAATTGGCCCACAGGCGAAATTTGATATGTCACCTTTTCACGATGACATAAGTAGATGACGGGTTTTTTCAAAGGTAGTTTAAAAATGCAAGTTGCATTTAGTAGGTTAACTGAATAAGGCAAACGGAAGAGAAAAAACAAGCTACTAAAACTAGTCCGTAACCATGGTTACGCACATGGCAGGGCAATACATGCGCTGAAAAGTTTTTCCGGGAGGAATCTCCCGAAAGAGACTTTTCGGGCATGGGAAGATAACGAGTCTATAGGTCAACAGTTAAAAACGGCAACATGCTGGAAAAATGGCTTACAATCGCCCTTATGAAAACGCACTCTTTCAATTAAGCACACACTCATTATAATGAGAGTGTCAAAATATGGGCGCTGATTGAATTAGTGCAATTAAAAATGAACGGTGATGAGGAGCAAAACGGAGAATAAATTAAAATCTTACGTCATAACAAATTACCATTCGGCTTACTTGCGGGGTGATTACCGAGCGCACTGAGTGGATTTTTTCGCTCTCTGGACGAGTAAGAAGAAAACCGGTCCACACATGCTGCAAAGGAAGCATCCCAAGACGAATTGTTTCACTGGTTGATAATAAATTGAATAAACATTCTCTATTTCTGACTTCCACGCCAGACTTCAGTTAGCTCAAAATATTACCATAAAAAAGAGAACTTTCCATTCCTCGCCCTAACTACTTGTCTAAACACAACCCAATGTACAAGGTATTTTAACACTAGGATATGATCATAAAGCGTGACTTAATAACTAGAATTAACTCTCTCTCTCTCAATGTGACAAGTACGCGTAGGTAGTACACCTGCCTGAAAAACCTAAGCCTATAATTCCTTAACTCAATCCCATTGATCATTCAAACAAGATAATGTCAAACCAGAGCCAAAAAATATCTACAAACACGGTTGTTCGTCGTAACTGTGATTTCAAAGAATATAACTTCAAAACAAGAGGAAAGCCTTTTAAAATTATCGATTCAAATTTTCCTCTAACTTTCAAAACAAAAGCAGGAAATGCCTCGTTTGAATGTCAGAAGCTCACACGAAATTTAACAACCTCTGGCATATTCCATATATTCTGATCAAGTTGTGTTTAGCAAATAGAGGAAGAATTTTAATTTCGAATGAAAATAGAAGTATTAAAGAAATGGTAAATAAGATGTTTTTTCCCGCTCCCTCACCACCTGAAATTTTGTAGGACGGAAAGCAGCATATAGGTCTAACGACAGTTACAGTATATTCTAGTATTCCAGTTCTAACCTCTAAAATAAATCCTGCTAGCTTCAGTGAAAGTCCTCGAAGAATGCGATCACACGAACTACACGTAAAATATTGCATTTGAAGTTCTCATAAGTGCCCAAACGGCAGTCCACAGTCAGAGACTAATCCACAGGTAAGGTCTAACCATCGAGGCGCTCATCGCAGACATGAACGCGCGAATACGCACCATCGACACTGAAACACACCGAACATATACAAACGAGAAGCAACACTCGCACACTTTTTACCTTCAACTTGATGAGCATAATCCAATCAACCGAAGATCTCCAGGTGGCCAGAAAAAGACGCCTGCAGAGGAGGAAGAACTTCTATGAAGGTACTCACCAAATGAAATCCTTGCAATGGCTGCAGAACGTCGGCTGCTTGAAGAATCTCGGCATGAACTTATGGTCCTTCACGATATATACATTCTTCTTTTTCAGGGCTCCTTTACGTCCTCTCAAACGGAGTCCGAAGACTGTGTTCATGTCACCCCCCGATCCATCCTCGACGGCATTCTCTTCCTCCGCCATGGTTACTGCTTTCTCGTCGTCTGCCCGGGAGAGGCAATGTTCGCCTGCTTTATCGACACAACAGTTATGAACTCAATCACAAAACTATTACGAGCTACTGTACACCCAATGCCATTCGAAAATCCATTCAAATGGCAAAGCCAATTTATTTTCTATAAGAATATTTTATTTTAATAGATGAACTGGACTCAAAACATTTTACGAAACAATATATTATACCTTAAAGCTTCTAGCTTGACTCAGAATGCCGCAACGCGAAACGCATGTCAGAAAAGTTGAGCAGCGAAATTTACTACCAGCTGTAGATGGGTGGGTGAGGAATATTGGCTTTACTGTGAAATTCCACTGCTAGATATTGGTATTTGTACTTTGTTATGTGTGTATTAATTCGTATTACAAATCATGGAACTTGCTGACGTAATATTTAAAAAAGCGGATTATGTTGAGACGGTAAGCATTTAATATTTCATGATTATGAAACTTGTTTCACGACGATTTAACTTGGTTAAAAGTGACAAGCATCCCCAAAGCTGGTGAGCTTGATAATTATTTAGCCCTGTTAAGTAATCTATGAACCCATGTATTTCATACGTGTCTCTTCAAGCTTGGTCTTGAAATTTAATCCATTTATGAAAAATTGAAAGATTTGCAATAGTGAGTTGTTTACCCATAAACGTGTGGAGATGCGACAGGGTAATAGATTTGGACAATATGGGAATCGAGGAAATGTACCCAGCCACAGAAAGTGTGGAGATATATGACTTAACGCTGTGTCATCCATGGTGAACTTATGTCATTTTTCTTTCATAGGCTTCAGGAAATAAAGTTTGCCGTCAAACTGTTTTATGTGGCTCGCAAAACATAATCTTGCAAGGTAAAGTGATTGTCCAAACTGATGCTATTATTCGTGGCGACTTGGCTAATGTTCGTGTCGGCCGCTATAGTATTATAAGCAGTAGAGCAGTTATCAGGCCACCATTTAAGAAGTTTAGTAAAGGGTAAGTGCATTTTAATATGAGTAGTAGTGAAGATAGAGATTGAGCGTTTACCTATGTGCTATAAAAAACAACATTTAGGAAATGTACACATTTATGTACTTGCCATGAAGTAATGTGGCACCATTTGTTCGTGTACTTCAACTTTGCCTGTTTAAACTGCATCAATCAACATTATTATTGGACTAAAAGTCTACACCTTCCGTAGTAAATAAAGTTCCTCATTTCAGCATGTTACTTGGAACTTGTCTTTTATTTCTAGGGTTGCGTTTTTTCCCATTCACATCGGTGAGCATACTTATATTGGAGAAGGCTCTGTCGTTAGTGCTGCTGTAGTGGGGTCATATGTTTACATTGGAAAGAACTGTGTAATTGTAAGTATGATTGTAAAAATTATTTTTTGTCTTTGCTTTTCTTCTTTTTGTCTGTTCTTAAGAATGTAATACTCTGTGTACTTGGCGAAAGTGCCAATACTTAGCGTAATATTTAAAGAGGCTATGTGCTACTTTGACTTATGAACCAGTGTGTGAGAGATGTAGATAGGTGTGTTGATTGATCCCTCTCTTTTAAACGTATTAATTCAATTAAAACTGAATTTTTTTCTTGTCTAGTCCGGAAATATATGGAATCGATTTCAAAATTGAAAGTTTATCATGGTAGTGAAATTAAACAATAAATTCTAATCACCAGTGTTTTGAATATTTTCTGGCCATTTCATTTTTATATCATTGTTTCCTGAAAAATCAACCCTTATGGGTTTTTATTTGATGAACTTAATTTCATTGCTGGTCATGGTTCCCTGTATAAAATAGAATGAAATTATCATTTTTTGGTTCTTGTTTTTGTTTTTTCACTGCCATTTTGGAATGTATGGAAAAATTCCAGGCATTCATATGGTTATTGCTGACAAAACTGCTTTCTCTAATTTTGAGGCCAAATGTACTTGTACCAGGCTATTGTGGAAAGCTAAGGTTCATGCATAGCAGTCTTGATTCTCTAAATCCTTATTTAGCAAGGGTTCAAATCATTTAAGAACAGATACTTTTATTGTGACTGTTTCAAGCCAGTTTATCACATGGAAATAAATGCCAAGATTTCTGTCAATCAGTTTGATCTCCTACTTGAATGAAATGACTGGGATAAAAATTTTTCTGCCAAAAGAACAACTTTGACTATGATCTAGATTTTGATGTACCACATTCAATGCCTGCCACTTTAACTTAAAGGCTTACCTGAACTAGCAGTTAGGTAAGAATGATACCAAATTTAATGGGCCAAACTTCTGGAATTAATTCATTCCTCCCCGAGTGTCAAAAATTGTTTGTAAATGACATCCCCAGGAAAATGAGGTTGATTGGCATAATATTCAAGTCGGAAATCAAAATATTCAAGTATTGGTCCGCTAATAAATTTATTCTTTATGACCCGGGTTTCATCACATAATGACACTGAAGATGTCATTATGAGCCGAAACCCAGGTTGTGAAGAATAAATTTATTAGTGGACCAATACTTGAATATTTTGAATTTCGATATGGAGTGGTTCCACAAAGTGAGGCCTGAATTCATTAGTTATATAATATTCAAAATTTGGTTTCAGTCATTAGTTTTTACAATCAATATTTTAATGTATCCCTAATCTTTGAAACATTAACCGTAGTTGAATGAGTATGTTCAAATGTTTTTAGTAAATTAAAAACTTAGTGAAAATGGTCGTAAACTCTTCTTGGGCTTCTCACTGGGTAATTTTCTCCAGACCTGCTGACATTTTCTGCTCCATATCTGAGACTTGGGGGCTTGATTTGGACTAATGGTAGCATGTTTGACTCTGGGTCCGAGGGTCGCAGGTTCGAGACCAAGCGACGGGAAAATAAATTTCTTGGCTGGCTGACCAGCTTTTCCACAATGCCCAAAGGACCCTGCACGTTCCTTATGGAAAATGGCCCACAGCTAAATTTGCTGAAATTTAGCACAAAGGTAGTTCTCAGCATGCTGATCAAAAATCTCAATGGGCACTAGGCTTGAAAAATTAGATTTGTTGAGATACAGCAGAATATTGCCCGTGGTTCGAATGTGGTGTGTGAAATTGCAAGTGATACGTTTTTCTTCTAAAAAGTGCAGAAAAGAATTGCAAAGAGGTGGGGTGGGGCCCTGAGAGGGGAGGGCTGTTGAGGAAGGGAATATCTACATCTACATAATACCCCACGAGCCGCCACATGAGCGTGTGGCAGGGGTCTTAGGACACCAGCCGTGTAAAGATGTAAGGTTTTGGGAGGTGAAATGATGACGTGTATTATAGGTGTGTATTCTTCAGTATCTTCAGAAGACTACTGAAGATGCTAATCTATCACATATAGTTACGAGAAGTCGTTGGATAGTGGAAAGTAGGAATGGCCATCTCCGATCGATATTCACGTTTTTCAAAGGAGCATTTAGTATACAACATGCTAAGAATCTTGGTGATTTTTACTGAATTGCTGGTGCTATTTTGAATAGATACCATACCGCTATAACCATGCAAGGAGAAACAGCTGCATTAGCTCAGAAAATCTTACAGAAGTTATTGCTTTCCAATGTAGTTCAAGCTCGAGTCTAGGTAGACAATCTTCGAATGAGAAATGGACAATGGATGTTTGAATCATCGAGATATTCAAGGTTTTCCTATTCTTGACTTGAAGTTCACAGAATCAGCCAGGGCACTGCGATGTGGAAGGCTACAGGGAAACCACATTAGTCTCCCTAGAAGATGCAGCCCTGCATTATATGACATGATGGCACTCCTCCCAGTAAAGTATTCTGGAGGTAAAATAGTCCCCCTATCGGATCTTGGGGTGGGGACTACTGGGAGGGTACATCAGTCAGAAAGGACAAGTACAGGGTAGGTAATGGATCTGAGACTTGTTTTTGGTGTTCTGGATTGCTTTGAATCCCTGTTGATGATCATCAGCTCTTATAATAAATATCCTCTTTTTAATGTCAGCAGATATGGAAAGCATAACCCAGTTGGAGCCCAAGGAGTGTGCACATCCATAATTAGTGTAGAAGATATCAAATCTTTCTCATATAAAAATGGCCATGGCAGTATTTGCACATCTGACCTTGGCTTTTTTGGCAATGGAAGGGTCAAAAAATAATATTTAACTAAAACTCATTTCATCTGTGCGGGATATCTTTCTAACATTAATAATTTTTTTCAGGGGCGTCGCTGTGTTCTAAAAGACTGTTGCATGGTGATGGATGGCACGGTACTACCTCCAGAGGCGGTTGTGCCATCATTCACTAAGTGGTCTGGTTCCCCTGGAAGAATGGATCCATCAGGAGATCTTCCCGAGTGTACTCAGGACATAATGGCTAATTTTACTCATTCATACTATGATCACTTTTTACCTGATACTGCAGTTGTGAAAGTCATTAACTAATTGTTTTTTGAAAGGTTTTTTTATTCTTTTTTCTGCTTAAAATTTTCTTTTTTCCTTCAATAATTGAAAAGTGGAAATGAATTTTTGGTCAAAAAAAATCAAAATGGGGCATCAAAATATTCAGCTGTGGAAAATTATTGCCAGAGTGAAAGAAAAAAGACAGTAATTTTCTTTTTAAGCTGCAACACTGGCCACAAGAAATGTGTTTACATTTTTATTATATCAGTTTATCTATATTATTTCTGATGAATGTATTTATTTATTTAAATGTTTAATTACTATTAAATTGTAATGTCTTTATGGTTGTTCCAAAGCTACATTTATTACTTCTTAAATGCACAGAGCACATCTTTATGGATACATGAAAGCCTCTATGCTGAGGTGTAGCTAAGATTCTGTTAAGCAAGATTTCTGTGTGATGAAATTCGATGACTGTTATTATTTCATGATCGCATTTAGAACAGGAAAGAAATAAAACATTTATATTTTACTGACTGTATTTTTGTTATAATTTACAAAAATATTTTAGAAGCAGAATATTTAGGCCCTGATTAACTTTCTGCTGCAGCTTTCCAGGTGCTATTTCTAAATGTATGTTAGTTCACTTCCCTTGAATAAGCTTAAGTGACCACTTGGTTTTCTTTCAAATATTCCTATGGCAAAACAAATTTTTACAGTTATCTGGGGATGTTTCATTATATAGCAAGAGGACCAAACATTACTAATAACTTGAGCCCTAGCAATTTGTTTTATGCTTTTGCTCTAGAACTTTAATATAGTGCTCATCAAAAATGGTTTACTTATTTGAAAATAAAATGGCTGTACAAGCCAGCCTAATTAGAGATGGGCCATTCTGAAAATTACCATGGTACTTCACATAATTTACCACAGCCCGGAAAATTACCATAATTTTCAGCAATATTTTATTGTCTCAGATATTTTTCATACTGATATATTCTAAATAGAATATTTTATGTCAAATGTGTATCCATTTCACACTATCTTTATTAATATAAGCACGTACAACTCATTTGTGGCATATTTTTACTTTTGGAATATTTTTGGGGCTATTGTTTTTAACATTTTGAGTGAAAATTTATCATACCAACAAATGAACGCCAAATAGCGTGTGGGCTGCTGTATTTCTTTTGAAGTTCTCTCTATTTCTAATTCATTTATGTAGTAATAGTAAAGGTTTTGAGCTGTTAACCCCTTGCTATTGCTATTGGCTTTCCTATTCCTTTTTTCACAACTATTTGCTGTAAATTATGGTAATTTTTGAAAATTACCATAATTTACTATGGGCATTTACCCATCTCTAAGCCTAATGCAGGATATGAGAAATCCATGAAATTACTTATGTTAAACTCTGTGTTGTGGTCAAACTGCAATAATCTCACGGAAGGAAATATTTTTTTAAATAGTTACAAAATGTCAAATTGAAAATTTAATTATGCTGCAGTCATTTTAAGCTTTCCATTTTAAGTGTTCTAGTAAGTACAGATCAGATCACATTAGTGTGTTCGAAAGACACTGAATGAAATGACGGGTGCTTGAAAAAACATTTGGTAATCTTCCAGTATATTTCATAATTCTAGGAAATATTATGTGATGTTGCTGTATAGTAAAGGCAATTTAAAATCTTCAAAACAGTGTAACAAAGCAAAAAAAATTGGTTGCATTTGAAAACAAGATGTTAAGGAAGATCTACGGGCCTACAAATGAACAAGGAAGGTGGAGAAGAAAGTACAATAAGGAAATAAAGGACCTTTACAAGAATACAGACATCAAAAGTGAAATCAAATGCAGAAGAATGAGATGGGCAGGACATCTGCTAAGAAAAGAGGATGGATATGTGATCAAGAAGGTTATGAGAGGAAACCCAGAATGCAGACGACCCCGGGGAAGACCTCGACAAAGATGGTGAAACCAAGTAAAGTTAGATTTGGAGAGGGTTGGAGGTGCAGAGGAGGATGCAATGGACCAAAAGAGAAGGAGGGGATATGTTGGTACAGCTAAATATCAACTTGGCTTGGATATAAATGGCCCTGGGAATAAGTAAGTAAGTAACAAAGCATTATTTAACAAGAAAACTTTGATTATTAGCATAGGATTTCAAACATATCTACATATAGATGTAGATATGTTTGAAATTTAACATATTGTGCAACTGTCAGTCAATTAGTGTAAGTAATGCATCAATGTAGTAGTCGTGTCACTGTGTACCCAGCTGGTGGTCGGCCGACCCGCTAGCCTCACACTATGTGAAGTCCCATTCTATCTGTGCCATATATCCAATGGTTGCCACTTTTCTCTGTGAATTTACACTTGTTAAGTATCTAAAGCCAGTGATGTAATTTTTATTCAGACTATAAACTTTCTTTGCTGTCTAGATAACAGAAAGCATCCACCAATTTGTGAGATAGTGCGCACTATAAGTCAAATCAAACATAAATTTCGTGAACATCAAGGTAATAAATTGTTTCAATACATATGTTACGGGGCACAATAATAAGAGAATTCACTCTTCAATTCTCACTTTATTCACCAACTCAACGTACACAGCAACCTCGCGCTACCACATGTCCTCTCTCACTGCCCTCCCCTCCAGTCCACCGTCCTTCCCCTACAGCGCACCGTCCTTCCCCTACAGCGCACCGTCCTTCCCCTCATGTCCACTCCCCTCTCCCATCACATCCACTCCCCTCTCCTGTCGCTGTCGCTGCTTCCCCCCCTCGTGGCTGTTCCCTCGACCCCCACCTTGAGCGTCATGCTGCGTGTAATATGCCGCCCCTCGTTTTCCCGTAACACATAAGTGCTTTCTGATCACAGTTACTTCCAATGAACTTCAAACACCCCATGCACATGTCGAGACAGAAACATGCCAATTAGTGACGGGCATGATAGTTCACTTTATTTAACTAATCATATGGACTATTCCATGTTGTGTTGGTTGCCTAATGCTGTGGGTAAATGCATGCCCCTGAGTTTAACAAGAAATAGATTCTCAGTCTTCATCACCTTTTCAATGTATAAACTGCATGAAAATATGGCATTGAATAAAGTTTTCACTATAAAATAACTCCCTATGACAATCCAAGAGTTAGTAATCACAATTTTATCAAATGACAATAGGTACCACATTTGCTAAGTATTTTTCCCTTCTCAACAACTAAATGGTATTTTGTACCTTTCCTCAACTCTCCAAACAAACAGGAGGCATCACATCATGGAGGTGAAGATACAACACAGAAGAAGATGCACGCCTCTACCGGGGTAAGTGGAGATCCATCAGAATAGAGAAATATCAGAAAAGGGGAGGTGAACTAGTGGAGGCATGGGAAAATGCCATAGATAACATTCATTACAGTGGGCAGGATGGGAAAAGGTGGGGAAAACCCTGATGCAATGCTTGAACATGCCACCATGGATAAGAGAGAGAATTGATGTTGCATATAGGTATGTCTACTTCCTGAATAGTTAGTATTTCATTTATTCTTGCACTGCATAATGTGGCTAATTGTGAAAGTAATGGTTTAATTTAGTGTTTCAGTGGCAGATATTTGTTCTGCTAGCAAATCGGAAAAAAATATAAAATACTACGATTCTCGTAAAATTGAGAGGAATGTATGCATCATGAAATAATAATCTATAATTTTCCACGAAATAAAATTGTTTCAACCAGGGGTGCCAATTCCTTCACATCACCTTAAGGTGACAAGAGGTGCTAAGGGCTGATTAATGCACAAGTTGTGTGCGCTGAGAAGATGATGTATCAACATAGAAACTCAGGTCAAAAGTATATTTTACTTTGAGGAAAATTGGTTCTTCTTTCATTACTCAGAAAAAAGTATCTCTCCGGAATGTATTTCTACATTGAATCTCTTTTGTCAGCCTGATAATTTCTGACCACCACCTGCAAAAGAATATATAGCACCTCTGTGCATGGGCATAACCAGGATTTCTAATGGGGGAGAAGCAGGGCACCCACCATCTAAAACACTTTGAAAGTTTTGATTTAATATACATTGATCACCTTTGAGCTAAATGAACCCAAGCCACTGTGGAATGTTGCCATATTTTAGGGATTCCAAAACCAATTATGAAAATAGTTAAATATCCTGGCATACATATTATTCGTAATTTTTGTCAAGTACTTTCATTTATTTACTCAATTTAGGGGGGTGCAGATGCCTCTGCTTACCCTTTGGCTGTACCCAAGGATAATAGAAATCTTATAGTAATAAAATAATAGATATCTTTATAGTCCGTGACTGTACCAATACCTGGCATAGTGCATTTTTAACTCTCTCCCTTTGTCCCTTGAAAAATTCATTGATTTTTATATTGTAGTACACTCGCCTTTACTTCCTATCTTTAATCTTATTTGCTGATGGAAACAGTATATGATATTATGATAAACACAGAAGAGGGTGAAAATAACCATGAAAAACATCTCAGTAGACTTTTAACTGGCTAACTCAGGGAAGATCTGCATTCAAATCATGATTGAGTAAAAAATTTGTTTCATTGTTGATTTCATATTCTTTGGTGTAAATATTTAATAGCTGAGAGCAAAAGCAAAACTGGGACTCGTATTCACCAGCGATTGCACATCTTTTGCTGCTTCCTCTCACTTCCAAGGTTTCATCATAAGCAAGCTGAAACAGCTTTCCATCATCTTGATTACCGTACCAAACCTCCCTTGCATATACCTCGCCCACTAGGGATAGACCTAGTGCTTCCCCATTGAGTTTCACCCCTTAAGACATCCAGCCCTCTGGCTCCTTGCAATTCAGCTTATTTAAGGGCTACAGACTTCCAGACAAGCCCTGCTGAAGGTTTAGATCATTATTAAAAAAACAAGATTGTGCCATGGTGTCATATGAATTTGTGCTCCGAGTTCCTCATTTTTTTCAGCCACATGTTCTTGTTTTCACTACATGAGAGTCAGTAGCCCTATCATTTCCTTCTTCCTAGTCCCAAAGAAAAAAGTCCTCAGAACCCACAAAACTACAAGCTCATTTCAATAGTTCTTTTCCAAGGGAGAATCGCAATAGCATTTGTATTGAACAAATGATTACATCAAAGACATTTCATTTCTACTCCTTCAAACATAACTTCATAGGAGCTCACCAGGGCTATGTCAAAAGAAACTTTTCCTCGTACCACAACCATAGCTCCAACCTGTCAACATATTTTCAAATTGTTTCCCTCACCACTTAAAGAACTATTTAAACAGCTGATTCACTTCATTCGCTAGGTTAAGCCTCGATCATTAAAAATTAATGTTGAAGTGACACTTGAGTTACATTGAGAAACTTTTGCGGTAAAGTGCAGTTTCATGTAAGATGATGTCATATCTATGTTTCCTTGAAAAAAAAAAGAACCAATCCAGCTCAAGACAATACCTGTAATGATGAGTTAAAGAATGAACAGCTGAGGAATGTAAGAGAATTACTCCTTCGTATTTGGGCAAAGCAGAAAATCACTACCACCTTTTAAAATTCATGAAAATCTCACGTTACTAAATGCATCACTGTGGGAAACCGAAGACCAACATCTATTTTGGCGAATCAATGAGCTAATGCTTGTGATTTCAAAATCTAGAAACATAGTTAGATATAGATTTACTTGGTTAATACACATTTTGATAGTGTGTGGAAATTTCCAGGATAATTAAAGAACTTAAACAGTTACAGCCCATGAACTAAAAGAAAAATGAAATAAATGATATGGAAATATGAATCTCATACAAAAAAATCTCACACACACAAAATTTGAAAAGTAACTACTTCTAGCTTCTTCCATCACTCTTAGACATTTCCTATAGAAACAGACCAGGGAAACTGAAGAGCCCACAAAATCCAGAGGTTTAGGGTGCTCTCATAAAAATAAAGCTACCTTAACTCATAGTCAATAGTATCATAGATAAATCAACCTCAAAAGATGCAGCAAAAATGTAATGTTCAAACGATAACATAAAGGAACTTATATAAATTTTATTGCACAACTGGAACTCAAACTTCCACGAAAATGTTTTGTTGAGTGCCACAGAGGATAAGACAAGGAATGATGATGTGATGAATAAGGATATCAGGTGTATCAGTACCGAACACATAATCGAAGTCACAAGTACTTTAATATCCATCAAGTCAACCCTTGCTCAGTATTTATGTACATTTTATATTAAAAGTATATTTTTCAAGACACTCGAAATTGATTATTTGCTATTTATCTGCAAGAAATCAAGGTCCGGCTTGAAACTTGCAAGTGGAATTTGTTCCAAAGTAATGAATAAATAATAAATATTCACTGAATTGAAACAAACTAAGTCCAAATTTGTCACACAATGAACACAATCAACAAGGAGAAACAAGTTTCTCAATTACAAACGCTACAAAATTTTTTTGTATATCATAAAACCAATCCTAGGGAACAAAACAACACATTTTATGGCAACCACCTAAAGTCATCAATGTCCTTGGCACAACCGAGAACCATGTTCCAGTCCATCACACAGAGAGACGAACCATGAAAGAATCAAAGAGAGATTCCAGAATAAGAACCAGCACACCACAAAAACAAACTTTCCTAAATGTGGACTCCATTCACTCATCCCGCGCACTAGGTTTCTCATCCCCTCGATTAGTTCCTCCCCCTCCTCCTCCGCCTCTCCCTCTACCACCTCGGTTCCTTCCACGACCACCCCTGTTCCGCCTCTGCTGCTGCTGAGAGCCACCTTCCCATTGGTCAACCATGTTCTGCACCTCGCCTTCATTCACAGAAACCTGAAGGCATATAGGAACATAGACAAGCGCTTCTGAATAATGAAAATACCACATTTTTCACCTTCAAATACACATGCAGCACCAGCCAAAGGAATAGGCAATGTGAGCCATTGCCACAGTTGGCAGGTCAAATGAGGCAGAAGCTGGTCATGCACCTACGACTCATTAATGAATGTCAAAAGATCACAGAAAGCATAAAAATTGGAAAATGTTACCAACAGCCAGTATGTAATTCCACACGTAATGACCATCCTCGGCATATAAAAAAGTGACACACTCCAAACCAACTTCAATGAAGATCACAATCAAACCTAAGGGTGATTTTAACTGTAACTTTCTTGAAGAATCTCAGGCAAAAAAGGAGTTAATTGGCCTTATTCTTTCTTATAATATGAATGTAACTAATCTTCAACCTACAAGAGTGACTCGTATATCTCAAAGTCTTTTAGACTACTGTATCACTAATGTCGATTTATGTAATGTAAAAACTAATGTTATCTATTTCCCCATCTCAGATCACTTACCCATCTTATCCTCCATTACTGTGAATTCCCCACCCAAGGCTAAAACTCATTACATGAGGAATTTTTCATGTCCAAATATTCAGATACTATGTTCTATGATCCAAAGAGAGAAATGGGCTGATGTTTTTAGCGCTAAAACTGTAAACAAAGCTTTTCATTGTTTCTATAATATGTTTAAATACTGTTTTGACTTGTATTTTTCCCTTCAACAAACAAGCATACATAACAAAACAAGAGTCAACATATGGGTTTATGATTAGATACGCTATCATTCACTTCTTCTGAAAAACCTCTTTGCCTCATTGAGGCAAAATCCTTTTGATGATGCACAACCCAGGAAATACCAGGTGCTCAAGAAGCATTACAGAAAATTATGAATCACTTCCAAAAGAACATACAATGATAGGATAATGCTAACTGCTGGCAATAAATCTAATGCTGCCTGGGAAATAATAAAAAACTCAAAAGGTAAAATATTACACCCTATTCTCCCTAAAGTTAAAGGTGACATTACAAGCTATAGCTCAGTAGCTAATCATTTTAATAATTACTTTACAACTACCCAAAGAACAACTTCCTCTAATATAGGATTACTCAATTTCAATACTCCTTCCTCTTCCTTTGCAAATCCCTGTACAGAGTCAGAACTCAAAATTATTATTTCCCAACTTTGTAATAAAGGTAGTGCCGGACCAGATGAAATCACAGGAAAAGTTATTTTTCATTGCTTTGAGCATATAAAGCAACCCCTATTATACCTTATAAACGAATCAATGAATCAAGGTGTTTTCCCTTCATTATTAAAAATGTCAAAAATTGTTCCAATCTATAAAAACAGTGGTAGTTCTGATGATCTAAGTAATTATAGGCCTATTTCAATTCAAAATACTTTTTCTAAAATTTTTGAGAAGATAATGTATGCAAGAATAATGGCATATGTTGAAAAGTGTGGTATATTCTCCACTTCCCAGCATGGTTTCAGGAAAGGGAAATCTACAGTGTTGGCAATATATGATGCTCTTGATATGAAACTTAGTTCTCTTGATAATAAACAGCAGACCTTAGGATTGTTTTTTGATTTGTCAAAGGCATTTGATCATGTCAGCCATGATAGGCTCCTTGCTAAACTAGAAAGAATTGGAATCAGAGGTGTCTTCCTAGACTGGTTTAAATCCTATTAGTCAAAATGTTCTCAAGCAGTAACTCTTAGTGTTGATGGGATAAAGTTTACATCAAATGTGTGTTATAGCTCCTTAAGGGGTTCCTCAGGGCTCCATTCTGGGCCCCTTTCTATTTCTTGTTTACATTAATGATCTTCCAAATCAACTATCTGGAATTCCAGGAGTGAAGCCAATTATACATGCTAATGATACCAATGTAATAACATCATGAAGCTCACAGGATTGCCTTGTAAAAAGTTCTAAATTAGCATCTGAATTAATTAGTATATGGTGCTGTGATAATCTATTAAATCTTAATATGCACAAAAGTAAAATGGTCTATTTTTCACATAAAAAGAAAGATGAAAGTATGTTAGTAAAAGTTAATGGTAAATCAATAGAACAGGTCTCTTCAGTGAAATTCTTAGGTGTCCACCTTTTGCTCAAACATCTCATGGGAAGAACATATCCAACACTTATGTAATAAATTATCTACAACGTGCTACTTACTAAGACAGCTATGGTACTCAACAAGCAAAACAGTTTTGCTAAATCTTTATTATGGCAAATTTTATTCGCATATTAACAATATCATCTTATTTTGGGGCTCCTCACATTTATCACTAAACGCCTTTAAGATCCAAAAGAGAGCAGTAAGAATAATAGCTGGAAAACCGCATTCCTCATCATCAAGACCAATTTTTACAAACCTGAACCTACTTCCTCTTCCTTGCATATACATAATGAACTTAATTATTTATGTAAAAGCTCATCTTCATAGTTTTGCCCGTAACTGTGACTTCCACGATCACCAGACAAGAAGGGGAAATGACATTCACTACCAAACTGTCAGAACTAAGTTGCTAAAAATTAGCCCTAAGAAATGGGTATAAAATTATTTAATAATTTGCCCTCAGAGTTAAAAGACATAAAAAGTACCGGCTGTTTCAAATCCAAATTAAAAGAGTACTTGCAACAGAAAATGTATTATTCTGTGCAAGAGTATTTGAATAAAGGGTAATATAATATAGTAAACTGGGGGACTAAAGAAAATCTATTAGTGGTTATGCTTGGAAACAACTTATAGATAAATTGTTGAATTCTTTGCGGG
Source organism: Ceriagrion tenellum (assembly GCA_963169105.1). Classification (NCBI taxonomy): domain Eukaryota; kingdom Metazoa; phylum Arthropoda; class Insecta; order Odonata; family Coenagrionidae; genus Ceriagrion; species Ceriagrion tenellum. The sequence continues at coordinate 54,931,698 of OY720644.1, forward strand.
AAATGAAACTGCATGATTGAAAGGATCTTTCTGGACCCCATGAGTATTCCTCAAATTAACACATGGTTAAACAATCACTGTTTGTAAGTAATTTATTTGTTCTGGGCAGCTAAAAAAATTTTGATCACAACTGTAGAATAGTTTAGGCAGGCACACATAAGCATTCACCCAACTTACGGCCACATTTTAGAAATAAAAACTACTCATGTCCTTCAACATAGTTTCTAGTAAAACTGAGAAAGTGATCTAATATAAAATTAAGAAGACAAGTTAGGAAAGAAGACCAGCGATATCCCCATGCTTTTCCACTCACATCTTTTTGTGAGATTCATATCATACAATTGTGACCAATATCCAATGAAAAAAGTCTGGTGGAATGTGAAAGCACTGAACAGTAATAGAGACCGTGAATAATCATTTTAAAATAAGCACACTCACTTGAGCTTTTGCCTTGGCTGGAGATGCCCCACCATCAGGAGTTGTTGATATTGGAGTGCTAGATTCTCTAAGATTGGAAGTACGATTCTGGCCTCCACCTTGGCCTTTGTTTGGCTTTGCCCTTGGGTTAGGCTGAGCACCTGGGTTAGCTTGTGGTATCACTCTCACTACATTGCCCACAGCTTTAGTTCTTCCCTCACGAAACACCTACAAGATAGATTCATCAATTAAATACCCCAATTCCAACGGGCATGCATGTTATACAAAGTCACAACTTTTTAATAGTTCAAGCAGGAGATAAAAACGTGGCAAAAGAGAAAAAATAGACCATAACTTACCATCCTTTGACCAGCCTTCAAATATTCTGGATGTTTTATGAACCTGAAATGCACTCTGGCTTTATCTCCAGTCCTTAAACATTCACGTGACATGGATAGTATAGATGCCGTCTGTCGAATACTTCCACAATGAACTAAAACACAAGAAGTCATCTTTTGAATGATTTAAAATCCCTGTATCATTCATCATTCTTTATTATTTTCATTGATAACTCTTAAAATTATTGCAAAGCAAAAGCAAAAAAGTTCAAGTAAAGTTATGATTTTAAATATCATTTACACGTCAATTTAAAATTTCATCAGGTTTTTTGGTCACTCTTCTATGAACTATATATTTGCCCAGCTAAGTTTCTCACCTTCAACCCAAAAGAAAGTATATAAAAGCAATAATTTAAATGAACACTTCAGGTAAGTTACTTTACTGTGAGATGGTTACATCAAAGCCCAGGTCATAAAAACTATAAGCTGGCTTTTTTATCCCCCCCACTAAACGATTGCTCACTCAAAGGAAATGACGAAATAACAGAATTTGATGTTGAAACTTGGGCTCATGAATGGCAAAACTGGTAGAAATTAAGGGTGTAAATGCAAAATTTAGAGTCAGTTAAGTTTCAGTCAATCACCATTAACTTAAAATATTCTTAACTCACCCATAGCCTGATAACGAGAGCTAATTGTAGTCGGGTGGTGCAGAACTAATATTTCTCCTTCGAATTCCCAGCAAGCAGTAGGATTCAATGCTGGAGATACCATGACCATGCCCTTCCTGATCTGCGACCTTTTGATCTGTCAATTTTGGAATTAATATAAAAATTATCAGGAGCAGTTCATAGCATTTTGAAATGTAATTTGGTATGAAACTGCAATGAAACATTACACCTGTTTCTACAAGGATTAACTTAGTCATACGTTGTTTAGTGGAAGTTCAATTAGCATGATTTTTACTATATCACAACTTGAGCTACTTGTAACTCCCCCACCGTATACTCCCTCATGCCAGTTCGTACAAAAAGGAATACACATAGATTTGCAACAGTATAATATCAAAACTGGTAAATTGAAGAACATTAACTGGTTTATGTATTATCTTTAGCAATAACATCCTTCAGTGACACTCTTTTCGAATTCTCTCCAGGTGTGTTTACATTTTTTAACCTAAACTTCAAACATAGAGCCCACCAATGAAAGGCGAGAGAGCATATTAATTTATATGTATCTATACATATCTCTTTTTATTTCACCACACTTTTTGTCAGTTTATCACTTACATTTCCTTGATTTTCATTCTCGTGAAATATTCAATGAAATAAAAAAAGCTATGAGCAACTAGTGCACATGCTTACAGCTAGCTGTCTCTCACAGTGACCAGCAATAGACAAAAAGAAAAGCGACTCACAAGAGGGAACTAATAGGGTGCGATTTTATCCCCATTATTGATGCTATCTACACTTCATTCAGCATTGAATGTTGTTATCATTTCAAAGACTGGGAAAGAGTACAATTTATATGTTCACTACTCAAGCATCAAGATATACCTAAAATGCATCCCTTGCTCAATCAGGTTAAAAAATACTCTCATTACGCACATTTGTGCAGGAGTGTATCATTTCTAGTAATAGATTCATGGCAGTAGATATCATTAAGTAACTTTACAGAGTAAATTATTTGAGCTAAATAGATTAATCTTTAATAATTCTTTTGGATGAATACATGTGGCTGCATTTCTCAATTTTTGAGTATCACTCCGAAGAAATAAATTCTTTGATTTATCTAAAAATAATTATTTCTATGTAACTCAAAGAATATTTCAATTTCTTTCCAAAAGAGTAGTAATAACAACAAAATCGAAAGTCAGTAAACAATCACAGTGATCCTCCACTGCTTAAGTGGTTCATTTAAGGAATTTCAACGAGGCTATCGGCTCAATCTACTCTATCATTATCATAACTTTTTACTGATGCACCCCCTAACCCTAGGTAACAGGAAGAGAGGGCTTCAAGGAAAAAACTGAAATTAACAAAATGGCAAACAAATTTAGAGGTTCAGGGAAAAGCAATACAAACCTTTTTCAAGGCAAAAGAGGCTGTCTGACCTCCTTTGACCTCACGCACTGGCATTCGTTTTCGATGTATAGAACGAACAGATATTGGAGCAAAATGCCCAAGAGGATCAGGCCCCAAGAGAAGGGAGTCATTGAGTCGTATTGTACCCTTTAGAGTGGTGCCAGACACCACAGTACCTACACCCTGTAAAAGTAAATAGCATTACATAACAGAATAACTGGAATTAATTAATAATGATCAAAATATTACTATAATTTAAAAGGTAAAATCAATAACATTTGCATTGACAAAATTGAAAATACATAATTGAAAACTCTAATGCTGACTTTCAATCACAATAAACACAACATGTAATGGATCAAAAAATTTTGTTTGATAAGTTTGATTTATTACAATTCATAAGAAAATAATTTGTTTTTCCTATGACATAATCCTTATTATTACATTTCCAGACATCTTTCAGCAATATACATACAGGGTATAACAATATGGTATGTCCAAACGCACAGGACACATTTCCCAAAAGTAGAAGAAAAAATAATACATAGATATGGGCCTGGAGGTGCTGTATTATCATATTACAACTAATTTTCTATAATTATTCATGGTACACAAATCATGGGAAACACAGGCACAGAGCATACCAGTGTACCACATGAAACTCTTTCTTGCACCAAGTCTGTAATGATCACTAAAAACAGTTGATGCAATTGAAAGTCAATAAAGTAAATTGCATGTCAACACAAGCAACAACATCAGTCATATTTTGACATTACTCTCAGTGAAATGTATAAGAAACGTGTGAAACTAAGAATTACAACTAAACCAGACGTAACCAAGAAGGAATTTTGAATATGTCATGACAGAAAGAGTTACATGTGGTATGCTGGTATGTTTTGTTCCAGTGTTTTTCCCTTGATGGAAGTACTAAGAAGAGCTGTAGAAAATCAGTTATAACAAGGAAATAAAGTGTTTACCAGACAGAATAGGCATCAATATAATATATTTTCAACTTCTACATATGAGGAATGAGTCCTGACAGTTTGGCCAAACCTTAATGTTACACCCTGTATACAAAAATCCCAATTCCCGAAAGTTAAGTCATTGACATAGACTTATAAATCATAGTTTTGACTGATCTTGATAAAAATAACATTTTCTTTGATCATGCAGTAACCCCAGGCATAATCAAAAATACTTCACTCAAATTTCAACTTACTGGAACAGAATATGTGTCATCAATTTGGAATTCAGCAGGATCAGTATCTTTAGATGGTGTCCTGGTGGTAAGAAGGTTAAGGAACATCTTCAGGAGGTCAAGATTCTCACCAGATACATTTGATACTTTGAATATAGGGCACAGTCTGCAAAAGAAAGAAGCCATTATTTATGAATTTCAGATAGAAGACAAATTACACACAATCAACTCTTATTAACATAATGGTGAACAGAATCAGCTATAGTAAATGAATCTACTTAATAAAAATAATACTAAGCAAGATATATAAAATTGGTACACACAAAAAAGGTTCTAACAGCTTATAAACTCATACCTCTCTGAGACAAAATTGGTTGCTGAGAGCAGTACATCATCAGGATTCCTAACTATTACAGGGACTTTACGACAGCCAGGAGATTTGAGGACCCTCAGTAGTAATGACAGAGTATCAGCAAGAATATTTGCTGGGCACATGTCGATCTTGGTTACCACCACAAAAACAGGAACCGAGAGAGCAAGGGCCAAGCCAAGATGCTCTTTTGTCATACCAACTATGCCCGCATTGGATCCCACCTGATCAATGGCAAATTTTTTTATTAGTACACATCTTAAACAAAAATGCACATAAGAAAGCAACATTTCACAATATAACACATGGCACTTTGAAGGACAGAAAAAAAAGTTTCTCACACACAGTTCCCGCTGGATTATATTTAAGAATGGGTCAAGTTTTCACTGCATGTAACATAGGTACAGAGCAACAGCAAAAGAGAAAACCACTTGGCACACTTATGAAGATATTTAGACAAGATCAGGACATATAGATGCCACCCTATTCGACAATACACTCACAAAGAGGGTAAGAGAATGGTAACTCCTACTGCGAAGAACAAGGGATATACATGTGTATTATCTAGATAAAATGGAATAAAATATTGAGGACAGATAAGGAAAGAGAAGAGAGGAAGGACACTGTCAACCAAACACAGGTTTGATTAACTTATGATTTTAGGATCAATTGACCAATTATTATCATGATGAAATTTACACAATTTGTTGAGGTGGAGGTAGACAAAAGTCAAGGACTAATATGAGATTTCTTATTATGTGCACTCCGGACTGAATTCTTCCAGAAAAAAAATCCACAATGGTCTGCACTGAATTTTCAGTATGAAAAGTATTTTCAACTTTAATAGTAGCATTTGTGAGAAGGATGTAAAAATTACTTGAAAAGATGAAAATTGGTTTAAATGACAGAAGAAAAAGTCACCTTATTTCCACAGATAGAATCACTATGACAATTTTTTGGACATTGGTAAAATGATACCCAAAATAAACTAAGGAATTAGGCTAGGATGCAACCTTTCACTGGCATTTTTAAACACATCTGGAGGAAGCAGTAAATGAAGCCCAAAAATGGGAATCAAATAAATTAAAGTGAGAAGAGAAAAAGTCAACAACCTCTGTAATGCTAATGACAACCCATAACTAGCAGAGAAGCTCAAAGACCTGCGAGCAGCAAATGGAACTCATTTCTATATATAAAGTATTATCATACAATAATCCATTTTTTGTTATTTTCCTGGGTATCACACACTATATTTACAGATGCTCTTCTGCAATGCCAGGGCCAGCCAGTGAAGGGTTGGCAGCATTAGGAACTAAGTGCAACAGCTACACAGAAGTAAATTCCTATTGTGATATTGGCCTACGATGTAACTATCTTTACTACTGTTGTGGAAATGGGGCATTGATGAGTTCTGGAAACTTAAGTACTTGTAAAATCAGAATATGTGGCTAACAGATTATAATTATAAGCAAAAGTATAGCATATAGTCAAAACCAGAAGTTTGTGACTTGGACGAGTCCTATTTTCTATCCCAACTCATACTTCCTGTGTTTATCAGTAAGTTATATTTGCTAGAGGTAAGTGGTGCCTGACTGACAGCGTATGAACTATATGGACTGTAAGCACAGTACTTTCTATAGGCAGCCCAGGAAGATGCAGGGGGCTGGCAAAGGCAAGCAAAAACCGAGGCTATTTCCACCATTAAGGATAGTCGGTAGGCAAGATAGTGTTGTGACCTGGATATTGGTGTGGTCGATGTTGTGAGCTGGATTTGGAGAGAGATTCCCTCCCAATTTCACTTTCAATACGTACGTCATTCATCATGTTTGCTCTGCTTCATCCCCCCATCTCCCCCTCCCAGAACTTCCTTGTTGACCTTTTGCTGTGCTGAGGGCATTCTATTATTTCTCTGATGTTTTGCTCTAAACTAGTTTGTGAGGGTCATCCGGGTCCTGTGGAGGGCTCGCAGGGAAAACATAACGTCCACTCCTTCAGAGAGGAAGGGATGATGATCATATAAAAGGGCTACCGTCAGCACTTAAAGTTAGTCAAGTTGGGGAGTTTGACAGTCAAGCAGTTAGGCAGTAAAGCAAACAAGTTACACAGCATCCTACATCAAGGCCAATCCTTGGGTAAGATCAGAAAGCCCTATTTTCTCCCAGTACTCTCTCTCTAGATTCACCTCTTGCTCCCTGATACGATTCTCCTTTTGACCCTTTTTCATAAATGAGTGTGTGCGAGTCTTTACGTGTTTGCGAATGAACCTAAAAGTAATAAAAACCAGTAAAGCCAATCTTTGTGTCATTATTCTACTCATCTCGATGCCTTAGCAAGAAGCCATTCTATGTGTGACATCATCGAAATGTGGTGCTCACGACAATAGGGCTATAAAACATTAGATACAGTAGATTACAACACGGATACAGAAGCTGATTATTAGAGAAAAAAAAAATTAAAATAAAAATGAGAAAAAAAATGAGAGCATAATTGAATGCACATGTAGGGATTGTGGATACAAAGGGAAGTTGAAAAGCATGACAGTTTGATCTAAATTTAAAACCTTGGTTATTACTGATAGAAGTGACATACCATCAACATGCTAAAGTCTGGAGCATGACCTGTCATTCCAAAAACAGTAGTCTTGAGGTACCTCTCATGGCCAGCTAGGTCAATAAAAGTAACCACTTTAGAGGATTTCTCACACACTCTCACCCAGTCCAGAGAACCATGCTCTGGTTTGTTGACAACGTTCCCTGAAACATGGAAGTGGCTATTACTTTAAGTTGCAAAAAATGAATGATTTTGATCACCATAAGTTGCAAGATGCCTTTAACTGCTCACATCTATCAGCCTAAAATAAGTTACAGATTGGAGGAAATCCAAACACAAGGTTAACATGCATGACAGAAAAAAATAGAAAAATATTTACCCATGCTATCAAAGCCAAGAATGTCATTGCCCACTGATGATGTCCGACCAGACTCAAGTTCATGTTTGTGGCGGAATAATCTCTGTCTGGCAGTTCCTCGCCCATTATCCAGCTCCCCATGAGTAAGTACACCAAGTAATGTCGACTTTCCTGCATCAACGTTACCAACCACTGCAACCCTAAAAACAAAGTCAAGAACATCTAATGTATATAATATTTTCAAAAAAGACTTATCATTAACTATAGAAGCAACTGCTTTGAGAAAATCAAATGGTAAGTACCCTGGTTTACATAAAAAAATTTACGTAAATCCTAAGTGTAAAAGAAATTTACAAATATACTGTGTACAGTAAGTCTTCGATTTACATTGGAGATGTGTGTTGAAGACGAGTGATGTAAGCCAAAAAAACGTAAAACAGATCCAGATACTCGTGACCTCTTTAATCCCAAGATACTCTAAGGCGTTGATTTCAAAATTCATTTTTTGCCTTCATCTAAGAAAAAAATAGCTATTTCAAATAGGATGATTGTCTCAATCATCAAAAATCGCTAAAATATGCACATATGCTCTATTTTATTAGCATTGAACAGCAAAAATTTTCCATCAACCCTTGTGAGCATGGACGTAACATCAAATCAGACGTAAATCGAAACGATGCACACCGAGAACTTAATGTATAAGGAGGGCTGTGATGTTATAATGATATATTATATTCCCAAGGTCAGCACGATCAAAGGGGGGTTACAAATGATGTCAACTTCAGGAGTCATTACTGGGGGTGCCAAGTTTGAGTAAACACTACAACAAAAGAGAGAAACTAGGACGCGAGGAGGAACAGTGTAAAACGGGCAAGGGGAGTCCTAGTTTGACTGTCATTATGAGTGGACAGATGCTGCATGGAAGGAAAAGTAGGAGTGAGGAAAAGTGATTGCCGGATGGATTGGAAACAACGAGGAGGAGCCCGCGGACTTACAGAACGGAGGAAATTACTACTGGGCCTGAGAGAGAAGGAGATACCCCAGACACACAAGAATCAAGGAACTGAACAACAAAACACAAACACAAGAGAGGTAACACAATCAAGATAAAACCGGGTGGACACATAAGTGGATAAAAATTCTGTTGATTTGGGTCATATAAATATATTCTACTAATATGTTAACTAAAGGATATATCTGTATAAATTGGGCCCAATGATTTTTTTTGCGTCGGATATGAAATCTCGATTGAGACCAAGAATGATCATGACCATGACTCTCCTTGTGTGTGTTGTGTTTTAGATAAAATAAATTATTTTGTTAGCATGCCAGAGAATTCTATGTTTCTCTCTTACTAAGCAATGCTATCCTGATTGACGTGAAACATGCACAGGTATAAAAGGACTTAAATTAATTTCTTTGGGCAGCATGGGGATCGGCATACCAAGAAAGGAGGAATAATTATTTCATGATCTTAACCAGAAAGGTTACAATGTTGTACTATCAGTTTAGAGTATCTTCTAAATGCCAACTCTCACATATATTCCATCACTCCTTCCATAATGCTGCACACACACCTGACTTAATCATTCAAAATGCTGGCAATTGTTAATGTACATGATGCGGCAGAATAAAATCGCTCTTGTGCCATGGGATTTGTTGCAGATGAAAATCAACTCAAGTTTTTCATTTTTTTCAGTTCAATGACAATACTTGGAACAACAAGCTATTTAGTATGAAACATTTAAGGGCATAGTGTACCTCACAATAATTATGGACTATTCACTAAACACATAGCAACTAAAAAATTTAATTAAGCATTCTTTCCATTAGGACTTGAGTTATGTGATTTGAGAAAATATTTCTCGGCCAGAAAAGAGAACATGAGACACCCAAGATATAACTACAACTGGAAGTGATGGGCATGAAAACATTTATATTACAGTAACATCATAAAATGCATAGAAAGCATTTTAAAAATTTCCTTACCTAACCTCCAAAAAGTCCTGCTCGTCAAGCTTTCTTCTCACCAAGAACTGGCCAGTAATACCTCCAGTCGATAGACTTGAGCTTGTATTTGTGGGTGAACCGGCAACTCCCCCCCCAGCCCCTCTTTTCCCTAACTCAACAACATCAGCACCAAGGGCAGCCCCAAGTGCCTTCAAAGTTGCAGCAGATGCTTCATACTCATCTTCAGAGAGACCACTCTCAGCTCCATCTGTAAGACAGTTGATAAATTATTCATATGGTATTTACTACTGATGTAGAGAATGGATAAACTTGGAGGGTTGGTTTTACAACTTTGAAAATGGAGAACAATAAAGATAGAAATATACACAATAGATTAATATGAACAAAGAAACCCATGCTAAAAAGGGAAAATTATTACCTAGGGGAACAAATCAATTTCAATTTTTTACGGCAGGAATTCAAATGAATCCTGATTATTTGTCCAGGATTTTCATCATTACAAAAAATTCATGGATTCACAACGTCAATGAATTTATTCACCTTTTTTTAATATAATAATTATACTATGACATGACATGGTGATATAATAATGCGAAGCATGTGAGTGGCCTAAGGTCAATGCCAGTGGAAGCATTTCTGCCAATATCATCGTGGAAGGAGTTTGCTCTGAATTCGTTAATTAACTTTTAATTTAAAAAGGAAGGGATTAATAATGCGGCAAAATACTTGAACTTGTTAGATCGTCTGACCTGATGACAGGTCTGCTTTTAACTTCTTGCCCCAATAACCATGTATAAAGCCATTTTTGTTACTAATTGTACTGAGGCTAAATGCTAATTAATTACTTATTTTCCTAAAACAGTGGAGCCCACTAAAAATGAACCCGCTTTTAACGAAGTGAAAGCCGTTCCCCGTTAAAAAAGGCCCTTTTGCCATGTAAAAAATCCCGCTTTTAACAAAGGCATACTGAAATGAGTCCCGCTTGTAACGAAGTTAGTCACGTGGCAAGATATCCTTTACATATTAAACCTCTTCTCGGCTGTTGCAAAACATTATGGCAATATCACCTTCATGTTAAAACCTCGAGAGGTCTATCAATATCCTATAATTTACGCGCACGAATGCTCGTCCAGAAATCTACCCTCAGCACCTGAACACCTCTTCTCAGACTAGAAGAACACAGCAACTCCCACCCATGTCGTGCACTGAGCAAAACCCACCCCTGTCATGCGCCGGGCAACTTCCACCCCCTCTCGATTGTCACCCCCCCCTTCTCTGCCGTCAGCTCCTCCCGTGCTCGTCGGTTAGTCTCTGGCGGTTCGCTGCTGTGTCTAGTGCTGCGTTACACTTATTTGCGCAATCGTATAGACGGTATTGTGACATTGATCACTACGGAGAGCGATAAAATACGAAGAAAAGTGTTAAGTTAAAATACTAAATTAGAAATTTTTAAGGACATAGACGACCAAATGACTAAGACCAATGTCGGGGGCGATGGATGTGTGATCCCAAGGTGGGTAGCAGAGCAGAACATGCTCACTGCCCACCAAGACTGTCATGCGTGGTGAAGAGCCACATCCTCCACGAGGTGCCCCTGGTTTTCACTGAACATGACGGATCTAGACCTGGCTGATTGATAACTAGCTCCCCTCACCATGGTGGCACCCCGTGCCAATAGTGACCGCTTCTGCGGGGCGGAGGGTAAGAAGTCGCCAACGGGGAAACTCCAGATACAGGGCGACCTCCGGATACAGGGCGACCTCCGGTTTTATTCAGCCTTACCCATGCAAGCGGGGCTCTGTGTGGGTGGACCATTTATTTCCCTAGCTACTCGTGGGATCTTCTATGGAACCTAAAAACAACAAAAACCTTCCGGGGGTTGCTATAAGGCGAACTCCACCTATGGACGCAAGTCCTATGTCTCTGGGGACGGAGGATGCACTGTTGGCGAGCCCAGTCGGAGAGCCCAATGGAAGCGCCTCCTCCTCTCTTCCCATAACCCCTACCCAGAGAATTCCCTTGAGGGATTCCAAGTTTTCAGATCACCCTTCTGGAGCAGTGGAGCAGGGGGAGATACTGTCGGACTCCTCTGAGTCCACTTTGAAGGCAGTACCCGGGTCTCCCAAGTCGGACTCGGAAGCCTCCATTATCATGCTGGAGCATCTCCAATAAAATGGATAAGCTCACCACCAAACAAAGAGAAAGCGGCGCAGCCAGGAGAAGACGGGGAGGAGAGAGATATATACTGCGCACCAACAAGGCTACAACCTCGGGGGATCCTGTGGTCCCTCCCACTGGGGGAAAACCCAGTGATGGCAACGTCACCGGCAGATCTCCTAGGTTGGGGGCGGGTTCTGCTGGGAACTCAAAGAGGTGCACCTCAAAAAAGAGCGAGGGCCCCAGGGGATACCCCTACCAACTTGGCACAGGATGCCAAGAAACCAAAGACTACAACTTATGCGCAGGCCGCCAGATGTCTCAAGAAGATGGCGATTGTGCCCATACACAAACCTGGCTGGTGACAGACTACACCAAGGCTGACTCCTTCCGTGGCATCAGCCTTATATCCTTCATGCTGAAAGCACTGGAGAAAATAGTAGACAGGCACATTAGGGAAGGACCACTAAAAGAAAATCCCTTACACCTGAACCAACATGCCTATCAAAAAGACAAATCAGTTGAGACAGCACTCCATAACCTCATTACCAGGGTAGAAGGGGTACTGGAACATGGGATGTACGGTTTGGGCACTTCCTCGACGTGGAAGGAGCCTTTAACAACACATCATTTGATCAAATCTGCCTTGCAGCCAGAAGACATGGCGTTCACACATATATTGTCAACTGGATCAGGCTAATGCTTGAAGAAAGAACAGTCAAGGCTGCTCTAAGGGAGAGTACGATGGAGGTGGCTGTGACTCGTGGATGCCCTCAGGGGGAGTTCTGTCCCCACTGCTATGGAACATGGTGGTCGATGGCCTTATTTAAACATTGAATAAGGCTGGAGCCTACACCCAGGGGTACGCAGATGACATAGTGATACTCATCACTGGCAAATACCTCAATACCGTTTCAACACTTATGCAGAAAGCCCTGGATAAAACGATGGGCTGGTGCGATGAGACGGGGCTGACTGTGAACCCAGGAAAAACAAAACTCGTATTGTTTACCAATAAGAGGAAAAGAGGAGGATTCATACTTCCTTCACTACAAGGAAGGCTCCTACAACCTTCAACAACAGTTAAGTACCTAGGAGTCCTCCTGGACTCCAAACTTAACTGGGGGGCACACCTTGAGGAGAAAACCAAGAAAGCATGTGCCTCCCTATGGATATGCAGGAGAGCCCTAGGCAAAACCTGGGGACTTCAACCAAAGGCGATCAGCTGGATTTATTCTGCAGTAGTGAAACCTAGCTTTCTACACTGCTCAATAGTCTGGTGGAGGAAAAAACGGCCATGTACTGCAAAGAAAAAACTCAACCACCTGCAAAGAATGGCCTGCATGGGCATCACGGGGACAATCAAGACTACCCCATCTTTGACTCTGGAAACCCTGCTGGGTCTTGCTCCACTGAACGTGGAAGTAGAAACCCAAGCCAGGGTAGCAGCATATCGTCTCAAGAGACTGGGACAGTGGAACGACAGGGGTAACCCATTCGGACACAGAAAAATATGGCTGGAGCTCAGGGAGTCAAGCCCTATCTTTGAGATGGGCTCAGACACAACAACAGTTTCACTCATTGATACACCCCCACTTTTCAAAATTCACTTCCCGGAAAGGGAGTGGAGGACAAAGGAAGGGGACAAAGACCTCCATAATGGGGCCCAACTATGGTTTACCGACGGCTCCAGAAAGGAAGGGAAAGCAGGAGCTGGCATTTATTGCCAGCGCCCACATAAAAGGCTCGCCATCTCGTTGGGAGCATATGCAACGGTCTTTCAAGCAGAGGTCTAAGCTCTGCTGACCTGCGCCCACGCCGTAAAGGAAACAGGTCTCAAAGGCAGACCAATTCACATATGTTCCGACAGCCAAGCTGCGCTAAAGGTCTTGGTGTCACCGTGGTGCAAGTCAAGACTACTTCTTGAATGTCGCAATGCGCTCAATTCACTGAATAGTCTCAGAAAGGTAGAACTCTTCTGGGTCCCAGGACACATGGGCATAAGCGGAAATGAGTTAGCGGATCAACTCGCTAAAGAAGGCTCAAACCACTCACCAACAGGACCCGAGCCTTTCATCCCAATTGCACCCTCAATAGGGATAACAGAGATCAAGAAGTTGGGCCTTGCCCGTCATTCTGAGATCTGGCAGAACACACAGGGGCTTAGACAAGCCAAGCTCCTGATTGAAGGACCAAAACTGGGACTGGCTAGAAGACTCATTTTGCTAAACAGAAGTCAACTACGAACGATAGTGGGATTCTTAACTGGTCACTATCACGTAATGAGTCACCTCCATCTTCTGAAGCTGGTGGACTCTGCCAGATGCAGATGGTGCAAAGAAGAGGATGAGACAACATCTCACGTTCTCTGCGACTGTCCGGCCTTGATGAGGACTAGAATTAGGCACCTGGGATCTCCCTTTCTGGAACCAGCTGAAGTTAAGGGTATCCCCATTGAGGACATTCTGGCCTTCAGCAAGGCTATCAGCCTCTTTGGGTGACACAAACAAGGTGGTCAGCACAAAGGACCAACAGGTCTAGGTGCCTCAGGTCCTCCTCGGGGGACCTCCACCGCAACTAAATCTAATCTAATCTAAGACCAATGTCAAAAAAAGTACGATATGTCACTTAGTACTTTGTCAACAATGTTAAAAAATCAGGAGAAAATTGAAAAATCTAGTGAGCATGGGACTTTTGGAGTTTATCGCAAAAAAACATGCCGCTCTAAATACTCGGATATCAAGGATGCTGTATTGATGGCCAAGTGGAGCGTTTCAGGCCTCATTTTCACTCTACCCATGTTTACGTATCACTCAACTACGGGTTAACTATTTAAGATATGGACTTTGGATTTTCTTTATTTGGTTTGAAAGATATCATTCCAAAAGCCGATGCAAAAGAAAAATTTTTATCCCTCTGGGTTAGTGAGGAAACTTACCTGAACTTTGGCTAACAAAAACTCACTTCTTACCCAGAAATTTGAGAATCGAAGACGGTCAACCTCTGGCGATAACTTTCTTTTAAACAATATGTAAAGAACATCCATCATTACTCATTTTTGAGGTCGCAATCGTTAAAACGGTGGACCCTTGCTCGCTAAAAATCTAACCCTTTTCCGACACTATGGAGGTGAATCGTGTCGTGAGGAATTTATATCCCCCTGAGGAACTCCTTCCACTGTCTCTCAAGCAACGTTGAGTCAACCTTCTTTCTCAATTCTAGTACATATTATGCTTCAACCTGCTCAACAACTCTTCTTAAGCGAATGTAAGATGACCCCAACCCCCTCCCCCAAAAACATTTCACGTAATACTTGGTTGGCCCCTAGGAAGTTCAACTGGAGTGATCTAGGGAGTAGATAGCAAAAGTGTCAGGCAAGGCCTCCCGTTTTGTGTTTCACTCCCCTCCCGTTTCATGTTTCACTCCCCTTCAGTCAAACCTCGTCCCTTCTTCCCCTCCTTCACCTCTCGGAATCCTTTCCCCTCCCTCGGAATCCCTTCCTTGTCCTCTAGGAATTGAATCGCACACTTATGATTATTTCTGAAATACATATGAAATATTGCATAGTAAGAAATACATTCCTTTGAGTGCGACCTTCAGAAAATATGACTTAGGATTTTACCCCATCACTATATTCTATGAATAAGACAGATCATTGTATAACTAGGTTGAAATATACCGGTTAAAGAAAAAATGCATCTACTGTGTGGTTTACATATTTTCCCGCTGAGTATTCATTAAAAAAGACAGTAGAATAAAATTTTCAGCAGTAATCTTCTATAACTGGCACTTCTATTTATCTACATTTTATTCACTTGCATTAATTAATTTTCAACTACTTTTTAACCAGTAGATTGACTGTGATGAATGCATTAAATCAATCACATAAGTTATCTGATAACCGTACTTCTTCCGTTTCCACCGGTCTGACAATATTATAGCTTTGTAATGCCTATCAGAAAAGTAACAATGTTTGTTTTTAACCAAGCCTTAGAATCGACTTGAAACGCCCCACGTTGATCCGTGAAACGTAAAGCAAAATCTGGCAGTTTTCAATCCTAGCGACGGCACTCCGCTCACCTCACCCAGGCATAATTCATCCGAAAGGAAGCCCAGCGAGATGAAATTTGACGCCGGGTTTGTTTTCTACGGAGTTCCCCCACCTCCACTTCCCCTCCACTCAATCACCAACTGCCCCCTTCCACGCTGAGGACCTTCCCATTCCACCCAGGTTCAGGAGGGGGGACGCCAGTCGCGGAAATTCTGAAATGGAGCATACCGATGTCGCATATCGACAGCTAGCCTTGATGCTGATGATTTAAATACGATGCGTGGTTCATATAATCATAAATAATAGTCCTCATGGGAATTGATACCCTTCAGGAAACATACTCTTTCCTTTCATGAAAATTTCGTCATGTAAATAGGTGAATTTCGTGAATGCATGAATACGAGACGATAGACTAACCCGTCCTCCGTTTCCTATCTTTACTACGCGAAAGATAGTTGAATTAGAATGTTCATTTGAGCGTCTCAGGTAAAACATTCTTTAGAAGTTGGTGAAGGCGACAGACTCTGAAATGGAGAAAAAATCAGGTTTTACAGCCGTTTCGGACGGTAGCATTTTCCCTAAATGCTTTCGCCTAGACGCTTCTTTTCCTTTCCTGTGCGAGGTTATAAAATAATAGCCGCGATATTAGAGCAGTTTGCATGGTTCAAAGTTCAATTTTAAGTTCACAAGAGTGGGCCCACATATAAAGAAGTTCCGATATAACGAAGTAAACTGCCGGCCACCTCAATTTCATTATAAAAGGGCTCCACTGTATTTTCTTCAAGATTAATTCTCACATTACTCTCTCAAACCACTTAGATAACCCCATTAGAGTAGAATGATGCAAAATATCCACTATTTTCCTTTCTTCGTCAATAATTGTAATTAATGGTATATAAACATGGCAATCTCCAGAAAATAATATGTCCTAGAATCCTGTTTAATGATTCCCCACTAAATAAAAACCTGGGTTAACAGCAAATATCAAAAAACACAGCAAGATGGAGAGGTAAGGTGGCCCAACACCATCACAAAGAAAAGAGCAGAGGAAATCTTTTGATATTTTTCAAGAATTAGATTATTAGAGCAGTACAGTGACAGATTCTATCGATGTATTTCAAGTAACATAAGCCACAGTAATACAACAGGTAATAACAAGCCATTGTAAATAACGCTTATTTAAATTTTTTTGGTGCTATTCAAGTAACATAAGCCACAGTAATACAACAGGTAATAACAAGCCATCGTAAATAACGCTTATTTAAATTTTTTTGGTGCTATGTGTTCAATGAATAGTCCATAATAATTGTGAGGTACACTAAGACCTTAGAGATTAATACTAAACACCTTGTTTTACCGAATATTGTCATTGAATTGAAAACACGCAACACAGCCACAGTAAAGAGTATATAGACAAATATTTCTGATTCTCCCCAGTATGTTAGCTGCTATAATGTCTTTTTAGGTCTTCCACTTATAGAAGGGTGCATTCTGGTCTTTCTTTTGATGCTCAGCTCAAGCATTGTCTTTGGGAAAGAATGACTCAATAATTGAGAGAGTGATGCTTGGCAGGAGTGTCAAAACACAGGCCTGAATACAGCCCTAAGCCAACAATAAGACCCAAATGATTTTTGTGGCAAAAATAATCGGTTTACTTAACAAAGATTCAGACCATGGATGAATGAAACTCAATTTTAAATGTTGGCCCAGTTGGAATGGGTTGATACTATTACAAAACATATTAATACGACACAATGGAATTTTTATGGTGAAATCATTTTGGGTGTATTCAAGTTTAAATGGAAGATTTGGGTTTATAATGGAAGAGTTAACTTAATAAAGTGAGATTAACACTGAGCTAAATATGTACCTCCACCTGCTTCCTAAATCTGTAGACACCTAACATTCTACTTATGTGTCAAAAAATAATCACTGTAAAACTTATTAGTAGAAAGCGATAAATAGCAAGAGGTATTGAAGGGCAGATAAGAGCAGATTCCGATAACTCGCAATAATGCCATAGCAGTATTAAAAACACACAAACTCATATAGTGATAAACTGTTTCATCAGCACATAAAATAAAACGGTGGTCGAAAACAAAAGGGTTTAGTTCCGATGCATGACATCGCATTACAAAATACGTAATAAGCCGATTAACTACCCACCAGTTAAACACAATAGGAATTTACTAGCTTATTCTACTGAGCCTTATAACTAAATATAGATCTATGTTACATCATCGACTCACCCTTCCCGACTCCAATGTCAAAAATTGTCTCTCCTCTTCCATCATCCAATCGTTCCTTGATTGATCGCATTAACAAGTCAAATTGTTCTTCGGATGGACTAACCAAAGCATTCTAGTCGTATTACAAAACAAAAACAGGTTTAGGATGAGTGCACAGCATTAATCACAAGCACCACCCTTTGAGATGCAATACCAATTATTTGCATGCCATAATTTAAGATAACTTACCTTCCCCCGGATACTGGAATAATCAACCCCATTCGTGATATTTGCTTCAAATTTGGATGAAAATAAGCTCCCTTCTGGAGGAGCACTGCCATGACTGGGAGATTGGTCAACAACTGCGGCCATCGCAAACTTTCAGTTTATAAACAATTTTTTTCGGCCAACCACCTCTTATCGTAGACGTGTTATTGGTAATGACCACGGCTCAAAAACTAAGAATCTTACATCTGTACCCCAAGCATACATTTGAATAAATAGCGACATGGAACGCGTTACTTCTACTCACTGCAGGACCAACCGCGCAGAATGAAACTAATTGGTAGATAATGCTTTCGTAATCTCCTAGTGCCCAGAAATTGCGTAAAACAACACCTCACAACATTCCATGTACTTCCTCAGAAGTAAACAAAGTATGGTTCAGTAAGCAAGGCAATTTATTCCCTGTGATCACTACCATATTCTGCAATAATATTCAAAATCCCGGCATTGATTTGCGGTGACAGAGTGGAATTTACGGCAGTAAACACATGGATGTTGTCCTATAAGAAGAATTCCACAACAAACAAGACGATTTATTTCTATTACCCTCAAAACAAAACTCTCTCTCTGCCAAAATTTACCAGAAACGCTATTTTTATGTCATCACCTTCACTGATAACGTCATATCCTGTTCAGTGGTAACTCATTTGTTTATACTCACTTTTTAAAAGTTCAATTGCAATGGGAACACGTGTCTAAAACATTTTTTTCGTTATCACATTTACTGGCCCCTTAATGGTAGGATATCTTACAGATATCCTCAAAATTTCACGACTTGCACATTACAATAGATTACGCGGGCCTTTCAACTGTAGCATTATTGACATCGCACAGTAGTCGCATAGCATATCTTCTACTGCGAAATTGAAATATTCTCAAAGGTGAGTTTTGGAAGAAAGTGAGTTTTTATTGCTGGATTTTATTTTTTGTTTTTGAGTAAATTATCAAAATAATTGATAGCGGGTATTGAAACGGGATCGGCAACCTTCTATCCGCTATGTGCCAACAGAAAGATCCTTAATCCTTTCGAGCTTATTTCAATGAAGGAAAATCGGTGAATAATTCTTCGCGAACATTTACCCGAACAAATATTAGACAAATGCCTTACATACACCGGGAAACGTTTGATAAGTGCAAGAGTTCATATCGTTGACACAAAAATGTTCCCATTCTGTGCAAGCTATTCATTTGTATTCTATTTTCCATCTAGTATATAAATTTTTTTTGAGGGTACGTCGTATAATTATGAAGGGAAAAGTCTTGGCTCGAATCTTGTCGCCGTTTGTGATGTTCTGCCTGTCCTTTAAGATGTAAGTATTTAGCTTTCTCTCTAGAATCCTCCATTTATGTCCATTCATTTAGTAGCATAATTGAACGGTACTATCGGTCATTTCTAAATATACCGTAAATCTTAAGTATTGAATTGACATGTTTTCTGGACTTGTTCCAAGTCCCAAGATTTTAACATTCTCGTATTGTAATTCGCGTTTGCAATAACCGCCATTGGTTAGTCAAATGAAGCTTTTGCAAATGTTCAAGATATCCGCCGTTAAGTTAATAGCTTTTATTTTGAATCCGCACACTGTATTATTTATTGTTCAGTGGGCATGCATTGCTTTCGGAGTTAATTATGACTGACAATAATTCTGTAGCGTTGCGCGGTTCCATGGCCTCCATGCGCATTCCATATGCACTTGCAACGTGGGGGGTGTGGGCAAGGACTACAGGTCCTAGGGTGTGGGGAATAGGGGTAGGAGGTGTTGATGTTGGTTGTTTATGGTAATCTTTGTGTACCATGCATTCAAGTTTACAATTCCACGTGGTGGGTGAAGATGATGAATGTTAGAGAATTTCTAGAAATTTCTTATAGATCCATAATACATGGCTGAGTTCTATATTCTGGTACTGTTTTCTTTCTCATTTGAGAGATTCAAAATCAATTTTTGTTTATTGCTACTAAGTCAATGTGTTCTCTACCTTTGTAGTATTACTAATATAT
This sequence comes from Ceriagrion tenellum, assembly GCA_963169105.1. Classification (NCBI taxonomy): domain Eukaryota; kingdom Metazoa; phylum Arthropoda; class Insecta; order Odonata; family Coenagrionidae; genus Ceriagrion; species Ceriagrion tenellum. The sequence continues at coordinate 54,951,704 of OY720644.1, forward strand.
AAAAATTGTCGTAATACATCCATTACCTCCACGAGCCACTGGTGAAAAGGTATCACGGTATGTCAGCAGAGAAAATACGCATTTTCACTGACAGTAATTTCGTGATTGCCCATAAGGACGTGCGTTGTGCGGTAATCTTTGACCCGCCCGTTACATATTATGATCTCAATTAGGCAATTACTCTGATGGTGGTTAGAATGTAAACCCTTTCGCACTTTTTGTGTTTTGTTTGTGCCCTCTTTAATGAGTTTCCTTTTGGTATCATATTGCATGATACTAGTACTACAATGATATATTGTATCTCATTGACTTCGATTAGTGTCCAGATACAACAGTTTTAGTCTCTAAGAAAAATATTTTTATGCTCTCGTCGCATTGACTATTCTATTAGTGGATATCTAATACGTACCGTTTGTACTCTGGAAAGATTTAGAAAGTTTTCCTATGCATAATTAACCATCCACTATACGGGTACTAATTAATATCTTTCTGATTTTATGTTCGGCTTGATAATATCTACCCGTTCATTTGTTCATAGCTTGAAATTAACGATCAAACGACAATGTCAGAATTCCAATGTGGTGCCTCGAAAATTCGGAAATTATTTACATTGCGCATAAAAGGCACTAGAATGAAAACATAGCCGCCATGTTCCTTTGATTTGTTGCTTTCAATCCGGGCTTGTTTTGACTGTTGGTTTTGACCCCATAACCCATGGGAGTGTGATCGTTGAATTGTGACCACATTTTAGCTCTACAACCAGGTATTATAATCTTTGATAACCAGTGTGCCTGAGAGAGCCACTCTAGGACTGAAAGCTGCATCACTGCATAAAGGCTTTGCTGTTGTATTACGGAAAAACTAGGCGTTGGTTGCAAGCGCAACTTGTAGCTGTCAGTATGGGACGCCGCAAAAGTAATAGGAAGCCTCCTCCAAAAAGGAAAGCCATTATGCCTTTGGATACTCAGTTTAATTGTCCATTTTGTAACCATGAAAAGTCGTGTGAAGTGAAAATGGATAAATCTCGTAACACCGCACGGATTAGTTGCCGTGTGTGTTTAGAGGACTTTCAAACTTCCATCAATGTCCTCTCTGAAGCCGTTGATGTTTACAACGATTGGATAGATGCCTGTGAAAATGCTAATTGATTTGTAACATGATAAGTGAATATGTTCCGTACCGAAAGTTATGGAGATACACTGTTTCTTCGAGGGAACTTGGACTTTTCTGTCACTCTAATATGTATATTTTCATCTGTTTTTGTACTTCTATAATCTTTGACAGATATATTTGTCACATAATTTTTAGTATATGTTTCTTTTGCCAGAAGTCGCTATTTAGTTCATATTTAGTGAAAATGGACAAATCTCGTAACTCGGTGAGGATTATTTGCCGTTGTGTTTATAGGACTTTCAAACATCCAAAGATGGTCTCTCAGAAGCCATAGTTGTGTACAAGGATTGGAATGATGTCTGTGGAAGTGCCGATTGATTTTCATTTATGAGATATGAATATGCTCCAGTCCCATAATCCTGGTGGTACACGGTTTCTTCGACTAAATTTAGAACTTTTTCTGTTACTTATGTATAGATATCCGTTTTTGTACTTCAGTACTCTTTGATAGATATATTTGTCACCAGTAATTGTTAATAAAAGTTTCTTTGGTGTATGTTCGCCTGATAGGATCCACGCATTTTCCTTTATAAATCCAATCCTAAAAGACTGGGCATTTAATGGCATATTTATCCGGTGAAATATCTGTGTCATATATTATAATATATTTCCTGATCAGGCTTTAATGTGTTTGTACTGCTCTTCTTCCTTTCCAGTTATTATTCTTTGCCCTTAACTTCTTTCTAGCCCGCCTATCAATATGATCTTTCCTCATAACATAAATCTGGGTTTTAACAGACCTGGAATACCAGAAAAAGTCATATAAAGATAAAATGTTCATGGAAAATGAGAAATTTCCTTTTTTTGTCCCAATCTGATTATTTTTTATGAGACTGGAGTGTTATTCAGGGACTTTTATGTTGATATGTGGACTGACGTACGTTAGCAGGCACATTGCCTGAATTAGGCATTGGAGCTATTACTTGATGTTCATCAAGTTTTTTCCCCCATGAGGACCTACTGTTGATTCTGAAACTTCATATTCATTCTGAAGAAGATGGAATATTGTTTCTTATCAGATTTTGTTGGTAACTGATGGCCCTCATCCTGGCGTGTATTTAAGAATAATATGCCTTCAGAAAGGAAGCCGATTTTTCCCCAAAGCAGACACAGTTTTTCCACCTGAACACTACATCTACCTACTACCCTGTGAGCCACTGCATGGGTCTATAGGAGGGGAAAGTCACATATTCAATTTACTATTTTTTATTTACTCTGCTTGACTCCAATTTGAAAGTGAGTTTTTTGTGAAAACTCTTGCTTCCTTGAAATCGAGTGAATAAATAGTTACTCTAAGAGTGATAAGCCCCAGAGTTCTCACCCCTTATCATTTCAATTTTTTATTTTCAACTCTTATGTTTATCTTGGATTTTGATGAAATGATTTTGCCTATTGCAGGTCTCACCTCTTGAAAAAGTCGAACTCAATGGTTGAGAGAGTTTAAGGTTTCATGCAGAATTACAATTTTATATTGCTCACTGGTCACCATGAAGAGCATAAATTTTAACAGATGCTTACATTTTTACTACCAAGGCAGGTATTGCTAGATATCCTAGAATTATTTCTTTCCTTACCAACTAAAGCTGCAAGAAGTGTAAGAAAAACTATGGAGTGATTCACAGTTTGGGTTAATGTGGTGGGTTTTTTTTCTATTTTCTCATTTGATATTAGTATATGTTGATTGAGTGAAAGAAGGGGAGTATTTTTGATGTCATTTAGAATCAGCTAATATAATATATAAGATTTATTGGCTCTAGGAAAGAATTCCTTTGGAGCAGGCATAAGTAATTACAATTCAGGCAAAAATAATACCAATCACATAGAAAACATGTCGATATTTACAAGAATCTTATCAAATCACAGCACTTGCCCACAACAAATATTACAATTCCATGCTCGGTACATTGTAGCAATCACAAAGGTAGCATATACATGAATTTAATCCAAGATATTTAACAAAATATTAACTATCACTGAGATAGTAAGACAGCAAGCATTTTTTAAATCTTTCTGTTGACTTAATATTTTTCAGCGTTTGTGGAATCAAATTCCATACAATTCATGAATTTACATTAAAAGAGTTATGATACATAGACATTCTGTGGCGGGGTACAATTAATTTGTTATTACTTCTGGTGTTTTTTGTTTTTTTGACCAAATTATCTTTATATGGCTGATAAATGTAAGAAGGAGTTTCAGTTTTTATTAATTAGTGCATAAACACACCCATTTGTAATTTTCTTCTTTGTTCAATTTTAAGAATTTTTAATTCATAGTAATATGGTGTGATATGCTCATTAAATGCTACATCGCACAGATAACGTATTATACAGTTATGTATTTTTTGCAGTTTGGATATCTGAGATTTTGAAATATTGGACATTACCAATGAACAGTAATCAATATGAGGGGTAAGTAAGGCTTTAGCTAATTTGAGTCTAAGTGGCAAAGACATTAGGTTACGAAAACTTTTCAGTTTGTACAGGTTTTTAATAACTTTATTAGAAATATGTGCTATGTGTTCATCCCAGGTTAGCGTTTTATTTACAATAACACCTAAATCATTAATTTTGTCAGTGTATTCTATTTCTGAATTTGGAACTTGAATCTTGGACAGTAATTCAATGCTTTCAGATTTAAGGGATTTTGCACTACCAATTATTATGCTCTTAGTCTTCTGAGAATTTATGTTCAACAAATTATCTGATGCCCATTTACATATAGAAGATACATCTCTATTAATTAGTGCTATAGCATTTGAGATATCGTTGCGATCGCAGTCGATGTAGATCTGCAAGTCATCGGCGTATAAATGGTACTTGCAATGGTGTATGTTATTTGGGAGATCTTGAATGTATATGACAAATAGTAATGGGCCGAGTATTGATCCTTGGGGGACACCACGTTTGACGGGAAGTGATTCAGAACGTAGATTATTCTTACGATCATTCACCGCTTGAAAGCGTTGGGTCAAGTAAGAGCGGAACCATTGCAGCACTGAGTTAGATAATTTTAAGTTGGATCGTCGCCTTAAGAGTATATTGTGGTTTACACAGTCAAATGCTTTGCTAAAATCAAAGAGAACCAGTATTGTTTTCTGCTTATCCATTGAAAGTCGTATATCATCTGTTACTTTAATTAGAGCAGTTTGAGTACTATACCCTTTGCGAAATCCTAATTGAAAGTTATTTAGAAAATTGTTTTTAGACATGTTCTATCATACAATTGTGCACAAATCGTTCAAGAGGTTTTGACAAAGCACATAATATTGCAATAGGTCGGTAGTCAGACATTTCTACAGGGTTGGGCTTCTTTTTAATAGGTTGGATGAGAGCAGATTTCCATAATGATGGGAAATTAGAGTAGTCTAACGAGCAATTATAAATTGAAAGTATCATTGAAAGAGCTAGATAACGGATCTTTTTAACTAACTTAATGCTGATTTCATCTGCTCCTGTAGAATTAGAAGTTACCATTGAAGTATATTTTAATAGTAAGTCTGGAGTAAAATGAGGGAAATAAAGATTTTCATTGCTGAATTCTTTGTCGGCGTTAATAACAATATCGAAAATTTCTTCACTGTCCATAATATCAGACGAGGGGGAGGTATTTAGAAAAAAGTTAGAATAGAATACAGATTTTAAAGCACTTGTTTAGTTAAGGATATATTCTTATATATGTTCAACTGCATACTACATCTCACAGCTCTTTCCAAGGACTACAACCTCGCTGTAGTGGAAGGGCTTGGGTGCTCCAATGATCCTTATAGGTGGTGATTAGTATATGACTGGTGGGAACAATGCACCTGGTAGGTCCATCCATGCCAGATAGGTCGAAGGTTAGGAGACAGACTAATAATGTCCACACAGTGCCTTTGCCTCAGTTAAGCAGCTGCAAAAGTCATCTGACCCCTGTGAAGTGGCCTCTCTCATGATGGTTACATGTAAAAAACACATTTGAGAAGGTGATAGAACACCACCTCTATTAAAATCATTGAAACTATATACAGTATTATTTCTAAAATGAATCCTAGCAACTAGGGGGTTTGGCCAGGTGCTCTGCAGCCAGCATCATGCCGGGCAGCAGAGGGAACAAGGCCCCTGCAGTTATCATCACATGACGTACTTACCTGGGAGCAGGGGCGCAACAACGGAAGGGGGGGGGGGGCAAGAGGGGCATTGCCCCCCCAGAAATCAGAGGTTTTGGCTCACTTTTTAATGGACACTGCCCGATTTGCAAAATTATTTTCGCCTTCATCCCTTAGTGGGTTGAAATTTGCAGACTCTCAGACCCATTTGGGTGAAAGTTTATTTGCACTCTCTCTTTCTCCCCTCATGCCCCCCACATTAGCTAACTTATACAGATTTTTCAAGCAGTTTGTCCCCCCCCCCCCCACGATTCTGGGTGTTGTTGCGCCCCTGCCCGGGAGCAAATGCTGAAATAGAGGAATAGGAGATGCAGAAGAAGAAAGCAACAATCGGAATAAGAACCTGGAATGATAGGACTATGGATGGGCTAGTTAGAGAATAAAGACAGAAATGGTGCATGAGGGTGTTGACGTAATGGGTGTAAGGGAAGAAAGATGGAAACTATGGGAGGGATGACTATAGAGACAGAGAATAAAGACAGAAATGGAGCAGGTGGGTGTTGATGTAATGAGTCTAAGGGAAGTAAGATGGAAAGATATTGTAAACTATTGGAGGGGAAATGATATATATTGAAAGATCAAATGATATATAGTGGAGCGGATGAAAACCAATGTGGGTTTTCAATTGTAATGAACAGGGAACTTTGTAGAGTAGTAGTCAATGCAGAACAGGTGAGTGATTGGATTATAGTTGTTGAGCTTAATGCAGATTGAGCGAACTTAGGTAAAATCCAGGTCTATACCCATGCCTCAAATCTTAGAGGAAGAGGTAGATGGGGTATATGATCAGGTTCAGGAAATAATGGCTAGAATACCTGGGAGTTAGCAGTTGATAGTAATGGAGGAATGGAATGGTGGGTAAAGGAAGACATGGGTGGGATGTGGGCAATCATGGACTAGGAAGGCAAAATGACTAAGGTGAGAAAGCTGTTAATTTTTGTTGGAGAATTAAGTCATGAACACATGGGTTAGGCATTACCCTCAATGGAGGAAGACATGGAAATAGCTGGGAGGCATGGATAGATTCCTGACTTGTGATATTATGATGAGAGTCATATTCAAGAAGAGTGCTAAAAATTCACATACTTATCTAGGGGCTGATGCAGACACACATCACAACTTATCAGTGATGAAATGTCTCATTAAACTCAAAAAGATATGGAGGGGTAGACAGGTACAAAAGTGGAATGCATAAGCATTGCCTGGGGAAATGAAAAAGATGTATCAAGAGGTTGATAAAATCATGGTTAGACCTGGGGGTGAGACCAGTGAAAGGATAATAGGGAAATTTGAAACAGGTCATTGTAGAGGTGGCTAATGCAATGGCAGGCGTAAACTCAGAGCTTGACAAGGAGTTCAGTGAATTCATCATCAGTCCTCAAAGAGAAGAGAAGCCTGGTGGAGAAACATTGATTTCTGGTAAAAATTTAGAAAAAAGGGAGGATCAGATACTCTGTATATAAAAGTAAAGACATTGATGAAGGGATAGTGAGGAAGTAGAATTGTAGAGATATCAAGCATGACAGGAAAGTTGATCTTAGAGCCAAAAGAGAGAGGTAGAAGGAATATGTAAAAGAGCTCTACGGGGTCCTGTAGGTTATATATAGAAAGGGAAGACTACAAAAGGCAGAGAGGGTATTGGACCAGGAATCCTTGACAGTGAAATCAGAAGAGCATGAGATTTTTTTTGTACCCTACTGGTTAAGGTAGGTTTTGTTGAATGCTAGAGAACCTCCTCCTGGTTTTATACACTTTCAAGGGCCTATATTGCTCTAGTATATCCTTATTCACCTCAGCATACGATTTACTCTTCTTCATCCTATATGTCCGGCAGTCGAGAACATCTAGTCCCGTAAAGGTCACAAAAATCCACAGGGAAAGAGGATGCCTTGGTAGCATAACTGGCTAAAGTACTCGGCCGGAAATCGAGGGACCTGGGTTCGAATCCCAGTCAAGGCGGATGATTTTTTCTCTGTGGAAATTCGCACTTCTTCATCCTGTCCATGAAGCCTATTCTCTTTCTTCCTTTTCCCTGCTTGCCCATCATCTTCTTCACATCTTTTTTTTTTTAGGGTGAGGGAAATGAGTTTACGCAGACCTGGCATAGGTGGATTGGCCAGGTACTGTGGGACTCGCCCTCACAAGGGAATACCCACTAAAACCCCCCTTCCTTATTGCGCCGTGCGACGGCGGCTACTTCCCTCCCTTCGGACATCCTCTCTTCTCAGCTCTTCATCCGACACTGGTCTTTTTCTCCATCTCCATCTGCTGGTTGATCGATTGAAGAATCTCCATTCTGCTACTCCTCCAATGATCCAGTGAGGAGCACCAAATCATCAGCAAACGCGAGGACATTGATGGTGTGGTTCCCAATACGAACTCCCAAGTCCGTGGGGATCTTATTAAGCATTCCATCAATTGTGAGATTGAATGATAAGGGATCCCCCTGTTTCACTCCTCGAGTAGGTCGAATTCCACTGGAGGTCCATCCTCCATGCTCAATCTTCAGTTCACTGTTTTCACACGCATAACGAATGTAGTTACAGCATGCATTAGGAACTCCTCTGGCCTTGAGTGTGTTTAAAATCGAGTCATGGGAGAGCGAATCAAATGCTTTGGCCACATCAACGGAGGCCAGATATAGCGGCAGATGTTTTTGCTGTCTCCATCGTAACACTATCGAGGAGAAAAGTTCTCGCTGCACCCGTTTGCATCTATAAATGCCCTCTGTCTCTCGTCCATTTGGATTACTTTTAACCTTGTGGCCAATATTTTCTGGAATAATCTGATAATTACTGAGGACACTGAAATAGGACGAAAGTCGCCAGGATCCTGGTCCAATGTCCCTATCATCAGCTCCCTTCTTTTACTAAACGGCTCCTTAGCTGGTGCTATTCTCTTCCATATGTCTTTGCTACTATGTCTGTTTTCTTCAAGTGTACTACCTAAGTAATTAAAATGCTCTCATTGCATGAGTTTCTGTCCTCCAGCTTTAATCACCAGCCTCGCTTTCTTTGTCCTAGACTATCTCATTACTTTTGTTTTCTTATGGTTAATCTCCATTCTGAATATCCCACTCTGCATTTCTAAAGCATCTACCAAAGCTTGTAGTCCCTTCGAAGATCCACTATCCATCGCCTGATTGTCAGTGAATCTAACCGACTTTATCAAATGCTTTCCTACTTTGATTCCAACCTCAAGTTCTTCCCATGCCTGTTGGGTCCAGGTGGACATCCCAAATAGAGTTTTTCAGGATTTACATAGACTTGAGGCATTTGAGATATGGGTGTTGAGAAGGATGAAGAAGGTGAGCATGGTAGAGAGATGGAAAAACGAGGAGATATTGGATATGGTTGGAGAGGAAGCTGAGAGAACAATGGCAAAGAGGGGAAGGGAGAGGAGGAGAATAGGAATTCTGGACAAAACAGAAGAGGGAGGCAATATGAGGAATTCAGAAGGGATCTAATGGCAGGTCATCTATAGGAGCCAAAACAGAACGATGTGCCATCAGGATAAAAACTGCCCAAAAACCTATCAATCAGCTGCTAGAATACTCATATGAATGAACCACTGAATTAGCCAAATGAATTGACTTATCTCAAATTTCTATTTCAATAACTGTAGCGAATAAACCCTTCCCCGTGAAGTGGGAAAATGCCTTAAAATTACTGCTTCCATGACTTTTGATGTTCCTCATAGTTTTTACCAACAGAGGAATATGTACCTACCTTGTACCTCTGTTATTTTATTTTCCTGGTTTTTACTATGGCAATTTGGAAATACATACCTTTGTCATTTTATTTTTCCTATTTTTTACTAGTGGCAGTTGACAGAAGCTAGAAATGAACAAGTTGGAACATGAGGTAAGGAACAAGTATCTGGGCTGTTGCAATCGAAAATGAAATTATAGTATGATGAGAATGAGTGCAGACAGATAAGAGCTTACATAGGTGAAGCGTTCCACAGCAGTCTGTGTTGCTCGAATTTTACTTAAATGGTAGAGTCGCCAATCACAACTGGCAAATGTGTTTGCTTGAATAAGTTCGTTAACCACTGTAGTGATTATTAGAATTTTTCTGCTTCTTTATGCTGTCATTAAGCGCTTTAGATTCATGCATAGATGCACCAATTGGTTCTGTCTCAGAAAGGTGCATGAATAAAATGTAACTTTTTCACTGACGCATTTCATTAAGGGACATTAATCTCAAAAGCCCGTGCTTTTGAGATTAATGTGCAATCTAAATTGAGATCAGTATTTTAGTGATTTTGATGAATGAGGATAGAGGAATGACCTTCACTAATGAAATAGTTCGTTAAGCTTTAAAACACCGAAGGGATGCTGGAATCCTAATTTTCTTCTAAATCAGTTTCTGCTATTTGTTTGTTCATTGTGTTTCATGAAAATGTAGCACACAGATACAGTTGTGAGGCATAATTGGAGGCTAAATATGTTTGATGCACACAATAGGTGTCTGAAACATGGATAAGGTGAGAGCTGTCTGCACATGCAAACAGTTTTCCTTAAAGCATGTGCTTGGCAAGTCCACATTAGTGTAAATCATAACTTACTCAAGTGAGGAAGTCAATATTGAAAAATATGCTGAGGATACTTCAAAATTGTGTGGTATGGATCGTAAAGCTTAGATAATTGACTGTTGAAGGATCATCCAATACTTCAGGTTATCCAACTAGGTACATACTCCCCTCCACCACCATGGATAATATGCTTTCTACACCTTGAAATCATAGTACTCCATGTCCCTAAAGGCTCTATGAATCTCTCTGCAAAACTTATAGATGTAGTAGAATGTATTTGATTCTATCTACTGCTTCCTCTACCTAAATGTCATGAAACTATTTCTATGATATTACACAAGGAAAATAGATCAAATTGAGCATAGCCTTGTGACTTTAATCATAATCATACACTAATAAAATCTATCATTACTTATTGGGTAGAATGGTGGAACAGAATACTTATTAGAACAACATTTTCAAATGATCAAAATAAACTTAATACTTGTGACTTATTAAAATAACAATCACAGTATGAGATTCAGTGGTTTTGTGATATCATCAGGTGCACTATATGTCTCTATATGATGTAAAATGTCTCTAAACTTGCAAGTGGACAGTACACCAGTTTTTTTCATTATTTTTCTCTTAAGTTGTAATTCACCTTATTGACTTTATTTAATGCTAAGATACATCTTCAGCTTAATGCTTTCTATCCACAGCTTTTCTTACAATGAATGAGTCCAAGATTTCTTCATGGTCATATAATATATACTGGATTGCAAGAAGGAAATGGCCATACAGTACAGGGAGAAAAAAGCTTCTGCAAGATTTCTACATCTACATAATACCTGGCTAGCCATGGTATGGGTGTGTGGCAGGAGGTGTTAGGTCACCAGCCATATAAAGATGTAAGTTTTTGGGATATGGAATGGTGACATGTATTATAGGAGTGTATTTAGTGGAGCTCAATTTTTATTGTGGTCCCTTAATGTGCATGGGAAGAACAAGTTTTTGTGTCTATCTGTTTGGCCAAAACATTGTCGATTTGGGCTTGGTCATGGCAAGGAAGGAGAAGAATATCCCTGAAGTGATGCATTTTGCTGGTCAAATGCCTTAGAAAAGGTTCCAAAATGTAAGGGAAGTAGCCTAAATAAATGTACGTGAAGAATATTAGTTATAGCTCCGTCAAAATTATCTGCATCACAAGGAATGGAGGAAGAATTCTGCATTTACATACTACCCTGCGAGCCACCACATGGGCATGTGGCAGGGGATGTTAGGAATCCAGCCATGTGAAGATGTAAGGGAATAGGTTTTGGGAGGTGAAATGTTGACGTGTACTAGGGGAGTGAATTTAGTGGAGCTAATATTTTATTGTGGTCGCTTATTGTGTGCGGAAAGAAAGAGTTTTTGTACCTATCTGTTCGGCAGTATATCTCTCTTATTTTATCGCTTCTGTCAAACCTAGAGATGTAGTGAGGCATCATGATTATATTCTCTGTGTCGCTCTGAAACACACCAGTTCTGAATTTCTCAAACTATCTAAGCCTAGTGTGAAGCCTCCAAGTCTCTAGGAACTCCCTCCTAATTCCCTCTAAAAGTTGTGAGACACTATACATATGCTCATAGCAGTTTTTAACCCTTTGAGTGCAGCATGACGTGATACCACATCATGGGCACCGTGAGTATTCCAGCTTCCACTAGGCCCCATAGTGAAAGCTGGAACCCTCACAGTACCCATGACCTGATATCACATCATCAGCACCAGCGTAAAGACAACTATGGCATGATATCATGTCATGCCGCACTCAAAGGGTTAATGAAGTGTACTGCTTTTCTTTGTATCTTATTAATTTTTTTGGTTAAACCTTTTTGACCAGGGTCCCAAATGGTCGTGGTGTATTCAAGGTGTGGCCTAACTAGAGCAAAGTAGCTTCTTTATTTTACCTTTTCAGAATTAAAGTGGTGAAGAGTGTGAAAGGTAAGTAATGAGAAAGAGTGGGGCAGGGAAATCAAAAATGGTGAAATTGCAGGAGGCATACCACAGCACAGTAATTAAAATCACCCCTCCCTATGACTTCATCAGGGACCCGAAAAGGATGACAGGTGGTGACGAGTCATACCACTCCTCATAGCATTTGTGTTGCTTGCAATTGGAAATGTTTTCTGACCCTTAGCACTTAACAACCTTTCTCACATGTTTTGCATGATTCTGAAAGCTCTGTAACATGTGTCCCAAAATCGACCACAGAGCAGCACCACTATCTTTTGCGATAGCTAATCGTCAGCTGGTGCTAAAAACTCCAAATACCATTTTCGCCTAATTCTCTCGTAGTGAGATCATGATCGCCAGTTCTTTATTGGATGTAAAACGAGCTTTTCTATATTACGAGAGTTTTCGTAGTGTGCATGCGTTGACAGCCGAGGACATAGTTTCATCTAAGCTTTGGAATTTGGACGTATACATAATGTCCTTCACCACCTTGGATGGTGAATAGGTGATACCCGAGAGCTAACGGAAGCAGTTACGACGTCGTCGCGGGGAAGGGGGAGGTCCCCACTCCCCTCTGAGATGACATTGCTCGTTGTGCGCTAGTTTTGGACTGCCTCCAACATATGCCAATCATGCCCAGCCGGAGAAAATTCAATTAAATTTATGGTCACAAGACTTAATTTTTGACGCGAAAATTCAGTTTTATCGTCTCGTTCTTTAGGCCCCATGCACCACGGGTAATTTACCCCGCACTCGGACCAGAATGAAATGTATGATTTATCTTCAAAGGAAATGTCTTTTAGAATGGAGATTATCGTGAATCAGATTTTTGTAAAATTAGACGAAATCTTATTGTAGGGGCGACATAATCCTGTCAGAAGCGCACAGCAAGGGGATGTGGAAAGACAAAAATTTATGAATGGTATCCATAAACGTTGCCCGTGTGACAGGGTTGCTATTTCAACATGAAGGATTGAGCGCTTTAGTTTTATAGACCATAAAAGGGCGGCTTATAGGGGTAATAATAGGTCCAGGCAGGTTTATTAGATTATTACCGTGAAATGCATTCACAGGCCCTGTTTTACTTCCGCCTCCCGCCAAACAAAAGGTTGCGAACTGCTTGCTGGCGGGAATAGCTCAAGGGCGCTCACTTCAAGTCTCTAGCCGCGAAGGCCATTCATGGCGCAGCGGACAAGATGACGTCCAGAACGATTAAGAAAAAATTCATGAGTCGCGTTAATTATTCATTCAGCATATGTATTTCCCTCGTGGAGGCATGTGGAATTAGCAGAGCGGATGATGCTGCCCTTTTACGGAATCGACCCTTCTAGTTCAATAGACAGTATCCAATTGCCCGATCACTGTGGGAAAGTGGATATAGTACCTGTTTGACTTAGTTTTTTTTGTCTGCCCTGTGATAAAAGCGCATACCCTTCCAACTCAATGGGGAATAAGATTTTCTGGTGTTAATAGTTTTTCTTCCACATATCACCCCTTCCCCTCTGTTCTTCCTCTCCACCCATTCCATAGGCAAACGGCTTCGGTCATTTAGCGTCTAGCATCCCAGCATATCCGTCTGCCACCAACTTTAGCGGGAGTTATTTTAATGTGTGAGATGTTCCTTAATCCACAATCTGTACCCGTTTCGTGGACGATGGATGCTCTCAGAAAAATTAACTGATCATATGACTTCGTTTCACTGCCGGCATTTTAAGGGTAGCTGGTCAGCAATTATATATGATTGATGGACATGGAAGTACCTATCAATGTTTTTACTGATTTTAGCAATTATTCCATGCACGCATTCATTCTTAGCACGGAGCAGTGAAAGGATAAATGTGTGGTAAGGAAGTGTAAATCAAATTTCGCTGTAATTCATTTTTATTGGCTTTATGTTTTATTTCGAATTTAAATTTCAAACCGAGCTACTTCTAAAGGGATACCTTATGAAGCACCTCAATCATTAATTTAGGTAAATGAAGTTCCCGAACAATATAATCCTAATCATATTGTGCCAAGTAAGAGCCATATCTCAGTTGAAAATACTTCCTTCCGTGATTATTTGCTTCGTGTATCGAGGAAGGTCAATAGGTGTAGCGTCGCTGCCGCTGAGACAGCGAGTGTTATCTCACTAGATAAGTGGTTGGCTTCACAACTTTGCCCTTAAAAGAATTTTAAGGTCACGAGCTTGGCAACCATACCCTGGTCACAAAGCCGTCGCATGCGTCTTTACAGACTATCTCAGTTGAACGGGGAAGAGAGTGAAACAGTAACTGACCACAGATCGTGAGCGATATCATTTGTTTTGGGAAAAGTGACAACAGGTGATACTTTTTTCTTAGCGGAATCATTGTTATAATATATCTGGCCCCGCTATGTTTGAAGGCTGCTGGTCCATATTTTTCGTGCGTAGGTATTCTCGAACTTAAAACGCTCATTATTTCTCGTGTCTCTCTCTCTCTTCAATTTTATTGGAATGGAATATTTCCTTCAGAAGGAAATGGAATGAGCAATATAAATGACCACAGAGGTCTGCCTATGGCCTTTGAATGAAAATGAATCTCACCCAGACGTTTCGCGCTAGTCTCATCGACCTTGCGCTTTGCATTCATATCCCCTCTCGATGTTAACGTTCAATCTGCAATCATGATCAACACTATGCCATTGTAGATCTCTGATTGCCATTCAGGAACAATTTATATCACGCCACATACAAGCCGTAACTGTCTTTTAAGACGGAAGGTCTATTGCGGCAAATAACACTTCATCACGATTCTGACGGTATAATTGTGAAATGTAATTCCTGGGTTGCCTCCTTACCTACAGAGTTTACTCGATTCATTCCATACGCATGATATACAAATGACATCGCTACCATCTGCACCGTCACTCGTCGACGCTCTCAGGGCAACTACTGCGTCCCGCAGTCAATCGTAGCAACGGAATCACACTCTCCTTTAATTGGTGACTTACAAGGTTCACAAGGAGAAACGAACTTGCCCAGATTGCTGCGTCAAGGTCAAGCGATTGGGAGAGGGGTGAAAGGGACGATGTGGGATGAAGCTGGAGTACGAGGATGAGCTCGTAGGCGACGGAAGTTTTCAGTGACAACGGTTAGATAACATTTTTATCGGTGGCGCCGATGGTTCGTATGAAATTTTTCTTAGCAATACTCTTTTAAATTTAATTATAAAGATACGATGCCGTGATTGAATTGATTACTTCCGCTCCAACCAAGTCGCTCGTGAACCCGGCTTTAAATCCACGTCTATACCCGTATTTCCCTCCCCAATTTTATTTTTGGCTCCTAATTACCCGATCCATGAAACCTATATGCTACGGATGAAGTGGCCGACCTTTGAAATTTATTCAATTATCGCCGTCTCGGTCGCCTTGAGCCAAAGCTAGCCACCTACCGAGGAATAGAAATATGCATCGCAGGACTTGGTGGCACTCGACTGCTAAGGACGTGACGTCATGGAGATGTAGACAATTATTTGTTCACGAGCGGTACAAAGTCACATAGTGTCCCATTAGACATTCCAGTAGGAAACCTTTGACAACTCTACCGTTTCTTCGGTTTTTGTCTCACAGTCCCAGATCTTAAGCTCTCATGTGACACTTGCCACCAAGTTCAACGACACACATTATATATTACCACTTGCACGATTTTAATAAATGCAAGTTTTCTGTCCAAGAATATCGTCTGTGTATCTTAAAATTTGTACCATGTAAGGATTCAATTTTTTAATTAATGGAAACATTTTTATCATCTTTGATGTACTCCGAACCTTACTGAGTCTTGGTCTCTTGGCAAGCATCACTGGCCAAGTTAGTGAGGAGATGTACTAAAACTTAATTGTACTGAATTTGCTCCCATTTTCAGCCTGAGGAGCCATCCATACCCCCAGGAGCATATTATTGGCATATTGAATTTCATTTTTCAACGCAAGTAACATCTCCTAACCCAAAAAATGGTTGCCATAACCGAGTAAAAATTAATGACTGTTTTGCTGTTTTCAGTTGAAATTTCAAACATTTGAGGCAAAAATTCTCACAGAAGATATATTCTGATTTGTAAAAAACTTGATTCTTTCAATGCACCTGTGTATGGGCCACTTTTGCTGGGTATTACATTTTGCTCTGAGAAAAAAGTGGCAAAACAACCCACATTAGTGTATTACTTTACTAAATTTTACGATGAGGTAAAGGTTTCAATTGGAAAAGTGACTATTTTTTAGCGAAATCATAAATTTTATTAACATAACACTGGAAATTATGATTGATCAATATTATTAACTAGTAAAAATTCCTCTAAAATCAAGTCTGAACTTGAAAATTTCATCTACTATTTTTAGGTGGTTTCCGAATGTGGAATATATCCTTCGCAGCATAAAGTGTATTACGAGGCTGAGCAGGTTGTGCAAGTAAATTGGAACTGTGTTGAAGAACCATGTGGAGTCAGTTATTGAAACACAGGAAGGTTTGTGCTAAGAGTGCTGCTAGTTAATTATATTTTATATAATGATCCTTGTTAAGATTACCCAGTTTAAAATCAGTTACTCTCTGTTATCATATTTTTATATATTTAGCTTGAGCTAAAACATCATAATTTGCACATGAATATGCAGTTTTATGTTGTGCTTATGCAATTTTTCCTTTATAACTGCATGTGTTGAAACATGTTTCTTTACGTCAGTTAAGAATATTTCTCCAGT
The DNA here is from genome assembly GCA_963169105.1 of Ceriagrion tenellum. Taxonomy (NCBI): domain Eukaryota; kingdom Metazoa; phylum Arthropoda; class Insecta; order Odonata; family Coenagrionidae; genus Ceriagrion; species Ceriagrion tenellum. The sequence continues at coordinate 54,968,253 of OY720644.1, forward strand.
TCAGTTGCAAGGCATGCCGCACAATAAGTTAAGTAAAATTGGGAATTATACCACGGTAAATGGTATTAAGTTATGGCTCTGAATGACCTCACAAAAGTTTGAAATAGATTGAATAAAAAAAGTGAAAAATTGAGATTTCTAATTTTGGAGGAAGTATAAATTTGATGTCACTGATTAATGGTCACCAATTAATGGGGATATCATTAATAATGTCCATGATATAAGATATGTGAATGTAACATTTTGGCAAGAATGTAAAATAATATATGAGGATACCTGGACTACCCAAGAACTTGCTGGTATCCTAAATTATCTTTCAATGTATTAGAATGCCTGAAATATAATTTTCATGAAGGAATCTTTCTAACTTCCAGCTAACATCACTGCTAGCTCGTCAGGATGGCCGTTGCTGCTGTCATTCCACTATGCAACAAAGATATGCTAGCACAAAAGAGACAGTGGATTCTCCTCTACCTGAAATTGCTGATGTTGTCGTGATTGGTAAAAATAATTATTATATTTTATCATTCATAGAATCTCCTGGGATGAAAAAGAGTGGATAAAATTGGTATTTTTAGTCAAAGATTTGATTCTTACTCACTAGTATTTTTTGAATTCACTATAATTGAATTAAGTTTGGGGTATGTTATTCATGCATGTTGCTCCATTCTGTCTTGATCAGTCATGGAGTATCCTTGGTAATAATTATAGTAAATTTAATTAAAATCCATTGGTTATTTTATTTACCTAAATGCAGCTTGTCAAAAAAAATTGAAGGTGTCACTTAGTCAAGATACAACTGGATATTGTTCATCATAATGATTTGATCAATGGAGAGGGTAAATGTAGATGTGTGAGGATTCTGCCTGTATGATGGGTTAACCACAGAAACTACAAAATCATTTTTTTATGATTGTAATTATTGACCTATGAATTACAACTTCTTCCATATCATTATCATGATCATCATCAGTATTTTACTAACTAATGGTTTATCGGTGGGCAGTCTAGTCTATGATTCTTCTAACCATAGGGTGTAGTCTATATTAGCCAAATATGACAATATTTAATTGAATACTTGGAAAAATACCTATCATTTCCATGTAGATACATTATATATTGTGCAAAAATTCTAAGTTTTGTAATTTGTGATTCTTGGGCAATATTGCTTTTGTATGGAAATTACAGTTGAGTAGAGACTTTTTTAAAATACATATTTTAATATCCTGTTGGGACATATTCTTGTAATTGTAATTTTCTGCGACTGATATGGATGACGAAAACCTGATGACAGGAATTTCCTGTGATTCAGCTTAGTGGAGTCATTCATAATTTCAAGTCAACATTTTACAATTCCAAGTCATATGTATATTCATATAAGCCTTGAGGGACACTGTAAACCTACAAAATGCCACAATCTCACTACTTATTTAATGGCCTTTCACCCAACTAAAATCTATGTTTCCATCAAAGAAGGGTGCTTTTATGAAAAATGTTTCTCATACGACAAAAAGTACTTAACATTCTTGTTTGATTCATTGTTGGCCCATATGCCCCCTATATATTTGTCATGCTGCTCCTCTTGTTAGAGAGTAGCACAGGTAGGTCTGGGCCCCAGGTGCTGGTAGGCAAAAAATGAGAGCCTTCACTATAATGCCAAAGGTGATTAGTTTATTTATCACAGATGTCAGCCGAATGGGTGAGTGGTCTCCTTCCTTCCATTCTCCAGCCATTCCGCCTGAGTATGCCTAGCTCTCTGTTGAGCTCCAATTCCAGCCCTCACAATAGCTCCTGATGACCACTATTTGCCTTTCACTTGCCGCCTTGTCTGTTTTTAACTTCCCCTTGTACTCAGTGAAAAACTCCGTGATGACCAGAACGGGGATGGGGTAGCCCAGGAGGAATACTGAAGAAGGGGAGGGCATAAGAGGAGCCAAAGTGAAAGGGGGTAAGTGGAATGGAAAGGGAAAAAGACTAGGGTGAATCACGTTGACCCTACAACCCTTGATGTGCTGCAGTCTGTCGACAACAGGTGATTTTGAAGATTGAAAGAGAAATGAGAAAGAATCCTGAAAATTCTGCCGACCCTGTACCCCTTCATGTGCTGTTCGTCTGACAGCAGCAGGAGACATTGGTGAGGGTGGACGAGGAAAATAGGAAGAGAGATGGTACGAGGAAATTTTCCGGAGAGTCCCATTATCCGTATTCCGAATGAGAATAAAGGAAAAGCAAGCTAGCTTTGAACGAGGGAGTGCTCTCAGGCAAGATTCGAATGAGTCACATTATCTGCACTCTGCACAAAAGAAAGGAAAAGGGAGCGAAATAGAGAGTGATCCATGATAAGTTTTTAGAATTTATAATCCATAGTTCATATATGGCCAGAGTGATTGATACTGAAACAAAAAGGAATTAATTCTCGTATTTTTGTCATTCTGTTATCTTCTTTGTACCCATTACATATTTTTATGAGATTCTGTTTCACCAACTCTGTTGATCGTCACTGTTTGCTTCATCAGAAACACGTAATTTTGAGCTATTTTGAGAATTTTGTTTCCAAAATTTCTGTAATTTGAAAAAAAATGTTGTATGAAATAATGAGAATCTTTATTATATTTCCTTTGGGTTGGTGTTTGTCTCAACTTTTATTTCCAGTGTTTCTGATTTAACTATGTAAATGACATAAAGACGCAAGCAAATAAAATGAACTGAATACATGCATTTCCATGAGGGAATTAGTGAGCTGACAGACAAGGAAATTTTTATTTTGATTGCAGAACTGAAATTCCCAGTTACACCAGCCTTCATATCAGTTTTTTTTGTGATTCTGTGAAAATTTCTGTGGTGAGTGATTAGTTTTTTTTTAATAGTTGAGAAAACAAACATATACTATACCAAAGTGCATACCTATACCATATACCATGTGAAGTGGCTGGTATTTGTTGGCAAATATCTCTGAAAGTAGTGCAGTAAGTGGCAGATATTTTGGTGTCTTTGAAAAGGCAAGATATTTTTCTAAAAATGACACAAAATTCATTGAATCATTGATGAAATGATGGCTTGCACTAACATCCTTAATTGAATGTTTCAGTGACATTTGGGCAAGATTTATACGTAACCTAAAATGTCTGATAACCAATGGAGAGGAGAAAGTGATATTTGTTTTTCTCAAAGTGACCATTCCAATGGTTTTTTGTGCTTTTTTATTAACCATACCAACATATTCATTAATTTATTTGCCCCTAGGTGGTGGCAGTATTGGTTGCAGTACATTGTATCATTTAGCTCAAATGGGTGTTGGTAATGGTGCAGTACTGCTAGAAAGAGGTAAATTGACTTGCGGTACAACATGGCATACTGCAGGGCTTGTGTGGCGCCTCAGACCATCAGATGTTGAAATAGCACTCTTGGATGCCACGCGTAACCTCTTGAGAAGACTTGAAGATGAAACAGGACTCAACTCGGGATGGATACAAAATGGAGGACTTTTTATAGCCAGCACTGAGGTACATTTATTTCACATCTATATTCATGATTCACAACTCTCACCGCTGGATCAATCTTCTCAATGTCTTATCTTTTGTAATTGTTAAATAATCATTAACAATGTCAATTTCATCAATCTTATCCATCAAGAATGGCTCAACATTCTATCTAGACAGCCCATTTGTTTGCTGAGCACTCCTGCATGCTGGTTTAACTGTTATAAAATAACTAATTACTCCCCCTGCAATACTTTCCCACGTGGGCCCATTGATATAAAAATAACTGAGCTTTTACCTTACTCTATTCCAAAGTATGAAGAGAACTCTACACATCTTCCAGGAATGGTTTAACTGTCCGCGGAAATATCAAAGTTTGCTGAATCTTACTGTTTATTTGTTCAAAAATCCAGTAATAATAATAATTATTATTAAATGGGCGAAACCTATTCAAACACCATGTACAAAAGCCCAATAGATTAATATATGAAGCACTTAAAGAATCATGACCTTTTCTTTTCTACAGTATCAATACAAATTATGATTCCTTTTTTTATTCAGTGGCCATGAGTGAGAGTCTTGTTTTTGGAACATGTCTACTCAGCTTTATTTTGTGTGATTTATTCTTAGTAAAATAGAAATATTTAAGCCAGACAAGTTTATACTATGTTTGTAATGTGTCTCTGGGTGAATTCTAATCCTTTTACTTTGACATTGCTTTTGTTTAGGAGAGGCTGAAAGAGTACAGACGGCTAATGACTGCTGGAAGATCTTTTGGGGTTGAATCACGAATGATTTCTCCAGAGGAGGCTAAAGAGTTATTTCCTCTGCTGGACCCTAAGGCATTTTCTGGGGCTCTTTATAGTCCAGGGGACGGAACTGTCGACCCAAACAGCTTATGCACAGCGCTAACCAAATATGCTACCACACGTGGAGCAAAAGTGAGTTTCTTTCATTCTATGTTTTCAGTCTGTAGTAGATTATGCTTTAGCCCAGAGGGCAGGGTGCTTGGCTTCTAACTGGAGTACTCTGCTTGAAATCTGGATAAGGCATATTCCAATTAAGGTCATATGTATATTTCCCTCTGGTATTTATACCACAGCCCATTGCTCCTCTGCCTATCACACTTAAAGAGCAACTAATGTCTCGGAGTGTGAACTGGAGTAAGAAAAAATGAATGACAACCAACTATGAATTGCCCTGGAATTTAAGTGCAGGATAATGAAACTAACGACTGACATTTTTTTATGTGAGCATTTCAATATTGAGCATGTATTCAGGTACCTAAAGATTGTCAGAATTGAGTGAGTATATAATAATAATAATAATAATAATACTTTATTTCACCGATTAGCAAGAGTACAATTGCATGGCTACGTCATAGATAAGTAAGATAAAGATAAAATAAGACAAGCTAGTTATATAAAGAATACCAATGATGAAGTGACATCAAAATTACAATTTGCAGAGAAAAGGCTAATAAATACATAGAAAGATTAAATGGAAAAAAATACAATAATATGGACAATGCTAAAATGTTACAAAGTAGCATCATGGAGGTTATCAGATTCACAAAGTATCTTCCATATATTCCGCAATGCTGTAATAACACTTATTAGATAGAAGATGTTTCAGCTTACTTTTAAATACATAAATTGAGGTGCTATCTTTTATTTCATCAGGGATTTTGTTGAATATCGCAGAGGCAGAGTGTCTCGGTCCCTTTAAACAGAGAGAGCTGGAGTACTGTTGGGAATGTATGTTGTTTCTTGCATGGGTGTGGTGATGGTGGAAGGTGGCATTTGAAGGAAATTTAACAAGGTTTGCTTTAACAAAGCTGGCACATTTCAGGATATAGAGAGAAGGGAGTGTAAGGATCTTTGATGCAGCAAAAAGGGGTTTGCCAGGGGTACGGATAGGAACTTGATGCATTGTCTTAATTGCTTTTTTCTGGGCGGAAAAGGCCCTTTTAGCAGCAGTTGAATTTCCCCAAAGCATAATGCCATAGGAAAAATGAGAATGTATTTTTGCGTAATAAACCATTTTTAGGGTTTCAAAAGACACAATTGGAGACAATTTCCTGATCATGTAAATACCCACGGAAACTTTATTAATTATGACCTGAATATGAGGAGACCAGTCCAAGCCATCTGAGATTAGGAGCCCCAGGAACTTTGTTGCAGTCAAATTAGTGGAGTGATTTATATTGTTAATATGAGGGAGAAGATCTCTCTTGTTAGAATTTTTAAGGAGGAATTGTATGAAGAAAGTTTTCTCTTCGTTAACAATGAGGTTGTTGTTTTTACACCACTGATGCATTTCCTTAATGGTCAAATTAGTGAGGTCAATCAGATCTTGAGCACTCTTGGCTGTGACAATGGTGGAGGTGTCATCGGCATAAAGAATAGTTCTACAGTGGGACAAGTGATTTGGGAGATCATTAATAAAAAGTAAAAAAAGCAGTGGACCAAGGAGAGATCCTTGAGGTACACCTCTGGTCAATTTCAAGGGACCAGATTTTATAGTTGAAGATCTATATGGATAACATACAACTTGTTGTCTGTCACTTAAGTAGGACATGATCCATTTTAGTGCAGGACCAGTGATTCCAAGAGTAATTAGCTTGTTTTTTAGGATAATATGATCAATTAGGTCAAAGGCCTTAGTTAGGTCAAAGAAAATTCCTACAGTAAGGAGTTTTTCATTTAGACCAAGTAAGATGTTATCAACTAATTCAAAAGACGCAGAGATAGTGGACTTTCCAGGTGTAAAACCATGCTGATTGTCATAGAGTAGGTTGCGAGATAGTAGATAGCCCAGCAATCATTTATAAAATAATTTTTCAAATAACTTGGAGAAGACTGATAAAATAGATATCGGCCTATAGTTTTCAGCTTCACTACGAGAGCCTTTTTTATAAACAGGAAGCACACGAGAATACTTTAGAGCTGAAGGGAATTGACCTGAAGAAAAAGATGAGTTGACTATATCAGCCAGGGGTGTAGCAATAAAATTAGAGGCCGTTTTTAATACAGGCATAGGGATTTCATCAAGCCCAGCAGAGAATTTATTGTCGAAAGAATTTATTATCTTTATAATCTCGGAGGAATCGGTTGGAAAGAGAAACATTGCATAAGGTGAATGACTTTGGCTGGAGCTGGGTAAGGGTGTATTAGCCATAAACTGAGAAGCAGTATTGCAAAAATAAGAATTAAACATGTCAGCAATTTTCTTAGGCTCAGTAACATTGAGTCCATTGAACTTCATAGAGGTTGGGTGAGTTTCCTGAGAGGAAGCTCTTGTCAGATTACCAATGACATTCCACGTTGATTTTATTACATTAGTAGAGTTCTTTATGTAATTATCAATGAGAGATTTTCTGGTAGCAAGGAGTAGGGCTTTGAACTCCTTTTTTGCTTTTAGATATGTTTGGTGTAAGGCTGGATCGTTCAATTTCCTTTGAGATTGCAACGTACGGACATGATTGGACATAGCTATGAGCTCTGGGGAGTAGATTTTTAGTGTACAACCTGTTTCCCTTTGCTTTAACTTCCTGGGTGGAAATGCATGATTGAAGTGCATAACAAAAACATTATAGAAGGCATTGAATTTACTATCACCATCAGGAGCAGCATAGACATCATCCCAGGATTCCCGTGCCAGGTAGGTTGAGAATTCAATCCGTGAGTCAACGTGAAAATGTCTTTTAGTTAAATATGTTGGGGAGGGTTTACATGTGACTTTACCAAAATCAATATATACATTAAGACCTAAGTGATCTGCGAGGCCAGTATTTAGAGTCTCACATACCAGCTTGGATGTTGGGATGTCAGTAATGAAATAATCCAGAAAGGACTGACATTGACATATGACTTTTGTGTTATCATTGGGGATTCTGAACCGCGAAACATCGGAAAGAGTGGTTGTATTGCTGATGGAATTTGTCTCTCCAATTTGGAGTTAAATAATAAAACAATATAATATTGAAATTATAGTACTCATTTATTTCCCAGAAAATGTCATTCTACCTTCACTATCACATTTTTTAGCCATGAATAAGGCTAAAGTAATTGGTGGTGCTCCAGGGCCTCACCATGTACTTAACTCAATTCTGCCCTCTGTAGCCATATGGCTACACCTGATGCGCCGAGTGTTTGACGCTCTGTAGGAGGAACCGCAAACTTAATAATTATAATAATAATAATAATGATTTATTTGTCCAAAGATCACACTTTCACATGGTATAAGATACGTCAAGATGATGTATGTACAATCAAAATACAATAACAAAAACATGAAGCAAGTGGCAAGAATGTCATGTTAAGTACAAGGAGCAAAATACAGATAATCATTAACATTTACATATTAAACAGTCAGGTGGATTTGTCATGTAAATATTCATTTACAGAGTAAAACAACTTCTCCTGAAGGAAACTTTGAACATTACGTTTAAAAGCTCACAATGATTTTATGTTTTTTATCCTATTGGGCAGTTTGTTAAATAGTTTGATGCCTGTTTCTTTAGGGCCAGAGCTGGATGCACTAGTCCTAACACTACCTTGATGGAGATCTTTTGATCTGCGAGTCTCATGACAATGGAAATCAGCATTTATAGAGAATTTGGACAGATTTTGTTGAACATGTATCACAGAGTGCAAGATATATACACTAGGGAAAGGAAGAAAGTTTAAGTTTGCAAAGATGGGCCTGGATGGGGAGCAATATGGCTTTTTAGAAATAATCCTGACTAATCTTTTCTGTAATTTGAAAATTTTCACTGCATGCATGGATGAACCCCAAAGTATTATGTTATATGTCATGCGAGAGAAAAAGGTACCATAATAGAGGTTTAATAGGACATCTTAACTGACTGAACTACGTAAAGTTCTCACAAGATAACACACCGAGCTAAGTTTTTTCATGAGTGTCAATATGAAGTTCCCAAGAGAAGTTGTCACTGAGGTGCACACCAAGAAATTTTGTTGAGTTAACCTGCTCAATAGTATTATTATCGAACTTAACAATAAAGTTATTTTCAAATTTTCAATGATAAAATATTACTGAGATTTTTGGGTGTTAAGGCAGAGGTGATTTTCTTTACACCAGGTAGAGAATTTATTTGAAATAGCACGGCATTATCAATCAATGTAGGGTAAGTAGATGATGAGAGACGGAATTAATTAATCACAATCAACTTAATCGCCAACACTGCATCATTCAAAGTCATTATCACTAAAATGTTTTGCATGAGTACCTTAGGTGACCATATGAGTAAAATACCAAAAAATCATCATGATTGCTAACAAAAATGTTTCTGGGCGGAAATGGGTTAATCAAATCGAGACTCCTGTGGCTGTAAGAGTTTTAGTGCAAAATGTGGTGAGCGGATGTTGGGCCTCAAAATATGCACGCAACCTGATCAAGTAACTTTCAATCAAAAAACAGTATAAAACTCAATATTAGGTCCTTCACGTACATGTAATGGCATAGCCAGGTTTTGGGTCTACGGGGGGCAGAAAATTTTCAGGGGGCGCCGACTCATAAATTAACCAGTTCATTAAACTTTACAAATTTGGTGATGCAATTGGCGGATGAGTTTGTACAAAATATAAAAATTGACAGCGTATTGTACATATTTATTTATTTAGCTCTCGATACAATGATGTAATCCGTATAGCTAATTCTCACTGGTCATTGCAGCTCTGAGAATTGCCTGGACGTTCAACTGGAACTCCGTTCATAACATAACGTACACTCAATGAAAATTGGTTTCCTTTGGAAATGTCGATTTGTGAGTCAATTATTAGATAGTTATACTTCATTTGTTTAATCTCGCCAACAATGATCTGCAATGCCTTGTTAGCCAAGGCTTAAATGATGTCGTCTTGTATAGATGGGCTTAAGTAAATTTCAGTGTTTTGAGCTCTCAAGATGGTTAGCCATTGTTGTATAATATTTCGCAAAAACTCTCACAAGCTCTAAAATATTTCTCTCGTTACTCTCGATGTTTTGTCTTAAACCAAATTCTCAATGGCCACATAGAGGTAGACTTTGTTTCGAGAGATAAATAATGATATCAATCAGTCGTTTCAGTATTTCTTTATTTTTTGAAATCATTTCATTTTGGACTTGATTAAGCTTTACCTCAATAGTACAATGTTTTTTTGAATCTGTACCTTGTAATTAAAAATATTTTTTCTGATTGGCAATGGCCTTGGGTTTCTTCATGCAATTTTATTTTCTCTGTCCCTTTCTTAAAATTCGAGACACCCATGTTTGGATCTGACCAATTATTATTTTGTCTGACTTGTTTATCTTCAAACAGCCAACATGATGTTACCTCTGGGCGAATAAACCAACCAATTTCTGTTGACTACTTCACCTGATGGAAACTTATTTCTATACCATTCCTTGTTGAATCGCCTATGACTGTCATTGTAGTCAAAAGAATCAAAATTCTCACTAAGCCCAGGTTGACACGGACCTGTTTCTAACAAAGTTCGAACTCGAACGAATCGAAATGTTATGAAACAGAAATGGGTAATCAATATTGATATTTTCAATCGAATTATTACTGTCAGACAAAAGTCCACTTTCATCTCCGTATGATAAATTGTATCTCTTCTCTTCGGATAGCCCAAGGTTTTCGCAAACGCCTGCCAAAGTCCTTCCCCCCTGGTGTTGCAGTCATTATCGCCGAGTGCTATTGTAGAGTTATTCCTGCAAAGGCCTGACCCTGATGCCGCTGGCGAAACTGGATGCTCTGAGTGCGTTGTGTCATTCCTAAAATAATAGAAATAACTCAATATGTAATAATAATAATTGGTAATGTGTTGAGTTTAAAGCTATACAATTTGCAGAATTGTCTGTGTATGCAGACACTGTACAGACAGTCCGTTGCGATGCTGCCTCAAGAAGTGTATTTATATTTCAACAAAAACTTATCATGTATGTACATTGTACATGAAGCTGATACTCAGGTTTGTGGACACTGTAGTTTACGTTTGAATCGAGAGACGAAGTTATTGTTGCAGATGATACCAATGAAGACTCAACTAGTTGCTAATTATCAGATACAGAATTTTGTGCTGACTTAGCGGGGAAATTGATATCAGGTAATGCATTAAAAAAAAGATGTTAAATTAGCACGCATCTTAGCAATGTTTCGTTTATCTAAATCTGCTGTAGCTTTACGCCCTAGAGCGCCACTTTTTTACCTTGTCTAGACATTACATAAATATATCACTGAAAATGTCAAATGTGCACACACCATGTGAGACGCGAACTCTCGACTATCAGAACTCTGACAGTCAGCATGGTCAACCCTGCTGTTGGGGCGGGGCGGGGAGAGAAGAGAGGTTGTACAAGGTAGGTTCTCTACGTCACGCACACGGTAGCCAGACTGAGTGACACTATGTTGACATTTCTAACTTACCAATGCAAAGAGCTAGTTCAAACTAGATGTGGGCACTGCACCACGCTGACGTCGCCGAAGTCATGACTGGTGCAAAATCGGCACAATTGCGATGATTGTTAGTCAATCAGCTGTAACGCGTGGCATTTGGTAGTGTTTGCTTACTTTGTTGGTACCTAGCAGCCAGAAGGCAGGGACGCTTCCCTCTCATTCCTTTCTTCCTCTGAATGATGTAGCTCCGACTGAGGACTTTAGGACGAATGAGAACTTTTGAGTGGAAACATTCACAGACTTAGGGGCGCCAGAACACAGGGGGCGGGGGGGCATTCACCCCCCCCCCCCCCTACCCCTCCTCTGGATACGCTACTGGTAGGGGCATCATTGAGAAGCACTTATAACTGAGTATTTTCATTCACTTTTCCAGAGGCTATTCACCAGAAATTACTTCCTCTCCAGGGACAACCTCAAATGATGTATACACACTGAGATAAGCTCTTCTCTGGGATATAGAGGTCAAGGTTAATGACTACCAATATTGGGCTCTTGCATTTGCACCCTCTGAAGGTGTTTTTGGGATACTATTTGCACCAGGGAGCTTCTGGAAGATTTTCCAGCTTATGTCCATGCTATGAATTGGGATTCTGTAAGAGGAGCAGAAACTCAGCCCCCAAAACCAAGCCAGACATGTTGTGAGTGAATGGGACTCTGAATTTCGGAGTCCCACATGTGGCGACATGTATAAGTTTGTCCTCATCATCTTGTCTGCCATAATGCAATCGCTAACACCAATTGAGTCTTGTGTATGCTTCATTTAGGTCACATCCTTTCCCGAAAGTGCCCTAATGCATGGTTATATCATGCTTTGTTAAAATTTGCTCATCACAATAATCCATTCAGATGCGCCTTCCTACCAATATCATTCATATCAACTAATATATATCATTGAGCTTTCAAAAGTACATGAACTTCCTGTCAATATCAAAGCAACAGTAATACTAACATGCTCAGCTGCCGAGCAACTGAACTACATATTAAAAAAGGCAAACAGCTTGTGCATTAAATAAAAGTTTATGCCTTTACAATCCACTCATTCATTTTCTTAATGTCATAGCCAAATTATATATGTAAAGACTGAATGCAAATTGTCATTCAACAGCGTCTTGATTATTTTCTACACATTAGGATAATATATGTCCTTATACAAAAATGTGAGATATGTTACTTATGTAAAGCATGAAATAAGAAGTAAATTATGGTTAGCTTGTAAATTCATATTGTTTATTGAAATTTGTGTAATAAAAGTAATTTTTTTCTAGTTTTCATTCCAAGTTTTTCGATCAAATGGAACATATGGTTCAAATAAAACGAGTGATAATGTCTAGACAAAATCAATATGTATCTGTAAAATAGTCACTCATCTAAAAAACTTATCTACTGTCATTAGTAAATATCATCAATTTTGGAGTTAAAGAGTCCTTCAAGGATCATGCTAGAAATAGTTTTGTAATGGATTTTGTGTAGAGTAATTTGTGTGTAATCACTAAATGAATGGCAGGATTTCTCAGCCTCTTGCAAGATAACTAAATCAATAAATACTTGAAGGCATAATGTATATACTTAGTGGATGGTAGACATTTCAATCATTTGCTCATATAATCATAAAGTCAGTTTTTATGTTAGTGAATCACCTTTTATTATATTTAATTCAGAGTGCCTTTTATGAAAAGGGTTGCTCATTGTAGAAATTAAGTTTTTTTCCAGGAGATTATAAGTGGAAATGGAGAGGAGGGGTCTTTATATAGACAAATATGATAAATTTTACCAATAAAAAGTTAGATATCTCTTGCTATATGGACCATTTTATAAGGTACACATCCATTTTACTTACAACTGAAAGAAAAATAAATTTTATCTATGGGGATATTCATGCAGTAAAAACTCAAGTATATATAATTAATGTTGCTCATAATAAAATTGCAATTCAGTCCATAAATTCATAGTTTTTCATACCCATTATTCCAAGAACATTATTTGCACCAAGGCACCATATTTGCACCATAATTCCTTTTCATGATCCCTGCAGTTTAAGGTAATCCAGCAAGGTGGATTTGAAATGGAATATATGTATTCCATGAATATATTCATGATCTATTTTATGAGGTTCAGAATCTATTATTTTTAAGATGTCTCAATCAGATTTAATTTCGTTGGAATTATGCATTGTGATTTTTTTATCTATATCATAGGATACATGGGGTAATTCTGGAAAAGGATTTCTCCCTTGAATGCTGAAAGGTGGTTTCCATTTTTGCTAGTCTTAGTACGAGATGATAACTACCATCACGGTAAAAAGGGTCACCTTTACTTGACTGATTGATATTTTATTGTTTAATGTTCTAAGTTTTCCAATTTTTTTAATACTCTTGATCATTGATTACAGGTTTTTGAAGGTTGCCCAGTGACCAATATTATACTGGAGGGTAAGAAGTTTGGAGTGAAGCAAGTTGCAGGTGTAAACACGCCAAAAGGATTCATTCAAACTAAAAAAATAATAAATTGCTCTGGTAAGATAGTAGAGGATGATATTTTTGCAATTGATTAAATTCATTCATGTGCTATCGTTAGGTATCAGTTTTGAGAATATACACCTGTATTTTGAGGTGTATTTCTTGCTGAAAATGTCCCTAAGTACTTACATTACTATATGTACCCTGTAAACACTAAAAGCTGCTGCAGCGCTGCACAGGTATGTCATGGCTGCACGCAAAACTCGCCTTAAGTGAAGCATGGCAACCGCGTGTGTGCAGCACTTTTTCAGAGCTTGCTGCTGAAACGTGTTGTAGCACATCAATAGCTCATGGGTAATGCATGCCTGCAAGGTACCATGGATGCACTTTCAATGCGTGTTCATGAAACTGTCTATGAAAGACCCTCTCTTTCCTCTCCTCTCACGAAGATGGATAAGCTTAAATTGTAGCTGATACTATATTTTCCTATTATACTATTTTTCTCCCAAAATAAAAGCCCTAAATGGATATATGCAAATTATTGTTTTTGCATGCAAATACGACTCTTGTAAATATTACAGAGATACTTGGCCACTGAAACATTGATTGGCACCAGTGACAAGTATAAAAACCCTATTTCAGCCACACCACTACATGCAAATTCCACTGCGTAAAAAACCCTGAAGTAAAACATGGTGAGTAGGGATATTCATTTTATGGGTAAAACTATGAAAATGCCTTAAGGTCTTTAGTATAAAACAGAAGTTTCTGAACCGAATTGCCGTTTTCATTTAAATTATTTAAATATCTTCAATTGCCGTTTGGTTTTCAGTTATTAACCTTTTAGATGACAACTCAACAAGCTTTTCTTTTATTTTATTTTCATTTTCAAATGAAATCAATCGAAAGTAAAGTTAGTGAGATCTCATAGGATTTAAAAAAATCTAATTAATAGCAGTTTTTCAGTTGCTGCCTTTCAATGAATGGCTGATTATTTTTTTTATTTTTTATTTATTTATTATAACCCTAAAAACAGCACAATGGCCTTTTACATTGGTTGATATAATACATAAATATTAAATATTAACAGAATCAACAAAAAAAAGTCACAAAAATTAACATATAAGGTTCTTAGTGAACAAAGTGTATTTATAAAACAACGGAGTTAAAGCTTGGAGGTGAAGAGAAAAGGTCGACGGAGGGATTTTTTGCTGCAAGGGAATTGAATACGGAGGGTAGCCTGTAGAAAAGAGAGCGTTGGGATACAGAGAGACGGAATTTCGGCACGTGTACGGGGTTGGTGTTACGGGTGGAACGAGGAGGCTCTCGGATTGAGAAAAATGATTTCGAAAAGGTCATTATTCCGAAAAGAACCACTAAATACATCATACAATAGTTTCATGTCTGCAATCAAACGGCGTTGACGAAGGTCACGAATGCCAAGGGGGAAAAAAACTTCTTCACAGGATAAATCCCTGAAGGGAGGGTTACAGTGACGAAGAACAGCTAGGAAGAAATTGATGGGGCGGTTGAGGAGTTTCAATGTAGAGGGGCAGGCGGTTGACCAGATGGGGGAACAGTATTGTAGGATAGGGAGGATACAGCCAAAGAGAACAGTTCTCAAGACAAGAGGGTCACTTACATCCGTAAGCCGATAAAGGAGGCCAACCATAGCCATTGCCTTTCGGGATATTTTTCTTATGTGGTCAACAAATGTGAGCTTACAATCGAAAATTACTCCCAGATCGGAGTGGGTTTTAACCGAGGGGATGGGGCATTGGTTGATGGAATAGGCTGTCGGAAAGAGGTTTCTTTTTAAAGAAGAAGTCAGAAAAGCCAATTTGGAGGGGTTCACGCGTAGCTGCCATTTGTCACACCAAAGACTAATCACAGTTATTGATGCTTGGAGGCAACGCAAATGGGTAGCATCGTCAACACTTAAAAATTTTACAATCATCAGCGTATAACAAAATACTGCAGTCATTTGGGATGACACAATCAATTATGTCATCCACGTAGAGCGCAAACAGCAAGGGACCAAAAACACTGCCCTGTGGTACCCCAGACGAAATGGGTAGATACTCAGATGATGACCCATCAATCAGTACACGTTGAAAATGCGAGTTCAAGAAATCGGCAATTACAGATAATAGAGCACCGTCAACATTGTAACGTTGCTTGAGTTTGTAAATAAGCAGGTTATGGTTAACGGAATCAAAGGCCTTGGAGAAATCAAGGTAGCATACATCTAGTTGGGAGTTACGTTCAAAAGCTGAAGTTATGTGTTTATGCAGGATACTAAAATTAGTTAGGCATGAACCTCCGGGGAGAAAACCATGCTGGCAGGTTGAAATGTAGGGGGGGCTGTTGTGTAACAAGCGATTGTGAATAATGCGTTCAAAAATGATCGACAAGAAGGGTCAAATTGTAATTGAATGATAGTTATCAATCTTATCTCATGTCCTTATCTTATCTTATCTCTATGTCCCAATTTTAATATGGGTGCAACATTAGCACTTTTCCACTGGGAGGGAGATGAGCCGGAAAGGAAAAATCTGTCAAAAAGCCTTGCAGTCGGCAAGTAGAGTGAGTTAGCTGTACGATGAAGAAAGAGGGAGCCAATATTGTCGGAGCCAGTGGACTTAACTGCGGGTAGGGAGATCAAATAGTTTAAAACTTCATAAGGGGTAGTTGAAATGTGAGAAATGGAATAAGAACAGACCGGATAAAATTGAGGAAGAGGAGTAGATATCGGGATGGTATTGAAGTTTGAACAAAAGTAGGTGTTAAATGCAGAGGGATGGAGTTCATCGACGTAAGAAATTTTGTATAAAGAAACGGATAGTGCGATACAGTAGGACTTTTTTGAACTAATTAGAGACCAAAACCTTTTTGAGCTATCACGAATCTCATCAGTTATTTCTTGAATGTAGATCTTATAATCACGCCGTAGGAGGAAGCTGGAGTGCCAGCATAGGGACACATAAGAGGCACGGGTATTCGGATTAGGATGAGATCTCCATAGTTTCCAGGCGCTGAGTTTGTTTTTTAAGGCAAAAATTGCTTCAGGGGAGAACCAGATGGGCCAATTCTTGGAGACATGCCTCAGTGGGACAAAGTCTGCGATGGCACCATGAAGCAGATCGTAAAACACTTCAAGCCCCTCTTCTGGGGTACCGCACTCCAGGAGGTCCCAAGGAAGGAGCGAGAGGGCACGGTTAATAGCAGGCCAGTCCGCTTTGTTCCAAGCTCTCAGTACTCGAGCAGCTGGTGGGGGTGTGGAATTTCGAGGAGAATGAAACGGAAGGATAAGGGAACATTCGAGCGATTTATGGTCTGAAACAAGTATGTCCCTTCCTGGGACCACGGGAGAGATTCAAAGCGAGGTCAGGAGAAAATCCAGCGTTGCCAACTTACGAGTGGGAAATAGGTTGCACTGCTCTAGGCCAAGGCCGTTAATAAAATGATCTACAAAAAAATCATCTAATGGAGTAACAGTATCGGCCTTAGTGGTCGAAGACCAATGAATGGACAGATTAAAGTCACCAAACAAAATCACATCGCCAAGAGAGAGCACCCTAAGGACTGATTCAAAGCACGATTCAAGAGCTGTTGGGAGGCCGATAGTAGCAACCCACGAATACCTTACATTTGGTTATAGAATTGTTATATCATTCTAAGTGTGCTTCAGTCCAAAGAATTTCACGGTTCGTTTCGAGGTTGGCACGACGGGTGGCTGGAATGTTTGAATTAATGGCCAAGAGAACACCACCACCATGTGAGTTGTGATCACGTCGGAAGACTTGGTGTGTGGAAGAAAACTCAAGTTCACAATCCGAGATCGTAGCGTTGAGCCAAGTCTCCATGAGCGCGACCACATCAAACGAGGCAAGCTTAGTAACGTTAGCTGAGAGCACTGATAGTTTGTTCTGCAAACTTAACTTCTCACATTTTGATAATAGAACTTACACACTGGCCCGGTGTTGATGTTCACGTCACCAGCAAGGAGCATAAGGAGGGCAAGTCGTTTCCAGCCTGGGGCGGAGTGCTCTTTCCTCCCGGGTGACGGCGAAGGCGAGCCCAGTGAAAAGTCACGAGAGGGAGACAAACCGACGGTGGAATATCCAATCAAAGTAAACTTGCAATAACTGAAAACACTGCTTGTTTTTAACTGTACTATGAACGTATCACACGAGCAATCATATTTGGCACACAATAGGCGATCACCGAAAACTGACGGAGTCAAAAACACTGTTAGAAAGGCCAAGAGAGTCAGAAACTGAAAAACGCTTGCATGCATCCCGGCGGCCATGGTGATTACTTATTACTATTGATTGGATGATTACTTAAAAGTGCAGCATAACATTGTAACTGGTCTATTAGCGTTGTCTGCACTGTCATTGTTGACTCATTACTAAATTGATGTGGCAAAGTGTCACTGAATGGGCAGTAAGTTCGAATTGGTATTTTTACTGCCATATAAGTTATCCAATTACGTTTGAATGTTGAAGCAGTCACCGTTAAGATTATAAATGGGAAGTAAGATTCCTCTCTGTATACATCGAACTACCATGTCTGTTATTTCTTACTCTCATCCCTCCCATTGAGAATCAATGGGCATTACTGCTAGCTCTTAATATAACTCATCATTCTAAATTCTTTCTTGGTTCCTTCATGGTCTGGTTATTCATCCACATGAATAGCTGCATGCAAGTGCCCAGAGTGCCTCCACAATGCTGCTGCAGTGCATCTGCGGCGCATCTGTTGTTCTAAAAATGGAAATTTAGGGATGACAGGCCTGCGACAGCAGTGAACCTGTTATGGCTGTAGTTAAGTGCTGCAGATGCACGTCGGCAGCATTATTTGTTTACAGGGTACTCTTTGTATAAGTCTCTCATTTGCCATTTTTGTAAAACGTCTCTCATATCTTTTTTATATTAATGGCAAAATTCATTAGTGGCTCTGCCCAATATATTATAATATCAACTATAGTCAATATGCACACAACATATAGTATGCTTAAAGATACCAAAATCTAACATTGTGACTATATCCAGGAGATCATATATTAAGCTAGCCTTATCAGTAGATGCCACTGGTGACTAGTGCAATATAATTTTGGTTTGTATAATGTCTGATTTGTCATCTTAATAAGCTTGGTACAATGAAGATAATTTCTGTTCATAGGTGTTTGGGGGCATGACATTGCACAAATGGCAGGTGTTGCCATACCTCTTATTCCAATGAAACATGCGTATGTTGTAACCGAAAGTATTCAGGGTGTGAGGAATGCCCCTAATGTACGTGATCATGACTCATCCACATACTTTAGGGTCCAAGGAGATTCATTATGTGTTGGAGGATATGAAGTGGACCCCATCCTGTTGGACCCAGTAAGTATTGATAGGAACCAACCTTAGTTGTGGACTTTCTCTTGCTATTTTTAAATTGTAAATTGTAATATTAAGACTCTTCAATTCTGAACTCATTTTAGCATACTCAGTGCTTTTTAATGATTTCACAAGATAAATCACATTACTAAGAAATTTTTAGGCATAAATATATGCTGCAGAAGATCTCCTATCAAGAATATGTACTCCCTCACTCACTATGCACAAGTAATGTGAATAAACTATTTAGACACTTTTCCTATCACAAATTGAAGCTCGAAGACATTTTATTGATTGAAAATTGAGTTCTTAGCCTGAAAGGAAATGACAGCGTTAACAGGATCAATAATCCCAGAGTATTTCTTAAATTAATGTTTGGTTTAAGAAATTAGTTTTGTAAAATTAACTCTTTGTTACGGGCAGCCAAATAATATTTTGCCTTCCCTTAAAAAGTAATTGGGCAGCACTGATTATCATGCACGTCATTTAACTTAAAAATACTTGATAAATTAGTGGCAGGTTAAACCTACAAGAGGTTGACAGAGAGTACATATGGGTGTAGCCAGTGAATCATGTTAAAGTGAATTGCTACTACTACTTTTTTATCCTGCCAATAGACCATGTGTACAAATTCATCAATTTAAATTTCATGAATGATTGATTTAGACTTGCCATTTGAGTTAACTTAGAACTATTTAGTGATGGACCATCATTGCTTAAGTGTCAATGCAACCTACATTTCCCTTATATTATATGGAAAGTTTGCATTCAAATCTCCTGGGAGAGGCCTTGTACTTTGGTTGAGTGATTGAAATTTTTATTTGATTTGTCAGGAGAAATAGGTGATTTTATATAAATTTTGGATTAAATCAATGAACATCCAAAAAAAATTCTTTGAAATCAAGGCATTAATGGGCCAATCATTTTAATAATCCATTGAATGCATATTAGTGGTCACAGCAAAGTCCTTATTTGGGCAAAGTCCTTATTTGGGATATTTGGCATGGGTTGAAATTAGACATTCGTCATGGGTTAGGCTTTAAATTTGGAAAGTAACTTTTTTAGAAATGGAAATATTAAGGCCCACCAATAGTTATCAGAGCAAAAATGCCCACTTCATTGGGCAACTGACTTTCTATACCTCCCATTACCAAGATGCATTTTATACTATTTTAGGTTCCAGGAGATTTTCAGTTTGGTCTGTATGACCTCAATTGGGATGTATTTGGGGTCCATGTTAAAGGTGCTACAAACTTGGCCCCAGAAATTGGGAAGACTGGAATCAAGTCCACTGTTTGTGGGCCTGAGAGTTTCACACCTGATCACAAACCATTGATGGGTAAGATAATTTAAATGAACTATTATGACATATTTTTTAAATTTTTGTGAACTATTAGGGTCTAGTTTTTAAAATTTTATTGTCCTTTCATCCTTTAATCCTTTTCAACCTGCCTACTGGTACTCATAGTCTCTTAGTTAAATTCTAGGTTGTATATAGAGATGGTGCTCTTTAACCAATGTTATCAATCAAAATCATGGTACATGGAGTTTTTTCCTCCCAAGCAAAACTGCCATTTCCAGTCAAGGGGCTATCTTAAAAGTATGTAATATGAAGTAATACAGTAGGAACTTGAAGTAATGTAGAAATTGAGTTTGAAATATTAAATTTCTTATGCATGAGATTTTTTTATCTGAGTGTCTTTGCCATTGAGTTAACCCTTTGAGTGCCATGAAATTATATGCATATCATTCTATACTGCTACTTCTTGCCTTGAGTAGTGATGGATATTTTTTGAAAATTACTGTTATTTTCCAGTAATTTTTAATTTTCTGAAAATAATAGCGAATAGAGGATTTAATAGGAAAGCCAGTAGCCATAGTAAGTGGTTAAAGGCATTTTAACCATCGGTATTACTACATTAATGAATCAGAAATTGAAAAAAAATTAAGACAAATATGGCAGACCACGCACAATTCGGCTTTTGGTGTGAGAAATTTTCATTCAAACTGTAAAAAACGATAGCCCCTCAAATATTCCACGAGTAAAAATATTCCATAAATGAGTTGTCCATGCCTTAATTATGAATGAGGTTGTATTCAATACAAATAGACTTGGCTTAAAATAATATGTTTGGAATATTTTGCTATAAAAACTATCTGAGATGGAGATGAATATTTCCAAAAATTACGGTAATTTTCAGGGGCTGTGGTAAATTACATAAAATACCTTGGTAATTAAGGAAAATTACAGATGAAATTTTCAGAATTGCCCATCTCTAGCCTTGAGTGATAATTATTCTTTATGCTCCTGGAAAAATTGTTCCTGTGTTTCAGTTTAATCACAAATCAAACTCATAGTTGAAGGATGTGAAACAGCCTTATGACTTTGAAATGCACAAAATTGACTACGTATACGTAGATAATAGCACTTAAATTTCATCCTTTTAGTTGACCACTCGATGAAATCAACTAGTTCAGCAATTGGCAAATTATGTAACATGTACCATGAGGAGACTCTTGAAAGGTTTGTTGGTGACACGTCAAGAAAACTGCTCTTATATTTTAATAAAATGCTTATATTTTATGCCCTTTCTTAGTGGTGGTATATGCCCAGAGTTTAATTAAATTTTATGCAAATTTTGCCTTACAAACATGTACATTACCAACCTCTGCACAAGCACATGCACAAAGAGAGAAAGAATTATTTTCTGTAATGAAAGGATTTGTTTGAGGCAATAATAATATCCATCAAATTGATTATGCATTGTGCTTCACATTGTTATTGGTTGACATGCATTCCCATTTTGAACATTGATGTGGTATGCATGTTGAGCGATGTATGAATTTGGCTGGTTAATCAATAAAGTCTCATGTTGTTGCACTACTCGAAAGCATTCTCCTAAGAACTGCAGCTAAAATTATTATTGTGTATAAAAATGGTCTGTTAAACTTTGTAAGGTTAAATAAGAAGGGGATCGGATTGGTGTGGTGGCTAGAGTACTAGCCTACCACACAGGCGGCCAGGGTTCAAATATCTGCAGAGGTGGATGTTTTTCAGAGGGAACCCGTTCCCTTCTTGAGTATCTTGTGGAAGGCACTTCAAGTACAGTACTCCATCTGTTGGATGAGACGTTAAACTGTGGTCCCCTTGGCGCCTATCACTAAGAGCAGGCTAATGCCGACGCTGGGTTTCTATCCACCCTTCCTTACCTATCCCCTATGGCACAAATGACCTTAGCCGTGGGTCGCCTCTTCAGATATCCAATCCAATCCTTAAATAAGATGTTAGAATTGACCCCATCAGCCACTTGACAATTTGCTGACTCCACCCTGTACTCTATTCATGCTCAAGACCCTTTTTGACCCCTAAAGGATAACACATAACAGCCAAAAGCCTGTGGGATTACCTTCTTGCCAGAACTATGAGTGCAAATTGAAAATCCGTCCTCCCTTAGGCTGAACCAGGGGCATTTTAAAGTTGTTATTTTGGCACAAGGGCTTGATTACTATTTTCCTGGGGTCTGGTGGGATGAATACCTCATTACCACCATTTTTCCTATCATACTAGGTATTATGAGGGGGCAGCTGCCCTCCCCCTCAGTCAGCCCCCTCTTTCTCTGCCACTGAGTTGAACAAAACTACTTAAGGGTAGGAATGGCTCTGTAGCATTGTATGTATATATTACACTGTGTACTTTCATGCCCTTAGTGTCTCACTGAACATAAAGTTTTGTTCTGGAATAAAACTTTTCAGTCATTTTCTTTCAACTTTCAAACAGGAATGATACTGTTTGGTGGATTTGATTCTGTATAATATACCTGCATTTTTAAAGGGGAGGATCCGAGAGTAAGAGGCCTATTCCATGGCTGTGGGTTCAATTCCTCTGGGATGATGCTTGGAGGAGGGTGTGGACAGCAGCTAGCTCACTGGGTGATGGAAAGAAGACCTCCCCTGCACATGTATGCCTATGATATAAGGTAATTGCTTACCATTCACTTCATTTTTTCATTATGGAAATACAGCCTCATTAATTTCCACAAACATGGATGGGCACCCATTGAACTTTTAATGTAGCCTCCCGAAAATCTCTGGTTGACTATTTTTTATTGCCTAATAGTTATTGTGAAAAGTATTCAAGTACAATGCCTATCACCTGGCCTCCACCTAGAGATCTATGGTTGAAATATGGTCCCCATTCTAGCTCTCATAGAAGCCCAGGACCACATTTAATCAATCACTGAAATTTTATCGGTGCCTATATCACATTTATGTGATGTGAGCTAAAGGAGGTGATTTATGATGATTATTACTGTCTGTAAAAAAAAGTAAGATACCCGAGTTTGAGATGCTTCATCGTCCAAACGAGGACACAGATTTCAATGCATTAAAATTTATAAGAGAGCTTGTTCATTTCTACGTTGGATGATGTACTTTAAAAAATCCTCTGCCCGTTAGTATTTCCTGTACATACTTAATTTTTTCTGAAAAAAGTGCCCATTTTTGGCGCATAAAATCCAGTTGTCCAACTTTGAGCGCTTGGGATACCCGTAATTTTCGTTCCAATAACTTGCGATTTTGATATAAGGGCGCAAAATCTATTCCTAACTGTTTGCATAAAACATTGTTTATATCTCTAAAATTGAACATGTTATTATAGACAACGCAAACCTCTGCTAACTTTGAAAATAATGGCTCAATGGAAAATTGATTAAGACTGTTGTGTGCTCTATAATGTAAGTAATTCGGGTACTTAGATCATGTAGACTTTATATCACTATTATAGCCAATTTTGTCTGTCATTTATGGGCATGTTTCGCATAGCATACCAGTAGCTCTGCTGCGGTGGAGTGAGGGGAAAAGAGCCGCGTGGTTGCCACTCACTTGCCAGTAGTGCGGTTCATTTAAATGCCCATTCACGTGCGGTGAAAGTGCATGTCTATACTAAGCATGAGTCCCTTCAAAACATCTCGCGGTGAGTTATTACCAATATGCCTTTAGCTGTGCGCTTCACTGTTATGAAAACTATAACTGAAGCTCATGCACATATACACATGCGTCTGGTGTGAGCATACCTTATCTTGTCCATATAAAAAAATTGGAGCCATCATTCCTCAAGCATCTGATTCATCGCAAAAAGTTGTGTTGGGATGTTGCAATGGTCACTGATTCCATCGTTACCGGCTTCTTGCTCAACTTTTTATATTTAAACCCATGTCCAACAGAATTGATCTTAACTTTGGGAAAGAGAAACACGGACAATTGGGAACATTTTCTAACAAGTCATCCATCAACTTGAGCAGAGCTGGGAACATGTTCTTCAATTAAAAACTATACACTGCTCTCCGTATAACACCTATTGTGAAGTTGTCAGTGAAGGTCTTTGGCCTGAAAGTTGATACCAAGGCAGTCAGGCACAGTTTGGTACATGGGGTAACGCTTATTCGAACTTTTTTCTGCTTCACATTGGGAGAAACAAATGGCACACTCATTTGGACTTCCGTCTCTGAGAAACCCATTCTTGGACACATGGTGCACCGATGGAGTGTCAAGTGTTAATAGCAAGATAATACCTACTAGAAGCGAACATTTTGAAGCAAGCAGTGCATGAATCATAAGCTGCCAGAGTACAGTTAGTCACAAGGCACACTGTGGCAACTACGCGTGGCTCAGAGAAACTTTCTCTTTTCAGATCCTTTGTTATGGTCTCCATTGCTAGGCAGAGAGCCAGCAACATCCAGCGCTCAAAATAAAAATAAATAACAGTTGAAATTAGCTATGATAATGATATAAACTCTACATGACCAAAGTACCCATATTACTTACATTATAGAGCACACAACAGTCTCAATCAATTTTCCATTGAGCCATTATTTTCAAAGTTAGCAGAGGTTTGCGTTGTCTATAATAACATGTTCAATTTTAGAGATATAAACAATGTTTTATGCAAACAGTTAGGAATAGATTTTGCGCCCTTATATCAAAATCGCAAGTTATTGGAACGAAAATTACGGGTATCCCAAGCGCTCAAAGTTGGACAACTGGATTTTATGCGCCAAAAATGGGCACTTTTTTCAGAAAAAATTAAGTATGTACAGGAAATACTAACGGGCAGAGGATTTTTTACAGTACATCATCCAACGTAGAAATGAACAAGCTCTCTTATAAATTTTACTGCATTGAAATCTGTGTCCTCGTTTGGACGATGGAGCATCTCAAACTCAGGCATCTTGTTTTTTTTAACAGACAGTAAGTAAAGTTCTGGCACTTATGTGGCAAGTCCTAGTTTTTGACTGAAGTACTTCCAGTCCCAGATGTAAAGTGTTTGAATTTAAGCTTTGACACAAAGTCCTTGATGATGGAATATAAAGCCCAACTTTGTTGCCATTTCAGTCGTGAATGTTGTACCTAAATTGATTTCTTTAATCAGGTGTTAAAAAATGATGGGTGAAGCAGTCTTGATGAACTATATTTTTCCTTGAATCAATTTTTATTTTCCTTCTGACAATATTAGTGGGAAGTAACACATATGCTTTCTAATAATTTAATTACTTATTGGCTAACCCTTTTCTGTGGACTACAACCTTGATGTGGTGGAAGGGCTTGCCTGTTCCAATGACCCCAAGAGCTGGACTGGTGGAAGCATTTAATATGTATAGCTTGCGGCAGGGTCACTTATGCCAGATAGGATGAAAGGTAGGAGATAGACAAAAGATAGTCCTGTGATGGTGTCACATAAAAAACACTGTTGGGAAGAAGGGGTGGGAGTCCCCTCCCAACTATTTACTACCCAGAAAAATGAATGTCACTCAAAGAGACATTAATCTTGGCAACCACGGGGCACCACCACGGGGCTGTCGGGCCCGGCATCAGGGGAGGCAAGGCCCCTGAGGTTGTCATCTCAAGAAATCTTTGAACAACAGAGTCAACACAGGATACAAGAACCAAGGAAAATAAGAAGGAAAGTATCAATAAAAATCAGGACAATGATGAGGGCTGGGAAGCTGAAAATATTAAACGGGAAATTGATAGAAGGAACATATATTCCTTAGGCTGTGCGATGTGAGATGGAAGGACAGCAGGGACTACTCGAGTTATAGGATAATCTATAGTACTGGGTTGGAGAGTCAACATGGGGTAGCTATAGTATTGAATGCAAAATTGGGGAGGATGATAGTAAATATTGAACAGATGAACGGCAGGATACTAGTCTTAGAAATGGGCAAGAAAAACCTAATAGTAATGGGCAACTGGAATGCAGTAATGGGGGAAGGGAGAGATGGATATGAAGTGGGAGGGTATGGATTAGGAGCGAGAAATGATCACGGAGAGAAAGCTGTTGAATTTTGTAGGAGATATAAATTAGTAGTGACAAACACTTGGTTTAAACATCATTCTAGGTGGAGGTACACATGGAAAATGCCAGGAGACAGTGGAAGATATCAAATTGACTATATCATGGTTAAGACAAGATGCAGGAATAGTGTGAAGAACTCACGGAGCTATCCAGGGCTGATGCAGACTCACATCATAATTTAGTTATGATGGATTGTGAGATTAGATTCAAAAAGCTTAATAGAAGTAGGAGGATATAGAGATGGAACTTGGAAGCATTGAAAGGGGAAAAAAGTATGGAATACCTAGAGATAGTGGAATGGAACATATGCAAAGCCAAGGAAATAGGAACAATGGAGGAAAATTGGGGGAATATAAAAACAGGCACTGTGAGAGTGGCTGAGAAAATGGTATGGGCAGCAGAAATGAGGAGGGTAAAGAAGCAGTGGGTTAAGGAAGAAATGATTAGGAAAATGGAGGAGAGAAGGAATTGGAAAAACATTAACACTAACATAGGTAAGGCGAAATACTAGGAGTCAAATAATCAACTGCGGTGAATGACCAATCGGGTGAAGGATAATTGGTGGAAAAGACAATTGAGGAAATGGGGAAACTGCAAAAAAGGGGAAGTGGGTGCATTATATGCTACAGTAAAATTGCTATCGGGAGTAAGAGAGGATAAATGTACCATAGATTAAGGACAGAAGAGGTTAGATATTAATTGAGCAGTAAGATACTTAGATCTGTGGAGAGAATAGGTGGAGGAGCTTTATGACAGCAATATTAGGCCAGCTAATATAGATATAGAGGATGAGGGAACACTTGAGGAAGATAACCTCAGGCCAATGATACTTGACAGTGAAATAGAGAAAGCATTGGAAGAGATGAAGGCAAGGAAAGCTGTAGGAGTAGATAACATACCTTCAGAGCTGCTAAAGAATTTATTAAATAATGGTAGGCAAGCTTTTTTCGAACTTATACGTAGTTTCTACGAGGAAGTAGTGTGGCCAGAGTCCTCAGTGAAAACAGTCTTGATTCATATCCCAAAAGTGAGGAATGCATCAGAATGTGAGGACTATAGAACAGTCAGTTTGATTTCACTTGCAGCCAAAGGTTTACTTCAAATAATCCATAGAAGGTTGGAAAGTAGGGCCAACTACTTGGATGATGACCAGTTTGGGTTCTGTAAGGGAAGGTCAACTCGGGATGCGATAGCAGGGATGAGAACACTTATAGAAGATAACATAGTGTAACCAGGAAGTTTTCGCATGTTTTATTGATTTTGAAAAAGCATTTGACAGGGTAAAATGGAATTAACTGAGGTAGATACTCAGACAAATGGGCATAGATTGTTGAGACAGGAGACTAATCCGAAACTTATGTATGACACAAAGGTCACAGATGAGGATGGCTGAGGGTGAATCAGATTGGGCAACTATAGGTCGCGGAGTAAGGCATGGGTGCCCGTTGTCACCATTGCTTTTCAACATTTATGCTGAGGAAATGGTAAGACTACTGTCAGTGCAAAAATTATGTAGACTTGAGTTTGGACACTGATTAAAAATGAGCCATGGTACCAACATGAATGCAAGTTTCACCAAATGTTAGCTTGTTTTATTTTACATTTAACTGTGGTTGCCAATTATTTTTACATTACACTCGATTTTTTATTCTGGTGAGAACAAAAAAAGTGCCGGTTTTTTGCAGTTTTCGAACGGAGCGCTCTCTTTGACATTAATAGTGAAGAAACTTGAAGTTTAATCGTAATGAACCTGTAGTATTGAGTGGTAAAAACATATTGAAATGTATCTTTAAATGTTTAGTTCTTTCTATTGTGCCATAAAAAAGTTATTAACAAGTTTATGAAACAATTTTTTCTTGGTTGTGAAAAGTAGTGGAAGCAAGATCTTGGTCTTGTTTTGAAGCTCTTTTCGCCAGTCTTTAATGACAATTACCATCGTAAACTCGCATTGTGATATTGATTTTTAACAAGTAAATAAAAAACCGAGTGCAAAAAACTAGGCCTAACTTCTGATGAACACTACCAATTTTCTCTCTTTCTTATTTTTTATGAATCAAAAAGAATGACAGCATTTCCAAGAAAGTAACATCCACCATGATTTTTTGGGTAGTAGGATATGGTGAATGGTAGCTTCCCTGGCAAAGAGTTTTATTTTCACTGTAGTACATTTCAAACAAGTTGCCCCAAATGCTTTAGAAGTAAAGAAAATTAAAAAACAAACGTGGCAGTCCTCACGCAATTTGGTGATCTTTATTTTGGAATGGGAAATTTTCTTTCAAACCATTAAAACGATAGACCTACCCATATTGGACAATGAGTTGTATGTGCCTATCCCTTTTACTACCAGTGGGCTGATATATTGGCCCACATTGGATGTGTGAAAACTGCCACTGGCCGATTTATCGGCCCAACTTTTTTATCGGACTATTTTACTTTTACTTTTTACGGAGTCCTATTTAATCGCTCCTGTTAAATAGTCCTCCATTCTTCCATGGTTCTAAGCCCAAAATATATCTCCAGCATTAGGAAAAAATCTAAAAGTATAAAAATTAAGTACTGGAAATAATTAAAAATGTGAAATTTTGTGAACTTCCTGAAAACAGCCTTGGCAGTCTTTGCACATCCCATCCAAAATGGGTTGGCAGTTGGCAATGGGTTGGGGTTACTTTATAATTCAGATTGTATGAAATAGACTTGGCTTAAAATAATATATTTAGAATATATTGGTATGAACAATATCTTTGACAGAGGTGAATATTACTGAAAATATGGTAATTTTGTGGGGCTGCGGTAAAATACGTATAATACCATGGTAATTTTAAGAATGGCCTATCTCTATTTAAAAGTAGCATTCATAATCCCTTAACCCATTTCCGACCCTATAGCCACGTGGCTACACCCTGACATGCCGAGTATATGATGCTTTGCAGGAGGAACCGCAATCTTTATCGCAATCAACTTGTCAACAATGCATCGTTCAAGATCACAATCACCAAATATTTTGCAAGAGTACTTGAGGTGACCACTTGAGTAAAATACCGAAAATTCATCAAAATCACAAAGAAAAATTTTTCTGGGCAGAAATGGGGTAAACGAAGACCCCAATCACTCACATGGTCTTGCACTACCTCTATAACTACTCAACCCACCACAACATCTGTTGCAAACCTCCTTGCTACAAACTCTCTACTGATCTGACTATGGGTGATTTCTACATAGAGAAATTTTTTTCCAATCATTTAGATTTCATAGATGGTAAAGTGCTCAGAATTACTATGTTCTGCATTCTGTATTGAATTAGGTTGAATGTCAAATGGTCAAATTCCATAATTACTTGAAGGTTCATTTATGTAGGTAGTCCATTGTCCTTGGGGTAATGGGTATATTCTCTTTATTTCATGTGCTACAGGGATGTGAAACACTATTCAGGTTGTAAAGTTTTCTTTGTGAAGGACATCAGATCATTATTTCACTTTAACTTCTCCCATTTACCGATTTATTATCAATTTCACATAAATCTGATGGTATTAAAAATTAACCCTAGTTTTTGGTTTTTTTAGTTAGTTAAAAGCCTTTGGATTGAATCACTAAATTCCATCATTATGGCATAAAAGACATGCTAAGTGTCTATGTTCCATTGACTCAGCAACTAATTTAAAAAAATGTATGGTGTGACAGTATTATCTCTGGGTTCCTCTTAAGGCATGCAAATATCACCTCAGGCGCTTCACATCAGAACAGTGCAAGGATGAAAAGTGGTCCAGGGAACGCTCACATGAAAGTTATGCCAAAAATTATGCCATTGTGTTCCCCCATGATGAGCCCTTGGCTGGAAGGAATTTGCGCACAGATCCTGTGCATCAGGTGAGTTAATTGGCTTGTTGTTACCATCTAAATATGGAGAATAAGGAATTATTTCATCTGTATCAGAATTTCATTACCATTTTTTCTTAATTGAATATATCCATTTTCTCTCTCATTCTTTCATAAATAATCAACCATATATTCTTGATGCCAACAAATTTAATCGATGAAGCAAAGCCTGACAAATTATGTGTGGTTTTAGTAAGTTGATGGTGTTACTAATTGATTATGTCATGACTTATTCAACTTGTAAAAAATCCACTTATCTCCATGTACCACTGAGTGGAATGTGAAAATTAGAAAAATATTATTTTGAACTTTTGACAAGGGGTTCAAATATACTTTTGCCATTTAGTACTGATAATTGGGAAAAGGAAAAGAAATCAGGTGATGGTTGGAGTGCTTACACAGAAACCACAGTGGCAGTGTCAATTCTCTTTTGGAAAGAACTTGAAGAGTATTTTTTTCCCTTCATTTTATGAAGCTAGTGAATATTAAAACTGAAGTAATAATGGAGAATTTGTTTAAAAAAATTATATTCTAGAAAGAAAACACTCCCCAAGTATGGATGAGAAATGTTGATTCAGTGTGGTGGTTCTGATGATGTCCCTTTTGCAAATAAGTGGTCAGCCACTAATAAATCTGTTTAATGCGATAATTACTCATTTAGTATAGTGATTCAGTCGTCATGAATTTGATCAAGTTAAGTCTGAGTATATCCAGTTCATGGAAACTAGACACACTTGTGTTGCTATTGTGAAAACTTTCTTCTCTAAGAGCATACTTAGTCTGTATATGCTTGAAGGTTATACATATTGACATGTTTTCAAAGCTGAAATTTACTTTTGTTATAATGAACGTGGTATTTAAACTCAGGTTTTGCTGGATGCTGGGTGTGTGTTTCAAGAGAGGCTGGGCTGGGAGCGTCCTGGCTGGTTTCAGTCACCTGGATCTTTTTCCTCTTCTCCCAAGCCAGCTCTGTATGATTGGTATGGTGCTTATGGAAACCAACGCTCTCAAAATTCTGTCTACAAGACATTATTGAAGAAAGACCACACTTTTGACTTTCCTGATCACCACCATGAGGTTAGTGAATCATTTATCAAATGCCACTTTGAATACTGTTAATCATTTTTATGCACAAAGGATTATGTAGATTGTTCATGCAGTTTATTTTTAATGGAATAGAAATTCTCTGTTTTTGGCGAAGGAACGGAAGTATATTGGAAGGGTTATTTGAATGTAATGGAGATAGGCCAGACAAACCATAGTGAAAGAAAGTAAAAAGTTGTATATGACCTTTATATAACTTAAGAATTGTAACAAATGTTTGTTTATTCACTTTGTAAAATCATTTGATTAGACTGGGATTCATGGTTGAAGTATTCAATAGTTGGTCATGTCCATTGAGGTAGATGTAGAGGGTTTTGCTAATGGTGGCCAATTCTAGGAGCTGTAACATGGGCATGGCCTGTCCATCATCTTTGTTAGCCCCGATTTTCCATAAGTACTTGCAGGCTGACATGCAAATTTTCAATTTCGCGATGTTTTCCATAACTCCTTTAAAATCAGCATGCATTTATATTTCTTATGTGTGCATTATCCTTTTTTATATTTATTTATATCAATAATAAACATCATTCCCTGTGAAAACTATGGTAAAATTGAATAGAATTCATTGCACTAAGTAACTGTTATAGTTTTCATGAGTTACTTGCCTTAAATGTTGAACAGATGGTGGATATTCTTGATTTACATGCACTAATTTGTCCATTCTGTCAGGCTATCCAAAGGAAAGTACAGAAAGCGTAGGGATAACCAATAGGTATGGTTGTTATTTAAGTTGTCAGGGTACAGTTTGATGACCTAATGGTCCATCTACCTCAATTGTCATGCCCATTAATCACTGTTCCCTTTTTAGCTCTTCCGTTGTATTGCTCGTCTCATACCTTGGCTTTCGATTCGAGTTTCGCAAATCATTGTCGAAATAGAATAAAAACGTCTGTATTTCCCATTTTAACTCATGTCTCCATTTCGGTATTCGGGTTTTTTTTTGGGGAGGTGCGTCGTGCGTCACTGAAAATGACAGTGATGTGAATCATCCCGTCAGGGCTATTTCGATAAAATCTTCCTTCATTTTGCCTCCTCCTGTGTGTACGCACTTCCTTTATGCACCCGAAAAAGGCAATCGCGGTATTAGTTTCCGTGCGAGCTCTGCATGGCAGACTTCTGGCGCATTTGTGAAGCAATCTCCTATCTGTTTTCTCGGGATCCTCACTAGTTGTTGAGATTGGTTCCGAGCACAAACGTTCCTTAGAGAGAGCATTTTCACTGTTTGTATGAAAAGAGACTTTGTATGCTGCTTGCGTGTTTCCTATCGCACTCAGTTTGATCGTTAGATTTGGAATGCATTGTTTACTTACCGAGTTACAATCATAACTTTGGTTTTCCGTCCTCTTTTCAAGTCCGTTTTTGTACCTCATTCTTTCATCTGTTACAGAGGTTCTCAAACAATGGGGTATACTCCAACTCTTCAGGGGAATAGAGAATGATCAATGGGATAATTGGGGTCAAACATGGGTATGTCGGGAAAGACATAAGAGTAGACTAAACGCCGTGAGTATGAGTTATCTGAGGAGTGTTTGCGGCAAAAGTAGGATGGTTAGTGTCAGAAATGAGTGGGTAATAATTTAATGTGGGTTAGATGCTCCAGTAATGGACATATATGAAAGGAGTGTTCTTTATTGGTTTGGCAATGTTGAGAGAATGGGTTAGAGTCGAATAACGAAACGGATATAAATATAAGAGTGAAATGAATGATGCAAGAGTACGGTACAGGTATGGTACGGTAAGTAAGGTACAACTTTATACCTGTATGTTAAACTCTCGTGGTGGTATTGAGGCTGACATTACTGTCACAGTGGTAGAAAGTGGAAATGGTGGAGTTTGTGATCCCATTTTCAAGGTAAACTTCCAGCTACATATTACTTTACATTTCAGTTAAATTTTCCATTTGTGTAAATGATGATCTAAAATCTTTGATTAATCAACATTAATGAACAGCTTAATGATGCTTTGTCAATTCCTGTGTCATATCCCTGAATTTAAGTTTTTGTGCATGTCATTGCTATTGGGCCCATTTTCAATGTTCCAATACAGAGATGTTTGGAATATTCAAAACAAAAAGAGGGAGTGGTGTGCCACTAGAGAAAGTTAGGGGGAATAAAAGTAAGGTACAGCTGGGGCATTTGGTGGATAGAAAACTTAAATTACAAAAATAGCATGTATTGACAATTTTTATGAACAAAATCTTTAAGATACTTTTATTTCTTTCAACAGATTGGAGTTGAGTGCAAAGCTTGCCGGGACAAAGTGGCAGTATTTGACATGTCTTATTTTGGAAAATTTTTCTTGACTGGGCCAGAGGCTCAGGAAGCTGTGGATTGGATTTTTACTGCTGACACTAAGTTACAGTTGAAAGAGCCTAAGGCTGCTGAAGAGGCATTGACCAAAACATTTTATACCTGCATGTTAAACTCTCGTGGTGGTATTGAGGCTGACCTTACCGTTACAGTGGTAGAAAGTGGAAATGGTGGAGTTTGTGATCCCATTTTCAAGGTAAACTTCCAGCTACATATGAGTTTACATTTCAGTTAAAGTTTCCATTTGTGTAAATGATGATCTAAAATCTTTGGTGTAATGGTGTTCACCTCCCCTTCCTATTTTATATAAGTTATTTTGATGGATGTGCATAGATTAACTTTTTGATGAATGCAGTTTTGTGTAATTTCCGGAAATTATACTGTTTTTTAAAATAAATCATATTGTCACCGCCATAATTTTTTCAGGATCACAAGAAACCTTCCGATGTGAAGGAGTTTCAAATGTACCACGTAAAAAAATGAGTCAAGTTAAAGACTGTAGTTATTTTTATGAAATGTAGTTATTTTTCTGTAATTATGTAGAATTTCAACCATATTTAAGTATATTATAGCGCCATTAATAATTCAATATTTTATTCATTCTTTATACAGCTGCAGAAATAAAAACGTGTGATACGAATATGGTCTCCATTATGAGGGCTCTATCATTAGGGTTCACTTAATTAGGGTTCTATCTCACTCAAACTACCTTAAGCATGTAATGCTTGAATGACCCATTTCATGAGTAACTTGATAAGCCCTGGTCTGATCATAATGTGAAGTATTTTAGTATTGACAGCAATGCTATGCATGCTTGAAGAATGACTTAAAGTGTTGGCATTGAAAGTGGTAGTTCAGTAAAATTGGAGACAATGGGATGACAGGGCTACGCATAAAGGGTATTTGTTTTTTGGATTATCATATGTGACCAAAAAGTTGTCAAAGTAGTGGGTGGAGTAATGATAGATGATGAACCAATCCTCTCCCCTGGTCCCAGGCTCGGCTCTTTTTAGAAATGAAAGTAGGGAAGAAATATGTAATTGAATTGGGGTCCCATTTGTTTATGTTTATATCCGTCTTTCTCCATCTTCCATTATGCATACAAGCCATCCTTACTGTGGTTAGTAGGAGCATTAGATAGAATTAAAGGAGACCCTGGCGGAAAAAAAAAATCACACGATATGCAGTCAGGTGTGTAACATAACATGTTCACGGCTGTTCATGGCTGTTCTTGCGTGTTTCCTTGCGTTCGTAACGTGTTCTCGGCTGTTCAAGAGTGTTTGGACCGTGTTCTGAGTTGTTCGGTGTAAGATGTTCCAGAAACACACAATGAACATTCTGCAACACCACAGAGTGTGTTTCCTGGCGTGATCCTCAACATTCCGGGAACACTCCTGATGACACGAGAACACTTAGAGAGTGATCCTGATCCTTAGTGTCCAGTCAATATACAATATACATTATATTTTTTTACTTTGCCTAACTCAGTTGTGCAAGTTTTGCCTTCTTTTTTTATAAATTAATTATACATTGATTTATATATAATATAATATTGGATGAATCCAATATGGCCGACAAGACGGATCAGTGTACGGTTTGCTCTGAAGTACTTGACGAAAACAGTGTGATTATTACATGCCAATACCGTTGCTTATCAAAATTTTATGTGCAATGCACTTCTCTATCTAAATCTAACTTAAAAGCGCTAAACTCATCTCGGGACTTAGTATACCGGTGTAAAGTTTGCTTAATGACGCCTTCTCACCGAATTTGCTCTGTAGAAGACATGCTCGCCATTGTTGTGGAAAACCAGACTGAGGTTGGAAAGACGGTGGAAATCCTCAAAACAAGCCGCCTTGTGTGCATTGGAAATATGGAGAAACAATTCTCCAAATTGAAATTCTTCACAATGAACTTCGTTCTATAAACAACTCTCCGCCGAGCGTTATGGCAGGACGTAAACAACACAGTCATGAATCCGAGTACAAGAGAGCATCCAATGTACGACTAACAAATCTAAATTTTCCTCGGAAAGGATAAGATGTGATTATTCGAAAGTGAAAAATGCTGCTTATCCAACTGAATTCAGGGACCGCCCCCACGCAAGGGAATGTTTTAGGCACATTCCCTATGAAATGAAACACTTCTTAACACTGAACACTGAGGGAACACACTGGACTGCGATCGAGAACAAGCTACGAACACGAGAGAACATGCTACACTGTGTTGCTTCAGTGTTCCGCAATGTTCCGCAACAGCTACAACGCGTTCACGAACACTCAGACCGTTCACAATAGCACTCGAGATACACAGTGTCTGATATTCTGGTAGTGTTGTCGTATGGTCTGAAATACAGATCGGTGAGTATCCGGAGTGTTCCAGAACATGCAATTTTTTCACCAGGGGACAAACCTTTCAGTCATACAAATTCACTTAGATGGCATTTATTTCAGACTGACTGCAATCAACAATCAAATGAACTAAACAGGAAAAAACTGCAACGAAAAGAAAAATGTCACAAGTACCAAAAAATACAACATATAGAAAATAATATTAAATTATACATTTTGTGTTTCCGTATCTCTACATTACCACTCTTACCATCTGAGAACAAATGTCATTTTAATACCTAGGCATATCTGAATAATTCTTAGGCTGCTGCACAGTTTTAGTTTTTCCTTGATTTGTAACTTGAGTATTTTCTATAATAAGTATAGTAAAACTTTCTTTAAGTCTCAATTCTGTTTTCATCACAAGGGAAGAGGTTTCTATATAGCTGCTGGAGGAGCATCTGCCAATCATTGTTGGGCTCACATCCAGTCTGAACTTGCGAGGAAAGGATTCAGAGCTTGTTTAAGTGATGCCACTGAATTGATGGGGATGCTTTCGATACAGGGGCCAAACAGGTATGCAATTAGTTACTTTCCATTAACTTAATATGATCACTCTGTTAACAGAGATTTCATTGCATATACTTTGCCCATGGATTGTATCTAGTGACAAAGGAGATGAGACCTGGCATGTTTACACAAGAACTTAGGTTAATTTTCCCCTCATGATGTATGTCGACCATTAGGTTACTTATTACAGGGATATATGTATCATGCTTGGTGTTGTTATTTGTGTGAATGCTTGCGAAATAGTTTTTTATAGAGGGTTGAAAAATGTATGTACAGTTTACACCTGGTATCTCGTACTGAGGTCAGGTCTGATGATGATATTATGCGACTGTGGGCAGTAGGATGGCACTTATTTTTCAGAATTGAGAAAAGTTGTTTTCCTTCCCTAAAAATGATTGTTGTGAAGTGTTAAATAGCATGTTAAAGTTCTGTCACTCTGAGTTATCGGAAACCCATGCCCCAAGGACCCTTCACACATCTTTCTGCATTTCTAAGATATGGTCCTGCGCAGCTCCAGCCATCCCCAATAGGTACCACCCAGCACTGCTGCACCAATGAGGAATTGCCTGCACCTTTCCCTTTCCCTCCGAGACCCTACCCTTATTTAACCTCCCTGTACTGGTGCATGGTGCATCACACCCCTCCCTCCATTCAGAGGAATGAGAGTCAACACATTGCCTCTTAAACTCCAATATGAGGTGTCATAATCTGAGAAATTTTGACTAATATCCAGATGCTCACAATTATGCAAAGGAGGTACTTTGCACAGTTTCTCTTGTATTTTATTCACCATTCGTTTTCAGATTCAAGAGCAACAAGACTGCTTTGCTCAAGGAAGTTTACAAACATCTCAGTGTCTGGTTCCAACTCTATGGCTTGACTTGATCCACACTCATACTCTGTTTACCAGCATCTACTCCTAGTCCAAGAGGTCATTCCTGGCCTCGAACTCATGGACTACCTATTATTCTTTCTCCACCTCTACTTAATCAAATTTCACCATCATGTTGAGGTGCATCTGTATGAGAAGTGCTATTGCAATCACTTTTGTCACCCTCTAAAGGACAAGCCACTACTGTGTAACACTACTCATAGAAAACATAAACAGCAAAGGTTAATACAAGAAATCTGCCTTTCTGAAGGATCAAAATATTCCTGTAGAACATCACAGGATCATCACGA
Source organism: Ceriagrion tenellum (assembly GCA_963169105.1). Classification (NCBI taxonomy): domain Eukaryota; kingdom Metazoa; phylum Arthropoda; class Insecta; order Odonata; family Coenagrionidae; genus Ceriagrion; species Ceriagrion tenellum. Next base: position 55,005,765 of record OY720644.1, read on the forward strand.
GAGTGACAGACAGTGACAGACCAAACCATGCCAAATTGATTGTCATGGCTCCAACTACAAGAAATGCTGTGTATTGTGACTGGCAAGTCTTAGGTCAGAAAAAGCGCAGTAGAAAAAATAAAAATGTCAGTATTATTGGCCATCTGTCATATATTAATCTAAAAAAATAAATGCATCAACCCCATCAAATAACAGGATTCACATTCCTGGAAGGATTCTCAAATCTGTTAAATAACAGGATTAGCATTGAGACTATTACACCAGTCACATTTTGCCTTTCAGTGCTATGAACCCGTAATTCTGCCTTCTCTTGACTATTGTCAGAAAATTTTCATATCTTGACGTTTCTTTATTTATTTATTCATCTTCAAAATCCCAAAAACATCTCATTAAAGGTCTTTTACTTCGGATGATTAACATTTACAATAGACAAAACACCAACACCTATTTCCTGAGTGGTGAAAACTCACTCAGGCGGGACTAGAACCCATGACCCTCAGATTGGCATGCAAGGACTTTACCCCATCGCCACCTGGGCTAACAGAAATATTTGTTTCTTCCTTGGCATGTGAAAAATAAGTGCTCACCATAGGCCCCATAGGGATGTGCTACTGGAATCTTTAACTTTGCTTCATCGTCATTTTAACTAGAGACCTGCAGGCCAGTGGCAGATTCAAATTACCCTCGTTCGGCTGTGTGTGAGAGATGAGATGTTCTCTTCCCTCTCCCCCCTCTTCATGGTGGAAAGGGCAAAAGTGGAAGGGATGTGCACTGCTCTTGAGCAGATTGTTTACATGGTGGAAGAGCCACCATCCCCTTGCCAGATGACCACCTTCCAAATTTCTTAAACTAACCCTTCCACAACTGTTTTCCTGAGGGTATACCGCAAACTCTGTAGACCTCTTTCTGAAGGATTCTCCTTCCCTTCTCTCAAGGTGTCAACATGCCAGGCAGGTGCCTGGCTGGAGGACGAGGGATCGGGGCACATATGGGCATCTACATCACACGGGCAGGTGCTATCACATGGGTATGGGCTATAAACAGAAATGGTCAAAAGTCGCCCGGGTTTTTCACCTGCCTGCAGATCTCTAATTTGAACTAGTATTACATATTTGATTCTTGGAGTGGAATCATTTATCAAATTAGAATATCAATCCATCACTAATTTATACCATGTAGTCGTCAAATGGGGTCCAAATAATGCAATTGCAACTTTCCTACTATTTTTTTATAGCCGTGCTGTTCTGGAGCAGGTGCTACACATTCATCTGGATGATGAGTCATTCCCATTCTCTGCATCACGATTGGTCAAGATTGATCTTGGAAGGAATACTCCTCCAGCATTAGCCAGGGCACTGCGGCTGAGTTTCGTAGGAGAGCTGGGCTGGGAGTTACACTTGCCTTCAGATGCCTGTGTTCCTGCCCTGAGGGCAATTATAAATGCTGGAGAATCACTAGGAATAAAGCATGCTGGATATCGAGCTCTTGATTCCCTTAGCCATGAGAAAGGTAAGAAGGAATTCACTCATAGAATTGTGTATCTCCTGAAAATAAATTTGGTTTGAAAGAAAAATTTGATGATTATTTCTCCTGAAAATGGAAATGGTTTAATGGAAATCGGGTTCGCATGGTAAATAGAGTACATACTTCCCATATCGAGGGCCTTGGGTCGGATCCTTGTAGTGGCTTACATTTTTCAGTGCAGCTAGTGTCTTAACACCAATACCTCTACCTCCATGTCCTTGTATATAACAGTATCCTGGGTGTAATGTTAATGAGGGTAGATTAGGTATATTTTCAGTGGATGAGATTACTTATTGAGTTTACTCTCATAATTGCCATAATAGCAATGCTCATTACATGTTAAGTGCATAATTCTGTAATAGAAGAACATGGAATACCAAAATCCATTTTCATAAAAACTTTAAGAAAACCATGAAATTTTAAGAAGCTAGTTAAAAGTTTGTTAAAACCAGTTTCAGAATAAGTTTAGCCAAAATTGGCAAAACTGTTTGCCTCTTAAGGAAGTTGAAATTTGGGGGTGCTGTTGTTAATTTTCTGTGAAATATAATTAAGCATAGTGTCTCAATTCTGTTTAAATGTTTAACCTTTTTATTCATAGTGGTTTATCTTTCTGCATCTTATAAGTCTGAAAGCAGAAGTTGATACATTTGCATGTATTTACTTGCAACTCTAATTGAAAGTGCACCGATATTTCATTATTTATGTTGCCTGAATACCTCAAAGAGACTCATTCTGGTTTTGTTTTGCTGCGCTTTAAAAATTATGGTACACCAGCAGAAAGTACCTGTCGAAGTAGAGTGGAGAAGGAAAAATTGACAACCTCTTAGTTGATGTTCAAAGCATATATGCTAAGAATAGTAATGTCCCAAACTAAATAGTAAACCGGGCAGCATTGTTGCCATATATTCTTTCCAGTTTTCAAGATTTGGCCGCGTTGTTGTTTTTCGGATGTTTCTCCTCCTATCCTGGAGGCGTCTTCAGGTCGAAGATGCAGCACATCTCTCCGGTCGGGTTTGTATAGTAGAGTCAATCACTTCTAATTGGCTGCCATTTTCTGGGCCCAAACCACTTGAGGTACCATTCTTCATTTTCCTCTCTCCAGATTGTGCTAGCACTCTAAAAAAATGGTGCCAAAAGTGGTTTGGGCCCAGAAAATGGCAGCCAATCAGAAGCGATTGACTCTACTATGTAAACCCGACGCAAAGAGATTATGCATAGAAGGATAAATAAATAATAGCTTAATTTATTTCCGGAATGAATGTTTTGTTGAATAGAACTATAAGCACGAATCATCGAAGTGAAAAGGGACTTGGTCATGAGTAATGTTTCTTACTCGAACTTCAATGAGCGGTGAAACCTGTAACACACGTTTTATTGTTCACCGTAATATTTTTCACTTTTACCCCAAGAAAAACAACCTTCACTCCTAATTTTTATCTTCTCTTCTTCTTTTCCGGCCGTCCCTTTTTCAGTTCTCTATTTGTTATTGTTGGGAGTGTTTATTTTCGTCTTAACTTTGGTAACACAACATAACATCACCTTCTGGGCCAAGGGATCGTCGTTCTGTTACAAACCGTTTGGCTTGGAATGAAATAATATTTCTTCCTAAGTTTGTATATCTAGCAGACGACGAGGAAGAAACCACAAATAATGACCTGTGAAGGATTTTTTAAATGGACTGAGTCCTTTGCTCATTTTACCTATGATTGAGCGTTTTCCCGTAAGGACTTCAAAGCTTGCATCTCTTCTTTGGAAACGTTAGATTTAGGAGGCTTTGATCTCTTCAGAACATGAGCTACTTCTTGTCTGATATCCTCAGATATTCATGTAGGTAGCTTCCTTCAAGTAGATTCAACGCAAGTTATAATTTCCATAGGTATCTCCCTCTGGGCTATGGCACAATTTAATCCTTACGTGAGGACAGATAAGGCAGCTTCATATAAAACGACGTTTGATAATCACAGTTAATCACAGTTTTCGTAATTTGGGTGTCCTCCACCGGATGTTGTTTTTGGTGAAACTTCTCAAATTTCTTTATTTGTTTTTCTCGAGTTTTTTCGTAGGTTGAAAAAAAATGTTGCTCTTAAAAAAAAATCAACGCAGATACCAAAAGATTTCACAAGATCATACCCATGGCGTTTAGTCTACTCTTATGTCTATCCTGACATATCCATGTTTCACTGCCATACAACAAAGTGGGGAGAAGTACACTTTTGTACACAGCGATTTTTGCTTCCTTAGACGCATTCATTCCTTGATATGCTCCACATGCTACCTACCACTTTCCTTACACCATTCGCATTTCTCTTTATCTCCTCATCTATCCATCCATCTTCCTCAAACATCTTACTCAAGAACACAAAATCATCCACTTGTTCAATTACTTCACCATTCGCCCTCATCGTACAGTTATTCTCCCCATTCTCCTCATCAAAAATTACTACTTTAGTCTTGCACACATTTGCCCTCAATTCCATTCTCTCTGTTGATTCACAAAACTTATCTAGGAGCTTCTGTAATCCCTATCGGCTCTCTGAGGTCAAAACAGCATCATCCACGTATAGTAGAACTTGCACGTTTACATTTCCAATCAAAACACCATCGTTTTCACGATATGCATCTCTAAAACATTTATCCATAAATACATTAAACGGCCATGATGACATTATGCATCCTTGCTTTACACCCTGTTTTATTGCAAATCAACCACTCAGAACCCTGTTAACACTCACACTTGCCTTACTATTATCATACATCACCATCATAACATTCAATAACTGCCGACTCACTCCATATTCCTTCATAACCTTCCACAACTTCTTTCTATTCACCCTGTCATATGCCTTCTCTAAGTCAACAAATGCACAATACACTTTCTTTCGGACACCCATACATTTTTCTATCACTTGCTGAAGTGTGAAAAGCTGGTCACTACATCCTCTCCCAGGCATAAACCCACACTGCACACCCCATATTCTGTCAGAATTAATATTCCTCACTCGTTCAATCAAAATTTTGCTGTACACTTTTCCTGAAATGCTCAATAAACTAATGGCCCGATAATTGTTATATTCTGTCTTTCCTCCCTTCCCTTTGTATAATGGGACGACGATGGTATTCTTCCAATACGCTGGAACAACAGAAGCCTATAAGCATAAATTTTATAGTTCACTCAGCCGATAAATGATTAAATTACACCCACACTTCAACATTTCACTGGATTTCCCATCTATGCCTGCAGCCTTCCATTTTTCAATACTCTCACAGCAGTTATGACCTCCTTCTCACTGACCTCCTTTTCCATCATTACATTCTTGCATACTTAGAAACTCAAGAACTTATGATATAAAGGCATTATTTCGAATACTTTCTTTAATAGAGACTATAAATCATTTTCAAACGTTTCCAAGGACCAAAGAAGTCAGGAGGGGAAGGGGAAATATTTTTCGTGATTTATTGAAAATGTTTGAAAATATGAAACTCGAAAATACGAAGTGTTTTTTTTTTTCGGTCCCGTCAACTTTGTGTTATCGAGTTGCTACTGTACTAATGTTTTTCGGACTCTGGGGTGGGAAATCCCCATTGGTTACAAATTTTAACCCTTTGCACTTGGATTTCTTTTTCCCCATAACTATAGACCACTCGGAACTTGTTTCTAAATACCCCATTATTTAAGGAATGAGTGTCGAGTGACACTCGACAAGCTAGTTGCTGCCTCGCATACTCACTTCTTACCTCACTTGATGTGTGAGTACAACGTTTAAATGCCAACAGTCCTATAGCACCCCCTAGCATCAACTAGATTCATGCAAAATGTCTACTTAATTGGTTCAGTAGCTTTTGAGAAGAGTAACAAACATACTCCTAGACCGACACGACTCCAGTAGTATATATTTTAACTCCTACAAGCATTTAATTAATTAATAATTACCTGCTGAAACTTTGCTATGCTGCTATCAAGCTGTAATGCATCCAATATATTTTAAGTTGTCTAAATCACACAATACTCATTACTTAATTGAAACCACAGGAATTACTGTAGAATCCATTAAATGCTCATGATTGTCACTCCTAAATAAACATTTGACTGCTCTTTCATTTTAAATTTACCCTTAGGATATCACCTATGGAATGCTGACCTGAGATCTGATGACAACCCTGTTGAGGCTGGATTAGTTTTTACTTGTCGCCGCAATGGAGAATATCAAGGGAAGGATGTGGTTGAAAAAATACGAAAGCAGGGTCCTTCAAAACGACTTGCTTTTTTTGTGTTAAGAGAGTAAGTAATCAATATCCATCTTTTGGTGAGTGTGTTCAAGTATGAATGCTAGTAAGGAATGTTATAAAGTATCATAACAAGCTACATTAGTGGTTCATGTTGGTCAACACTCTTTTAAGTTTGAAATGCATTTGCTATCTTGGGCTGTCGCTGTTGACTGGGAGAATTTTTGGATAATATTAATTATGCTCTGTAGATAATGTAAATTGTAGAAAAGAACCACATTATGAGGAGAACTCTAGACTTTTGGCTACTTAGTGCTTAAGGCAATTAAAGCTTTTACATGGAATTTCCAACTTGTATTTAATCACCTAATCTCAGATTGGGCTGGGGCTTGCTTATAGACTCAGGATTGAGCAATTGTAGTGAGTAAGATATCAAATTGGGGCCACTCAGACATTTGGGGCCTCCCCTCTCTTCTCCCACCTTCCCAGAAAAAGTAAGTAGGCAAAAACACTAGTGTGCATATGTATTAGTACCTAACCGTGACATTTTGTGGCAGATAGCAGAGTGGCATATTGCGACACTCATGACTCTACTACGACTGCTACTCAATATAGAGGACTACAGTGATGTTTATTGTTACTTTAGTATTGGAGCATCTTGTGTTTATGAATCCCATGACCATAGTGCCTTGCTCTGCACTTGCTTTGCATTGAAGTAGTCTTTCCATTTTTGACTTACTCAGAGAAATACCAATTACTACTTTGAGGTGATTGAGTTGGTTAATAATCTTGATTCTTGTTATGATTTCATTTTTGCATATGCATTATTATGGGAGTTAGGTCAAGAGCATGGCCTAAATTTGAACCCACTCAACCGAGAGAGAATGTCTTGGTGTAGCTGAATGTTCTTAAAGGAACCAGAGGCAGTACTGGACAACCAATGTAATTCAACCTTTAAGTGCAGACTAGTAGGAATTGCAGACTTAGTTGGTGGCAATTCTTCATCAAATGACAGTACATACATATTATTCAAAGTATTGATGAATTCTTAAATGTTACATCTGGAACCAATAATTAGACAAATAATGGTAATGATTGATTAATATTATGGAATTGCTCATCAGTAATCTAGCACATTCAATGTCTTCCTTGTGATGAAATACCATATTTTTTACAAATAATTATCTTTCTTTGATAGGGAAGTTCCACTCTGGGGCTTAGAAGCTATTTGGAGGGATGATCAAGTTGTTGGCTTTCTTCGGCGTGGTGAATATGGATTCTCCCTTGGTGCTAGTATTGGATTTGGGTATGTAATTCTGAATATGTGTTTAAAATTTATTTAATTTTTTCAATGAATTTGTTATTTTTGGAGAACTAGGAAAGCAAATCCTGTAAAATGGGGTAACTATATTCACAACATTATTGCTTTGAATAATACTGAACTTACTCATTAAATAAAGCGGTGTTTTCAAACTGTACTTATTGAGGGAAATACCATGAACCATCTCAAAGCTAGATAAATACTCTGCCACTCAAATCATAAGTCAAAATGCCAACACAAATACTCATTAACAGTGCTCTCAGAGAAGTGATTTTTGTTTCATGATGATGAAAGCTTTTCAAATGTGAACACCATTTTTTTATCTATGTAATTCTGACCTTTAAGCCCCAAAGACAGTCTTTTTGATGCAATGGAATCCATTATTTCGTTACATCTTCACATGAAGTAAAATACTCTGATCACCGATCATTCCCATTACGGATGAACTGTCTTAAATGGTTTCATGCCTGAAAGAGGTGGATTCATGCGTTCCTTTATTTGTGTGTACACATTTGCATGAACTTTAGCTTAGGTAAATAATTTTCAAAAGTTTAACATATAGGATATTCTCTCGAGGAAAGGTCATACAAGTAATAAGACAGCAATTCTTGACCAACGTTTCAGAACGTAATTCATTCCATCATCAGGGCTACAAAAAAGCATTTACACTGAAGGTCTGAATCTTTCCGACCATCCATGACTACCTGGCATAACAAACACCATCAAGCACCACTCCCCTGCCTCTATTCATCGCACCGATTTCTATATGACCTGCCATGCAAAATATATGTCCCCACAAACATCCACATGCCACTGCTTGAAGATGACTGAACGTCACAAAGTACACAAAACCAAAAAAGAGCCACGGTAGAAGTCTTTCAACAAAGTTGCAAACACAAAATAGTACGCAATACAAAGTTACATTTAAATAAGATTATATCTAACAGTACACAGGGAAATAACTTTTACAAATCATGGGACTGGTGAGTTACGTGACAATTGTTTTTGTTTACAAAATTGCTAACACAACGTAGTATATAACACAAAGTTACATTTAAAGAAGATTATATCAGCAGTACACAGGGAAATAACGTTTACAAATCATGAGGTTGTTTGGTTACGTGACAATTGTTTTTGATTACAAACTTGCAAACACAAGGTAGTATACAATACAAAATTACATTGAAAGAAGATTATATCAACAGTACACAGGGGAATAACGTTTACGAATCATGAGGTTGTTCAATTATGTGACAATTGTTTTGATGTATAATACTACTGCTGCCACTAAGAATATTGCTACTAAGAATACGTCTAACAATTGTCAAGTTTTTCTCATGAAACTTGTCTTCAGTTAGCAACAGGGCCCTTTGTTATTTTATTTGACGAGGGCTAATGTAATAAGCATTTGAATGTAATAAGCATTCAAAAAATGCAAAAAAATTTGCATTTTTTGAATGCTTATTGTCTAATAAAGAATATGAATATGTTTCATGGCTAATGCAGCTTTTTTTTTGGCGGAGGGGGTGGTGTGATTTGAAGTTCACAAACCTGTCAGTCTGAGGTTTTCTCCACCAGTCCAACAATATGGAACCGTCAGGATTTCTTATAACAAGTGTATCTAAAAATGGATGTTGCAAAACTTAGCAAGGCTTACACATGAGTGTGTGAGGGGAGCGAATTGTTTGCTTACGAGCTGTTCAAGTCCATCTCTACCACCCTACCCAACTCTGTCAATAATACCCTTTCACCAGTACATCATGTGTTCACTTCATATGCACATTTTGTGGAGGCTTCATGAATAGTTTTCAAAGTTACTCCACAAAAGTAGTGTGATAGCTCTGTATCATTCCTAAGACGTACGAACCCAAAAAGTTGCAGTCTACAGCTTGGGAAAAGCTTAAAGTGATTAAGTAAGGTGAAGAAATTGAAATTGCACCACCAGAAAAGTACAATGAGCCACAATTTTGCATAAGGAAATGGGGGAAGTACATAAGGAAATGGGGGAAGAAGAAGGGAATATTGAACTACTATATAATGATATGGATAGAAGGGCCTTGATGGGAAAATTGCCTAGTTGCCCCACCAGAGAACTATGGCACTTACTATGCCTTTCCAGTTGTTTTTACATGGCTTACATGAGAAAAATTGCATGCTATGTTTAGGTATTCCACAAGAACTTATGAATTTACATAATGGAAACACTGTCCTTCATTCATAAGAACAGTATGTCATTAGAAAAAAAACTCAAATTTCCACAGCTACAACACAAGATCAAATGGACTAATTCATCTAAAAAGCCGTAGAACCTCTAAAAGATTAAACAGCATCACACACCAGGGATTCAACCTCTACAACAAACTACCATTGACATTTAAACACCTAGAACACAGGAAGTTCAGATTATATGTTAAAAATATCCTGAAAAAACATTTATTCTATAGCATCAATGAGTACATGGAATGTCACGTGTAAGGTTTTACTATTACTTACTACTTCTTCAAATTTGATGTGTATACTTTTCCTTTATAGGTATATTTTTGTATTTGTTTTTAATGTGTACCTAATGTGTCCAAATTTTTTGTAATTATTTTTGACGAATCCATGCAATGTATTTTTGCCTACAGAGAATAAAACTACTACTACCACTACTCTATAGCTCATAGCTGATTCCAATTTGCAAAATTTACGGACAATTTTAAAGAGCAACTGTGGCTTCAGATTTGATATTACAAAGTGACTTATGGGCTGCTATCTTGAATGAAATAGCGTCAATGCTAAATCCTGAATGAATTAGAGTTAACGCTATTTGATTCAGAATAGCAATCATGAAACTATTTTCTTGTATTGCTATTAGATTGGAGACCAGTAAAACTTGGTTAAGGAGGTACAGGTGAATGCAAGGTGGATAGGAGGATGACTAAGGAGTACTAGAAATGGTGGTGAAGGAAGTAAGTTGGAACAATTCATGCATGGGCAGATGGTGGGAAGTAATGAGAGATAATGGGCATTGAAGACTATGATATTAGGGAAAATATTTGCAAAGTAGGAGGTAGAAAAGAAAGGATTAGTAATATTGGTGAAAGTGAAAGAAAGTATGGTATAGTAAAGAAACTGACATAGTAGGACGAATATTTTTTAAGTGGAGTCTAATCATTGATTAACAGCTTCCTGGTATTTCATCATAACCTTTCTAAACCAGTAGAATTCCCCTGCTAATATTCCAAGCTTTCAAAACATTCCATCTGAAAATTATAATTATATTTTGTTTCAACATGATTTATTATAGTGTAAAGGCACATTTCATTCCCCCTCGCCTTTATGTTATAACAAGATTCTTCTGTATTTGAATATTTCTGATACTATGTTTGTTTTTCTGCATAGGTATGTTAGGCACCCAGAAGGAAAGACAGTCACCAAAAACTTCCTGGAAACAGGGAGGTATGAAATTGAGGTCATGGGGACACGCTATCCAGCTGATTTACATCTTCGCAGCCCATTTGACCCAGAGAATAATAGACTGAAAGGGATTTATTCATCCTGAATAAATAACAACCTTGCACAACAGTGGTGTGCATCAGGTTGCATGAATTACCAGAACCAAACCAAAATGTACGAGTACAAGCTGGTTGCTTGCATAAAACAATACTGTTCACAATTGGGGCCAAATACATTTTTTCATGTGTTGTTAAGAAGCATTGGCTGTCTCATCTCTATTTTGGACCCAACACCAATGGTCCAATTATCCTATCTGTATAATTCCTGTGCTTATTAATTGTTGTATCTTTATTTTCTATGCAAGGGAGCCTAAACCATACTCATGATTGTATTAAGAACTGGCAGTTGGTGGCATTATATTATTAAGTACCTATTTTTGTTAAAACGAAGATGTGAAAATTTGGTCATTGATCAAGCATTCAGAAATGTAAACATTGATGAAATTTAATTGTTGAGTGCAAAAGCCAATAGAACCTTGGCTCAGTTGATATCCTAATTATTATCTCAAATATGAGAAATATCCTATTTTTTTGCTGGTTATCTTTTGAAACATTATTAATTTTGGAACATACTGTTCACATCATTTTATTTTTTTGTAAATTTGAAAGTATATTTCCTCCATTAATAAAATGGCAGATCTGAAGTGTATTGTAAGAAGTTGTACTTCCCTGATTAGATTAGACTTAAATCCCCACAGTATAAGGATTACCTAAACGAAAGTGCCCAGCCAAAAATATCTTTTGTCTATTCCAGAAAGTAATGAGTGAAGTGATTGAAACAATAATTTATTGAATTCAAATAAGAAAGATCCCAATCACATAATTTTTGCTTGTACATACTAAGTCATTTTCTCCTAAGGAAAACTTCTTAACATGCCAAAAGACCTCAGACCACACCTTGGAAGGAATCAGAATAAAAATGAATTTGGTACAGAATTACAAATCATCCCTGCTCTATGAACAGTTTTCATTTCCATAGGCTCACCTTACTAACATCCGAGTAAAGATGATCATTCACTACGATCAGAAGCATGTTTTAATTCTATGCATTTTTTTCCTGCTATAATTTTGAATAAGAAATGCATCTGTGAGCCACTTACATCGAATGACATTTTTCTATTTCATTGATTGTTTTACCACTTGAATATCTCTGCGCATCATACTGTGAACCTCTTGCTGAATGGGCAATAGAAATCATTACTGCCACCTTCAAACGGATGGCAACTAGTTTTCACACATCTTCTGAAGAGGTCTTCTTCTGCATAGCAAATTCCACGCAACCCTAAGAAAAATTTCTGGTTCAGTTGGCATTAAATATTGTTGCAATGGTCTCACGCAAAGTTGGTAATTATACCATGATCAAGAGTCAGATAAGTTTGTGTAAAAGTAGAGCAGATTTGAATGATTTAAATCAAGGCCTTCAATCTGTGAAAATATGTGAATCCCTGAAAATCTTATTCTTGGACTATATTGTCGTCAACAGGAGAATAATACAAAATTTCCTAATATGTATTAATGAATTCAAAACTGTTTCAACACTACCCTCTTGAGTCCCCAGCAAGCATCATGTTTCAGTGCCATCATAATGGCCAAGGACTGGAGAGGGTTTGGACAGTTCTCTTCGCTAACTCTGGTACCCATCCAATCAGTGACTACACTGCAGTTGGGTCGTGTATGGAGTAGGCGGTGTGATACAAGGGTGATGGCCTTCTCCATGATTATGTCTGTGCTAGGCAGGACGGAATGCCCTTGATGCTCTTGAGCAGTGAGCCCTTAACTCATCTGAGCACACTTATAACGAGGACTACCAGTTTAACAGTGTTCGGGGTACATTTCCCAAAGCTCAAAAAGTAGGTCTTGATACTTTGCCTATTTTTCCATCTCCTTTGCATCAATGTTCGCTGGAGCTGATAGCTCAAACATGAACACACAGCATGAGAAGTGGTCGAGGAGGATATCAGGCTGGGTAGTCTCTAACTGCCTGATGGTGGAAAAGGAGAAATTCCACCAGGTGGTGGATTTATCATTCTCCACAATGAACTCAATATCTCCAGGGGCAGAGGGCAGCATAGGTGTTTTGTCAATGCCAAAAATGGTATTGGAGATGATAGTACAACACCTACAGAGCCATGTTGTGCTGAACTTTATATGCTGATATGGCATAACAACTATAGACTGATAGAAGGTGACTCAAAGTCTGTGGCTGGGCTGTAGCTCAGCACTCCCTGTATCTCATATACACAACCTCCACCTTGAATATAAGGGGCAGCACATGAGTGATTATGCCACCATCGTGGCACGTGAGACCAAAACCCAAGGTCTAGGACTGGAGATGGTGGAGTAGATGAAGGCAAAAGTTAGCTCCCTTGGTAGACCGTGCTTTCCCATGTTTTGATAGATATATCCATGCATGGGCTCATCAGTGTGTGCCTTGAGCAAAGCTTTCTGTTTGGATTTTTAATTTCAAGCTTGAGGACGTCTACCTTCTACAACAAAATAAAAGAGACATCTTCGTTACCATTGAATGATTGGTCTAGGTCCATACCAGTTGCATCTGCTACCTGGAAGGGAAATGCCCCAACTCCACTCTCATGCTCTCTTATGAGACTGCATAGAGGGTCTCCGCTTTTGAGCAGTTTGCGAGTTGTACTCAGGACAACTCTGATGTGGAGACACTCCAGGCTCAATTTACCTCAACCATCACCATTGCAAGGGAGATACAATCTGGCAAATGGAAGATTCCGGATTAAGATTTCTATAGATGGCATCTCCAAAAATCTTCCTCCCACCAGGTGGATGGATGCACACTTGTGCATTCCCAGCTCAATCCATATAGCCTCACTGTACTCCAGTACAAAATCCAGGGAAGAGTAAATGTCTTTCTCCAGGGAAGCATAGAGCTTCAGGTCATCCTGGTAAAATAAATGTTTGACCTTATGCATCCTGTCACCTGGAACACTGCACATGTATCCTCTACTTTGTTGCAGCCTTAAGGAGAGAGGTAGGAGAGAAATACAGAACACTAAGAGGTTGAAGCTATCGCTTTAGAAAACATCATGGTGGCAAGTTATCAACTCTGTTGAAATTGACTGCATACCTGAAGTCCAGACAAAACATGTTTCCCCAAGTGGTAACAGGCATTGGATGCAGGACAAAACCTCTGGGTGGACTTTCATTGACTTAGCATTTTGATTGTTAGCCCATGTAAAGTGGTGTCAAAAGTCTTCTTGAAATCCACTGTGGCCATTGATAGGTTTTGCTTATGATGGATAGCATCCTGGCATACGCACCAATCAATGAGCAAGTTGTCCTTGCGTCCCACAATTCCATGTTTTGATCCCCTCTCCTCATACACCTCTCATGCAGCCTGGCCATGGAGGAAGATAAGGTCAAGCAAGATGGAGGTGAATGCTTATGTAGAGTTGAGGCAGGTTATGGGGTGGTTGTTCTTAGGATCAGTCAAGTATTCCTTCCTAGGCATGAGAGCTGTGAATCCCTTAATGGGCCAAGGTGGAAATTGTTCTCTACATGAGAGAAAGGAAGTGAAGATTCTGGCAAGACGTTGGTGGGTGGAAGTAAACTTCTTCCCCCAGATGTTATTCACGACGTCCATTCCTGGAGCTTTGAATTTCTTCTTGCCAGAGATGGCTTTCTGTGACTGAAATAAGTCCATCTACATTTCAAAGGTAGCAGTTGTAAAACTCATGAGGTCTATGGCCAGTGTGTCTCTGTTGAATGGGTTAGACATTTCATAGATATGTATTCTTCCAGAAATGTTCAGCCTCTTGGACAAATGACTGAAATTTTAAGCTATCCAGGACTAGCCACGGAGGTCCACTTTTGCGGAGTCACCCGCAATGCACAACTGTGCGCAATTCTACAGAGAAAAAAAGTAAAATCTGTCAAATAGAGTGAACGCCTCTCTGTGTTCATAGTTCGATCTTTCCTCGTGGGCAGTGGTGCTAAGCACTCAGTAGTGACTGATTGTTTACATTGTATGTCCGGCAGTCGAGAACATCTGGTCCCGTAAAGGTCACAAGAATCCACAGGGGAAGAGGACGCCTCAATAGCTTAACTGGCTAAAGCACACGGCCGGAAATCGAGGGATCTGGGTTCGAATCCCGGTCAAGGCGGATGATTTTTTCTGTGGAATTTCGAACAAATGACTGAAATTCAATGACAGATATGAGATGTTGAAAGACACAAAACAGGGGAAGGAGAGGGGTTGAATTCTCCCTCACTGCCTTACTCCTCTTGAGGAGTTTCCTGCAGGCCATGGCGAGATCCTGTTATCTATATATGTATCTAATTTATAATGATCACTTATTATTTTTTATGTATTTACTATTATTTTGGTCACGTATTGTGCATGGGAAGAACAAATTTTTGTACCTCAGGCAATGCATCTCTATTATTTTTTTGCTTCTGTCAGACCTAGAACATTGAGTGGCATCAAAATAATATCCTCTGAGTCACAAACACACTATTCTAAATTTTACACGAAAACTAAGTCAAGCAGGTAGCCTCCCAATCTAATCCCTCTAAAAGCTGACTAACTATATGTTCACTCGTAGCAGTTTTTCATGCAGTGCTGTTTTCCTTTGTAATTAATTCATTTCTTCTGTAAAATCTTTTTACAAAGGCCCAAAAGCTTGCAGCCTATTCAAGGTGTGGCCTAACCATAATAAAGTAGCATCTGCTTTACTTTTTCATCCAAGGACCTTCATATTATACACTACACATATGAATCCTAGATCCTTTACTACCCTACTTTCTAGCTGCGCTGCATGTGTTTTGTACGTGTATTCCCCACAATATGTCAAAGTTACGGTAATTCCAAGATATTTGACCTATATCGAACACTATGTTTACTCCACCCACAAGGTAGCTATGGTTTTTGTGTGATTACTTATGCAAAAAGTGCACTGTAGTGCATTTACCTACTAAGATTTAGTCCTAGCCCCCCTTCCTGGCACCATGAATGAATGTTGTTCAGGCCAAATTATAGAACTTCTAAGCCCACATCTTCAAAAATTTCATGGCAGATGACTGGATCATCTGCAAATAATGTTAATTAACTGCTAACTCCAGAACTTAGGTCATTTATAAAAGTAATTCATAAATGGGGGTTGGTATGTGGAGACATGGAGGTAGAAATAAAGGTAGGAGGGGAACTGAAGTCAGTGAGATTCACGGATGACCTAGCATTAATTTGTCAGTCAGCCAATTAGTTACAGTCAATGACGAATTTGTCAGAGGTGCAGTGCAAAAGGTATGGTATGAAGATGGGAGATGTGAAATGGAGTCCCTAATAAACAACCAGAACATATGGGTAGCTAATGATGAATCATAAAAAGCAATGATGAGGCAGGATAGAGCATCACCTATTTACATTATGCTTGGCTCAGGTAAAATTAACAATTTTATACAAGTAAGCGAAAATATAACTTGTATTACCTTTCATAATACATTCAAAATATTTTTGACAGGTAAATCACGAATGAATGAATTACGTTTAAAGGTTGTAATTTAGTCATCCATTTCGTATATCACAATAAAAGGCACTACACAAAACATTTTTCAATATTACAGTCAATTTATCAAAAGTCTAAAAACAGACCATACATATATAGCCGTGAAGTCCACATTTCACATATTAACTTACACAGTTCTTGAGTCTTCATATAGGTAATAAAAAGTCCAGGGGACCACCAAATCGTTGGAACTGAAAATAATCCTAACTTGGTGACACCTGGCCAATTTCAAAGCTACCACAGAATTGCAGACACCCTCCTATTCATTCCACATATTCAAGAGGCTAAAGGATTTGCATGGATCGTCACATTTGTTATTCTAGTTTCTGTGAGTGGTCTGTAGTTCTTAGGATTAACAGGTAGTTTCTCAAGCTCTTCCAGGGCATCAAATCCATCAATTACCCTGAAAGAGTTTATAGATTAAACAATAACTGGCCAAGAAAACGTGAGACAGACGTACTAGAATCACAATACTTACTTCCCTATTATGGTGTATTTTAAATCTAAATGAGGCTGTTCAGCATACGTAATGAAGAACTGGCTGGCATTCGAGTTTGGCCCACTATTTGCCATGGACACCGTACCTCGGCAGCTGTGCTACAAAGAGAATGCGCATTTCAAACACACTTCGTAGTAGGAACTAATATATAATTCACTGTAAAACATCGCATTACCTTCAAGTCATCTTTAAATTCGTCTTCAAACTTTCTACCCCATATTGAATTACCGCCTTTTCCGGTATTTGTAGGATCTCCAGTTTGCACAATAAATCCCTTCATATTACGATGAAAAAGACAGCCATTGTAGTAATCACTGGCGCATAAAGCCAAAAAATTCTGGAAAAAAACAAGTATCAAGACTTTAGAATAGAATACACGGTCGCATAGCGGCTGATCGACCTACTTTAGCAGCGATCAATGGAAGTACCTCACAGGACTTCGGGCATGATTCGCAATATAGCTCAATTTTAATATCTCCAACGTCGGTGTGGAGAGTAACTGCCTAATAAAAGTAAAAACTCAACATAAATATACTTCAGCTCACGAAATAGAGACAACATAGAATCAAGATACAGAAATTTATAACTGGAAGCTAGAGGTGGAATTTCATAAGCAATTATACCATTTTCGATAATCCTTGACTAATTGCTACAAATATATAAACATAATATTGAATATAATTGTATTTAGTATTGACATTTTCAAAAATTTTGAAACATTACGATGCTTCCGCACTCGCCAAGTTGAGGCCTGATGGGAGCTTCGTGACGTCATAGTATTGATCGCGGAAGAGTGTCGTTGTTCGCCATCTTGCAGTTTGTGGCTTTAGTCACTGAAGAAAGTTAAAATAAAATCCCTAATCATCCGTCCTATACTGTATTCGGAAAGGATTATTTTCCATCTTATAATTTGTACCCACCTGGGCGGACCAAGGTAATCAGCCTATACAATAGCTTACTTCTCAGTAAAGGTTAAATAATTCACTACCTCTATCCTGTAACTTAATACCGATTATTAGATGTTTTACGATGATGTGTCGGGACTTAGCTTGAAAGTGAGAAACCTAGTTATAAAGAATAGTTTATTCGCTCTTCTTTTGCATGTTTAACTTTTACTAATGTGTAAATTTGGTGATTGCGTAATGAATGAGTTCAAAAACCTTACTGACAATCTTACGGCCAAATTCGCATAGACGCTTTTTCTGTTAAAAGTTAGTTGTTTTGCTTACACTGAGGTGACTTTTGCATGGAATTTGCTCCCGTATTGCTTTAAACATCCCTCTAACCTCAAATGCGGTGCTAATTAGCTTTGTAGATCATTGGAGGAACGCTACCTGTCAATTGTCAATGTTTTGTTTCATTTAATTACTCTTGGTGAGTTTTTGTGAGCTGTAACCCGTTCTTTGCCTAATCTTACTATTTGACTTTAAATTAGCGATGTCTGTTTTTGCGATCGATGCATAACATGTCACTTTGTATTATTTCAGCCAAAAGGTTCGCTCTACGGGTCCGTTTCATCTAAATGGTTGTCTGTGGTCACTATGTCCACACTATCGGGGCTTGCAACGAAGGGGGAGAAAGGCAAATCAAAATTTCAGTCTTTGGATATCAATAGTTTGTACAGGGTAAGTACTAATTACATCCCACTAAATACAAGTAGGGTATCCATTTTGTTGTGAACGCCTTGGCACGTTCCAGGATTCATTGAGAAATTAACCATTAAAAAATCGTTATAGAATGATTGCAAACGTGTAATGCCACACCCTTAGCGAAATCAATTAACAAAACGCCTTTGCGGAACAGCTTTCAGTGTATTTACGTGATCGATCGTCCGCTCCGCCTGTATGCCTGTATTTGCTAAAACTAGCTTTAATATCAATTAAGTTCTCATTAATTTCCTGTTTTCACTGCTTTATTAAGACAACGGGGGGTGTAGTCTTTGCATGCGACACCATGCATATTTCTTCGCCTGTTAAATAACTAACTTAATACTGCAGAAGCGTTGGAAAAATTAGATGGTACAGGGTATTTCTCTTTTAAGAACTGTTTAGTAACTTCATCGAAGCAGGATCTAACTAGGTTACTTTGTCACCTATATTTTACGTCTTTTAAAATGTGTGTCAGTGTAAGGTAATTCGTATGAAATGTCATCACACTTACCCTTATCGGACTGTTAAATTTTCCTTACTCAAATAGTGTTAACCGATTGTTTTAAAAATCCATAAATATGTACCATAATGAATATTAACAGCAATCAGTCCCCACTAAGTGTGGGTGTTTTATGTATCTGTGAAGCTGATTAATAATCCTTGAGAAGGTGAAAGAAAGGGGATGATACCTCTTCCATTTGAGCACACCATGCATTTGTTATCATTCCTTTTATTGTTTAGTTCAGTGGTACATGTATCATCCATCAACTGTGGTATTCTGCAATAGCCCTTTGCATTTGGTCTTCCACTTTTTATGTTGCTCTTCCTTCTTTAATGCCTATTTTTGTACATGCAGTTGCAAATGATATGCTTTTGCTTTTCCTGTGGAGCGAATGGAAAGCACATTGAAATGTGAAATCCATTATCGTATATGTGGCAAGTATTTTATGACAAATTGCAAGTTATGTGTATCTCTTGATTACAACCATGTGTACTCCTGTAAACTTTGTGTTAAGTTCATTCATCACAAATATTTTTGGTGCAAATTTAATCATCTGTACTCAAATATTTATGCCTTGTAGTGTGTGTTTATGCTCAAGTTGGGTTGACAGACGAGCATTATTTTGGCAGAAGTGTCTACATCAAGAACTTGAATGCCGTAAATAGCGATTGTTGTTTGACAAATAACTACTTCCTGAGTGTGAGTTTTGAATGTGGAACAAATTCTTGCGTGAATTGTCACGTCCTGATTCACATAAATCCCCGTACATGCACTTAAATTTATGCTTTGTGCCTTCTTCACTATAAATTTGTGTGTGTGGATGCAGCTAGGCATGATAACCACTATGACACAGGAGCCAGTTGTAAAAATGGAAGTGATTCTTTCAGCGTTACTCAGTGGGATAGTTCCAATGTTGGCCAATCTTTTCTTATCCTTGATAGTGTCTGCACCAATCTAACTGAAATCGTAATGCATCGTCTTTCTGCTTATTATCTCACCCCAGTTAATTCATTTTCCGTGGTTCAAGGGCTCAGATTTTGACTACTGTATTTACAATTTTTTTTGAAAGTTCACCAGTTAGGTGACTTAGCTACAAATAGCATTAAGTATTATGGTAAAAAATAGTTTTAATGGATTCTTGTCAATAGGCCACTAGGTGCTACTAACTTAGATTTCTGTAATAGCCCTTGGGTGCGTTCCGAATCACGCATGATGCGCATCAAGCTGGAGCGTTGGAGCTATCGTTCCGAATTGCTGACACGCTTTGAAGCTCTTGAAGCGTGTGCGCAAATCGGAATGGATTTGATGAGAAGATGGCGCCAGAATAATCATGTTCAAAAGACTGCGTGAGGAGTAAGCGGGTGGAGGACTGACTGATCTGCGGTATAGCACGTGATTATCGTGGCTTTAATTTTAATGTCTCTCTGGTGAATATTGAAAAACGTAGAATCATATTAACATCACGATAAAATGGAAAAGATTAGTATTTAAGTAAAAGAGCCTGTGTACATGTACAAGTAATATGTTTCAAATGCAAGAACGTTGTATGATTGACGTTATTATTAAAAATTACCCCGGATTTTATTGTTCCTCCCCTTGTAGAAGAGGGTAATGTTGAAGTACGGCAGTTTGGGGTCCTGAAAAGGACCCCTAACTGCCGTATTTGTTTTCCAATTTAAGTTATCAAGTACTATCAATTATATTCTTAAATACTAAAATGTTAAACTTCTGGCTATAACTAAAAGTAAAATTAAGTACTCGGTCAATGTTGAATGAAAGCAGAGCTGTGTTAAAGCGCTGGGTTAGGGGTTAACTTAGTCTAATGGCTTTGGCTTGCCTTCTGATTCTTTGTGTGGTAACTAGAAATCTCAGAACAAATTTCATTTAATGCTGTGATTCAACTTGTTCATAAAGCTGTTCTTCTCTCCGATACCATCCCATTTGTTTTCTGATTTAAGTTATTATTATCAATTATATTTACAAATACTAAAATATTAAACTTTTGGTTGTAACTTTTTCTGATATTGGGTACTTTATGAGCTGTGAAATATGGTTGATGAGCATTTAAAAGATATTTTGAAGGTTTGTTTGCTTTTCAGAATTTATTACTTCGATTATCATTGATAATTCTTTGAATACCTACTCTATGCAGTTGATTTCTGGGTTTGTGGTTGTATTTTTAAATCTATTATTGCCTGTGGTGCAGTGAACATGTTGTTGATATATTATTCTACAAAGGTTGAAATCATTGCAGTCACAATTTTCTAGTCTGATGAATTACAACATGTAAAGGTATGTTTACATGATGCAAATACCCATGCATGTGCGTGGCAGGACAGATACATGGGCCAATGCTCCAAGTTAGATCAGGAGCTTTTTTATGACCATATGTTCATGCATTTGTGCAACTTTGGGTGTTTAGACAGTGTAACTTCAATAGTGAATGTGTTCATTTATGTACTCGGGTACATGCATTGTACAAACACAGCGAAAGATTTTTTGATGAGCTCGCATCACATAGAAATCGCACATATTTGCTGGTAATCAAAAGATATATGTACATTGTTGCTTTGACTTTGTAAGATTCAGTAAATTCTTAGCACTACTCAACCATTTACCATTTCATTAAAAAATACTTTTCATATTTAACATAAATTATTAATGTATTAGCTATTAAATTACCTGATTTCACCTTTCCCGCTTCGTCACTATTTAAAATAAATTCAAAGGGTGCCTCGTGCCCATCCTCTCGCACCATAATTACTGCCATGTCTTCGTCTGTTATTTTGAATTAGCTTCTTCCCGCGCTATTCGCTGTCTCCACATGAACTGCATCAGAAATTTTTGATGCCTTGATGCGCGCATCAGTTTGCCGGAAATGCTCGCTGCGGGGCAGCTTTAGAGCGCTTCAAAGCGTAATTCGGAACGACCCGAAGCACTTTGATGCGCATCATGCGTGATTCGGAATGCACCCCTTATCATATTAGTGTACACAATTTTAGACAGCAATTGTCTTAAAAACAGAGGAGCACTGCTTGGTAGCACTTACTCTATTCTTTGTACATGAAATTATATGGCATGCAGTAATCATGTTCCATTAAAGTACTTCAATTAATGCCAATTCAAGTAATTAATATTAGGCTACCGGTAATACATTGCATTAGAATAAATGTATACTTAATCCCTAGCATAAGATGATCTGTGTAACTATTTTCCTTAGGTTTTAAAATGCTTTAATTTTATTTTTATAAATAACCCATTATTTTAAGACTTTCTGATATGTATCTCTCTTAAAATCTGAATCACAGCCAAATATAAATTGACATCGGCTTAAGGTGTTGAAATAGAATCAAAGATCCTGTGGGAAATTCTCTTCAATATTTAGTTCCTTAGATTATGCTGGTTTTTCATAAAATCCATTTCTTGAAAAATATTCCTTGTGGATGATAAATGTTGAAGGTCTCCTTGTATTGATTCATAAATGAATTAGGAACAACATAATTGGCTGGAGACATCAAAGAGAAGTACCTATATCGGGAATTTGAAAAGTAATTTTTCTAATGGCGTTTGTGTGAAATACTTAAATTTGCACAATATCTTGCATTGCCATTGAATGCCTACCTATCATTTGTAAATGTTATTTTTGCTATAAATTTTGTTAAACTAAGGTGACCAATCGTCCTCCTTTAGGGAGGACAGTCCTTCTTTAGTAAGTTCTGTCCTCCCTTGAAATGTGTCCTCCTTTTCGATATCTGAAGACTAATCCGTTGCGCGTTATGTGATGCATTTGTGTTTGAAATGACAATTTGTTAAGGCTCAGTTCAGTGCGGTATAACATGCAATTATGAGACGCATGTGCTCCGCACGGGAGACCTTGAGAGAGTGCGCCATGCGTAAGTGGCTTTTTTTTACTTCTTACCGAAACATGACACGGCACATACGCATGCAGTAGACTCATGGCACAGTCTACTTAGTCTGGAACTAATGTAGCAGTTGAAGGAGTTATTTCAATTGCCAATAATTTTTGGACAAGTGAGAAATCGAGATTGAATGTTGATACTCTAGCATCAGCACTTGCCGCAAAATTCAATATGAAGGATATTTCTTGTTCAGATATTTCCAATATATTGCAAGAAGATGATACATTGACAAAAAATATTAATTCAATGGAAAATTACTCATTTAAATAATAATTAACAGGCATGTAAGCATAATTATAATATAAAATGTTACAAATCTCTTTTTACGCATATATCATATAGTATATTACTGTTGCAATGAATAAAATGTTTCCTTTATTTACGATATTTTTTCAATTTATATGTCCTTTTCATTGTAAAAAAAGTTGGTCACTTTAGTTAAACCACATACTTCCCTGGATACTTAATGAAGTCAGTAAACCCTACTGGCCATACATAGGCTTTACTGAATGAAGCATTAGCTGCATAATATTGCAACAAATTGATGTATCATTTATATTCAAACAATCACTAAGCTAGCTGAGATAGGTTATAGCTAGCTCAGTGAATGTATGAATTTTGCTTAAAGCATTTACTGAGCTAGCTTCAATGTTCTGTCAGTCTTTAAAAGCATACAATATGGATTATATCAACCAGAAAGTAATGCCTAATTTGAGTCATTTAATGAAAATGAAACAGGTTTCACAGTCTTGGACTATGTAAACAGGAATTGAATCTGCAAGCAGTACAGCAGACAATGTTATGATTTAATCTGAATATTTGTCCCTTCACAATAATTTTTAGCATTAAATTAAGCTAAGCAGAGTTTACATACCCTTTTTGGAGAATAAAAGATGATGTTGTGGACTGCTTCAGTAATGAATGCAACTTTGATGAGAAGTTGGAAAACGCTTAAGTGTTCTCTTGTTTAAAGCAGGCATTCTTCGGTGAGAGGGCTGAATTTGGTAACACTTTTTTGGTCAGTGGGCCAGATTCTATGTTAAGGTATAAAGTAATGGTAATGTATGCGACAACATGTGAGTATTTAGATTCTGCTAATGGGCTCCAGGTTGCCTATGCCAGATTTAAAATAATCTTCGGAAGCATCTAGTTCAGGTTTTAATATTTGCTAGGGACTGCTAATTTGTTTTAGAAAGAAATTATGTTGCCAGCCAGGGGTGGATAAATAGTGTTAATAACTAGGTTGTCTTGATTGATGTGTTTTTGTTATTTAGCTATTTAATCTCTATCCATTATGAGATGACCTTGATTGGGAGAATGCAATCAATGCTGCTAGCTCCACATATGAAGAAGGAAGTTCTTTGGAAGTGAAAGACCGGCAAACAGCAACAATGATGCTCTCATAAATTATTATCCGTAGAAGGGCTGCTGACTATTTCTCCATCTATGGTCTATGTATTAATATCAGCTACATCACACTCATCCTTAGCATATTTCTATCATAACTCTCTGCCTAACTTTTTGTACATACCTTTAATAAGCTCGCAACACCACTTTCTATGCATGCATTTCTGAGAATGATGCCGAGGTGTCAGCTGGAGTAAAATGATAGTTCAATAAATAGTCCACCTTCTCTTTCCATCGCTTGATAATACGATTACATGTTAAGTTGTAAGGATTGGCTAGTAAGTTGACTGCAAGTACAGGAGTGTGGTGGTACATATTGTGAATTCAAGCTTGAAAATTCGATATGTTGGTAATTTAAATCTCTATGAAAAGTTAAAATATTGTATAAATAACATTTTCAATCTTTTGATTCTAGTTTTATTTAGTACCCATATGCAATTGTTCACCATTAAACACACTTGTATTTGAACCGAATTTGTGGTAGAAATCGCATGTACTGCAATATCTACCTCATTCTTCACAAAGTTACATACATAATGCCACCATTATATATTAATTATATATTACTGTTGTATAATTTGTTGAGGCATTTTTTCCTGGAGTGCCAGATCATTGATATAAGGGGTTTTTATGACCAAGGTCCCTATATCCTCTTCAGCAAGAAAAAGTGTTTCCATTCCATCAATGTTGTTAGCCCTGCATTTCTGCCACTTAGTGATTCTTGGTTTTTCATGAGGAAATATATCCAAATAATTGGAAAATTATCTAGTCCAAAAATCTTATAGTGAGTGATCATTATTTTGAAATTAAGTCTCATGGGGTGCATGAAGACTGAAAAAATCTTTCCTTCGAGAAACATACCAGAAAGTAAGTCTATGCATGTGGGAAGGTGGCTAATTGGACTGGCAATAGACCAAGCTCCAGATTTACTTGTTAAACACAAAATTGTATGGTCTCTAATTAGGGGTAGATGATGCATAATCTGCCCTCTTCTTGGCATCTGGTGAGATGAGATAAAATATTTTTGAAATTGGCAGTAAAAATGGGTAGTTGATCAATCTTTAAGGGAATTGTTTTAAAATGAAACTTTCCCCCTCAATCCTTTAGTAATAAAATGATGACAGGTTTAAATCCAAGTTTTGCAGCTTATTTAGTCTTCTCCTAAAAATCATACAATTATAACTTGCATGGCAGCTCTCCTTGAGATAAGTTTATTACTCACCTTGGTTGTGAAAGCCTGTTAAAAGACTCAGCCAGTGAATAGAACTTGGTTCTAATTACTTTGGGAGTGAGTGAAAGAGCCTGTGACAGCTCTAGTCTGAAGGCAAGTGAGATGGAAAGTTAATTGCCATTCTGCATTGATATGAGAGCAGTGAGATGCTCGGCCTGCAATTATGTGCTTGGAATACATTGTTGCCAGGTTAACCCTTGTTTCTTTGCCTAGAAAAGGCCACCCTGTTCAGGATATGATGGCTGGAGCACAGTGCCCTCCACTTAAGTGTTTACCAGTCAGCGCCCATCACTTCACCAACAAATAAAAATCATTATAAAACCTACACTCAGCTGTAAACTTTTGTCTTCATCTGTTACTGAAATGTGTAAGATTAGCCGATTACAACAGTATTAAGTTCCACCTGTTTTGAAAAGTTATTTAATAACAGCAAGAACTGTAAGGAAAAAATATGAAATTTTTAAGTAATGCTCTCTATTTAATGAAAGTTGGCAATTTTCCACAATTTAAACTTTAATAAAGGTATTAAAGGTTATATTGTGGAAAATTGCAAACTTTCATTAATTATGTCATTATGCCTGAAATGTCTTTTTAATGATCCCTAGCCTTTCAGTTGCTACATAATAAATATGGTGAAGATTGCTTCATGTGTTAAAACTAGCGAATTATTAAAGTTGAAGTTTCTTATGAAAGGCTTAAGACATTGGTATTTTCTTGTTCATGCTGTAGTGTATGAGGATAAAATAAATATGTTCAACCATATCAATCTATACATGATACAAAGAAAGTAACTGTACTTGTTTCATTAATTAGTTTTAATGGTTTAGTTTTTACTGGCATTCAAACTAGTCCTTCCAAACTTAACTTTTGGGATGGGAGCTAGCTACCACCTAATTAAATGCTCTCTTGAACACTCATTCACCTGTACATCATGTTCTCTTTGAGTGTTGAGTTTTTGTATTTTTTTTACAACTATTTTTCAGATTTTGGTGTTGTGACCTTTTTGATTATTTGTGTGTGACATATGCACAGAAACAATTGTGTCATGTTTAGGCATGATTACTCTGCCACATACAGTCCCATTTATCTTCGATGTCAAATGATACTGCCTTTTGTAAATCCTTGTCTTCCATCAGATGTTTACAGCACAGATCTGGTGTGCCATAAATTCCATTCTTCACCACCTCTCTTGTGATGTTAAATATGTATTGTTTAGACTGTGGGATATATCCCAAAGAATATCAGTTTATCAGTGGAATTATGAACAATGGTCAGAATGTACACCTTTTGGTTGTGCAAGGGACCGAGGATGTATCATTGTCATAATTTTCAAGTGAAACAGGAGTAGGTAGCTCATTTTCTTCATTATGTAGCCTGCCTCATTTGCAGCGCAAGTTCAATTCGCTTTCTCAAGATGAAACTTTACAGAAATTGTAGCA
The DNA here is from genome assembly GCA_963169105.1 of Ceriagrion tenellum. Taxonomy (NCBI): domain Eukaryota; kingdom Metazoa; phylum Arthropoda; class Insecta; order Odonata; family Coenagrionidae; genus Ceriagrion; species Ceriagrion tenellum. The sequence goes on from OY720644.1 coordinate 55,032,512, forward strand.
CTTTGATCTCCAACCACAATAAATTTTGGTCATTTGCCAGCTTTGTAACACTTCCTTGTGCACACGATTGTAATGAGTGAAGTTAATTTAATTCTGTGTTCACTGCAAAGCTATTATTCTCTTTAGCAGACCAGTTTCCAGAGCTTACAGATTGGTATCATATGTACTTACCTATGCATAGCAAAATCCTTTCATAATAGTTTAAATATTCTTGAACCACTAATTTTGTGATCAGATCTTTTTTTTGCTGTTGCCCACTGAACTGTAAATTGGTGTCTCCTCTCTTATATTTACTCAGCCTAACACTTCTGGAGTGATCTTGGAGGTTCTTAATAGTTCTTGAAGGTTCTGTTACCTTCTGGAAATAACTGGAAGGTTCTAGATTGTTCCAGAAAATGTTTATTAAAACTTAGGTAAGATAGATAAGTCCTATCCAAAGAATGTATAGAAAAATTAAAATATTTCAACGGGACCAAATTTCAAATGTTTCTTTCTGTTGAGAACGTTTATTTGAATGGAATCTAAGAACATTCAAATTCCAGCATGAAATTGACATATTTCCCTTTTCTGAAAATGTCCCTTAGACCCTACTGCTGCTGTTAAATTTTCTTAATCGAAGAGAATGGTATTTGAGAAAAAAATTTAAATATTTTTTCCTTTTTTTGGTTTGCTGAAGATGGTGTTAAAGATAGGTGTGAACTGAAGTGTTTTCAATATGTCGTGATGAATATTGTTCATCCCAAACAAAGATCAATATAGCCATGTATTCGTTGAAAAATGTGTATGGCTGTTGAGAATTGTGGTATTTTTTAACTTAAAATAGCTGTCTTGGGTAATTTTTTTATTTGACCTAGTCTATACTTTTTTCTCAGTTTCTCTCATAGTGTCACTTAAGAGAATCAGATGCCATGATTTTCCAAATGTGATTTACTGCCTTAATTGCGATAGGTTTAAAAATGGAGTGACCTACATATGTACTCTCCTGGAAGCTCAGATGAATAGGGCTTGGTTAATTGCTGCCATCCATCTGTTCTGATTTTCCTGAACCTTTTGATTGCCCCTAGAAAATTGGAACTTCAATCAAATCTTGAAAATGTTTAATCTCTGGAGTGAAGTGGTCCACTAACCAGTCCTCAAATTTTGCTGCTGCCACCCATGCTTTTCAATTCCAGAAATAGTGCAATCAAAAGTGGCAGTGTTGCTTTTGTAGCCTATGTATTACAATGCAAATCACTTAAACTTTACGTTGCTAGTGAATTGACTGCAAATGGTAGGTGGAGACAAGAGAACATAACAACCTTTTCATGTTTGATTAACTTCAAGCAGGAACATTAATATAACAAATAAGTGTTACAATTGAAAACAAGGCCGAAGGCTAAATACTGCCAACTGGATTTACAGAAGACAATCACAAGTCACCACTCCAGCAGGTCCCTTCTCGTCCATAGTCAGTTTCAAAAGAGGCTGGGCCCAGCGTAGATATGACCCAGATGGCAATTGAGGGGAGTCAGCTGACCAATGCAGGAGTTGGGGGAGTAAGGGAATCCTTGTTGGGTCGTTGATTGGCGGAGGAAATGGTACTAAGGTTGAGTCTATCTGAATAGAGTGCGTCATTATCACTTTCAGTATAAAAGTGAGCTGATTGTTCCATCGTGGACAGTGAATGCGAGACTGCAAATCGGGAGGCCAAAATGCATGAGGGATTGTCGCGAACGGCGGTTGTGAGTTTTGGTGATATGTGGTTTTTCTGGCAGAGTGGTTTTTGCAAAGTGGGATGGGGATATTTTGGCACAGTATTTTCAAAATGGTGAATAAGACAGTATCAGCTTCAACATTCCAAATGGTTTTTCTTTTAGCAAAAACTTAACTTTATTTTAGATGCCTTATGCCCAGGCATTGTTTTCTCATCCATTGAAATTTGGCTTGCTGGGGCATTTTCTGATAAAAAAAGGCCTCTGTCGTCATCATTGAAACCTTGTTTTAATGACTTCTGACCCTCTGTTAACATCTAATTCAATCAATTAGGATATTCCTCTGTACTGGTGCTAGCTTCCTATCCTGTGCAGCTGTTGTGTATGTTCCCTCTTGAAATTCTACTATCATATACTCAATCCTTCCTGGATCGTCATCATTAGGGTTATTAACAAACAGCATTTCTGCTTTTAATTTTGTAGTATCAGTTTCTTGCATGTACTCCTACCAATTTGTAGTATCCTTGATTACTCTATACACTGTTGATATCATTAAGTTTAGTTCATGCACTACCATTTATTATCTTTTTCCAGATTTACATTTCATTATGCAACACAAATTCTGCTCATAAATCCATAGATCTTCTTTGTGAGAAGGTTCTTTCTTACCCTCCATGGTACATTTGAAATCAGCCTTTGACAATGTGATGAAAGGTCTAAAATTATGTGAAGATTTACAAATTCGTAAAGAATTGGTTTGGACACAGTGCAATACATAAGCTCCTGAGTCAAGTAATAGATATGTTCGAACATTTTCTACATTAGTCAAAATTTATGTTAGTCAAAAATAACTGGCCAAGGCTGCTCTCTACATTTTTTGGTCGATATGTGGAATTGTGGGGAATTATTTTTGGTGTAATTTCATTCAGTATATTTAGAAACTCCTGATCTCCAAGAAATGCCATTCCTGGGTTTAGTAACCCAATTCAACCTTGAAAGTGCATGGAAGTTGCTCCCTGTGAATTTCCAAGTGTATAATATCATTAGTACAAGCAGGACAACAGTGTGTGGATTAGTTAAAGCATACTATTTTAATGCTGCTTTCCTAACACTTACTAATAATATTTATGATGCAGTTCTGTGATTACAGGAGCTCTCTAATACATAGTTTACTCTCTGTAAAGAGTATTATTTCTACTTTTTTAGTTAAGTGGCACCTGCTGGCTTTGTCACAGTTTACTTATGATTGGGTGGTAGTGTTACATGGAAATCACATGCACAGAAATGCATGTAGGTCACTCGTGCATCAGACCATATCCATAATAATGCCTTCTTCACATGGTAGCTTAAGCAGACAATTTTCATTCCCTCATTGGAATGCCAAACGCTACACAGTGATGTCACAATTAGCATCAGCAGCAGGTTGACTGTGCTGAGGGAGCATAGTTTTTCCCACCATTTACAAAGGATTCAGTGTTTAATTGTACCCAGTTCATCAAAGAAAATTTTTAAGATAACCAATATAAGGTTTCATACATTCTTCCCTTTAATCAGCTGTGCTCTATGCTCTTGCAAATGGCTACCAGAAAGAGGTCAATATTAAAATTTGAGCCCAGCACTCTCGTATAATAAAATATATAAGACTTTCCATCATAAACACCTGTTCGTTAAGAAATGATTAAAATAGTCTCAGTCCATGCTCATGGTGAGCCCTCCATATCTCCTATTAGGAAGACATACCTCCTTTAGTGCCCTGCTGACTTTCACAATCCTGTCTGAAACTGGAGTCCATTTTCTCAAGTTTTTCTACTGCCTTATGATATCTACAAACAAACTGCTGGTTCTGAATAATTTATGTTGTGCCTGCAAATTCTGTCTTCCATTAGCATATACATCTCTTCCTTCTGCCGTGTGCCCCAATTCAATCTGATCCTCCCTTGACTACTCCTTTTTCAAGTCTTATGGCTCCTCTGCGTTCTCTGCCTTCATTTCAAAGTCAAGGATGTATTCAAGCTTTATGAAAGACTACCTCTACAGTATTAGTCATAAATCCCTTGAAATTGAAGTGGCCAAGGCACTTGAGTTTTCCAAATGCGGGTCATATTCAAGTCAGTCATTCCTTTGGTGGATGCTGTTCAATTTTTTATAGGGTTATACATTCTTTAGCTTTGCCTAAGCTCCCTAAGTATTATGCCACCATTCCCATCTCTGGGAGCAGTAGAATAAACTAAATGTAAGTAATTTGCTTGAATGACACAAAGAAGCCCAAATCCATGGGTTGTAGAAGCACCATTGTATTTGGGACCGAAAAACAACCTAGGCTTTTAATTGAAATCTTCCGTGTGTAGATGGTTGCTGGGTGTATTATTGAAATTTTCAATCAAATTTTATCTTCACACGTTGATAAAGGGCGACTAGCTCGGCACCTCTAGTGTTGAGAGTCTTAACCCTTTCACTGCGGTCAAACTGTAGAGACTTTCCATCCCCTGTGCGGCGAAAGAGTGCACGGTCACCTCCATTGGCACAGAAAGCTTGTCTCTCGTTTGTGATCTCTTACCCAGAGAACATATTGACCGATTTTATGAAACAGAGTAAATGTATAACAAATTCGGCAAATGGCATTTGCGGAAAAAGAGACAGTTCGAAGGCGTGGGTAGGAATGACCTCCTGCCAATGGAATGTAGGAGCTATGTTCACAGCAGTCAACCGGGCGAACGTAGCTTCTACATTCACAGCAGCGAAAGGGTTAAGTTAAATGCATCCCTTGCAGTATTGCCTTCCAATCTTAACATTTGTTGTACCTGTAGTATTAGTTGCTGAAGTAAGGCATATGGAAGCACTGAAATTATTGTTTTTTTTTACCTTTGAAAGGCATTTCATTGATGTGAGAATTTTATTTATTTTTGAACAATATTTTCATTTCTTGTTTTGTTTCATCAGCCACCAACGTACAAAAACTTGTGCGTGCTTTAGACGGCTGTTTTTCTGAATCAAGGCAGCAAACCAGCTCAGTTTTCCTTGAGAACAATGTTGTTTTTTTGGATAAACAATAATTTGCACTCCCATACCCAAATGTTATCCCAGACGTAAGATGTTTGCCCTGTAAGTGTTCAAAATGCCCCAATGGTGAAAATTCATTAGTCACTAATGAAGCATTTTATTTAGAAGTGAGATGTTAATTTTTATTGCTATTGTTGATATCGTAAGGTACACATAAGCCAAGATACTTATATTTTTTAATAGAACACAGTACAAATTGAGAACTGTGGCTATAATTGAAATCAACAATGAAATACTTAATTTGAGCATTGCTTTCATCTTGTTTAAGGTTAGTTTGCAGTTTAATGCCAATGGGTGCTCAAAATCTTTTTCTTGTTGAATGGCCTCCATGATGATCAATTAAATGGAAATGAAAAAAAATGATTTCCAAATATCGAGCTTTTTAATTCTGAGAGGCTGAAAAAGGAATTGTACGATGCATTAAGAGGTTAAAATGTGCATTAAAAATCAAACCTTAGGATGGGTTATAGCCATACCTGTCAGCTAATAAAGCATTATAGGAGGCTACTTAATTTTGATCTTTGAAATCCCGTGGCCATCATGCTCATTCATGAAAATGTTTTGTAAACTTCAGGGTGAGTCATTGGAGCCTGCACAAAAAACAATCCTCCGTAAACATGGAATGCAAAGCCTTGGTCGTGTGCCCTGTGCCCGCCGAGCTCCTGCCAACTTGCCCAGCCTGAAAGCGGAGACATCCGGAGCGGATCCACCAGTCAGTCTTGTTCCCTCAGGAGGTACAGGATGGGGTTCAAAGCCACCAGGAGAGGGAACAACGCCCTCAGCAACCCCACCCTCGACTCAGGTCCCAGGACCTGCGGCTGTGGCCGCCCTGCTGCCCCCTGCAACACTACCCCTGACCTCCAGTTCTACTCAGCCCACATCTCAAGCACCTCTTCCTCAGAACAGGCAGCAACCACCTGTCACTGGCCCAGTTGGTGGCGCTGCTACGGTTAGTTGTCCATTGAGCCTTATCTTTATTTTTTGATGCCATCCCCAAATGAGTTAATTTTCATTTTGAAGCTATTTAATCATTTCAGTGGCTTATTGTAGGTTATAATTTCATTCACAGCAACATAGATTTTATAATGTGTTTTACTTCTATTACTTCCCACCACTTAAGGGAAAAAAATGTGTTAAGATGATTTAAAATGTACTTCTGTAACTTCTGTAAAAGTGACTTCTGTAATGAGGTAATCATGAATGAAATTTTCTCCCTGATTTGAAAGCACATGTTACCTGTTTAATGCCTAGTGGCATTAATCAAGAAATGTGCCTTTTCTAACATCAAATTATAAATAGCAAGCTGTGGCTGTCATTGCAATTCACAGTTTTCCAGGTGCTTTCATTGGTCAAGTCTTTTATTTTGCAATAAGGGCTAATACTTGTTTGTATATCTGATGCATAATGGCCTCTATGATGAACATAGTAACGGAACTGAAAATAATGATGTTCCTAAAATCGAGCTTTTTAATTCTGAGAGGCTCGAGAGAAATTTTATCATCTAGCTAGGAAGTTATGTGAATGCCAATCAAGCATCAGAGTGGGTGACTATAACAGATAATTTTTTAAATAAAACTAGCAAATTTGTTCATGAAGTAAACTGCTTTTGTGTATAAACATTAGCTTGCTCAGGGAAGTCTATCAACCTCAAAAAATGAAAAAGACAGGAATTCACCAATGGAAGAGCTGTACTTGGCTTGATTAAGTTAACCTAAATACACTTTGGTGGGGAAATTTATTGGTAAGCAATAATTAATTTTTCATAGAATTTTTAGGTTGCTTGATATCGCCACTTGTGTTATTTCCATTTTGTGGTAGGAAAATGGAAAGAGGTTAGCAAAATGTTTGAGGAGATGAAAGGTTAGGGTTACTGATGTAGGGAAGAATATTTCATTTACTGGGAGGGAGTGGAACTGGCTCTATGGGTGGGATGAAAGAATGATGAGTGATTATTTGATGAAAGATTCGTTTAGTCATACCATTATCGGTTGATTGCTTATAATTTTTTTGGGTGTTGAGAAACAAGTTGTATAGTTATGAACACTTTAATATTAGTTTCTGGTATTTTGCAGGAATTTCCCAAACTTTCTGGATCCCCGGGGACAGATGGTGTAGCAAACAATTCCACCCCTGCAGGAAACAGTGTGAGTGGAGTAACTCCATCTGGGCCAAAAGGTGGTCCAGCAACGGGTGTGGATGTGCAATATGGTCCCGGGCCAAGTTTACGACCTCAAAGTAAGTGTTGCCTTCTGTTCATTTGTCTGTGTTTTCTGACAGTGCTTCCTTTAAAGTGTCAATGTATTAGGATATTTCTGTAGTTAATTTCTGAGAATGCATGTTGCCTAGAGAAACTTAATTATTACTTTACCATATGAAATAATGGTAAATTTTGGTGTACTTGATCAACATAAAATTTTGAAAATTGTTGATAGATATTGCAATTAGCTGAGTTAGCCAAATGCTTGAGTTGCACATCTTGATATCCAAAAGTTCAATATGGTGCGCCAATCAGGGAGCTTATATCGTCTCGTGTCGAATGGTCTCAATGATGAATACATAAATGGAACTGAAACAAATGATGTTCCAAAATCGAGCTTTTTAATACTGAGAGACCATAAACATTAGTAATTATTTCTAAAATATAATTTGAGATTTTATAATTACATTGGTGTCATTTGGAAATAAATGTTTAGCAATTTATAGATTTGATTTCAGAGTGGAAATGTTATAACCTAGTCAGATGGAGTCTGAGCCAGAGTCAGGATTGTCTCTTTTGTACGTCTGAGAGACTTTTTTCTGAAGGAAAAATTTTCATGCTTTTATATTTTCACTAGTCAATTTACCCAGTGAGGAGATGTTGACCATTAGTGGCTTAAATCATCTCGTCTTATGCTGATACATCTCCTGACAGTGGGGTTCATTGTATCTGCACTCACTCAGAAAGGCTTCTTTCATCAGAGTTCCATGTATTTAGTTTAACTTTTTTTTCAGTCATCATTCAGCTCTGATTGATAATCTTCTATCATATTTTTAACTCACTGCTGTATGTGATTCTTGACAGATACATGAGAAAATTCAAGGATTTTGTGCATTGTGACAATTCCAAAATAATGTGAGGGTTGAAAAATAATAGCTTTTTTATCATTAATAAAATCACCACCAAACAATGCCATCAGACTTAAGTCCTTTGTCTTCTCACAAGAGCAACTGAAAAAGAGGAATGACATGACTGTAACTTTATTTATGTTTTTACCACTGTTGGTGTTGAATAAGAAGCTATTTTGCTAATTTTCCTCCACAACTGTCTAGTGACAAGCCTAACGCAGGTTGAGGGTGAAGATTCTGGAGGTGGATTAACTCAAAAAATTTGAGGCAAATATCTTGCTGAAGGGTCTGGTATTTTCCCAGCAAATGAGTGTAAATTCTACGAGGACCATTAGATGTCCTGTGCTTTAGAGTACACCCAAGTTTTTCGTGGTGAAGGAAACACTACAAGATGGACTATCATGTAAAAACTGGCCAGATTATCGAAGACCGTAGACTGATTAAGAAGTTTATAGACCTATAATTGGGTTAAGTGCAATCCCATAGAAAGCTGAGGAAGTCAATCTGATGAAAAAAGCAGGGATTTCAGAGGATGAGGAGGACCCTTATGCCACTGGCTCTGCTGCCACACAGGCTGTACAGTCTGCCAAAAAATATCTGAAGACTAACCTTTTGCAGCGCCTCGTAGTTTGGGAGTGCTAAAACGAATCTTGTTACTTTTTTCCCTTTTACTTTTCACACAGTCCATTTTCTTCAGAATGGCAGCGTGGAAATATAGTTAGAAAAGGTTAGCACACCACTTAATGTCTTCTTCTCTTCTTTAAAAAATCCCCTGACAACCAACAACATCATTAAAACATCACAACCAAAAATACAAACATTAATAGCCATGTATTTCAGGTTTGTATAAATGCGAGAGCTGTCAAAACCTACACATGACAACCATAAATATAAAATATTAGCCTAGGTAAATAAGAGGAGTGTAGCAGTACACTATGAGGCCAATTGTGAATGCCATCAGCTCTCCATCTAACAGCCTATTGGAGCACCTCACCTGCACCTATCGTGGGAACTTCCGAACATCATTCAAAGAACTTGGACAAGTAAGTCAAAATTCACCTGACAAAATATTATCATATCTAAATATGAGGTGTGCAGTGTTACTTTGAGGCAAATTGTGAGTGCCATCAGCTCTCTGTTTTAAAACTTAGTGGGGCAGCTCAAGAGCATCGTGGCAACCTTTGTGGGAAAATGCAAACACTATTCAAAGTACTTGGCCAAGTTTATTTTTAAGCTGAAAGATGCACATGGCATTGATAGTCATCTTAGTCACCTTTGTTGTTGTATCATTATTCACATTTAACTGAGAGAGATATTTAGACTCCTCAAGGCTCACTTTGACCTGAGGACTGTCAGCGTATTCCACTGTGTTTTGATGACTTAGTATTTCCTCCATGATGGAAATATTTCAAGCAGATAGATGGCGTCTCCATGGAATTCCCTCTCTGGCCAGCAATTGTCAATTTCTCTATGTAGGACTCTCAGGAGAGGGTCCTTGCTTCTGCCGTGCAGAAACCAAAATATTTCTACCACTGTGTTGATAATGACTAGTTGTCTGGCTCCCTGAACCCACAGCTCTACAGGAGTATCTGAAGCATGTGTACCACAATCCCACAATTATCAAATTCACAATGAAGATGGAGGAAATTAGTAGCCTACCTTTCCTCGACATCTCGGTTCACTGGTAAGAAGACAGTTTGCTGTGGTTGATGGTCTATTGCAAACCCATTCATACATACTTGTATTTGTTCAGCGACAGTCATCACTATCCATCCCAATGGAGAGCAGTCCTTTCGACTCTTATTCATTGAACCAAAACTGTTGCAGACTGAGAAAACCTGCAATTGGAAACTGAGACCTGCATACAGTCTCATCAAAATTGATGCATTGGGTGAGAGATCCAGTTGGCCCTTGAAGGCCTTACAGTGACCAAGATGTGTCCAACCAAGGGAACTTTCTCACCCCAGGAAAGATGTAGGAGAGGAAAAAAACAGTTGCCAGAGTATCTTCTGTAGATTTCCACAATCTCAGGAAAAATCTCTTGATATAACATCAGGATGATTCTCAAATTGCCTGCAAAATTACCCTGTAAACTTCTTTGTTTTAAGGTCAAATTGACTGAAGATTCCTGAAGTTAACCCTGCCAGTACAGCTGATCTTATATTGGTGTAAATGGCTGCACTATCGAAATATAGTAAAAGAACATAGGAGATGCATTAGGTTGGGCTACCCATAGCAATTAGCCATGGCAAAAGCTAACCCTGGACTATTTCATTCCTTTTGACCTCACCCATTTCATTGCCAGTGCTAATGGATGCTAGGATTAACAGGTATTGTTATTGCATACTAGAGGAATTCAGCTGAACAGTGACCATTTTGACAATGATGCAGATGGATGCAGGATAACAGGGCTCAGGAAAGCATGGAAGCCTGTGCTATGCAAGGTAAAAAGGAGGTAGGTTGAGGGCCAATCAAAACAAGCTTGGTTTTGGAGAATAGTAGGTATAAGAATGTCATAATAAATGCCCCAGCATCAATGCCCTGAGGATGATGGCAGAGTTAGCCACTTTACATCAGTAGCAGCCAGACACCTGACCTGGTGGAAATCCCATGAAGGTTATTTTGGTGTCATTACATTACAAGCATTACATTACATTACATTACATTACATTACATTACATTACATTACAAGCAAATGTGTTTAAAGTCCTGTTGAGATTAAACAAACGAATTCATGCTTAATGTTCTTTATACTTTTGAAACTGTGTTGGTTTTCTATGCGTTTTGCATGTGAGTATTGCTGGGACCGGGGAAAAGATAGTTATTATGAAATTTTGCTCTGAGAGTTGTTTGTATGTTGGTTCTGGTGTGGTCAAATCTACATGCAGTACTTTCACCAGCTCTAGGCCTAATTTTTGAAAGGTTAACTTTTATTTTAAATGGTTTCATGATTGTTTTTATGAAAGCAACTTTTTTTTACATTTAATGATTATGACATTTAAATCTGCCCAGAAATTAAGTAGCAGTGATAGTGTTGATGGATCCTACTCAGAAGTTGCTGGCAATGAAAGAATGAGAATTAAGGTAATAATCACAAGTTTTATGAAGCCAAATCATAACAGAGATTTAAATCTCCTCACAAAGTTAATGCCATTGTGCTAGATGGAACATAAATACATGTCCGTTATGTCACTGGCAGGTATCAAGTGTAATGCAGTGAGCAGGGCCTAAGCCAAATTTAACTCCCATAGCAGCATGTTGAAAGTTGCCATTAATGTCTTAAGTACTCATTTCAAGTGGGAAGAAGTGACTGTTTGAAAGGAATCATTTCAACCTCCTCTCCTTTTTGTGATTTTCTGCCCATTTCACTTTTTTATTGAAATTTTTTTCTTTAGGCATGGTTGGCGATGGTTTAGGTGCAAGAGGAGCAGGATTAGGAGTATTGCCTACCGGCCCTTCCACCCCCCTCGGCCAGACCCCGGTGGTGGGTCCTGTAAGTGGTGGCGTGGTGCCTCAGGGAGTAGGGGGAGCAGCACCAATGCCCTCCGCTGGGGTTGGCGCCGCCGCAGGAGGTGGAGGAGGTGCTGGAGCCCCTTTCCCAGGAATCATGCCTCGCTTTGTGAGTTCATTCTAGGAATTATTTGTTCTTGCCCCTCCATTTAATAATACGAGATATTTTATACATGTTATCAATTCTTTATTCATCCTGTTAGTACAGTAGAATGCTGAATTTGACTATTGATTAACCAACCTTCAGATTATCAAACACTCATTCCCTTAGTGAAATCCTCACTTCATCTTCCTTTCCATACACTCCCGTCCATCTTTCCCTATCTACAACCATTTTCATCAAAACTTGCGATCATTGTCCAATTTACAAATTTTGACCATTTTCTTCCTGAAGCTCATTATTCAACTACACACTTGAAATTGTTGCTTTATAGTGAGTCTTTTGAATCACTGTATGTAAAATCTGGGTGAGCCATTCTCTTTAGCTTTTATGGTAATTTTTTATTTACTAAATTTTCTTCAGGAAATTAATTTACTCAAATCTATATAACTTAGGGAGAGAGTATGTGTATTGTGTTAGATATTTCAGTGAAGCTAATAGTTGATAGGGCATCCAAGGGGACTGAGTAGCTAGCATACCTCTGTGTGGTTCTGTCGTGACAACAAATTATAAGGACATCTGATTATCAGTGGTGATGCTGTCATCTTTGCTACCAAAACTGTGATCACCAGTTCAGTGTGAGTTGACGACTGTAGTGAGGAAGAAACAATCGACTCAAAGCCAGTTTCTTTTCAAGTCATACTGTAAACAGCATATACGTTGATTCATCTCTTGGAACAGGAAGATTAAACCTTAGTACCAGACATTTTATGTGTTAGAAATATTAGGATGGCTGTAAAGAAGAAAATTTACATTATAAGAGGGACAAATTTCAAAATGTTTTGTAGGTGATTGTGTGAAGCCAGGATTATTTTTACCTGTAAGCATATTAATGTTGCTGGATATGTCCTGTGAGAAACCTTCATGTATGTGCGAAGTATATTTCTTCTCTACTCTCTTAGTAGGTAACTGGAGCCATAATAATTATTGGATAAGGAATTAGTATATAAGAATGCCACTGCTAGTGAAGAGGAGGTTTAATAGAATCAGTGGTAGCATTTGTTTGGGAACTGGTTTGTCATTTGGTTTTGACACATGTTTGTCTACTTTTAGAGCAGTGGAATAAACTAAACTGGAGAGTGGTAATTGGGACTCGGAGCTCCAATAAGTGACTTCTAATCTCTGTGTGAAAGACATGGCTAGCTTACCCATAGCTTGTGATGGAGGAATAGGACTTCAACAATATGCAGTTGTGCAAGTGATGTAGCTACCTTGACTGGAATATGAGAGGTTTTATAAACGTGGCAAATTTTACCACTTTGCATAGCCTCAGATTCCTCATAATGATCATATTCTGTTGTGATCATAAATCATAACACTTATTGCGAGGCAAATGCCATAAGTAGAAAGATAGAAACAGGATGCTTTTTAGGTCTATAGAGTTTACCAATCAGTAGATGTTTAATATAGTTGGTGAAATTATTTAGAAAAGTTGATGGAATGGAAGATACCTCTAAAAGGAAATGTAGGAAGAAACAAGTTTTCAATGGCCTATGGGTAAAAGATGTTGGAAAAGCATGGTGCTGAAACCTAGGGTGAAACTTCGTTAAAATTTAACATGAATGGATTATCAGTCGGTTTCAGTTATCTGGTTGGGCTTCCCTCTATTGGCACAGATGATCATTGCTCAATGGTTTCTACGTTTTGGTAGTGAATTTTTTCATAATCAATCATTCGTGATAGTTTCACTGTTAAAACTGACATAATTTCATTGGTAATCCACAAATACAAATTTTTCAGTGATAATTGTGAGATTTGAAAGTTAAATTACCTCAAGCCTTGATGATGAAATTAAATGGATGTGATGTGTTTGTGATGCATCTTAATCGAGCTTTTTAATCCTGAATGGGTAAATTATACATTGTATATCAGATGGTACATCTTGGAAATTGGAATTCAGTTTGAGAAGTTAATATACTCTTTTACCCTTTTGTAGATGTACCGGGGTGGATTTCCTGGTCCTGGTGGATTTCCTCCCAATTTTCAAGCTTCACTTCACGGGAATGCCCCAAGGCCCCAACGCTTTGGTTATCCAACGGCTGCGGGTGGCCAGAGTGGTGCTGGAGGCACAGAGGGCGAAGGTGGACCTGGGGTTCGCTATGGGCAGGCTGCTGGTGGCCGCCCCCCAGGTCCACCCGGTGGTTCACAGGGGGGGCCGTCAGCCCCTCCAGAGGACGAGGTGCTCCAGCGGCCAATCATAAAAGAAGAGGACTTGAACAAAATGGATGATATTGTTCGTGGAAATGGCTGGGCCACTCAAGATGATATTGACTACAAGTGAGAATATTTAGAGTTATTAAATTAAGTCCGTTACAAGCATTGCAATCCTAATTAGGTTAATAACTGATGAACTTATTCCCTGTGAATGGTAAATAAGTATCTTGATAGCCTAGTGGTTAAAATGTTTTGCATGTGAGTGTTTCATTAATCATATTCAGGTATTCAATAAATGCATACATTTCAATTGGAAAAAAATATCTATTGCAGCCAAAAGTTAACTTTTAGTGATGATGAGAGCACAGAAGATGATGGAACAAATGGACATTTATCAAGGAAAGAGGCAGCTCTTGCTCGTGAGCAAGCTAGACTTTTAAATCAGAACTTATCTGTGTCTCAGCATCATCATTCATTGCCATTAATGCAGCAACCCACAAACCCACCAATGCACATGCATCTCAAGGGGAAGGAGCCTGAAAACCGGAGAGGAACTGCTGGTGCAGCAGCTCGTGGTGTGCCAGTACCGGAAGATGAAAGGGATGGCCATGACCTGGACCATCGTGAAGATGCACGTGGTCGCATGGTGAGAGCATATTTTAACTTAAATTCTTGGAATCATTTCCATTATTCTTGTCCTGTAAAATGTTTATGATGTATAAGGTGCTGTTTTTTCAACAGATATATATATATAAAAAGTGAGGGTTTCTGGTGTAGCATTAGTGTAATTTTATCATTTGGACCTTTCAACTTTGGAAGTTGTGCTTGTATATGTAACCACTCTTGTTTTATTGTCTACAACATTGTCTTGAAGATTTGTTTCCTTTTAAAAATCTTTGTCTCAAGAATGTAAAAGAATTTTCACTGATAGCATATCAGTCAGACTAAGATTTTTGCCAAAGAAGTCACGTATGCCATAATCTCACCTACCTATCTTTCCCAGCTATATGGAGTATGCATATTACTGACAAATGAAATGACCCTCTCAACAATTGGGACAAAACCAAAGTTAATGTGTGACATTGGTTGTAAACGGGAGGACATGAGATGAGAAGTATTACCCAGTGCACACAATTGCCATTGACTTGAACCGTGTGCTCCTTCAGAAAAATTGACTGCTGCATGCTCAACTGGGGATTTGGTGGAGAGCCAAATCAAACAAAGCTGAATATAACTATTGATGCAGTAGTCCATGCTATCTAGCTAGCCTTTCATCTGAAGAATGTTTCATGGAAAGGCAGTAGATTTTGTGCTTCATTATGGACAAATGCGACTGATGGCAGGGTGGATAGTAGCAAGAAAAGAAGGAAATGATATGATAGAAGATAGTGAGTAAGACAAATAAATAGAGAAAGGCAAGGTAATGGGGTGCATTTGAATTTTTCATATCCATGTTCTCAATGGATTGAGAAGACTTCTTTAAGTTCTTGTGTTAGGATGGAAAGCTACCTGCCATGCTGGTTACATTCTAAAGCTTTATCATTAGTCTAAGTAAGCCTAGAAAAAGTCTTACCTACTGGCCATATAATTATATTGAATGTAATAATATTTGCACACTATGATTTCATGTTTGGTTAAGGTTGTTTCACACTAGGATGCCTATAGAAAGAAATCTGAAACGTGCTCAGTGTGTGAAGCCCATTTCACACAGTTTGAGAATTATTGAATTATGTTCTTTGATTAAGACATCTTGATCACTTAAAGATCGGTCAATGCCACATGTGATGTCCTCTCAATAAATGTTCAAAGGTGCTTGAAATGACTTTGTAACTTTCTTTGAACTGTCATGTGCTCTTCTACTGTGGTTTCCAAAGAAATCATAGTCTAATGGCAAATGCCTCGAGTCATAGATGTATACGTTCATGTATTAAATACTGTCGACTAAATAGCAAGTTTCATCAAACCACCACTATGTACTTTCTCATGAGTTTTTTGTAAAATGAATGTTCATTTTGTTTTGGTATTGGCACTTAGTTTTTGATTTGAAAAATGCATTTTGATGAAGCAAATGTTGCTATAGGTGGTTTTTAATTCATTGAAGTGTCAGCAGTAGCTTTGCTACTTGAGGCTCCAAGAAGAAATTGATGCATAAATGGGAATGGGGCATGGCAATGTTGAAGACATGCATCAGGCTCTTTAACTTCAGCTTTATTGCGAACTGCTGACTAGGGGTCCTGGATGATTTGAGTCACTTAGACAAAGGTTTTTTGAAAAAAAAATCTTGAAACTGGAAATAAAAGTTATGATTTGGTTAGACTTACTGACCCTGTGTATGAAAATTTGTTATATTCAGAGTTTGAGAAAGAACGTGACTTAAAACACTTAGTTGGGAAATGTGCACATAGATGCACAGATTCTGACAATACAATGGAAGTGGGAAAAGGGAATTTTTATCAAGCTGACAAGATAGTGTCTGTAGTAGGTAGGTACAGGGCAATGGAAGTTACTATAAGAGGGAGTTGATGGTAGTGGGAGTGAAATGAGAGATACTATACGGTAACATGTAAATGGGTCGAAATATACTGGTCAGGACAGGTTTACCGGAGAACCTGAGAGGAGATCTCGGGTTAACCATGCTGGTCAGAATCTTTGGCAATAACAGAACAAAAGGGAAAAGTGTGATAGTTAACCATAATTCAGAATGTTGTATTTGTTACCTTTACAAAATCTCTTGGGAATATTTTTGGCTAGTATAAAATGCTTTGCTTGATGAGGAAAAGAAAAAGGTATGTGGAATGAAGACATTACGATATATTCCGCTTAAGGATTTATTCAAATGATGTATTTTATTTTTAGCACATCTTCCAGAGTAATTCATATTTTGGACTCAGACATTTTCAAGTGTTTAAACAATGAAATGCATTTGTGAATAGATCCTTATAGTGGCAAGTGTACAATGACTTCATTAAACATTGGAAAGTTGCACCACATCCTAATGAACAATCACTCCGCAAAAACATAGCCAATGTACAAATCCCATCATCTCCTCTGGCATATTGCTGTTACATGCCTATATTTACGCTGCATTCATCGACCCTTCAAATTCTTTTTCCTAGGGTCTATATCATAATGGTTAGCCATTTGGTTCATGAAAACTCTTAAGATGTGCTGGTTATTGCTCAAGAAGACAGATGGCCATGTCGTATGGAAAGCCAGGAAATGGGGAGGCTATTCGATTGATCGACCCTGGTCTCCCACCAGCACCAATATGATGAACATAAACAGGATGGAGTTAGCTTCTGAAAATAAAACTGCATTCGTATTTAAGAACCTATGAAACATTTTTAAGTCCTGTATGGTTATCTCATTATGATAAGTAATGATAAGAAGTTAAAAGTGAAAACCAGGATATCACTATCCTCACGAGTGCAAAGCATAATTTTTGGATCTTCAGCCTGAAACTCTTCATTTGAAACAGGTAGTTTTGTGCCTTCAGCACTCTAACCAAATGAATCATTTCAAGCCCTGGGCAAGAATTCCTTGCCCAGAACTTCAGGGAAAGGGTTATTTTTATTTCCCCAGCACTTTACCACAATTCATATATTTATTACACCTTAAAAAATGGTACATAACATATTAGATGTCGTCAAATTATGCATATACTAATGCATACAAACAAACATATAGCAATCACATTCACATATGCATTAATATTTATTTTTTGCATTTTCCTCTGGGAAGTGGGATCGGCCCTCTTTTATTATTTATCTATATTAATAATCTAAGTTCTAGAGTTAGCAGTAAATTAAGATTATTTGCAGATGATACAGTTATCTACCGTGAAATGGGCAAAGACACGGACTTTGAAGCTCTGTCATTGCACCTTAACAACGTTCATTCATGGTGCCAGGAGTGGGGGTTAGAATTGAATACCAGCCAATGCACCACATGCCACTTCCTGCGAAAGTCATCACAAAAATGCCATATCTATACTGTGGGTGGAGTAATCATAAAATCTTCAGATACTGTAAAATATCTTGGAATTACCTTAACATCTGATATACTGTGGGGATTACACATACAAAACATATGTGGTGCAGCTTTAAAGAAACTAGGTTTTGGTAAACTAGGAAGGTCCTCGAATGAAAAAGTATGATAGAGATGCTACTTCGCTCTGGTTAGGCCACACCTCGAATACGCCGCAAGCATTTGGGACCCTGGTCAAATAGATTCAACCAAATAATTAATAAAATATAAAGGAAAGCAGCAAGCTTCATTAAAAACTGCTACAAGAATACATATAGTTTCTCACAACTTTTAAGAGGGATTAAGGTGGGAGCCCCTAGAGACTCAGAGGCTACACCCTAGGCTTAGGTTGCTTGATAAATTCAGAACTGATATTTTTCAGAGCGACATAGAGAATATTATCATGACTCCTCACTACATCTCTAGGTCTGACAGATGCGATAAAATAAGAGAGATACACTGCCATGAACAATAAGCGATCATGATAAAAATTTAGCTCACTAAATACACTCATATAATTCATGTCACCATTTCATCTCCAAAAAACTCACACCCTTACATGGCTGGTGACCTAACAGCCCCACCATATGCCCATGCGGCGGCTCACGGGGTATTATGTAGATGTAGAATATACTACTCTTAAGTTTCACTGAGATTACAGTTATAGTACTCTTCAATTGAGTAAAGAGGATACCTTATCAGCCAATCTCTTAACCTTTTCCTAAATTGAATAGTATCGACAGTTCAAAAGTTGGTCAGTAACATTTAAAATGATGTGACATTTACCTTATGAAAGGATTTATAATTTAATGTCATTCTGCAATAATCAAAATTCAAATCATCTCTGCACCTCGTGTTATAATTGTGTTCAGTAGATCTGCAGGAAAAAGTCTCCAAATTGTCCTTCACATAGAGAAGTGCTCTAAATACATAAGCTAAACATACTCAAAATTCCAATTTGGGTAAAAAGAGGCTTACAGTGGTCAAGTGGGTGGGCATTAGCAATAATTCTGATAGCTCTTTTTTGTAACAATAAAATTTGCTTAACCGAAGTTGCATGCCCCCAAAGTTCAACTCCATACTTTATATATCATATTTATCACCATTTGTATGAATGGGAACAGCTTTGGAGCATTTTAAAGGATTTGGGAACTCACCCTTTTGAAGGCTACAGTTAAAGAGTGCAGTCAAGGGCTCAGCGATGACTTCAGTGACTTCTCTTATAAGTGAATTAGTGAGGTCGTAGATATTTCTACAGTAAGATTTTTTCATATTCTTTACTGTTATAATAATATCACGTTGAGTAATTTATTTCCATTTAAAACTCAAGTTATGAGGGGGAAGATTGTTGATGTAAGTTTCAATCCTATCAGGATTTATGGTTACAGTAGACAAGATTCTCTCTACAGATTCAACTAAGTAATCATTTGCCTCATCAGAAGTAAAAAGGAAAGTTGAATTACATTTAGTGTGGCCCACTTCACCATGAATTACCTTCCACATTGCCTTGTTTTTGTTGGTTGAATTATGTAGTCCTGATATGCATTACTTTTAGCTCTCCTGATTGAGTTATAATAATTCTTCCTTAGTTTTACATGTTTCTTTATCCACCTCACAATCACTGGATCTATAGGAATGGTAGGAGGCAAGTAATTCCTTCTTGAGCTCACGTAACTCATCACTGAACCAAGGATTTCTAGATCTCTTAGTAGGTTGCAGTTGAATCAACTTTGTTGGGAAACAGTGATTGAAAATATTCAAGAATTTCTCTAAGAAAGATGTCAAGTAATTATTGTCCTCTGTTCCCTCAAGGGGACAATTCCAGTCAGTGCTATACAGCAAACACTTGAAAATCTCAAGCCCATGCAGTGTTATAGGTCTGACCATGGAAGTATTTGTTTTAAATGTATTCCTTTTAGGTGTGGCTGTTTCCTTCACCTTGAAATCTATTGCCATGTGATCAGATATCAAGTAGCCAACTAATTTAACAACATGAAAAGATGGTTTATAATTAGTTATTATATTGTCCAAACGGGACATTTATCTGGTGGGCTGAGAGTTGGCACAATGCAGATTAAAAGAAATAAGGTTTCCTAAAGTCAAGGAGTCCCCTACTTTCAACATCATATCAATATTAAAATCACCACGTAAAATAATTTTTACCTTCAAAGTGAAAAAAAGGACAGTACCTGTTCCAACTGGTCAAAAAAATGTTCAATTATACCATTAGGTGAGTGATATACCGATGCAACAATAACCTTATATTCTTTCAACCAAATAGCAGATATCTCAAAATAGATTTCCTTGCAAAATGTCTCAGTTTCCCTTTCTTTAAAAGTTTAACCCTTGGAAATAAAGATTCATGTTCCACTATTTTTCGATGATGATCGGCAGTAATATGATGCTAAGTTAAAGTTATCTATTGTACAGATCAATTTCATTTTTCGTCAACCAATGTTCATTAAAACATAAAGTATTGTAAGTAGCACATTCACTGATAGTTTTTAGAATTGCAATTTTATTTTGTAAGCACTGCACTTTGAGGCTAAGAATAGAAATACCTTCTTCTGTAACACCGTTCGATTGATCTGTGATGGAAATATTCAAAATATCACGAAGGTTCAGCGAACCTTGCACTATTTCCCGCCAGTTTTCCGGCGAGGTCTTGGAAAAATAATTTCCAAAGTACACATTCCTTGGGCAGAAATCCTTTGAGAGAAACTCAGCACCAAGAACTTCACTCACAGAAATGCGAAAAGATGCAGTTTCCTCTAGATACCTTTAATTGATCAATCTCAAAGAGTCAGTAACCTCCGGCTTTTGCTCTTTAATGTATGCCAGAACATTATCCGTTGACTTCTCCGGTGGAAGATTCTAGACATGAACATGTACACTCCTTGGAAGACCCGCAAGAGAACAATTGTTATAAGAACAACCCATAGTTGGGGGTGGATGATGCTTTTGTTTACCCCTCACTAGAGTGTAGCAGTCGTCAGATTTGTTGGGATGATCCATTGATTCAGATTCACCACAATCAACTTCACTAATATGAGCAGCAGGGCTACTGCTTGCACACTCAGGTGAAGAGTCAGAACTTAGGTTAATAAGAGCTACAGATGATGGACTTGGGGAGATTTCACTCTTCCATTTTGAATGAGGAGTAACAGGTTCATACATACCCGTTAAAGAAAGTTTTCTTCACAGACTCAGTAATGCTATCTTTACCTTGTTCAAGTTCCACTTTAACCGGCTCGGCAAATGAAACCACTTTTATCTTCTTTGTGGAGGCAGAATCTTGAGTTGCACAGAAGTTATTCCATTCTTCTTAAAGTAATTCAATGTGAGCCGCCATCTTGGATATGTTAAAAGTGGAAGCTCAGCAGAACAAACACCTCCAAAACATCCCTGCACTCAAATTATGCTTCTAATGACAAATCATTAAGCCCTGTACACTGTGAATGATATATATGAGGGCAGAATACACAACAAATAGACCTATCCATAACCTTAAACATATTTGTACATGATCCACGTGAATGAGTGCAATCACTAGATGCCATCTTGAACATCATAATAGGCATTCTGTGCCTCCAGTCTGAAACTAAACGTTAAGTTCCATGCTGGGTCATATCCCTGCTTCTGGTACACGTTGGTTGTGTGTATTGCCCATACTTTCCTGCTAGCCATCTCTTACCATCTTCCCATTAATCACTTACAGCACACATTAACATTGACTGCCCCAGCCTTAAGGCGTTCAGTAAGCCCATATATGGAAAGTCAAAGCAATGGCACTCTCTTGCCAACTGTAACCAAAATCTCCTCAAATTTGGAACTACCCCTATGCTCTTGTAACCTACGTACCCTTTTTAAATATTTTTTATTACCTGGCTCGTTACCCTCTTGATAATGGATGAAGATCCTGCTTAAATTTACTGTGGTTGAGAGAGAAATGAATTTCACCCTATCACAAATAAATTCACCAAAGTGCAATTACTACATGAAATAGGTTTATTTATGTTAAATAATTTAGGTAGCAAATTAAATATATCTCACTTCCTTTCCTTTTATAATTATTTAGTGAATTAGTTTGTTAATTGGGCCCAATTCAAATAGATAACCATGATGTGTATCACATGTACGTCATGCATAAATACGTAAAATAAGCCTTGCAATTTATTATTGTCCTGTGGCATCTCCCCATTTTGCACTACAGGAAACGATGTGAAGAGGTAAATCGCTGCAGGTGGTTGTCTCCCCCTACGATTGCCCTACGGTTGTGTCATCTTCACCTGTTTGGGCATCCTCACTCATCTTTTTATTGCGTCCACTTTTTTTTTCACCCAGCTTTTGTCTTCTGTTTTCCCACGAGCCAATAACCACCCCACTCGCACCATAACTACTGCGAGCTTTCTTACATATTTTTGGTCCCCATTATTTCGCCAGGTGTACTGCCAACCTTTTGGCATCTAACCAACAGGGTACCAGTGGTATAGTTACAGTCATATATCACACTTCACGCTGAGTGGTGTTAAAATGCTAAATTTTCCTTTAGAGATTCTTAATTAAAATGCTGAATGGAATAGGGCTGTATAAAATATTCCTTTCTTTTCTCTTTCATATAGGATGACCGCGGACGTGACTCTAAGCGATTAGAGGGGAATCGCATGGGAGATGGCAGGGGTGGTTGGGGTCAACCTGGAGGACGCCCAGCTGCACCCCCACCTCTGATGCCCCCGTCAATGATGGATTTTAGGGGTGGGCCAAGGGGAGGTGGAAACATGGGAGTTTCACCTCCACAACAGGGACCAGCATCAATACCACCAGCTTCTTTGGGAAATTTGATGCAAGCTCCATTTAAAATACCATCACATATGGTAATATTATTATTAATATTTAACTTGATAATTTTATGTGAGTTTTAGATTTCTTGTGTATTTTAGAAGGTGCTAGGCATTACCTATTAACCCTTTCTGAACAGGTGATGCCAGTTGAAACCTTTAAATTTCTTGTAGGCTGAAGGCCATGTTATTTAACAATTCCTGTTGTCTTCAAGCGTTATAGCATGAAACGAAGTTATCTTTTCTGTGTATAAGGTTTTGCTTTTTTTTTGAAATCTTAAGGTAACACAAGTAAGAAGGAGACACTTGGTTGATTTGAAAAAAAATCATGCCAGAAAAGATTAAGTTGGCATTAATTTCCTCAGGAGTTTGAATTTCGAATCAAAGCAAGTTGCTCAGAGGGTGGTATAGTAATGAAGTTTTGTTGTTATAACCTGTGGATAACTTGCTTTTAGAAATTTGAAAATCTACTGAAAATGAGGTATTTTTAGTTTTAAAAGCAAGTAATAATCAACTATGGTGAATAATTAGCAGCAATCATGGGTGAAAATGTTTTCATTTTTGAAGAATTCTTCTGAAGTGTTCCATGTTAATACTTCTAGTTTGTTAGTGTGTAATTTTTGATGCAGGAAAGTGAGGAATCCTCCTTAGTTGATCTGCATCATGTACCTAGCCATCCCAGGAAATTATTGTTGCACAAATGATCATTGCCATACTTGAAGCTATTATTGTTTTCATCATAAAAAGTACCTTATGTATGAATTAGTGTTGTGTGACTTGAATTTTATTTGACCGTCATACTTTCTGCGATTAATTAGTTGATAATTAAAACAGTTACAGTAGAACCCTGTGAAGAAGTTTTTGAAGGGTCAGAGGGTTGAAAACTTCTTAAGCGGGTAAACTTAATAAGAGGGAAAGCTGGTAAAAATTTATTGGATATTTCCTGATATGTTAAATAATAGAAAGTAAATGCAAATGCATCTCATTTTAACAAATAGTTTATTGTCCCAAGGATGGGGGAAAAGAAAGAATCTAGTGTGGTTTTTTTCATAAAAGTTTTCCTTAAAGCTACAGAAAATGATTCCACTTCATTCAACTTTTAAGGGTGCTGTCAGGAACACCAGAAACACTGTTGATAAATGTCCAAAACACAGACAGAGCATTCATAGCCTCACAGTAAGTAGATACCACACTCCCATCTTCAACCTTTTCTTCACTCTCTTGCTCCAGGTGGTCCCCCTCACATAACTCTTCAATTGTCTTAATAGACCTAGGCATGACACTGTCACCAACTTCAATAAAATCCGTGAAATTCCCATTGAAATTAAAAATTTCTTTAAAACTCTGCCATTCATTCTGGATGAAGTCTTCTCCCCCCTCTAAGTCAACAAAATCTTTACTCTGCACAGATGTACCTTCACCCATTAACACTTCTGAACTTGTATGGAATCCAGCTTTTTGGAAACAATTAGCTATCATTGTAGGACCTATTTGTTCCCAAGATGCAGCTAAATAATGTATAGCCCGTTACACTGATAGCTTGAAATTATTCGCGCCATGCTCGAACTAGCATGTAAAAGCAGTCTATGGACAAGCCTCTTCCTAAAGTAAGTTTTCAAAACTTTGATTACACCCTGATCCATGGGCTGCAAAACTGCTGTGGAATTCTCGGGGAGAAACTCAACCCTCACATTGCTCAAATACTGTGTTTTTCGGGTGAGCAGGGCAGTTATCAATGAATTATATTATTTTCCTATATTTACCCCCCATACTGGAATCAAGAGCCTTAAGATATTCCTCGAAAATAGTACAAGTCATCGAGGCACTTTTATTGTTTCTGTACTTGCAAGGTAAATTTTTGACATTTTTAAAACATCTGGGCTTCCTGTATTTTCCAATAACTAGTAATGGAAGTTTTTCAGTCCCATCCAGATTAGCTTCAACCAGAACTGTCATTCTCTCATTACCCATTTTTTCTCGGTGGCAACTTTCACGTTTGAATGCATAACTCTTATTAGGGAGAAGATTATAAAATAAGCCTAGGTCATCAGAGGTTTCACAAGGTTTGTATTCTTCAAGAAGAGGATGCAAAACAGTTCTTTTCCATTCCTCCACTTCTAATGTATTCACACTCCTAGATTCTCCACAGATAGTTTTATAAGCTAACCCAGTTCTATTTTTAAATTATCCAGCCACCCATTTGAAGGATTAAAATCCAGACCTAGTCTATCTGCAATTTTAACTGCCTTCTCCTTCAGCACAGTACCATTCACCAGTATATTCAAAGAGGAAGTTTGCTTTAACCATACTAATAGCTTTTTCTCCACTTCTTCATACTTGCCCAACCGTTTTCTCTTAGTTTTACAGGATGTCTCGCCTAATCGAGAATTTATTTGAGTCTTTTTTGAAATTATGCCATTAAGTGTCGTGATAGGCATGTTGAGCTCTTTCGCCAGTTCTACTCTGGTCCTGGTAGGATTGGATTCCACATCTCTAATCACTTTCAACTTTTCTTGCAGAGACAAGGCTTTTCTTCTTATCGCTTTTTGACTCATGTTGTCAATCATAGACTTTTTCATTCAAATGGTTGCTAAACCTCTCTTCAGCTATTGACCGCAATCGGAAGAGAAAATTTTACGTTAATACATTATCGTTTAAATCGTTTGTTTGACCAAACTCATTTAAAAAAGCGCCTTCTCGAAATAGTGGAAAAACCCTGACCATACACTAAGAGTGATGGTTTCTTTAGTATATGACGCAACTCACCTCAAGCCCAAAATTGTACAAAGTCCAATGATTCCGCTTTTAGCAGATATTATGCGTTTGATTAAGTTTGGATTGCAACTAATAATCAGGATTGTTGTTATATGAAAGGTGCTTTCCACTCACAGAGTCCACTTAGTGCACATTGTGTCCCATTCACATTTGTTAGCGCAGATGGCAGTGCACTTCTAAACACGTTTAATAAAGAAGCAATTTTGTGCCAAGTTGTTGTGTGGTTTTAGAGAGGAATCTGATGACTACGAGAGACTGTACGAGAATTTTCTCAGTATCTCCAATTGCAATAAGAAGGAAAAATATTGAACTGGAAATTAGTGTGAAGTGTTGTGAAATAGTTCAATTCAATCGCTTCGACACGATAAGTTTGCAATGGAAATATGTAACAAATCGAATTTAGTTGTCATAGCATCGAAGTTTTTAATCGGGCAAAATAAAATCATGGCGTTTCCATTTTTTGCAGTTGTGTGCTATTCATTTACGCTCATCTGTGCTTGCTACTGGTCTGTGCGAGCTGAATAGAATGACCCGACGTCAGCCGACAGTAGAAGAACGGATAGTGCATGGTGCGAACTGGAGGTTTCCATTGCGAGTGGTTGTGGGGCTTCTGATCAGAGGCTCTGAAAATTCCAAATAATATGGACATAGAATGTCATAAATAATTAGGTTTCATATTCAGAGGAATAAGCTGTGAAAATTCGAGAGAGAAGGACACTATTGACTCGGAGCAATTCACTTAAATCCTCTTTTGGTGGACATTGTCCCTAAAAAGACTTTCTTCGAGAATTAATCTTCTAAGAGTATAATATTTTAACTTGTTTCACCGCCCCTTGGCCAGCAGAAGTACGCCTAATGGAATAATACAAACACTGATGTATCTTGGGATGTACTGCGGTTGGCTATTTGCGCTTTACAGAGGATCAAATGATCTCACTCACTGAGAAATTACGGCCACTAGCTGCCAATTGATTATGGAAGCAGAATAATCATTAGATTTTTTGAGATGCAAAATAGTGCGTGAGTCGCACATTCCGTAAGATCACATTATCTCACCAAGAAATGTTGGCTAATTGCTACCAATCAAGTTTAGTTAAAACTTGATTGGTAGCAATTGATTGAAAAAAACATTGACAATTACGAAGAAAGTCAAATTTCTGAAATCTGAAGTCAAATTTCGTACAAAATTGTTATCGGGGTATCATATGTTGAGACCTCATAGCTAGGAAAACTTAATAAGCGGGGTCTTCTTACCTGGTAAAAGTTAGTACACACCTTACGAGAATTATTTTGGGACTTGAAAAATTTAACTTCTTAGAGGGGAAAACTTCTTATGCGGTAACTTCTTATCCGGGTTCTACTGTATTGCGTTTCCTGTTTTATTCCTTCTAAATTAAGTAGCTGGCCATTATGATGACAATTAAAAGCTGATTTGATGATGTTCCTTTATCGAGCTTTTTAATTCTGAATGGCTTAGTATTATTCCAAATTGAATTAATTATAGGTGAACAAATATTAATTTAGATAATCCTTCTAAAGTTTCTATCCAAAGCAAAAATGTCTTGCACGTAGACATAGGAGGAGATGACCATGACTTATCCTGGGATGCTCATAAACCTTGAACATGAATACCACTATGTGGGGCAATTCAGACACAATTAATTTTGTGGGAACTACATCAGACATTTGGTCAATTGATTATTAACTTAGTCATCAAGTTCATGTTTAAAGCTCGTTCAATTTGTTATTGGTCCCAGTCTTATCTAATGTTAGCTCCTCATTGTTGCATATGATCATAATTATTCCAATATATATCATTCAATTATACCAAAAGTTGTTCTAAATATTTAAAAAATCATTTTTAAGTAACTTTATTGAGGAATAAATGTTTACTGCCAGGAATTAATTTGGTCATTTCTCTCATTTGTGAAGCCATTTGGAGGTGCTGGTGGTAGGCTTCTAGATGATGATGATGTTGTTTGGCGTGAAAAGAGGAAAAAGACTAATGAAGAAGTAGCCATTGCTGTAGTTCGTGCCAAGCAAAGAAAAGAAGAGGAGGAAAAGAAATTTGAGGAGTCTAAACAGGCAAGTGAATATGTATTTTGTTCTATTTTGATCTAAAAATTTTCCTGTAACTATCGCTTCCTCTCTTGTGTGATTAAGATACCTTTATATAACAGATGTACAGCAACTCTTTAGACTGGGAAGTTGGTTTTGTAGTATTTGAGTACACTTTGTGAGAGCTACAGTAGCAATGAGGAATTTTTTGCACCCACATTGATACTCATTACTTATTAATGTTTGTTATATGTTCCTTCACCTTACAGTCTTTTTTAATATCACTTTTGCCTCTGTTGATGATCTTTGTCATGCATGTCTTGCATTTCTTGTTCCAATAGAAATAGTACAAATATACATGCAGCTCAGTCATTGTGTATCAATGAAGCTAGTGAGTCTTACTAAAGGCAAATCATGGTGGGTCTTACATTCATTGTCAGTCGTCATGGGGTAACAGCCTGTTGAACCACCTGCTCTCATTGTATCACCTAAGTTACGCGTCAGTAGGCTCAGGTTGAATTCTGAAGGATGATTTTTCTATTTGTACTGGTGCTGTTGCCTTTGCCTGCAAGTGATGGACGTACAGTGCAAAATGACCATTGCCCTAGTAGCATGTACAATTGGAGTACTGTCACAGACCTTTATGTCATTATTCAGACAATCAAATGAGCAAGTGTAATTACATCACGGGCCTTAGCATGGAAGTTTTAATCTTGGTATTATTTACTCATTTTCTGCCTCTGATTTACTGATGATATTGTTGTAGGAACTTAATATCGTATTTTAGTCCATCCTCGTAGGCCTTCAAAGCATGTGTGTGTCGATGGCCTTCAGGATAAGTCTGCCTTGATGCACATGTGCATCAGTGGGACCAAACATGTAAATGTATTTTAAAACTCCTTTGCGTAAGAAGCGTTAATATGAAACCTTGCTAATGTGAAACGTCATTGGGGAGAGTTTCATTTTGGGCATTATGCGTTGCAGTAGAAATCTTCATAAGCGCAATTAAATGATATAACCACCAAGTAAAGCCTTAAACCTTTCAATTTGTAGAACTTAATTTTTTCGTTACTTCTTTAGAAAAGGTGCATAAAATTATGGCTGCATAAATTTAATAGAGATTTTATTGCCATTAACCGTTAATGTCTCGGGTGGTAGAATATGTATTAAGTACTACTTGAAACTTTTCATTTGTAAATTCACGGTTGCATGGATAGTTGCATATTTTGTTCCCAATCATGTCAGTCTCTGGTAGTGTGTGTATTTCATGTTCCATTAGTACTCTCTTGCAATATTTCATGAAAATCCTTGACAAGCAACTGTCTTAGCACTGATTTTTTTATTGGTATTTACTACTCTATGGTAGGTGTAACTCTGGGACTGAAAAATAGGGTAAGAAGGGATTACCTGTTGACTGAGATGAGTCAAGAGGAAGGGAATCGAGATTGTAGGGAGCAATTAAGAAATGGAAGCCTAGAGTGAACGGGAAGGTTACCTGTGCGAATTTCCTCAGAGAATAAATCATCCGCCTTGACCGGGATTCGAACCCGGATCCCTTGATTTCCGGCCGAGTGCTTTAGCCAGTTAAGCTACCGAGGCATCCTCTTCCCCTGTGGATTTTTGTGACCTTTACGGGACTAGATGTTCTCGACTGCCGGACATACAATGTAACACTGTAAAAGTGGAACTTCGTGGCTAGTCCCGGATAGCTTGAAAATTGTCAAATAAGAGTGAACGCCTCTCTGTGCTCAAAGTTCGATCTTTCCTCGTGGGCAGTGGCACTAAGCGCTCAGTAGCGACTGATTGTTACATTGTATGTCCAGCAGTCTAGAACATCTAGTCCCGTAAAGGTCACAAAAATGTACAGGGGAAGAGGACGCCTCGGTAGCTTAACTGGCTAAAGCACTCAGCCGGAAATCGAGGGATCCGGGTTCGAATCCCGGTCAAGGCGGATGATTTTTCTCTGTGGAAATTCGCACATGTGTGCATTGCGGGTGACTCCGTAAAAGTGGAACTCCGTGTCTAGTCCCGGATAGCTTGAAAATTGGGAAGGATACCCTTATTTACTGCTGGCTTTCTCTTCTTCGACCTTCAACTTGGACATTCCTTCCTCTCTAGTCCCTCTAGCAACTATTAACATACTATCGCACCGTCTTCTTACATATGCGAGTCCCTTCAGGCTGCAATCCCTTGTGGCTCCATGCTGTATATTTTAATGGTAAAGCATTACATTTTTTACCACTGAAACCGTGAGCTAAGTTTTGTATTTCTTCCCAGTCTTGGCAGCGAACTAGAGAGGAATCAAAATTGATGGCGAGAGTAGAGAAACAGGAAAAGGTGTTCTTCCAATTTGGAGAGCAGTTACACTTTTTCACCAAATTTCCTTCTACAATTACAGTAGGATGTGTTTTTAGGCTGCTTCACCGACATGGTGAATGATTCCTGTAATCCAATAGACTATCCTCTTAAATAGATATCTAAATCCAAACAGTAGCTGGGTAAAATTTTAATTCTTCAATTACATTTATTTTAATTTTAATGTGGTTAGTATTTAATCATTAACACTGTCTTATATCTGTGGAAGATATTAGATATCATTCTGTAATAACATTCTTTTATATTTACCATTTTTATTTAACCTTTTTAGGCTGCCGCTAAGAAATTACAAAATCTTGAAGAGAAAATGGGTGTGAACAAAGAGAAAAAAGAGCCACAGTCGCAGCCCACACACCATCCCCCTGAAGAAGGGTCTCCTGAATGGGAAAGGGATTGCTCTCGGACAAGTAGTGAGGGCAGGGAGGAAAAAGCTGTTGTACCTCCACCACCCACTCCCAGAGAAACTATACGTGAGATACCTAGGGATTCACCTGGAGAGAGAGATTTCAGACCAGCTCCACCATTAATGGTATGTGAATATTTAGCTGTAAAGATGTATGATTATACTATTATTCTATAATTCATTTTGGTTCAAGTTAATACCTCGGGAACTCTTTTTCTTTATTCAGAAGTCCTGGTGTATGTTTATTCTCTGCTTCAAAGATTTAAGTTTTCGATCTCATTGTAAGTGCATAACTCATTTTCCCCTCTTGTGAAAATGCATCAGTTTTATTTAACCTTAGCCTAAGTGTATACCTACTCTGCTGAAGTAACCCTCACTGTAAGACACTAAATAATTTACATTATAGTATATTATATCAGGGATTAAGGGGAAAAAAATTTGAAATACTATTAATACAAATTTTATATTTTCATAACTAACATTGTCCTTTCTATTCAATTCCGAAAACTGCAGAAGTATTATATATTTCTATTTTTTTTTCTTAAGGCTACCAATTAATAATTTTTCTGCTTATGTTCATGCTTGTTTGCTAAGAAACAGTTCAGCTGAAATAATGGTAGTTTTTTTGCTTATTGTATATAGAGGGGTTATAAGAAATATTTGGAACTTCACCTCGCCAAAGGCAAAATAATAGCAATACCTTGGATTTATACTTTGTTGTGATGTGAGCAATCTCAAATATTCAAATTTGAAGAGTATGAATGATCTTGCATTCATTACAATGACTTGTTTAAATTTCTTTAGGTGAATGACCGGGGAGGAAGTGGCTATCCTCGGGATCGGGAGCTTCGTGCTGAGAGAGATCGCCATGACTACAAATTCTCTCGGCAGTTCCAATCTAACTTGCCTCCAAGATTTCAGAGGCAGCAGCAGCAAGCTGAGCAGCACAGTATACCCCCACTTAGGGTAGGGGGTCCACCATCTCCCCCACCCAGTTCTAGACCGAGGCCTACCCCTGGTCCTCCTCCACCTGGTGGGTCTCAGGCCTCACTCACTCCCTCTCCCCCTTCTGTCACGTCTTCTGACCCAACAACTCCTGTGGAGGGAAGAGGATCATCTAATGTGCATGAGTCACGGTGGGGATCCCTTGGATCTTCTCAACCTCCTCTTCATTATGGTACACAAGGTTAGTCATGGAAATGGGCCATCTCAGTGCTCAACTAACTCCTCATGCAGATCTTGGGTTACATGTGTTAGACTCTTGATTTAAATAGAGGAAACTATCATTATCTTGCTCCGATTGAAACTGGGAGAATGTTTTCTTTGATTTGTTTCTTTATCTAATAGAAATCAAATTAATACATGTTATGACTTGGCAAAATCTTACTTAAAATTTTTCTCAACCGCCTCTCTAATAATAATATTTATATCTCTCCTGTAATAATTTGTTAATCTCGGTGAGGGACAGGTTTGACTCTTGCAAAAGTCTGCTCACCCCTGAGCTGTTTCAATGTTGTATTCATTTCTGAGCATAGAATTAATTGGGCAAGAATTATTAATTACTCTCAATTTCATATGACCTTCTGTGATATAGTTTTGAAGTAATTCGGAGGTACATACCATCTTAAAATAACTTTTTAATTTTTAATGATGTTTAGTAATGGAAGTTAAACTACTTCTACAACTCTGTTTACTCAGATGGGCAGTGGCAAGCAAAATAGGGTCATTAGGATATAATTATAACCTCAATGGATGATATTTATAAGTATTTTTCATCTAAACTATGAAATCATAAGATTTCAAGAATATTAATGTTATACTGGATAGTTTGTTTTTGGTCAGGGCAGATGAAGTGAAATGAGTATTATAAATTTTGGTATCAAGGTTTCTCTTGTCATTGGATAGTAAAATGTAAAGTTGAAATTAGTATAGTTAGCTGTGAATTGCCCAAAATTCATTGGCCAGACAATGGTAAGTAAAAGGTGTGTGTGACTGGCTAAACATTGTAGTTGATGGTTGACATTTGCAGTTGCCCCTATTGCCAGATGCATTCTTAAATACATACTTAGATTAATGGGTGATGTGGAAGTTGCCTATTTAAAATGGTATAATTGAAATTTTGATGAAGGTTGTGTACTTATGTTTATTTTTGCTATCAAAAGTTGATGATGAAAAATAAAAATTTATGATAATCGTTGTTTACATAATAAAATAACATACCACTTGCTACAATATGCGTTTTATGAACAATTTGACTCTGTGATAAAAAGGGACATCGGTGAATTTGCTTCGATTTTGAAGTCACCGGACAGTAAACACGGCAATATTGATTAAAATTTTTAATTCTGTTTATTGTCTTTGTACATATTCTAAAAAAAACTATTTATTAGCTGTGAGTGTCTTCTCTCCACTCATCTCATCGGCTCTGTTTTCTTGTTATATTGTTGGAACTTCATTTTTCTCACTCCATGTATCCATTTCCATATCTATTTATGTGCCTATTGAGGATGTGTCCTCTCCTTCCATTCAAATCATTCGGGGGTTCTCATTAATATTAAAACTTATGTATAGAATTGATTTTGCCTTGTGTTTTCAATAAACATGACGACCCTGATATTTAGTGGTGGAGTTTTTTCATTTTTCTACAGTTTTGATGGTTCAATAAGTAATGAGATACTAAATTTTGATTTACAGTGTTAGTTACCTGCAGATTAAATAACGATTCAAAAATCTGTTTACTTTTGTAGGTATTGCTGGGATAAAGTCCAGTGGTGGTCCTGTTAGGAGGGTTGTCCGTGATGATTCAGTGCCTGCTGCAGATAGGGAGAGAGATGGAGATAGGGACAGAGAAGAGAGGTCTGGGTGCATTGAGCGTGGGAGAGGAGGAATTTCTTCTGAGGCCCCTCGAAGCTCTAATGCAGGAGTACCTCCAGATGTCCGTGACAAGGAGAGGACGTCTGAACCAAAGAGAGTGATTCCCACGTCTTCTGAAGAGAGAGAACGACGTGTTGATGACAGGTATGAAGGAAGGTGCTGCAGATTTTGCAGTCTTGTTTTGACCATGAGGAATTATTTGGGAGTAATGGTTTGGTTTGGTCTGGATACAATTTTGTAGGGTTTGGCAGTCATAAGTAGGGAATTGAAGTATTGACTAAAAAAGAATAATTGAAATCCTTGTCATCATAGTGAAATTCTTATTAACATACTACCAATGACTATTTATTTTCATAATTTCAGATACAGGGTGCATGGCCGAGATGTACGAGGTCCCCCTCCTTCCAATAGCTACTTAGATAATGGCCGCCGGGGCTATTATGATGGTCCAGATTATGGCCGTGGTTATGGACGTGGCCCATCGCAGGACTACGGTTTTGAGAGAAGGTGAGCTATATTCTCTATCTCCGATAAAGTTACTATGTTGCCTCAGAGAAATATGTTAAGAGTGACGTTGACCTAATATGTATATACTAGGATTATATTGAAGTAAAAATCATTGGGAGCTAATAATGTGAATTCCATGAAAAACTTTTTTTCCTGTGAAGATAAAATGGGTGTGTGATTAAATTGAAGAGCTGAGTACCTCATATTTCCCATTTTTTGTACCTTATATTTCCATGACTTTTCAATATTTCTGTGCCCTAGGGCTTTATGAATTTTTATCTGATACATCCAAAATTTCACTCCCCAAATTTCCTTTTCGCATGAGATATTTTCTAAACTGTTGCATGTATTTTCTCTAAAAAATTGGAAAATTTGATAAACATCATTCCTGTAGGCAATATCTCTATGATCTTTATTTTTGAATCGAGTTAACTTGACTAATTGTGAAACTTTTTTCCAGTCGTGGTGACAGAGAGCACATTAATGATGCTGATGCCCCACGTTTCAATGATTCTCGCCATGGTGCCCCTCCATCCAACCGGGATTTCGATTCTTGGGAGCGAGAGAAGGACAGACATATTGTTGATAAGGATAGAATTCCTGAAGGACGGGAAAGGCCTATGGAGAAAGACAGAGAGAGGGTTATGAATCGGGATCGGGAGAGATTAAATGACCATGAGAGAGTTGGTGAAAGAGACCGAATTGGAGAAAGGGAACGTGATAGAGACAGGGGTATGGAGAGGGACAGAGATGTCCGGGATAGATTACCAGATCGGGATAGTCACAGGGATAGAGTGGTGGATAGAGATATGTTAATGGATCGAGTCCCTGTGGATCGTGCTGAGAGGTTGGGAGACAGAGTTGCGGACAGGGATGCTCGAATGGATCGTGATCGGCCTCCCGATAGAGAGCGAGCCTGTGATAGAGTATCGGATCGAGAGAGAATGAGTGAACGTGAGATAGGGCTGGAGAGGGAACATATTTCTGAAAGGCCTGAAAGAGTTGGAAGAGGACCTGGCGATAGGGACCGACCCAATGAAAGGGAGAGAATCGATAGGGACCGGCCCAGTGATAGGGATCGACCTAGTGATAGGGATCGGCCCAATGAGAGGGACCGACCCAATGACAGGGACCGACCCAATGACAGGGACCGACCTAATGACAGGGACCGGCCCAATGACAGGGACCGGCCCAATGACAGGGATCGACCCAATGATAGGGATCGACCCAGTGACAGGGATCGTCCCAGTGACAGGGAACGACCTGGTGACCGGGATCGACCGGTTGACAGGGATCGACCCAGTGACAGGGACCGTCCCAATGATAGGGACAGGAATGGGGAACGAGATAGAGCCATGGAGAGGGACAGGGCTAATGATAGGGAAAGACCCAGTGATCGTGACCGTCCCATTGACCGTGATAGGCCTGGCGATAGGGAAAGGCAAGCTGAGAGAGATCGACCAATGGACAGGGATCAAGAAAGAACAATGCTTAGAGAGCGTGATCGTCCCAGTGAAAGAGATCGTATTCTGGACAGGGAGAGGGCTGGTGAGAGAGACAGGATTGCTGAGAGAGATCGTCCATCAGAGCGAGACCGCCCAGTTGATCGAAGTTTTGATGGAGATGTCCGAGGCGTCGACAGAGGATCTGTGCCTAATCGTGATCGGAATCATGATCGAGGAGTCGAGAGGGAAAGAGGGGGTCAGCGTGACAGGCTTGGTGGAAGAGACCGAGGTGTTGCCTCTGACAGGGATGTGGAGAGGGACAGGACTCAGGAAATGGAGCGTACGTATGAAAGAGACCATGTTGTGGACTCAGAGAGGGGTGTGCGGCAAGGTGAAAGGGGGCTAGAAAGAATTGGCAGTCGTGAAAATGAATATCGGGATATAAGGAGATATGATGATCGCAGAGGAGACCTTGTGGACAGCAAAAAAGTAGGAGGGGGAGAATCATATCCTGAAAGAAGGGTGAGTGCTTTTGAAATTGATTTTTATTTTAATTAAAGTAGATTTCATTAAAATACAACGGCCTCAGGTGTGTGTCGGTGATAGTAATTAAGTGTAAATTGTAAATTCCTGATTTAAAAGGTCTTGAGTGCTGTTTTTGGAGATAGTTGAAGATAAAATAAATAAAATAATGTAAAGGAAAATTCATGTAGGTTGGTTGCACTTCCGTATTTTTCGTTACTAAAATCCATTGAAGTTATTTCCCAGTTGATGATGCTTGACTGGTGTATCTTGGTTTGCTTGGTGTGATGTATCTGAGTTTGTTAAGCAAATTTTACAACTCTTGTCATTCCATGTCAATTTATTAACTGAATGTCATTATCTCCATGTAAAAGTTTTCTTTGTCTATTGTGTCATTTCGTTATCTCATTTTGTAGCAGGAGTCCTTTGAGCCTGAAATAGAAAGTCGGCCAGTAATGGATTGGAGAGATCCGAAGGACTGGAAAGATGAGCGTAGTGTCCTCTTGGGAGAAAGTAGACGGCAAGGAAGTGAAGATCGCCCTCAACGTCCAGACAGTCGAGATGAACGTAGTGTGAGGGATAGTCGTGGCTTGAGAGATTCTAATAGGGATACCAAGTGAGTGCCATTATTTTTTAAAATTTTATGTTTCCTTTTTTATCTGCTGATGTGAGGAAAACTTGAATTTGGAGAGCAACTTAGAATCCCAAATTGATCTTCTATTTTAGTGGTAGTATTTGACTACCTCCAACCGTATTCACTTGATTCTTGTCATGGCTTACCTTAATTTGCACATTCCATTTCCTTGGGTACAAGCAATTATGCTTGTCAATGATCAATCATTGTAATTATTATGGCTGTCATTTTAGATTTTTAATAGTGCGGCACAACTGTTGTCCAAAATGTTATCCAACATTTTGGTAACAGGTATCCTGGTAACAGTTAGTTGAAAGATATTGCAACAAAAATATCCACGGGATACATTGGATATTACTAGGAATTTTGCATTCATGCTTTCTAAGTAAAATGACTGCATTAAACAGCCATAAAGAATGTTTTGCCAAGCGGATATAATATATGGCTAGTCTCCTACTAGAGCACTGACACTCATGCTTTTGAAGTTGGGATGAGTGTTGGAAAAGAAAATCATTTGTGAGGAGTAAGAATGGAAAATCATTTTTCCAAGCTGAATGAAAGTTCTAATTATTCCAATCAATAATCAGTTCTAATTATTCAAATTTTTCTAATTGTTTCTCGAACAGGAGTGGCCAGCTTTCAGAATTATCTGGTGAAGTTGGAGGCAAAGGACCTCCGAGTAATGGTGGGAGAAGAGGAGAGTATGTGCAGTCAACTTCGTGGGCTGATGCCCCTGTTGAGCCTCTCTATCCTGAAGTTGTTCAAGATGAAAAAAAGGAAGAATATTTCCGCAATGAGCATCACTCCCTGATGGAAACTTCTTCAAATGTAAGTGTTTGTCTTATTTTCTATTACACATGCAGATATGCATGAGTGAGGAAGCATATTTTGGTAAAGGTGACGTATATCTTTCAAATTGTTCAAATGATATCTTTGGCTAGAAAATGGTCCAAGTGCATGCATGGTAGAAACCCAATCGCTGGCCATTTTTGACAAAACTTTAGTGTTACTGAATTGGCAAAAGTTCACAATAATAGGATATGGCAGTGCAGTCAAATTCTGAATTTGCATGAATTATTCGTGAGTTAATTAACAAAAAAGTTTACTGTGGGATAGCAGCTTTAGCTGGTTTAGTTGATAGTTTATTTCATGTCCATCATTGTGTGTGTTACATATCTTGTGATTATTGAATGAATCATTTTAATTGCTATTCTCATTTGTTGTTTAGGTGGACCGCAAGCCAGAAAGTGGAGGTGGAGTGGGGGTGAATGAGGGAGCGTGGGGTTTCCCGAGGGGGGGGCCCCCCTCCGCCTGTGCCCAGGGCCATACGGCCAGGGGACCTGGAGCGGAGCAGGCCGGTGTGGCGGGGGTGGCCGCGGGGGCACCTCCCACCCGTGGCCCCCCCAACCGCCTCTCCCCTTCCCCCCCGCCCCCCACCACTACTACAACACCAACTCCCTCTGGGGAAGGCCCCCCATCCCCGGGGCGACCTCCCCGTGCCGGACCTCCCCCCTTGGGGGCCAATTGCACAGCTCCCCCTCCCCCCCTCCTGCCCCCACCGAGGCCCCAGAGGCAGCTTTCAAATACATCCACCCCCACCACCCCAGTAGGAGGAACGACGTCGTGGGGCGACGCCCCCCCAACCCCCGTCGATTTGATGCCGCCCCAGGAGGAGCGGTCGGCAAGGGATATGCTCCCGAGCGCAGGGGAAGGTACTACAATGATGGGTAAGCTTAGTTTGTTTTGTTTTCAGTGACTTGTGGATTACTTATCTGGGTCTCCAGCACTCTGGAAAACCGGGCAAACCGGGAAATCTGTGGGAATTTTATTTTCACTGGAAATCTCAGGGAAATATCGAATTAACTCTGGAATTTTCTGGGGTGTCAATATATAAAACAGCAATGGAAGCAATGTGCTTTTTTCGGCAAGTTGCTAAGTCAAATTTCCCTTGTGTTGTCGCATTTTGCATTCCTGTAACTACCGAAAGTAGGTACAATGTTTTCTATATAGGTATATTGTGTTGTTGTTGGTCATAGTCTGTTAATCAGTGGCTTAAAGAACGTGCCTTTATCAGCAAGCTGTGAAGTCAAATTTCCCTTGTGCCGCATTTAGCAAAATAAGAAAAAATTCGTTCAGTTTTTTAAGTTGTTGATCATTTTATATCAATGCTATTCATAGCAAAGTCTGGCTGTAATATATACTTGTCCCTGAGCACCTGCGTTATCATTATCATCATCATCATTCACAGCTCTACAGCCCGGTGTGGGCCTTTGCTTCCTCTACTATGTGCCTCAATTCAGTTCTTGCTTTCTCTCTCCGTCTCGTGACTCCCATTGTCTTCAAGTCTTCTTCTGCATCCTGTAGCCATCTCTTCTGTGGTCTACCTCTCCTGCTGACCCCTTCCATCTTGCTATTAAGAATTCATTTTGGCATTCTTTTGATTCCCATTCTTTCTATATGACCCAACCATGCCAGCCGCAGTGCTTTGGAGAATCTAACTATGTCCTTCTCTTCTAGAATATCATTTATCTCCATGTTCATTCTAATCCTGCATCTCTCTCCTTCTTTAATAGATCCTCCTTATGATCCCTCTTTCAAATCTGTACAGCCATGTATGTGCGCAAGTACATGCATATTGTAAACACTCATTCCACTCATTGTAAGGAATATGGCCATGCAGATCGCCAACAATTGCTTCACGTTTTATCAACTTCCAAGACTCACTTCAAGATAGCTGGCGTGTATCAATTCAGCAATTAGATATCGCACCACAGGAGTCCCATTTCTTTATGCTAAGTCTGATCTCAAGGTATCAACCAGGTCACCACACCAGACCAAGCTACAAAATAATTTCCAGTGAAGAATGTAATCACGTGAATTTTGGCTCCCAATGCAAATCCGCAGGGTGAACGGATAAAGTGAGACAGGTCGGAAGTGGGAGTCGGTCGACTGCACATTAGACGTGCCGACGCCAAAGAAATTGGGGTGGTCGGTGGTTGGATGGTCTGCAAAGACTGACCACCCGTCCGATGGTTCTGTTTTCGTCAGGAGATAGAGTCCGTCCAACCGTCGGCCCCGAAAGTTGGGTGTTCTGGTCGGAATGTGTGTAGCGGCTTTAAACAAGATCACAGGCCCCCTCTAGTCAGTGGCATGCTTACTAAGTGCTACAGACAACTGGTGGTGGCTATTAAGCGGCAAGGTGTGCTTGACTCCATCTCGAGAAGTAACTGATTTGGCTAGCCACGCCACACAGTCGCTTGTAGCAGCGTGCGGCCGGACGTGCCACTCAAGAACTCAAGACTAGGGTTGCACCGCTAAGCAAAATGGCCGATTATCGATTAATCGGCTGATACCGATTAATCGGCCGATTAATAGCAACCTACAGTTCAATGCCCGGCAGCCATTTTTTTGGCCACCCTTGCTCCCACCACACACCATTTCATTACCGGAGCATCCATTGCGTCCTTAGACTGTGTTTTGAGGGAGCCTAACTTCACGAAATAATATTCAGGCTGGTCCGTAGTTAGAAATGAATGCTAGATGGGGCTTAGAAGGCACCCATGAAGGATCCACACAGGGTGGCCAAGAATTAAGGGGACCCCAAAGCAACCCGATGATCAATCAGAAATATATAATTTTCATTTCTAGTCTTATATTTTACAGCAATATGAAATTGGCCGATTATCAAAGCCGATTAATCGGCCAAATAGCCGCTACCGATTAATCGGCAAAATGTGCGATTAATCTGTATTGGAATTATCGTCTACTTGCCGATTAAGCAGTGCAACTCTACTCAAAACGTGCTACCGAGTAGTCGAGTGTGAGGGAGGACGGGAGGGTAGGGTGGTCCTAAAAAAGAACTTTTTGAAAGTTGAATGGGCAGATACATTTTCTGGTGTAATTTCATTAATAAAAAACTATTGAAAATTTTGGCATGATCGCACAAAATTTGACACTGCAGGAACAGAAAACTTACTAATGATGAACATGAGAAACAGAACTTGCTATTTGTAATACAGACATAAGAATTTTTTTGATAGGTATGGAAATGTTAAGGATAAGGACGTGTTAAATTTTATTTAAACCTTTATAAACCTGTTAAAAATTAAGACTCAGTGTTTCAACCTCAAGGTTGGTGCAGATAGGTGAGGGTAGAGCTCACCCCAGACTAAGCCATAGGCATGTGAATTTCACACATTCAGGGTAAGAGGGGTCAGTTCCTTTCCCTGTGCCACCTCGCACTTCGAGGATTTTTTTTGGGGGTGTTCGAAGGCTTCACCCGGATTTGAATCTGAGACCTTCTGATCAGTAGCAAAGCGCTCTACCCACCAGGCCACCACGTTCCCTAAAATTAAGAAACACACAAAATAATAACACTCATCATCAAGGATTGTTTTTCTTTCGTTCAACCATTACTTCTGTTGTAGAATCCCGAAAAAAAGGAGAATTGCCTCTGTAAATTGGGCAATTTGAGCCTGAAATGTTGAAACATGATTCGGCAGGGTCACATATTGTGCAATCAAGCTGAAATTTCCATGGCTTGTTTATTTATGAAATTGCACCAGGAAATGCATCTGCCCCCTCAACTTTCTAAATTTTTTTTGGCCACCCTGATTGGGGGGGGGGGGGGGTAGGGGTTTAGATACCGCAACCTCGCCACCCCGAAAAAGGTGATTGTTTGCCCGGTCACGTGTTCACAGGAGTGAATTTATTGTCAATAAAACACTGTATTTTATCGCTTTGTTTTTTTCCACTTTTTCTTTTTTAATTATTTATATTTTTTTATATCTAATTTTTATTAGGTTGTGTTTCGCTAGGAAAATCCATATTATTTGAAAAACGTGAAAAATATCACTTTTGCTCTTATATAAACCGTGAGGATATAACCAGGAAATTTTTAAAACTTTAGCCTTGAAAACCTGGAATTATGCTTGAATTTTTTATTTTAACTTTTGTGGACACCCAGATAATTTTAAACATACGGAACTTTCTCTTATAATTAACAAGAAAAAATCAATATTTCCTCTGGAAAAATAAAAATTATGTCTGGAAATCCTGGAAATCTCAGGTTATTTTCAAATGCCCAGCTGCTGGACACCCTGCTTATGAGTGTTGGGGTCAGTTTAAATACAGAACCAAAAATGAGTCATGGCATTATTCATGGGTTTTCCCTAGAATGCTCTGGTTAGACCACTGGCTCAGTAGGCTATTAAGAGCACTAGTCACATATTTAGGAATGGTATTTGTGGATCCTTTTCAGTGAGCCTCTAGAAGTTAATAACTTGCATGCGATTTTTGTCACCACACAATCTAAGTATATAATTTTTAGGTTGCAGCTGTCGTTAAAACAAAGGAAAACCAATGCTTGGTAATACTGTTACTGACTTCAGTGTCTGTGATTTTATATGCTTTGCTATTATCACTGTTACTGATCCCCTTCTCTAGCTATGGTTATTGGACCTGAAATACTCTTCTTAAGGATTTTAACCAATTTGCATCCATAAGTGTACTAGCGGTATGCGCGCTGGATCTGGCCTCAATCACCACAAGTTTACTGGTATGCATAACACATTGTGTTACGTGTCGGCTGATCCTGCTTCTATCTTCCTTTTTTTTACTTTTTGGCCAGTCATCCATATCTGTTTGGTGCTGCCATCTGATGGCTTCATCGGCAAGTTTTTCTATTCATCATTTCAGAAACTATCTTTTCTTGTCTGTAAATTTTAGGTCTGCACAAAATGTCCGGCAGTAGGAAGCGAAGATTTTGTGAAAGTGTTGATGAGGAAAATATCAGTCAATTATTCATTACATTCTCAGTTATGGTGATGATGACTCTAGTAGTGAAGTAAAATCAATCTTTCTGAAACCCTTAGGGCTTCGTAATATTATTGACTCAGAGTGAATACAGTCGAACCTCGATCTATCGTTCGCCGTCATTGGTCCCGAATGTAGTTCCATGCAGATAACGTTATTAATTCCCGCATCCATCGTTCCCCGAAGTATCGTTTTCCCGCTTCGATCGTTTCCAAATCACGGTCCCCACATCACAATTCCCGCATTCATTGTTTGAAAAAGACGAAACCAAAAATTTACACGGAAGATTTTGGGATTTTTGCGGTGCACCGCGGTCTGCGCTCCGCAGCGGGAAAGGAGGAGGGGGAGGGAGTTTAGCGCGCTTAGGACGGACGGGTACCCCTTGCCGTCTGAGTCCCTTCTTATCTTTATGGCCCAAACTCCTTCCTAGAGGTCGATTGGCATTCCTCCTTTCCCACCCGAACGAGCGGCCGCACTCCTTCGCCATGAGCTTCTAACCTTTCTTCCTATTATCCTCTCAATGCTCTCTTACCAGTAGTTATCATACGCCCACTTTCGGCACCATATCCAATCTGATATAACCAATGTGGGTAAATATCAACGGATTTCCTTGGTGTTTGGTATCAAATTTAACAGGGAATACCGGACAAACTGCATATAATACTTATTCTGTAGATTTTTGTTGATTAAAAACTTTAGCAAAATTAACAGACGTTCCACCATTGTGCCCCTCAGTGGGCGGGGCCCTTTCTGCGGAAAGGGTCGGGAGGGTCAAAGGTCTTCTACCTACCCTGTCCCTCCCGGCGGAAAACAGGGATATTTCCCGCACGCAGTGGAATACGATCTAGTAGCCGCAGCTGAAGGGTCAATCAAGCATTTACATTGTATTATTTGATTTCTCGTTTACACTAACAACACCCTGTCATGCGTCGCACTTGGCAGTCTGCTCCACGCATACGATTGTGTCGTTTCCGAACTTCACTGAGTTGCTAGTGCTTCTGCGCTTTTCATGTGAGCCGTTTACATAAATGTACTGCTGAAAGTTAGCACTTTTTATTAGTGCCATTTCACATCAATTGTTCTTTGGACCATGGCCCATACGAATAAGCAAGTGAGAACTTTAAAAGATCGCTTAAAAATAATAGAAGAAATAGAGAAAAATCCGGGGCAGAAACGTGTGGACATAGCGAAACGCCTGGGGATGTCTGCTAGTACGCTGAATTCAATTTTTGCCAAGAAGGACGACATCAGGGAACATATAAACAAATGTGGCAACTCATCTAAGAAGCGAAAAACTGGCAAAGAGTCGACTTTTGCGGAATTAGAGACTGTGCTCTTCAATTGGTACCAGCAGGCACAGGCGTCCAACATCCCAATTGATGGGGTTACCCTTAGGGAAAAGGCAAAAATGATTGCCAGTCAGTTGAACTTAGACAATTTTAGTGCATCAAATGGCTGGATGTCGATTTAAAAATCGACACGGACTAGTTGATAAGAAGCTATCAGGAGAGAGTGCCGATGTAAGTGCAGAAACTACAGATGCATGGCTGGAAAGTCTGCCATCGCTTTTAGAGGGCTACGAACCACGTGATGTATACAATGCCGATGAGACCGCCCTATTCTTCAACGTGCTTCCTGACAGAACCTTGGCATATAAAGGTGAACGCTGCCATGGGGGGAAACATTCCAAAGACTGACTGACTGTATTACTTTGTGTAAATAGTGATGGAAGTGACAAACAAGTACCAATTGTGATTGGGAAATCACCAAAACCGAGGTGCTTCAAAAATGTAAA
This sequence comes from Ceriagrion tenellum, assembly GCA_963169105.1. Lineage (NCBI taxonomy): Eukaryota > Metazoa > Arthropoda > Insecta > Odonata > Coenagrionidae > Ceriagrion > Ceriagrion tenellum. The sequence goes on from OY720644.1 coordinate 55,076,259, forward strand.
AAAATTGCCCACAAAATATCACGCGAACGCTAACGCTTGGATGACAACGGATATTTTTTGTTTGTTTCTACATGCCTTAGACGCCCAAATGGGCGGCCAAAACAGAAAAGTTATCCTCTTTATTGATAACTGTGCGGCGCACCCCAAAGACACATCCTTTCTGAGGAATGTTAAAGTGATTAGATTTCCGGCAAACGCTACAAGCACGCTCCAACCACTTGACCTCGGAATAATTCGCAGTTTAAAAGCGCATTATAGAAGACGCCTTGTACAGACATCCATCTGTGTCATGGAGTCCGGGAAGCCAATGAAGAAAAAAATTAATTTACTTGAAGCGCTACACTACACTATGGCAGCGTGGCAACAAGTGAGTCCACAAACCATTCAAAACTGCTTCAGTAAAGCTGGATACAGACAAAAGTCGGATTCCCAAGAAGTGGCAACTAGTGATGATTTCGGTGAAGACTGGGATGAACTGTGTAGATCCCAGAAATTGGATTTTCCAAGCTACGTTTCAGTGGATGACCATGTGATAACGAGCGGAATAAACACGGTTGAAGAACTGTGCGAAGAATTTTTATCTGGGGGGGATGCCGAGGAAGAGGATGATGATGATGAACAAGAAGCGGTCCCAAGTTATACCGAGACTTACGATGCTTTACAAAAAGTGAAAGCGTTTTTCTATTCTCAAAGTGTTAGTGACGCGGATCGGTAAAACATTTTAGCTCTTGAAAAATCGTATTTTCGATTGAAACAAAGTTCCACAAAAAAACAAGACCCTTGACATTTTCTTCAATAAAAAAATCTGAAATGTGTCATTTTTAAAAAGCATTCTTGTTAAATTAATACAAGCCTATCATTTCCTGGATGTTTTTTTATTTATGAGTGAAGTTGCGTTTCCCCCAATTACCTGTCTCACCTAATTCTTGTAACCAGTGCATTATTTCAAATGATGTGGGCTTAAACGGGGGAGGGGCTGAGGGAAGGGATGGAGGTGGGGTTTCTCGTCATGTGACTCTTGCGTAACCAACCAGAGGGCAGCGGGCGTGGCTGGTAACCTCGGCAATTCAGTCACTCCCTGACCTTTGTCATATCACTTCGCGGGCCTCTAATAAGTGCGGCCAAACCCTACGTGCTCTGTGCTCTTTCCATTTTCTGTTTTTTCCGTGATTAGCCAGTTAAAGTAGGTATTTATGTGTATTCATTTTCCTGAAGTATTTATTTCTGAGCCTTAAGCCGAAACTGTTCAAAACGGCTGAAGGTAACGCAGATGTTTCATCCATTAGTTTGTCGTAGTGGAAGTCCTGCGAGCGTGGGCTTAGTTCCTTCTCGTCCGTTGTCTGACGTGGGCTTGCATTGCCAGAAATGTTTTATTATTTTGAAATTGGTGTTCATTTAGTAATGCCATGCCGAACTCCAACCACCGATATCGGACTTCCTCATTTCAACCCGATTGCCCGCCAACATTTGCCTTTCTGAATCAGATGGCGATAACCTGCTACACCTCTCTTGCTCTATGCCTCGTGGGTTACACGATTGCTCCAGATAAACAAGAGTACACTTGGTAATGTCAAGCTCGCTCCGTCTTTCACGGGTGGCACTCCATCAGCGGACCACCATGGAAAGTGCGACAAATGATTACATCTTTCCCCACGAATTTTAGGCATGCTTCTCACCCTCAAGGATATTTGAAACGAATTAATTTCTATGCATGGATAGGTTGGTGCGTGGGCTTGAGGATCATCTAATAACATGATAAGGGACCTTGTTTATTTACTTTTATCATCCGAGACACCATTGGGATATGTAATACTAATAAAATATTTTGAACAGTTAGTAGTCAAACGAAAAATTAGAGATACACTTGAGTATTTTCATTAAATTTAAAAATTATCCCGCTTTTAAGAGAAATTCCTTTAAGATTCCCCTCTACTGTGAAACCTTATCGTAAAATTCTCGCATTTTCATCTCGTTTTGGCTCCCGGGAAATCTTTTCCTGCATCGAGGAAGTCAATGCGGGTTTTCCACCGGGTCAGGTTGTCCATGTCTGCCGACGTCCAACTCGGAGAACTTCGAAAGGAGAAGGCGAGTCTCTTCAGCTCTCTTGCCTTCCTCCTTCGCTGTCGCGATGAAGAGACTATACCAACTTTTGCGGTCGTGCGGTCATCCGTCGACTCACCTGCTGTTCGACGAATCCTGAAGCGTACGAGCATGGCCATTGTCCGGGAACGCATTCATGACAAGAGGAGACGCTTGGACCGATGTGCCAAGACTCTCAAGGCGCTCCACCTTCGCCTCGCAGCCATACTCTCACCGCTGGATTGGGAATACATTGACCGAGCCACGGCCGCACTTGAGGAGTTACTTCTCACCAAGGAGACGGAGAGACTGAAACAGAAATTCGACCGTCTACCATCCACCAAGACGGCCACTCAATCACTAGACCCCCAAAAACTGGTGATTAACCTGAGCGACTTGAACCTCGACGATCCCACAATCACCGTTCTTTCCAGGGGTCTCAACTTCGCTCCAGCTCCTAGGACCATTCCTCACACTGACTTCATCCGTGGGATTGAACCAGCCGTACGGAAACTCCCGATTGACTTGGCAGAGGAAGCCAGGGCGGAAATTTCCATGGCCCTTAAAAGGGCCGTCCCTCCCTGCCCTAATATCTCTAGGGCCGAGCAAGCTGCCATACGTTCGCTGCGCAACAACAAAGCGATCAAAGTACTTCCAGCGGACAAAGGAAACGCCACCGTTCTTATGAATACTATAGGATATGGCCAGAAGATTCGAGATATTCTCCAAGACCAAGCATATCGGCGAATTTCTAAAGATCCAACGGACGCCGTTACGAGGAAAGCCATCACCTTGATCAAGAGCTCGAGCCTTCCATCAGACATAGCCAAGAATCTACTACCTCCAGCACCAGCTCCCCCTAGGCTGTATGGTCTACCAAAGATTCATAAGGAAGGCGTCCCCCTGAGACCGATTGTGAGTGCCATTGGTTCACCAACATACAACCTGGCCAAATTTCTCACAGGGATCTTACAGCCACATGTTGGACGCTGCGAACACCATATTAAGAATTCTTCAGAGTTCGTGAAGAAACTTAAAGACATCCACCTGGAAAAGGAGGACATAATGATCAGCCTCGACGTGGTGTCCCTTTTCACCCGTGTGCCGCTGAACGAAACTCTGAAACTCCTGAGTGAGAAATTCGACCCCGACACGGTGAGACTTTTTCACCATGCTTTGACCACCACGTATTTCAAGTACGATGGAGAATTCTATGAACAGACCGATGGTGTGGCCATGGGCTCCCCGCTCTCTCCGGTGATAGCTAATTTCTTCATGGAAGACTTTGAAGAAAAAGCTCTCTCCTCGGCTCCTCTATGACCCAGGTGCTTCTATCGGTATGTGGACGATACCTTCATTATGTGGCCTCATGGAGCTGCTACCCTCAGCCTCTTTCTTGACCACATGAACGGCCTTAATTCAAACATCCAATTCACCATGGAGACGGAGAGGGACAAAAATATTCCTTTCCTGGACATCCTCATCCACCGCAAGGAAGATGGAAGCTTGGGCCATAGCGTCTACAGGAAGCCAACGCACACAGACCTCTATCTGAATGGACGAAGCCATCACCACCCCTCTCAGAGATCGGCAGTTTTGTCGACACTCATCCACCGGGGGAAAACCATTTCCGACTCGGAGAGTCTTCCCAAGGAGATAAGGTACCTCAAGAAGACGTTCCAACACAACGGATACAACGGCAAGGAAATTTCCATGGCCCTGAAAAGGGCCTTCACTACCCGTGACGATAAGACAAAGGAAAAGGAAGATTGCCAGAAACCACTGGCCAGGGCCGAACTACCTTTTGTCTCCACAATTTCGGGAAAAATCGGCCGAATACTGAGGAGATATAACATTGACGCATATTTTCGCCCTCCCTCCAAGCTTAGGAACCAACTTGTGACGGCCAAGGACCCTTGCGGCTTCCAGACCCCCGGGATATACGAGATACCATGCACATGCGGCCTTGTGTATGTGGGAGAGACAGGGAGGACCATCGCCACAAGGATCAAAGAACACCAACGGCACTTCAGACTCTGCCAACCGGAAAAGTCCGCCGTGGCCGAACACAGCATCTCCCGAAACCATGTCATCTGCTGGGAAGAAACGAAAGTTCTTTCCCGCATCGACAAGTTTTGGCAAAGGCTGACGAGGGAAGCGATCGAAATCAGGATGAGAGAAACAACTATGAACCGAGACGCGGGATACTCACTCAGTAATTCTTGGAAGCCAGTACTGAGAAGCATCCGAGAAGCCCGAGAAAAAAGGCGGGAAAAATCCAGCCAATCAGGTGACACCTGCCCAGGCTGACGCGCCAAATGGACCCTATATAATGTGGACCACTTCCGAAAATTGACATGCCCTGAAGACGATGAGCAACTCGGTCATCGAAACGTCGGCAGACTTGGACAACCTGACCTGGTGGAAAACCCGCATTGACTTCCTCGATACCATACGCCGGGAAAGCCTTCGATCTTTCTTTTCCTGCATCCATCGTTTTCCCGCATCCATCGTTTTTTTTGCCCATCCCCTTAAAAAACGATAGATCGAGGTTCTACTGTATAATTCAAATGACTGTGCTTCAGAAAATGTAAATGAAACGGACTCCAATGTTGGAATCAACTGTGATACTATATGGAACTGGAAACAAAATCAAAAGGTTCTTCCCATTTCTCAAATCCTACATGCTCTCAGTTTTCTCCAGACTTTTTCAGTAGTACATTAACTTTTATTCTCAGAAGTCTGATACCATTATATGTCTGCGCATGGTTTTAAAATAGGATCTTGGACTGATTTTTGTCACCATCTTCAAGTTATTCATCCTTGCACTGGTCATGCAGGAATATCCCGTGATTTAGGCAAAAGTTGTAGTAGGCTTTGTGCTTTTGAACTTTTTCTAAATGAAGAAATTGTCCAATATGTAGTCACGGAGACTAACAGGTACGGATCAGCTGAGTGTGACTTTCACAATGTGACTACTAGTGAGTTGATAGTATATTTTGCTCTTGTTATTTTGATGGGTATAATTGAGAAGCCTTTTATACAAAGCTATTGGTGTAAAGAAGCATGTATAAGTACTCTATATTTTGGAACAATCTTGCCTGGAAGAAGATTTCTGCAAATTAGTAAATATCTACATTTTGTAAACAATGAAAACTTAGATGGCAATGACCCTCTTAGAAAACTAAGGCCAGTCATAGATATGAACTGCTGTCTTTCGTAAAGTACACACACCAATGCATTCCATTTGCATTGATGAATCACTGATGAAATGCAGAGGTAGATTGCACTTTATTCCATATATTAGGTCTAAGAGGGCAAGGTTTGGGGTGAAGCTCTACAAATTATGTGACTCCAGCAATGGTAATATACATAACTTTAAAATTTATGTTGAGAAAGACAAAGTGGACAATACTCCTATCAGTACTAAGGTTGTGTTAGATTTGATGACCGAGTCTAATCTGCTAAACAAGGGGTACTCCTTGTACATTGATAATTGGTATAGTTCGCCAGATTTGTTTTACAAATTACATATTTTAGGAACTAATGTCTGTGTTACTGTGAGAGCTCAACGGAAAAATATGCCGAAAGATATTAAGAAAAAACTTAAAAAAGGTGAAGCCATATCATACTGTTGTAATAACAGTACTGCAATAAAATGGAGCGACAAAAGGGATGTTGTAATGCTCAGTACCATGCATCCCTTGGAGTTTGCAAATACCAAAAAAGTTGACTGGAAAAGTAAGAGTGTGAGAAGTAAACCCACTGCTGTGATTGATTATAATGAGAATATGGGAGGAGTCTATGTTGGAGATTAGATATTGCGTAAATTTCATTGTATGTGGTGATATAACAAAGCCTTTTAAAAAAATGTTTATTTACTAGACATGATGCTACTAAATTTGTATGTTGTGTATAAATATGTAAATAAGAGAAAAGATAGAACTTTTCATGTTTTCAAACTGAAATTAGCAGAAGAGTTATTGGAAAAATATTATGAAGAAGGTGGTGTGAGGAGACGCAGTAATGATATACCCAACCTACCTTTAAGACTACCTGGTCGTCATTTCCCTGAAAAGGTTGAGGCAAGTGAGGCAAAAGGAAAAAGAACAGCTAAACATTGTGTGGTGTGCCTAGAGAAAAAGTTAAGGACAGAGTCTACTTGGCACTTTGATGTCTGCAAAGTGCCACTATGTCTTGAACATTTTAAGCCGTATCATACCCTTAAAAATTATCTCCAGTGGTGTAAATTATTTGATATAAATGTTTAATTTTATAAACAATATGCTTTTTATTTCATATTTATTTACACCATATGTAAGAGCAAGTAACTCTTAACACAATTGCAAAATTTTATCAGAATCAGCCTACAAATAACTATAAAAAATTTCTTTTTTCTAATATGCTACATTTTTTATAAAATACCTTAAAAGTCAGTGGTGTTTGGGGTCGCTTTAAATCCCAGAGAGGATGCGAATGGGTTAAGATGGCTAGTTTTTCCTTTCCCACTCCTAGATCTTACTTTTGTATCATGTATTACCTTTTCTAAATCAGTTGATGTGCCTGGCTGACGTACAGAAATTCAAAAAATATACTCATTAATATGATTCATATAACTTTTTTACATTCTCTCTTGCATGAAATTAGTAATTACTTAGTGACAATGATAATTATTTTATATTGACCTTTAAGAGTAATTTAGATTACCAAGGCCCTTGAATTAACCATGAATATTGTAATTGGTCATGCTCAAAAAAGTCTATAATAGATCATACTCGGGAGTTCACGCAGTGTCAATTATTCATCATTAAAAATGCATATTTTTAAATGCTATTGATGGGAATCCTTTCCTAATGACCATGTATGCATGTGTATGTCTCAGGGATTTCACTGTCTGCTGGATTGATTGTGAGTGTGTACCTTATGTGCTGGCTGTGATACATCTGGTTTCCATAACCCTCTCGCTTGTATTTCCTCTGGTTTAAACACAAGCCCCCTCTCAACCAGGGATGTCACTTTGGGATTTCCACGTAGGTTGGTCGACACTGGACTCCATAAAATTTCTGTAGAAACATTTAAGTAGAGTTTCTCTGACATTTGTGAAATTGTGATTCTTGCACTTTAGTTTCAATTCTCTCTGTGCTCTCAGAACATTTCAATTATTGAAGGAATAAGTAAAACAAGTACTTGGTTCTAGCTTTAAAAACCTTGCCTTTTGGAGCTGTTTTGGTGTATCGGGTAGTAGAAATGAACATACTTGGATTTTGTGTGTCTAATGATGGTGTCAAAGCTATTAAAAAGTCTGTGGTGTATAGTAAGTGTTTGTTTCATTTTATTTAGTTGCTGTGCTTTTACACCTTAGCTCGCCTAATACAGTGCTCTCCATTCTTGCCTTGGGTTAAAATAATTTTGTTCCTTTATTCTTTCTCAGATGGAAAGGTCCTCGTGAGTGATAAAGCAAAGTCAGATGTGGAGGAAAAGGCTGATAGTGATAGAGTAAAGGAGGAAGAGAAGAAAGAGGATGATTCTGGTCCAAAGAGGGAAAGGGGAGGTAGAGGGCGTGCTGGTAACCAGAGTGGTTCCAGAAATCGGCCACAGAGTGGCGGTCCTCAACCAGCTCGTGGGTCTACTCAATGGGGTAGCTCAAGGGGTGGAAATACTACAGGGAGTAGGTCTCAGCGCACTCCTGGAATGAAATGGACTGCTGAGGAGGAGGAAGAAGAATCAGAACTTCGTGCTGGGGAAGGAGACTCTGAATTTTCCGCAGAAGAAGAAGGATCTGGAGAATCCGGGAGAGAACTAAGAGGTGGACGTGGAGGACAACTTCATGGCGAAGTAGAGAGTGACGTAGCACCTGGCGAAAGAAGTTCAGGTAATCAAGATGCAAAGCGTAATCAAGGGAGAGAGGGTTTTGCTCCAAGGGGGGAACCATCAAGACGAGGAAGGGGAGGAGGTGCTGGTTTTCGAACTAGGGGCAACCTGGGTAGGAGAATGGATCGATATGGACCACCCCCTTCTGGGTGCCCATTTGGTCAACCTCGTGAGGAGGGAGCAAGTGGTGAGGTTCTAGAGGAGCAAGTTGATGGTGGTGCATCCGAGAAGGGCAAGGGTAGTCGTGGCCAGCCCCCTGGGCCTGTTGGCAGTGGGAAAGATGGTATGTCAAACAGAACTGGTAAGTCGTCCCAGGGTTCTTCTTCAACAGTTCCTCCTCGCATGCAAAGAAGGGGAGAGACAGAAAGATCAAGAAAGGCTCGAGGTGGCCGTGGAGGTGGTAACGCCGCTGAAACTGGTGGCCAGAGGAGTGCAGAAGGAACAAGTAGGAAGCATGTAACTGGCCCAGATTCTAGACAAGGGTCATCGGATGTTGCTGAATGGGAGACCACTTCAGAGAACAGTGATGCTGAAGATTCAGGAAGAGAAAGGAGGGAAAGTAAGCGTGGGAAAGGACAAAGAGGGTGGTCTGAAGGAATTGCCCCTACCAATAACTCATCCAGTGGTGTGGTAGGAAGTGGTATACCTCCAACTTCTAGAGCACCTGGTGCTGAAAAGAAATCTAGTTCCAGTTCCTCGGGACCAGTTGGGTCAGGGCAAAGGACAAGCCCTGCACCCACGTCTCGAGGGAAGAGCTCTGGTAAAGGGAAGGAAGAGGTGGGAAGTACGGAAGGATCAAGACGTGGAGGAGGGGCAGTTGGGAGTGGGGGTCAGAGTAGATCTGGCCACACTCCTTTGATGGGAGTTAGCCTTGATATTGGAGGAGAGAAGGCACTGGAGGGAATTGACATTGGAACATACTCAAGTGAGTGCTCAGTCTTTATTAATGTTGTGTGATAATTACTTGTCCAGTGAAATTATTTTTTCAGTGTAGTATAAATTGACACTATTTGTTGAATTATCAATAGCTTTTGTTGGCTTTTATGTAGTTATTTTCTGCAAACAAGGACTAATAACTGATATAATACATATATAATGTGAAAGCTAGATTTCCTCTCCTATTTTATTTATTCATTTATAATAACCATTTCAGTGGTATCTTTAGTATCATGCTGGTTCAGTTAGATTTTCAAAAATGGAGATCACTTTGGAAAATTTCTGGAATGTAGCTGTGTAGGTGGGTGAGAAGAACCCCTCATATTTCCAGCCGTACCACTGAAGAGGTTAAATTTGACACCACCTAGTAAATTTTATGTTAAGCGTAATGTATCTATCTCATCATAACAGTGGGATAGGTTGGTTAGATCTCCCAGTAATATTTCTCAGTTATCTTAGTATGCTTATGCATGCCAGTTTTGACTTGTTTCAAGTGTATAATTAGTATTATTTTTACAGTTACCTCTGCGTTTTAGTCCATTGGACTAACTTACATTGGTAACTTAAATTCTCTCAGTTCCCTAATTACCTATTAGTGAAAAATATTTGCTTTTTTCAAGTGACATAATATAAATTGGTGGCGAATAGTTTCATTTGAATTTAAGAGCACGTGAAAGGATCAGTTTTGGGGAAATGTATATTTTAATGTGTACTTATTTTTGACAAATAAATGGTATTTATGGAAATGAAGGCGACAATAATCTATCAGGTGTATAATATATCTATGAGGAACTGTTGACGTCTGGTATTTCAGCGAGGGCTATGATTCATTTTGAGTGGAAAGGGTGATAAAGAAACTGAGGGAGGTGAAACTGATACCAAACCTTGTTGCACCTACTCCTTGATTAGCTCTTTTAATTCGTTCCAGGAAATTCAAATGCTGATTGAAACATCACTATTCAAATCACAGAACTGCATTGGGAACAATTCAATAAGTAATAGTGATGTAGTCAGGGTTCAAGGATTTGATTGAATCTTAAGTAAATCCATGGATTCAAGATGTGATTAAATTCTTCCAAAAAAGATTTGAATGAATATAATGTTGCAGTTGGCATATGTGCTACTTTGTTGTGAACCTGAAATCTAACCTTGGAATCGGTCATGTTGCTACTGTTGTACTTCTTAAGTATGACTACTTGAGTGAGCTTTCATTCATCATGAAATGAATTCAGTGGAGAATTTGTAGTTATGCGTCTCATCAAATTGTATTTGAACATTGCCATGTAGCACTTGGGCAACACCACCTTCATAATCTCGTGGAGCATTTTGTATGCCAATGCATGCACAGGAGATCATTATGCCTGCCATATTTATCATTTCTTCAACTGATAAACCAATAATATTTCTTTTTGTTGTTGAAAAATGAAGTTTTAGGCTGTCAAAGTATATATGCCTGACATATAGTGCTTCGTAAAACACTGCTTTTATTACACAGCAAAATTTCACTTGTATAATTTTTTTTTATATTGGTTATGATAAGAAACTGGGATGCATGATTTATTTAAAGCCAAATTGGAATTTAACATTTATATTTAACATAACAGGTATTTGTTATCAGATAAAAAGAGTAGATCCAAATTTGGGAATCAGATTTCATTAAATTTGGATTCGAACTGTCACCAATAATAATGACTACATTAGAAAGATCCTGCTGAATAATTTAAAACTTTACTAGTATTATTATAAAGGGCAAAATTCTATGGAAAATTAGTTGTGACTGCAGCTCAACCATCTTCAATTCCTACTTTTTTATAAAGAGGGAGCAGTTGAAGAATCGGAGTTGGTACAGTATGAATACCAGCCTGTACATATTTTGGTGAATGTCCATGATGCTGGACTATACCGTAATCTCATACTTTTATTTGTGGCACACACTCATGTCACGATGGATGAAAAACTTGAGCTTCTTAGTAAAATTCAAGAAATAAGGGAAAACATAGTGGATTGTAAGGCACCCAAATACCAAACTAGTCTGATTCTAGTTTCTTATGTTAAAACTGCTCCTGACTCAATTTTGTTTTCACTGTCCTTTTTAATGAATTTGATTGTCTCTATCTCTTTGTCAGATATCTTTGTCTGTTTAATTGAAGTAAGATGTGCTCTTGACTTAATGTGCATAAATTCCTCATTTTATGTAGCTGAAAGAAGGCCCAAAAGTTTTTGGTGTTTTTCATTCCTGTAAAATATGTAATGTTATTGGAAATTCAATGTAAATGCATAAGGTGCAAAGTGCTACAAGACCCTGGAAAAATGCAATAATTTACCTGAAAATTATAGGGACAAATTATTGAAATTTGCTGGACATTTGCTTAGGAATTCTCTCATTTCTTTAACTGTTATATTAACATTTAACAATTAAAAATGGCTTGGGAAGTATGAAACTAAGTACTCATTTAGCACAGTCTTCACTTTTTCTGTGAAGTTTAGGTCCCTTAGCATTCTGTCATTCATTCATAATGGTGCCCTGCAGTTGAGACATTGCTTTCAAAATGGCTGAAAATATGATATGTTCTCTTGGGATGAAAAGTTGACGTAAACTTAATGAAGTACAAGCATGAATATTCATTTTACGAATGCATTTTGTAATTTCATATCTTAATTTAGAGTTGAAATACTTAAATGATCAAGTAAAATTTAGAATTGTAAGATCATCATTCCTTGCATTGTGCACTCAACTGAAAGTCATTGCTTGTTTGAAGAAATGATTAGAAACATTAATGTAATCTCTTAAAAATCTAGGGAGGAAATGCCTTTTGGGCAGGGCATGCTTTTCTTTCTGCATTGTGCTAATCAATGATGGTGTTTGGTTCACATGAATGTGTTATTCAGCGGCCACATTTTCAGAGTTTCATATGCTTTGCTTTCACTGGCTCAAGTTTCCACAATTATTTTTATGTATTAGATAAGTAATTGACCATTTTTGGCCTCAAGTTACTTGATAGTTGTAGACAGTGAATGAACATGAAAGTTTCCAGCTGGATGTAAGTTAAATGCTTCATAATATTGTAATGGCTGGAATATGTACATTTCTGGACACTAGTATGTATTGTTTATGCCATTTTTGACAGGTAATTTTGTTCTTGAAGCTTTTTGTTATATTCTGCGTGAACTTTGCCGTTAGATCTTTCTGATGTCCGATGCTTTTAATGATCTTCAACAGCTTTAATTTTTTTAATATTCATAGTATTTCCTAAACATGTCTTTTTGTTGTTGTATGTAGGGCGGTGCATCTTTTATGAGCGGGCATGATACACAAGTTTCTACCACCTGTGAACATCTTAGACTTGTGTACTCACAGAATACCATGAACCTAGTTTTTCATAAATGAATGAATCATGGCTTCTAGTCTCCATTTGCATGCTTTTACTATATATCTTTTTCCCCTAAGAAAATATAGAAAAGTAGGATTAAAATGGAGATTTAGTTCTTTTCGGGCATTGACCTCTATCAAATGTATTCAGTAATGATTTTCATTGTTTTGGTTGAAAGATAAGTTCACTTGCATTCATTCTGATGAAGAGGATGACATATGAATGGAAAGGAAGTTTAATCTGTAATAATTAATGCTACGTGTTATTCTGTATCTATAAAATGCCACTTAACAAAGTACCACTTCAGTGGTTTATGATAGTTACCTCTTTTTTTAAGTGCTGCTCATCTGTATAATTGCATCTGGGGTTTTTGTGTTTATGTGATTTTTTAAATCTAAATCAGATACGATCTAATCTGATGGAATTAAATATGATGATGTTCTCTCTGCGGTAAAAAATGCCTCTGAATTTGCGATAGTAGTAGTTAAAATATTTCAAAGGAAGGAAAATTTTTTCTTACTCATAGGAGAGAGACATAAATACTGAAAATGCTATCATACTGATTTTATTTGTCATCAGTTAATGGGAGTAAGGGAATATTGGGTATTTGAATGTTTGTTATGCCTTTGTCAATCAATGCCTTAAGTTTTTCTTGCATCACAGTGATGTACTTCCGTCCGAGATGTTGATTAATCTTGGTTAACGGTAGCCTATGATGGGATAAATTTCCAGATTAACCCAGGCATACCACTTTCTGTAATGAGTGGTTGTCAGTGTTGTTTATGTGTTAGACTATTAAATATTATTTATGCATCCTTTTGAAAAAGGAAGGCTGTCTTTACTTCTCTTGTACTACTTCACAACTTTTGGCCAAATTAGAGGTGATGACAGGAAAATGAATTGCATTGACATTCATGCAAATAATGACAATAAATTTCATATAAATTGCTGTAGGTACTTGATTTTACAAAGTAATGATTTTGTTTGATAATTATCAGTCTTGAAACCTGAGTAGCCCCAATGTGTACTTGCTGGACCTCTAATCCCTGTTAGAGTTTGTTATGAAAATACGGCCATAGTTTAAATTTGCTTGATTTAAAGCATTATGCCTTATGTTTGAACCATTGTTTTGAATTTTTAGTTTCCTCTTGGCTCATGCAATGTTTATGTACATATGATAAGAGCATAACCAGCTATGTATAAACATAAGTTCTCTAGCGGAGTGGCCATACAATCTTGAAAGTTTTGAAAATCTGGCAAACTGCTTGAAATGGCTGCCCCTTGAAAAATCTGAGAATTCTGCCTGTACTAAACATACCCCAGTTATACATCACCACTAGTGATGTAGGCTCCATCCAAACTATTAATCCCTCATGAAGACACTAATACATATACTTATTAGAAATTATTTTTCTCCATTTTTTCACCTCTTCCCCTCTGAGACAAGGCCAGAAATACTTCTGCTAAACCTATATGCAATTTTAGTGCGGCATTCAGTTCCACTTCTAATTACAAAATCATATATTTGACCAATGATTGATCAATCATTCTTTGAATCTAATATTGCATTATTGTTTTCTTAACCTTACATCAAAAGCAACTCAGCTGCTTGATAGGTGTATGTCCTTTGCAGTTTTCCATGTAGAGACAGCCTTAAATACCACAACAGAACTTATTGAAACAGAGTCTTATTTCTCCTAAAAAAAGCTTCTGATTGTATCCAGTGGATATTCACTCATTTCCTCATTAATGACTAATTTTCTGTAAGTAATATTCAATAATAATGAAGTATAGCACCATGCCTAGGATGTTTCTTGGAGGTAGTATAATAAATACAACTACCAGCCCCACATTATGTAAAAACCTTATGGAAAGATGTGATTCTCCCTCCCTGTATAACTCCATAATGCTGGAAATAGCAGTTAAATGGCCACCCCGTTTAGTCAGTGATCACTCATAAGATGTAGTTTATCAAAGCTTGATTTTATTTAACTTCCCTTAATGTTTGTATGTGTTTTTGTGCCTGTGCATGTGTAATGGATGCCACCCTTTTGTGCGATGCTTGTTTTGGTGCACGCACAACAGACGTGGCACACACTGATGACCGACACCCTGGAGCAGAGGACCAGGGCGACGCGCCTTTCCCTTTTGATGCAGACGGAAGCGGCTTTCGAGAAGTCCGTGGCCGAAGAGGGGGTGGACGTGTTGGAGGGGATGACAGTTTAGGCTCTCAGTCACGCCAACAGCAGCAGTCATCTCAGCGGCAGCAAAGGAGGGAGGGTGCACGAGAAGGGAGGGGTGGCAAGGGTGGTGCAAAAGGGCAGCCACCTGGCTGTGTTGGGAGGCCTTCAGGGACTGCTGGGAGAACGGGCACACCATCACCTGGACCAGCCAATTCAATCACGACATCTGGTGGCCCCTGTCGTCCAGGGTCCCCTTCATCTGTCACGGGAGGGTCTTTTGAAAGGAATAGGCCCAAACTTCCCCCTCGGCTAATTAAACAGAAAGAGACTGAGAGGCTTCAGAAGCAGCAAGCCCAGCAGCAGCAGCAGCAAGGTCGAGGACCAATGGCAGGATCCTTTGGCAATCAGGGTTACCATTCCCACCATGGGGCACCCTCAAACCACCTTAGGAATGATGTTGGGGAAGTTAACCACCATCAACAAGGACAGCACCATCATCAAGGGAAGATGGTGGGGTCTGGTGGTGTACTGTTCCCTATGAAAGGTGGGTAATCGCTTCTGTTTTTTCAGCTTCAACCCTAATGCTTTCAGTGGATCAATGTATCTTTGATGCCTGTGTGAATGCTGCCATCAGCTGATATGTTGGTTAGCTATTTTATGCATGCAAAGTAGTTAATTTTGTCACCCAAGTGCAATCCAAATGCATCATTTTACTCCAGCCATTACTTAATTGTTTATCAATCAAATTTTGAGGATGTAACACTATCTGCAGTATTACATCAGTAGCGTCACTTGCATGTGCACAGAAGTGCTTCTGCAATAGAAAAATCATCCACTTCGACTGGGGTGGAAATGGAATCCCTTGATGATTGTCAAATCAGATGGTTTTACATTTGTTTAATTTTTGGCCTTCTGGGTATCTGACCTTTAAATTATTGAATGTTTTAGAGTAATGACAATTTTTAAAATCAGTGTCATTAAAATATTACACAAATTATCTTGACAGTCCTAGCAGACCTTTGCATTATCTAACTGTAGAAGGGGTAATTTAATTTTTAATAAATATAAATTGTTTATAAATTAAATGTTAAAATAAAAAGTATTACACAGAAAACCCTTCACCACTTATTATCATTGAATAAATATCCTGTTTTGAAACTCTCACTTGTCTCATAACGATGCTACTGACAAAGAATTGGGTGAAACTACAATAGTAATATGAAGCATATGGTTTTTATTATAGTATTATTATTTCATTCTCTTTTTCTTTGAATTTCATTGGGTTCGTCGAATAGAAAATTCTTTTTAAAAATTGGTTCCTAATTTTAATTTCAGCTGTAAGTGTGAACACCTTTCACGAGTGAAAATAAAACAGTAATATTTGTAGCAGTTAAGTGTAATAATGTAAGAACTAATTCTTTCTAGGCTCATGATAATTCTTCATGGGAAATGCAACAAAACGAAAGAGAAATATTGTCAATATGGAAATATTAACCCAGTGTGATAACTCTGAAGAATTATTAAACATTAACTGTATTGTCGTTCTAGTGATTCATCAAACTATTGCTTTTCTGTTTTAGTCAGCTAAGAAATCATGGACACATTTCTATATAGGGTGATCTAAGAGCATCTTCTGTGAAATCCATTGATTCAGTTCCGTTCAGATCCGTTGAGCCTGAAGTTAATATATTGATTCAAATGTCTTGATCAGAATAGTCTGTTGTGTACATTGGACTATTTGGAGGCATATTTGGATGGCTATTGTGAAATTGAAACTTGAAATAATTATATTTTGCCATGAATGTTCATCAATTAAATAGCAAGAATGTAATAAATTTTGTTTTGACTTGTAATTTATGATTATTTTTCAGATTCCAACAGTGGGCCTATTTCTACTGGTGTTAATGCTTGGGATAAGCCATTGGCATCATCTGCAATAGGGTCCTCATCTCCTGCATCTTCATCCTCTGGAGGTGTTGGAATGGGAAACTTAGGAGCACCAGGAACTACTGTTGGTGAAGAAAGGTGAATTTTGTTGCTTTTGTTTTGTAGACAATACATTTATTTTTGTAACTTATTTTGATATGATTTTGCTGTTTTTATTTTTATTCCCGTAACAACTTTGAAGAGGTTTTGTAGCACCTATTGACCAAGAAAAACCTGTTATCATGAGTATGTAAATATATCTAGCAGACAAAAAGTCAGCTTGCTCATTCATATCAATATTGACTGACTTGCTTGCAATTTAAATGGTGTTAATGGTGGAAGTTGTGACTCTTTGACAATAAATTTCTAAATTCTGGCAAATTTTATGATTTATAAGTAAAACCTCTGCTAGAATATTTGATGTATGGGATATTTATTTAAATACTTCCTTGATACATAATTTTTATAAATTTGTGCGAAGATTATGGCTAATAAAAATTGGCGAAAGAAATAAAGCATGGAAACTTAAACTGAATGTCACATGTATTTCCAATGGAAATGCTTTGAATTGTCTGGGGTCAAACTTGGAGACCATTAGTTACATGAAAAATAGCCTATTATTTGTGCAGGAAAAATATTTGATTATCATTATAAATTTTTGCTTTATTTGGTTCTTTAATTTATGGCAAACTAACATATATTGCACATTCATGCATAGTACTTTGTTAGAGGATGTAGTTTCATTTATAAAAACAAGAAATTTAGATTTGAGATTCAGAATTCAATAAGTTACTTATGAGCTATTACAATTAGCAGTTGATCTTAGCCTCTCGATTTTCATCAAATATATGTCAATATTCACTAAATCTGATGTGATTCATTCAGATACAGTTTCGTAATCTGGCAAATTTTGTTATTTTTCCCTTTGAATAATCAGAAGCTAATAAAAAATAATTTGTTCATCTCAGCAATGGATTGTATGTTAACGTAGAAATGGTTTCATTTTGTATATCATTGGAGAAACTACACATAGCCATTTCCACTTAACAATTAAACGCCGAAAGTGCCATTTTTGGCTCATTGCCAGAAAACCTCATAAGGGCCCATTTAAATCTGGCAGGGGGGGACTTCCATTGACGTTTAAATCCGGTGTTTAAAGGTTAAATACAGTTATTCATAATGCTTAACTTGTAGTGCCCAGGATCAGGTCCTGTGAAAGTGTCATTACTACAAGCAGACCTAAACTTTTGTACCCAGTTTATTGCACTTCTTGGATGTGTAAGAAAGCCAAAATGTGTGAAAGTTGAACAATGTACATACTAATTATGGGTTACATGCCTAGAGAACTAAAATATATTATAAATTCTTGTTTATTGTTGTGAATGTATGAGCTTTATCATGCATAAGAAAAATGTTGAGTGAATCATATGGAAGTACTATGAATGGAAGGCTTCAATAATGGCCGAAAGTACTAAGGCCCCCAAAGCCTCACGTAAGGAGAACAAAGAAAGTGTGTGATATTTTTTCACACTTATTAAAAGGGGATATGATTGGTACGTGAGTTTACACTGTATTTATGGAGCATGACTGCTATTTGGCTACAGTTGTCAATGTCAACCGCAATTAATTATGTCTAGTCGAATAAGGCCATCCATGATTGTACCAGCCATCAAGATTGATTCAAATGTCAGTTGCCGGGCAGTGTTTGTCAAAGTTCAACTTTGGCGTCTGCTGAATGAAGTTATGGTGATAAAGTACTTTTTCTATGATGTGTGTAAAACTAAAAGATTTGCTTGAAGGCTGACAAATGAAGTGATAGGTTTATTTTTGCACATACAGTTTTATTGAATTATACTACCATCCTGCTACATTTGAATGAAATCAGTAGGGCAGACTTATTGAGATTTCCTTTTGAGAAAGAGGGAACTGGCTATGGCTGAAGAAACATTGATAATTCTCATGGTATAAATAATAAGCCTGTGAACCACTTTGAAAGCTGAATTTTTTAAAAATTTGTTGAGAGGAGGTTTATTTCCAAGCTCAAGCCCTTGTGTAAACTTCATATTAAGGAGGTTTTGTGATTGTAGAGGTTCTTTGACAAGGGGTAATTTTACATGTACAGGCAGTCCCTGAGTTATGTAAGAGATGCGTTTCGACAGACTGTGTAAGTCGAAATTTACGTTAGTCGAAAATTCTGCGTCAGTGCTCCAGAGATTTTGATCGATGCGGAAAAATGCGTTGTAAATTCTTGGCGGAGAAATGCGTGGTAAATTTTCGACTAAGTTTCATTCAATTCACTGCGACGTTCATGAACTCTTACGCGTATTCTTAATTTATTAGAGAATCAAATAAATATTAATATCGCCTGAAAGTTGCATCTCGTGAATTGCTAATCAAAATGCGTAATATCATTCCTCGAATTGACCAATCGCGTGGATTCAGGAAAGTACGGTAATTTAATGCTACATTACTAAACTAAATACTTATATTGATAACCTTTAATCATTATATATTCTGCCTTTTATATGCTTCGATGATTGATGGACCTGGTGGTTTCATTGTCACAGTTCATACTCATAGGAGGGGTGTCAAGGATTACGAGCAAATTACGCACAAAAAATGCCCGTAAATCACTGAAATGTCCATATCAATGCTTACATTCACACACACTCACTCAATCTTTCACGCACTCAGACACATTTTCATTTTCTCACTGCGATGTCGAAGGCTGCATGGTGACGTCACCTTTGGCATCAGCTGCTGTTGAGGTTGATGTTCAGTCAACTGACGAAGCTGCGCAGAGATGTTTGTATGGATGCCTTCTTTTTTTCATGATATATTTCTTCGTAGCAAGACATGGCATCTTGAAGTGCCCTACTGACCTTCGCGAACCTTTCGATGTTAGAATCTATTTGTTCAAGTTTTTCCACTGCTGAATTAATATGCTCGAAAACCTCAGACAATCCTTTGGCCGTAAAGCATTTTGGTTGTCCGCCCACATCATTTTCAGAGCCCCCATCATCATCGTCATCCCCTACTTGTCGAGAACATGTGCAAGATCAACAACTCGGTCGATGACTTCGTCTACTTCATTCGCCATAAATCCCTCGAAATGCACGTGACCGGGGCAAAGTTTTTTCCAAACACCATTCATATTTTTGCTTGTTTCTTCTTCCCAGGATGATGCTATGTTTTTTATTGCGTGATACACATTGTAGCCCTTCCAAAATTCCCTAAGTGTCATTTCACCATCCCCATTTGTAGCGGCAATGGCATCAGAAAATGTCTTCCGTAAGTAATAAGCCTTGAAGGATGCTATGACTCCCTGATCCATTGGTTTTAGATGGGACGTTGTATTTGGGGGCAGAAAAATCACCTTAATAAATTCATTTAATTCATCCAAGTGTGGAGGATGGCCGGGTGAATTATCAAGTATCAGCAGGATTTTAAATGGAATTTTTTTCTTAAGGCAGTAAGCTTCACGTCTGGTAGAAAATGGTTGCAATACCAGACCTCAAATAAGGCAGTTGTAACCCAAACTTTTGTGTTTGATTTCCAGATGACTGGAAGAGAGGATTTATCAACTTTTTTTATTGCTCGTGGCTTTTCCGAATGGTAAATTAGAAGAGGTCTCAATTTGCAATCTGCAATTTCGTTCCTTGTCTTTCACAATTGTGTTTATAGTTGACACGGCCATGTTTAGAACATGTGATATGTTCGATATCGTTAGCCCACTTTCATAGTTCTTCACGATATCAATTTTCTCTTCTAAAGTGATTGTATGTCGCCTTTTAGAAGCACCTGGCTTACTCTCATTTCGACGCTTATCTGCCATTGTCGGAAGATCCAAAACACTTCACTGTTAAAAATTTTTACAAATCTAACTCTCAACCTCGAGTTCCAGAAAATGACTGAAGGGATTTTGCCAGTGCTATCGTGCCCTACGTTACAATGTACCAATCAAACAAGATGTCTTTGGTTGCCTGAGTTGAATGCATTGTTGCATCGTTTGCAGCCGACGGGGACTGTGCTGGATTAACAACAAGGCAAAGTAGGCAGTTGCCTATGGGCCCCGAGAGTTTTTCCCCTCTCTTCTATTGTGGCTCCCTCCCCCTTTTCCCCTCGGCGGACTCCGTTGCTTGCTCTGCCCACAGGCCCCCAAGTCCGGCACTGGAAGTGGCGAACGCGAACGTTTTTTTTGTCAAGCAAAATATGAACAGAATACTATACTTTAAAGTACAGAATGATGCGTTAGCCTTAGCCTCCGAGATATAAAATTACCTCTTACTTAGTAGTCCTTCGAAAATCACGGGTAAGTCTCTGATCGCTGTGACTTTCCAATGGCCAGGTTCGAAAAAGTTATTTCTTGTCGATTTCTATAAAAATAATATGGAAGATGATGATGGCTTCTCATTGTAATCCGATTTAAGAGTTCAAGAGGATGTAGGTAGATGTTCGTGGTTAGAGAAAATACGAGTTTATTTCTTGGCAATATGTCATACTCCGTTGCACAACCGACTGCCGCCTGACCGTGGGCTGTTACCGTGGGCCAATTTCCATCACATGGGTACTAACCAAGTCTTTTCCGCAATAAAGATTTCTGTTAGAACTTCATTTTCTTTTAAATCCACATATGGGCATGGTCAAACTTAAGGATACAATTTTAAAGTAGATGAAAGTCAGAGTTCAGGTTTCAGGTCTGTATGATGCGTAGCAAGCTATACGATATGTACTGGAGTGAGCGCAACCACTTCTATCGCTAGGACTGTAAATTGTAGCGTTGATTGGTAACTTGGGTAGAAGATATAAGATTTTAAAGCGATTTTGTTACAAAAATTAATGAACATTAATGTAAATTCCGTAGATGAATGATAAAAATGGGCCAATTTGTTTTGAGTATCACGTTAAAAACTCTATAACCATTCAATATTTTCTCTGCCAGTAGGTATACGAGTGAACATTTTACTTTTTCGTACTCGTGTTCGAAAATTAACAGAATCACTACAGATAAGGTTACCACTTACGTAAGTTCAGATTTACGTAAGTCGAAAGATTCTGGGACCGAGACATGACTTAGTAATTCCAAGGTTTTCTTTAAATGAAGGACAAGGACTTTATATTACACAGTAGAACCACGATATAACGAACACGGATAGAGCAAAATTTCGGTATTACGAAAGACTTTCTGCAGTCCCGACGAAAGTTACATGTAAAAGTATTGGGCAGCTTCATTAGTACGAAATTTCACAATTATGAAGGAGGTCAAAATTATTCAGTTTCCACATTAATCGCCAAATATAGCTTGTGTCGTATTTTTCTATATTTTCCTTCGAAAATTCAGCTGATTTTCGCAATTCCATGGCTTAGAAAGCACTGCAGATGTGTACTGTTGACGTTTATTGGACTTAAATTTGTCGATTCATCACAATTATCAATGAAGTTTCGTTGGTCAATGGCTTTGAGGTCCACTGAACCTCGAGGAAGTGAAGAGGTGGGAGAGAAAGTCGAGTGCATGGTTGTCATCAAGACCGCTAACATTTGCGGGATAATATCCGGCGAGAATAATTGGCTCCATTGACATGGACTTGGCAGCTTTGCGACACTTCCTCTTTTTCCCTTGCATGTATCTTTGACGAAAGTTCGAGGCAGTGGCTTAGCTAGGTGGGAAGGCAAAGCGGGCGGCCCATCGCGGGTGCCCTTTTAAGGGGTCTGCACTGTGGGTCCGGGGCCGCTAAACTCAGGGCCACCCCGGGCAGCACACACACTAGCTACGCCTCTGCCGGGAACTGCCTTCCTCTCCAACCTGCCGTGAACTGCTGGCGCGGAAATTATGTGCACTCAAGTTTGATTACGAATGACAAAGTATAACAAAAAATAACCAAACGGCGTACTGAAAAAGCAATTTCACCATATTTTCCTTATTTAATTTTGCTTTGACTACTACTAGTCTCCAATTTCCATTGTATCCGGCATTAGTGCATCAGTGCCACCTTTCGGCAAGTGCTGGAACGCTATTAACCTGCGAAAGAAATTTTAGCAAAAGACAATCAAAAGCGCATCAAGTCACGTCCTTATACAGTGTTCTTGGGTAAGGCCTTTGATATCTAGGGCCTTGGGCAGTGGCGAGTAGCGCTGTTAGCTAGCTTAGTGCTTGCTTGGCGAAACGCACCCAGTGTTTACATTCAGCCAAGCAAGCGCTAAGTTAGTGAACTGCCGGCAGTGCCGAGTGACGCAGTTCGTGGGTGTAGTGCTTACTTGGCCAAACGTATGAAACCTTTGATGTCGAAGGAAAGCAAGCAGATGAAGAAATGAAGATGGAAGCTTCTGTTTACATCAGCTTACATCGTGTCCACATTGTTTACTTTTCAAGACTTTCTTGTTCAAGCAAGGTTTCGTCAAAAATGTATAGCTTTTAACATTTTTCAGGTATATAAGGGAATTCGACGTCTTTTTATTGCCGTTTTAAC
The DNA here is from genome assembly GCA_963169105.1 of Ceriagrion tenellum. NCBI lineage: Eukaryota > Metazoa > Arthropoda > Insecta > Odonata > Coenagrionidae > Ceriagrion > Ceriagrion tenellum. The sequence continues at coordinate 55,099,092 of OY720644.1, forward strand.
GTGGTGATTTACTGCATCAAACGGTAGGAATAGGATTTCAACTCTCATTACTATCAAATAATGTCTACATATTTATATCTTTCGCTCATTCTCCTCTGTTATTGTTGATTATTTTCCCTAGATATCGCGTTAATAACCATGTTGCCGATCTTTCGTCTTTTTCATGTGTAAGTAATAATACACTGGTTTCCCACAACATTGATATACCTATTTCATATCGCCCTAAACAGTGTTTTGTCGGCATTATAAGAACGTGAATGCAATTGTCAGGTATTTCTTTTAGCTCTTTAGTTTTTATTGTGCTACCAATGAAATATAACACATGATAGAATAGAAGGAAACGGAAATCGTACTTCGTGGAGACGAATAAGGATTAATGAATCAGCAAATGAAGTAACATTTTTACTTATAGCGTAGTTAAATTCAATTTACATACTTTTATACGTGTTTTTTAATACAAAAGAAAATGTTGGAAAACGACAGTTATTATTAATATTGACCTTTAATGCTGTCGTTTACGATGGTCTCCATAAAGTTGACCCGTGAAGAGATTCGACTCTGACTTACAACAAGTAATAGTTTAACTATCATTATAATTAAAATAACTTAGAAGGTAGTTATTACAATGAATACCATTGACTTGATTGATACTTTATTTTCAAACTACGAAGCTATAGGGTATGTATTTTGATGAGAAAAAATTAGCTTCACAATTGCAAATTTCACAATTACGAAATTGATAATTTTTGGGTCCCTTAAATTTTGTTATATCGCGGTTCAACTGTATGTGGAAATGACTCATACTAAAATTCCTGTAGGTCACCATCAAACCCTTGATAATGCATACATCACATTCACATACTTAAGCGTTAGCAGACATTTTCATTCCATCAATGGAATGTCTACCTGTGTCAGCTGTGGACAAAGTTTAGGACTTCGGGGTGCCATCCTTGTATTCATGATGTACAGAGTGCTCAGTGTTTAGGTGGACTGGGTCCATGGAAGAGAATTTTGAGGTGAATGTATTCATAGTCCTAATATTCCACCTATAAATCACCTGTTCTCTGAAGAAATGCTACCACAAAGGGGCAAATTTTCAAACTTATGACTTGGGTCACTCATATAATAAAAAAATATTAGACTGTAGCCATCCTAAACACCTGTTTATTAAGAAATGTAATATCGGACTTAGTCCAGTTGTACTCTAAGCCCCCCTAATCTCCTCATTACAAGACTAGCCGACTTAAGTTCCCAGCTGACCTTAGCTATCCTTTTGGAAGTCTGAGTCAATTTTCCCAAGTTTTCTAAGCACTGTTGATAATTTCAAAGATCTTTGACAAGCCATTGGTTGTGAAAAAAAAATTTTCCTATGAAAGTCCTTTGGGTTACCATCACCTATGCAATCTACATCTCGTGCTTCTATCATGTGGCCCTCAACTCAATCAGATTCTAATTTGTCTACTACTTACCCAAGTGTAAAAGCTCCTCGGCATATTCTGCCCGCACTTCAAGGTCGAGGCTTTTTACAAGCTTAATTGAAGACTTCATCAACAGCATAAGTTGAAAATCCATCATGACTGATGGGATCAAGGAATAGTTGTTTTTCCAAACCTCATTCATGTTGAAGCCTGTGTGGTAAGGGTGTCTAAAGTGAAAGTGCGACTTACCATAAGCTGGGACCTGAGTAACGGAGGGCCAACCTGTATGCATTTTCTTGGCTCATACCTTCAATTTCAGGATAAGGTGACTGTTGGCAACAGGCTTTTCTCAGTTTCTCTCTCCAACCAACTCCTAATTGATCACAGCTCTTGAAGAATGAAAGAAAAAATGAAAAAAAAATGAGAAATACCTCTGTTTGTAAACGGCATGAACTATTCTGCAGTCTTTTCATATTTGAAAAGCCATGCTCCTTTCTTATGTTTGGCAAAGTGCAAGACATGTTGTTGACTTCAATTCATCATGTTGATAAAATCAAAAGAGATGATACTGCTATTTCATTCAAGCTGGTAATAATCACTTCTGAAGATTTACAGGAGGCATCAAAACAGAGAATCTTCTTTTTGGAGGAATTTACTAGCAATAAGCATTGTTTTTAGGCACTGACTGTAACACTGAAAGTAAGATTAACCTGAAGAAGATTTGGAAAACACTTATTAAAGATCCTTGTATTGATTAGTTGACATTTAAAGCTGCTTTGGAAAACCTATCTATGAGCCCGGAAGCAAAATATATCATCAATCAAATCAATCATTTTAAATCCAGTGTTAATGGTGGCCGGAAGTCAAGTTTTGCAGAGCATTTGATTGATGGTCATAGATCCAACTTTGCCCCGAGACTGTTGCATGTTTGTGAAAGGGGGAGGAAGTTGGACTTCCTGGAAAATTTTGAAATTCTATATTATCACAGAGTGCACGGGGAGAGACTACTTAATGGCATAATCCCTTCAACCACCTCACCCTTGTTCTCTGTGCCAGTACCCTCACCTCCATCCCCATAGTCCTTGAACCTGGCGTCACCATCTGTTTGTTCCTTCCCTTGCAGTTTGCCCAATCACCTCTCATTCCCCCCACCTTCCCCCCTTATTTCAACCACTTCCCTCTCCTTGAGATTTAGTATACAAGCTGTGCTGTCTTTTGGGTATTGTTATTCTGTAATCTTGATAATGGCCTGAAAAGGCCAAAACCGGTTGATTTATGGTTATATATATTGGTTGAGAAAACTAAGTAGTTTCATTCTTAGCATGAATCGTAATTTCCACAAAGTGAATTTGCCAACCATTGATTTTAGATTACAACTTGTTGTATTTCAAATTCACAGTCAAGTAAAAATGTATTCATTTTTAAAATGTTCATTAAAAATATGCCAAAAGTTATATAATATGGTCATTACTGATTGCTGCTCTATATAAATGTACCGAACTGTCATCTGGCCGAATAAAGATAAATAAACTCTTAGCTGGACTGTATAACTTGCACACTCACACTCCGTGAATGGCACTCAAGTGTATGACCACTAGCAGATGACTCTGGTAAAGTAACTGTGCAGCCAATTCCGTAGTTCTTTGAATGTGATTATCTATCACTCTTCTAGTTCCCAATGTGGTCTTCCCCTGTATTAACATGAGACAGCAACACTCAACTACATCTACATATTTTATCAACATCTATCCTTCAAGTTATTTTTTAAACATTTATTTCTTCAGTTTTTGGCGTTAAATAAAGTTTTGAGCCTTCCTTTTATATTTTCATGTATCATTGAGGGTATAGAAATTAAAAGTACTGGATTAAATCTGTGATCTTTCAGTTTTACACTCTTGACTATCTTAACTCCAGCCCCGGTGGCGGCGGGGTTAAGTCCTCGTCTGCCAACCTGAGGGTCGTGGGTTCGAGTCCCGCCTGGGTATAATATTATCTACCAAGGACATGGGTGTTTGTGTATGTACTGGGTTGGGGGAAGAGGGGACAGTTCTGTCCCATCCAACCCAGGCTAAATAAAAAAAAAATAATGATAATAACTCTGTAAGGTTGTATTGCTAATATCGTGTTTTATAAATTCATCACTTAACTGATTCCAAGATCAATTTAATATTTCATCTGTGACTGTGGAACTCTTCATCTACGATGCTATGATAGTTAAGCTAAGTGAAACCATTCAAATGCTTTCAAATCATTGGACCTTAAATATCTCCTCTTACCAGAAAAAAGTATGGAATGGCTATTTAAAAAAATGGAAAGTTCCTTCGTGAAACAATATTCGCAAATGGAAGGCACCAGCAAGATGTTGACTATTAGAATTACTGTTTTGACAATTTTCTTTCCTTGTTTCAAATGATGCAAGGCTGTATTCTGCCAAGCAACCGATGAGCGTGTGTGATAGTGTCTGCCATTGAAAATTCAGTTTCTTATTCACTCTACTATATATGGAGAAGCACGACAAGAACATGGTTGGATTAACAGGTTATTTTGAATATTAAAAATATTTGTGCTTTGAAACCTGAAAAAAAAACTGATCATTTGATGGTTTTTACCGCCTACAAATGTGTGAAGTTTATAAAATCAGATATTGGACTATACACTTATTTATTTGTATACACTTATTTATTTGGAGATTTTTACAATGAAAATGATTTATTGTATTAATACAGATATTCTAATTTCTATAATTTTTCATAGTGTGATATTTTTTTAAACATTCGCCCACGTGAAGACCACTTTACATTCACAATTCTCGCATATATAAATTGCCTCTCTTCTTCCACCTTTCACTTTCCTATTAAAACAACAACACAATCTTTGTTTTTTATTAGGGTGAGGAACGATTACATGGAGCTTTCCAAGTGCTGATCTGGCTTTTCGTATGATAATCTACCCCTGGGAATATGTGCTCCACCTCTGAATTCCCCCACGATATCATGACCAAGTTTCCGAATGAATTTTACATGTGATATCGGTTTTTCATTTTTCCTTTTTGGCATTCTTTGTGCAAAATATAGGAATTCGCAAAACTGACCTTAATCCCACAGAAAAAACAACTTATGCCTCAATTTGAGAGTCTTTTTCATAAGACAATATGTATTTGAGTAGTGATCTGCGAAATCAACTCCCCCATAAACATTGTGTAGTTAGTCTCTACCTTGGGTTTGAAAATCATTTCTTTCTCACCACCATGCACTCTCCTTTCCACTGACTCAGTCTGTGAATAGTTCCATGTACTAAGCATTGTGTTCCATGTACTACCCTCATGTCCTTCCATGCAAGAAGCATTATGTTTGCATTCCAATAAGCCACTACCTCTCCTTTCCTTAGCTTTGGATGCTTACGCTAGTGTAGTACCTGTTGGTGAAGAAATGATAGCCTTGAGCATCAGGCACCGAGTTCTTCAATCTCTGATAGAGTTCCAAAACTATTCTACTAGTAAAAGAAAGATCAGGTCTCACCAAGGTGTCAGATGTGATTCCACCATAGTAAGGAACAAATGAATACACATAACCACAGTTAGAATCTGAGAGGACACATAAACGAATACCCCATTTTGTTGGCTTTTTAGGATTATATGTGATAAATTGTATCTTTCCCTTGAAACCCACAACAGCCTCATCAACAGATATCTCCCTTCCAGGACAGAATCTCTCTAAATTTCATTTCCAGGTATGACAACGAGGAGTTTACCTTCTCGGTTCTTGTTTTCAAATTTTTACTTGATTTTTGATCATTTTTCAAGTTCAATATCCAAAATTTTTGCAATAACCTCTCCCTTTTGAAAATAGTTTGAAAGAATGGTATATGAGACTCAAAATCCATGAACCAATAACTCTACAAGTTAGGGTGATTCGATACAACCATATTTAGTATTACACCCAGAAAAGCCTTCATTTACTCTCTTCAATTTACCTTCTTTACCTCTTTCTAATTATTCCAAGTGGATTTCTGGGATAGTTCTTTCTGGCCAATTTTATACTTCGCTTACTCATTAGTCTCATTAGTTATATTTTTTATCAATGTGTCAGTAAAAAACAACTGGAAAAAATCCATTGGTGTGGCACATTCAGCAGGAACTTGAGTTCCAATATGCATCTGACCAGTTGATAAGGGGATTCTTTTTGGCTCTAGGTCATTTTTCAGATAATGCATTCCACTTTTCTTTTTTTTGTCTTCCACAATAAACCTTTCTGTCACTCGATGGTACAGCATATTTCACAGTGCTATCACCTATATCTCCATCACTTTCACTTGAAAAACAATTGTGCGTCTTCGTTTTGTCTCCACGAATTCCATATCACTGCCGCTGTCAGTACATTCACTCTGATCTTTGGGTGAATGAAGGGATGTTTTCCTTTCTGTAGTTCCGCTCGGACCAGTGCTACATGTATCATCTTCATACCAGTGCTAAATGTATCAGAGAACTCACTATCTTCATTATTTACTTCTTCAAATGTTCCTTCAGTTTCAGTGTAAAATTCGTCGTCGCTGCTTTCAAACACTTCGGAAAACTTATCCATCTTCAGGAGTGGAAACTCTCTGATTACACGTCTACTCGTGGATGAAGCATTCATCCAACTACAGGAAAGCATCATTTGAGAAAAGAGCCCCATGTTGTGAAAACAGCTGCAATATGCTTCTAGGAACGTAAGCGAACCTCTCTATTAGGTGGTTATGAGTAAATCCCTAATTGCATATCAAGTTTCGTCCAAATCTTATACTATCTTATACACAGACACAGTAATTGGAAATTCCCTTTGTGAGAGTGTATGTTACTTAGGGAAGATGATTCCGGCCAATAAAAACTACGACCCGCTTCTTGGAATGTAAGCCAATACCTCTGAAAAGAAAGTAATTTGTAAATCCCAACTTGCCTCTCAAGTTTCGTTGGAATCTAATGCGCGATAATTTGATATTCCGTTTGTGAGAGTGTAAGTGATATGTTTGCTTATTTAGGAGAGATGATGTGGGCTCATAAAAACGTGTGATATGCTTCTAAGAACGTCACCAAAAACCTCTGAGAAAAGAAGGTGATTCATAAATCCCTTCCTGCCTATCAAGTTTTGTCAGAATCCTATACGTTATAATTGGATGCTCCCATTGCAAGAGTATACATAATTATGTTGTTTACCGAGGGACATGAAGAGGGCTAAAGCAGCATGACTCATCACACGGACCATCATTCTCAAGATGTTGACAATGCAAAAGACTAGAAATAATAGGCAACTCACCAAAGTGAAAAAGCTCTAACAAGACAGTAGACAGATATAGGCTGTCATCTGCATTGTTGGCGGTATCTGTTCTAGACAGCATTTTTGTGTAAGTTTATTATTGATGCACATTATTTATTTATAAAAAATCCATGTATCATCGTTGTAATTTTTTACTTATCATTTCACGCTTATGGAATAAGAGAATTCATTGAAAAAAAACAACCCCCCTATGCCAAGCGGCGAAACTCCATGTCAAGTGTGGCTCAACAAACAAGCTATTACTGGTGTTAGCCATGTCAAGTCACACTCGACATATGAATGCAAAAAGTTAATATAACTAAGTACATGTGTGGTAGCATTCAAATTTATGTATTTTATTTTATGAGAAACATGTTGGTATCATCAAAGACAGTGGCCCATAGTCTGAAATCAGTTTCTCTTATGTGGATTGTGTATTACCCAAGGAAATGACTATATAACTTTTTACGGAGAATGAGTTGTCGCATAATATTAACATTTTATAAAAACTTTGAAAACCTCATGTTAACAGCCAATTAGTTAGGCAGTTTCACCTATCTTGTTTTTCTTATGTTATTTACCTGAATAAACAAAATACTAGTTATCTTGTGAAAAAACTTATCTATTAGGAACCTATAAAAAAATATGTTAATGTGGGTGAAAAATATAAGTAAACTATTGAAAAGCACTAGTTTTGATGACAGCTAGTTTATTTCTTCATCCGTTTGCTATATTCACTACCAACACTGACAACAGCTTGCCCATTGGAGACATTGGATGGATTCCAAAGTGATGTTGGAAGGCAGTATCTTTTGAAATTACAGAAATGATGAATGCAAATGTATGTAATCACTCACCAATTAGTTAAAGATGGATGAACAGAGCTTTAAGTCAATGTTGAAGGAAATCAATCACCTTAAGGCTATGGCAGATGAAGCATTTCCAATTTTTCCAGCTGAATTCTTCGCTTTAGCTTAGCCCTTTAGACATTAATATGAAATTGATATTTTCACGTTATATCAATTGCTGGTCCTATTATGTCCTACCTAACTCACCCAGTTTAATTCTGACGCAGCGTCTTCTTAAGTATGGAAATACATCACTGTAGATTCAGTCAACAAGTTCTTTCTTGGTTTGTTCTTTTTATGAAAATTATCAATCTGGATTCTCTAATTTTTAAGAAATGTAGCATAGTTTTATGTCTCCTAAAGTTGCAAATTTAATGATTCTGTGAATGTAATTTGGTAGAGACAACTTGATGCTTGATTCCAGATTTGCATAATGATGTAATAAAAATATCTCTTGCTATTGAAAATTGAGCAATGCAATGCAATGAATTAAGTCCTGGAACCAAGAATCAACGTTAAGAACCTAACCACAACTGAAAAAAGTAGATCTGACCCATCCCGACTGTTAATGTTGTGGTGCATTATCATCATCATGCTGTAATAAGGCCCAGGGGATGGCCCAGGGTATCTTTTCGAGTCATTGCAGTCACTTTCCAGTTCTTCCTATCATACATTCTACCTCCTTATCTTCTTCCGTGTTGGATCAATTTAATTACAATTTTTGGCCAACTCTGGTCATGCATTCTCACAGCTTGTCCAGCCCATTTTAATGGTTTCATCTACATACTACCGTGCGAGCCATTACATGGGTGTGTGGCATGGAGTGTTAGGACACCAGCTGTGTTAAGATTGTTGGTCAGGCTGTTCTATTTTCCTGCTGTCAAGTGTCCTACCCTCCTTATTTGGTCTATAGGCTTATATATTCCTAAGAACTTCACTTTCAATTATGAGGAGACATTTCATTTCTTCCTTCAGAATGCTCCAAGTTTGAAAGTTGTAGAAGATGACTGGGAAGATCAGGGTAGTATATAATCTTACTAATAAATTTCATGATTTGCTTCTCGAGCTTAGAACTTAGAGCATGGAGGTATTTATTTTCTAACTCATTCCAGCCTTTATTTTTGTTTTACTTTCTCTTGTTATTATAGCACCAACGTACTTGTACTCTCTTTTATATTCTTCTTCTCACCCTCACTCCTTGGATTTTTAGACCTAACTTCAATGTGGCCATTTCCAACGTATTCATAACGTTCACCAGTTCATCATGTGTGTTATATCAACACAAAATCGTCAGCATAGGCTAGATACGAAATGTTCCTTTGTTCAGCTTTGACACCCAGAAATTTCCCCTATCTCTTAGAATTTCTCAAGAGCAAGATTAAATAGATTTGGTGATAGTCAGTCAACTTGTAGTCCTGTTTTCTAAGGAAATTTAATTTATTAAGGTTTTGATTTGGCTGGTTCTATGTATGGGATCCTATGCTTTTTTGTAAAATAGGCAAAAGGAGGTAAATGTCTTCATTATATTCACAGAAGTTTTGGCAAAGTTGCTTCAGGTGGTCAGTTTTAGATGTTTCTGATTGGAAGCCACCTGGATATTTGCCGATTATTTTTTCAGCTATGGGTTTTATTTGGGACTGAATTCTGTTGGAAAAAATTTTATAGCAAGCATTTTGTAATGCCATACCTGAATAGTTGTCTCATGGCAGTTTGTCTTTCAAGAATTATGTCTTTGGTGGGGTCATCACTCTTCTGTGAGAGCATGACAGTTGATGTAAGATTATATGGACTTATGAGTATCTACCGTTTAAAAGGATATTTTTGACTGAACTGATTGGAAATTTAAAACATTATTATTGATCATTTCATTTATTATGAAACCTGATAATATTGTGGTTAAGTTGTTATTATTGAAATTCATTGCTGAGACAGCGATCTCTTGTATAGTTGAAAACACAAAGGTGGTATTGAGTGTTGGAAAGTATATTTGTTGTTGCGATTTATGATCAGTATAGAGTCTCAGTCATATGTAAGTCACCTTTATCTCCTTTCCCATCTTCACTCAGCAAATCTTGTAGCACTGAAGTTAGGTAAAAAAATTTACCACAGTGACTGGCATGAAAGGACTCTTACCTTGTTGAGGTTTCTTTTGCATACAATTACAGCTAGTAATTCTTTCAATTTAAAATCATATTCTAGTGAATTAATAAATTATTATCACAGATTCTGGTGACTTAATTTTTATGCATCTTAAGGTAGATATTATTGTGCTCAAGAAATCTGATGGAGGGGAAGTAACTGCTGTGTGCAATCTGAAGACCAGTCTGCACTTGGGTTTCATTTACCAAGTCAAAGACCATCAATTAGTTCACCAAATTATCATTACAATGGGCTGGAAGCTTGTTGACCAGCACAGGGATCAGGCAGTAGAAGGTGGAATGCTCTAGATCTTAAGAAGTATGAGCTTTTCTACCTTGATATTGAAGTTGTATATATAATTATTTGTAGCATCACTTGTTCTGAGCATTATTTACACAAATAAGCATTGTATGTAATCAAATATAAATGTGAAACACAGCAATGTCTGTTGATGCATCGGTTCACTCTATGATAAAATTCACTGGAAATTGTCCTTCAGGTAAAATGGATTTTTTCAATGATTGATTGATGAAAATCCATTTTGTTTAATTTGGTCTAGTGTCATATTGTTATAAATTGCCTGAAGGCATCAGGGTTGGATAGAATGTTCTCAGCGAGTATGACTGCCTGAAGGCATTGTGCATTTCAAATCCTCTAAAATGTGTAGTGATTTTATCTCAAATACAAGATGATAAAGATGGATGATAATAAGTCGTATTAGGTATGACCATGTTTAAAACCCTCATCATATGATATTTTATAGAGATTAATGGAGGATCATGCTGAAGTCTTGATTGAAAATTTCCAATTAATGCCTTGAAATCATTTAATGTCTCCCACAGAAAATCATCAGGAACAAGGGAAGTCAGGAAGTAAATCATTCTGAAGTTGAGGCAGAATAAATAAACAAGTTTGCCAGCAAGAACGACAATATTAGAAAATTGAACAAATAATTCGTGTCGAATTCGCTCAGCATACCATGGTTACAAGGATAAAAAATAAAGTAATGAAGGTTCACAAAGGCAGTATTTATTATTTCAAGCACATTAAGTATAAAGCAATAGAATTGAGAAAATGGCAGCCCTGATATTATAAGATAATTTAGTGTTGTTTATATAAAACAATGTTCCATTATTGGGTATATTCAGTTAACCGTACTTAGTAGAAATAATGTATGAAATCTGAAGATTCCTCCAAAGTCGAGTGAAATATATGCATGATGCAGGAATAAAAATGCATAATTTTCGACAAGAAATAAAATTTACTTCAACCCGGGTTTCAATGTGTATTCATTATCGTCAAGTGTGAATTTACATTGCTCATTTTTATTTCTGCATCATAGAAATTTTGTATGTAAAGTAAAATTATTTTAATTAATGACTGTCTTATTAGGTGTGGTTAATGGTGATTATGGAAGTTCAGTGAACTAAAATATTGTTTCAAATTTTTAGGATACAATATCAAAGGACTGTCATCTGCTTCATAATTTGTTCTGAATTTGCTTTTGTCTCCAAAGTTTTATGAAATATAAGGTCTTTATAGTCTGGCAGAAGATGCTTCCTGAAATGAATTATTTTAGTGTAATGTGATATAATTTAAGAACATGATCAATCCCTCTTTGCAGCAGATATTTCACTTGGGGATTCCAACATGAAAAGTTGTGAAGAAGACATTAATTTTGTTTTGATGATGTGTGGTCATATTGTTGGTATTTTATGAACTCACACAATGTTCAAACCACATTTGGAACTAATTTGAATCAATGCAAAATTTTGAAAAGTTTTTGCATTAAGTGTGAATTCAGAAAATATACTATGGTGTACCAAAGGATTATGATTCATCAAACTATCAATTGGAAGGACCTAGAATGGAATCATGGAAGATGGATTTTTTTCATTCTTTTGGGCCACGTCATTGGCCAAATTGAGAACACCAACAGCATTTGGGGTCCAGGGCTGAACGATTTAAACTGCCAACTCATACATAAATGTAGAAAAGCCGTATTTTTGTTTAAGCTGACACAAGGGAACAGAAAGTGTGATATAACTTAGAGGAGGATTGGACTGGAAATAGCTAAAGACTTTGAAGGTTAGGATAGGATGCACATTAGGATAAGGTTGCAAGAAAAATGAGTGCTTCAGGTGTATGTGGCCAGAGTTATTTTACTTTCCTTACTACATTTGTACAATGTACGGAAATGACAAAACAGATAATGTCCTGTCTAACACTGTTTTAATTCTTCCTTGTCTGTAAAATGTTAATAGTTACAATAAAAACCAGTGAAAGACACTAACTACAGTTGAGCCGGCGAGAGTTGTCTGATGACAGGGTATAAGAGAAAGTCTGTAGGGTGGAAAGCCCTTGACACCCTCATGTTTCTCAGCCAATCGCTGACCCCCAAATGCACCTCACACCCTTGCCTAGTCATACGAGGTTGTCACATGGAAATGAATCAATGGCAATGATGACCGCATCCTTTCCGTTTGCCCTTACCTCCCCGTCATCTTTCCTGTCTCCCTTCTTCACAAAGCCTTTGTTTACCTCCTGCCATGGGCGTTTCCCTCTCTTACTTGGCAACCTTGCCCCTAACCCCTAACTCGGCCCTTCTGCCGGGCATTGGACAACTTCTCGCTGGCTCAACTGTAAGCACATCCCACTTTTTATCCTTTCCCTCTGCTATTCCCTTCCTGGTACTCTTTCTTTTTATGGCTTGTGTTCCAACACTCCTTGACCACACATCCCAGCGTAAGCTCCTGTGTTAGTGCATAAATGTTGATCAGTTGTTTGATAATTTACATTCATTTTCTTCTATTTTTTTTCATGTAGTATCAGTGGTACATTTTGGGGTTTTAATCCATAGTATAATGTTGTCTTTCATTTTTTAGGGGAGGAGAAAATGGTTCTGACAGAGGTAGTTCACATGCTGTTGTTAGTGGCATGAACTCATCTGGAGGAGCAAATCACAGAGACAGTCCAACTGGAACAGAAGTTGGTCCAGGTCTTGGGAATGGAGTGGCTAAGGTGCCTTCAGTTCAGAAATTGACTGTGGAGAAGCCATCATCTGTGCTACTGGATGGCACCTCCCCTCCTGTCCAAACAATCATATTTGAGAACACCAACTACAAGTCAGGGCCTCCTTCTTCATCAGCTGCTCAAGTCCCAAAGTTCAATAACCACCACCACCATCATCATCACCACTCTCATAAAATGCAGAGAGTAATGGAGAAAGGGCGTGGTAATGGTAAGCGATACGTTGATAATTTTTTTTCTTTGCTGGATGAACATAGGGGCCATTGTTGACCTTAATATTTTATTTCTAAATTAAAGGATGCAGATCTCAAATTTTATTTTAAATAAAACTTCATGAAAAATATTTGAATCAAAACAAGTATATGATGGTATTTTTTGTAACCAATCCAGTACGAGTATCTAGCTTAATTCATTCATTAAATAGGTATAAGTTTTGTTAAGATACAAGTAATAAAGTTAGTGTAAAGTAAAATAAACAGTGATTTAGTGCTTCAAATCCTGCAGACCGAATGGTAGGGTTAGGTTTGAATCTTCAACTGAAATATCTTTATATCTTAGGTTGTTATTGTTGTGGCAGAGTTGATGTTGACTATTTGTTCTTTGCTAGTTTGCATATCTCAATTCTTTTTTCAAGTGATATTTGTATAGCATGGTGTTCCTTCATTGCAGATCGTAAACTATCAGATGATTCTGATGATGGTGTATCTCTTGGATATGGAAAGGACTTGGGAAAGGTGGGAAGCATGGAAGTGAAGTCAGATCCAATGCAGCTCCCTTTAGGCTTTGCCAAGGTAGTTACTTGCTTACCTCTTACTTTGGGCTCTAGCAGAAACATTTGCTTAAAAATACATATGTACTTGAGGGATAAAATTTATATGAAGATGTTACCATATTTCCCAGCCCATGAGATGCAGTTTTTCTTCAAAAATGCTTCTAAAATTGACCTATCTTTTTTTCCGTGGATAGAACTAAATTTTCATGATTACTATTTTGCTTTGCCAATGGAGCTGTGCATCCCTATGCTCCACTGTGGACTGCATTATACTATCACTCTCCTTAGTGTTATTACGCAATGGATGGCATCAATATAGTTACTATTAATGGATGTTGGAAATCTTACGTTTTAAAGTTGTGAATAATGGTGATTGTTGATAATTATATTTTTATAAAAAATTCTAACCCTGAAAATAAGTCTTATGTCCTGGGAAATACATTATGCAGGAATGCAAAGCTGAATAGCTTAGGCTGGGCTTGAGTAAGATGCTTACCCTGTTTTGGAGTAAAACATGAAACATTTTAGACGATGAATGTTCATTGAGAAAAATGTGACCAATGAGGGTGTCAGTAGTTTGTCAGGAAATTTGGCTCCTCAGGGGATCTGCTTGCAAAAAAGGTGGCTTTAAGTCCTCTGTTGTTCTAGCATTCTGTAATACAATTTCCCCTTTCTTCTTTGTTTAATTCAAAATCATTGTTATTGGCTGATTATTTTGCAACTTTTTGCCATTTTTGGCTGTGCCAAGTTGGTATAGAGAAGGAATTGTTGGGCCAGTAAATACTGATGTGTGTTTTGATGTGGAATATCTTTATGATAACATTTTAAAACCGTGAATTTAATATTTTAAATTTACACTTAACTGGTTATTTTAAATTAGTGTTTTAAATAAATTTAGTGTTTTATTTGTTTAAGAAAAATTAAATATTCTTTTAAGAAGTGTGAAGTGAATTAATGTAGACATAAATTTTTTTTCTCAGAATGCTGAAGACAGTACAGAAATAAAGTTGGACTTTGCCTTTCATTCTGAACTGTCTCAGTTAACAGAAGAGAAGGCACACGGTGGAGGAGGTGTAAAAGGGGGAGGAAATTCTCCAGGAGGTGGAGGGGGTGGTTCAATTGGAGGGAGTATGGCCATGCAGCGGAACATGCATGTTACTTCAACAATTGGCACTGCAGCAGAACTAAATTACAAGATAGCAGCAGTGAAAACAGTACGTTTTGTGGAAGTTTTCAAATGCATTTCTCTTTCAGTGAACCATATGCTTTAAGTGAAATGTATACTCTGTGATCTATTAATTATAATAATTCATGTAATTTGAATTTTACTTCTCGATTGTACAATGAAATTTTATTTATTATCAATATTTGGACAATTAATCATAGCAGTGGAAAAAGTGAAGTCATGCCCTAATTTTACCAAAAAATTGCGCTAAAATGATAGATTTGTTCATTAAATCCATGGTAACCATAGATTTAGAATGAAGCGTCAAGCTAAAAAAATGCAGTGACAGGGAGATAGTAAATTACTGTTTTTGGTAGTACGGGCATCCCTGGATGAAGGTTAAAGGTAAAGTGTATTGTTGAAGCAAAGTGGGACAGTGATTAATAGCATCTTTCCAAAGGATGGTTAATTTTAGACTTAGGTTTAATTATCTATATCAAAGACCCTGATTGTTGATTAAAACTTGATTCTATCTTGATGAATCTTGAAGCAAAACCTGCTACATTGCAATTATTAACAATTAATCCAAGGAGACTATTACTAAAAAGTGTAGCAACTAAGCTTGCTGTATTTTATTGGAGTCACATAATCAGAATTTTGAAGCTGCCATGAAGTATAGTGGCAGTGAGAACCTTGGTATTTACTTCCCAAAATAATCTTAGCTACTCTTTTAATGAGTGTTTGGTAGGCATTGGATCCTTTTAATGGGAAATATCTTATGCTCAACTGTCTCCATTTTTTGCTATGCCTGCATTAACCTTTATCTTACTGGGTTTTTCCGTAGTCATAAGCCTTACAGGCCGGGGTTTTTAAATGACCACTTTTTTAAATGTCCATCAATGTGCCAAAAGAACACGCTCGGAAGATAAAGGTTAAAGACTTTAGAGGGGGTAAGTCCACATCTGGTTGTTTTACTAATTGTTTACAAGGTCCTCTATTCTAAACTCAGTCAAAGGAGATTTGTTTAAATTAGTGAAGTAGTAAGTATACATCGTCTCATTCTGTAAGGTATCTTGTAAACATGAATGTGACCAATTATTAGACTTATATTTCACTCCTGTGTTAACCTAAGAATTCAATGTGGATTATATATAGTGGGTATAGGGTGGCATTAATTGCTTTTTGTTTTATGCATTTCTCAAATTGTAGTTCTGGGAAAATACACCCCCAATGCCTACAGTTTTAGAGATAGCAGAGGGAAATGATGGTAGTGGTGGTGTGGTTGTGGCATCGTCATCGGTAGCAGCAGCTACTTCGGCATCGCCATCATCATCATCCCCATCATCTTTGGCACCCGGGGTTGTAGCAGCTACCGCAGGGTTTGTGGTAGATCAGCCTTCTTCTTCTGTCGTGGTGGTTACTGGTGAAGATGGATCAGGTCTCAATGCAACTGAAGTGGTATTTAGGTAATAATTATATTTTTGCTCTGCTAAAAGTGTATATGTAATTTTGACAAGTGATTTTTATTGATTAATTATGTGCAGTATTCAGTTTTGTACAAGATTGTAATAATAAGTACTTTTTTATTTTTTAGCCCTGGTACTCCAATGCAAGGATCCAATAGTTTTGGTGTTACTCCAGCTAGTTTAGGAAAAGGAGATCCTGGCTCAACGTCAAGTAATGTTTGTAAAGTGAGTATTTATTTTACTAACAGTCCGCCCTGATGTGTTTTACAAGTCATTGGATATTTTGATTAAATGTAATATCTGTAAGGGAAATAAACCCTACTTTGGTGTATGTATTGTAGTGATATGGCACTATCTACTTGCTGAATTTAGTCATTAGTAAATAGTTGCTTAATTATTTTTTGTGTTATTGAGCCTTCATTATTTATGCATTCTATAAATGATTCTCATTCACTAAAGTTTTCATCAATTACTCAATACATTTTATCTTGCTATGCAAAGGGGGAAGGAGTTCATAAGAAGGACATTTTCAATTGAGGGCAAAATAAAAATTTTAGAACTAGTTGATCCTTATGTTCAGACTGACATTGGGTGGTGGAAGTTCGGTATCGCTTGTAACTTCTTTGCTGAATTACAAATTCTCCTCTTCCCACTCTTAGCATTTTCCAGTTACTTAAACTTTTTGCTAGGGTCCCTAGAAAATAACAATTACAGGTTTTAATGTATTTCTAAATGCCTCTTACAGGTCAAGCCCCAGCAACAGACTGCTGTTATGTCTACTGGTCCATCACCTATTGGGCACCCAGGGCCCTTGTCTCCTCCTCCATATAACTCATCAAGCGCACAGGCCACAGCAGGACATATTAACTACCAGGTAAATGCTTGATGAGTAAAGGAATTCTTGATAGTTGCCATAGTACTCTGGTCAGGGGCCATGATACAAATACAGAATACAGGATGTTTTCTTGCCTGATGGGAGATGTGGGAATTTTCTATTGTTACATTGTAACAGGCTTATTTACAGAATGCCTCCTAAAATATTTAACACCAAATTTTCAAATCATTGCAACTGCCTGAAAGAGGCATGGCCATAAATTAAGATAGCATGGCGGTGTAACTGGCCAACACTCCTCACTGGCAATTGAGGGATCCAAGTTATATTCTGGTGTAGTCAGATGATTTTTTCATTACAACTTTTTCAATCTTTGGTGTGCATGTGGCTCATACTTCATGTTTAGATGTTTTGTGGTTTATACCTTTGAAGTAATCCAATGCTAATATTGTGCATTTTATTTATGTATATCATCTTTCTGTTTTCAGCCAACTATTGGGGGAACTGCTCAGTTTGGTAGTATGTCGGCCATTCCTTCTCCTCCTTCTGTGATTTTTAACTCCTCTCAACAAATTCCTGCACAAGGAGGCTTGTATGGTACTTTTCCGATTGATGGGCAGGTAATTATTCAAGATTTTGCAATTCTGAAACATTAATTTTATTTATGCTCTATATTTAGAACTTATATGAATGCATGTTATTATTATTATCTGATACATATTTATTCCCATCAGCATTGTGTTAATTATCAGGGTTTATATTCCTGAGAGCTAATGGGATGAACTTTTTCTTAACAATATCTAGGTGCTAGGAGGTGGGGCTCGTTCTCAGTTCCCTCAGTTCGCTAGTCCTTATGGTCTGTCTCAAAGCATTGGTGGCACTTCTGCTTTTAGCCCTCAATCAATGTATCTACATCAGGCTGCCCCTCATCCTCAGCCGCCTCCCACTGCTGCACCTGATATGTATCCCTCATCGATCTCTCAATATAGGTTACAGGTATGTAAGATAAATATAACTATTACTTTATTCATCGAGATAACTTAAAGCATTGGTGGCCCCCGATTTGGGTCGTCATGCTTAACCCTTTTAACTGTAATGCCTGTGTATTTTTACCTAAGTAACTGGAGCCCTTCCTGATTTTTATTTTTATGTAAACCAGGGAAGGAAAAAGACATCGAAAAATAACTATTTAAAATATACAAAAATAATCTTAATTTTTCACATTTACTTGTTAAACAAAAAGACTATTAATACCAGTTTCAGTTAGCCTTTTATTTGATGGTTGAAAGAACAGTTGGTAATGCTAAAAATGCTCAGCCCTAGTATTCAGTGCCGAGGAGATGACTGCTGTCATGTATCCCATAGTTACATGGTTAATTATTTACACCAATGCTTCCAACATTCTGAACCCCATGTATCATTATCATTTTAAACTTGCAGCCTTGTAAACAAGTGGATGTTTTCAAGAGGGTCAGAACAAATCAGATTTGAGAAAGCTTAGAGCTGAAGCAAAAAGATTTTATTGTAATGATGACAAAAATGTTATTTTATACTGAGATATTTTGTTAAATTAAGATGAGAATATGAACCTGAAAATACATTAGTTTTGATTTGTATTTCCTTAATGTACTTCATTTAATTTGTATAAAAAGGAGGCAAGAATTGAGAGATTCAAGAGTCTTAGAATTAGGGTTCGGATTCTAGAAAATTTAGGATTTGTCCTACCTCTAGTAAATATAAAATGATTATGGAAGCCAAATAGTCTAGTTTGCTGGGGTGGTGTAAACTCTTGAGTCGTGGATCTCTCTATGATGCAACACTGTTATGTGCATAATTGAAATGCCTACTGCAGTAAAACCTTGTGTGTGGGCAAAAATATAGCAATTTTGTACTCAAGACATGGCTTCTGGCTGTGAGAGCAAACAAAAGCCATTGTACGTAAGGAGGGAAAAATGGAGGAGGTGGAATGGGAGAGTAGGGGAAGGGGTTGTTGTGGGCCTGCTCATTGAGTAATCTGATATTCAGTTGATGGAACACAGGATAATTGGTGCTCTATTGTGATGTAGACTTATATTCCATCATATAATTTTTATTTCCCGCACGTAAGGTGCACACGTTATTTTAAGCATATCAAATGGAGAAGAAATTGTTTTCTATGCACCAGTAGCTTGGGTATACTTGGATTAACTTGTGTGATGATACTTATATATTTAATGATGAGGCATCCAAAATTTTGGATCATTTTTTAATATTGATTTCAACCCATAATTTTTTCTTGCATCTTTCAAAACATTTTTACCACCCTACTTTGTATTGGTAATAATTTTGTGTCAGACTTCCCAGTTTCCACATTTCCTCCATTTTTTATGGTTTGTATCCCTTTGCCCTTGTGGCAGCATGCAGAGTAGGATGTAAATGTTTGATAGATGTCTGTGTGCATTAAAATGTAATTTTCCTACCTCACTGTAAATCTAATTGTCAACAGGCGGCAGCTGCTGCTGCAGCTGGTGTAGCAGCTCCATATGGTGGTTCTGGGCACCATGTGGGGGGAACCACTCCTCCACAGGCACCAACTGCTGTATTAATCACAACACCCCCAACAAACTCTTTGGCTGCAATGAAGCCACCTCCATCTCAAGGACAGGGTACTAATAGTGGGCAGGGAGGTGGTGGGGGTGGTGCTGGTGCTGGTCCTCAGCAGCCTCCTCCATCACAAGCAGGTCCCCCTGGGGCTGTTGGATCTAAGGGTGCAGGTGGTCACTATGGTGGAGCTGGAACACTTGGATCTGGAATACCATCTGCTCCACAGCCTTCTCCTGTAAGTTTTTCTAAACATATTTTTCTTGCTTAATGTAGTTGTACCTAGATCATTGCAGTGTTGCATGTGTAGTATATCATGATTCTGAGAAAAACTCTCATTTCCCTCTTCTCAATCCCCAACATTTGCTCTAGTTTTTAATACAGCCTCATAATGTGGACTGTTGCTGTAACTTATAAGCCAAAATTACTAACTGAACAAAATTTTTAAGTGTGAGAGCACACTTTTATAATTCATTGTGCATACATTGATTTGAGTCTCTATTAAATGGCCTCATCAGTTTCAACATAATGCCCACTACCGCACATTATTAGGCAGCGAAATGCTTTAGTGCATTATATTGTAGTGTTTCTGAAATCAAGAAGCAATGAAAGCTTCAGTGCATGATTTAGAGCCAATGAGAAATTGAGGGCAGTGCACACCCTCCTAAAATTTAGCCTCCCACTACCTTCACTGGGAGAGTATTGAAGAATTGGATCTCACATCTTGATGAAAGTTTGCTGACATGTTGTTCTAGGTCATTTGCTTGAAATTGTATGAAAAGATTCATGTATTATAGTCCTTGCACTATTGATATATCAGTTGCCCTTGTCTTGTATTTGTGGTTTTTAAAATGTATGTAATGTGACCTCATTAAAAGCATGTTAAATCCCTAGTTTTCAGTAATTGTCTCCAAGCAGCTAGAAAATCTGTGATTCTTGAATGCTGTGTGGTGAATGCCATATCTGTAACCAAGAAGAGTTTTGATCTATACTGCAATTTTTTATAAGTATACATATTTGGCTTGTGGACCATATTAGGTTGTTTTCTTTTTCTCTTGGCTTCGGCCATCACAGGACCATGTAATGTAACCCAATGTATTCATTTTAATTATTTCCCACATATTTTCTCGCTCCCCAATAAGTATCATTCATCCTTATGCTTGAATTATTATGCTTTTGACTTATTATGCTTTGATTTCTCATCTCTTCTGCCCAGGTCTTCTATCTTGTCTTCTGTCCTTCCTTTCTTTCCCTTCTCCCAGAAACGTTTGAGGTTCTACATCAATTTCCTGATTTTAAATGTATTGTGTGTTGTCTTCTGTTATCCCCATATCTTCCATGTCTTTCTGTATACTTAGGGCACCAATGGTTGCCATTCTTACTCTGTCTTCTGTTATCCCCATATCTTCCATGTCTTTCTGTATACTTCGGGCACCAATGGTTGCCATTCTTACTCTTATGAACTTGGGGGAAAATTCATTTTATTAGTCCACTGTTTTCCAATCTCTAAACATGGCCAAAGAACCCAGCTCTCCTTTTCTTTATCTCATCTGACATGTTCATTTTATCATTTTTGTAGTGGTCATCATGTTTCCTGTTCCTTAACTCTCCACTCTCTCTGTTTTCGGTCATCCTCATATTTTTCTGAGATTCTTTCTCAACCTTTTTGCTATTCCTTCCATTCCTATTGATCTCAGTAAAGAACATGCATTCAGTAGCATAGAGACTTGCTGGCTTGATTACAGTCTTGTAGTTTCTAATTTAGGTTTTAGTGTAGACATGCTTATTATTGTCTGTGTCCTTAGTCTATTGGTATGCTTTTTATATACCTTTTCTTCATTTCGTCAATTTTATCTGACTAATGCTATGTTTATTTTTATTTCAGCTCTACATTCAGTATAATGACCAGGGCCAAGCAGTTTTGAACCATAGTTTCTTGTCAGCTGGTTCACAGATGGTGCAGCGTCCTGGCCCAGTTCAAAGCACAGTTGTTCCACCTCCAATCCAGCCTCCGACTTCCTTTTATTCAACTTCGGCTGGTAAGTAGCCACTGCAGCAATTTGGTTATTTGAAAGGACTCTGGTAATTCAGGTACTGTTTTATTCTTTTTTTTACTAGTGGTTAACGTTAGTATCTTGAATGTTCAGAATTTTTAGTTATTTTAGTCTAAAGAACACTGTTACATGGCTAGTGGTAAATACCAGTGTGAAAATCAGTAATTTTCCTCATGAGTGCATTTAGGAATTAGTATGCCTATATAATTTTCTACATCAAAGGGACTTATTTTTAGAATTTGTGTTAGACTCCTTATCTAAGAAAAGCTATATGGATACATTTTTGAATTTCCAGTGACTAGGTACTATGTTTAAAAACCGAGAAAGAAACATGATCATAAATTATTATAAAATTTCATATCACTCCTGACATTAATGAGAACTATTTATCAGAAATCTCTGTTCAGAAATGATGTGGCTGTCATCATTATTTTCTATATGTAACTGGAATAATTGTGTGTCATATGGGCTGGGAAATACGGCAAATTATTTGAATTCTTGATTGAACAAAAAACTTTTTTATTGAAATCTAGCTTGATAGAAGTTCAGTGGGGCATCAGATGATATTTAACCAGATGTTTTTAAAATGAAGGATAACCTTAAATCACCATTTTAAGTCTTTGACTTGCATGACCTGGTAGTCAGAAAGTGATGCTGTTGGCCTATGTACTGGTTTTTAAAATAATGGAAGAATAATCGTTACATAGTTGGACTATTGTGTAATCTCAAGTTTTTATGTGCCCATTTCCATGATAGATGTCATCAATGTTGCTATTCTATCATCCTATTGACTGTAAAAAATCTCCATAACATTCTACTCGAGGCCTTTGATCTGTCATTTGATACTAAAGTGTGTTAATGCATCATTTTAATCTCAATACATTTGGCTGTATTTTTTAATATTGAGACCGGCATTTCGTCTCTGATGTGAGTCAAGGACTTAACTTAATAGTATCATATAATATTGTGATAAATACCCTGTCATTTTCTGTGAAACACTTAAAATTTTCATATTCTGAATATCGCTTCATCCATTAGATGTTGATATTACATTATTCTTCAAAAATTTAGTCAGAAAAATTCACCCTGGTGAATCCTTGGGTTGGAAGTACAGTACTTTTGCTCTCTTGGTCTATTAATTTACATGAAGTGATACGGTAACAAATTGCTAATTAAACTTCTTTTGTTGTTGCTCTCAACATGTTTTTTTTTGCTCTCCCTCAATTTTTACCATATTTGATGATTTTTACCACAAATATTTTGTGATTTTGGTGAACTTCTGATGTTTGAATTTTTTTTTACTTGTGTTCTTCCTTATACTTGAGCCTCATACCTCTTCTGTCCTCATACCTGAGCAATGCAACATGACTGTTTCTGCAGTCTTAAATTTCCCTCTTGTCAGCAGCTGTAATAAGAGCATGAAAAGAAAAAAAGGGGTTATTTTTAATATAAAAACTTAAGCCTTGGGAATCTTTTTGTTTGTTTGAGTGACTTTGGGGAAAATATACACTCTTATCTGACTGTTATCCTCTTCCCTTGTCTATTCCATCTATTTAAATTTACTTATGTGGCTTACTGGCTTAGCATCCTTCTTTCCAACGTAATTCAGGAGGGTGCATGTTTCTCAAAGGTTTATGACTGCATTGCTCGCTTTAACATCATGTTTAATGGCAAGTGATGGAAGAATTAACTGTCAGTCTAGTATCAAATCTGTAGGAATGTGGAAAGGAAAGTTAATATGGAGTGCATATTAAATGAAAGTTACTTAAAACTAAATTGATTTCATCTACTTATGTGCTCAACAATGACCACTTCTCCCATTTGGAGAAAAGAGGTCAATCTGTGTTATAAATTAATATTGAGGACTTAGGGTCCATGACCTGCTACTCCCTGGCCTGTGCTAGAAGGGCATAATACGCCCGCTTACTTATGCATGCAGTGGTAGTGAAAAAATATGGCTGCCGCAGCTGCAGAGCGTGAAGGGAGTAATTTGAAAGCTTGACCAATGTCCTTGTGGTCATTAGCAATGATGAAAGATTTCTCAAGACTGATTCGCCTGGGAGAGATTTGAGCAATTGAGCCCGAACGTGTGGAATGCTGGAAGAATACGGTGACTGGTTTTGCCCATGCACAGCTGAAATGGATCTGCACATGACCACAAGGAAGGAAGCAAGCTGACAATCACATGTGTGCAAGAAGTTGCGTTGGGCACACAAACCTAATAAGGTTTTTGCGTTGCACCCTTTGGGTCGACACTTTACTCTGTTTGCAGGAGGCCAGACGGGCTTCTACCAGCCCGGCAGCTCAGGCCTTGGGCAGGCAGCTCAACTTCACCAGACAGCGGCAGCAGCGGTGGCTGCAGCTGCAGCATCCTCCCCATTCGGTCTTGCTCAAGGATTTGGGCCCTCTCAGTCAGCACCAGCTCCTGTAGGCCTCCAGAATTTCGGCTCACAGGTATTTACCCTGTTCTTATAGCTGCTATATTTTGTGTTGCAGTAGTGAAACTTTTTGGCAGTCACCTCCCTGTGGGGTTATGCCATGGTTAGATAAATCTATGGTAATGAGTTCGCAAAGGAGCTGAGGTGGAGCAAATAGTGGACAACGTTGTCCATGTAATGGAATTCAGCTGACAAGGCAGGCAAGTGCTTGCTCCCCTGTTTGAATCCAAACTAAGTTACATCAATATTTACTGATAGTGTTAGCAACACATTGGAGAGGACTTAATAAATTGGAAAAAGTGCCAAAGAGAGCCTAATATTATATGATTGATTGCCGTTTTAATATGTCAACATCATGTGTTATTGATAAGCAACTTGAAAATGGCACCATGGGTACTCAGATGTGGAGACTGTCTAACTTGAACTTTTGGATGTGGTGTCTACACTCCAGACCCTTCCTCAAAAATGGTATTTACTTATACTACCAGTATGTTTCATCACCACTGTACAAAAGTGTTTCAGGCATAACTTTGTGAAAACTTGGAATGTCATTCTAATCTCTCTGCCTTAAAGTCAAAGTGTCTCTTAGGGCTGACATTGCCGTGTACACTTTGGTTTAATTTCAATATTTACGACCAAAATTTCAGGAAAAATTTAGGGGTCAAGTGATTTTACCGACATTTTTTATCTTGTGTATTAGTACTTTGATGATTTAAAATTTCAGCTCTACCTATTTTTATTGCTTAAACATTGAAAAATCATAAGCTTATTGGTAAAGTGAGGCTCATAAAGCAAAATACAGTGAAACTTCCTCGAAGGCAGGGGTTACATTCCTCGACTATGCCGCGTTGCGCGAATCCGCGTTGGAGGAAGCATTGGCCTTATGCAAATATGGGGGTTCCGTTCCAAGGTGGAAAGAAATACTCATTCAGGGCCTTTTTTCCATAACTTTTACTTGTAGTTAAGCTTTATTTATCTAGGAAACAATAAATCACATCCTTCAAACAAATACTGCGGTGTCTTCTGGTACATAAAACATTTAACTATGAAACAGAATCAAAACATAAAGAGTTCCCATATATGTATATTGAATAATGCATCTTTGGCATTTTAAACATTTATAATAATCATTCACTGCAGACTTGAATTCTCTTCATGGAAGTAAAAAATTAATATTACAATAACTAAAGTTAGAATTCCCTAGAAATCGTGTCCATTTTCACTTATGATACAGATATCCAATGATCGGTTCCTTTGCTGTTTCCACCCATACACTGGTTGGTAGATACTGGCCGTAGATTTGCATTGACTGAAAGGGTATGTACCCTTTCAGTCATTGCACATACCCTTTCAGTCATTGCACATGCATTTATTTTTCAGTGATTTTAATTCGACCCTTAATTTACTTATAATCTATCGACTTCTAATAATGCTAAAAATACGAAACTCACCTTAAATAATTGGTCTACTCCTGGTCAGAGGATTTCAACGAGCTCGGATCTTGACTTGGGGTGAAATCTGGCCGAAATAATTTTGTGATCGGTTGCTGTATCGGCTTTTTCAACTCCCTGAGGAGTTCTACATAGGGCAAAACAGCTGCAACGAGACACCTCTTGAACACCAGACTTCTTTCACTCGAAGGATCAAACTCTAAGTGTATGTGCTTCAAATTTTCTGCCTGCTTCAAAAAATTCTCCAGAAGTGTAACTGTTAGCTTGGGCTTTTCAGGCTCCGAATCTTTCGAATCACCATCTTCATTCTTATCTTCACACGACGACTGCACCATTACATCCAAGTCATCAACAGTTCCTCTTCGTGAGACTCCAGTAATTCTTCTACTGCTTTTTCTTCCCAATCTTGAAATCACTCCCTCCTGATTTTCCTGGCAATATTAATGATTGCCCTTAACTCCTGGACTCATTAGGAAAAACTTGGGATTTGGAGTTGCGAACAACATCAGGCTAAACTTTTTTCCAGCAGTGGTTCACTGATTCACTTCTCACTTTATCCCATGATTCTTTTATTATTTCAATTGCCTTTAAAATATCAATTTTTTTCCAGCAGTCGTTACTGGAGTTGAATTCTACTCAAGTTACTGTAGTCACTACCAAGATCTCAAGGGTAATGTGCATTCTATGTTTAAAGTGTTGAACTCAAGTTTTTATTAGCCACAATTTCCAAAAAATCTGCAACATAATAACTTCAGAAAACTTATTGAGAGTACTAATAGAATTTGTGAAATAATAAAACCTCTTTACCTGGAAATTCTAGAGTAGATAAAAGAGAATCTAGGTCCATGTTTGACCATCCGGTGGAATTAACTTGCTAATTCAAATTTTTCACTGCACTGGGGTTCACTGGGTACTCATTCCTTTTCTATAGCTCGGTTAAGACAATGTTGCAGCTGAAAGGCTGGCTTTGGTTCTCTACTACATCAAAATAAATAACAATAACTTTGAGCAACTAAAAAAACTTAGAAGGTGAATGGGTATCATGTTAAAATGAGATAAATACTGTAATTTTTAAAAATATTTTTACTATACATAGCGGCGTACAAATTTGGCAAGACCATCAAAATGAATGCGTGTAAAAGAGCAAAAATTTGGCTTTATCTAGTTAAAAATACCTTTGCTTATCTGGTTATCATGGTTAAAAATACCTTTGTGAAAATACTCGACCATTGGTAACCTTTGCACAGAACAAGGTTGGCTTCATGTAAGGCATAATGTACTAATTTCTTCATAAATGAAATCACAAAGATTATACACTACCAAAGGTGATTGCTTTTGCAACAAACAACATTGTCTACATTGTCTATGTGTAGGGATGTTGTTAAGGCTAAGATTGCCCCTAAATGTTTCTCTATATTTCAGTTCTCTATGGAAAAAAAGAAAACAGCATGTAAGGGAGCTAAATAGCTGTGTGAATTACTGTGGCCTGATACAACATCTTTCCAATGTATTCAGATTCCTATATGTACATAATGTTGTATCAAGTTTTGCCACGATTTGCGTCACACTGTGGTTGATGGAAAAATTTCACTCTTTCACCCTTAACAAGCGATGTTTTAAACCTCATACATTTTTCTATGCTAACAAATGAACGACATTTTGAAGCTGCGTAATTTTTTCTACTCCAAAGAACGAATGACATTTATAAACATAAGCTAAGCTAGCCCTAAGTAATCCTAAAAGGCTCTGCATGTCATAAAAGACTTCTTCTCGGGACCCAATACCCTTTCTTGGTCCACGGGAGAAGATTATCTCGACCCTTCATCACAGTGTGAGCCCCACTCCACAGTATGTGTTCACGGTCAGTTGTTTGTTGATGCCGTGGAATAACAAACATATTAGTTTTTGTATAATTTGGAAATGGAGGGTTATTAGTACATTCCTTATGTTATTAGTACATTCTCTACAATTACAATTTTGAATGGAGCTGTACTGTTATTTTCAACGTAGTTCATGTGTAATGGAGTCTCCAAACTGCAAATGTTGAAGGAATAACATTCGCTATGAAGAATTTCTTACTCCTAAAATGTGGTGATTTATAATTGGAAATATCAGTTCTGGCTTGCAGGATACTGAAGTAATGTAGATCTAGATAATATGTTTTACAAAACCCAATACATAGTGCTATGGTAGATTAGAGCATGGACACAAAATTAATATAATAGACTGTACTATGGACCAATAATGATAATAAATCAAGTTAGCTGTAATGAAAACTATATAATCATGATTCTTTTTTACAAGATCAATCTTGTACATTCAGGATTTTTTTTCGATATGTAGTATAGCTACTTTTTTTATTTTTTCTCTGATTCATCACTCCAAAATGCTTATTAGTACTAACAAAATTTCTATTATGCTTCTTCTTTAAATGTATTATGTGTTCACTAGCATAGATGCAAAGCACTCATCTGACCCAGTTTCATAAAATTTGACATTAATCATCAGACATAGGGTTACCATATGTCCTCTTTTTCAGGTAAATAAAAATGCTCTGGCGGATTTTTTGAAAAATTACGAAATGTCCTCATTTTTAGCTCTCAGAAAAAATTCTCGTTTTTAACACGAAAATATGTACAGTCGGATTCAAATGTATTGCAAAGAATCGAGCGGCGCCACTTACGCTTCTCAAGGAAATAGAGTTTCACTTACCGTGCTGTTATTCTTTGCTATGCAACGCTATCTATTCAGCTGTTTATTTGCACGTATTTAAATTGTAACAGCTGAGCAATTGCTTGTTTTGTGCTATTTTGTTATTACATAATATGAACATAATAAGAATAACAGCGCCGTAAGTGAAACTCTATTTCCTTGAGAAGCGTAAGTGGCGCTGCTCGATTCTTTGCAATACATTTGAATCCGACCGTACCTAGTCGCTTTACTGAATCGTAAAATTGAAACTGTAGCACATTTGACTACAAATGCAAAGGCCACGTCGGTGATAATGCCGTCAATTATTCCATTTTTGTACAACTTAATTTTTTTATTTTCATGATACGCAAGGTGATATTTTTTTGAAAAGCATGTGATCCAGATAAATTTCCAAAGAAAATCTTTTCACCTGGAGGTGTCGGTATACTGTGATAGCAGCGCATTCTAACGGTTTAAGCATTTCAGCAGGTATTAGCTACGGTTCATTATGTCATTCAGTTATTCTCTTGGGGGATTTCCTTTCGAGGTGTTGAACTAAGTGCACATCGGAACACAAGCACTTAATCGCACGCGAACGACATTGAATGGAACGATGTGCATATGCAAAGTGTTTTGTAACCTGCCGGTAGGCAGCTTTTCGTGGGTGCACAGCAGTCATGGCCGCATGTTTTACTTAAAGTTGTTGAATTCATTCAAAATAAGTATTTAAAAACATTAGCTTTATGTCACTAATTGCTTACAAACTTAACAATATGCATGTTTGCCGCCTTTACTGAAAATCAAAAAACTTGACAACAATCGCGGATGCCATTATTGACGTTCGTTTATTGTTAGCACACATCCACTTTGCTCCCTATCTGTTTTGAAGTGCGCTACCTAGTGCGCAGGGTCTCTAACGAATGTAAGGAAAGTGCACTGTTGTGTTACGAAGTGATTAGCGCGCTAGAGCGAATGAAAGGCACCCATTATCGTCAAATATTATTGTGTTATCACAAACTCACCGTAATTTTACTCAGATTAATCATCAACAGGTGGGTTATTCAATCACCACGAACTTGCCGTACTTTTGTAATTTTGCAACATTTTTAAAGAACTATGAAAGAAAACAAAACCAATCAGCAGGTGAAGTGTGGTTTGCATACTTCAATCAGTCATCTAGTTTTGTGTACCATTCCAAACTTCTAATAATTGTTGAATTCTTTTTTCTTATTCCTAGTCATAATGCTAATACAGAACGTGTGCTTTCACTTGTCATGCACAGTGGACCAAAGACAGGAACAGATTTAAAATAGAAAACATGAAAGGTGTAGTGTGTGTTCAGTACAATTTTAATCACTTCGACTGCATAAGCTTTTATGAATACTTGCTGGGAAACCGAAAGCTGTTAACGGAGATTTCTTCATCCTCTAAATATTCATGGCACAAAAGTGAAAACCACAGTAATGAGATACAATGATGATTATGATTAAAATGGTAGAAAAAATGACTAAATAAGAAGTGTCCTCTTTTTTTATGATAGACCTATGGTAACCGTAATCAGACACAATATATTTCTTTTGGTTCTTCGCCTTGAAATGAAAAATTACCTAAGGATTTTTGAGAGATCATTTTCCGTTCCAAACACAATTCCGTTAATATTCACAGTATAGTTTCATGATAAAATTGTATATCCTCAGTGAGACATTAGAAATGGACTAGGAATAAAGAAAACTTTTCTCGTGGGTAAGCTGCGTGTTAGTGCTCCCAGTGGGGGCAATATTCTCTATGCTGTGCCCATGTGTCCCTTGAAATGCATTTATCAGGTAACTATTTTCAAGGAAAAACTCATTTCATCCTTAAATGAATGCCCAGGACGCAGTCTCTGTGGGAAGTGAATTTGTCTCGTTGAAGATCCTGCTAAAATGTTTCCATGCAGATGATCTAACTTGTCTCTGAAGAAAATATTTTCTCTTCCGTTGTATTCATGCTATGGGTAAATGTTCTTCACAATGCACTGTTGCCCTCTCGTACAGGGACTTCCCCAGAAATGATGATTCATCTTAGTTTTTTTTTAGAATAACAACACCTGAATCCTCCTTGAAATACATATCAAGAGTCCGTTTCAGTTATCTTCAATTCTACTTTCGTGGTTTATGTGTGCTGAGTGTTTCACTACCAGATTGTGCTTGCTCTGTCCACTGTAGGGCATTGAAAGAAATATCCGGAAACTACTGATTTCAACTACTGAAAACATGTCGAAGATAGCGACAGATGAGTCAATTCTGGAAATCCTGACCAGAATCAACAGTGAGAATGACCATTTCGTTAGTGATTTGAAGGATGATATTTCACCAGCACTAGCGATTTCATATAGTGTCAGTGACTTAGTGTCGGAATTGCTGCCATCTATGTCAAGGGCTACCAGAGAGTTATGCTTTCCCGAATGTTCTTCTGAGTCAGATGGATCTTCTGGTGAAGAGATGGAATTTACCCCTAAAAACAGATCTCTGCTCATGGTAACGTCTGATATTCACAAGATTTGATCCTCAAACTTCATGAGTTTGATCCATCAACTTCTGGCTGTAAGGCAAATTTCACAACAAGCTCCACGGTTTGTGAGTTTAAAAAAATCTTATTCTCTGTGGTAGTGATTGATTAGTTTCGGAGACTAATAAATTTTACAAATTATCGATGGAGCGTGCTCCTTTAATAGTTCTACCACGTGTAGAATGTTGGAAAGATATAAAAGTCGACTAAATGCCATACCTATGCTGTGTGTGGAGTAAACATAAAATCTTCAGATACAGTATAATATCTTGAAATTACCTTAACATCTGATATATCGCGGGGATTACACGTACAAAACATATGTGGCACAACATTAAAGAAACTAGGTTTTGTGAAACATATAATAGGAAGGTCCTCGGATGAAAAAGTCAAAGAGAGATGCTACTTCACCCTGGTTAGTCCACACCTCGAATACGCCGCGAACATTTGGGACCCTGGTCAAATAGATTTAACCAAAAACATTAATAAAATACAAAGGAAAGCAGCACGTTTTGTTAAAAACTGCTACGAGTGTACATATAGTGTCTCACAACTTTTAGAGGGATTAAGGTGGAAGCCCCTAGGGACTCTGAGGCTACATGCTAGGCTTAGGTTGCTTGATAAATTCAGATGTGATATTTTTCAAAGCGACACAGAGAATATTATCATGACTCCTCACTACATCTCTAGGTCTGACAGATGCGATATAATAAGAGATACTTTGCCAAACAGATAGGTACGAAAATTCGTTCTTTTCGTGAACAATAAGCGACCACAATAAAAATTTAGCTCCCCTTAAATACACTGCTATAATACATGTCCCCTTTTCATCTCCAGAAAAACATACACCTTTACACGGCTGGTGACCTAACACCCTCTGCCACACGCCCAAGCGGCAGTTCGTGGGGTATTGTGCAGATGTTTATGTAAATGTATTGTTTTCTGGCTATGACTTTCCTGATCCCGCAGGCCAAAAAAACTTGCTATTTATGAGTATTGGTCGAAGAACTCGCTCATCAGGACACAGGTATTTGGCGACCCGTTGCCTAGGGTTAGGTATTTGATGATTTTGCCATTGCTGCCTTTTTCAGAAAACAGCAAGCCAAGCAACAGATACTGTCTCAATAAAATTTGACCAGTTTTGGATCACTACGCCTCACTTCAAAAAAATTCTCTATCTCCTTTCTCTGGTATGTGTATTGATGAAAGTCTTTTATTGTTCAAAGGGAGTTTCTCTCTTAAACAAGACATACCATCCAAATGAAGTAGGTTTGGCATAAAAATGTTTATGATACGCAACTGTGAGACCTATTATGTTTTAGATTTTGTGATATGCACAGGATCGAGCTGTGACATATTGGAGCGAACTCGGGGTTTAGGCAAATCAGGAGATATTGTATTAACTCTTATGCATCTATATTTAGGGAAAGGCCATTACCTCTTCGTTGACAAATGGCACACCAGTCCAATCTTATTCATGTGGCTTTACAATAGTGGCACCAATGTATGTAGAACGTTAAGAAAAAAATTGGAAGGAAATGTCCGTTGACAGTTAATTCAAAAAATAATTCCAAAAACAAGTACATCTCATCAATTAATGCAGTGAAAATTTTTTCTAGTAATTATTCCTTCATTTGCACTATGATGATTCCAAAAGACTAAATAGGTACATTTTTAGTTTAAAAGACATAATTTCTATCGTTGACAAATGGACAAAATCATGTCCATGTGCAAAATACAAAAGTGAAATTATTTGTTTAACCATTGATGTGAATTTTTTGCGAGAGAGCTTAATATTAATGTTAGAATTTTGTTTAAAAGCAGTAAAGGGACTATAAATGTAAAAGAATTCATTTCTAATTAAATATGTATATTGAGACTGCAGCAACTATATTTTTTAGCGAAATCAATGCATGAGCAAATTGTTGACTGCAACCGCTAGGCATAATGGGCTACCCAATCGGAATTGGGCTAGGATTATCTCCGGCCAGTGGCTGAGAGTAAGGTCTGGCACCCTGTCAGGCCCTGTCCTAAGTTGAGGGAATGTGTATCTGAGCAAGTGAAAATTTGGTAGTGGGATTGCAAAGAAATTTTAATGGAATTCATGAAGAAGTAGTATTTCCCGACTTTATCCATTAATAACCAGTCAAATCAAAGTATTTGTGGGACCTACATGACTCGAAATGATGGAAGTCAAGAGATACCTGTACAGTAGACCCCCACGTTACAATGGGCTCACTTTACACATGGATTCACTTTACGATCTGCATGCTATTGCACATGAACTTCAAATTTCAAAGTTTGATGATATTTATACCCATAATTTATTACAATTTCTTAAACATTCAACCCTTATTTGTTAATGGGCTGCATTTTTTCTGATGGCAATGTATTGATATTTACTGTTATGTGAAAACCAATCCTGAGGCAAGTATAATGCTGGTTCACTTTACAACAGAATTCACTTTGCAAGCAGTCCCATGAAATGGATTAATATCGCAAGGCAGGGGTCTAATGTACTTGGCATTTTGTTCAACAGACAAAAATGAGGAGTGCATGTGAAAGAAATAAGTAATAATATCGCTTAATTTTCACGGTGGGTCTAGTCCAAATGTCTTTTTTTTAATTGAATATCCACTACTGAATCCCAAGTCTGCTTATATGTAATGGAGAACTTACCGATTAAAAAAAAAAATAGAGGTAATAGAGGACAATGAATCTTGCCCAATGCAAAAAACCCGAGCCCTAAGTAATGCTTAGTTCCCGAGATATAAATTCTCAAAGTTGTCGTCAACGATGGAAATTCCACTTCCAAAGTAATGGAACCAAAGCAAGATTTAACCATATACATTAATTTAAAGTCACATGTCATTGGCATTGTCAGGACTTCTTACACTGTAGAGACTGGTTTTGTGAATGAATTTGTGCGCATAATTTATCGAGAGCTCATCCATAAGTCCCTACTTACTGGGCAAGATCACGAAACCTGTGTTAGGCTGCTAGCGACACAATTTTTTTCTGAAACAGGAGAGAAACGTGGGAAAAGTGTAAGATTTTCTCTCCCATACACATGGTTTGTGATAAAATTACAACTATAGGATTTCTTTCCACTATTTACCTATCATTGCATTTATTTTTGTAACATTTTGAGGAATCGAAATGGGGACCTCGGGAGAGAGAAAGTTAATACATTCCAGTTCATTACAAATGTAGGGCATGATAACACAGTATTTTCTTTACCTTGTTATGCATATTGCAACTCTAGGGATTTCATCTTACGTTCACGGCGTAATGCGGCATGATTTCAAATGATATCACATAGGCATGTTAAGTAAAAAATGACTCCACAATAATCGCATATAATACAGTTATCACCAGATTCTTTGCATCTGCACGAATGCTGTTCGTGTGGGTAACATAACTTACGACCATTTTTGTATGTTGTTGAACATTAAGATCTTCTGGGTTTTCCACCTCGTTGGCTGATTGTGCAAGGAAAACACTCCATGATCCAACGATCCACATTTCGCTTACATAAAATACACCATTTATAATGAACCTCTTCACAAACCTCTTGCATTTACATACCCTGGGCACCTGTTATGTATCAACTCTCTCACGTCATAAAATTCTTTACGGTGAGCGAAAAGTTCATTAACAAATATCAGCATTGGAGTATAATTGCTAGGAAATTCACAGAGAATATGTCCCTTAACGATACAAATGTACATCTTTGTCTATTGTTAACACTCTTCAAATTGACTCACGACCGATCGGAGCTCTCTCTCTTCCCTATAATGTACCCTCGGATTTCAAAATGTGTGGCCAACATTAAGGTCTCCTGGGTTTTCCACATCGTTGGTTGATTGTGCAAGGAAAACACTCCTTAATCCAAGGATCCACATTTTGCTTACATAAAATACGCCATTTTAAATGAACCTCTTCAAAAACCTCTGCTTTTACATACCCTGGGCACCTGTTATCAACTCTCTCATGTCATAAAACCTTCTGCCTATTAAGTGTGAATCCAGACGAACCATAGAATCCCAAAATTTGCTACTAGGTATACTCTCTTTGAAGGGTTAGTTGAGATCCAAGTAATAGTTAGAAAGGTAAAAATGATGCAGTTACGGTTGTACATGTTCGGAATTGGGAATTTAACTTCTGAAATAATAAAATTTCTGAAATTTATTCTACCGAAAAATAAATTACGCAGTAGTGCCATGATCCTGTTCTACACTGGAGTCCTGTGCACCCAATGCCTTAACCCACACCACCACGGCAAATATTATAGTACGAGCATAAAGCCGTTGTTACGCATGAGCAGATGCGTAAACAAACACCATTAAAATTGCATCATATTTACACCTAAAATTGCGAAATATGCATGAACTCGTGGACATAAAATAGCTCCTGTTATGATACGGATAATTCATCCACGCATCTATCTATCTATGTATATTCTTGCAAGGACATGCATCGTGTGAACATGTCTTAATGCAACGAATTGAAGAGGAGCAAAATTCTCAAGTTACCTACAATTTTCTTGCGAGCCCGGGTCAATGGGAGAGAGAGAAGTGACCCTTTTTCTACATCTCTCCCCAGTCACAAAAAAAAATAAAATCTTTGGCGTCACCTCACCTCACCGTAGGTCTCGCAATGTCTCCTCGTTGGACTCTTTGTTGGTCACAAGGCTAAACTCACAATTTTTTGCCATTACTTTATGTTTCGGGAATATTTCGACTTCACTGTGCATATATTTTTCAATATTTGCTATCGAACGCATCCTATTGCACTATTGATGTAATATTTCCTCATGAAACTGCAATACCATTTTAGAATTGAACTTTTCAAAAAAATCACATTTCTACGAATGTCGAATTACTGCAATAGAAATTGCAAACAATTAATATATTAATTTATCGGGAAAATCACAGTAAATAATTAACGTAGTGATTTAACAGTTTGTATTTCAAACTATGTCTACATGTCACATCTCTTTATAAGTACTCCATCATTACTAGAGCGTCGACTTCATAGGCAGATTATCTGACCCGGCACGAACTTCCATGCAGATGAAACACTAAGAAATCATTAAACTATTGCACACCAAAATACATAGATACTTTCTGAAACTCAGACACAATATTTCAATGAAATATCACGAGGCTAAAGATAAATGATTGGTAAGTGAATGGTGATACCCGTCGAACTATTTTCCGGTATCTCGTATGTCTCGTACGGTAGATGGCAGGTGTGACGCCACGTGTATAACTTCCAAAATGGCACGCATAAAGTTGCGTTTGAAAGACAACATCTTTTCAATGCACTGTAGTTCAATAAATGTGGGTCGCTCAGATGAAAGGAAAGGATATATAGGAACATTTTTGGCTATCTATATGATGCATGAGTTAAAACAGCTGTAAAAAACCCTTGCAAGTTCTCCATTGTGGATTCTCAGAAAATAACGTATAAAATTCCTGTAATAATGGTTAGAAAGAACCACAGTTAATTTTACCGAAGAGTCAAGGTGTTGGGTGCTGCTAATGCTCGTGTGGTGCATAACCAGGGCACTAAAAAGCTATAAAAACAGACTGGAACATCTGCTGCCTGAGAAAAGCGTTTGATGAGGTGTTCTAGGTTTGGTGTACATTTTTCTGCTGCTCAAAACTTGGGATCTTGGAAAAAATCTAAATGACTACATCCTGTTAAATGATTCACCTCTTGTCTCCTCTTTTTTTCTTTTGTTTCACTCCCTATTTGCTCCATGTATCTCATTTGAGGCTTTACTGTGCAGATCTTTCCATGTATAGAACTGAGTTATTTAGATACTTGTGTCAGAATATTCCTGGTGAGGTTTTCCCTCCTTTTTTCATAGTTACCATTTGATTTCTTTCTTTTCCATTTCTTCCTACCTTTTCTTTGTTAGTCGATTGATGGTCACTTAATCTTATCATCCTTCTGTTGCACAATATTTTAAATGATTCCATTTCTTTCTTTCTCACTGCATTCATTGCCCATGTCTCACTGCCATAGAGAAAGGTGGTCCAAGTATATATCCAAATGGAGTGCTTCCTTATTTCAAGGATTGGGTTCCTGATTATCAGATTTTTCTTACAGAATATCTTTTGCATTAATGATCCTACTGTTTTTGGTCCTTCCTTGCTGGTGAATCTACTTTACCAATGACAGAAATCTTCCACCTCTTCCGGGTGTTGATTCTCCTTTTTAATACCTGAAACTCCTTCATACCATCTTCCTCAGGCCATAGCCTTAGGTGGTAGGTAATATCTTGTTTATCAATTGTGTGGTTTTGATGGTTATATCCTATACTGACCTCACTATCCCATCTGACTCTGCCCATCGCCACTGACATAAGCATATCTTTTCACTCATTTGCCCATCAACTGACTTGTGTAATCCTCTGTGAGATGGATTTCAACATAAGAGTTGGCAATGATTAAAACAATAGCTGTAAGCAATGGCTTCTGACCTGAATTAGTAGATAAAATACTACCAAGGAAATTAAAACAAAAGACCCTTTTTGTGATAATATACCTTACCCTCTTGCCTTTAGATTCCCAGAAATGGTACCAACTGTCCTTCTAAATGGAATATCTTGTAGGCTAGCCAACTTGTTACTTGCCTCCCACCTCAAGATAGCCCCTTGCATGCAGTGTAATCATTAAAAGTCCCTCAGTTACAGTAAAAACAAATAGGAAGTGCTTGAACAGTCCGGATTGTACGAACTGTAGTGCAAAACTCTGGGATAATATACGATGTACCTAGGCCAGACTGGCCAAGGACTTAAAATTTTAGCGTAGGAACACAAAAGATGCTCTCAATTGGAGGACACATCCTCCAGTTTTTGTTCATGAATTATTTTGTCATTTTCCAAAACGCTTTCATACTTTTCAGAGTAACTTCAATTTTTCCCACCTTGAATTCATTCAACTCGTAATTTTTCCCAGCATCATTCAGGTTCAACTGGGGAATGGGGAGTTTAATGACCAAGTGTTGTTTACTGATAGCTTAGTGAGTGATAGGTTTTGATATGGTCATTCTTCAACCCCTAGAAGTACTTGCAGTATTTTCAAAATTTTTAACTTGCCATGAGCAAAACTACTGAAAATGCATGCAATGCATGAAAAACTCCAGCATGTAAACTAGCTCATGCAATAGTGATAGGTGGAATCCAAAGTTTATTAAATCTGAATCCTGCTTCCACTGAGTTATGAATTGCAATTCCTTATTGTTACTATTCCATAAATATTACTCACTTTCGTCAGTCAGACCTGAAGATGATGTGAATGCACAATTGTTTGAAGCCTCAAGTTCACTATTATGACTGTCACTAACTTCCCTCTCATCTAGAGATGGGACAAAATGAATGGTTTGCACGTACTACCTGTTCCACACATGAACAAAGCAGCGGAGGGTCATAAATTGCGTTTATTAAGTTCCTTAGAGTAATACCAAATGACGAAGCTAGAGGTGTGCCATTTAGGGGAGGGAGGTGTTCGAGCCACAATCCACCCCG
The DNA here is from genome assembly GCA_963169105.1 of Ceriagrion tenellum. NCBI lineage: Eukaryota > Metazoa > Arthropoda > Insecta > Odonata > Coenagrionidae > Ceriagrion > Ceriagrion tenellum. The sequence continues at coordinate 55,137,354 of OY720644.1, forward strand.
CCATTAGATATCGCCCCTCACTGGGGACGGAGCTTACACTCATCCTTGTGCTCCAAGAAAGAACCTGATCAGGATGCCCAATTGAGTTCAGCTACAGAACACTGTTAAGAAAGAACAGCATGCTCAATCGAGTTCAACTGCATAGGTTCTCGTAAGGATTCGTCTAACTACAGGGTGTTCATCAAAGGTAGTGTACGGTAAAAACTTAAATAAGTATAATAGCTCGATCCTATTTCAATTGGAAATTATTCATGCATTCTTTGCCAATTTGCGGAATGGGTTACGATTCTAAGGAAAATAAAAATGCAAAGTTGTTTTATTAACATGCATTTCTCTGGACACATAACATTCAATTAAGTGAAAATTTTAGTTTGACATGGGATATTCATTCTTATGAGTCAAATATCCCGCAAGGCAGCAGCAACTAAATTACTCCACATGAAAGGTATTTTAAGCATTCTGATGCTTTATTATTCATTGAAAGTTCATTCAACCTAGACAAATAACGAAAAGCAATTTATTATCATGTACTTTGATAAATGATGCTATAAATACATTACTACTTCTGCATTTTAATACAAAAGTTTGCTTAATGGCGGTGATAATAAAAACTCCAAACTAAGAGACTGAGTATTCTTAGTCAGAGTGATATCTGCCTGGAGTTTGTGCTGCAAATGTTCAAGCGAATGTATTTTCTCAATTATAATTGCCCTTACTGCCTCAGCGCCATGTATTTCATGAAAGCATTTCAGCGGAGAGAAAGCCTCTGCAAGTGTCATTTCTGCACATTATAATCTATCACTTTGCGGTAGAAGGTAATTCTCTTATTTTTTCTTATTTTTTCCGTCATTTACTTTTTCACTGATCATTTTCACTTTACTTGGAGCCATTATTTCCAATTCTTTTATATTTTGAAGTTCAATACAATGAGGTTGATGAAGAATATGTGGATTATAAAAGGAATTGGAGATGCTGTTCATGAAATATTACTTTACTTTACAATTATGTTGTCAAAATTTGAATTTAATGTGTTAATTTAATTTGCATACTATGATTCATCACATAGAACCTGAAGCAGTTGGAATGGATGGAAATCTCCATTTGGCTTCATTTTAGAAGTGTATACATGACCTTATGCTATTCTAATATCTAAAACTCAATATAGCCTGCCCCACCCCCAACATTTTGAATGCAATGTACATTCTTTTGGATCTGTTCTTTTAAACTGCTCTGACCCCTGAACTGGATCTAAGTGAACTGTTCACCAAAAGGAACAGTATGGCACCCTCTACTCTCTTCTCAATCATTACTATTCTTGACAATAAGTACAATGTCCACCTATTTATCCCCAGTAATCAAACAAACAATCTATCAACACTAAGTCAATGCTTTCACCAGCACCTGCCAATAAAGTTTCCTACACCCTAGCATCATTATCCCACTCAGATGTCATGTCCATGATGGGAAATTTGGCTTTGACAGAACAATTAGTGACTGTTGATGTTTTTATGTTTTTTTGATTGCTCAATCAATCCAAGATATAGCATCAGGAATGGGTATGGGGGGCTATTGCGAACAGGGGGTCTGTATCAGAGCGACTGTCATTTTCATACTGCCAATGTTACAACTATGATCCCTGGAATTATGAACATGTTGGTGAGACACATTTGGGGGTCGGTGAGGACCAGTGTGGCGGAAGTTACGAAAGTATGAAAAATGCCGCACCCTTCTCTCACAGAAATGACATTAGCCAATGGCGAGCCTTCCTAGCAGACAAATTCTGGGAGATGCTCATTTCTTAAAAATTTTGCTGGAATGGGTTTGCTAAATTCTACAATGTTTATCTAGTTTTATATTAAATGGGAATCACATCAGGCATGGTGGCATATTCATTTTAAATTGAAGGTCAAATAACGTAAGTGGGCCTAAGGATTCACTCCAAAATATTATTAAAACATCGTAATGTGATACACAAAGTTTTCTTATATTGGGGAATAAAAGTAAATAACCTAGAGTTCAATAGGATGGATGGTGAATCTAGGAATTATAATTAAAATGGTAAATAATTAAACTCAAGTAATTGTAAATTTAATGGTAGAGCTTCAATCTTTGCTATATTCGTAGCTTTAGGGTAAGGATTGGATCCCATCTTGAGTATGAAACAGGAAGATAAATTATCCCTTTCCCAGTTACCATTACCTCTCATCTACTACTTCCTCAGAATATTCACGGAACAGCTGATTATCGTATGTTCCGCTAGTGACCTACGAGTGGAATTATGCAACAAAAGTTGTACTGATCTACAAAGTTTATAATGTGGTAAACAGTTGAAAAATAGCTGTCAATTATATTCGAACTATTATATCGAACTATCAAAATATTTCTTGCAGAAAGTAGGTATTGAGCACGAAATGCCCTGTTCTGCTGGACCAGTCGGACATCCAGGGCAAACTTGTTCAGAAAGCCTATGTTCTGAAGAAAAGTAATAAGGAATGTGAAACAGATGGAAAACACATTTAACACAGAAGAATGTTTATTTAACCCTTTCGCTACGAACACCAGAAATATATGACAGTATGTTTTCTGACCAGGGAGACGAACACCGAAAATATCCAGCGGAGATTTTCCTATGCAAGCGAACAACCGTCGTATATTTCCGTCGCTATGCTCTCTTCCCTTTCTGGCACTTGCAGATACTCCGCTTCTTCATTTCGGTACCCAACACAGCAGTGGTCAGGCCTTTCCCTCGGAATCCGGGAGCAGGTACCTGGACCCTTTGTCGTATTAGCACCCTTTTTGCGGCTACGGAGTGCAGTCATATGATTGTTTATTCAGTGATTTTTATTTTATAAATATTTGTTGCTTTCTCAAAAAATGTAAAATAAGTATTGAACTCCTTGTCTTTTGGTGAGCGTTTACAAATTTTAAACGAAATTCTACCATCAATATTAACTGACATCTGGATTATAAGATAAATATCATACCATTGTTTGATAATGCATTACCTGAATATTTTGTTACATCATTCTTTCTAGTATGTTTGGAACTTTGCTCAAATATTCTTTTGGTGTTGTTACCATATAATAATATTTCCCATCCTTCTTTCATATCTGGGCTTTGGACCGGAATTGGCGAACATAAAAATATTTTTTAAATGTTTTATATTTTTTTACTTTTTAAATTTTTTAAAATTTTTCAAAATAACTAATATTTTTATTGTGAAATTATATACTCCTCCATGCACTAATAGTTTTTCGGGGTGTGAAATATGTATCTTGAAGCAAGGTGCAACGCAAAGTCCAACATCACATATATCACAAATATATCATGTCTTGCATCTGTTACCTCTCTTAGTGCACACAGCACACCTCCTTGTAGGCAAGTTTATTTTCGAAACCCCAGAAGAAATTTCGGGAGGTAAATGTCTCTCTGTAAGCCTTGACGGAAAATTTTCGCTTGACCTTCCCGTGACATGGTTATTTTTGGTGTGGTATTTTTCTATCATCTCGTTTCTATTATCTGCAACAAATCTTGGGATAGTCAAACAGTACCTTTCGCACTTATCTTTCTTTTCTTGGGGGTATTTTCCTCCTCTTTCGGAAGACGAATCCTCGGACGTAGCCTCGGCGAAGCGCAGCTCCCGTGATATTCTTGACGTCAAGGGCAGCGATTCGGATGCTAATTCGCTAGCAACCTCTGAAATAGTAGTCCCAGTTGTCACAACATCATCATCGGAATCAAGACACATGTCTCCATCATCACTATCACTTCGAGTCAATAATTCCAATATATGTTCATCGGTACTGAATGATCTCTTAACCATATTTGAGCCATGGAAAACTGCAAATTCAGTGTCCAAATTTCTCACAGCGGAGGAGGAGAGGTACTCAAGCGTATAACAAATACTTCAACTACTGAAGCCACTAAAGACTGAGACAGAACTGAAGAGAAACTTTTTTCGAAATGCATTTTGGAGATACGAATGAGAATGAGAATATATTATTCGGAGAAGATGTCATTATACCAATGAATTTGATTCTGGAGAAGCTCTACAGAAGTATTGTATACCCGTGATGGTGCGAACTTTCCAAAATATACCATGGAGGTCATAGCTGTGATAGATAATGTGCTTTTCTGAGAAAGAAATTTTTAATTCAGCTAATGCATTACAAGGAAATATATAATTAATGGGGTTTGTCGAGGGCGTACTTGGAATCATAAATGGGTATTTCAGGAGAACATTTTGGAATTGGAATGGGTTTATTCATTAAATCCATTGATTTGAATCCAATTTTGATGGTAGTTTCGTTTAAAATTTGTAAATGCACTGTGAAAAATGAGGGATTCATTTCAAAGTCAAAGCTACAAATATAAATGTAGTAAAAGCAATAAATAAACAAATAGTTGACCGCGAACCCATGCCCCTGGGAAGGTTATAAACCAGCAAAGGGTTGTAATTGGTACGGAGGCTTCCGCGGTAATTTAATGACTGTATTCTCTCCGTGTTTGCTCTAAAAGGTGCTAACGGAAAAAGGTCTCCCAAAAGATATTCCGAAAGTGGTGGAATTTTGTCTCAAGAACTGTTACTTTTCGTGGAATGGGAAATTATACGAGCAATGTGAAGGAGCAGCAATGGGTTCCCCCCTGTCCCCAGTCATTGCAGACCTTTACATGGAGGAATTTGAAAGGAAAGCTCTAGATACTTACGACAAGAAGCCAAAACTGTTCGTTCGATATGTCGATGACACTTTCGTTATATGGCCTCATGGGATGGAGGAACTGCGGAACTTCCTTCTGCACCTAAACAGCCATAATACATCCATTCAATTTACAATGGAATTGGAAGAAAACAACAAACTTCCTTTCTTGGATGTTCTTGTATCCAAGAAGGCGGATGGCAGTTTAGGGCATTCAGTTTATCGGAAGAAAACCCATACCGACCGATACTTACATGCCATCTCTGACGCAGATTCACTCACGAGAGAAAAACAACACCTTCTGACAACGCTGCAAATGAATGGCTACAGCCGAAAAATGATTCAAAAAAATATCACGCAATGAAAACAGTAAACGTAACGCTGCCATGCATACTTCTATGGATGGAAAACAGAAGGCTAAGGCCTACGCTATTTTACCTTACGTAGCCGGGACTTCGCAAAAAATAGCAAGAGTTCTCGCCAAGCACGACATCTTGACCAGATTCCGAAGCGACAAGAAGACAAACTTCGAAATGAAAAAGATCATCTCCCATCGGATATTTATGAAGGAGTGTACAAAATAACATGCAGCTGTGGAAAATCGTACATCGGGAAAACATCTAGATCCCTGAAATGCAGGTTGGAGGAACATCTAAGAGCAACCGAAAAGAAAAATTTTCGCCTTTCCGCAGTCGCAGAGCACGCATTTTCGGAACCTGGCCATGTAATTAATTTTAACGGGTGTAAGATCATCGCCAGAGAAAATAAGTATTTCCCTTGGCTAATAAGGGAAGCTATCGAAATAGCGAAGAACACAGAGAACTTTAATAGAGAAGACGGCTATCCGCTAGCTTCAACGTTTAAGCGGCTCTTCCGAAATTGGTTTTGGAATCCCCATCCGGCCAATGAGCACGAACCTGACTAACACCGTTAAGAAAATAATCTGCATCTCATTTAGGACCTGATGAAGCCAGCTGGAAGGCAGGCGAAACTGTTGTCCCCCAAAAATGGATCGACGTGGCAAAAACCTGGAGAGAATACGGTCAGCGAAGGGTTGTACTTAACTGTCCCCGCAGTCCGAGATAAAGGCAAGGTCCCCTCTGGGAGGGTCGAAAAAGGTTTGAGTTGAGTGTGAGCGTACACCTGTGAGAATTCTCTCCACGGATGGTGTACAAAAATGGTCCGTACAGAGAGGAAGAAAGTCTCTTTTGGTGCCCTGGTTCTTTGGTGCTCAGTTCAGAAGACATGCATAGGAGAGAATTCCACCGTCTCGAAAGGGTTAACAACTATCGATGGTATGAGCTACAGTCACAATTTCCACCGTCATAAATTCACATGATAAATGTCTATGAAAATGTGGGCTGAAGTAGCTGCACTCATTACAAACCATTTAAATCATTACAGTTTAGGTAATTCTTTGTGTTTAGAAGTGGCTTAAAAATATTGCCTCTAATTCAGAATATCAAGCATAGATAATAAGCACTGCCCACCAAAGTCATGAACAAGATCACAGAAGAAACAAACTAGCACTCAGAAAAGGAGCAGGAAATTATCAGCACATCCACGAACACAGAAACCCCAAGAACTAGTATCCTTGGCAATGTAATTAAGCATACAAGTAAACAGAATTCAGAGTCCCATATTAACCAAAATTGAAATAAGTTAAAGCATCATACACCTTGCACCATGTCAAGCATAACAGCTTATAAGCACAGCAACACAGGTACACTGATAGAAGTATGCAAGACTTTAAAAATGAAATATACTTCATTATAAAAGACTGATCATCACCACACTGCTTTGAGGAAATGACTAAACGGCCTATTAGCTCTTTGACACATGCGTAAAATTATGAACACATCTCAGGGAATCCCTTGGGACTTAAGACATCAAATTATTATTAAGAATCAGTTAATACACAAGTTCACTCGGAGTTCCAGTAGTTCATCGCATTGATATTCCATTATAAAGGCAAAATCGTTGCTAATAGCAATCATCACTGTTTAGGTTATTCTGGAGTTTCGAAATGGCTCAAGTAAATACTGTCTCAAAGTCAGAATAACGAGCACAGATCACAAGCACTGCCCACCAAAATCATGAACAAGATACAAAAGAAACTACAAAGCACACTGCAAAGGATCAGAAAATCACAAGCACATCCCACTACACACAAAAAATACAAATCAGAGGCCTGTAAATATAAAAGTAAAATAACTTCAAGTTTCATACATCTTGGAGCATGTCAAGCATAACAGTTGTGGGTCATTCCTACGCAGCTACACTCATAAAAGTTGGTAGGACCTAAAAAATGAAATTTACTTCATTCTAAATTACTGACGAGCACCATCAAGCTTTGAGGAAAAGTTCAAACAGCCCATTCTCTCCTAGATATATGGGTTAAATCACGAACACATCGCAGGAAATCACAAAGGCCAACAACACCATGGGATTGACAAGGATGAGTTAATACACAAATTCACTCACAGGGGCAGTAGATTATCACATTAATATTTCAATATAATCGCATAAACGTTGCTGATATCCATGAAGTCCTTTGCAGAAGTGGTAATGCAGATAATTATCACCAGGCAGTTCCAAATGACAAAGTGGACTCAGTAAATGTTGCCCAGAACTGAGTAAGTGAAGAGAATGGGCATTACCACACATGAAAATCACTTAAATGTAATAATATTTACCATAAATACAAATACAATTCGGGTGATTATACTTACGTTGGGTAATTTCTATACCCTTGCTCCGGCTATGCATCTCGTCATTGTAATTGCAGAGTTGGTGCTTACGATTTTATTATTTAAGTCCAATGATTATATTTCACCGTACGTGAGTTTATTCAGATATTTTAATTATAAATGTTATATTATAAGAACACTACTACCTCCCTGGCATCAGATATGATGTTTTTCTACCACCAGGTAGGGCCCAAGAATGTAAACAAACTTCCACCATGTTGAAAATATAGTTAGGCAGAGTTTTAATGCAGGTCCCCCAGCCGCATTGAAACACTGACCCCTTGGCGTGGTGTGACACTGTCGGAGGCCTATTCGCAATCTCAACAGGCAGTGAGATTGCTGCAACTCCGCCTGCTGTGTTTTACCACATGCGGTTAACAGTTCATAATAGAATGGTTAGAATGGTTCAGTTAATAGTTCATGGACTTCCCCATAAACTCATGAAAAAGTCGATTGTTGATTTTTGCTATCATGTGCTTTAAAATTAGCTGTCTCTAGTAATTGTGCTCCCTCTCATGCTCTGGTCCTGAGGTTGCAGGACACATTTCAGGATCATAGAAAAAAAAATGGCAGCTACTTACGATAACTTCAATGTAGGGTGACATGGGACATTGCCAACTAAGAGTAAAATCTGTCTCTTACCCTCAGCGATTTTCCTTTCTAGCATCATTAGCCACTTACACATGCAGCCTAAAAATTCATTTTTCAAAAACAAAAAGAAATATTTTTGGTCTATCTGTTGAACAAACTATAGAAACAGGCATCATAATGATCTGTGGCGGATGTGTCGGCATATAAAGTGCTCTGGGAGGTGATGAAGGCGGTGCTTTTCATGTACCATGCAGGGATATTTAAAATAAATCTTGGCATGACTAATAACTAAAATCTCCGCTGATACTTATTTTATGACGTAATGAAAGATAACCAAATAGCCACACTTCACGAGTACAACAGTGCCCATATGGTACATTCGCTGGAACAATTTTACAATGGATGATGTAGAGTTTACAGCAACGTAGCACATTTGCCACCCACTTAATCTGCTTTGAAATTGTTCGAATTTTTTATGAAGGATTCGATTTAATCTCCAATTCATGGATTAGATAGGATTTGGTGGAATCATTGAATCCTGACCACATCACTATTATGAAACCCCTTCATTTTCCTGCTACATGCATGGAAAATAGATCGCTAATTGTTGGGTCTTTCTAAAAGATCCATTCAAGAACATGACGTTTCTTCGTGGCATTGCTGAGATTGTGTTTGTTTTTTTCCGAATTAATGAAGATATTTAAAAACCAATACTTTATGAACAATTGGTTTGGGATTTGGAGCTCAGCATATGAGGAGATAGGAAACAACAGTGCATCACGAGTCACTGTTGGTCATATACCATCTCTGAGTTGCAATAGTGTGTAAAATGAAAAGGCACTGATTCATTTGGTGTGGTGGTGATATTTAATTAAGTACCTAGTTGATATGAAAAATATCTAGAAGTGGCTCTACCCTTCCATAGAATACTTGAGTTACAAGATATTATCTTGTGTTTTTGTGCCAGGAAAATATGGAGGTGCAGTTATGTATGGTTGCTGGTTAATATAGGGAAAGTCCCAGTGAGAAAATTTTACTAAGGATTTTACAGATTTAGTTAGCAAGCTTTACAAGTTGTGTTATACAGTAGTCTCCCACATCCTTTCTTGTGGCTCTGAAGAAGATAAATTTTTCTGGATAAATCACCCCTATGGTCCACACTTTAAGGTTATACCTCTTTTAAGTGTACTACTCGTCACACCTTGTCCTCAGCTACTGAGCACAAGTAGGCCTTGAGCTCTCTTGTTTCCTTACTTCCATCTGCATTGTGAATCATATTGACAGTTAAGTTCATTTTTTTAAGTTGCCTACCAAAGGTAAAAGTGATAATGGCAGTACAGTGAAAGTAATGGAAGATGTTCCGTGCTAACTACCAAGAAAAGAGTAAATTCTTGATTATATTCTGTAAGAAAAGCAAGAGCTGAAGTCACTTAAGTCTGCAAAGACAAATTGGACATTCTTCTGTGTTGAAGGAAAAAGTATTTGATCAAGATTCCAAATGTCAGTGTTTTAAATTTGTGTATTTTTGCCGTAATTTTGTTAAATAAATTTTCATTGCCTATCATTTGAGTTCAGGAACAATAAATGATCGAAGCAAGAGGAAATGTCTTGCCTTACTAGAGGGTAGGTTTGATAGGCTTTGCTCACCACAAAGCTTGGGGAGTCCTCAACCCTTCTTGGCACTAATATTTCTGACTGAAGAAAATGGAATGTGGCTTGGGGGTGTTGTGAAGCTGAAAATGACCCTTCCAAGAACCTCTGCCATCCTTAGCTGTGTGGACCTTAGGTCTTGAGACTTCAAGGTCAATTGGATTTACTCCAGAAAGGGGCATTGTGCATTCATTGTGCTGCTTTCGGGCAGATGTATTTGTACTTATGGAAACACTTTGAGATAGGAAAGGTGAGACCGCAGACTTATGAAACTATTGTCAGTAATATGGTATAATTATTATAACTTGTAGAATTGTAGTGGTGGTATAATTGTGATTTTAATGGCTTGTAAGAGAACTGGGTAGTAAGTACAAAGCTGACTTGGTCACTTAAGTGTATCATTTGATGCTTTATTTTATGAAATAGCTGTATGTATTCATTGATTAATGCTTCAGATATTAAGCATACCCTTCATAGGGGAATATGATGATATTTCTACTCATTTTTAGAACAATGATAGATTTAAGAGAAATTGATATACTTCAGAATATCGCTCATCCAGAATTCTAAATAGGGCATCATTTTCAGACTCCACCTTCAGGTTAGGGGGTTGAGTGGGGGAAGGGTGGAAGTTACCATTATTTTTTCACAATGCTTACTATGTATAGGAGGAAAATATGATTGTTTACTTCACAGAAAAAGGACTGTATTTAAGTTAGTCATAGAATCCGAGAAACTAATGAATGATGAGTGCCTTATACCAGAATGAAATTCACTGAAAGTACCATAATAGTCACCTCTAATGTCAGTGCTAAGTCAGATACTTATAAATATAGCCTTACCTTCATACAAAACATTAGCTAATTAACCATTAAGTGCATAATGAGTTTAAAATGGATTTTTAAATAAATTTTTAAAAATATGAGTGTGTCGTATGGGGTGGGAGAGGCAAAGTAATACTGAAGGTTGTTGTATTTGTCAGATTGTATAATAATGGAATATTTTCAATTTCCAAGTCATTGAATTACCACCCCATCTGGATTCTCCCATTTTTTATGATTTGTTTATAATGAATTATTAAAAAATTCTATAAAATATATTTGAAATTAATTCCATGGTGAGCAAATGCAAATTTTTGTTTTGTGTATTACTTTGTACTTACTTATCATGGCAACTTTCACTGTGTAATACTACCGCTTTTTCAGTCATTCTATTCACCAAAATAAAATTAGCTTTGCCATCAGAAATATCAAATTACATTTGGCTCCACAGTCTGGATTAGCGATTTCTGCTGTATGTATGTGTGCATGTAACCAAATGCAGTCCTATCAATTGATTCAGCAGTTTTCACCATAGGTCTGAAGATTGCATCACTGTCCACCTAAGGATTTTTAACCTATTCCATTCAAATATATTTTCTGTGTTAATTGTATCTATATTTTTTTTACTTATAACTCTCAGATGGCTGCTGCCCAACAGTACCGGAGCACTTATCTTAAGAGTGGTGGTGCAGGGGGCGGCAGTGGAATAGGTGGACCCTCTGAACATCTCCAACAGGGAGTTGGTGGAAGGAGTCAGCTTAAGTCTCCCTCAGCCAATCCTGGCAGCCAACAGCAGCCACCCCCACCAGATGTCCTAACATCTGCATTCTCCTCTGGTGAGAGAAATGCTCTTCCTTCCCGGAGAAATAACCCTGGCCCTCCTCGCAGGCGACACCCCCAGTGAATACTTCATAACACTATTCCCTCTGACTTCTGGTTCTTGCCTCACCAGGATTGGAAAAATTATTGGTCATGTCAATTTATAGCTTTGTGGAAGACTCAGCATGATGCTGAGTGTTGTCCTATGCCTGCCCTCTTGATTCTTCAGCAGAATAATTCTGCTACCTAATGCTGTTGTTTATGGCCAATTTGATGTTTTCAGTGATGAGCCTTATATGCTTCATAGAGACACTTTGAAAGGCCATTCCATAAGCTTCTGATTTGGAATGTGCAAAATTGCCTGCAGTTTATTATTAAAGAATTTCTTTTTATGAACATTCCTAATTAAAGCTTGACAGTATTATTTTTGTCCTATCTCTTACCGCCTCATATTTTTGGGTGCTGAAATAGTAATAGTAAGCTTCAAACAGTGCTCCCGACTTGTGCTATTTACAGACTTGAAATGCGTTTATAAAACAACTTTCCAGATTCTTTGAAATGTTAACTATGGTTAGTGCCAGAAGACGTGTGCTCTTAAATTGTGAAAATGTGATCTTTCATTTCAAAATTGAAATGTCTACTCTACTTTCCGCAGTGTTTGCCAGGAAAATATTTCATCAATATGTATGAGTAAGAAATGATATTTTGAGAAGTAACTACAAGTTGTTATAATGTGCAAATTAATTTACTTCTAAGAAAATGAAGTCACGGAATGATCTGTGGGTGCCTTTGGATAAAGAGAGATGCATTTTGTAATAACTTGGATACATATCAACTTCCAGAGTTTGTTACATTTTGTACGGTTTTACATTAAGCTAATAGAAGATAATTATAACATCATTTCAAGTTGCTCTGTCAAGAGTCAAAGAATCTTTTTTCATAAAGTTAGTTAAATAGTGGAAGTATTTATGGCTTAAACATTTTCTTATCTGATCATTGGAATGGTGCAGTGACTATTTTGGTGATAAGCCTGACCTGTTTGTAATTCGTAATGAGCTTCATTTGGCCTTATGAACGGAGGGTAATAAAATGTGATTTTCAACAGTGCTAGGGTTAATGTGTAATAGTTGGTAATACTTGAAATGTAAGCTTTTCTCTTGGCTTGTACGCATGTAGATCCCCAGTTTTAACATTGAGTTTGCGTCAGCACTCCATTATACTAGATAGAAGACATTTTTATAGTTGATACTTTGGTAGACTGTTTATTCCTTATGCAGTTTGCTTAGAAGTCTGTGGAAAATATCGGAAGTTAATTCGTTATTGCCTTTAAGAAGTTGTTTGATGTTCATAGTATTGAATTGCAGTGCCAAGTTTTGAGTCCAAGAGAATATTTATTATTTAATTAGTCATTTTTCCCCCTTAGTCAGTTTGTTAACATGTAATCCATTGGCTTAGAAGGCATTCAAGTATAGGTCTGATCTCAAGCCAGTGTTAGAAATCTTTTTGAGTAAGCTGTACGTAATTTAATTTTTGACCAATTGTTCCTACTCGAGTCCTACGTGGCAGACTCATATCTATTATTATATGCTTTGATGAGACCTGGTGCTTTTCTCCACAGTTTGAATATCATTAGTATTGTATTATGCTTAGCATTTTATAAATAATTATATTTTCATTGGAAGACTGCTAATGGGACTATATTATGGTATGGCTATGAAGTTCGGAATTTTATAATAAGAATGAGATTATTTGAAGTTACAGTTCTTGTTTTAGGTACTTAACGTCAGTAGTATTAGTAGTATATTTATTATAAATTAAATAGTTCTTTCTATCATCGTATTCCTGTTTTGCTTTTAATTAAATTTTGTAGTGACATGAGCATGAAGTCTGGTGGGTAGTCCATTAGCTTGTTGAGTTTTTTTATGATTACTGTTTATTTTATATGTTGGTGTAATTACAGAAAATTAAGTTTTCCCTAATAATTTATACTCATTTACTGTGAATGAATCTTTTCAATGTAGGACGGTTTGTGTTGTGATAATGTGGATGATCTTTTAAAAAAACTGATAATTTGTTAACTGTATGAGAATTGTGTGAGTAAGCCTTTCAATGATGAGGCCGTTAATGTAGATGTAATAATATTTCTTGGAGAGTTAGGGTTGGTGTCAACTGTCTTCTGCTTAATATAATGTGTGGATTTTTATGCCTTTTATTGTTAATAGAGCTTGTGACTGCTGTATATGATATTTTATCTATTGTCTTGGTATTTATCTCATGTTGTTTGTGAAAATGAGGAAGAAATGTTGTTTGTCTGTCCTTTCCCATGGGAACTTTACTATTCTGGCTTTCTTTCTCACATATTGGAAACCAAAAGTTATTGTTGATTGAAATTGTTCTTTAATGATGGTCAATTGAATGTACAGGTTTTTGTAATAAAAGATGCAAATGAAAATTCTTCATAAGTCATGATGATTCAACTTTGATTCCTAATTGCATTTCTAATGGGTGAAGAGCTGTTATGGCTGAAAAACATTTACTTGACTGAATCTCCTTGAATAATATTGCTTCTAATTTTTTTTATTTCTTCACGCGAAGAATGTTCACTACATGCATGAAACATCACATGCTGCTCAAGGATGTTTTATAGAAATTAGATTCATGTTTTTGAAGCAGTTGAAAATAGAATGAAAACTAATGAGCTGATAATGAATGGACATTGAAGCATTGAATTAAAAGGGATATCTTCTTGATCAATCTATTTAGTGTCATCTCACATTCAGTGAAGCATTGGTGGTGTCCAGTGGAAATGCCATGCGAATGTTATCCCTTTACAGTGTATTTGCTTGCTGCCAGTTTTGAATATTGGAAGATGCCCCTAATTGACTTATATTTATCAGCATGGTGTAATGTTTTAATGAGATCACTTATTCTCACCTTTGAAGAGGAATTTTTCTTTTGTCCTTTTTACCTTCCTCTGGTAATAGTGTGTGCCAACCAGACCATAGTGCTTTCTGCATAGAAATGGTGACCTAGCTGTTCTCCCTTCGATATAATTTTTCCAGATTTAAATGAAACTAGTTTTGCCTCATCTGTGATGACCACTTTCATTTATTTAGTACATCTCTTCAGTATATGCTAATTCCTAACTCAAATGACACTCTGGATGCATACTCTTGATTGTGAAGATTACAAACTTACCAAAAAAGTAATGAAGAGTACAATTATTTATTTGAAGAGAATTATTGTCAATGTATAGTGTGTTATAGAAAACAGTTGAAGACAGATAGGTGTGCTATATACAAATAAAAAAATTGTATTGTCCTGATTTCCCAGCTGTTTAACAAATTCCAATCAAGTTCATTTTATCTTTCATAAATTGATAGTGAGAATGTGCTTGCCTTTATACTTTTGGTGTTCTATGAGTCTTCTTTGAAGCATCACATGTTGTCTATGCCTTGTATAATTATCTTATCTAAGAAAGAATGAATCCCATTCTACCAGTATTGATTGATCATGAATTGTAAAAAGAAGGAACTAAAACTGGAGCCATAAGGGATGAGGTGTTGGTGTCATTGTAAAAGCACACTTTTTAATGCCTGTGGAATTGCAGTGGGTGTACTCAAGAAGGTCATCAAGAAGTGCTATTACTTTGATCATTTGAGTGATAATACAGATAATGTCTGGGTATGAAACAATAGGACTTTGTTTTTGTATGTTGATTTTGAATAAAGTTTTAGATACTTCTAATTTGGCATTTTTTGTTGGACACCCTATTATTCAATCTCTAGATTAAATCGAAGTCCTTAATCACTAATGATGGGCATATTTTAAAAATTTTTGGACCACTGCTTGTATGCACACGATTATTCATGTTGAAATACAACTTCGGCTTCTCTCGTTGGGCTTTCAATCATTTTAAGACAATGCATTTTTGCTAGCATAGACGGGTATATGACTTAAATGAGGTAAATGCATTTGCATGCGGAGTTGCTTATTATTGCCTCAAACTTTTGAATCAATTTAAATCGTTACACTTGTATAGTGTGAAACATTGCCGTTTTCTGTGTGATTGCCAGTGATGGTAATTAAAATTTAAGTCTCTCTTAATGCCGTGAGCATTCCTTGTCATGCTTTCTTCTGCAAACATCTTCATTTATTGTATTTTTTTGACTCATTGAATAATAATGTTAAGTAAATGTTAGCATATTATTTTATTATTATTTTTGGCACGCATCTCTTCCTCTGAATTGGAACTTTTGAAAAACAAAGCTTTTGGCTTGAAAAACTTGAGATGAACATCAAATGAAGATATCATCAATATTATATTTCTCACTAGCATTAGTGTGTGTTAGTAAACAGTTTATTTTCTGAAATATTATGGTGTCACATGATTTGTTCATTTCACGATGCATCCATACTAGAGGATGTAAGGAATTTTAAAGAATTAAATGAACTAAAAGCATCTAATAGTAAATCTTTAAATATTACATTGTGCAACTTATGGCACTTAAGTTTTCGAAGTAGTTGAATCCAAATATATTGGATAAAAAGTGTATATTAGTAAATAATTATTCATGATCTCCTAGATCTGTCATTATTTTTAATTTATAAAGTTCAATATTGTTGAAATTCCTCAAATTTTCAAATATTTATGATAACAGGAAATCTGCATCATTGTGTTGTAGAAGTATTGGTCAGCTAATTACAGTACATTGATACTAACAGTGTGCTTTTTTTGTCTCTATGCTCAAACTCAGACTTTATTATCTCTTTAGCGTTGATGAATTATTTGTCTAACGCTATAAGATTTGATAATTTTATTTATTCTATTTTGTGTATTTTTGTGAAGGTTTTTAAAAATTGCTAATAAATTCACTCGGAGGGTAGCATTCTTGTTTAAGTCATGATATCTGCCTTCTCTGTAATCTTTTTTTCTCTGGCTGATGGCGTTCTGCAGCTTACCTCATACGTAGGTTTAAATTCATCCTCTTTAATTGTATTTTCTCATGTCATGTATTGTTTTGAGTCTTCAAGATATTGTTGATGGAGGAAATTTTAGTTTTTTTGAATACCTCATTTGTAGCAATGACATTGCCGCAAATTATATTTACGGGGAGTAGATTTTTTTGTCGTCAATCACTGAGGTTATGCAGTTATTAGACTTACTTCTTAATATGTGTATTAATGGATAATGATTGATCATGTGTTTCTTACCTCTGTTGGTATTTTTGTCTTTGTTAGCACCCCAGATCCCATCTCCTAAGTCACGAAACACCAAACTCCAGGGTGTTCCTGTCGGAGGGCAAGGGAATCAACCACAGCAACCAAGTCCAACCCAGCCGACAACCCATCCAAAATTTTCATCATATACTCCAGTGGCTGCTTTGGTTAGTAATACTCATCTCTCTGTATTTCATTTTTTTATCTAGTAAGATGTATATTGGATCCTTCCATCCATCGGATCCATCTTGCAGGAAAATAATTAAAATTTTAACTTTAATTTACTTATTGTCCTCCTCAGTGCTTAGGAACCTATGTTTGCTTTATTCTGCCAATTGTCTCTCAGGATGAATTAATTGTTTTTTAATGGCCTTTTGAGGCGGCTGAAGATTAAAGGAGTAGAAAAAAATAATGCTGGTATCTGACCGCAGGAAATCTTCCATTACAACCAATTAGGTGCCATAACAACCAATTCAGTAAGAAACTATGAACATTTATTAAATCTTTTTTCTGTTAGACCTTTTGATTTTGACTGATTATCAGTGGTCACATCCCATAGCTACTATCAATACCAATAATATTTTTTGGAGGAAATTTGTGTAATACTGCCGTATTTACCTGAATATAAGACCCCCCCTTCGTATAAGACCCCACCCGCTTTTGAGGCTCACATTCCACGAAAAATATAAAACAGGTGGGAGAGCCCTCAGAGAAATACCCAGCCAGTTTGAAAAGAATGTGTGATGCTTTGAGTGTGTAAACTTGGTATGAAGTTCAAATTTGTTTTGCGATGAGTTTGAACACGCTTAGAGTATTGAATAGTCATGTTACATAACTTTGATTATCAGTATCGGTACCCCCTCTGGCTTATCCTCCCCGTATAAGACCCCTCTCACTTTTGAAACTTATTTTTCGGGAAAAAGGGGGGTCTTATATACAGGTAAATATGGTAATCCCTAAATAGACATAGGTAAAGTATGATAAGGATTAGTAAAGTATGGTAACATTCCTTATTAGTCCACGCCACTTGGTCAGAGTTTTTCGTGGGTAAAAAGTGGCCTC
This sequence comes from Ceriagrion tenellum, assembly GCA_963169105.1. NCBI lineage: Eukaryota > Metazoa > Arthropoda > Insecta > Odonata > Coenagrionidae > Ceriagrion > Ceriagrion tenellum. The sequence goes on from OY720644.1 coordinate 55,154,964, forward strand.
TCAGTTAAATGGCAAGGAATATTTGAGAGCTATTTATTTTTCCTTGTGCTTGTGACCAAAACTAGGGTTCATTTAACATGCCTGTGACCCTTGTGGGCCAGAAAATAAGGTATTGTGAGTCCCCATTATGATATGAACTTGTAAGGACCATTCATGAAGTGAATGGTATCCTCAAGTGAACCTATCCATTACAGCTTGTCTCCGATTGTCTTCCTTTTGTAGAAGCATTTTTATTCCATGAGGCACTACAATTAATCGGGTGCTAATTACTCCAGATAATGGATGAGAGATGATATATAGGTACTGACTCCAAAAAAGTGAGTTGACATCTTGGGATTAACCATGTATTATCTCCTGTCACTTGGCCCCTACACACATTGTTGAACCTCTTACTCCATACCAATGAGTAAATTGGCACTAACTGATGTAAAGTCTTTGATTTAATCATTTTAGGCATAGGCAAATATCATGGTGATTTTCTAACTATCTCTGTACTATTCCTCAAACCATAGTCTTTCTCTGTACTATTTGTCGAATGCAATACCATCTGTGTTGGACCATTCAACTATAGCCTATGGTATAATATTTTGGGGCTCAGCTAGCATTTCTCTAGCCATTTTCAAACTACAAAAGAAAGCTGTCAGGATAATTTCTGGGAAATCTTAAAATGCTCCATCAAGGCCTATATTTCAGGAATTAAATTCACTACCTCTTCCATGTATATGAATATATATATTGGTTCTAATCCTTCGTTAAAAAAATAATATAGGAGATCATTCCCTTAATTGTGACCATCACCACTATTACACCAGAGGAAGACACAATATTCATTTTGACAATATAAGAACCAAAGCAGTAAAGATAGGGCCTAAGGAAATGGGTTTTAGGCTATATAATAATATACCCAAAAGCATGGAAGATAGTAAGGAAAATACTTAGTTTAAAAACACATTAAAAAGATACCTCCAAAATAACATGTTCTATTCCATAGATGAATGTCTAAATGTTACTTTTACTGACTGAGTCCATAACTATTTGCTTTTGTGTACAATTATTGTATTATGTTTTACTATTGTGTACAATTTCTGTGGTTTTTTATATTGATGTGCCTTATACTATGTATTCCAAGAAAATCATGGTCCTTGGGCAAATAAAATAATACTATTATTTCCAATATAGGTTCTTCAACAACAGCAAAGTAATTCCGTACGAAATCAAATGAGTGGTGGAATGGGTGGCTTACTGAGAGGCAGTGGTACTGGTTCCAACTCGATGAATTCTGCTCCATCCCGCTATCCTGCTCCCATTCAGAGACCTGTCCCAGTGCCTCCGGTTGGTGGGAATAGTGGAAGGCATCGTATGCAGCCACAGCCTCAAAGAACCACCAATATTGGGAAGCATTATTTTGGTAAGCCGTGCAATTGCAGTGACTAAACATTCTGTTCTAGGGCAAAATATCATGTACATTTATCATCAATAAACCTACCCAGTGCAGGGGATCAGTGCAGTCATAGGATTCCTTTTTTTTATGAAGTCTCTTACTAACATGCTAGTGTACTAATTAGTCAAAATTCTTTTGCCCCTGGTTTGTGTTTGTCAAGGATGCTACCTTAAAATTTCTCTAAAATATTCATTATTGGCTAATTTATATGTATTCATATTCTTTGGATTTCATTGTCCTTATGATATACATGATGTGTGGCATAAATATCTTAATATTAGAAGTGCCACAATGCCTTAATTTTCATGAATTTTCCATCCAAACCCTAATCCAAATCCTGAAAGGTTCTTGAATCTTTCTTATAAGAGATATAATAGTAAGAAAAAAGACGTTATACTTAAAATTAGCTGTTTGTTTTGGCCGAATTTCATGCATGCATGTAGTGTGAAATAGTTTTATGAATGCACATTTTAAATTTTAAAGATACAAATAAAATTTTGTATATGAAGCAAAAACTAATTAAAATTTGTCTCTTCAGATTCATATTCTCAAATTATAAGGACATTAATAGCTTAGCATCAAATGACATATTTGTTGTTGTTAAACTAAAATCTTTTGGTTTCAGTGCCTTGCTTTCTCATCCTCAACAAAAACTTGATATGAGTTAAATATAAATATATTTTATGTAATTGTTTTCCCATCATAATGGCATTTGTTTTCAGTTGAGGACTGTTCAGGTTAATGGACAATTAAAATGGGTTTTAACAGTCAAATCAAGAGGTAATGTTCTAGTGGTAGACCTAAGCAAGACTTTTAAAGGCTTGGGCGAGAATATAAAGCCCTTTGAATGCTGTGCTTATCCCACTGTCTATGAAGTAGAGAAGTCTTTTGGAAGAGTAAAATTTGGAATTTGTGGAATATGGAACGTGTATGCTGCAAGACACCAGGAGCATCCAAGATGCTGGCAGAATGCATTAAAATGCATAAGGAATGAATTAAGCATTCATATATGTTCATCGAGGAAATAATGGATGAGACAAATATTACCTTAATGGTGTTGATTTAGTAGACAGTGAAAGTAAGTTCAATTTTGCTTGTGAACTTTCCATCAATTTAATTTGAAAACCCCCTTCGTTAGAGTGAGTACTAGCACTTCTAGTACTGTTTCTGGTTCTTGAGCAAATTCTTGCTTGTGTGGTAGCAGGAGCAGGTAGGCAATGGCAGTGGTTTCAAAACCTATATCTCATCGGCATCAGTTTATCTGAATGGTGCAACCTATGACCCTCTTCTCATAACATGCATTGTAAATTGTAGTGTGGAGGTTAGGTGTTATGAGGTTTTACTGTAGTTTGGTAAAGCAGTCTTTTGAGTGATATTTCTTAAAGACTAAAAAAGAGGAGTTGCCAGTGTAATTGACTGGTATTGAAAATTATTGAATAAAAATCATGGTATTTTTCACTACTTTGTGCAAACAGTGTGATACTTATGAAGTGATTTGTTTGAGATGAATTGAAGGTTATGTTTTAAGGGTGGCCAATTACTCCAACAAATTAAGGATATTCAGGATGAAGTCAGGTGATTTATGTGAAAAATCCTTCACTATCATTTCAAAAGTTAGGAAAAAGTTATGAGAAGCCCAAAAATGTTGGTTAGGTCATTACATGCTACCCTACTCAGTGCCACATGGATGTGTGGTAGGGTGTGTATCAGCCATCAAGAATGAAAAGAATGAGAAAAAGAAATTGGAATATGGTAAGGATGAAAAGTGTGGTGTGTTTTGACAGATAAGTATCTCAGTCTTTTAATAGAACAATGGTGAGTAGAAAAAAGGTACTTCTGTATCCTTGTTCAACTGTTCGTCTATCTATTTTAAATCTCAATTCTTGATATGTTGTATGAGATTGAAATTATTCCCTATGTGGACCATGGAACTTGCATCTGGAACCTTCTAATAATATTCGCTTTTTATGTAGCAATGAAGTCTCGAGGAGCTCCCAACCTAGTCCTTCTGACTGCTGTGTTACATATGCTGTTCACAGTTTTTAATGTAGCATTGCATAATTGTAGAGGTTTCATTTAAAGTAAATGTATTTGAATGCATAAGTCTTTCTATGTTGGGTCCCAAATGCTGTAGCAATTTTTAGATGACGTTACTCTTACACTTTGTATCCATGGTCCTTACAGCTATTACTGGATGTCCCAATCTCTGTAGTGTTGGAGACATTCTGAAGGTGTTAAATCCTCAGTAGGTCATGTTAACCTTAAGTTATGGTAATTCCATAGTATTTGATTTCATTTATTGCATTTACTTTTATTTGGGAACATTCTTTGGTCTTAATATCTTTGCTGCCTGAAATATTGTTGCATTTGTATATTCATCGAAAGGATTTATTTTAGGCCAAGATGCCAAAGGAGAGGATGGTAATGATGATGGAAAAATTGGAGTGGAGAACAGCAAACCCCCCAGTGCAAGGAGTGGGGATTCTGGTACGACTTCCACTGTTCCTTCTCCCGCTGGATCCACACCCACAACGGGGCAGTCGTCCACTGCCCCCACTCCATCAACACCCACTCCCTCCTCGGCAACATCTGATACTCAAGTGGAAGGAGGCCAAAATCATGAGGAGCAGAGACCCTCTTCGGGGGGTACAGCAGAGTGAGGAGTGAATGAATGGAAATTTTTTTTTATTGGCTGGCCACATTCCTCCTCCCATTCGCAAGCACTCTTTCAGATGCGTAGTGTTAAAAAAAAGAAAAAAAGAAATGGATGTATTCAACCTGTCTTTTGTTGATTGTTTAGTGAAAGGCTCCCTGACCAAGAGTTGCTTCTCTGTAATAAGGCATTGAGTACCCACTCAAAAAAAAGCAGAAGACAATTTTAATTTATCCTGAAAGGAAAGTGGGGAACTTTCCATGGCGAATGAAATATTTGTGGAAGAGGGTTGACTAGGAGTTCTGTTTAGTGGGTGCACGGTTTGCAGCCCTCGATACCCTTTTTGTTGTACACACTGTTCTCTTCCCATGGTGGAAGTTCAGAGAAAGTGCTGAATTACAGCCAAAGCTTCCCTTGCTTTGGCCCTCCTTGGCTTTTTTATCTTGATATCCATTGTGCTGGAGAAATCGGTGCTGGAAGAATGCCCAAAACCCAGATTAGGATTTTTTTATGGAGAGAGAGAGCTGCTGCACAATGGCATGACACCATGCAGCATATTGTGATCCTCTTGCTGTAGTTTGTTTGTTCATTTTTATCCCTTGCCACTTTTGCCTCCAAAAAAATCAAGACAATGGTTTAGCTAACTTCTTTTAATCCCTTAAATGTGTACATGAACAGACAAGTATATATGTACATGATGCTCGGATGTTTGAATACATTCAATATATAAGTTGGCATGAATCATTTGTGTATATTGTAAGGACTGTTATTCTTACAGCAAAGCAAAAAGTATGATTACATTGATACAGTTGATTGGAGACTTTTGGTGGGGCTTTTATAAAGTGCCCGAAGATAAGTGTATCATAAACAATGCGGAAGTGTTTTTCAGCTATTCACACTGAGGATATGATCGATAGGTGATTTATGTTCCTGTTGCGTATGACATTTCTAAAATGACAGAAATGTCAAGTGTCCTCATGTGATATTTGGCAACCTGCTCGATGGTTGGATAATGGAAAATACACACTAATGTATTTTCTCTTTTCTGTGAGTGGGTTGGGATTTTATTCCCTATCAATGGAAATGTGAAACACAAGCAAGGAAGGGATACTTTGCTAGTAGATTGTTCCCTGTCCTCAACTTTTCCTAACCTATTCCATTACTTCCCACTCTGCTTGTCATCAAAATCTAGAGTGGCTTGCCAAGAACACCTTATCTGGTATTTGTAAGCTCAAAAAATGCTGTTCTGTAGTTTTTGTCCCTTGATGCAATAAGAAATTGAGTCAAGTTAAAGCTCCTAAGAGTCTCATCTTGGGAGATGAGGAGATAAACCATTTTATATAAAGTATGTGAATGGTTAATTTCATTATATGGTGATTGGAGGTTGCTGTCAAGGTCATAAGCATATGAATCAAAGTGTGCCGATGTTTAAATTATCTTTTTGCATTTGTTACAAATACATGAGGATTGATTATCCAACTCATTAGTGGTCTTAATCATTTGTTCACCTTTGTTTGAGAAGGGTAGGTATTAAGATTTTGTTGCCTCATTTCAAAACATAGCAAAAAGCTCAAGGTTGAGCTACTTTTGCTATGTATGTGTCATTCAATCATTATTAGGGAAATGTGTGGTCATCAGCTGTTTATATGCCTATCTTCAGAAAATATTTATTCACTCCATGGTGAATCTTACAAAAATGCTTGAAAGACTATCCTTCATCTGACCATCTCAGTGATGGTCTCTCATCAGAATTATTGGATCATTATCCAGTTTTTTGTGGTTAGCCTTCAATTTTCACTAAGCTCTCTTAACAATGTTAATCTCTGCCCAAGGACTGTTTGTAATGTGCATTCCATGATAAGTAAACCAGCATTTTCCCTGTGAAGGGATCAGGTTAACTACATCAATGCCAGTGCATTCAGTAATACACAATTGAGTATAGGTACTAAATATGCCGGAATGAAATGATATAAAATGTTATTTTACCAATATTTTAGCTATTTATAATGTCTACTAAATTGTATACATAGAATTTTCTTGGCGTCATTATTTTTTGTCTCATCCCATTGTCTCTATATTGAAATTACTTAATGATATATGGAGAAACACATGGAGAAAGTGGCATTGTGAGATGATAAAAATTGTTTGCAAAATTAAGCATTGAGACGTGATAGTAACAGGCTAAGTATGAGCGAGAAGAAGCTAAGTATGAAGAGAAGAAGTAATATATAGTCAACAGATGGAGGAATAGTTGGTAACCTCTCCTGGAATAATAATTTCATGGGCATCACTGTCATTAGTTGCCAGTTTTCTGCCTCCCTTGATCTTCCTTATAGTGCCATGCCGGCAGCGTTGATATTGCTATCTCAGTGAAGGGCATCCCTTAGAGGTTGAATAGCCAAACAGCAGTAGTGACAGTATTAGATGGGAGAACTTGCTGTTGAGAACCTTTTCCTCTCCCACCCCTTCCAACTCATAACCTTTTCTGGGAGGGGGTTTCATGTTGCATGACTGATGGTGGTAAATTTTCCAGTAATTTCCAGTTGGACAAGGGCTTTAAAGTTTTTTCCCTCTCTCTCAGCTCGTATGATGGTGTCATTGACTATGCCTTACGATATGGAATTATCTGAGGGCTGGTACTTTGAAGCTCGAAGACAACAGCTGACCTGACTTGCAAGCTCATCTTTTTAGTCTCTACCATGTTTTTTGCTTCCAAAGATCTTCCTTCCAGGTAACTTTTGACAAAAGGATGAATTCCGATAACACCCACTCATTATTTACTTATAGTCACCCAAGTTCTCATGTTACAACACCTAAAGACACTCATGTTGGACTTGTTAACTTTTTCTTGATCGTAGGGATTTTCTGTGTGATAGACAAGTGTAGGCCACAGTTCAGTGTTGCCTGAGGTATTAGCTCCATAAGTTGTACTTAGTCTATCTGTCATGGGCTTATGCTTAGGCAAAGAAGCCTCTTCATTTGTAATATAGAAGCTCTTGGGCATTTTTCTCTTGTGTATGTTAAACACCTTCTGTAGGCCAACACAATCCTATTCAATTAGTTCATTTAATTGTGTTATATATTTTTATGCAATTTTGCCTTGCCTTCTAGTGCTTTTAATGCATGTGCATCCTCTGAAACAATTGAACCAGCTTTGGCTCACTTCGAATTCTTTGTAGCGTGCAAAACTTGTTGAAGGTGCCTTTGATCTTAGATCGTCAAAAATCTATTTGGCTTTCTCACACACAAACTGTCCAAAAAAGTTTCTCCTTTCAACTCTACTTTGATCCTCAATAACTGGAGTCTTTCCATTTTGGAATTAAACTCTCTTCCTTTTTGCTCAGTGCTAAATGAGTGAGACCCTTGAATATCTCTCAGGCACTCTTTCTGTGTAATAATTGTTTTTTGCATTGTGGACTGCAAATAATTGAACTCAAGTGATAAAATCTTAGCCTGATCACCCTCCATGTGTCCATCTCCTGCTTCATTTTTATTGTAATTTTCTGCTTGAGTTGCACTTTAGAGGGCATGGTCTCGATAGAAACTGTTGTGTAAACTACTAACTTCTAGCAAGTTTAATTCTTGAGATAATGAGATTCAAAAAGACAGGTTTACTGTATGAACTAAGCCCTAATACCACTTCACAGGAGAGACATCCAAAGACTGATCTCCACACAATGATGTAGGGTATTGATGTGACCAAGACGGCTGTGTGACAGATTCGCTCAATATCTCATATGAGGGGGTGAATATTTTATGGAAATTGAGATAAACCATTGCATTACACCCCCTTCTTTCACTGGGAAATGCTGTGATATGATTCCGCTTGTTTCTTTGATGTTATTTATGACTGCTGTATCCATTAAGAAGTAATATCACTTCGTTGGTAGGCAATGCACTCTCACAAAAAGTTACTCTTTGGCAGAAGTGCGAGCCTTTATCTGAATTATCATTGATGTGATATACACTACTTAAGGAATGCTGCGTTATCTCATTGGAACAGGTTGATGGTTGAGCTAATCTAGACTACATTAGCTCTAATCATGCAAACAGCTCATAATTGCATGTACTTACCATAAAAATGTAATTGCTGTTAAGGAAGAAATTCTTTCTGTTTATAAAGAAGGCTTAGAAATCTGATGGAGTAGTAAATCATGGGTGTAAAAGATCATTTTGGGAAATAATTTGAAATTTTAAAGAGTCTGTGTAAAACCTGCGCCAAAAATTTCTAATGTACAGATCGTAATGTGAACCCATCATAAAATGGGGGTCTACTCTTAAGGAAGTTACAACTGCATGGAAAAGTGCTCTGAAGGTCATTTAAACTAATTGTTTTGAAGAATTTAATGCAGAGGAAGTTGTTTTGATGCGAAGTAGATTCTATAAATTTAAGTCTTAATGTTGATTTAGCTTGGTATGAAAAATGTTATGAAAATCAAGAAAAACTAAGGCTGAAGGAGCTAATTATCTTAGCATCTTGGGCTCAATTAACTATTCATCAATCTGGTGAATAAAGGTCTTTTGAGTATTCCACTGGCTTAGAAGCTCCAAGTCTCTTGATGTTTTGAAGAACAAATTGTTCATCTTCAGGGGCTCTGAATCCCATCCTCTCACTCAGTCTGCATTTACGTACTACCCTACCAGCTGCTACTTGGGCATGTGGTAGGGGGTGCTTCATGGGTTTGTGTCAATCATGTGTGAAGCGTAGAAGATGGCATTTGACTTTTTTATGTAGTTTTTCTTCTTAGATGAGGAAGAAATTATCTCTGTAGGTAAGTAGAAACTGAAATTATTTGAAAAGTCTTCTCATGGAATTACAAAACCACTTAGAATTTATTCAAAAGTGTATTGATAATTTAGGTGGATTTAGTTTGACTTCAGGAGACTTTTTGTGCCAGAGAAATTACACCAACATACTACTTTGCAAGCGACCACGTGGGTGTGTGGCAGGGGGTGTTAGGACACCAGACGTGTAAAGTTCTAAAGTTTTGGGAGGTAAAATGGTGATATGTATTATGGAAGTGTATTTAATGTAGCTCAGTTTTTATGGTGATTTCTTACTGTGCACAGAAAGAACATGTTCATGTACTTATCTGTTAGGTAATTTATCATTCTTATTTTATTGCTTCTGTCAGACCTAGACATGGTTGTGAGGTGTCACAATTTAAGCCAAGCTTGTAGCCTCCAAGTCTCTCAGGACTCCTACCTTAATCCCTCTAAAACTTGTGAAAACTATATGTTCCCTCATAGCAGTTTTTAATGAAGTGTGCAGCTTTTCTTTGTATTTTATTCATTTTTTTGATAAAATCTTTATGATCAGGGTCTCTTGGTGCATTTGAGGTGTGGTCTTACCTGAGCGAAGAAGCATTTCTCTTTCACTTTTTCATCCAAGGACTTTCCTATTATACACATAACAAAACCTAGTTTCTTTAATGCTGTGCCACATATGTTTTGAAATACACCAAGGAAATAAATAATATTGCAATTACTGTGGTAGTGATACATTTGTGATGTTCTACTAATTGATCGATAGGTCTATTGTCATGTTTTCCTCTTTCTGCTGTTAGACCTAGATAATATCCCTTCAAAACTCTTCGTATTATCTTATTTTTTCTCATGCCATCTAAAATAATTTATTTATGTACTCCCTTAGTTGCACTACATTTGCCCCTCTACAGCCCTATGAAAAATGCCATCACCTCTCATTTAGCCTCTTAGACTATTTCCTTATTATTTCTGTACTAACCTCATTTTCCCCCATATTATGTCTAAATGCTCACTGTTCAGCCTACATCCTCTTCTCATTCTTCTCCAGAAAACTTAAATCTTTACTGGCCCTGGTAGTGATGGGGTGATATCCTCAGATGGTAACTTCTATAGATTTTACTGCTTGGATTTTTCCTGTTCCGTCCCATTCCTTCAATTCCTTCAGCTTGAAGCTAATCTCACAGAATAGATGTGTGTGTTCATCATATGTTACTAATTAATTCACCCTGTGTGCAAAGCCTCGGGTGGTGTTTTCAGTGTTGTGGGGAACAAACAAATAATGCTCAGTCTTCAGGCATCATCTTTCCATGATGACCAAGCTTCTGTCCCATGCATTACTGTGGTCTGTATTAAACTTACTGGGTCATTACATTTTTGCTCCAGCTTAAATTCTAACCTCTTCAGTAATAATTTCTTTTCAAATTCAGTCCTTCTGTTCTTCCTATTAATATTATTCCAATTAAGGTTGCTTCAGGCCATATTTTCGCTAGGAAAAAAAAGTTTGGCCTGGGAAACCGAAAAACTGTGGAATACCATTATCTCAGGTCCATAGAAACCCTGCTTTTTCACAGATAATGCTTATTAGTGGTAGAAATTCTTCAGTTAACATGCTTTGATGGGTAAGATCATTTTGCACTTTCTGTCCGCCGATTGTAGTCAGAGGCAAAAACACTGAGAAATTGCAGTATCACTACTCAGAATTTGAGGAGAGCTTGATAATGCTTATCTTCAGTGATCATGAGAACCTGTGTTTTTATCAAGGCTCTTGCCATGGCTACCTTTCCCAGCTGAGAACATTAGAGTATACAGTCATCTGGAAAAAACTCAGGGAGAATATTTTGACTACAGTCCTATTTGATTCAAGATGCCGTGTTTCCCTTAATGATGAACATTTAGAAATATGAGGAACCTGTGTTTATCATCAGTGATGAATATTGAGTGCTCATATTGAATGAAGTTAGCCGGTGTAATAAGTATTCATTATTTTTAAGTAATCACTAGACTGTCTTTCTTACAAATTCGATTTTTGTTACTAATTAGTCTCAATTATTAAAGTCTCAATTGTGATAGGGGAGACTGACACCATAGTTTACAAAATTTTCTAATGGTAGTTGTGGAAGCACAGGACCAAAAGTCCTAATAATAGGGGAATTAGTAAAACAATTAGGTGGCCTTTATCGATACTTTTTTGTTTGGACATTATCAGCGAAAATATTTTATGACTACAGTCCAATTGTCTTTAAGATGCCTTGTTTCCCTTAATGGTGAGCATTTAGAAATATTTGGAACCTGTGTTTATCATCGGTGATGAATACATAGTAAATACTTTTGTATTACAAGGGAACACCGGGGAAGAAAAGGACTGATATTTCTGAGGAAGTAGTGCAATTTGTATAGTGGTACATTATGAGATGTATCACAAATCGTAGAGTTGGAAAAGCAATGAATTTTGAATGAAAATGAAGAGGTCAAAACCCTCTCCTTGGTGGTAGAAGGTCACGTATAAGGGAATGTTGATTGTGCTTTGAGATTTAGGGGGAGGTGTGTGAAGGTGGTTGGTGTTAGTAAAGTGTGGAAAGGGATCAAAGGGAATGTTAATTACAGAATGATATTTTTGCTATCATTAAATTTTCTATTTGGCTACATCTTGCTTAAAATATGCACTATCCTGATAATAATAACTTTTGAGCTAGAGTACATATATAATATAAGAAGGTATGTATAATGTAGAAAATTGAAAGTGTCTGTGTACTAAACTAAAACATTGATGAATTTATGCTGTTATTGGTTAATCTACTAAGGATATGATAAACTTGCTGATATCAACCCATATGGACAGGTAGTAATGTATGACTATAAAGGTTAGAACATCTCATGGTTCATAAATATGGAAAACAAATATTATATACATTTAAAGTGCATCTTACTGCTATATTTTTTATCTTGGATGGATCTAGAATGGAGAGTCTACTTTGCGTATTATGGAATATATTAAATGGTGTTGCTGAAGGTGTCACTCTCCAGCAGAGATGTGGGAGTGCCAGAGGTTGAAGCAGAAGTGGACGAACGTAAGACAGAGCAGAGTAACTTGAGTTGTCTTTGTACCATACCATGAACTAAGTACCAATGGATCTACCTTCCGTGACTTTGTCTCTTAGCCCTTGCATGCTTTTCCTTTTTAATGCAACCTTTGATGATGAAGATATGTCCACCAATTCCTGTTCTGCCCATTCTATTTTTTCTCATTTCTTTTATGTATTTATTTTGTGTAATGATACATTCATCAATAGAAACACTTATTGATATGCCGGGTATAACTGACCACATTGCATTGACTCAAATATGGGTCATTGAATTGGTGCCGAGTAATAAAAAATACTACTGCAGAAAATTCTTCTTCGTTAAAACATTATTGGGGCTCCTTGATTTTTGATTTTATGAAGATCCATTATTAAGCTTTTCTTCTATTTTTTGGACCAGTGTTGGAAAGGATGGGTCTAGGAGGCAAAGTTTTATGGCACGCTCCAAAGACAGCTCTTCCTCCTTGGAAATATTTATGGCATCTGTTGTTGAAATAAAATGCTATTAGGGAGTTACATGTTAGGGATTGGAAAGAAAAACTTCAAGAGGTAACTTATCAAGGGCCCTTTCTTATGAAACACTGTCAAGCATACAAGAAGACTATTTCAAATCCTATTTTTAAGTAATTAAATCTTTGTTCCTCATTAATTAAGGTGGAGATAGCGGAGTTAGTTAATGTGGGGAGCTTTGCCTGCACTTGAATTCAGACCTGGCTCTAGCCATGTCAAGTTCAAATTTCACATGTAAATGTTAAATGTTTGTAGTTATTGCATAAAAAGTCATTGAAAGAAAATGTAATGAAAAAACATTACAATTCATTAAATTTGGTATAACCTTATAAAAAGTACCCTTAAAATGATCCAAAAACCTGAATCTTGTACCCCTTAAGAATGCTATCTTGCACCCCCAAGTTGTGAGCACCCAGAAAATGGTTTGAAAACCCTAATGCTTTATATTACAGATAAAATTAGATGTATTCAAGTTAAAAAGGCTAGCACAGTTCATTACACTCACTATATTTTCCATCAAGATTTTTCACTGTCAACGTAAGGATAAAACCCCACTTAATACTAGAAATGCTACTCGAAAAAATTTTGTGTTAGGCAAAATCATGTGAACATTTTCAAGTCAGAATTCATATCAATATTACAGGATATATATGAGAAATAATAGGAATGGACTATGGATGTCCTTGCTTAAAAGTGGTTCTTGAAGTTAAGGGTTAGCAATAATTGCTTCCATTGCTACAGCTAAATATTTTTCGTTTCGGGTGAGTGGATTATGGAAATTGCCAAATATAAAAACTTCGATGGCTTTTCTTAAGTACCTGCATTTTTAGAGAATTCAAAACTCGAGGGATAGATTTGTATCAGAGTGAATTCACCCGAGCCTTCATAAATCATGTTAAAACAGGGAAATTAGGTTATGCTTATGAAACCGATTGCAGTATTCACCAACTGTTAAGCCCTGGGATGAAGTTCGGGGCGAAGTTAGTGTAGTGAAACCTCTCTGAACAGCCACTTCTTTCCAACGACCACCCCTCTAAACGACCAGAATTTTCTGGAACCAATTGTAATGCCCATATGTGCAATGTATTTTATTACCCCAATTCAAAGACCATCCCAACCAACGTCCACCTTGTGGAAGGATATTTCCCCCTATTAGGAAATTTAAAACCGTCGTAAACCTGGGATATTCCCAGGTATTGGATGACTATCCAGCTTGCACCAGAACGAACAGTACAAATGCTAAGGATAGTGACCCCTTCCTCAAGGCAGGCACCCATTCTTGCTCAACCCTCTCCACGGGGAAATCTCTAATGCTTAATCCTCAGCACACAAAGAATTCCAAAAGGTTAAATCACCGACCCTTTTCTCAGGATGGTAACGGTGACGTATCATATTCTAACCATGGCATTTCTCTTTGAGTGACAGTTAGCAACACACGAACGATCTCCTAGTCGAAAGACTCCAAGATGCCAAAGAGAATCTGTTTGAATTTTGAGGAAAGGGTTTGAGCTATTGAAGAACGTGATAAGGGCACATCTGAGTGAAGGCTCACAGACATTTTGTGTGTTTATGTGAAAAAAACTCAAAGAAACAGAATTTTAAAATCTAGGGATGATATTTTGAAGGAGAAGTGCAATAGTCACTGGAACTGTGGAGTGTAAAGAAAGTGGCAAGAAAAGTATGAAAGGATTAACTCAGCTGTTTTTCAGTGATTTAAAGTTGTACGGTCAAAAAATAGTCTAAAAAATGGTGCTTTGGTACACAAAAGGTATTGCATATTGCCATTCAGTTAGGAGATTAGGATTTCACAGCGAGTAATGGCGCAGCTTGAATGATATCATGTACAGCATACCATTTATAAAAAAACTTTGTTTTAGTAAAAAATTCTTTAGACTTTCAGTCTACTTTTTCTTTCATTTTAAGATCCCTAACCGTGACCTAACATCATTCTTCAATTTAAATTTGTTTTTTGTAGTGCTACCGCATTAGCACAAAGATTGAGCATTTACCTACCTATGTAATTCATACATTGTTTAATGAGCAATTTAAAATTGCGTGAAAATATTTAGTGTATGTATATGCATTAAAATTTTCCAGGTGCTACTAAATTATGAGGAAATAAACACCATATGTGTAGGTCTTAGCCAACCATCGCCTCAAAAATTTTTCCATATCTTTAAATCAGATCTTGTTCATATAGGTCATATTCCTTGGAACTGAACCCCTGTCGAATGACCACCCCTCTTAATGACCATTGTTGAACAGAACCAACCATCGGTGGTCGCTTAATACAGGTTTCACTGTAGTATCTGGTCTTCTGGGAAAAGAGATCCTAATGTATTGTTCCACACCTGGTAGCAGTTCTCAACCTCAACTAATGATAAGAATCTATACAGGGTTTCACAAAACAATTTTAACCACTAGATCTCCCCCCCCACCGAAATAAATTCCTGGGATTGCCCCTGTCACTTATTGAACATAAGATTGATTTGCTGCAGCATTGCTCTTCACACTCTTATTTGCTGTCAGTATTCTTTGAAAGATTATTAGATTGGATGAAATCACATTCAAAGAATGAAAATGTAGCATTTGTGTTGGAAGTAGAGTAGGTAGTGCCTTTAAGGCGACATTTGGGGTAAGACAAAGGAATGCAATATCTGCTGCATTAGTCACCTTGGTTTCACACAAAGCAATCAAAGAATTACAACTGGGAGGAACAATTGTTCACAAATCATAACCAGGAGTTCCATTTGTTTTAGCTCTGATAGCGGGAAATGCTAAGGACTTAAGGAAATGTTAAAAAACATGAAAGAAGTAGGCTAAAGAATCTGTATCATTGTTGATGAAGGAATCATCAAATCGGTGGAAATATCATCTTTACAGAGCAGAAGTGCACTGCAAAACATGAATTTGGAACTATGAGTCTGAGGATGTGAAAAAGTTCATTATCTAGGAGTCAGTTTTAATGATGAAAATAAGAATGTAGAATAAGAGAGAATGTGTAAATGGATTCATGTGTCTCATTTTTCCATGTCACTATAAGTTATCTTAAGCAGTAGAATTATTACATTTTATTAGCTTGAATGGATCTGAAAATTAAATTTAAACTGTTTGTAGATTAAGTTAATCTGCAGCTAAGTCGAATGGCTGTAGTTACAATAAGTATCTAAGATTTTAGGGTAACTGATACTTACTCCACCCTGGTAATTTGTCCAGCTCTGACTTATTCAGTAAGTTACAAGCTATTTCTTTCAAAGGAGTGATGTGTGATGGATTATTAGCTCCTCCTTGCACTCCTAGTTGGGTAGAAACAGTCATATTAGGCACTCAAAATTCACAACACTCATTCCCAATCCCTATAATTTTCAAAACCACCAAAACAAAAATGGATGAATAGGATCATACGACAAAATTTCTATTTATCTTAGAAAGAAGAGAACTTATTTGAATCAAAATACATAGCTGCTTTGCATTAGGCATTTTAGTTGATTGTATGAACTGTCCAGCAAAATGACTCATTTCTAATATCTCCTCTATACATAGCTTGCTTTATTCTTTTTATCTTCTGTCCAAGCATTCCATTCATTAAGTGTTAAGGTACATGATTTTAACCTTTGAAAGATCCTGTTTAAAGTTTCAGCTGTGGCCTTGCTGGCTGGAGTTTTTTTTTTTTGAAGATTAGAATTCAGAGCATTTTAATTTCAGTCCCGAAAGTTCCCTTTCATCCAGTGGGACGTGTATTCTGATGGGTTTCCTCTCGTATGGTAAATATTAACATTTGGTAGCTTAATTCGTTAAACTAAAGCTTTGGTTGCTTAGTTTGTAAAATGTTTAAAGAGTCAAGGAAATGATGGCATGTGTATTTTGCTCTTATTTCATTCCCTTATGGGGTCAAGCATGATGAAATATATTCATGCATATTGAATTTAATCTTGAGCATATACTTTAGCCTTATCCTAGCAATGATCATGGTCAACTTTCTCTTCAAATGCTTATAATGAAAATGTCTTCACTAACCTCAGTCTTAACCCATTTAGGCCTATTAAATAAATACACACACGAGGGCTGTTCAAAAAATAACAGAATTTTTTAATTACAGGGTAACGGATAAGTGTATCTCTAGATAGGGAAGTACTTATTATCACTAAGTTATTTGTACTTAGAAAATAATTCTTCTACAAATATTCCCATTATTTTTTGAACAGCCCTTGTATACAGTGAAATACCAACAACTATGATATGGATTGTGGAAAAACCAACTTTGATCGGATATTTGCTTATAAACTCATATTTGGTGGACTAGTATTTCACACCATCATCGAAATGGCTGGCAAATATGCATTGTAACTCACCACCATCTGTATCATAAATGACCATGAAACCCTGAAGGGCTGTAATGCAGGAAATCTTCTGCTCCTCTGCTGATTTTCCGTTAGCTGGACAGAATTTAATTCTGAATTTTCTAACTTTCTTCTGATCCAAAGTTGATGGATCATCACCCTAAAGTCATAAATTCAAAAATCATCAGTGTTCAATTATAATTTATAGCTATTCTTCAAACATTTCCTGTAAGTACATACCTATCTAAGTCAATCGCCTGCACTACCTACCTACCTGTACGTATTTTCAATTTGAATGTAGTTAATTCAGTTAATCTATTTTATCAATTTTTTAAATTTTAATTCAGTACTTAATAATGGTGGTATACACTTAGCAATAAGGATATTGTATTTACATCCATGGTGCTACTTAGTTCATTTTTGCAGATGTGAAGTATACCATTGTCCCACCCCCTTTGAACTCAAAAAAACATTAGTGCTACAGTTAGCTGGGGCAGATGCCACACAAGCCTGAGAGATGTGATCGCTTCCCTTAGTGAATTGTTCTAAGTAACAGTACATCTAGCCTTAAAATGTTGACATTTAAATTTAAAAGTCTCTTCCTGATGGTTCTGCTGGCCAGAATCTTGCCCTGAGTTTAATTGAAAAAAATAACCAAATGGTTTCTTTACGTGAATAGAAGCCTTTTTTTTTATGGGAACAAAATCCCCCAAACCTATGCAGAAAAGAGTAAATGGAGCTCAACAGACCCTTTGTACAGATATGAAGCTTCTGTCTGATCCCCATATTACCTTTTTTCACATCTTCATCCTTAACTTAACCTTTACCAGAGGGATGCTTCCACTCCCAAGTATATTTGTGGTTTTTGCATAGTAAAAAATGAATTATCAGGTAGAGAACCATTGAAGACCAAGTTTACGAAATGTACCAATGAATGAGCTCCAAATATTCCTCTTATCCTTTTCTGATTAAATATAAACAAAAACAGATTTTTATCTGTAAAATATGCAACCTGAAATACTGTAAAGTCTCTTCATAATGAAGTTAATGGGACCAGAAAATTTTCCAATTCACTTCACTGAGTATCACCATAAAGATAACTTAGATAAAAAATCTTATGGAGTATAACTATCCCTGCAAGTTTTACTCATAAAAGCAGAGAAAAACTTTATTAGTGTGAAACTTTGCAAGTTTGAAAAATATGAATGTATTTAGTTGATTTCTTTAACTTATCAGTATATAATTGATTTTATTTGTTTATGATCTATTAAAGGCAAATACCACCTTTCTGGATGATGAAATGCATAAAATTTTTAATAGCTCAGTACATGGGCGTAGCCAGGATTTATGCCGGAGGGGGGGGGGCAGGACATCATCCTTCCCAGCTTTGTGTAGCAGATTTGGTATGAAATGTCTCGTCAAGGGAAGGGGGGCAGCTGCCCCCTGCCTCCCCTTGGCTACACCCATGGCTCAGTAAGCAAAACTGGTGTAATACAATGTTGCAAAGCTATTAGTGGACAGTAATGGTAACATTATTCATTATTTCTGTATCCTAATATCAGATGAGATCAAATTTGAAACAAAGTTTGTTTACTCATAGAGAATAACAGAATTCATCAGCATTTGCTACTTCCTTAGAGAAGAATGCATTATTGTAAATGAATTTTTCAATATTCACCTGGCTAGAAGGTACTGGCTTTGCCTGACTACTGACTAGGAATAAAATGGTTGACCCTCTAGCCAATCCTCGGCAGTTGGTATGAATCAATGCCACAGACTCCAAAGCAATATCATCTTGAACAACCAGCAACAAAGACCCCTGAAATATTCAATTGGTGAATATAATCAGTTTGATTCATCATTTAATGCAATACTTTATGGGAAAATTTGTTATTTTACAATGCATAAAGAATGTGTGGCAGAAATCCTTAAAATCTTAACTAATCAAGGTTCCTTCATGACTGATTCACCAATGATTATGATGTTAAGTCAAAGTATTTCTACAGCAATCATTTTGATTCATACTCATTTGGAAATAGGAGAAGGAAAGCAGGAGGATCTTATTATTAATTCACAGAAAATAAAAAGGTCTGGGGTGATAAGACTATTTTTGTAGTAATTAGCTAATGTTAACTTTACAATGCCTGTGCTGGCATGAGGTAGCCATGAAGACTTCAAATTTTTTCTCATATCCTGGGTAAATTTTTTATCAATTAGCATTTGACAGAAAAATTTACTGAATGTGACATTCTGGCATGCTCAATAGTTTATTTAGTAATTTCCAATTTTTACTGTAGAGAGCTATTTCATCTCAATCACAGTAAATCCTCATTAACGTGAATATTAACCTTTACCTTCCTGAGTTTTTCTGTAGTCGTAAGCCTTGCTGGCCGGGGTTTTTTAAATGACCAGTGGTTTTTAAATGTCCATCAATGTGCCAAACGAACACGCTCGGCAGTCTAGGGACACAATTTTTGTGCCGGAGAGACACGCTCGGAAGATAAAGGTTAAGGGACGGGGAAAGAATTTCGCTTTCAAAAAATTGCTGTAATGGCTTATTGGGGAAAATATTACAAGTGGGCCCTTAGTTTTACCTACATCAATTGCAGCTGACATGTACGATGTCAATCTTTATTTATGCACTTTTTAATTCCTAGGAGGTACAGATATTTTTTCAACTAAGCATAGATATATTTATAAGTTACTAACAATAATTTTTCAATTTCTATAAGTACAATGTAAAAAATCATGCATTTCATGCAATACCATGCAAAAATCATGAATATTCTTTTGCCAAAATACAATTGTATTAAGGCTTATCTGAAAGATGCTTAAGGCTTATCTGAAAGATGAAAAAAATGCTGAATTGCTTTCCGATAGGAGCATTCCACTTCCACCAAGCACCAATAAACAATAAGGGAGCCGAAATGAGAAAGTTACTTTGTTACAGTAGTTTACAAAGATATGTACTTATCAAAAATGAGGCCACAGAACGTAGAACCCTTCCTACCTGTAGTATCAACTTAATAACTCCTTTTTTTCTATCCACCTGCATCCAGTTGTCATTATTGTGGTGAGCATATTTTTCTAGATTCCAAGATGTCACTTTTTGTGAATGAATAAGAAAAAATTCATTTATCAGTTTTCAACCAATTAAATTTGCTTTACAATTAAGCTATTACGAAAAAAGGTATCAAAAGTTTGATATCTTATATGTTACTGATGAAAAATCAAATTATGTGGTCTATTATACATTCTAAGATACCCTGCCCTTCACATTAACGCTTTGAAGCTCATCCCTATGTGTGGCGCAGGCTTTGTGATTGCACTTAATATCCCATTGCATTTTTAAATTTAAGATGACAGTTTCTCCTCTAACCCTGGAAGCACCTTAGATCAGACTGATATGCATGGCATTTTGGCTGATATTCTTGGATTGGATGGGTAGTTTGCACCTTGTTTGACCTTTCCCTTGTTGGAGGCCATTCAAGTATTACGTAAGATCTAAGGGGGTTGGGATCATCTTACATTATCTCATGTAGGGGGGTTCAGAGGGTCTGGAACCAATTTATATAAGATTTTTCTCCATCTCCAACACTGCATAATTATATGATATCCAGTGCTCAAAGCTGTACAATGGCTTCTATGGAAAGAACTGCAGAAAGCGAGCATTAGACGAAGAGTAGATACAAATATCTAACATCTTACATAAGACTGATTGAGGGGGGGTTGGAAAAGTCTTACATTGTCTTACAAAGCAGGATGGGGAGTTAAAAATGAAATAAGTCGTCTTATGTAATACTTGAACTTAAGTCAAATCATTCTTTTATACATGGAGATAATTAGTTTTCAATTTACCGAATAAAGTTGTGCCAATTCCTCATCTAAATGGCTTCTTTCATATATCTAGGAAAATAGTAACTCTTCCATCCATCATAACCATTGTGGTGTCATATTTTTTGCCAAGCATGTTCCACAATTGCTAAATAATAATAATAATAATAATCTTTATTGGTCCAAGGACTTTACATTGTAAAGTATAGGACAAGTCAAAATACAATACATACATACAAGATAATACACTCATCTGCCTCTGTGATCAGCAGCCTCCTCCAAAAACTCACTCACACTATAATAGCATCTTTCGAGCAGAAATAGTTTTTCACCATTCTTGAATATTCCCCTTGAGGGGGCATTTTTTATTCTTGGAGGCAGATAATTGAAAACTTTTGTGGCCATATGAAAGGGGCTCTTGTTAAACATTGCCGTAGCTACTAGAGTGGCAGTACATATGTACATCCCCACTATGGCGAGTGATATGCCCATGAACTTGAGCATTGGTCGTAAATTCATTGAAATTATCCTAGACATACCTGCATAAGTAATAGATATACAGAGACGGTAAAGTTAGGAATTGAAATATGTAGCTTAAAATATGGTTTGCAGGATTGCCAAGAGGGTATTTTTGCTATATATCTGTTATAATAAATGGCAAAACTATCTAAAATAATCGCATTTAGTTTTCAGATGATGTAAAAGAATGGTATCATTGTTACCCTGACGAAAATGTGAGCGTTTTCTGAGCATTTAGGAACGCACCATGGACGTGTTCATGAATTACGAAGAGCACGCTAAAAACACCATCCCAGTTTGTTCTCGAGCGGAAATGTGAATGCCTTGGAGTGTTCTCAAACACACTACAGAGTGTTTAGCAACGTTCTTGAGTGTTCGTGAACGACTTGTGAGTCACTATCGTCAGCTTATCTCGCTTGTATCTTTGGCGGAAAGTAGCACTAATAGGGTCTAAGGTGGGCTTTACCTTGAGGACTGTGGTGCTTAAGGCATGAATATGAGTCATGAACAAGGCATGAATATGAGCATTCCATGGCACCATATACACGGCACTTGTGAGGACACCTCCCACCTAAAAGCCTAGATGAACTTAATGGTGGAAGATTATGCCTGGGTAGCAGAGCTGGTTAGAGCACTTGGTATCGATGGGTCTAATTTTTTTATACTTGTCCAGGTGAATTATATTTTTACAGTGAATTTCACATAATTGCTTAAACATCAGCAGGGTGACTCGATTAAAGTTACTGCTTGGGATCATGGATCCTGTCCTTTGTCTAACAATAAGAAACAATATTGCAGATTTTCTTGATGGTGGAGAACTTGTAGTTATTGAGATACATTTCATTTTGATAATGTCTCCTGCACTGGAAGAGGTAATGTTGTCAGAAAAAATGCCTGAAGTGACAGAAATTTCCAGAAAAATAGAAGATCATGGACTTATTTCCTAGTGCTTGGGCTCCCAAGATTTGCTAAGGCCAATTATCTTGAGTTACTTGTCTTCTTTTGAACAGTACTGCTAATATAATGCTGGTAGAACTACTATATCATGTTTAGTGAGTGACATTTGTAAAAAAAAATACCAAACAATACTAAGTCTTTCAAAGTGTTCCAAGGAGAGAGCAAGTTTGGTGAAGAAAACCAGTAGGTACTTAGGAGAGGCAGTGGTGGATTACAGAGGATCAAATAGAGAATGAGGGAGTCCTCCATCCCCTTTATACCTGGTAAAATAGGAAATGGTCATCGTAGGGTATTCCATGCCCCCTAGATGCCTGGAAAGCAGTATTCTGCCCCTTCCCTCACAACCCCCCAAAACAACGACCATATCTCACCACTGAAGAAAGATCCTGATCATTCCATCCTCAGTAGGGAAATTGATTGCTGGTGGGCACAAGAAAAAAAACCCAGACTGCTCTACTATGGTGGACTTGGGGAAATAATGAAGGCCAATTGGGTAACTTGCTACTATCTGCCTCTGGGAAAATTCTATCCTTTCCTACACTTAGTGTGATTTATACTCTTGCTACAATATGCTATGCTGAAAATCATATTCCCAGTTTTCTGACCTGCCACCTGATACCTTGGCCTTGAAAATAATTTGGATTTAACACTTTTACTTGAATAAACTGGCTATTCAGTACATTTCATTATGTTACCTTTAAAGTTTGTAACCAAACAACTATCCTGAAGCCCGGGAAATCTGAGAATTTTCTAAGAAAATCTAAGAAAATAAAATCTAAGATCTAAGAAAAAAATAAATCTAAGAAAAGGAGAAGGAAAATTTAGAGAAAATAGTAAATTAAAAATATAAATCATTGCCCAAGAATACGAAACCACAGACGTAAGAAAAGTAAATATTGACAAAAACAGAAACTAAGAACGCTTAAAGAGAATCAACAATGCAAAAACTAAGGATGCCAGAAAAAGATGAAGGGGCAATAAAAAGGAGACACTATGGACAGGGGAGAATGAGAGAGCCAGTTGAAGGGAACGGACATTAAGGTGGTGAGGGAGACTGAAACTGGAGAAATGCGGCATGCAGTGATACACCGTGGAAGAAAGCGACGTAAAAAGGCCACAGAAATAGCGGCAGTGACTTTTTTACAGCAGAACAATATATGAGGACGACAAAACATTCTAGCTGACCAATGACGGAGGGAGCGAAACCTGCTCACGTGCGCAGATGCCAGAGACCCAGATAATGATAAGTAAAATCGTGAATAATAATACAAATTAGAAAAGAACTCTTATGCCCAAGTAATTGTCAGATCTATAAGAAAAGACTAATGTTTCAATCCTATAAAATCCTGCACTGTGTACATTTTATCTATTAAAGAAAAGTCTTTGGTGATTAACTGATCATTTTAACAGTCAAAGGATAAAAATCTACATGTTAGACTCAAAAACGTTTACAATTTATTGTACATTGGGCCCAATACTATTCTAATTAACGATTGATTGATTGCTTTGGTGTTTTATAACGAGTCTTGTGAGAATAAATGTGTTTTGCTTTGTGTTAAATATATGTCAAATGTGTTATTTTTATATGTGTTGGTGGTAATAATTATGCGTTCCTCTTAGAAGGAGGTAAGTTGGTTAGCACTTGCACCATGAGGTGTGGGAAGTTTAAAAATAAAGAAACAAAGAGGGTTTGAAATAAAGAAAGAAACAAAAGACATTTGGGTTTCAGGTTTCTGTGGTAATTCAGTGGAGGCCAAATGGATTTGTAGTGATTCTCGATATCTGGGTGTCGATTGGCAGTAAACTTTTTCCAGCCATCCTGCTGGTATCTTTTGGAGGAGAATTTGGAGAAAGCACCTGCAGAGCAAGCCACTTCTACTCCTGATTTGAGAGTAGATGGGATTTTCAAATTTACTGTGGTGGGGATAGGTTCACTCTATACAATATTGGATGGAAAATTTTAAAGTCAGACTGCAAGATAGCCAATTCAGCAAATGAGAACCTTCTGAGGGTTCCAATTCCCTATTAAATGGACAAAAGTCTCTTATGAATATCATCATTTATGACCTGAATACATGAGTTGAAAGACAGAAAAAAATTGTTGTTAAGTTGAAATGGTATAAATCTTATAGCAAATGAATGCTCAGGAATTATAGTAAGCCTCAAGCTAACTAATTTTTTACTTGGGTAGGCAGAAGAAGGCCAAATCTGAATGCATGAACACCCAGGGTGCCAAATTAGGGTTGAGCAACAAAAAGTATTGGTTTCTAATACATTAACAGTATATTTATCATTAATTGTAATCCTTTTAAATTAAATCACCCTGCATCTAATTTAGGTAATGTAGATGTTGGCAGTAGATATTGCTGTATGATATTGTTCTTTTCTGGGGTATACTTAGAGAAAGGTCATCTAAGGTCTTCCACCAAGTCAGGTATTTGGTTTGATATTTCAATGGCTACCTCTGTCATCTTCTTCAGTGCTATATGCCTTGAGGGGGAGGAAGTCATTAAAATGTCACATTAAATTTTGCTGTTTCCCTGTTACTTTACTCATCAATTATGACGTATGTGTTTATCATCAGAAAATTGCAAACAGCAATTGACTTCTATCAATGTAGGTTCAAGCAGTTGTACTTTCACTATCTCTACATTTGAACAATTTCACTGGCATTGCAGGGTTTGAAAACTGGCCAATTGGCCAAACGTCCAGTAGGGGATTTCCTACACGTTAGGAAAATCTTTCGCGAAAAGCATTCAATGACAATTCATTAGCAGCGTAACAACGCCCGTTAACTAAGCATTCGTAGTCAGTATTACAAACACTCAAGAAAACATCAAGGAATGCATTCCAAGGCTTTTGTTGGGCGTTTACTGAGAGTTTTCTTGCAAGCATTAGGCGAGCACTTGTAAATGCCGGAAGTACGCCTAGTAGAGCATTATAAAAGCATTTAGAAGGCGTTTACTTGAGAAAGCGCCCACAAGGTATTTGCAGTGCTCAACTAACGCTCGTAAATCGCCGGAACGCTTGGGAAATGCCCGACAAATGCTCTATTAGCCATTCTCACTCACCGCAAAACCGCCAGGGAACTCAAGATTCTCATTTTGCCCTCCAAGTAGATCCAGATCCAGTAGAGGTAGATCCACTTATCGTGCCCTCATAATTCATGGTACAGTCATTTGAGGGTAAAAATAAATAAATTTACAATTGAAACAAAATTTGAGTGGCAAAATCATATCAATATAGTACATATATGAAATAACTAAGAGTTTTTCTAATTATTTCATTATCTCATGATGTAGTCACTCGAATTTTAGTGACTAGTTCTGGACTGTCAGTTACTTTATTCTGCTTCACAGAGATATTATATGTTAATGCTGAATCCTTTGGGATATTTGGGGAGGCGACCGATGGCTAAGGTCATTTGCGTGTATCCTTTGTGACATGCTATATGTGTCATCTATGGAACTGAATGTTTATAGGAGACATGCTGATCATCTGAATTCTTGAATGGGGGTCAATATAAAAATTGCCGATAGTTATACAAGAGCCAGGGGGCTTGATTGTGTTGGTCACACATAATGGAGGCCAGCCTGAAAACACTGCAAAAGCTAGTAGAGTCTTGGTTACAAAAGATGTCTTTAGATGCATACAGCACCCATAAAATGTATTATACAAAACATTTGCTGGGTGCTGTCTGAATCTGAAGGAGCTCTTGATATTTCGTAGTGATTTGTTAGGACCAATTCGTTGAATGGTTCAATAGTATCAACTCTTTGGTTGATATGATTGAGTAGTTAAATAATCACATTGCAAAAAGGTCGATCACTGGAAATTAGAGGTTTTGGTTGGAAACTAATCCCACCATAGAAAATTTTCAAGTAGCTTTGGGTCTGCATTTTCGGATTTTTGTTTTCCAAGCTAGATTTAAGAAAAATTCCATGAGATGAATAATTAGATAATTCGTCCTGAGATGCTAGTTATGCATTATTGTTAATATTCAAGAATAAATTCATAATTGCCCATGTATATCAGGTGATTAGTTTATTTGTAAAAAAATGGTTGAATAATGGAATAATGGCTCAAAACCGTTAAAAATGTTGCAGTTCGAAAAACATCAGTAACATACTCTAGCATCAATGAGTTATAGAATTGGTGACCATCTTGGCTAATTTTTTTACAGTTACCCTTAGAAAATTAATGTAATTATGCTGCGGAGAAATGCTTACTTGTAAGTGGAGAAGAGCTTTAATATTTCTTAGCCTCTCACACAAGGGATGTGAAGTTTCACTTCAACAGAGTAAAGTTTATTCACTGGGAGAACACTTGCGTCTATTTTCAAAATCGCGCGGCAGATTAATCCGCTAGAGGACGTCACCGACGTCACCAGTGGTAAATTAACAAATGAAATACAACAAAGGAATAACGGAGCAACAGAGGAGTATCGGGGAGCGGCGAAGAGGAGTTTTGACAAATTCAGAGGTTAGTGTCTTCGGAAGTGAATTTGATTGGCAATTTCTTGTTCAATGTGGATTATATACCGATAATTACATTTACTGATTGTGTGTATGGTGATAAATTACAATAATTACCCATAAAAAGCAGTTTTCGGGCTCGAAAAGTGGTATGTAAATTGTCTCATGTCGTCCAGTTAGAATGTTATGAAGTGTATCTCAAAAGAGCTTTCAAGGGCGGCTAGTTAGATTTAATATAAGTCGTCATTTTGAAAAAAGTATACATGTGTGTATTTCCAATGCTAATTTTGTCCTTTTAACGTGATACTATACTTCGTAATATGAAATGTTAGATCCAACCCATGTCACCTCCCTAATGAGTCCTTAATTTCATCGCTAAAGGTACTGTCTATTGTGCATTTACCTAAATTCTACTAGTCTATAAATGTTTAGCAGTCAACCATGTTGATATTCAACGACAGTATACCTCAATCCCTACATTCTATTAATTATGGATGGGATGGTTGAAAACCGTCGCAAGGCTATACCCGAAGTATCGTTTTTTGTATTTCACACCTTTACGAAGAGCGTACTTAACATATTCTGTGGTAAATTATTTCTTCCGCAATAACTGCCCTCGCGATTAGTTGGCTCCCATTTTTCATCGATACCTTCGACCTCTTTCTATTGAGGGAGATTGGTGCTAAGAATGATGGGGTAAATGCTAATATGCGTGTCGAAGCGCTTGGGAATGTAACGTAACCTCAACAGAGCACGTATGATTTAAATTTCAACGTTAGTACATGTCCACGTATTCATCATTCACCAATACTCAATTTCTGGTATCCTTACCACCATTCATCTCCTGCCCCTTGGAAGTGATTGTTTTCCTCGAAATAAAACGTTAAAGCTTTGAAAAAAATAGAAATTAGACCAGAGTGAGTTGGCCATAAAGTACGATTTTATTCTCTTTAACTGATTTGATGTTATCGTTAGGATAGAGCGTGTTTCCGATTATGCATTCCTATCTCAACGTAACACAAGAACTAACACTCATTGTTTTCTTAGTCATGAGAATGAGAGACAAATTTGTTTTGAGGTACATCTTGTATTTCAACTCAATAAGACACTCATATCAAGGGCATGTGAAATAATAAGGACTATTAATCACGTACCATTTGCCACACCCGCACGTAGGTATCAGTAGGATATGGTGTCCGGTCCCGGTGGATTTCTCGTTCGGAGAACCTTATAAATCTAGGGCGTAATTATTTTCCCTGATTTATTTTTTCTTTTGACACCTCATCTGTCTCACCATGGTGGATTTGATCTGTAACATGGGTTATCGTCTTTATTTATGCTGAAATATTTTTTTCAGTGGCATTATATATCATCCCATGTTTTAAATCGCTGTTAAATTTATGTTTTTGTTTCTTACTATGTCAATGCAATGAGCATTTTCATCAGGACCCCTTTTAAGTTTTTTAAAGCACAAGTACAGTTTATTATCTTTACAGTTTAAGTATGTTTCCATGTGTAATATGGTGCACTATTCATGGGGATAACTCTCTCCTTGCATCCAATAGTTTATTTGTATTGGCTCTTATGACAGTCCATGCTGCATCTCAAGTATTGCTTTTGCTAGTTTCAAGATTCTTTGAGTAGTTGTGGGATAAAAGTTCATGCTGTGATCTGTCCTGACCGTATCATAAATGTTTGTGTACAATTAAGGCCTTTTACTCCTTCAAAAACAGTGGTTATACTGCGCACATCTATTCAAATGGATCTAAAATATAAGTGAGGTAATCATCCTTCATCAAATGAAATGCTGTAGCCTCGAATACATATGGGTTACGTGGCTGAAATAGACTTGTGGGATAATATGGGTCATCATTTGATGGGCTATTAGAAAGTTCTACTGTTGAATCTCTGATTGAATTGATACAACATTCATGCCTTTTGGAACCTCTTCTCATCCTTACATGACCTCTCTGCCCTCAGTACTCATATGATTATGGGTCCATTTGTTGGAAAGCACACAACAATGAAAGGAGTTAGTGGAAAAAATGTTGACTTTTAAATATAGTTATACTGTTAATCCATTTTAGATTTGTTGATGAATTTATCTTGCTCTAAATATTTTGGGTGCATAGATAGCGGGTTTGTGGCAGAAGCTAAGCCAATGTGGTAACCAATTTAAGCCTACATATCAGAACCTTCGATAGGTGGGGGAAGAAATGGCAGGGGATGGTGAGGAGGCCCAGGAGTGTGGGCTTTTTAAACGGGCGGTGTGTGCTTATGGAGCCCCCATTTTAAACAGAAAGCTTCATGAGCCACTCCTTATTATAATGAGATTTCAGAAATTTTTTTCACACCTCATTTTGTCATCAAATGTCACCATCTGAGAACCTAATACCCATGACTTTTAGATATCAATGAAAAATAGGACACCCTAAGGCTTCTCCAGCCTCAGTCTTCCCTCTTAGGTTCTCATTCAGCCATGGAAATGGTCTTTACACCTTCCTCTGATCTTGCCTTTTGTAGAATCCTTGATCTGCTTGATCATTGCTATGTCCTTGGAGGCCTTTTATCTAGTTTTCGCTATTCTTATCAACTGCATTCTGTTACCGTCCCTCTCAAGTGCCGAAGTCCATTAATTGCGTGAGGCGATTTTGACGATGTTTCGACCCCTCCTCCCCCGTTGGTGAGATGTCGTGAGATTTGGCTCGACCCCTCCCCCCTAATCTCATGTGAGATTTTTCAAAATGCATATTTTTAGTGTAAATACGTATACGTGACTATGTGCTTGATTGCATTGGATTTATTTAAAAAAATATGATTTTCTTAATTATTTTTATTTAAGACTACTAAGAACCGCTGATACGCCGCAGTGTTCGTCAAGCCTCGCGTTTGGCTGGCTGGTAGCGGCTAAACAATCGAGGGGCCACTGTGCTACTTTGTGGCATTCGCATAAGCGCGAAAATATTATTGTGTAGGATTTAGCCATATTGAAGTAGAGAAACATGTTTTACTTAATTTAACCCAGTTTTCTCACAATTTTACACTGTTTCTTGCGGAAAAAAAATTACGTGATATTTGCTGAGACCTCCCTCTCCCCCACGTGAGATTTGGCACAACCCCCTCCCCCCAAAACACCTCACGTAATTATTGGACCCCTTATTGGGCTTCATTCACTGCATGCACTTCGGTTTTTGCCTCAGGTCTCTGAATTTTTCTGGAGCACCACATGGCAGCTAGTCTCATTACTTTACGGACAAACCATGTAAATAATCTGAATCACTTCCTACCTTCCTATAGCTACATCAGTTTGGTAAATTGGTCGGAAGCTGTTAGAATCCTTATTTGCATTCGGCAATTTAAGGATGTGTCGTTCCAGATGTATGGCTTATGTTTTATGGGTATGGGTATGTTTTAAGAAATGCAAAGTACAATATTGCTAGTGTGGAAATTCGTGATAAATCTTTCTAAATTGAAACCCTTTTTGATTTTGGCTAATAAGTTTTGATGGTTTTCCCATTATGCAGTACATTCAAGAGAGCATGAGCTGACTTAAGCTACACCATACCCATTATGCCATCCTCTTTCAGTGTAGGCTAAGTTACAGAATTTAGGCTGTGAATTTAGTTGTTGCTGCTCAGCCTGTTAAACTGGTTCTCTTTTGGGTAATTCTCTCCATAATGTCCTGTCCATGAAAAACTCTTTCACTTCTCATATATTCAGACATTGATTCGTGCATGATCTCATATTCTTAAGACTCCTAATATTTTTCCTCTTTAGTCTGTCTTCATCTCTATTCATCCATTACTTACGCTGTCTACCTCTCGCACTCATGCCATTCACTCTCCTATCATATGGATTTTTACTTAGGTGACTCTTCCCCAGTCTCTTGACTGGGCCAAACCAACGAAGCTCACTCCTTTCTGATGTCACAAAAATGATATATTTTTTTTAGATGTCTGCTCAGAAACTTTTTGCATGTAATATGATGAAATTTCATCCTGCAAGTCATACTTCTATTATGATCTAGTTTTTCTGTTTCTCAGGGAATTCATTGGCTAATCATTCCTTTACTGCTTTGACATACTTATTAACCATAAATGATTCAAACCTATTGCAACCATCTGCTATTCTGCCCTCTCCCAATAATTACTTTATGCCCTGATAGGTCATCTTTTTCATGATTGATTTCATCATGAAATTTCCCCATTTCATCACACAAATTCACTCCATGCATGACTCTACTTACATTTTCATTGCTCCTCTCAAATTTGTTGCCCTTCATCTATTTTAATAGTTTAAGTGTATATATACATAATGTTGAAATTTGGGATCACCTCAGTGTATTATGTAAATTATGGTTAGTATTCAGATTATGGTGTATAATGTATATTATTTTTCTTCATAAAGTTAGGTTTTCAATTTCTCATAAATATTATCACTCTCTTTAATATACCAGCATAATGAGTAGCTCAGAGGAGGTTTCATGGATTTCGTGGTTTTGTGGACTTCGAGGAAATGAATTTTTCTGTGAAGTGGATGAAGACTATATTCAAGATAAGTTCAATCTTACTGGGTTGAATGAACAAGTCCCTCATTACCGACAAGCATTGGACATGATTCTTGATCTTGAGCCAGGTATGTATGCTAGTAATGGGGGGACATTTATTTAAATGATTTATTAAAAAAAACTTTGCATTAATGTCACATTTAGAAGTATTAAGGGCATGTACTTTGTTGAAATATGACATTTTTGTACAAAAATGTATTGTTTGAGTTTATTTGTATACTCCTGGCATCCAAATACTGCATCTATGAGAGTCTAGTGGTGGTCACGGAACAATATTCGACTGATCAAGGTCATCTGGTTTTTGACAGTGTCATAAATAATTGTTGTTATTATTGTAATGCATGAAAGAAAAATAGAATGATTTTGATGTTTCTGAAATAGGTTGAGCTGGAAAGTAGTGTCATATTATTTTATTGAACAATAGAAATACCATTTTAGATTTCTCAAATTACAATGTTCAGTGTCTGGAGCCAATGCATGTACGAGGATTATCTCTTTGTTTGGTAGGCACATTGCTGTTTTGAATGCCATTCAAATGTGCTTAACCTTTTCACGCCTAGCAACGGCTATAGCCGACATGAATTTTCCTACGCAAACAAGCGAATGTCTGCAATAGCCGATGGAGAAAAACCAACGCTAAAGTCCTAATGTCGGCTGTAGCTGATGCAAGGGAAGGGAAGTGACCAACACGGGAGCAATGATCCCAGGTATGCAGTAAGCCCTTGTGACCCAGCTTAGGGACAGCCTAGACCCTTTCCTCGGCAAGTGAGCTCGACCCTCCGCCTCATCGGTAGCCCTTCTTGTTGCCTGAGTCCTCGGTTAATTTATTGTATCTGCAATGGTTTTTGAGGCAATTATTTTTTGCATTCTACACAATTTTCAACTTAGAAATGTATTATTTGTTTTTTTGCTGAGTCATAGCAAATTTCAAATGAAATTCTACCGTTGATACTAACAGAGTTCTTGTGCGGAACTCTAAATAGCTTGTGTGTATATACATCAATTAAATTTGTTAATATTAATGCTAGAATTTTATTTAAAATTGTAAAACGCTCAGAATAACTTTATAAATCCATTTAAAAGCATACATTTTTGGAGTATTCAGCAACGGATTATTTCTAAAAACCACTGCTAATGAAACAAATTTACAGCGGCCTCCTGCTAACAGAGGGGCTGCTAAGGGTTGGGGGGTCGAGCCAAGTGCCGGGGGGAAGGGCACGGTGTCCCACTATGTGGGGGTCAAATCGTGGTGAAAGGCATACCTAAGCGATTTGTTGCCATGAGAGAGCTCTGTAGAGAGGAGTACAGAAAATTCTCATGCTACTCGTATTAGGGGATTTTTTTGGAGGATTGGAAGGGAAGCATTTTCCTTCAAGAGGCTTTGGCGCGGAAAGGTTAAAGAACACATTAAGTGCATAATTCTTATTTTCATGGATTCATTTGATAATAAATACTCTTTTGTGTTGCTTGCCAAATACTTGAATGGTTAAGATTAATCTTTTTCATTTTCTCTTTCTTAGATGATGAGCTGGATGATAACCCAGCCCAGTCTGACATGATAGAGCAGGCTGCTGAATTGCTTTATGGGCTTATTCATGCACGGTATATTCTCACCAACCGAGGAATTGCACAGATGATTGAAAAGTATCAAAATGGTGAATTTGGACATTGCCCAAGGGTATATTGTGAAAGTCAGCCTTTACTCCCCATTGGTAAGAATGCTAAAGGATAGACAATTTGTGCATGTTTACATGTTACTCATGAAAATTGTGATCTTTTTGTCAGTTTTCTATGCAGTTGATCATTTCCGGTAATTATTCCTTATTTATGTGATCTGCAGTGCTCATGTTATGTAATCATACAGCTTGTGGCTTAATATTTTTATGATTAATCACCATTGTTGGGCTAACTGAGACCCTGATTTCTATTACAGAATTATGATTTTTGTATGGCTTCTTTTTTCTCGTGGTAACTGCAGTTTTATGCAACTCTATTTTCTTGTTTTTTATCTGTTACACATTTGTTTCAAAATCTCAGTGTAATGTGCCACTGCAGTTTTTTCATGGATCATTTTCAATTGCTACATTGATGATGAATTCACTACATTTCAGGTCTCTCTGACGTACCTGGTGAAGCTATGGTGAAATCCTATTGTTCAAAGTGCATGGATGTGTATACTCCTAAATCATCCCGTCATCACCACACTGATGGTGCTTATTTTGGCACTGGATTCCCCCATATGCTGTTTATGGTTCATCCTGAATATAGACCAAAACGACCAAGCAATCAGTTTGTGCCACGGTAAGAATATGTTAATTTTTTTACTTTTTTCAGGTGGTAGCTTAAAGTATAAGAAGTGAATGGAGTATATATTGTCTACGGTTGTGGAATCATATGTTCCCCTATGAAACAAATTTGCTGGCCTTGAGAGATTAGCTTGGCTTGCTTGAGGAACTCCGAATGGGCATTTTAAATGGATGAAATGCAGCTTAAACTTCAGAGTTGGTCACAATTTACATAGAATTGTGGCTGTTTAAAGTTGTTCCATAAGTTGCATAAAGCATAGTTGTTTTAGGTAGCATTTCAAAGCCTTTAAGTTCAAGAAGCTAATATATAACCCCTTGTGGAGGAAAGTGACTGATAGGTGAAGTTTCAGATCCCATACTCATCCTAACCTGAGTTGAAGCTATTAGAGGATGTGTGAATACTTAAAATACTCTAACTGGCAGTCCTCAGGTTTTTCCGTAGTTCCATAGAAAGCATTTGCATTGGAACATTTTTCCACTGCAAAAGTTCCAGCCCTGACGTATACAGTGGTAATGTTATTCTACTGTACCGTTTGAGTTTTTAATTTATTACGCCAATGATTCTTTGTGTAATTATTAGGTTGTCTACCTTATAATTGTCAGCCATTTGCTGTGACAGAATTGACTAAGGATAATCATTGGACATGTCCAGCTCTCAAATTCTGAATTCCCAGCTGCCAGTCTGGTCCGCTAGCTATTTACGAAACTAAGTAATGGAGAAACCATGATTTTTCTTGCTAGGAATTTCCTTATAGTGGTTTAATGTTTTTGCATCTCTTTATGCTCTCGCTTGTTTATATTTGCAATGATTATGGTCTTGTTTTATTTTTGAAAGTCATGACTTTGTCAATTAAGCATTATCCATCAGTAATTTCCTACTAAGGAGTGCTCATGTTGTTCAATTAATTTATTTCAGTTTGTATGGCTTTAAGATTCATCCCCTGGCCTACCAAATCCAGCACCAGGCTGCCATCAATTTTAAGGCTCCAATGAGAGCTGTTGGCTACAACAATGGAAAACGCTGAGATTGAGTGTTAAGGGAGTCAAGTGTCCGTTTTATCCCACTACAGGTTGATGGAACCTGATGGAGATTTCCATTTGGTTTTAATGCAGTGTTGTGGCATATGGAACTCTTAAAATAATTGTTTAATACATTCAAACATAGGTTATCTTGTCATTTTTTAAACTTAGTCCAATCTCAGCAGTGGTTGCCAATAGATGTGATTTCTCTTCTGATAGTGATTTTTGACATATTGTGGGCTGGTTGTTGGCTCTCAATTTTGGGGAGGATGCATGATGTAAAGAATGATTGAGAGGTTTTGTTTGCCCCATTCTGTACTTTGTCCTAGCTTATTTGGTTATGATTTGATCCTTAAATTTCTGTAGGAAAACTGAAAAAAATCACAATAAATGGCATTTGTTCAGTCAATTATATTTTTGCAAATTTTCTTTCCATCATGGTACAATACCGATCGTCTCATGGACCTTACCAACATTCTTTGTACTTGCGTAGTAACAGTATGTTTAATTCTGACCAATAATATACTTATCACCTCATGCATAGCTACATGAACGGCGTACATGCAAATGTGACATATTACTCCAATCACATGGATATACCCCTTTTGAAATTTAAGTACCTCTGCCCTACTTCAGAAGTCAGCAATTTGGACTAAAAAGGAGACTAACACAAAGGCCCAATCTTTAGTAATTCTAGGATGTATAAGTATGCATTCTGTTACATGAACATACACCTTTCAATTATATCAGAGAGCTCTTTTCTTATTTCCCCATAGCAGTTACAGTAACAATTATTTAAAGTGATATCTAGCTCTTCAGTAAAGTTATAAGGGAGACAGTTAATTGGGACGGCAAAGTCTCCTACCATAGGTGCAAACAGCTTCACACCTCCTGAGAAACTATTAGGACCCTGTTCCCTCTTTTAACTGTGGAAGTGCCACAAGGAATCTAATGGGTAACGCAATGATAGCTGTTGACCTTGCTGTTCTGAATCTCATCAAGGTATGCCCATTATTGTGGATACCTTTGTAAATTCAAGAGTGCTTCTTCTCGAATGGGAGAAATCAGAACTTAAGATAACATCAAGTGAAACTGTTATGGCCCAGCTTCTTTGTTTCAAGGTCCACCTCTTGGACCAGGAGGTGGTACGTTTCCTCCTTCAGAACGCTGCTGCTTTTGCTGCTCCAGAAGGCGTTCCAATGGTGATGGTCCAGGACCAGACCACAGAGACTGAAATAGAAAATGAGAAACATGATAGGATTTCAGACCTTTTCCTTCCTCAACCAAATATATTGTATTCAAGATTATTACGTTATCACTATGAAGTACATATCTACATCGATTAATAACATTTCATACATCATTATGAATAATCACATCATTATAATTGAAAATTGAATGGTGGGATGAACAGTATATGCTCTGCATGTACGATTAATCCAAACCCTGGTTTTTAGACAGAATTTGTACATTTTCCATGACTAACGTGTAATCCTACTAGATAAATGTGCACCTGAGTTACACTAGCTTACAATTTTTTTTAGAAATACTCGGAAGAGAGCATCTACAATCAAATTACCTCCACTTTTTCTGCACACCATGTCCATCCTTGCATACATTATAATAAGGTACTTTGCCTATTATTAAGAGATTACAAAACATGTCAAACCTCAAGTGAATGTTTTGCTTTCTGCCATCCTGAAAGGACGGGCATTCCTACTTTTCTGCAACAAATGATGCATTTTGTAAATGCGAGATAATTAAATTTCTAAAAAGGCGAGAGTATTGCTTTCCAGAAAAATCACAGGTGTAAAAAAATCAACCAAGGGCAAGATGTTCCTCAGCCTGAGGGCTGGGTAGGGTTTTCATAAACCACAATTGAAAAATTATGTACATACTCTCATTTTAATGTCGCATAATTCCCTGATGATAGATCACAAGTGCATGACCCCATACTTTTGCTATGAACCTCATTTTGAAAGATTACCACCAGATGTCAGCCACTTTGATTCTAACTGCAAAATGCTAAAAAAAACAGGCCCACACTACTAACAAATCATTAAATAACAATTATGAGCATCAAATGAAGACGAATGCAAAAACTCATTCTTCCTCTGAAAGAGTAACTTCATTGGTATGGCCTCTAATATAACATGTTCTTTCAACAGACCTCAAGGGGTGTGATATACATTGAAGGCAAAGGACAGGGAGGAAGGCGAGAGTATTGCTTTGCAATCAGATGGCTTAAGAACTATCATTTAATTTCCCATTATCCCACATGTAACATCAGAATCTGTGCCAAATCCCTACAGCTTCCATTAGTACAGATTGATCCTAGTGCACCAGGGGCCAATATGTGCAAGGAGTCCATATGTTGGAGTTTTAACAAAGAAATTCATATATACATTCTGTCTCATGGCTGAAGGTGTCTAAAATTTTGAAACTATGCAAAAGGTTTTTAGAGGAATAATAATGATAAAGTGTATCAGTGAAAGGGTCTGGCAGAGCTAAGTTGCAAGCAACTCATCATGGGACTTGAATACTGTCAGTGAATGAGAGTGAGTCCAATTATATAGATTTTACTGTACAAATTCACAGCGTCTTACCTGCAACCCAGTTGGATGAATTCCTCCGCTAGAGTTCCCCACTCCTCCGAATCCTCCAAGACCACCTTCCACTCTAGGATTTATTGTTCTGGCACTGAATAAGGAATATGTTCCAGCTTCCGAGGGATTTGGCCCAGTTACCCTCCCTGATCTGTCTTGGAACATTGTTTGTGCTGGAACAGATGTGACAGTGGGTGGAGACGGTGGGCGTCTCTGAGTTGCCTGTATCTGGCCTATCAGATGTGCGAAGCTGGTCACATCAGCCCCTCCCCAATTGAGCGAGTATGGTTCTGTTGAGTGCGCCAAAGAATTCTGAACGGATGGTGGTGTGTTGACCCTTAGCCCTATCACACTGGCTTCTGGGTTGGAGAAAAATGGACCCATTGGATGATTTCCACTCGGTTCCACCTCGGTCCCCATGGGTCGTCGTTGGAATGGCTGCATTTGCTGCGGCTGGAGTTGATTCATCTGCTGGCGTTGGATCTGGTGCAATTTCTGCTGTTGCATCTGCTGCTGTTGAACCTGTTGTTGTTGCTGCAATTGCTGCTGCTGAATTTGCTGCCTCTGTATTTCTTGTTGCTGTTGCCACCATGCTAATGGGGGAAGAGGTAAGCCAGTAGTGTTGACTTGTGGAACAGATGCTTCCGCAGGAGGCCATGAGTGGTCATTGGTAGAAGGAGGAGGCATGGTGCGATGGAAGTTTGGAGGAGGCAATGATGATTCATGATGTGAGTTGGGGATGGGACAAGGCATGGAAAGTGGAGGGGGAAGCTGATGCTGTTGAGGCTGCCACATTGATATATCTGGCTGTGACACCATAACCTCCGGTATGACTGGTGGAGAGTTACTGGGCGATGGTGTCTTAAAAGTGACCTGAAAGTAATTCAATTTAAATAACTCAATGCTGATAAAAAGAAAAAAAATGTCAAAACCCAAGGATAAGAGAACTTGCAATGGCCATAGCTCAAACAACATAATTTTAGGGCGGCTATTTCAGAGGGCAAAGGGAGAAAATCAAAAAGTAGGGATTCATCCTGAAATAGGATTGAACTAAGACCAAAGAAAATAAAACACAGAAACTAACAAGGGTTTGTAGGACTCCATTGAATCACAATCACAGATACACTCGTAAGTATTTCTCCTCCTTCAGTAGCCAATTAATCTCACTGTTCAAATTTACCAAAAAATAAGGCAAAAATAAACATACAGACTCCCTCACTCAGATATGTGTATATAGAGACCCCTGAGGAAAGTTATATATGAGTGCGTACGTAGTGAAGTCTTCATATCGTGAAATGGATGGGACCCAAAATTTTTCCATTTGACTACATTGAATTTCATTAGAAAGGACACAATTCACTTGTATACAGTTTCCTATTATCAGAAACACAGTCTTGTCACAAACTTGTTAGAAGGCAATCACTCAGTATGGTCTTATATCTTAGAAAAGTTTCACTAACAATTTTTAAAAATGTTTGTATTTCCTCAAAAGTGTTTTAAATTATGTTTGAATCTCATTCAAGGATACATGTGTGGGACAAAAGCCAAAACGAGAATCTTGAGGACGTTTCTCCATGCGTGATGAGTCCACTCAATCATTAATGGCATACATATTGATGAATGCTAAATACCCTAAATATTACTTCTTTACTGACAAAGACTGATTTATTTCTCAAATCACTTCACGTGTCATTTATTTTAATTTTTATCCCAATCAAGCACATGCACAAACCATGCCTTAATAACGCCAAAACTTTTAATTAATGGTATGAAAATCAGGGACTCGATTTCTTTATCTACAACTAATTCTTTCATATTACAATATTCCCAACCTAAAGGCATCAATTATTTGGGTTAAATTTTAGAAAACATTTTACAGTAAAAAAGAGCATCTTACCATCCAGTTAACATAGTTCCTAATAGGTTTAACACACAGATTGTTGCTATCACTCATAAACGATACATGTAGCACAAGTGGCAGGCAGGTGTCTCACATAAGTGATTTAAATAGCTGCTTTGAAAATTTTAGGAAATGACAACAATATCTTACATGAACACTGTATTATGTACCAAATTATGTTGGCAGTAATGTAATTTATATTTTGATCTAATCCAAGGAAAATTGTTCACAATGAGATTTTATTGCACGTGTACTTGAGGGTATCATAACTAGGAAAGAGGTTGCACAGAATTTTAACAATTTTTTTTGGGAAACTACAAGTCTTCTTGGTTTTATTCTTTAAAGATGGTGAACATATAGTTAGATGGAAAGGGATAATCCTACTATAAAAACCTAGTGAGTCAATATATTTTAAAAGCACATCACCTGTTTAGGTTCTGATGACCTAAGGGCCACCTCCTCTCCTCCTGCTCCCTGCTTCCTCAGAATTGCTTGCATGGCAACATTTTGGCGTCCACTCTTCTTTCCTGTATTTCCCCAACCATCTCTGCTCTCACTCTTCTCCCCTCTGGCCTTCTCTAGGGATCCTTGAGGCTTGAGAATCCCTTGAGGCTTGGAAGGCTGTGACACAGTCAAGGACACAGGAATAGTAACCTTGTGCAGAGCTGGTGGGGGAGTT
This sequence comes from Ceriagrion tenellum, assembly GCA_963169105.1. NCBI lineage: Eukaryota > Metazoa > Arthropoda > Insecta > Odonata > Coenagrionidae > Ceriagrion > Ceriagrion tenellum. Next base: position 55,194,618 of record OY720644.1, read on the forward strand.
GCCCTAGCAGGAGCACCAGGAGCTACCTCAAACATTTCTGTCCCATCGGGTGCTTGTGTCTTGAGACGCAGGTGGCCTTTAGCTGGACCTGTGGCTAGCCACCGTCCTAGTTCAACAAGTCTGTAGGCTCGGAGGCGCAATAAAATTCCTTCTTCTGGTTGGCCATCTCTTGAATGGAACCTTAAACATGGAAAACAAAACAGTGAGACATAACTACATAATTCAAGTGTATTAGCCATCACTTGTTAGGAGTTCACTCTCAAACAATGAAGATGTACAAACTTTGTGCCAAGCTCTTATTCATTTACAGAAAAAGAATGACAAAATAATGTTTTTTCGTGAGAAAACTTACTAGAAGTCTTCCAACTGGCAGAATAGTTAAGATGACAAAACAGTATTTAAACACATAGTTTTTCTAATAATGAATATGTGGACAGGACAAACTCCATTTTCATTACTTAAAAATATAACTACCACCACTTCAAAGCTTTCACCACATATAGTCACATCAAAAATAGGTTCTTCTAAGGATATCAATCAAATATTATATTTTACTGGGAAGAATAAAACTGTAGCTCACCATAGATCTGAAAATGCTTTTTGCAGAGGAAGAAATCCTTGCAAATCAATGTCCTCGGGCAAAGGAGTGTGGACATCTGAAATAAGCAAGTAAAGCAGTATTGAAGGCAAAACATTGAAGTTCAAAGCTTTCTATGAGACCCCAAAGTTGTAGCCATAAATGGAAATATTTTTCCTAGTGCTTAAAAAGGATTAAACTTAGTCACACATAAAAACTAGGAAGTATGAAATTACATCAGATTATAAACATTTAAGTCTCCAGGGACTTCAAACATTTTTAAGGTCATCAGAAATGGAATTGGTATTAACAATTTTCCATCTGTCTTCAGATGATTTTGCAAGTGAATACATTTTAGCAGAATTCATTTTTAGGGCCCATCATCCCATCTCTCTTATCAATGATGTACCAATTTTGGATCAGAGCAAACAAATTCATCATCACAGGGTTATAATTCTAATCTAATTAATACTCAACACCCTCATTACTATAATTCAATTCAAGCAAGGACCTTAGCTCTTGCTTTACAATTTTTCAATACTTACAGCGACTGTGATTGAATGACAGCAACACAGGACGCAATGCATTTAGAAGACGACAAAGAGAGGGCCATATTTGTAGACGAGAAGCAAAGGCCTGCTCCTCAAGGACATTTGGATCCAAACGCACCCATTCCAGTAATAATTTTACTGAAAAGAAAATTCCCTCATTATCTTCTCATATTATTCAAATATGGGACTTAAGTGGAGGAATAAAAAAATTTTGAAATCCTTACTCGCAGGTAGAGCAAAATAGCGGAGAAGTGCCTCGACATCCCCATCCGCTTCTGGGGAATCAGCCAGAGTATACACTGGCAGCAAATAAGCACAGAGAGAGCCAGCCATTAGGTCATGCACAACTTGCACTCGCAGTGGTGCAAGATTACTGGACTGAACATCAGAGGACATTGAATTCTTCTCTGTTCTATTTCCGTCATACAAGGCAAAGAGGTTTATGGAAAGCATCTGGAAAATAAATGAAATTTAAATGAAGATTATAAAGAGAGCTTTCCAGGGATGGGCTTCATACCACCATAACAGTCACAAAGTCTAAAAATTAGTAGTAACTTCCTGTGATACAATAACAAAAAACGCTGTGACTTCATCTTACCATATAGCTAAGATGACTAGAAAATACTATCACAGAATTAACGGTGAGGGAATGTGATTGCCCAAATCTGCATAAGAATGGTTTGGATCAATCATAGGCTAGTGATGTCAATAAATGACAAAAGATTAAAAATAACCAATTTTTAACAACAAAAAAAGTTGCACACAAATCAGCAATGGCAAAAAGCAAAATGTCATTCATCCATTACAGAAGAAAGGAGAGACTGCAAGTAGACTCAAATGGTAAAAATGGCTCTCACAGTTTGAGATGCAAGAAAATTCTTATGACATAATAGATTGTTTTTAATCTGAAAGGAAAGATCAGTACAGCTAAAAGAAACCAATATCAGACTAAATCAAAACCAAATCCAAGATAAACTATTGAAACGGAAAAATAACAAATCTTAAGAGTCAAAGGGCATTCTTTTCAATAGGAAAACTGGAACCATTGAGAGTGATTTCCACTAAACAATAAATTTAACATCAAATAGGGAAGAAGATCTTATTTTAAGGCATTGTATAATGTGTGAATGTCAATAGATAATCATCTAGATCCATCATCTAGTAAGAATATTCAAAGCAGCTGACAAAGAGAGGGAGCCATAAGTTGGGATATAAATGTTTGAAATTCAGAGCTAACAAATAAAGATACTTTCACACATTAGGGACAAAGTTCAGATATCAGAGTTTTATTCATTCAACAATAAGTAAACATTATGTCATGTGATGCACTAAACATTCTTAAAAATTACACATCACACAAGGAGAATGCGTATCTCCCAATCACATTATATATTTGAAATGATTTGGATTAAAAGAAGACTAAATGTCACTAATATTGAGTATTTCTATCTTCAATGTGAGTCAGAAAATAAGAATTCTGTAAAACTGACCTGAACTAGTTTCCAAGAGTTAAAAGCTTGAGTAGCAACGTGTGCTGTGAGGCCTTTCCCGAGAGCCCAGCAAACTTCCCAAGCAGCTTCAGCATCACGTGGAACATTCGCATTTGGATCAGTTGAGCGCAACAGCAGGGCATGGAGCTTCAAGAAACATGATATGAATTCTGATGGAGATGCCAGCGCACTAAAATAGACAAATAAATTTTTATAGATAAATTTGGTATACAGTTCACTTTCATCTAACATTTATTTGAAGTGATTATAGCCTTAAATCGTAGCAATCGCATCTTATATAAGAGTAGAAATGTTATAGTTCCCAGAAAATGGACCCCGTACATTGGTAAAATAGACACACAGCTGGGAAGGCACTGAACTAGTGATTGGTCAAATCCAAAACTCATCAAATATGAATTGTTTTACACCACATTATGAATACTAGTTTCTTTTCATTACCAAATCATATTCATTCAAGTATTTTTCTGGTTAATGGTAGGTTTTACTTAAAGTAAAAAAATATTTTTTTACACTTTCAGGGACCTATCTCGCTCTAGTATATCATTTTTCGCTTCAGCATATGATCTACCCTTCTTCATCCCATCTATAAAACCTATTCTCTTTCTTCTGCATCCCCACTTGCCTAAAATCCTTCCCTCTAACATGGCCTTGAGCAATCACCGTACCTCACTACTCCTTACAGTCTCTTACCCTACCGCCTCAGTCTAAAAATAAAATAACTTTTCTAAGAGATTTTCGCTAATTACTACCTATTTAGTTAAAGAGAAATCCAAAATGCCCATTAAAGCAAAGGAGAAAGATTCCAGTGCAGGGATTTCTGTCACTGAAGAGTCCATCAGCATAGAGAAACAGTTGCAACTGACAATTGCTATTCCTTCATTAACTTACCTCATATAACTTCAATTTAACTCACACTAAGTCCTCGGTGTGCATCGTTTCAATTTACATCTGATTCGATGATCAGATTACATAAATGATGACAAGGGTTATCCAAAATTTTTCCTTGTATAATGCTAATAAAATAGACCGTATGTGCATATGCTTGCGTTCTTTGATGATTGGGACAAATCGCTATTTTTTCCTGGATAAAGGCAAAAAGCAAATTTTGAAATCAACACCTTGATCTACTGTGGGATTTAAGTGATCACGTATATCTTGATCCTTTTTACGTTGTTTCGACTTAAGTTGCTCCCCTACAACATGCACCTCTAAAGTAAATCGAGGACTTACTGTATAATGAAATTAAATCCATTCAACCAATTCTTGAATCCATGGATTCAATTGTATTCGATGTGATACTTAAGGGTTTCCCAAAATTTTTCTCAGATGGAGCACTTTGCATGTCTTTCGATGTTGACGAAGGACCTTTTGTAATTTGAAGGGTAGGTAACGACACATAATCAATACGTCATCACAATTTTGCACAGCACTTGTGACCTTCCAACGGAGCACAGTTTGAGAATACTTGAATCTTGACCACATCAAGTATTAACCTCTTATTTTCAATAAACATTCACAATATGGCTCTGATGATATTGTGGTATACACAATGCATAAATTATAATATAATTAAATACAGATAACATTTAACAGCTCACTGAGAAGTAAAAAAGCAAGAGCCAATTTTTTCATTCTTAATTATGTACTTTCAAAAGCTCTTCTTACCTTGAGGATGAGAAATCATCATTGGAATTAGAATTTGAAGCATCTCTTTCCATTGTCTCGCGAGGAAGTGCCATCATCAATGTTCGTTCCAAGTTTGATCTTCCAGCAGGAAAGGGATGGGCAGTGCAAACACTTCGCACATAATGGAATACAACAGACAGCCTGTCACCACTGCCACCACCGCGACTACCCTCTAGTAATGCAAGTTGGTTATAAGGTTGTCCACTGGATGGAGCCACATGCACTGCATGTCTGTCAGGAAAGCACAACAGTATAAGTCACAACAGCAGCTTATACGGATAACAATTTATTTATATCCAAAGTTCTCACTAGAATATCTATAATATATGCTAATATTATTAATACTTTAAACAGCTTACCATAGAAAGGTATGAAAATATATGAAGTGGTAGGTAATCCATTTAAACATTTCTCCATAAATCATACTCTTTTCTAATGATACACAAAGGATATCATACAGTCTACTTTATTAAATAGACATTAATTAATAACGTAGACAGCACGATATCCTTTGTGTATCATTTGAAAATGCTGTTCTACAACATCTCACCTGAGAAAGTGGATTTTATACATCTTTTCTGACAAGAACGTTTTTGAAATATTTAGAAAAAGATAAATTTACTTAATACAACACAAATGGAAGTATGTTACACACTCATTTCCAATGGACTCAACTAAATGCATTCACTCCATGATGATTCATTATTCTAGTAACAATTACAGCATCACTGAACTGGTTTAAACATAAACGCAGATCATTACAGCCAGATTAACAACAGCAATCAGTATCAAACCATATGAAATGTGATCATAGCTATGCATACTGTGCCAACTGCTGACTATATGTTCACTAAAACTCAGTGCCTCAAAGCAACAATTTTTTAGAAAAGATCCACACTGGGTAATTAATGGCACTCACCTATAGAATGCTTCTGCCTGTCGAGCCTGGCCACGATAACGTGCCACATCACCCAGGTGAACCAGGCAATGTTGACAAACATACAAGCAAGAGCTCTTGCTAGGACGCTGGTGATGCAAGAGGGACAGCATTACTTGGCTTCCATTGTCTTGCCCATCAGGTGATGATGGAGATGACACTTCATATTCAACTTCATTACTTCTGATATTCCGTCGGCCACCATACACTCCAGCACTCCTGCCATGCGAAATTCATCAATTCATTGCAATAAGAAAAAAATAGCATGGACCAAGGAAAAGAAAGACGTTAAAAAATGAAGTAACAATTGAGTGCCAAATAAATGAACTGGAAGCAAAGTTAGGAAACTCAATAAATCCCCTTTTTTGCGATGACTATGCAACTTACCTGGCTCATGTGATAACCATCTGAAAAATATGGTTTAAAATTTAAAAAAATCAGCTCAAGTGTGTGAAGCAAATTTTTCTCGATTGGCCATGAATCCCCCTTCAATTTATGTACCACATCTCCAGAATTTTCAGAGCCACCCATGGAAGGATTTTTTATAGATTTTCATTGAATGCAAGGAGGGGCAGCCACCCTGAGCACATTAAACTCAGAAAAAGCTGTGGCATGAGATTCAGGACAAGAGATATAAGTGTACTGCCCAGCTGGCTGACAAGATGTTGGTGGGAAACAACATCTACAAAAATTCTCATACATTTGCCAAGAAGAGTCTTGCCTGTATCTCCAGTGGCAACTAAGGCAACTTAATAATGGCTTAAAGTCTCTTTAACACTTTGCATTAGAGCCTTAGTGCCGAGTAATGAATGATATCAGATGCATACACTATGAGATTTGAAAAATCTCCACTCAGAGATAGAAATACATACAATACAATATGACGTAAATGTCAGCTTAACAAAAGGCGATTCAAGTGGGAATCAATGCAATGCATTAAAAAAATGTTCTATAGCAAAGATTGTGAAAGGAATTTTCGACCAAAACACAAAATAGTGACATTAGAATAATTAAAGTGCATTATAATGAAAGCACCATTGTACTTTTTTGATGCCTTGTTTGTGATGCATTATAATAGAGCCTTTTCAAACATCATGTGGGCTGAGAGTCGGGAATAAAACTTGTGATGGTAAGCAAAGAGAAAGTAGCTTTGCTCTTGACTATCCTACAGCCAACATGAATGCAGTCACCCTGCCCTAGCCCTAATGAAAATTCAGTCGTTCTCTGACTTTCGCAGGTTGAAGTTTACAAATGTTTGATGAGCTGCCAAATTTTGTGATCCCAAAGACTTACTGCAAATACTGAGAATAGACATCCTGAAGATGCGAAAAATATACTGGTTACTCTCCCTAATTTGTCTCAGCCTAAGCATTAGCCACGCACACCCCTTGAGAAGAGGGACAAAGTATCGGCCCTAGAGCCCTCTCTCATTGTGAGCCATACTTATGCTCCAGCAGAAGGGGTCAAGGGATAGTCTTAGCAATGTCAAGCTCAAGCTGCCACTTTCTGAGGCAGTTCATTGCCTCCCATCAGTCCCATCAGGAGACCTTGGAACTGTTCCAGCCTTTCCTAAGAGACAACTGCTCTCACACATTATAGGCCACCTTTCTGACCCCTAAGGTATTTGAAAAGAACTATCACTAGCCTTTCCTGCATCCTGACACTCAAAAATTAATAAATCAACCATTTAGCACAATGAACTGAACACTGCAATTAGGAGTATTACACTTCAGTTTGTACTTGCCATTCTGTTTGAACGAATGAAGCTTATCTTTCAGGTTTGAAAGATATGCTTCATTCATTCGAACACTTTTCCATGCACTAATAAAGAACTAAAATTCTCCAAATTTTTTCAAGAGAGGGCACATTCGCATGAGAACCTATTTCTGCTCTGCCTCAAAAACATTCTCATCAGCAAAGAATGCTGATCGTTTCTTCATGCACTTATATACACATTTTTAATTTTCCTTCATTCCTCATAATGCCTTTTCAATGTAAATATTGCAGGTCATGAGTGAAAAAGCATATCCTAACTGTACTTACTCCTTATTTTTGCTTCTCAATAAACTTAATGGACAATAAACAATAAATAGAAATTTAACATAACTTAATAAACAATAAATAGAAATTCTCAATTAAAGTGGATGATAGGTAGGAATGTAAAAAGTATTTGAAATCATAAGGCTTTTATACGGCTCTAAAAGTCTTCACCCAATAAGATTTTTTGATTTATTCCTTCAGGGACAACCTTCTATAAAAACCAGTTTCCTGCTGATGATACAAACTGAGGGCTCAATCCCCAACACCCAATCATTGTTGTATAGGATGAAGAGTGTTAAAAACAGAAAATTAAGCAAAAACTACAATTATGGCATCAAAATTAACAAATTACAACTATTTAATGGAATGCATTTTTCATCCACAAGAGCTATCAGGCAAAGAATCCCCAAAAATAATCAATGCGCATCATAATATGATTTTGTGACATAATTTATTATCTCGGCATTCACATCAAAAATAAAAGATGAAAAAAAGTTAAAAGATGTCAATCCGAGATTAAGAATTGACATGGCATACCTTCGGAATGGAAGATCAAGATCAAATGCTGAACATATCTCCTGAAGTAAGGTTAAGTAAAATCCACTTGCAGCATCTAAGCACCAAGAGAGTAGGGCTTGACATTCATTTCGCTTGGGGTTCTGAAATGAAAATAAATTGACGGAACTAAAGCATAGTGACACCCACATAAACATTTAGCTACATTCTATCAATGTATATCGTAAATTAGAAAATCAGTAATATTAGAACAGTGTTAAAATATTTGATGACCATAAGAAAAGGTGCACAAATACTAGGAACAATTATTACCAGTGAAATTTTTAATGGGATTACCTCGATAAGAACTTAACCAAGCAAATGTTTCTGGTTATGCTTGATAAGCACATTTGATAGAATTGAAAATACTATGAAATTACAGCACAAAAAAGTGAGGGGAAGAGAGGAGTAGCAAGCAGTCCACTTAAGAGCAACATTTCTATACTCAAATACATTTTTCTTTCCTTTAGGCAAAAAACTACAAGCCATACAACGACTTTTGAGCTAGATAGTAAAGTAACTGCAGTAAAAATAAATCTCTCTCAAAAGGATGACAGGAAAATGTATTATCAGTAAGTTTAGCACCTTAATTGCGTTTATTAAAGGAAAACGCCCAAATAGGATTTGTGCCTCTATCGCAGAACTAATACCTTTTTATCCTTAGTAAGAGACTGCAGAGTGCCAATGTAGTTTTTGAATCCAAAGTTCCATAGGTCTTGCTCTACTTTCTTGTCCAAAGCATACTCCAAATCCAGTATTAACACTTGCTGATAAATGCGCTTTAGAGAGAATGATAAAAGATTAAAATACGCTCATTACCCTTACAATAACACAATAATGTGTAGAGTAAAAGATTTATTTCAGTCTGAAATACCCATCAATCATACCTGTAATCGCTGTTGACAAGTCCATGCTTCGTTGTCATTAAGTAGGTCTTTAGAGTTTGAAATTTTTTCTTTAAGCTCATCTGCTTTTCTAAATTGCAAAAAAATTGATCCGGTATAACATCTTTGCAACACCGAATACTTCATTCTGAAGTAACTACCTAAAATCTAGCGAGAGTAGATCAATGACTAAGCTACGAAGAAAAGGGCCTACTTACGAAATCGCTTTAACAGCAGCTTTAAGTCCCATTGCTCATACCAGTAATAAAGTCTTCCGTACAAAAAGTTCCACAAATTTCCAGGGAAAAATTCATCACAAACATCACTGTCAAACCATACGAAACATTACTGGCAAACTCCCTGAAACAGACAAAAGTGCATCGTAATGCGTTACCTTGTTTTTCTTAGTGAAGTATGAATTTGATTCTCAGAAGAGTATTCAAGAAAGCTCTAAGAAATTACAATGTGAGTGATGAAACTTGAAGTTCCGATAAGTATTTTGGTTTAATATAATGCTGGTGAAACATCGCTGTGTCTTTCCTAATGTAGTGGTTGAATTCAGTGGAAAAAAGAAATGTATCCACTCTTACGAAGGACGACAGGGAGAAAAAACAGAAGGAGATGATGGCCCGAGGGCTACCGAAACGCAAGCCTTTGCCTGGTGTGAAGCATATTATATTAGTAGCATCAGGGAAAGGCGGTGTTGGGAAATCCACCGCTGCAGGTATCAAATAATATGAAATGAAATCTAGTTTATGTTCATATTTACCATTAGTTTTACCTACATAATTCCCGAGAAGTACCTACCTTATATTCACCTCCAAAAACCATATTCTGGGAAGTAAGCATTAATGCATGAAGGAAAACATTGGAAGCGTTCAGGATTAATTTTCTTGAAAATCCTTGTATCTCTATGGTACTCATTATATGAATGGCAATTAACTGTTAACCTATATTTTGGCTAAGACACATACTCGAGGTTAATCCCAACGACCTCCCTAATAATTTCAGTAAACATCGCTGTTGCCCTGAAAAAATCTCATCCCAATAAGGAAGTGGGCCTTTTAGATGCAGACGTTTTCGGACCTTCTATTCCTTTAATGATGAATCTTCATCAGAATCCCCTAGTAACAGATGAGAACTTAATGAAGCCCTTGGTCAATTTTGGAGTAAAGTGGTAAGAGCCAATTGATATAGTGCTGAGTAAATATCTTTGTGAAGTTGGTTTAACTGCTAGCAAGTACTGGTTTCCTCATAAGAAATAGAGAAATATCCTCCAAATTTGAGATGTGTTGTGCTGAATGCCTGCTATGAATCCACAAATTTGCTGTACAGTTATGACCCTTTTAAACTTAGCATTTTGTATTAAATATGCCCACTTTCACTCATCAATATGGAGTCGGAAAAGTGTCTTAAGGCACAACTACTCGGAGATTATAATATGATTGTTTTTTAAAGTATTTGGCAAGTTTAGTTGTTAGAATGATAAATCGAGGTCCTCTGAGCAGGGCAGCAACAATATGGGTGACAATGGACATTAGTGGAGCTATCTGAGTGATAAGGATGTTGATGCAAAGAAACTGGGAAAATGACCTAGATATTTCTGTTCACTTCATTAGAGCGATCTGGTTGAGTATAGTGAACAAGATTAAGGTAAGTGATGAAGTAAGAAGTGGATGGGAAAGACACCTTTAAATACAAGACTCTAAATGGGCCATATATTACTGGCTGTGCCCGTGTAGCATACATAGTTGGGCCAACATTGCATTAACCTTCATCTTACTGGGTTTATCTGTAGCCATAGGCCTTGCTGGCTGGGGTTTTTTAAATGACCACAGTTTTTCAAAGTGTCCACTCAATGTGCCGAACAAACATGCCCGGCACTCTAGCGGCACAATATTTGTGCCGCAGAGACTCGCTCAGAACATGAAGCCTTTACTTAATAAACTTGGCTACTTCAAGTGTTCCTTGTGTGTTATTTTATGTAGCTATTGGAGGATTGATCAATTTTTGGTCAATTTATATTGACAATTGAGTAAACATGCACTTTAATTACACAATAACAATGTATTTTGAGAATAACCGCTTTAAACCAAAGAATGGCTACAATATCAGTGTCTGAATCAATACTCAGCATTAGTTCACATTTTATAGTTCTGTAAAGGTGTGCCATTTTTGTCATGGAAAGCAGGACACCCGCATGAGATACCATGATGCCACGGCCTGTGGTGGCAGAGTAATGTGGGCGGGTGTGGAGTAGTTTCAGGAATACAGTTGGCAGAAGGTTAGTCCTACCATTATTGGGTTTTTGGGCCTTTACAGGTGGTCAATGGTTGGCAAAATGGCCATAAATAGCTCTTGGACAACTGTTATGCACAATGGTTCACCTACAGTGGGCCAACCGTTTTTGCTACATGGGTGGTAGCTGATGGTGAGTTGGAATGGGCAAAAATTGGACTGGGCGTGAGACAGAAGTGACAGATGTTCCCATTGCTGTTTAACATTTACATTTAAGAAATGGTTACACTTAAGCATGGGCAGAGGTGTAAAAGGAAACCTAAGAACAGGGCAGCTGGCAGTGAGAGTTAGTTTTACAGATGGTCAAGCGCTTGATAGATGTTTACTGAAAGAAGATATCTGTGAACTGAAGAGTTTAAAGATGGATGAGCAAAGAGTAAGAGTGGATGTAGCAAAATTAGGATAGAGTTAGCTTATTTTTGAGAAAGACTAATGAGGAACTCCTGGATATTTATTTATATATTATTTTTAAAAAATTGTTTCCAACCCGAAAACAGCACAGTTGGCCTTTTACATTGGGTGTATTAAGAATCGATGTATACAAACACCGATGTTCTGAGTGGTGAAAAATCCACCCAGGTTGGACTCTAACCTGCGACCCTTGGATTGGCAGGCGAGGGCTATATCCTACTGCCGCCAGGGCCAACAAAAGATGAAAGATGAATGAAAATTAGGTGCCAAGCCACAGGATCAATTCCAGCTCACTGGCTATTAAACATTATTGCTATCATAAGACAATGACTTAAAAAAGTGATTGGCTGGTTATTTGAGTTGGTTACAGGCAACTGAAGTCTCTGATAAATATAGTGCAGAAAAAAGTCCTCCATTTAGCAAAAAAAGTCGCAAAAATTTTTTTAAAAAGTCTCTCAAAAGTCAGGTATTTTCGTGAGAAAGTTGTTAAATGTAACTTAATTATTGGAAAAAAGACCCGAGAGATGCGGGTTCATGGGTTTTCGAGTTTTTATATGGAGGTCAAGAAAGGAAAAACCACAATTTACAAAATATTCTTTTTAAATTCTGAATAACACTTCGTTTGATGGCCAGCAATTGTGGAAGAAAAATGTTAACCCCTATTATTTTTATAGCTGATAAATATCTATCTTTATTTTGGGAAGGGAGAATTAAAACTTAAATATATGTTTTAGATAACAGATTTTATTTTTTTAATGCATCATTTAAAGTATAGGAAAAATATTTACCTACTTTCATTCTTTTTAATTTTAATTGCCTCGATGACGCGTCATAAAGTAGTGGCAGACAAGACATTTTTCCATGTTTTCCATAGTGAACATTGTGCGACGATTGCTCAAAATAAGTTTGTACATCGAAAATGATCGCTCAACTTCACAGGTTGTCATAGGAGCATACCTCAGCGTAGCCACTTCACTTACAGAGAATTTTTGGAAGATATTAGATGCCTACCCCTTGAACTCTCCTTGAACTGAGCTACATCACACATAAACTCAAAGCCTTTGTCTTTACTCAAAACATTACACAATTTTGTATAAACACTTATGGCTTGTTCACCCTTTACATTTTCAAGTTTCTTCTTTACATTCATAATTGGCGGCACTGAATCACTTAGGCTCAGGATGGAAGATTCAAGGCGTATGATTCTTTCTACCAAAAACCCAAACGATGCTGAAACCCTTATTGGGCCGAGTGGAAGTGTGCTATCTTCTAGGAGTTCTCGATCATTTTCTACACATTCTGCATCATCTTCAGGGTCAATATTCTGTATAACCTGAAGTAAAAAATTAAAATAAAGTTTTCCTCTTAAATTTTGAACGTCCAGTTGTAGTTATAGTTAAGTAATCAAAACCTGGCAGGAATTCTATCTCACATACTAGAATTGATTCATCAGTCACAAATATAATTACTTACAGATAGTTATTTACATTCTTAATTTTTTTGAAGTGCTGGGCATTGAACACACAAGCTTCCAGCCATTTTCCAAATCTTGTGAGGACTGGGTCTGGAGGCAATGGCAGATCATAGCAAAGTATTTTATATACTTCCATGCACGATGGTGCTTTCAAAAACACCTGCAAAAATATTAAATATGAGTTCTGCAGTAATAATTTAGCAATTTAAATTTATTTTTAGTTTTATTCAGATTAAGAGTAAGTACCTTTTTAACCTTTACCTTCCTGAGTTTTTCGTAAGTCGTAAGCCTTGCTGGCCGGGGTTTTTTAAATGACCAGTGTTTTTTAAATGTCCATCAATGTGCCAAACGAACACGCTCGGCAGTCTAGGGACATAATTTTTGTGCCGGAGAGACGCGCTCGGAAGATAAAGGTTAATGGTAGACACCTAATTACTTGCAATGGGAAATCTTTTGTGTATTTCTTCACATAACCTGAGAAGAGCGTGCACTTAGCAAGTGATATGAATCATTTTAGGGTAGAAAACAACCAAAGCCTTGGCAGCGTTAACCATGTATGCCGCTCCATCGGTTAGGAGAAGAAGTAAATTCTCTCAAGCACTATTATCTCCAAACAAAGAGGTTGTAAAAACATTGGCGTGGGCATTACGATAAATACGGTAAAGTTCCGGCAAAGAACTCACCAACATAAGTTATACCGTTAATTAACTTCAGTTCTGATTTGAACATGCTCGCTTTTTCAGCAACAATTACACTGCTAATTTAGGTATAAATACTTACTCAAGGATTCATCAATACAGCGTGCAACCGTTTCATTTTTCCTCTTTCAAGTTGCTTGGATCCCACGAGGTAAGACTTATTGGGCTCATCTGGTGTCAATTTTCCAACCAATATGTTGGACACATATCGTCCCTTAACATCAGTTGTCTCATCAGCAATGGCATATAATTTGCTTTCTTTCAGATTTTAGAGAACATTTTTAAAAAGTGATACGGAAGGCATACACTTATAAGAGTAGTAAAAACTTGACATTGGCAAATAATTACTTTCTTCGTGCGAGTGAATACTTTTTTGTTGTTAATTTTATTCCAATCAGCTTACCACCTGGAAATTTTGAAAAGATGTCATTAGATAATATGACTTCTAATGCAAACTATGCATGTTAAATTGCATGTATTCAAGGTATAAGTCACATTTTAAAATGACAACTACTTCTTTTGAAGTGAACCTTAATATACATTTTCAAAAATATATAGCAAAAAGGATTTAAAAAATTTATACCTCTTGATTGAATAAAGTGTGAATAAGTGACAGTTTCCCGTAGGACTGCAAGGATGGACCGTACTCGTCCTCAGGCCCCATATTCAAGGAGCCTCAAAGGAGCCCTCAAACAAGATATTTTTCAGGGAGGGATGATAGGATGTTTCCCCAAACCTCCCAAATACCTCAGGGCCGCCTTTGTTTCACTACTTAATAAAATCTTCACAGACTTTTCCTATTTCTAATACCGAATGAAAGGGGTAGTTATGGCGTGGTTACAAAGGCCATCTACATGGATCCTGTATCAGTTGCCTTTAAATACTTAAAACAACTAATGGGAAATTCGCCCTAGGTAAAAATATTGGAATGATGAAGTCGTTTAAATTTATTTGCCTAAAATTTTAAACTCAAAGATATCAGGAATTTGAGGTTCTGTCCAAGAAATATTATGGATATTTTTCAAAGGGTTGATGCATTAAAATATTTAATCAATTACTCTATTCATTAGAAAATATGAAATCTCATGTTAAATATTGTTAAAACACGCTCCCTGGACTTCAAAACGCATTTCCGTCGTGAATTTAAGAATACTATTCTGCTGTGAAAACATTAATTTCCTGTCAACTCTGTATTATAGAAATTTATTTTTTTGAGTGCTAAAATAAGCAATTCTGAGAAAACATATTTCTTCTGAATTGGTATTAAAGCTGTTCTAATTGTGTAAAATAAATTGCCATTTACCACTTGACATCAAGAGAGGACAAAATTTATTGCGAATGGAAAGCTATATTGTGTCATGTATTAAATGATCTTTCTTGAGGCAGCACACAAAATATTTTCGTGAAGTATTTTTATTACTTAATGATTGATATTACTAAATTTTACTTTGAAATTATATTATACTTATGTTATTAACGCTTCTTTCCTGAGAGCAGGTATGTAATTTGATTTTGTTGATTTTTAGAGTATTTACTACTTAAAATATTTAAAAATTCATACCTTTTTGTGGAGTATTGGTAAGTAAGTTTTCCGAAGAGAATTCTCAGATGGAACTGTCCTCCTTAGATATTTTCCCACAAATGATGTGAATAAAGGGTGTTTTGATCTATGAGTAGGAATGTTCAATGCCACAAACAGCTTGCACAAGTCCAAAGCAAACTCATCGCTGGTGGATGTAAACAATAGGTGGCTCTGTCACAATCTTGCAAGCCCACGGTTTCCTTTAATTTCACTTGAGATGGATGCGATGAGCTGTCAATGTGCTGTTTCACATGTGACTTTTTGTCAGATCATATCTTGAAAAATAATGAGAAATATCATTTCTTATCAGAATTACTTTTAAAAGTGGTAATTCAGAATTGCTTAAATAAGTTCTGTATATTATTTTAAGAAATTATAGTTAAAAACACATGTAAAATATAGTTAAAACTATATCTAATAATATTGACTTCTTCGAGAATGTCAAATGATGCTTAAGGTAAAGATTAGTAGTTAGTAAAGGTAAGGTCTGATTCAAAAGTTGTGTTGATGCTCATGGTTTTTTCACAAGCATTGCAGTAAATACTGTTGCTCAGTACTTGCAGATACTTGTGTAGTGAAGCATACGCAGTCAGCTTGGCTCCTGAAGACACCTGTCCTTTCACCTTATACATTTTCTTCTCTTTATATCTTGAGCAATACCTCTCTTTATACCTTGGGCTAAACAAATGAGCGGACGACGGTCTTACAAGGCTTTGAAACCTCAGTAAATGACTGAGAATTTATGTGGCTCGCTCTTATATAAAAGAGAATAGTGTTCATACAATGTGCACACATTCACTGGTCCTTATTAAGCCTTTATTTTTCCTCTTTGCTCAAGTGCTAAAGGCGCATTGCTTGCCACGATACAATGTTGGCTCAGTTAATCTGTACACAAAATGACGCATGAACCTCGTCAGAAACTCTAAATGGTCTTTCATATAATTGTATCATTTTTCTTCTAATCTCCTAAACAAAAGCGGAGTGTTAGCATACAGTGTAGAGCTGTTGGCTTGTCAGCAGACCACCTGGGTTCAAATAAGCTGGTTCATAATTAGATCAATGTATGCTCTTAGATCAATGTATCTCGGGTGAAGTCTTTGGACACCCCCAGGAAAAAAGCTCAAAGTGCGAGGTGGCCCAGGGAAAGGAACTGGCCCCCCTACCCTGAATATGTGAAATTCACACGAATATGGCTTAGCCGGGGGTGAGCTGTACCCTCACCTATCCAAACCAACCTTCAGGTTGAAGCACTGAGTGAGAGTGATTCTTTCATGAACGATGGAGCAATAGAAAGAAATCATTGCAATTTCTGGAGCTGTGAGTAAAATTTTGCATTAACAGTTGTCAGGAGCTTACATTTTTGCAGTACATATCTGCTCCGTGGAATACCGCATGGAAAATACAGATATGTCCAATACCCAGTTGAACAAAAGTAATTACAACAGCCAAACTTAGGCATGTGTTTTCAATAAAAAAAAGCCTGGAAAAGTCTGTTTTATCAGAAAAAGCCCCGCCATGCCAATTAAGTCCCAAAAAGTTAAAAAATGTTTTATGAAATGAAATTGGTGACGATTTGTATTTGA
The DNA here is from genome assembly GCA_963169105.1 of Ceriagrion tenellum. Taxonomy (NCBI): domain Eukaryota; kingdom Metazoa; phylum Arthropoda; class Insecta; order Odonata; family Coenagrionidae; genus Ceriagrion; species Ceriagrion tenellum. The sequence goes on from OY720644.1 coordinate 55,211,405, forward strand.
AACCACAAAAGTCCCACTTTTACAAAAAGTCAAAAGACTTTTTTTCCGCGTGCTACTGATAAGCCACAAAATTGATCAAATTCCACGAGTGCAATATTTATTACCCCCTTGGTTTCGCATGTTACAACATCATTGGTTAAGTATATATATGTACAGCACCATATATGGGGAGGTGGTGGGAGTAGAGGAGAAACAAGGGAGAGGACGATCATTGGTGGTCAGTGGAAGGGTTTAGGGAAGGGCTGTTTAAGGGCCAGGCTGTGGGTAGTGAATGGAGAGTAGCGGAAGGTTATGGTTAACAGAGATAACAAAACACTAAACCAAATGAAAACACCAATATCTCTTCTACTTTACATGGGCTTAATCCCTGGAGGTTGCCTTGGGTCTATTAGTGTCCTGTGGGGATCAAATTAGAGAAGTAGGAGCTTGGTGGATGGCCTGGAGGTGGAGTTCAAGCATGGGATGATAAGTCCCTCATGGAAGGTATTTCCTCATGAGTAATAGAATAGAATAAACAGTTATTATACTCTGGGAAAGGTCTCTCAAAGCAACAATACAATTAAATGAAATAGCAGCGAGGTAATTTACAAATTAACAAATTATTTAGTTCAAATCAGAAAATGAATGGAGCTTAATAACATGGACTGTACAAAGAAAAAGACAAAAACAACTATGTACTCTCATTGAAAAACAATAACTGCTCATGTTATACAGCTGAACTCAGAGATAGGTATAAATGCAAGATATGTATAGATATATGATACAAGATAATCAAAAAACATAAACAGACCATGAGGGAAAAAAATTTTGTCTAGAAAAAAAAAGAAAAAAAATTGGCAATGCAAATGTGATACTGAAAAGGTTATACAATTCTAGAAAACATTCATTCAATATAATTTCATACAATTTAGATTGAAAAATTGCCAATGAACGAGATTTCCTCAAATCAATTGGAATAGAATTCCACAGTTGTGAGGGGGCCATGACAAACGAATGCCGGCCGACAAGGAATGGCTGGCCTCCTTGGATGTTTATTCTTCTCGCCCCTATGAAGCTGAATAATAAGGCATCTCATAATTATGTCTTAATCTGCGTGCCAAAGCTCTCACCGTGAGGCGGATTGGTGATGGTGCCTCTCTGCCATTGGTGTCCCGTAATCTCAGCTGTAGGGAACGAGGGGCTGGCAGGAAGGGAGTGGGGGAGGGAAGAACTCTGTCCTGAGGAAGGCTAGCCACCTTGAGTAAATTATATTGAAGGCCCTGCAGGAAATTGTCTGAAAGTATAAAGAAAAGGAGGAATTGGGAGAGGAAAAGGTGTGGGGGTGGAATGTTGCATTAGGCAAAATTGATGGATACAAGGGGGGAGGACCAATCATATAGGAGATTATTTAGGAGTGGGATGTGATATATAAGCAGCTCAAGTCATTTGTTCTGCTAAGGATAGAGAAGTTGGTTGGTAAGGGAAATATCCTCTGAGGAAAGAGAAAGGATGTAGAAAAACCAAGCATTATCCCCTGGCTAATCTTAAATAAAGGTGTCAAGGTGTCCACAGTTGAACATCACATCCAATATACTGAACCCCAGGGAATCAGATTGGTGTGGTCGCTATGGTACTGGCTCCCTATCCTGAGGTTTTGTCTTCAAATCCTGATAGTGGAAGAGATTTTCATTGGGATCTTGATCCTTCTTTGAATATCTGGTAGAGGGCATTTCAGTACTCCATATGTCAGAGAAGATGGTGATCCTTTGACCCTTTGGCATTGTTTGCTAAGAGCCAGCTAATGCCATGTTAACATGGCTCAGATTTTTCATTTCTTGTTTTCTTTCTATCTTCTAAGCCTGTATTTACAGTGTGTGGAGCTAATGGTTTTTGAAGTCAATCCACTGACTAAACAAATAGTTGACAATGGACACATGTTGTGAGTGAGCTGGCACTTAGGTGAAGGGGAGATATCACCCACATCCCACTGGTTTAGGAAAGGGATCTGACTTCCTGGGTTCTTGGGTCCCAAAACGAATGAAAAGTATATCTGTGTGATTCCTGAATATTAGTCTTCTTCAGAGGAGAACAATGAAATGCTTGTGTTACTCGTGATGGGGAAAAATTTTCCCATGGCTAAGTTAAAGCTCAAAATGGTTACGCATCCTTTTCTTAGCAATCCTCCTGCCTATGTCCCTTGATGCAAATGATCTCAGTTTTCAATTGTCTCCTCTAATGAGCTCCCAGTAAGGAATTCCTGGTAGGGATTGGGATCTCAGAGAATAGTCCTCCCTACTTCCAGGATTCAAATGAGGAGTACTACTTCAAGAGGAGGATAAGACCAGTGGAAGGTGGAAAGAGTATTTCCAGAAATTGCTGAATGAGGAGAACCTAAGAGAGAAGTTTGAGGATGAAGATGTCAATGATGAGATGGTGCCAACCATCAGTGAAGAGGTGGTGCTTAGGGTACTGAGAAAGATGAGGAATGGGAAGGCAGTAGGAGTAGACCAGATCTCTTTGGAGGTTTGGAGAAACCTGGGCAACGACGGTGTGGACATAATGTGGGGACCTGATGAGGAAGCTAGGACAGGAGAAGATACCTGAGGAACACAGGAAGAAGGTATTCATCTCAATATTTAAATGAAAAGGAGGTGTGCAGGACTGCAGCAATGACTGAGAGGGATCAAGCTCATGTCTTGCTCAGTGAAAATCTGGGAACAAGTATTCAAAGGGAGAATAAGGCAGGAAACAGTTTGGCTTCTTGCCAGGAAGGTGGACAACGGATGCGATATTTGAACTACAGTGGCTGATGGAAAAACACTAGGGGATACAGGTGGAACTGCATATGGTGTTCATTTATCTGGAGAAGGTGAACAACCAGGTAGAATGGCACGAGGTGTGTAGATACATGAGAGAGAATGGGGCACCAGGAAAGTATATGAGGCTGGCAGTGTAGATGTATGAAGGTATGGAAACTCAGGTAAGATCCAGTGTGGGTCATCGTTGTTGGACCGTATCAGAGATTGGCCCCTGAGCCCAGGGCTGATCATGGATGTGTTAGTTTAGGATGTAGCCATGGAGATTTGTGCAGATGACATTGTTCTCCACAGGCTGCCCAAGAGCAATTTGAACTGACACTGTATAAGTGGATAAAGATGATGGAGGTGAGAGGCAAAAGGATAAGTTAGTTGAAGACAAAATACATGTTAATGGTAATCATTGAAGACATTTCCTTATGACTCCAGGATGACAGGCTATTGTGGGTGGAGAAGTTCAATTACCTCTGGTTGGTTGTGAGGATGAATGGTGGACTGGACAAAGAGGTGCAAAATAGGGGAATGGGATACCTTGGTGCAAGCCATCTTGGCGCAAGCCATCTTGGTGCAGGCCTGCCTCAGCGCAGGCTGTCTCGGTGCAGGCCATCTCGGCTCAGGGACGTTTCAGCACAGGCCGTCTTGTCACAAGGCTGTCTCGGCGCAGCTGGCTTTTTGATAACCGCTCGGCCTCCTGGATAGGAGGAGAAATGTCATCAGAAAAACAACGAGTTGGCCGAATCCTAGAAGAAGAAATGGAAAAAAGCCGCTGATGGTCAACTGCCATAGTTTTTGATACGGTGGATGTTGAGCAGCAAGATTCGTCAAAAGTTGTTATAAGAAACTTAGCAGTGATCCTTATTTGTTGAAGGAATAAGAGCTGAAACCCTTTATTGGAAGAAGGGATAAGTTTAAATTTATTTCGCAATTTAGAAGCAGACTATTATTGGCTGGACTTTCAACATATTTTGCTAGAGCTTAAGTATTTCGAAGGAAAAGATCACAGACATAAAAATAAGGAAATAGAATGTAGAACCAATACATTTGAAATCTCATTTTTTACAGACTATTGGGGACCATAATTGTGCGTTAGATCGATTTCATGAAACACCGACTCTCACTTGGTAGACTTTGCACTAATAAATTACCATCATTTTAAAAAATTAATCCTGCTTGAATTGTTCGACATAATTTAACTTTCTACATCATCTATATCTTCATGTTACCCAGCAAGCCACCTCAAGGGTGTTTGGCAGGGGGTGAATTATGACCATCTTGTATTATAATATAATGTACTTGAAACTTTCATGGCTCCAATTGGAATGTGCTGCCAGAATTAGGGTTTTATTTGGGATTTCTTGAAAGCATAAGAGAATCAGGTAGACTTTTGAACAGAGGTTCAACGTGTGCAGAGAAGATTTAAAGAATACAAAAAAAGGCCGTTATGATGGTCTTGTTATTGTTACTGACCTTTTGCAATAATTGGGATGTGAATTGCTTTCAGATCTACGATTAAAAATTAGAATATAGTTTATGTAAATTCAAAACCAACTTACTTTCAGACGAAATTATTAACATGTTACGAACTCCAGCATTCTACGGTTTATCACATCATGAGAATGTATGAAGGAAACAGACTGTGGTACAGACGGGTTTATAATGCCAAGGCAATCTTTTATATTATTTAAACATTTCATAATACTATCACTAGTCATAAATCATAAAAGCATCGTTAGTAGCCGAGTGGTTACTGAAAAGCTGGCTGCGCCAACACGGCCTGTGCCAAGACGGCCAGAGCCAAGATGGCCGTGCCGAGATGGCTGCGCCTTCTCCACTCTTTGAAAATATTTGTTATTAATTTTTATTGTAGGTTCTCTAGTTTTGTCCTGGTTTCTTTCCATTTTCAAGTATTTGGTTTTATCTTCATTAATATTTAATCCCAGACTTTCGGATGCAGTTTCAATGGAGATAAATGTCTCTTCTAGTGAATGTTTGTTTCTTGAGACTATGGCCAAGTCATCGGCATAAGCAATACATTGGGTTTGTCAGTTCATTATTGTTCCTCCTGGATTTATTGGGACTTGTCTCATTGCTTTCTCCACAGCCAATATGAATAACATCGATGACAATGCATCTCCCTGTTTGACTCCTCTTTTCACTTTAAACTGAGATGATAGTTCTCTGTCAATTTTAACTTTGCTTTTATTATTGTCTAGTGTCATCTTGATGAGATTCATTAATTTAGAGGGGATATGAAATTCTTTCATGACGTCATTGAGTGCACTCCTTTTGATAGATACAAAAGCCTGCTTGTAATCTATGAATAGACTATGTACTTCTATATTGTGTTCATAACACTTCTCATATGTTTGCCTCATAATAAAAGTCTGGCCTGCGGTAGTACGATTCTTCCGGAAACCACTTTGATAATCTCCAACTTTCTGTTCAATGAGAGGTTCAAGTCTTGAAGCCAGAATATTGCTAAAAACGTTATATGCTATACTAAGTAGTGTTATTGGTCTATAGTTCTCACAATTAGATTTATCACCTTTCTTGTGGACAGGATCCCTTAATATCACTACAAATGTACAGGGGAAGAGGATAAAATGGTAGGTTAACAGGCCAAAGCACTCGGTGGAAAATTGATGGATCCAGGTTCGAGTCCTGGTCAAGGCAGATTTCTCTTTTGAGGAATTTAGCACTTGTGTGCTCTTACCAGTGACTGCATAAAGTATATAACTAGGCTAGTCCCATAATCCTGAAAATTTGTCGACTCATCATCATTTGTCGTTCAATCCTAAGATTGATTGACTGCAGCCCTCCACCCTTCCCTATCTAATACTCGTCCCCTTAAATCCTGGTGGCTTTTCCTACGTACTTTCCTCTTTATTTGGTCCGTGAACTTATTCCTGGGTCTTCCTCATGTTCTTCACAAACCCATTGTGCCTCAGTGTGTGTCCAATCCATCTGCTTTTTTTTCTGTATAGTGTTCCATATGGTCCTTTCCTCTTCTACTCTTCTTTAAACTTCATTATTTTCTTATTTTATCTATCCATTTATCTTCCGCATCCTCCTCCAGCTCCAGGTTTCAAAGGCTTCTAGTCTGTTCTGGTTGGCTTTTCCAATGGTCCATGCTTCCAAATATATCGTGTGCCACGCTCCACGCGAATGTTTTGACATACTGTTTCCTATTTGGTAGTCCTAGTCTTCTTTGAGCATGGCAGTTGTCTTTTTACTACAAATGCAGTCTTAGCTAGGTCTATTCTTCCCTTGATGTCGATTGTACTTCTTCAATCTCACGTGATGGTACTTCTGTGATAGGTGAAGGAATCCACTTACTCTAATTTCTCTCCTTTCAGTGTGACTTCTGCATTCAGCTTTTCTCTTCTGCATTCCAGGATTTTAATATTTGTCTTATTTATTTTCATATTGTATTCTTGGAGAAGTTGGTCCATTGTGTTAAGTGACCATTTGTCAAACAGGAGAGTTTTATTTCTTTTTAATTGGACAGTTAGAGCCCATAAATGGTTTGAATAAACTTATTGAATTAAAACACTCAACTCTAGTTAAGTATAATGCCTACATGAGGAAATTTTCCTTGATATAATCATTTACCTTGTAACACGTATTTCCTTCGTTATTGTTCTTCTACTTTGTATTTTTCCCCAGCTTGCTCGTCGGAAAAGAAAATACGAAACGTAACAGGTTTAGAGATACGCTTGCAATTTACTTAACAAAATGAAGTATTCAATTTACAGACAATTTAAATTATGAAAATAATTACTTATATCCTAAGGTCATGGCCAACTGTATATTCTAATTTACTCACAAATTTGTCATATGAATAATTATTCCTTCTTTTAAGTATATTGTCCAATTATTTGCCACACTTCTCCACTTAAACTTTTCACAACATCCAGTCACAAACTTAATTCTTGGCCAATTAAAAACCTCTTGCCTTATGGCTTCTTGTATCTTATATGAAAATAAAAGTTTATAGTTACAACCCAATTATTTGACGACACAGGTTGGCTTGTCCCTCTGTGGTCTGGAAAATCCTCTCAGCCTGCGTGGTGTTCGTCCTTGGCGAGCCCTCAGCTCTTGGGTCTCGTCCTGTTGTAAGATCTCCCGTTCCTCTCCTTGATTCCAACTCCTTGGTCAATTCTCCTTTTCTATGTGGGCTATGTCTCGCACGATGCCACACTCGGGAACTTTCCTCTATCAAAACTTGCATGCTGTCCTGGCACGACCGTACACTCCGACGGTTTCCTCTACACTCCCTAGCTCCTTTTGTTGCCGACGCTTCCACTCCGTCGGTCTATTGTTTATTCTCAATTCACAACATGGTGGGTCCCTTATTGTTATAATAAGCCATGAGGTGGTAAAAGAAAAATGGCGAGGCCAGCGTTATGTTACAACCTTGACCAGGATTCTAAGCTGGATCTCCCAATTGCTAGTTGGGTATGGTACCTTGTTCACTCCAAAGCCATCGTAGTGTAAGGTGGTTTTCCAGGGAGGTTATGAAAATTGGGTGTTCTTGCCTCTGCTCCATACTTCGACTGGATTGACACAACAATGCCCCCTGCATTTCGGTTTAGACTGGATCCTCCAATCCCTGTTAAGTCAAATGATTTTTTTCATGGTACATTTCCTGGGGGAAAACATTATAATTAGTATATTTTTCTGTACTAATATGGTGTATTAATATAGTTTTCTAGCTTTGTAACATTTTTTCTATTCAGTGGTTGGGCAAATAATCTCCAGAGTTTGATATAAGACTATTAAACCTACCACTGCTTAATGGTTAGTAAAAAATCATTAAGTTGTAGTTTTAAAAAGTTAAAGAGTCATATTTAATGTAGGAAATTTTCTGTTAATGCTCCATATGCATCTAAATTTGAATATGTACAGTTTTAAAATGAGACACAGTCATTAACTACCTTTTTGTACTTACTTAAGCATGTCCATGGGCTTTCTTGTGGATGAGAAAGGGGCTGTGGTATGGCGTGGGCTCATGGTCATGAATGCTGTGGAGAGACTTCTGCGTGGCTCAGCATGGGCTCCCCTGGATGTATTATTAGTTGATACACCACCTGGAACTGGTGACACCCACCTTTCTCTTGCTCAATTAGCCCCCATTTCTGGTGAGTGTTAATGTTAATTCGTACCATATTATATAACATTATTCGGGTGCCTAATTAAAACAATTAAATGTTGAATTCCTGACTTCTACTGATGGGATAATGGTGATCACATGGTGACCTCAAAACCAATTAAGTAAGAGAGTGAGAGTGATGTAAAAATGATGTTGTCATGATGATATACTTATATATTTAAGGTGATATAGTGAGGAAAAGCATAAAGAAATCAGAAAAATTTTATAAATGAAGCCGCTGTCTATGCGAATTTTAAATATCATTTAAAGTTTATTTGTGGATAATTTAGAATCTTCTGCTAATTTTGCTTTGATTTGAGGGTTCCCTTCATTCATTTGTGAATATTTCTGTTGAGATAATCTTACCAAAACTGTGTTCCTTGATATGCTGATCCCTCAGCCACTACATGTTTTTGCATACCAAATTTATTTGTATATGGCTTCAATAATATTGCCAACTAGTGGAAGACACCCGTTTAAATTCAATGGGTGTCAAAAACATTGTACTTATTTTATAAGAAAACCACATAGCCTGAACAATACTGTCAGCATGGTCATTTCAGGAGTTCGTAATCTATCTTGTACGTTGTGTTCATTGTAGTAGACATGCTGACTGTTTTCCAGGTGCACAGAGAGTGACTGTTCCTCTTTCATGTCCCCTTTCATGCACGGGAAACCCAAAAATGGGGCATGCAGACTCATTACTACTTAAATAACACTGATGTTGATAGATGGTCACCTCGTTCCTCTGGTTCTCTTGAGCTGTCGTCTGAGTGAATTAACAGCTTGATCGCTTCCCTTGTGTACAAAATATATTTGAATTCAATGACTTAATCCAGTTGTGCTATTCATCGTTGATATGTATGTTGAGTATCTTAATCAGGATTGAAGAGTAGGATACAATTCAGCGGTTGACAATGTCAAAAGGAGCATTTGCAGTAGCAACCATGATTATTTGACCTAAGAATCTTCCGTTACCTGGACTGCGCCTTTGGCATAAAGGGTAGGTAGCCATAATCATTGGTTTCGGTTACTAAATCAAAAGAGTATGGTGATATATAGTGCACTTGCCGATTTTCATGCCTGGAAGATGTTCATTGAACAGAATTTCCTGTTCTTCTTTCTAGTAAGAAGTATGTAGTGATGTCATTATAATTTCCCCTATCTTAAAACAAATGGAAGTGTGGAAACAGATGGGTCTATATTTGAACCTGATTTATAGGTGGTTACCTGTCCGTAGGTTCGGCTAGGGTGATAATTGTGTGGCTCTGAGCGTAACCAGAGAAACACCACGGGGCGGTGACCGACTTAGTTCCCCATTTTTCTTGATATATCCTTTTTTTGTATTTTTGTTTTTTATTATTATGTATTTGTTTTTTTCGTTTAATGTTTTTAAACACTGGTCATAACTAAAGCTGTTAAAACTCGTTAGAAAATACTTATAACTATATACATATACTTATTGATATAGGAGACTTGTTATTGTGAATATGCATTGAATTTATCGATTACCCCCTGAAGCAATCTATCATGGGGCCCTTGGGACTCTGGGCCCTTCTTGTACACATTTTCTTTCTACATGCTGTCATGGGCTGGCAGGAAAACATGATACTTAAATACTAGAGGCGTGAAGTTCCTTGGAAAATCAAATCTCTGGTTGGCAAGGACATATGCCACTGTTGATTTTAGAGCAAAAGGGAGATTTTTCAGCTAAAAACATGATTTTCAGACAAATAGAAATCATAAAAGAAAACCGATTGAAAGAATTAGAAACTTCATTTATTCTGCCATCTGATAAAAAATCCCTGCCTTCAATCTTCAGTGAAAGTACTTTTAAAAAGCAAAAAACAAAACCCCTGCACCAAACCCAATGCTTAGTAAGGACTACCAGGGGGGGCCTTAGGGGGCCCTGAGGGTTTTTTAATATAGCCTACATTACAACCAGTTATATTTTCTATCTAAATGCTAAATTTCAGGTCAATCGGTCCCGTAGTTTTTGCATGATGGAGCAACAGACAGAGAGACAGACACCATTATATTTTTATATATTAGTAAGGATAAGGATAAGCAGTGCATCCTGTCATCAGTGATATATTTCCAGGACGTCCTAAAATAAATTAAATTCTCATGTGAATCTAAAATGGTGTGTTAAAAATCATTTAAACCTCTTAAGTGTGGTGGGCCGATATATCACTTCATGTGTCAAAATTGTTCGACTTTTGTACACTACCTAATGTAATTACTATTTCATTTCATACACAATAAAAAGCCATACATGGATATTTAAAACAATAAGGTCATAGTATATTTTTTTCAAAATGATACATTTCATCAAATTACCATCTGCACTTCTCGCTAGTACCGCTGGCAGTAGTCAGCACTAAGAGAGTTAAATAGTACATAGTTTCATCAGAAATAAAAGTAACGATTTTCACAAAAAGAGGATATCTCATAGGAAGTTCAAGAATGCACGTAGAGACAGATACATCAGCCTTTCACTTCAGCATGGAAGAATCAAATCTGTGAATTTTGGAAAATGACTGAACTTTTGACCAGATTTTACTGAAAAATAATAAGATTTTTTTTTTAATGAGGAGAAAAATCTTCAAAAGACACCAACCAACCCTATTGGTAGTGTCAGATTTTTACTGACTAAAAAACTAATCTATCTCTTCTGTACCTAGGTTGGGTCTAATCTTTTGAGTATTACTACAGCCTTGGCTTTCTCTTTGGGCTTTTCATTGTATTAGAACATTTTGTTCATTTGCGGCCTTTTCCCCAAGGATCTTGGCCTCCATTGTTTCAACTAGTTTCCAGTGTTCCTCTTGTTCTAGGCTTTTGCAAATAATGTTGTCCCTTGTCAGGCATCCCATGGCTGAGATAAATTTTTTTCTCTCTTGGTCCCACTGTCTACAAACTAGCACCGTATGTTCTGCTGTGTCCTCCTCACCACAGTATGTGCAATTTGCTGTCTCTACTTTATTAATGTGATGAAGATACTTACGAAAGACCCCGTGGCCTAATAAAAATTGAGTTAAATAGAAGCTTGTTTCACTGTGGTTTCTTTTAACCCAACTGGCCACATCCGGGATAAGTGATTTTGTCCATGCTCCTGCCTCTGTATTTCTCCAATGCTCCTGCCATTTTTTAACTGCCTCTCTCGTGCTTCATCTCGATCCATACCTCTATGACTCTCTAATTTTTCTTGGGCCATAAGCTCCAGTGGTGGGGTCCCCGCAATGACAAAGGCCGCTTCGCCGTATATTGTTTTGTAGCCACTGCACACTCTCAGGGCCATTCGTCTGTGTACTCTCTCCAGTTGGTTTATTGCTTTTTTGGAGTCCATTGCTCTTATCCAGACTGGTACCACATACAAGGCTGTGGAAGTAACCACCAATGACAACAATTTTCTCTTGCTTAGACTAGTTCCTTGTGTGTTAGTTATTAGTCTGCAGAGTGCTCCAGCCACTCGAGTGCATTTCATTGCAAACTCTCCTATGTGTGGTAGGAAAGATCTTCTGTGGTCCAGCCACACTCCTAGATATTTCAGCTTAGGGACTGGTCTCATGTCATTGCCACTGACATTAGAGACAATGTCTGCGAGCACTCTCCTTCCTGCCATTACGATTACTTCAGTTTTTCTGGGAGCTAATTCCAGTGAGTGATCTTCAAGCCATTTGTTCACTATTCTGATTGCCTGGTTGACATTCCTCATGAGTTCTCCTTCTGTTACTGCTTTAGCCACTAATGCCAGGTCATCTGCATAAGCCACGAGCTGTATACTTCCTGGTAGTCGAAGACGTATTACATCATCATGGAGCAAGTTCCATAGAGTTGGTCCCAGGATGGACCCCTGCGGGACTCCGCTTGTGACCTCAAGCTCTGCACTTCCCTCTTCTGTTTCCGCCATCACTTTTCTTCCTCACAGGTACTGCTGCATCATGCGCCGTAGGTAGGGGCTGATCCCCCTTTTCTGGAGTGTGTCCAAAATCAGCCTCCATGATGCACTGTTAAAAGCGTTCCAAATATCTAGTGTGAGCACTGCAGGGATACATCGATTTCTCTTGGTTACATTTGCCGCTCTATCTACCTGCCTCATTACCTTTAGAATAGCTTCAACTGTAGATAGGCCCAGGAGCCGAACTGGTTCTCGGAGAGTCCCCCTGTTTTTTCAATTTCAACTTTTAGTATTCCTAGGAGAAGTTGTTCAAGGAGTTTGCCAAGCATGTTCAGTAAGCAGTGGTCTGTATGAGGAAGGCAGGTTATCTGGATTTCCTTCCTTCTTCAGCAGGATCAGCCTTGCTACCTTCCACCTGTTTGGAAATTCTCCAGTCATGAGTGTGTGGTTCATTGCCTCCAGTACCTTTCCTGGCAGTAGTGCTCCCACTACCCGTACGACCTCCAGCGGGATTCCATCTGGTCCTGGGCTCTTCTTGGTCTTCATTTATTCCATGCTATTTCCAATTCCCCATTCATAAAAAGCAGTATATCAAAAACGACAATCTCCTCATAGTCCACAGGAGGATGCTGGGGAAAGAGGGCACCGGCCACTTCAATCAGTGTTTCTTCTGTAAGTGTAGGGAGGCTCTGGCCAAATTTCTTCATTACTATTCTGTAACCGTCTCTCCAGATGTCTTTATTTACACCCTCAATGAACTCTTACCATCGGAGCTGTTTTGTCTTCAGAATTTCCCTTTTCAAGGCTTTTCTTGCATCTGCCAATGCTCATACATAGTCTTGTGGTACTGAACCCTGTCCCCGCCTCTTCTCTCTCTCTAGTGCTCTGCGTGCCCTCATACAGGTTTTGTGCAGCTCGGCGATGTCCGAAGCCCACCAATAAACTGGTTTCCTGTTTCCACGGCCATTCCTTCTTTGGAGACTCTGTATGCATACATTTGTTACTGCATCTGCCAACGCGTCCGGTGTAACCGTATCCTGCCCCGCAAGATTTTGTTGAAGGGCAGTTTCCAGATGCTTACTTCCAGGCTCACTGATATGTCATCCTTTAATATGCCTTTCCGCTATTTTACCAAGGGCAGTAAGCTGCACCTCAATACACCGATGGTCACTGAGGGTTTTCAGTTCTAATACCTTCCAGGATTTTATCCTCCTTGCAGTAACCTCAGTACAAAAGGCGATATCTCTTCTGGATCCATATGTTCCCCTCTCGTAAGTTGGTGTAGTGCCTTGATTTACGCAGGTCAGGCCCAGTGCAGCTGCCCAGTCGGCTACCAAGTGTTCCCTTACATCCTGTCTGGGGTCCCCCCATTCAGGTGATTTAGCATTGAAATCACCTCCAATAAGTACTCCTTTTGCCTTCCATCTGATGGCATTTCTCAATTTATCAAAGGCATCTGAGAATTCTTGTGTAGTACTGTTTGGTGAGAGGTAACACCTGAAGACACGTATATCATACAGCTCTAACCAAACGAATGTCTGACCTGCTCCGCTATTCAGGATGGCCCTCCCTTTTGACATCATCTGAATTGCTGAACAGCCATTAAGGTCTACTTTCCAGTTCTGGTTCCTGATAACATCCGTATTTGGCTCACTCACAAGTAGTTGGTCGGCCTTTTTCCTTACCGCTGTTGCATGTAGCAAAGCCTGTGCCCTGCCGCTCCTCCTCACATTGAGTTGTAGTATCTTATACATGTTGGTGTTCTCTCCCACTATCTTCTCTCCTTTGGGATTTTCTGCACACCCTCTTGTAGTGGCCATGTTCCCCGCAGATGAAACAGGTGCCTGAGCGGTCTTGACCTTTACATTGTGCTGCCCAATGGCCTGCCTCCAGGCAGTGAAAGCAGTGTAGCTGTTCTTCCATAATTCTTACACTGCACGAGACAGGACTGACAAGAAGTCTTCTTCTCTTTGCTAGATTTCTTGCTGCTTCCTGTAAAAGCTTTACCGTTGCTTTTTGTGTTCCTTAGAAGGCGGGTCTGAGAGATATCACTTCTATTCCCTCAGTTGTTCTCCAGCTCAGGGCTGCTTTCACTCCTTGTATTACCTCGTCATTAGTTGCCTCACCATCCAGGTCGCTGATGTGTACTGCCGCTGTATTTTTCCTCATTCTTGTTCTCACCTCCGGTATCTTTTCTGTCACCGCTTTGCATGGGAACTCAGCTGTTCTGAGGTCCCCCTTGACATGTATTGCAAGATCTTCCTTATTAGTTCTACCGATAGCTACCGCTTGGGCCTGCACCAGAGCAGGGCTCACTTCTTTCTTTACTCTTTTTAATATGTCTGGGAAGATCACTCCTTCTCCTGTTACAAAAATGACTTTATCCTTCTTATACACCATAAGATTGGAACCATAGAACTGAAGAAATGATATTTTCAAAAGAGGATTAACCTTAGGGCATGAGTAAATTAGAGGGTGAAGAACACAAGAATACAAAATCTTGACCTTAAACCAACATGAGAGATAAGAATGCCTGGATGAGGTACAGTCAAAAACTTTCTGAATAAAATTTGAAATAGCGATGTGGTCAGGATTTGAGGATTCGATTGAATCTTATCAAATCCACTGCTTTGAGATTCAGTCATATCCTTCCAAAAAAGTCTCGATCGAATTCAAATCCGGTTGTGCGGGTTGCATATGCACTATTTTGCTGTTTCTTCAGCCATCGTTGATTTGTTCGAAATCTAACCTTGGAATTAACCATTTTGATGCTGTTACTCTTTTAAAGTGTGGTCATGTGGGTGAAAATTCATTAGGTCATTAAATATTCATATCAGTGGAGATTTTTATTGGTATTAGATGCATCAAGTTTCATTTAAAAATCGCCGCATGGCATATGTGCAATGCCGCATACATAACCTTCTGGAGAATTTTGTATGTCATTGCACACACGTCTCAAATCATTATGCGTGCCTTTTTATTATTTATTCAATTGGTTGACCGAAAATATTTCTTTTTGTTTTTGGGAAACAAGCTTTTGAGCTACAGAAAAATATACACCAAGCAAAGACTGTATTATAAATACATTGCTTTTCTTACGCCGCTAAATTTTCTGAAAATTGTTTTTGTTGCTCCATTGCGCTGTGGCTTAGCACCGGTAAAGCAAGGAAAATTAGGCTGGTCCTTTTTAAGCATTGCTGAGGAGTTATTAGGTTCAAAACACCCAAAAAATATAAAAATGTGTGAAATTTAAATACGCTAAGATACAGAAATAGGTAATCATGAGACTCAGTGTTGAAAGGAAAGAGAGGCAGTTCTCTCCTTAACAAATACATAATTAGATTTTAGACTAAAGGAAAACCTAGAAAAACTCATTGGTTCATAATTTTACAAGAAAATGTGAAAATGATTTGAATTTGTTTTAAAAATTTTTATTATTTACTTATGAGTTGGTAATGATAAGGACCTGGGAAATATAACTAAGGGAAAGCAGGATTCGGATCGGGATTCAGTATAAAAATAGGATGTTCAAATTTGGGATTCGGATTTGATAAATTTTAATTTGACCCATCACTATATCGAAACCTTGGCTTCTGTTGAATCTTTAGCAAATTTATTCAATGAAACATGTCATAAAAGTGAAGAAACTGAAGAAATTATCTTTGAAAAAGTTCTCTGTATGCGAAATAAACTTGGAACTCTTGTGCAATTATTAATTAGTGAATTTGGGGAACTCATACATGGAAAGTTTGTTCACTTTGTTTGAAATTTATTTTTGCATGTGTCTAAAACTTTGACCTCCAGTAAAGCTCCTGTGGCTCATAAACATGCATTCTGAATATTGTATGTGTTAAGTGTGTAATTAGGTGAACTTTAAAAAAGATTATATTCATATCTTCTTTTCTTATTTTTCGTCATCAGGTGCTGTTTTAGTGACTACTCCTAGGAAAGCTGCACTACAAGTCACACAAAGGGGTGCAAGTATGTTTGAAAAACTTGGAATTCCTTTAGTAGGGTTGGTTAACAATATGGCGTGGGCCTCCTGCAATTCATGCAAATCAAAAATGCATATTTTTGGTGGAGATGAAGGTGTCAAACAGCTGGCAACAGACTTAGGTAGCTATAAAAAATTCTGTCGTTGGCATTATTCATTGTGTCTCAGTGATATTGAATTCATCATTTGTGGAATAAGTGTGCAGAAAATATAGGTATCAGTTTGCAGAAGTATCGTGGTTCCTTCGTTATTTATCATCATAAGTAGTCATAAGTTCATCAGTCCAGCTCTCCACTCAGTTTTTCTTTCTGATATCCCTTTTCCATAACCCAGAACCCATTTTATTTCTTTCATTAACACCTATCTCAGAATTCCCCTTTCACCTCCTTCATCTGACATGTTTTTCCTTTGAACAACATCAAACATAGAATTACGGTGGTCTGATATTGTGTAGATTCACAACACCAAGGATTTTTCGATAGTTTTGGACCTTACTTGGTGGAATTCCTTGATATCAGGGATAGAAGAATTAACACAACAATTCCACATGGTAATTATGTTATCAGGGATCTGAGTTTGAACCCCATTCCAGATCAATGGGTGAATAAATTTTTCCTTATGAACTGTGCTCATCCAGTGATTGGAGACATTAAGGCAAGACAAGGCATGAGGAATATGACAAGAAGCGGAATGTTAGGCTCACCAGGACTTAATGATTACTCTGGACCGTATCAGTATTTGGGGCCCCCAAATACAGTATTTTTCTGAATATAAGCCTCCTTATTTGTAATTAGTAGAGATGGGGTGCTATTTTTGAGCTCTGCAAAAGTTAACACCAACTTTTTATTTGCTTTTATTCTATTGCTATTATTATTATATTCATATATGCATTCAAAAGTTCAAGGCAGTTGAGTATTTACTGTCGGTGCAAAAATTATGTAAACTCGAGTTTGGACACCGTGGTACCCTCATGAATACGAGTTACACCATGTTTTATTTTACGTTTAACTGTGGTTGCTGATTATTTTTACATTACTCTCTCAATTTTTTATTGTGGGGAGAACAAAAAAAGTGCCGGTTTTTTGCCTCTCTTGCTTTGCAGCGCTCTCTTTGACATTTAATATTGAAGAAACTTTACGATAATTCATAATGAACCTGTAGTATTGTGTGGGAAAAACATATTTTAATGTATCTTTAAACATTCAGTTTTTTCTAAAGTGCCATAAAAAAGTCATCAACAAGTTTATGAAACAACTTTTTATTGGTTAAAAAAAGTAGCACAAGTATGATCTTGGTCTTGTTTTGAAGTTCTTTACAATAGTATTTAATAACAATTACCATTGCAAACTCACATTGTGATATGGATTTTTAACGAGTTAATAAACAACCGAGTATTCTAGCGGGCTCGAGCTAGCGATTAGGCGGCCTTCTTCGCTTTAGGGGTGGTGAAAGTTTGGGCGCTGTTGCCAAAGCATTGAAGGAGCATATGTGTAACGTGTTTGGTCCGCAACCCACAATGGCAACAGCACTCAAACTTTCACCACACCTCAAGCAAAGAAGGCCATCTCATCACTAGCTCGGGCCCGCTAAAATACTCGGTTGTTTATTAATTCGTTAAAAATACATATCACAATGTGAGTTTACGATGGTAATTGTTATTAAATACTATTGTAAAGAGCTTTAAAACAAAACCAAGATCATGCTTGTGCTACTTTTTTTAACCAAGAAAAAGTTGTTTCATAAACTTGTTGATCACTTTTTTATGGCACTTTAGAAAAAACTGAATATTTAAAGATACATAAAAATATGTTTTTCCTACACAAACTACAGGTTCCTTCTGATTTAATGTCAAGTATCTTCAATCTTAAATGTCAATGAGAGCGCTCCGTTCAAAAACGGCAAAAAACTGGCACTTTTTTTGTTCTCACCACAATAAAAATTGAGAGAGAAATGTAAAAATAATCGGCAACCACAGTTAAAAGTAAAATAAAACTAGATAAAACATGGTGTAACTCGCATTCATGCGGATACCACGGTTCATTTATAATCAGTGTCCAAACTCGAGTGTACATAATTTTTGCACCGATAGCAGTTATCTTGCTGAGATATAAAATAAATTGCTAAAAAAAGTTAAACTGGTAACTACCTAATTCAGGTACATATTCTATTTTTAACGTAAAAAGTGTGTTTTACCTGAAATGAATGATTCTAATAGTAGATGTCAATTATTTTCCAAAAGTGAGACATGAAAGTTGATGGGGGTACTTGTAATTGAACAGGGGCTATGTGCAGACAAATACAGAATCTACCAATCTCTTTCTTTTAATTTTATTGATGTTAATAACTTCTACTACTGTTTTTTGCTCTTTACTGGGAAAATTAATAATTTAGGTGAGAAATCACATTAAAAATATGCGAGAATTCTTGGATGAATAATGATATTTTTCATGTCACAGGTACTGAAATAATTGGGGAAATTCCTATAGATAGTGCTGCTGCTGAAATGACAGAGGCCGGCCGTCCTGTTGTCGTGTCTTTGCCTGAAAATGTGCAGGTGATTTTTTTAATTTTCCGTTTTTTCACATTGTATAGATTTTAATTCCTCATTACTCTGAATATGAAAAAAAACCTACTCCTTTACACGGCTGGTGACCTAACACCCCCTGCCACACGCCCATGCAGCGGCTCGCGGGGTATTATGTAGATGTAGTTGTAGAACTTTTGATTATTTTGACATTATTTACCATGCGCATAGTTAATTACAAGTTATGTAAGCTTGCTTTGAAAGTAGAATTAGCATATGAAAAAGTAAGATAGGTCTGTGATTGAATATCATGATAACTTTAAAATTTTAGCTTATGTATTAATGCGTTGTGATTAACCTTTTTGCTGCGGCCCAGTCTCCCGATCATGAGGCTTACCATGCGGCTGAAATATGAATCACCCACGCATAACTCTTCCTCGAGTAATATATTCCATAGAAGAAAGTCATGATATACATATTTATATCTGTTTTTTAATTACTTGAAGATTAAGGAACATTTACTGTGTATTGTGTATTCAAAAGCAATCAAGTGCTAGTGAGTAACCATGAAGCGCTCCACGGAGCCCTAGCGTAAGAGGATGTTCACAGTAGCCTGCTGTGCGAATGTAGAAGTAAGTTTGCTGCAGTGAAAGGGTTAAAGCAATGGCTAATAACAGCATGAATCTTTCAGCCATATTAAGCATTTGTTAATTTTTCAGTCTGGATTGCATAATCCATTCAGTTTACTATTAAAGATTAACAAAAGTCACTTTATTGGCTACAGTTATTTTGAATGATGTATTCACTATCTTAAAATTGACTCTTGATCTTATCATTTTTTCAGGCTCAGGGGTTCCATGTGGTAGCTGACAAAATTGTTGAATTTTTGGATAGAATACCCTAATATCCAACAACTACCCAATGATAGAAACAAGAAATGTCTTCAGAAAGAAAAAATGGACGCCCAAGTGATTTACCTACTATTTTTGATGTGTGTACTAATTTTGTGAGTTTACAAAATAATTAGGGCTACTGTATCTTATTCCTTGAAAATGTGGAGTATCAATTTTTCAAAAATAAGGGCTTTTAGGATGCCTATCGCTTTAATATCGCCAGTCTACTCCATTAGGTATACCCAACCCCCTAATAATACTGACTTCATTAGTGCTGTTTTGCATTGACCCTGTCTAAAATTTACTACCATTTTTCCAATTTATGCTCAAACTTCTCAGGCTCCAAAACTTTTATGGCACTCTCCAAAACTCTCTCTTTATTCATTAACACTCTCCAAAACTTTCATAGCATTTTGTAAAAACTCACAGTGATCACTTTACTGAATGGGAAGGCGTCTTAAACTCTTATAGTCATATTTGCAGCTATTAGGTCATGAAGATGACTCAGCAGTGAAAATTTAAAATTTTTTCCATGATTTCCCCAAGAAAGCCTTTGTTTTAATTATACCCACCTGATTTCAGGGCATTCTGATTAGCTTAAAATACTGTGAATCTCCATGGAAATCATAATTTTTGGGACTAGGTGTTCAAATCATCGTAATAAATTAAGTATTTATTTTGCAACTATTAACTTGTTATGTAAGATGATGTTGCAGAAGATGTATTTTTTCTCCTAACTCTGTTCATCGTTCACCATTTTCATTGTTTGAGTGAAAGCAGAGATTAAATGGGCATTTGAAGCATAGTATCAGGAAGTAGGATATGTGCAGACCACACTCATAACATCCCAATGCAACATTTTCTAAGTGGTGAGTTTGTTTCAGTCTATTTATTCACCATTTTCTGTGTTTTTTTTACTGAAACCATTCTCATCACAAGAGTTGCAAAATTTTCACATTTCGAATGCTATTCTCCCATCATGCTATGGCCATGCTCCACAAAAATAAGAGCATGTTTCCAGGAATAGTGCATCATGGCCCACAGGTATTTCACAAGTAAAATGAAAGGAGTTATTGGGCCAAAAAGGAAACATTTGAAAAAAAGTGAAATAAGTAAATTTGTGTACGAGCTTGGAATAGATGTTGATTTCACCAAAACTAAATTGAAAATTTTGATTACAGTGTCCTAGCTATAAAATTGCCATTATTTTCCAAAGTTGGCCTTCAGAGTGACATAAATTGGAGTCTTAGCTTGTAGCTGATGGTAAGTTATGTGCTTATTTCTCATGATGGCAGCTGAATTCATCAATAATGCCTTTCATATTTTCATGTCTGCCCAACTCTCATGTGATCATCACAGGTGTTCTACATCTTCATACTACCCTGCGAGCCACCACATCGGCATATAGCAGGGGGTGTTAGGACACTAGCCATGTAAGGGATAAGGTTTTGGAAGGAGAAATGGTGACGTGTATTATGGGAGTATATTTAGTGGAACTCAGTTTTTATTGTAGTCGCTTATTGTGCAGAGGACGAATGAGTTCTTGTACCTATCTGTTTAGCAATTCATCTCTCTTATTTTAATGCTTCTGTCAGACCTAGAGATGTAATAAGGCGTCATGATAATATTCTGTGTCGCTCTGAGACACACCAGTTCTGAATTTCTCAAGCAAACTAAGCTTATCATGTAGCCTGGGAGTCTCTGGGGGATTCCACCTTAATCACTCTAAAAGGTGAGGAACACTATATGTATGCTTGTAGCAGTTTTTAACAAAGCGTGCTCCTTTCCTTTGTATTTTATTAATTTTTTGGTTTAATCTTTATGACCAGGGTCCCAAATGTTCGAGGCATATTCAAGGTGTGGTATAACCAGAGCAAAGCAGCATCTCTCTTTGGATTTTCGGAGGAATTTCCTATTATATGCTTACTTAATTTCTTCTTATTATATACTTAAATCTAAACCTAGTTTATTGAATGCCGTGTCGCATATGTTTTGTATGTTCCACAATGTCGTTGATGGATTTTTGGACAGTTGCCCTCTGACTGCAAAATCATTAGTCCATTCTATTCTGATCCTTTCAAGACTCACACTCTAATATCCTCAATCATCTCCCTCTTAAACTTTTCATTCCTCCAGTCTTCCTACACTGTTTGATGCTTCCTCTTACTTTCTACCTCTTCCCATCATACTCATCTCTCTCCTTTCCACTTCACTTTTAAACCTCATATTAACCATTTGATGTTCTCCTGGCAAATAACTGAAGTAAACTGCTCTACAGCTACACACTGGGTCAAGTCTTCCATGGTGGCCAAAAGTTCGATGGGAGACTTTCCTTTTGTCTTCAGGGCTGGTGAATTACTGCAAATTTTGGTGGTGATCTGTTTATATCCTCCCGCCCATGGCAGTATGTTGACTGTGATGTGTGAATTTTTGCATCCTTCTCCTGCCAATTTGAGGACTGGATTTCAGATTTTGCTGAGCTGGAATTCTTGATCCTTATTCATATTGGAGGCCAGGTGGATTTTGATGGCCTCTTTGGTTTCTCAGTTGCAATGTACAATACATTGAGTGGCTGAGCAATTTTGTATCTTCCCACTGGATCACATGCTGGAGATCAATTGAATGTTTGGCAACCGATGCCTTCTATGGTTGATACAGCCTGAAGTGCCTTTGGTGTTTTTTCAGACTGGCTTTATTGGCTCACCAATGTTGACTTCTCCACATTCCTATTGCTCCTATTGTTGGCCACAGAATTATCCCTTCCTTATAGATTTTTGGAAGCCCCTACATCCTCAGTGGAGCTGGTGGCCTCTGGTAGAGAGGATTGGGGGCAATCGTGGGAATGCTGGATTTCTTGATCAGTTTGATAGTTTTTCTAGTGATGGCTTTGGTTGGGTCAAAAGTCATAGGTCTAACCTTTTCTGGCAACATTCCACTATCATCATGATCGCTGTTGCACTGCCTTTGTCAGTGGGCAAGATAGTAATGTTTTCATCTTCGTTTAGTGCCTGAAGAGTACTGTGTTCTCTGCTGGTGGTGCAGAACCTTCCTGAGAATGAGGTGGAGGAAACATGCAATGAAACTTCTTTGACACTAATAAGAGTCAAGCCACCCAAACCGAACCTCACTAGGAGTGAACACGCTGCATAGAGTTTCTATCAGTCTTCAGCCTTGGGTGTGACAAGGGCCATAAATTATCAGTAAATAGTCAGAGAAGAAAAAAATATTCCTTAATCAGTATGAGTTTCAATGATAAGGCTGAAAAGCTTGTGTTAGGATATAATTACTTGATAAACATCAGAATAAAGTTCCAATGCCTCCTTTAGGAAATCCACTAAAAACTCCTAGTCTACATGCAGACAGCACCTAAAAAGTACTGCTCATATTGAAAGCAGTTATATTTTGAAAAGCAAATTTCTTTAATAACTTCCCATTTTGCAGAACTTTTCCTGGTTTGGTGGCTCATTTTCAATTTCCATGACTTTTCCAGGCCTGTAGCAACACTGCTTGTTGGGCAGATTTGAATTTCCTTTGATGTTTTAATCAAATCTGCAGTTTGCTATTAAGGTGTTAGCTATGAATGAATCGAAGATGGAACTCCTATTAATATTGCACCAAATCAGAGATCACAGCTCTTCACAAAATTCACAGCTCTTCTTGGAGTCAATGACTAGAAGTGGAATAAACGCTCAACTGTTTAATTGTAAAAAGGAAATCAACTTTGCTGATGCCATTCCTGAGACTTTCAAGGTAGCTAATTATAAAAGTAAAAGGCTGAAAATATCCCTCTGAAAGGTAGTTCAAAAGTTGTGCATGAAACAACTGTAGATCGCGAAATAATGCCAAATGGTGCTGGAATTAGAAAAGGGTTTGGAAACAAAAGAGCCCTTTTTCCTACTTTCTCTTGTTTGCCAATTGTTGTCCTAAATCAAGATTACCCACTGAGATGGGTAAATTACCATAATTTTCATTTGAGGTAAATTACCGTGGTATATTGCAGTTATTTTCAAAAATTATTATAATTTTCTGTAATTAATAGATATGGAAGGATTTAATAGGACAGCCAATAGCAATAGCAAGGGGTTAATGGCATTTAAACCATTACTATAGCTACATAAATACATTAGAAATAAAGGAAATATAAAAACAAACTCTGCAGCCCACATACAATTCCTTGTTTGGTATGAGAAACTTTCGGTCAAACCGTTAAAAATGATAGTGCCACAAATATTCCATTAGTAAAAATATTCCACAAATGAGTAAGATGTGCCTTTATTAATTATTAAGATTGTATTAAAAATATATTGACTTTAATTGAAATAATATGTTGGTATGAAAAATATCTGAGATGGAAGTAAATATGTATTGCCAAAAATCACCATGGTAATTTTCAAAATGGCCCATCTCTAAGTACCCATATCAAGCAGAATTTGGATCATAAATATGATTTCTGCATCAATGTTGGCAATCATCAATCATTTTGGTTAACTGCAGCTTTCAGCAAAATGGCGCCTACATAATACCTCTTTTAGGCATCCCTCTTACCTTGTTTAATGTATAATAAAACCTAGATTTTACATAGTTGGACCGACCAAACAATGGGAAATATGTAAAATCAAGAGGTGACAACAACGTAAGGTGCATACGTATTTATTTAGGCTGTCTCTTAAGAATTCATTTTTGAGAAATCCTACCATGCACATTTTAAAGCTATACATGAGGAGTAAGTGAAGAACAACACTTCTTTGACATTTTTATGAACATATTTTGGGTGAGAGTAGTCTTTTGTTTTAATTGCTGCACTCCATTGTCAAAAATATGACTACTGCATCTCAAGTATTTAGGTGTTTATTGTAACACTTCCCACTTAGACGCTTCTCTCCTTTTATCCGCATTGTTCTCTCTGGGGATCTTTCTAAAATGGATCAGTCTCATCCATGAGGTGCAAGGGTAGTCCATATTTTTAAAAATTAGTTTCATGTGGGACATGCCCTAAATTTGTGCCATTGTGTTAGAAAATAAAGTATGATGATATTAAAGCAATTAAGGGAAAGATGTTACGTATCGCTTCTAAAGTTTTTTAAATTACACCACTTACTGCTGTTTTCTGGCCTTTCCTGATGATAGAATCAATGTAATTACCAATGACCCATCATGTATTTTACATGTCCCGTCTTGATTATTTTAAATTTCTACGGAGTGGTTCTTGAGTTACTGCCCCCAGCGTGAGCTCGTGAAACTCAAATGTAACATGGCATCCCTAAGGCATCCATCCATCTGCGGGGTCACACTCCTAAAATTTTACCAAAATATGTCTTTCCTTTGTAATATATTTACTTGGCCTGATTAGGGCTTCATTATGCGCAGGGTACCAAAAGCTTGCGACATACCATGTCAACTCATGTACAACAGGCATGCTGGTAAGACACGCTGCCCGCTTATATAAGTGTTAGAACAAAAAAAGTGTGGCTTTTTTCATTTTTCTGACAGGTTTTGGGGATCATAGTAATTTTGGTGAGCACCAAAGCCTTCCATTTGCAATACTCTCATTATTTCACCAGAATTTCTCTTAGGCTTGGTAGGTATTTTTGCATTTAGGCATCTTATGCCACTTTTCTTACGTTAATTCTTACTAGATAAATTGATGTAAGTCATGTATTCCATTTTAAATAAAACAAGCCAGATCTCTCTATGATGTTTTGTTTGTGAGTGAACCCACTTCCACCACCTTAATCTGAATCCACTAACCATCTGCTGCTGCAGTCAGTGGCATACGACACGTAGTGAATATAGACATAGTCACTCTTTCAAACTATTATAACTTTGACAAATCCAATTTATCTGTAAGTGATGGAATCCAAGATCTTGTGGAATATCTAAGCATTACTCAGTTTTTTTGTGTGTTGTCCCCGTAAAAATGACTGAAAAGATCAAAACATCAATGACAAACTTTGAAGTATTATCAATCAAAAACTTACAGTATGAATTGATTGTGATGGGCCTTCCATTGAAATTAGACATTTAGTTCAGTATTTGGCTCTCAGGGGGCTGGATATGATGTGGTTGGATATGTTTATGTGAAGGACTTAGCTCTCCTGTTCCTAAGTTCTGCTAGCAATGAGCTTGGAATAGCTAGGAGTTCTATGTGTAATCCAGAATATTATGCTCTTAAAGACTGAAGCGGTTCTTTAAGAAATTTAAAAAAAATTGCATGAAATCATGAAACTATGTAAAAATCAAGTATTTGCCGTAGAAGTGCCCTGGCCAGACTCAACTGTCACTAGGCAAAGTCAAGGAATGTTTAATTGAGGATATCGAAGACTTTTCGGGTTCTCTTCCGCGTGTTTCCATTGTCGAAGACGACAGTTTCGACAGCGTTGCAGCTGTCTTCTTCAGGTCAGAAGTGACGATGCGTGTGAATGTGACCGATCTATATAGCCGGCCGTTTTCCCGCCATTTCAGTCTGGTGCGCTGTCATTGGCCGCTTCCTTTTTCTTTGCGAAAATTCTTTTCCAGGCGTAGGAGAGAGTGTAGCCATCTTCTCTGTTGATGTTCTCGGGTGTTTTTGCGATTTCGATGGAAAAACACCCGAGAACATCAACAGAGAAGATGGCTACACTCTCTCCTACGCCTGGAAAAGAATTTTCGCAAAGAAAAAGGAAGCGGCCAATGACAGCGCACCAGACTGAAATGGCGGGAAAACGGCCGGCTATATAGATCGGTCACATTCACACGCATCGTCACTTCTGACCTGAAGAAGACAGCTGCAACGCTGTCGAAACTGTCGTCTTCGACAATGGAAACACGCGGAAGAGAACCCGAAAAGTCTTCGATATCTTCTGAACGACTCCGCGGAAGCCTTAGAGTTCAATGTTTAATTGAGGTTTTACTGTACTTCATCATTGGTCTTCTTAGATAATTTTTTAGATTTTTTGCTCCTTCCATCAGAGGCTGTCATATTTAGAGATGAGTAAATTACCATTTTTTTCATTTGAGGTAAATCACGGTAATTTTTGAAAATCACCATAATTTTTAGTTTTCTGAAATTGATAGCTATTAGAGGATTAATAGGAAATCCAATAGTAATAGCAAGATGTTAAAGGCATTCAAACCATTTTTATTGGTACGTTTATGCATTAGAAATAAAGAAAATATAAAAATAAACACAGCAGCCCACACGCAAATCTGCATTAATTTTTTGGCATGAGAAATTTTCATTCAAACCATTGAAATTCCCACAAATATACCATAACTAAATATATTGTACAAATTAGTTGGGCATGCCTTTATTAATAATTATGATTGTATTAAATGTACGTAGAATTTAAAATAATACGTTTGCAATAAATCAAAGAAAAATATCTGAGAATATCCGATATTACGGAAAATTATGGTAATTTTCAGGAGCTGCTGTAAATTACGTAAAATACCACAGTAATTTTCAGAATGGCCCATCTCTAGCCATGTCTCAGAATGTGCCCAGTAAGAAAAATAAAATAACTTTCAACTTCTTGTTCGCTAAGCATTTTATGACTTCTCCATATTCTTCACATTCATCGTAACCCATTACATCACAACCAAAAAACTCAATTTATTCTTGGTTGGTTATTTGGGGTTATCAGGATAAGGGGTTGGTTGATCTGGAGCACATCGAGTATTATTTGGGCGGTGGAAGAGAGAATACAAACCCTTGAGTTAACGTTCTGTCTTACTGGTAGCAAAAATATCTGTCCTATCTGACAGACAGCACTTAAATTGCTCTTTACATGACTCATGATTAGGATACCAACATAGGACAAATAGGATACTGCTGCATATTTACCGGAACAAAGTATGTACGGGAAATCCAGATTTGTAAATACAGATTTAATTTTACCATATTTTTATTTCATTTTTATCCAACACTAGCCCGAAAATATTAAAGTTGCACATTATTGGGAAACGAAGATCCGATTCGTATCCAAAATTAATCCAGTTTAAGTATAGATTTCCTACATCTCAAAACATCAACGAAGGAAACCATTCCAAACTACGCTTCAAAATTCGCGAAATTCGCTCAGAGTGCGAGTTACGAAAGGTACACATGGCAACACTGGCAATACAAGTAAACAACCTTGAAAAAAGAAAATTTACTGTTAATATATAAATATGAAAGTTGTGGTAAATAAAAGATTTATAATCAAATTTTATAAATTTAGTTTCTTAAGGAATATTTCTCTTATTATTATTTTTTGTTACTTCTGTAACTTTCCCCTCCGAGTCCCCGGCAAACATCGGGTTTCATTGCCGTCATAATGGCCGAGAACTCGAGAGGGGCAGTGCAGAGTTCGTAGCCACTTCCGAAACCCATCGGATCAGTGGCTACGCGGCTACGCTGCATTCGGGTCGTGCGCACGAAGCATTCGGAGCGACCCCAAGAGGACAGCCTTCTGCCTACGGGCTGCAAGTGATTCCACGTGTGCCACACAAGCAGGAATACACTTGATGCTCTGTATCAGCGAGCCCTTGATTCCACCGAGCACACCTATGACTAGGACTACTAGTTTTACAGAGTGTACAGAAGTTCGAACAGCAGGTCTTAATATTTCGTTCGTTTTTCTGCCTCTTTCGCATCCGAAGTTTGTATCGGCCGGAGCCGAAAACTCGGAACGAACGAACATGGAACGCGATAGGCGGTCGAGGAGAACGATGTCAGGCTTGTTCACCCCCAACTGCCTGGTGGTGGGGAATGAGTAATTCCACCAGATATTTGTGTCATTCTCCACGAAGGACTCAATATCTCCAGGGGCCTAGGGCAGCACATGTACTTCGTCGATGCCGTAATGATATCGAAGGTGGAAATACAACACCCACAGAGCTGCATTGTGCCGAGCTAAATACGCTGACTGCACGTAATAACTGCAGCCGGAGAGAAGGTGACTCAAAGTCTCCGGCTTGGCTCGGCACGCTCTGCATCTCGTGTCCGCCACCTCCGCCTTGAATATGGTACACCAGTACGGTACACGAGTGTTGATGACACCATCCTAGCACGCGAGAACGAAACACTCTGTTTCGGACCTGAGACCCACGGAACGAAGGAAGGCAAACGTCAGCTCCTTCAATAGTCCATGTTTTTCCATGTTTCGGAGGAAATATCCATGCATGGGCTGATCGGTATGTGTCTTGAGCAAGGTCTTCTGCTCAGCCTTTTTGACCTCGAGCTTCAAGACGTCTGCCCTCAGTGACACGATTGACGTGCCACTGTCGCTACCGTCAGATGACAGGTCAAAGTTCAGACCGGTTTCGTCCGCTGCCCTCTTCGCCTCCTGGAAGAGGAACGCCCCCACCCCAGCACCTTCGTGCTCCCTAATGAGAGTGTTTCTCTTATTACTATTATTAGGATTATTAGTGGCAAGAAATGATGCTCTCTCCGATCAATCATTGTGCTGATTGTGCCTACTCTATCGGCCAATAAGGATTCGACTGAGATCACTGCTGAGAAACATGTTTTGATTTTGCCACTTGCATATGTTCGAGCATGAAAATCTTTGTTTTGTATGCGTTGCAGTAAGGAGGCTGTTCAGAAAGTGGGAGTCATGTTCAGTTATACCAGTTATACCTTGTGATAATGGTCGATCGAGTTGTTTTTTTTAGAAAGTATTTAATTTCGCTCGGCGATGGAAAAATTGAGTTCGGCGTATGTTACTTATATTACCAGGGTGGCATGGTACTTACCATGTCAGCAGGGAATAGTTTAATTACGACGCATATAACAGTATTCATCAGTGTGATCAGTTTTTGTTAATATTGCGGTTTAATGCTGAGTTTGATCTATGTGATTTGGTGAGTTTTCGCTACGTTCCCATGCGGAAGTGACTTTGAAGAACAAAAATAGGCATCATATACAGGGATCATTTCGTGTTTTGCCTCGCGGGTTTACTTAATCTTTACTCGTGGGTTGCGGGTCGAACCCGTTACTCATACACTCCTGTGCATTGCCTCGAAGGGCAAAAAGAATCGCTGCACACGCTCTTTTCATGAATTTTATTTTAGGTAGCAATTGTGCTCTTTTTAGTATCCAGTCATTTTCTATCACCTTTTACTCATAAGGGCCTTTTCTTGATGAACTGAATTTCTTCAATGCGCCCAAAGAGATTCCAATACATGGACGGTCCGCAACCCGCAAATTGCAACAATGCTCAAACTTTCACCACCCCTCTCGCGAAAACGGCCGCCTTACCGCTGGCTTGAGCCCGCTAAAACACTTGGTTGTTTATTAACTCGTTAAAAATTGATATCACAATGTGAGTTTACGTGGTAATTGTTATCAAATACTGCTGTAAGAGCTTCAAAACAAGACCAATATCTTGCTTCTACTACTTTTCATAACCAAGAAAAAGTTGTTTCATAAAGTTATTAATAACTTTTTGATGGCACTATAGAATGAACTGAAAGTTTAAAGATACATTTCAATATGTTTTTACTACACAACTACAGGTTCATTATGATTAAACTTCAAGTTTCTTCACTGTTAAATGTCAGAGAGAGCGCTCCTTTTTGTTCTCACCAGAATAAAAAATCGAGAGTGTAATGTAAAAATAATCGGCAACCACAGTGAAAAGTAAAATAAAAAAAGCAGAAATTTGGTGTAACTCTCATTCATGTGGGTACCACGACTCATTTTTAATCAGTGTCCAAACTAGAGTCTACATAATTTTTGCACCGACAGTAGGAAAATATGGTGCAGTGTATCAAAATGTACTGTCGTTTACAACAGACTCCGCCCCATATATGACAAAATGTGCTGACATTATAAAAGTACTAACTTCATCTACACTCATCCATGTCCAGTGCTGGGCATATAAACTCAATCTTGTGGGAAATATGTGGGTTATTGGACTTCCTGAACTGAATCAATGTGTTGTGAAAGCTAAAATGCTTTTCCTTAACACCAGAAAAAGGAAACATCATTATATGAAATTTCTTGAAGAAAAACATGTTATGCCAAAACTGTATCCCTCCCCAGTTGCCACAAGGTGGAATGCTTGGTATTGTTCCGTAAGATATATAGATGAATATCTTCCTTACCTTGCTAATTTTTTCAAGTTTGAAGTTAAGGACTCTAATGACAATATCTATCAGATATTTCAAGAGCCTAACTCTAAATGAACTAGCAGTTTTGAAATACCAGGCAAAGTTTGAAGTTGAGCATTGTTCAGCCAGCGTTGCACTTTTAGAGACTCTTGAAGGGTCAAATTATCCCTTTTCACATATCTTGAGTATTAAGTTGTTAGACCTAAGAAATGGTTTTCAAGTAGTCGCAGATTGGCAGTTTCGACCAGAAACTGCTAACCTGTTGCAATCACCTGCTTGCTGCTCCAAAGCTGTAGAAGCACAGTTGACAAATGTTGGAAAAGAAGTGGTGCTAAAACTTAATTCTCTTGTAGCTAGTGACCCAGCAAAAGACTTTTGGGAGGCAATGGGTCCACTTTTCAATCCTAGGAACATTGTTGCAAGTGGACTGCATGTAAATCATAGTTCTCTGTCTCAGGATGTAGAAAAACTGCCATTGCTCAGTGATCTACCCATAATTGATTTTATTGAAGCTTATTTAGCTACCAAAAAATGTGTCATTGATGCTGCAGCTACTGGTGAGTTTGATCTAATGGCTATTGTTCAGTCTTAAATCTGACTATCCTAAATATGCAGAGTATGCTTTCTATTGTATATGTATTCCTGCCTCTAATGTTGACAATGAGAGAGCATTCTCAGTATACTGTAACGTTTTGTCTGACAAAAGGACATCGATAAAACCAGAGAATATAGAGACACTAATGGAACTCTATTTTTGCTAATAGTCAATTTTACTTATTGGCAGAAATGTAGTTAACTAATGATTTATTAGGGAAGAAGTTGCAGTCACATGCCTGAGGATAGGGCACACTGCCCTGACCCACTCATACCTCTTCACAGAAGAGAAGAGACAACCTTGGTGTGATGAGTGCGACTCCCCTCTGAGTGTGCGACACATCCTGACGGAGTGTGATAAATACCGGTCTTCTCGAGATAAACACAAGGTCAACGGTACCTTAGGACACATCCTAGGTGACTCTCCCAATTGCCTCACCCGAGTAATTGCGTTTTTAAAAGAAATCAACGTTTTTAATAAATTATAAATTTTTTATATGTATATGCGTATTATACAAGGTTATGTAAATTTTATCTCACACTAGTACTAAAGCGATTTAGCTTCAATTACACAAACCTGGTGTTACCAATGGACGAGAGTGGTGCGAAATGACCGCAGTAGTCGACGCACCCTTAAATAATAATTCTACTACTACTACTAATGATTTATTTTCATTTCTATTTTTATGATTTCTATTGTTTTATTACTCAAACAAGCCTTGATGACCCATTTTCTTTAATATTACATAAAAATTTGCAAAAATATCACTTACTGTTAACCTTTTTGTTGTGTTTTAAAATATTTCTGAAAAATATTTTTTCACCCAAATTTCATTTATTTACAGCTTTTTAGTGATGAAATCCACTATTTTATTCACCGAAATTCAGGAATTTTATTCACCATTTTTCACCAGCTCTAATCATTAGAAACGATTAAACCTGATGTGAAATTTTAATTCTCTATATTATGAATGAGGGGATATGTACTTCAAATAATGCTGGATGTGTATACCATGATAGTTTATCATTATACTTCTTGCTATGGTAGAAAAATAATAATAAAGTTTCTTCTTTTTCTACCGTTAATTAAGGTGCACATAGGATTGAAAGGAAAGAAAATTTTAAGTGATTTTAATTTTTAATAGTACATAATTCAAGTACATGATTGTCCCAAAATAGAGTGACTATATGAAGTATATATACATGAATAAATTATTTTGTTTAAGAACTCCATTGGGATCATTTAAATGCACTCATTGTTTAGCAAGAGACCTTGGTTTCATCCTATTAAGGCTTTCTGGGATACTTTTTCTCACTTATTCAAATTATATGCATTCTAATGCTCTAAGTAATAATTTCAGACGGAAACGATCCCAACCTTCATTTCCTATTACAGGTGTAGCAAATCACAATGGCACTCACCAGTGGAGAGTTTTAGGTCAAATAAAGTGAATGAAGCATTTTTGGATGGAAACATGTACCAAAGGATCTTCACAGGAATCCTCTCTCCCCACCTTACTTCCATGGTTTACACTCCTGGACACCATACATTTCATATAGTAGTGCCATCAAGTTTTGCCACCCACATATGTTGACCAGCCATCATGAAAGCTTAACAAGGAGTTCAACTGAAGCTGTCATTGAGAAAAAATGAGCTACTGCATGCCAGGTAGTGACTCAACCTGTAGTGCAAAAAGCACCATCATTGAATCAGCAGTAGGAAAAAATTAGCAATGAAATTCCAAATCTTGATATTATTCAGCCTTAGCAGTATGTTGATTGAGATAGCTGAAAAATTTAATTCACTGTCTCAATAGATGTAAAATATGAATATAAATATATAACCATGGATGTGTTCTTAATACAAACACAAATTTCAGCATCAATAGTTTGTTACCATGAGGCCACATATCTCTTTCAAAAATCAATGGTACGATAGTCCTATGGTTACTCTAATCCTTGACAATTGCTGCATACATTCATGCTTTGCGTCAGTAAACAATTCTTTGCTTGGAGCTCAATAAGATTCTCACTTTTATTACTCAAAAGCAGCCAAAATCAAAATGGTTTTAGAAAAGGGGCAAAACAAATAAAAAAGGAGCAAAAGACAGTAGTAATTATAATCATTGAATTTCACAGAAATGCCACGAAGCAGGGATGGAGGAATTGATCACAAATGTGCTGCTAATTGGTTGCAAGAAGATCTCTGAAGGTATATCATGGCTATGAAAATAGAAGTCAGAAATTCATTGTACTCACAAAACTGGCAATCTTTTCCATTGGAAACAGCCCTATTCTGGTTTCTCTCGTGGCTGAGGCATAGAAAAGACACAAATATGATCACTGTATGCCTAATAGCTTCCACATTTCACTAGGCAATGCATTGGTGCGAAGTGCACATGGATCAAAATGAGTCCTGCTGGCACGAAAACCAGCTTCCCTCAGTCTTATGACAGCTGAATCAGCTCTTGGTACTTTACCATTACCACGGCCAGAGAGTCTGTGATGCAAGCTGAGATAAAATGGTGGTGACCCTTCTATCTGACATTCTGTCTTGTGACTGCTTTCTTCGGGCAACTCTTTTGCATTTACTTTGATGCTGCTTTCATTTACACTTTCTTTCGGTGCCCAGTCATTTCCCCTCGGCCGTTTCATATCTTTATTTTGATCATCTTCTGCCTCTCTTTTAAAACCCTTGGATTGTCGACATTCAGCTTCCTCTAAAAGAAGCCCCAGAAGAGATGCAACCGACTGGCATGACAGCGGTGTTATCGGATCACATTTCTCAACTCTAGGATTTAATCTTTTCATCATCGCAGAAAGGAAGTCACAGTTGAAAATTGGCCCAGACCAAACTGGACCAATGCAGGATGCTGTCTTCCCTGGGCACTTATGCCGACAATCACATCTGAGGAGACTGGTAGGGGTTTCTGGAAGGTAAAAAGAGAAGTGAAAAAAGTCAGCCCAGCTCTCAACATCCATTTAAATTTAAACTTTTATCTCACAGATCAGATTTACTTGAACTCCCTGTTCCAGTATACTTAATGTGCAACTAAATAATGTTAATATTTAACTTGTCAGGTGATGATAGGCCTTGTTTTTTTAATTTATGACATTAGCCAACATTATGCAACATTTATATTACTTCCTCAGGGCTCTGGTTGCATATGTTATGATATATCGAGTTAGTACTTTTAATACATATTGGGTTTGTAAGTAATGTATATCACTACTCTACAGAACAAAGGATTAGATAAAAAATAATATTATAATTATGTATCAATTTAATGCTAATACTTAATGAAGTTATTATCATTACACACAACCCAAAAAAGAGAAAACCTAGTAGCACAAGATTACACAACTCAAGCATTAAATTTTTAAAATGACAAAAGAGACAAAAAAGAGTGATATACTGTTGACCAGTTATGTGCAAAGATTTATGCTCCTGACACACCCATATTCCCAACACCCCTTGCTACAAGCCTTAATATTGGATCACAAGGAGAGGTGTAGATGTGGGGTTTCATTTTCAACTTTGGCCTTTGAAATGATTCCCAAGAACAAACTGAAGACAGGAAGTGCAGGTATTACAAGTACTTTTCCATCTCTTAACATGCTAATTCTTTACATTCAAGTCACCATAGTTTACTTGCCTAATGGATATTGTGTGTTTGGGACAAAAGCCCAGTCTTCACAGATAGAGCAGTGAATCATTGATTGAACCATTTGAAGACAATCATTTGCTTTGGCAGCACCTTTAGCAACCTCGATAATTAAAGTGAAAGATGCTTTAACAGACACAGTGCAAAGGACAGAAATAGCCTTGTTGAATCTAGCAGCAGACCTGCAATAAAATAGTAATGCAATAAGTATAGAGCACCAAAAAACATTTAATACTATTTTAAGTGAAGGTCCTGTTTCCACTGTAAATAAAAACCAACACTGGCATTGCACTCTACTCAAGCAACAGGATTAAGCCAAGAATTTGAAATAAATAAGAACTGATATCTATTAGGTATTTGAGTAAACCGATGAGCTAGTAATAATCATGCTAAGATATACCATTAGCATTTGCATTGATTACATGATGAATTTCACATGAAGCTAACAAGTTACTGTTGGCATTTTCGTAGAGATTTGTCATTGTCATGTTTTGTCAGTATTATTCCTTTTGAGTTTTCAGTAATATAACTGAATTTTTTCAATTCCCACTTCCTACTGCTGTGCAGACATGCAAAAAAATTAGTATTGGTAACTTCATCAACATTTGACATTTTTAAAACCATTCCTTTCATCTAACTGCTCTAAATATTGTACTTGGGACAATGTTGTTTATGTAATGAAGGCCTGAAACAATTCTAACCAATAAAACAGTATCTTTGTTAACTTTGTGGTGTATTTTCATAGTCATATTTAATGGTAACTTTTACTACACCTCAGAATAAAAAACAACTCTGGTTTCAATACATAAGAATCATCATTAGGTGCGGACGCGATGATGATACTTATGTATTGAAACTCTGGTTGTGTTTTTAATTGTGGTGTAGTAAAAGTTACCATTAAATATGACTATGAAACAAATCTGTATATTCCAGCGTGAAAACAAAATGTACGAGTGGTTTCTCAACTAGCTCTTAGGATTCTCAAGTGATAAACATTATAAATATATGCACCAAACTACCAACAAGTCAAGGAAAAATCTCCAATGGCCATAATAAAAATATAAAACTAGCAACACTCGTCAAAGACACAAGTCAAGAGTGGGGCTGTTTCTCTGAGTGCTTGTTAGTGCATTGGCTTTGTTTTTGTCCCCAGCAAAATATAATGCCTGTAAATACTCACGAGTAGCGTGTTAGTAGATCATAAACTCAACGGAGCCCCTTAAGCCCAGTGAAGGATCCCAATGCTGGGTTTTGTGTGTGTCCTGTGGTTGGTTACTGGTGAGGAAGCAGCATTCCCATAAACCACCACAGCAAGATTTTTATGGTTAAGGGGTTGGGGTTGGTCACAGGCGAGGAATTTATTCACCCACAAACCACCACAAGAAGGTTTTTTTCCGGTTTTATTTGTTTTGACTTGTGCCTTTGATGAGAGGTGGTGATTATATTTTTATAGCAACTATAGGAAATATTTCTTCAACTTGCTACTTAAGAGGCCATAGAGTTCAACTTTCCTAGATTTTAGCCTAAGCCCAAGTTGGCAAGAAATCAATAGCTTCATTTCATGTTTTGCGCCAAAGAGGAGAATTGTTTGTGATATTGCGAATAATTGCACATGACTTCATTTTAATTTCCACATTAAGAACTCTTCAATCTCATTTTTTATCTATTACACAATTAAGCAGTAGTGAATTATGTACTCCCTGCAGTATTCTCATGCATTTGTCCAAATGGGAGTATCCACAAATATGCTCTCAGCAACCTGTACTTAAATGCTTTACAACACTATTATATACAGGCATTATTGTGTACGTAGAATCATCATTTACCCTTTGAAACCAACTGGATATAGGTATAATTTCAAACTCACATGATTAAATTATCAACACCATGAAGTCCTACAGATGAAAATGAGTTCGTTTTTTAGCAGACAGAGCAGTTTTGACTATAGCCAGATGGCTGATATACAAATGAATCTTTAACCTTTGTTGTAACTAAAGGTCAAATTATCCAAATATATTATTATTATTATCAAATGTTATTGGGAGGAATTCCGGGAGTTTTCAGGAAGGTAACAACTTTAGGGAGTTGGCTCAGTTTACCAGGGAGGATGGACACCTTTCACCTATCATGTTGCAGAAATGAATGTGTTCTTCTAATTTGAATTCTTCAAGGGCTGCCAATCTTTCTCACATCCTCCTCCAGGACATGCCCCCATTTCTCATTCTGCTTACACTCTCAGGGAAGAATTTTACTCTGGACTTCAGGCTCTAAAAATCAGATACCTCTGTTACAGCTTTCTGCGGCGAGCAGATATTCTTTCCATTTTTTTGGGATTGGCCACGTTTTTTTTTCTGAGAACGTTTCTTCTCCCATCCTGTAAGCGTCTTCAGGTCGAAGATGTAGAACTTCACTCTGGTCGGGTTTATACAGTTGGGACATTTATGTGCAACATTCGATGCATTTCATTAGCATTCTAAACGATATCCATATCAAAGAAGGAGACTTGATGGTGAACTTTGATGTGATCTCTCTATTCACCAAAGCAACAATTGAGGACTCCATCCTCCTAACTAAAGAAATGACAAAGAGAGGCCTTTCCAAGGACTTCCCAGACCTAGCGGAGTTTGGCCTCAAGAATTTGTACTTCATCTGGGACGAAAAGTACTATAATCAGGACAAAGATGTGGCCATGGGATTTCCCCTCTCCTCTGTCGTCACCAACTTATTCATGGAGGATTTCGAGCTGAAGGCCATGCAACCCACCAAATGGGTTAGATATATCAACGATACATTTATGATTTGGCCTCATGGAAGAGAAGAGCTTAACTTGTTCCAGCACCACCTCAACTCTCAACACCCATACTATGGAGATCGAAGAAGAGGGACAACTACCACTCCTGGATGTTATGGTCAGTCATATGCAGTCTACCAAAAAGACAAGCACGTGGACTAGTACCTGAATGTGGATTCTCACCACCACCCAGCACAAAAAATGGCATTAATTGACACTTTGCTGCACACAGCATTGCCATCAGCCAATCACTCCCAGCTGAGAAAATAAAACTGACTAAGGCTCTAGAGATGAATGGCTACTCCAAAACGATGGTCTTGAGAAGGGCCGTGAAGTTAAAGAACAGGAAGAAAATTTAAACCGACCTAGAGGGGAGACCCTCAGCCTATGCCACCATCCCATACATCACAGGGACATCGAAGAAGATAAGCAGAATCTAAAAAAAACACTGTCGTAACCAGGTTATCCACCACCAAGAAAATCGCTGACGTCATGCCCAATCCAAAAGAGTGGATTCTCAGCACCATGAAGGAGGGAGTTTACAAGATAAACTGCACTGGTGAGAAATGCTTCCTATGTGGCCCAGACTGTGAGGGTGATTGCCTGCAGAGTGAAGGAACACCAGAAGGCGACGGAAAAGAAGCAGTTCCACCTCTCAGCTGTTGCCGAGCATGCTAGGTCTGGACCTGGCAACTCGATCTGCTCTGAAGAAATGGAAGTCCTGAACAGAGAAAATCGATACTTCCCACATTTACTCAGGGAAGCAATCAAAATTACAATTTGGCCCAAAAATATGAACAGGGCTACCACCTGGCGAATACATGGAAGAGGGTGCTAGCACAGATTGGAGAGAGAAAAATGAAAAATGGCACAGATAAATCAGTTTTGGCTCAGAAAATGGCAGCCAATCAGAAGTGACTGACTCTACTATACAAACCCGACCAGAGAGAAGTGCTGCATCTTCGACCTGAAGATGCCTCCAGGATAGGAGGAGAAATGTTGTCGGAAAAATAACGACGCAGCTGAATTCCAAAAAAATGGAAAGAATATCTGATACCTCATAAACCTCAACACAGGATAAACTGAAAATCAGCAGTATTTAAACTAGCTGTTATAGCCCAGTAGGCATGGTGCATGTGATATCCCTCTGAGGGCTGCTGTTTTACACAGGGACTGAATGTGGGCAAAGAACACTGTCACAAGCCATATGGTACTGGTTTTTTAGGACTTTTTTCCTCAGTAAGGCTATCCTATCTTCTCTGATCCAAAGGTATGCTCACTTACTTCACTTCATGATATACTCTCATGTTTGGAGAGAAAATTTGGTGTAACTACCAATCTCAGTAGTAGTGAGTATACTCCCATTGGAGTTACTAAGACAAAGCAATAAAAGTTTACTTCAAGAAGGTAATCAAGTCACACAGTCATCAGATTGATCCTGGAAACTTGAAAGGGCATGATGTGGTCAGTTGCTCTCACTTCAAATAGTTTTTACCCCATTAGCCACCCATACCACTCAGGGACCAGGAGTTTTGGAATACTTTTTTGAGGTATTTGGAGAGTTATTCGATCAAGCCAAAGGTTTGTGCCGGTTCCACACAACAGGTAGGTCTTCTCCAAGCTGAATCATAGAGTGGTTTGCATAATTGATTCCAACAAACCCAATGCATTGTTTTAATTAGTGGTTCAGCCCTAGAACAGGTCTCTCGTTTTTAATATCGGTTTGAACAAGACTACCGCGTTTGCCTTAGCACTTAGAGCTAAGATTACTGCGATACCTTAGTATCTGAGACATCTAAAATCGTTTATTGATATTAAAACACCTTCACCGCCAATGACTTACCGGGCCAATCCTGCTAGCACCAGTCGAACGGCTAGTTCTTTGAAGTAAGCCGTCTTAACTATTTTTCCACCGTAATTTCTCATAGCTATTTCTGGAGTTCGTCCGTAGAGAGCCGCATCGTCTGATGTAGTGATAACAAATACACCACGTTTGGGAATGTTTCTAAAAGCCGCATCAAAATACTGGGCTGCCGATGTATGACAGTCAAGATAACTGGAAAAGAAACTTCATAATAATATGACAAAGTACAATCATGGAAATTAAACTATTGCTAAAAGGAGTTAAAACACGTTTTCAATGCATTTCCTCAAAAATTACCCATCACAAACTATTCCTTACACAAGGGCACATCTGACTAATTGTAAGCAAGTGATTACCACAGCAAAGTTCAGAACTTAGCTTATTAAAGTAAGACATTTTGGTCGTAGGTAATCATATAAACGCTAGCCATCACATGCGCTCAATAATTAAAACATTGTTACCTACATAAAATTAAATGGTCGTTCGTGCAATAACGCACAGGTGTCTCTGTTTATGACTTCAACACAGAGCCCATTCAAAGCAGAATTGGCCTTGATAAAAGAACATGCTTCTTCATTCGGGTCATTGACTGTCACTTCTACTTCAGACTCCTTAAACTCGTTTCGCACTAGGAGTCCAAATATTCCAGTTGCTCCCACACCATCAAAAACCCGTATTGGGCTCAAAACTGACTTTCCGCTATCAAGGTATGCCGCTAACGCTGCCACTACAATGCCTCTGCAAGTTAAGGGTTGGAGAGTGAAATCTTATAACAGCACATTTTCTTCAAAGAAATTGTTCCTCACTTTACCTGTTCATGGACAAATCTCGGCTATAAAATGCGCCAGACTTTTTCGGGGATAGGGCTGAAGAATCCACCTTTAATTTAATTCCATATTCATGCACAAAGTCATCAGAATTATTCATGATTTGAATCGTTTGTACTCCCGTGGTTTGTATAATTGCGCCTTAACAATTCGTATGTCTTTTTAAATCGACAGACGCGCGTAGTGTATCATGATGTACCAGGCGAGACTTGCCATGTAGTGATGTCAAGTGAATTACCTAGTTTTGGAAGAAATGACATGAATGTTTTGTACACGGAGCGGACAAGTTTCCTATGGCTGGGTCATGAATGTGCGGCCCTCAAATTTACATAAGTGGCCGCATTTTCCTTCATGTGCTACATCCCGACATTTCCATGAGGTTTCTGGGAGCAGAGTAAAAGGCGTTGTTTTTATGCATCATTTGAGTGAATTTACGCAGTTCTTACCCGTAAAATTCAGTTAGCTAATATGGCATTGTATGACAACAAACATTGGCTGCTCTCACATATACAAAACTCGTTCGTGTCTTCGGATAACACTGGAATATGTGAAATGGTGATGCTGGGTGAAGAAATTCCGAAGAAACTTGCAAGCCTTTCAAAACTGGATTGTTACCCTGGAATGAAAGAAGACTCGGATGATGGGGACGACATGGATCTCTTAGCTCAATCATTCGAACTTCAGTCAGGTTTGTCATTCGCCTTGAAATGCTAAATTGATCGCCTTCGTCGTTTTAACCTTACTCTTTTTTCTTAGAATTGGGATTCGGCGGCCATCGGCTAAGGTCAAATACAGCTCAGCGCTTGGAGCAACTGGATAAGGAGCGCAGGAAAGCAGCGAAAGTTCGGCATGTCAAGTGGGAATATAACCCAAATATATCAGGTATCTATTAGTTAGGTAAATTTTGTTTTTACGTTAGGTAATTTGCCCGGTAACTGTTGTCGGAGAAAGGAAGCTCGGATATTTGAATGGATCAACATAATTTTCAATGTATATATGTATACTATCAGTATGAAAGCACATATACGCAGTTAACCTGATAGCCCCAAGGGTGAAGAAGTTGCGTCAGCAATGTCAAGCCATTTTTAACGTGTTGTCCTATTTTATGAGTTCATCGTCTTCTTCAACCTTCATCTGATTCGTATGTTCGCTAGCTCATGTTTTGCTTCTTTCATTTTTCCAATATACGTGAATGGCACAATTGTATTGGTCCCACAGTTGTATCTTATATTATTCTTGGAATATTGAAGAAATGGTAATCATGGATAAGAAAGAGAAATGTAGGGTGGGCCGCATCTCCTTCTTTCCACTTAAATACACCCCTGAACTTTAAGGATAAATTCCACCATCAAGCTCCTGTATCCTATGACCCATGACATTAATGCCGGAGGTGGGATGACTTATGGGTTGCTGGTCAGGACAATGCAAACCTAGGTATTGCCATAGGCCATTGTTACAATTTCGATTTTTCTCTTGTGATGAGTACTAACAGTGGAATAAGAGTAAGAATGGCGAATCTGTCAGGACTGCTTTCCTTACTTGTTCCATTTTTTCTTCTTTATTCACACATTCCACACAACAGTTTTTGGCACAATAAACCCACTATTCAAATGTCCACAGTCACAAATGAAACAACATTTTCTACAATAATTACTGAACACAAAATGTATTTTCAAAACTCCAAACATAAAAAGTGTTTCGGTTGTTTAGTACCACTATGTCCACTGACAACCAGTAAATACTTTTTCATTAATGTCACTATGAAGCAACCTTAACAATTATTTACCATTTGTACATAAATATGAATAGCGTTAAATATACTTTATTAACTTTCCCCTATTAAGGAAAAATTACTTGATGACTGTACAAAACAACGAGGATGGTGGCACTTCAACTGATCGGCAATTAATTTTTTGAATGTAATTAGTGTGAATTTTAGTGGTTGTACATGCTTAACCATCTAAACAGTCATATTAATTGATTCATGATGGCTTTCGGGATTGCTTCTGCGTGGTGTCATTTTGTGACGATAGTTTTGCAAGCGTTCCAAGAGTTGCAAGCTTCTCGATATGGACATTTTTTTGTCTTTGTCCTTATCAACTTTCCCTGCTTTGGAAGTTCTCTCGATAGGAGTGGAAACTGGATTACAGTGGGTCATATTAAAGTGTTCCATAATTCTTTTGGAATATGACTCTTGTTTGACATGAACAGAGCCATCTTTCAACTGAACAATTTCAAGACCTAGGTAATATGACGCTGGTTTAGTTGTAATTTTGAGTGTGTTCCCTAAATCCTTGAGAAACTGGTCCGCTAAATCCTTGTCTGTGGCGGCTACTAGTCCATCGTCTACGCACAGGGTTTTAAGGATCTTCTTGTCTCCAACATTTTTGGTGAAGAGACAGCAATCACCTGTATTCTGTTTGAATCCTTCCTGAAGTAGGATTTCTTCAAAGCATGAATTCAAGCACCGAGGTGCTTGCTTTAGTCCATATAGACTTCTTTTAAGTTGGCATACTTTTGATGTACCATCAGTAAACCCATCTGGCTGCATCATATAAATTTCTTCCTCTAATTTTCCGTTTAGAAATGCCGTATATACGTCGAACTGGACTAAGTACAGTTTCTCTTTAGCACTGAAGTACTCTGACAGTGGCCATTGTAGTGACTGGACTGTAGGTTTGTTCATAATCAATGCCTTTTCTTCGTTTAATCCCTTTCACAACTAATTGCGCTTTATATTTGTCTACAGAACCATCTGGATTTCGTTTAATTCTATAGACCCATTTGCATGGAAGCTGTCGTTTGTTGGGAGGCAGATCACAAAGTGTCCAAACATCATTTTCTTTTAAAGAATTTAATTCAGTTTTCATTGCTTTGACCTATTCAGCATGGTCTTCTCTCTTTATAGCTTCATTATAGTTCTCTGGATATGATTCAGTACCAACAAAACATACATAATCATCGTACTTTTTTGGTCGAGATATGTCGCTTTGATCACGAAGATTGTACCGAGGAAGATCTTCTACTAATGGCTCAATTACTTCCATTTGTTCAATCGCATCTTCAAACTGTTCATCGGGAGTATCTGGATCTTGAGCAAGAACTTGATCTTCGGCAGGTTCAGTAGGTAAACCTGCATCATCTCCCTCTAGAATTAGTTCTGATCCTGGTTCACAATATTCGGTATGGATCTGTTGATCATCGGCTCCCTCTGAAGAGGTAGGGGGTTTTGTTGAAATTCTGAATTCAACATCGGTTTCAAATGTAATATCCTTCAATCTAAGGGTCATGCTTCCATCCCAAACACGATAACCATCATCCTTTTCGTAGCCAATAAGCTTTAACTTTTGATTGCGTTTTTGCAAAGTTTTTTGCAAACTTGTTTTGGAACATGAGCATAGCATTCACTTCCAATAATTTTTAGATGGCTTATTGAGGGTTTTCTACCAAACCACAGTTCATATGGTGACTTGTCTTTCACTTTAGTAGGACCTGTCCTATTCAATACATAAGATGCGGTATTGATTAGTTCTGCCCAAAGCACTTGTGGTAATTCACCTCTTGCGTACATCATTGATCGTGCTGCTTCTACTAGAGTACGGTTTTCCCGTTCACTACAACCATTTTGTTCAGGTGTGTAAGGCATTGTAAGTTGATGTTGGATTCCATGACTCTGTTGTATCTTCTGTTCTGCGTCATTATCGAACTCGCCGCCGTTGTTGCTGAGTATTGCTTTTACAACATGTCCAGCTGTATTTACGTCTTGAAGCATTTGTACAAGTTTGTCTTAGACTTCTGATTTCTGACGAATGAAGTAGACCATTCTGTAGCTCGAATAATCATCCTTGAAGAGCACATAATATTTGAACTTCGTGATGCTATCAGTGAAGCGCCCGCAAACATCGGTGTGAATCAATTCACCAGGCACTGTCGCTCGCGTTATTGTTCCAAATTTTCGTCTGTGAGACTTTCCATACATACAACCTTCACATTTTACATTATCAGGACTTAGTTTAATACCTAGTTCTCTTTACAACATCTATGACATGTTTCTTGTCCTGGTGTGCGAAACGTTCATGATAAAGTTGTAACAGGTTGGAACTAGTCACCACATTAACCTCTATGGTCTTTGGTTTAATTGGAATGACTGACTTCATAGACAATTTATATAGTCCACCAAATGGAACTCTACTGCCAACTGCTATAGTCTTGCCATCAACAATCAGTGTGTACTCTCTTGTAGTTGATGTAAACATACTGTTCACTTTTCTGTCTTATGCTGCTAGAGGCGAGAACAGATTTATAGTGAGGGATGGTACTAACCACATTTCGAGAAGTTTCAACATTACTTTCTTGCCACTGACATAAGATTCTACCATGACGATTCCTTTCCCTATTGCAGGAATTACAGTTCCATCCGCAGTACTAACTGTATGATCAGAATCAAATTGGTGAAACTTTTGAAAAATGTCGCTCCTCACTGCTATATGAGTAGTTGCTCCATTATCTACGAACCAACTTTCACGGTCTTGTTGATGTGCTGTCGAGCATGTACTTACCATCAGTGAGACGTGCTGTACCTGATTGGATTTAGAGTCTGAG
The DNA here is from genome assembly GCA_963169105.1 of Ceriagrion tenellum. Taxonomy (NCBI): domain Eukaryota; kingdom Metazoa; phylum Arthropoda; class Insecta; order Odonata; family Coenagrionidae; genus Ceriagrion; species Ceriagrion tenellum. The sequence continues at coordinate 55,256,077 of OY720644.1, forward strand.
GCTGCAGAAGTGCTTGGCTTAGGTGGCCTCCCATCTTTTATCCATTTTCTGCATTTGCGAACTGTGTGTCCTTTATGGGAGCAATAGTTGCATGTCATCTCTTTATCCTTGTCTTTCTGGGTTTTCTCTTTTGTGCTTGCTACTAGCGTTTCTTGCTTAGTAGTGGCCTAACTGCCTAGTGAGCTCTCAAAAGCACAGAGATGAGTGGTTAAGTTGTCGATTGTTATTTCATTTTGGTTCAGTAATAACCAACTAGACTTGAAGGCAAAAAATCATTCGTCAAGTGAGTCCAAGATCTTGCATATTAGGAACAAATCAGGAAGCTTGAAATTTATATCTGATTTTGTGATTTCAATATTCAAGTCATTCTAGATATTCTTCAGCTTGGACCTGAGAGTGGACACGTCATCCTCACTCTTATGTTTAAAGTTAAAGAACTCCATACAGAAATTATAAGCCCTGTCCTCTGATTGTCCATCAAATAATCTATGCAGCTCTTGCCAGACGTCGAGCGCTGTCTCAAATCTCATGATTTTATTTAAAGTTTCATCGGACAAGTGTGTGGTAATTATGAGCAGAACACTGCTCTCTGCCTTCCTATATTTAGCCATTGCCAAGTTATAGGCGCTGATAGCTGCGTCACCTGCTCCTTCGACTAAGGTTGGTTTCGTGAGTTTGGCTTCTACTACCTCCATGGCGTCTTCAGTACCACGTAGCATGATAGAAATTTTATATTTCCAAGTAGCCCAATTTTCCAAACCTGTTAGTTGGCCAATCTGTAATTTTGTGGTGAAGACGTCCATTTTTAGTCGCTTTCTTTAACTTCTTGGCGGGACAATAACCTGTGATGAGTACTAACAGTGGAATCAGCATAAGAATGGTGAATCTGTCAGGACTGGTCTCCTTACCTGTTCCTTTTTTTCTTCTTTATTCACACATTCCACACAACCGTTTTTGGAACAATAAACCCACTATTCAAATGTCCACAGTCACAAATAAAACAACATTTTCTACAATAATTACTGAACACACAAAATGTATTTTCAAAACTCCAAACATAAAAAGTGTTTCGGTTGTTTAGTACCACTATGTCCACTGACAACCAGTAAATACTTTTTCATTAATGTCACTATGAAGCAACCTTAACAATTATTTACCATTTGTACATAAATATGAATAGTGTTAAATATACTTTATTAACTTTCCCCTATTAAGGAAAAATTACTTGATGACTGTACGAAACAACGAGGATGGTGGCACTTCAACTGATCGGAATTAATTTTTTGAATGTAATTAGTGTGAATTTTTTAGAAATAATTACTAGATTTGTTTGAACTCCTCTCTATCTTTTATCCTGATACATATCAGCAGTGAACAACCAACAACTCACACAACAATAATATACATAGATACCATACATAGATACCATACATAGATACTAAACATACATATTAAACATAAACTTATGACTGTCACCACAACAACTATAGCAGTCAAAATATTGGCTGTTACCTAAATTTATATATTTCAACAAATTTTAGTGGTTGTACATGCTTAACCATCTAAACAGTCATATTAATTGATTCATGATGGCTTTCGGGATTGCTTCTGCGTGGTGTCATTTTGTGACGATAGTTTTGCAAGCGTTCCAGCTTGCTTCTTCAGGTGTGAAGTATTTTCATTAGTAATTAGCTAATCGTCTCTCTTTTTATTTCCTTCTGTCATTTTCTTTTTTGGTTATGTGTTTTGTCGCAGTGTTTTATTATTTTTTGTTATGAGGGCACTGCATAGTGGTAGCATTGCTGTATGAGGACTACTTGCAATAATATTGTAAAGTTTTATTGGTTGAAAGTATTCAGAAAATACATGAACCTCATTTAGAAAAGGTACAAGTGTACAAAAATTTACTAAAAAGTATGTACAACTTTCATTTACCAGACATGTCAGAATACAGTGTCACTAGTGTAATATGTATGAAACTTGTCCACAGAATATAATACACTTAAGGATAGCAAGGAATGAGTATTTATTATACTTGTATTTATCCAAGCTAGTTATTGTGGCCAAAATGGGTAAATGATTAAAAAATCTGCTACTGGAATCAGGCAGAGAATATTGGATTTTAGCTAACCTGTATTGGTTAAGGGAGAGGAGATTTATTTTCTAGTGCTGTAGTTGTGAGTTTCACATCTTGTAGGAAAAAGATCAAGGTTTTCCTTTACATTAATATCTTCTGATAAAAGCCTGTGTCCAGGCAGTGTTACTAATGATGTTAATGACTGAAGCTACTTGGTAGGTTTTGATGTATTTTTTTCTTACAGCATAAGATGTACAGAAAAACCTCGTTAATTCGAAATTGAAGGGACCAAAAAAATTGGACTTCGAATTATTCGGGTTCAAATTAAACGTACTTTCCGAAAATAAAAAAATATATTCCGAATTTTCAAGAAAACCATTGTTAAACTACATTTTTTATCAACAGGTACAGAATACACGCTATTTGAAGTAGTTGATGACCACAATTCTTTAGTTTCGTGAGAATAAAATATTTCGAGGTTATCCGACTTGGGATAATTTGGAGTAGTACGCTTTTTTTCGATGCGATTGCACGAAAAAAAAGATCTTCGGGCATGAATCTGACTGCAGTGATTCACCTGTCAATTGTTTCCAACATCCAATAATGGCGCTGTGTGTTGTGTCAGCCCGCAAATATTGAAACGCCTGCCACGTACGTCCATTATGACAATTTCCTGCCTCACTGAATTTTTCACCCATCAGTCATCTCAATCTTCACACAAATTGAACCGCGGGTACAGTCGGCTTGAGTAAATTTGGCGAAATAATTTTTCAACGTACAGAAGAGGCGGTCTTCTGTGTCCACGTTTCATGCCTCATAATCCAAGTTCTTGGCAAAAGGAGCACTGTGCATCGACCTAATAGTACAGCTTATCTGTCCTCACCATTGGTGTGATGCTCCATGGACCTGTACTGGGTCTCAATCGGTCAAGAAAGTGCCCATGCTTTCCGAGAATGCATTACATATTCTTCCCTTTTGGATGGAGGGAACGGTAGAGCATCGACTGAAGGTCAGCTAGGGTCTCCCCTCCCTTCCTGAGCACGGGGAAACCCAGGAAAAAATTATGATGCTGTTTCGGAATCTCACCCCTCATAAGCAGGCCTTTCTCCCTCCCTTACCTAGTGATTCACAATAAGTGCGGGGTAAGAGCAAATATATGATAAAAAGAATACAGATAAAGTTGGCAAGTAAAGCTCACCAGCAACCAGGGGAAGACACAGGAATCTGATGATCAAAGCGAAGTAAGTTTGAGGAAAACGGATCAGGATCGTCTCTGGACTACTCCACCGCGTCTATTTCAGATGAATGGAATGAAAAATTTTACCTTGTCTGTAAGATAATACATATGTTGTAAGTCAGCGAAAAATTACAGTAGAATCCCAAAGATTGAGTTCGATATTCTGTCAAAAATGGCATTTATGATTTTGCAAAAAATTTCGTCATATTTCCAAAGAGTACATTGACGATTTTTTGGTAAAGTTTTATTGGAAATGAAAACGGTTATAAATGTTTGAATGACCATTCTAGCTACCTAAAAACACATTACAAAAGTTATTTTTTGGAAAAAAATGAATCTATAGTCGTTTGTTTACTTTTCTTTTTGTAGAGTTCGTGCACATGTTTACACAGAATGCCCAAGGCTAGGGAAAGATTTTCATTGTAATTTAGTCTTTCTTGTAGCACCATTTCCACTGTTGAGATAGCAGAAAATGCCTCTTTACGAGTCACTTGCGTGTTTATCAGCTGTTCTTCGGCCTCCTCTTCTCCCTACGAATCACTTACTTCTATCCCGCATCTGTCGCCATCGAATTCATTTGACTTAGCAACCGTGGTCTCTTCGACGGGGCATTCTTCGAAAGTGGTGATCACATTGTCTTTGCAGCGGACGTATTCCAGAAAATTAGTTGGACACTCAATTTCACCATGAATTTCAGGCCAGTCGAAATCTTCACTTGAGTCGCTTTCGTTTAAAGCCTTTCTTCCCCAAAACCGACTTTACGGAAGCAGTTTGCGATAACAGATGAGGAAACTTCATTCCAAGACGCGCAGATATTCCTCATCGTATCCAGAACGTTCCACTTCCTAATGTCTTGAACGGAAGTATTTATTGCGGTCTCCCTGATCATGTACCTCACCAAGTTCTTTCTATACGATCCCTTGAGGCAATAAATAATGCCCTGATCAAGAGGATACATGTAGCTAGTGGTGTTAGCGGGAAGGAAAACGACTCTAATATTATTTAGATTGAGCCCTTCAATGCTGCGAGCCGTGCACTGACCTATTAAAAGCAGAATTTTTCGATTCTGGCCAGCCATTCTTCTCTCATAACTTGTAAGCCACTCATGAAATAATGCCGCGGTCATCCAAGCATTTTTATTGGCACGAAACCGCAAGGAAGGGTTTGAATTCCTTTGAAACACCTAGGGTGGGCGTATTTTCCTATCACCATGGGCTGAAGTTTTTTGTTGCCATCGGAGTTGCAACAGTGTGACAGTCAGCCTTTCCTTGCTTTTCTTTCCTCCACGGCATCTTTCTCCTTTCGTGGCGAGCGTCCTATCCGTCTGAATGTTATAGAAGATCCCACTCTCATCCATATTAAAAATATCTTTCGGAGCGTGGTCCTGAAAAATGTGTTTGAAATGTTCTCGCCACCTTTCAGCAGCACCTACGTCTTCTGATTTGCCTTCTCCAGACACGCACAAAGACACAATATTATTCCTCTTCTGGAATCTCTGCATCCACCCATTGGAGCACTTAAATTCTTCACCTAATTTAAGAGTGATCATTTCGGCCTTCTCTTTTACTACGGGACCAGACAGAGGAATATTATTTGCCCTACATTGGAAGAACCAATCCTGCAACTCGCTCTGTACATTTTCGTGCTTGGCTCCCCGGTTTCTTTTCTTCCTACTGTCGTCCTTTCCGCTTTCTGCTTGTGATACAATTGCATCGCAATTTTTAGTGTAAGTCGACAGCGTTGATTGCGGAATACCGTATTGCTTTGTGATTTCCATTTTTGTTTTCATCCCTGTGTCCACCTCATGAAGAATACTCATCTTCTCCGTAAGAGTCAGTGCGTTGTGTTTTCTTTTCGAAGACATATCTGCACCTGTCTTTTGTCAATAAGGGTAATCCTCAAAACTATTTAAACCTACAATGGAGGAATAAATGCCGGGCTATTAGTGAGAATGAAGCTAAAGCATTTTCTTAGGCGACTAAAACAATTCAACAGAGAAAAATAGTACTGGACTCAATCATTATCACCACATTATTAAGTTCCTCACGTTTGATACGAGTGCCGCTAACATTAACATGATATGACAGCAGAGTATTAAAATGTTTAATGCTAAAATTACTGTACCTGGTCAATACTCGTCTCTGCAAAGGTGGATAAAAATGATTACTTTTCCTTTCACCTGATAAGTCAAGAGGTCAACGAGACTTCCCTGGAGATGGTCAAGTCGTCAGGTGCGAGGCCTTCAGTCAGAGGGGTCGTCAAGGATTATGACCTCCAATCATCTGCCTTGACAGTTCGGAGAGAAGGGAGGCACCAGAGTGAGAGAGGGGAGGGCAACAGTCTATTGGGCTTGGGCAAGAGAGGGGAAGGCTGGCGACCCTTAAGAGCAGGCAGGATTGGAAGCTTTTCACAGCCTTCTCTCAACAGATGCCTCTGTTTGCAGCCCGCGGCGTCCGATGTAGTTCGCGGAGTCGTTTGTATAGGGCGCAACAGTCGCGCCCAGGCTCCGTCCCTTGCCGGTGGAGGGAGGGGTGACGGAGAGGAGCAGAGCCTCCTCTCTTGACTAGAATTAACTGACATTTGTAACTTGATATTAGAGGAAAACATGAGCCGGCTAAATTACCAAGGGTTGCAGCTGCGATGGTATCGTGTTATGCAGGGGAAAGTGAAAAGAAGACTTTGAAGGGTTATGACTCAAGTTCCATTCCTGATATAGGTATGGTAAGGAGACACTCTCACGGTCTAGGACCCTTGCTGAGAAACGGAAGAACCTACTCATGAGATATATGATATGGGGAGAACAGCTTAATTCCAAATAGATATGTAGTAAAGGTTGGTTTTCAAGAGCGGGACAACGTTAATCACTTTGAAATAAGCGCTTCCAACCTAGTAAAATGAGCCACCGCCGAGGACGACTTCGAATTAACTGATAAAATCGGGAGTCATGGGGCGAAATGTGACTTTGAATTACATGTTAAGCGGTATTTCGAATTATCCGTACGATCTAGCACGCAATTCCCTATACAGTTTGCCAGGGACAGCTCACAACTTCGAATTACGCAGTATTTCGAATTAAGCGGGTTCGAATTAACGAGGTTTTACTATATCTGGAAAAATCCCAGAATTTCCCTCAGACTAATTGTAAGTTGAACAAATAAGCATGTAAGCATTAAACAAATAAGCATTATGTTCGTAAATCCCGGCTGAAGTTTGCACGGTAACTACATTGCTTCTGTCTACAATATTGTGCTTCAGCTCAGATGGATAAAACTTAGTAAATTTTAGTGAAGGCCTCCAGATATAAGACCAATGGTGGTGCAATAACCTACACAAAACATACATGTTCTAATAAGATTTATGTGACTGGATGTAGTTCATCATTTTCAAACTGCTATCTGGTTGTAAATAAAAAATATATTTTTGCTTGAATGTCTTATTACAGAGGAAGATAGAGAAGATATGTTCAAAAGGAAAGAACTGCCTAAAAAGGCTGAAAATGGTGTCCTTAATAAGCCTTGCACAAAAGTGCGTAAATCTCTCTTGTCAGAGCAGCTTGAGATGAGCCCTGCACTGCCCCAGAGTCCTTTTGTGGAGTTTGCCAAGTTTGATGGGAGTGTAAGTACTTAAGAAATATCCTAGTATGTTTATCTCATGAATTGTGCATTTTTTTTCAAGGTATGTACGTAGTGACCAACTAAATTGTATTTGATGATGTCATCATTTCTAAGTTTTTGTCCACATATGCTGTTTAAACAGAACAGCTTTATCGGCTATCTTGTGATGTCCTCAGGTCGAGGGTACATTTACTCCACTCTGAGATATACCCTTAAAGTAGTTTGAGCAAAATAGTTACCGAGTCATAATGGAGACCAAATTCGAATGATACATTTTAATTTCAGGAGCTGTAGGAAGCTTGAATTAATTATATCATTATTAATGACGTAATAATATACTTCTATATGACTGAAATTCTAAGTAATTAAATAAAAATGTCTATGCAAGTCTTTAACTTGACTCATTTTTTCACTTGGTATATTGAAAATTCCTTCATGACGGAAGGTTTTTTGGCAATCCTGGAAAAATTAGTGCAGTGACTACATGATTTATTTTCAAAAATAGTTAAAGCATACAAACTACACACTTTTTATTTTTTATGAGCTCGAGGTGTTATATATTCCTAATTTTTAATTCTGGTCCCTCTGGAGTGCACACATACCATTAACCATGTAAAAGGGCTGGTATTTTTCATCCAAAATCTCGTAAAGTTGTTTGGTGAGGGGCTGATATTTTGGTATTTTTGGAAGGATGTGAAATTTTTCTTGAAATTAAGACCAAATTCATTGATTTCTGGCTGATATGGTTACTTGCTCAAACTACCTTAAATGAGAGACTTAAATTATAATATCCACCTTGATCTGACGATGCCAGCAGGATAGCTGGCAAAGCTGTTACCTATTTAAACCATAGGGTTGTTAAAGTAGCAGTGGTTTTTGTTGCTTATGCTCAGTGGTCAGTTAAGCTGAAGCCATGTTGTCTGTGATTAACCTTTAACATATTTGGCATAAATATATTTATCTAAACATTTGCTGTTCATAAAATGTTGAATTACTGAGAATTGTGAAGATAACCTTTTAAAGGTCGTATAGTAAGGGTCAGGTAGTATATTTTCATATTCACGAGCCTCAATGGGAAATAGACTATAAAGTGTAGTCAAAGGTGCACCGTCTACTCTTGAATGCCAATACTATTTTTAGTATTTTCCAACAAACAAAAATGGTGAAATGTAAGTAGCTGTGGCACTCTCGTCGTTGGGCCGCGGTCCACTAGAAGAATGGAAGGGATCGCGCAGGAAAGGAAAATCACCAATCTGGCACACTTACACTTTATTGTGACGCTTAATGTACATACAAACGCCGACTGCCGACCGTGGCGTCGTCTCCTTCTCGTCGGCGCGTCTTCCCGCTGCTATTGGCTCGCATGCCTTGCATGATAAGGTCCAAGGTATGTCTTACCTTACTTGGCATGCAAGTGCTCCCAGTGGCCGAAGGGACTGGGTGGTGGGGTTTTGGGAGAGCAAAGGTGCTTAGCGCAGCGGTTAGGTGTGAGAGGAATGAAGGAAGGAATATGTCGACTGCCTCTTACAGAAATAAATATTTCATTTAAATTAGGAAACCTCAACCATTTGTTGTTTAAATATCCATCCAATTTCGCTGAAATCGATGAGTCTAATATTTCACAAGAAAGAGTTAATAGTATTATGGATCTTGGAGTGTTCTTTTCATCCAACATCAATTTTAATGATTATATTGAATTGTTATGCAAAAAAGCATGTAAAATATTGGGCTTCATTAATAGAAATTTGCATGTATTCAAAGATGTACATACTTTTAAAATAATTTATTGTGCTCTAGTCAGACCTATTCTTGAGTACTGTACACAGGTATGGTCTCCCTACTACATCATCTCAATTTCGAGAATTGAAAGAGTACAATGCAAATTCTGACGTTTATGTGCCTTTAAAATTAATAAGAAATAATATGATTGTATATATAATGATATATTATCCCTATTAACATTAAAACCTTTATCTTCTCGGCGTGCTCAGCATGATATTATTTTTTTGTATAAATTAATCAGCAATGTGTCATATGCTCTGTTAGCCCTCCCATCACCAAGGGTTCTGGAAGGATGTACTACTTTGGTGAAAATGAGGCTGACTTTGTGCAACCCCAGTAGCCAGACATGTTTCACCACAAATTAAAAGTTTTATAACTTAAGTGTAGAATAATTCAAACAATTTATTTATCATATAATGCATAATATGAGTCTATTATATGTTAATTCCACATTTTCCTTGAACTAAACACTTGTAAAAATAGGTAAATGCCAGAAAAAGTGCATAATTTCACAGTTGCCGAAACATTTGGGCTCTTTTCCCCTCGGCTGCCACGAGCCAAGTATTATTCTTAAAAAAAAATCATATGAGCAACAGGCAAATTCACTAATTCTAGATGATAGGCCTTTCATTCACTGACCAATATTTCAAATATTTCCTCAAGAAGGTATGCATTTGGATACAGTTATACTTAGTATCTGTACAGTACGTCTCTAAAATCTCCCTCACCGAGACAGAGAAAAAAGTAAATCTTGAAATACTCATAGTGGCAGTCAAAACACCACCATTTTTATTTCACGGTCTATTAGTGCACATGTTTAGGTCCAATTAAAAAAAAATTGGATGAGCTAACTACTCTGCCTTAGGGTGATAATTGTGAAAATGTGAAGTAACATTTTTGAGTTCAAAAACTTGGTTGATTAACAACTAATGACATTATAGTGGCTAACATAGATATGCAAGGGTGATTAAAAATATTTTTATGGAATCTATGTACTTGGACAGACAAGAGGTAAAAATTTCATGGTGATATGTTAATTGGTTACTGAGCTATGAATTTTTACCTTGTGCCCTGTACTCTGAAAGTTGAATCCCAATACCGGCACTTCTGAGCAAAATTCCCGAACTTTGACCCCTCATATCTGGCAAACTATGAGAGTTAGAGTGGAAATATTTTACACTGGTCATTAAATTGGTGAAAGTAGCTAGTGAAAAAAATTTCATTCAAATCCCAGTCGGTAGGTGTCAGTTTGAAAATTTTCTGGGTGATTTGACGTGGAATGACCTGAAATCTAAAAATTTTTTCTCCCATCAACATTAAGAACAGCTTTTGTTACAAGAAATTTCAGCTGCCTGGAAATGGCTCACATCGTTAATGTTGATTCAGATATTTAGTGGAAGAATGCAAAATTTTTTCAATCTTGGTCACTGAGAATAAGTGGTGGCATCTGGTTTTTCCTTTCAACAGCAGCTTTTCAAGCACAACTGCGCTTACAGGCTAGAATACTGGTGTACTCCTCCACGAGTTTCTGCTTAGGCTTGTGGCATCGGGATTAGGACACTAGCCATAAATAATTTATGTCATTTTCTGGCTTATGATAATGAAAACCTATTCTTGATCTTATGTATAATTTTTGCATTGAATTTTATCTTTTGAACTTTGTAAATTAAACTTTATATGTTGTGACCCAAAATGGTCATGGTTTTGTACTGTGTTCTATATATTATGTTTGATACAATGATCCTTGTAATGTTCCTAATTTTATTTTTTTGAATCTCCATTAGTAATAGTGGAATTGATTGTTTAGAATTTTATATTTTGTTGTTATCCATCTTGTGTGATTTATTAGTGATAATTATGCTACAAAAGGATGTTTAACTCACTGGTGGCATATGCTTAAAAGTAATGTAATAATTATCAATAAATCAAATTAAATTCTCCAGAGTAAAATACTAACTCTAAAAAGGCCATTTTAATCATATTTAAAAGTCTGATACCTGGTGTTTATGCATTCTTCATTATCAATGTAGTGGATTCTTGCTCTTTTAACTTTCTTTATTATTTAGTATTACAAACCTTACATATTTTATTCTTCTTTGGTCATAGGCTCAAGTGGGAATGGCTGTGCGTCAGTACAGAATATTTGTAACTATGGCTTCCCCATCAGAGAGGGACTATCCCCTTGAAGTGAGTGTTTTGGCAACTGCCAAGGTACGAGATCTGGTTGGTCTAGTCTGCTGGAAATATGCATCTGAGCATAAGGGTGCTACTACTCTTTTGTAAGTATAGCACTACATTTTTCCATTGTGTATATGTTGCAATGCCATAAATTATGAGTGGTTCCCTCCGGGCAAATATTATGTATTGTTTGTGACGATTATTTGTTTGAAATTACTTTTCTTAGAATTACTTTCAGGTTCTTATTCTATTCTTATAAACCAGTGAAAATGTGACCATTTTAATTTGTTTGGTAAAATCTTTGTTTTTCATTGGTTTGCATTAAAATCTTTAGCTTGTGTATTCTTCAAAGCTATTCTATTGTGATATCTTAATGGTTGCTACATCAGTGAGATAGTAATTTTATTTTGTGATTGGAACTGACCATTGGACCAATTTTGGCAAAGTGATGGAAACAGAAACACTGGATTGTAATATTTAACTTTCATTAAATTATCATAGCTTAGCATCTCTTAAACACTAAAACTGCGAGTCTCTAAAATTGCATTATTACTATTTATTGTGAATTTTCTTTAACCCTCGTATTGTTAGAGGAATAAACTATTGACCCTTGCTCTCATAGTTCAAAATCTGCCACTAACTGATGTATCAGTTGTCATTTTCATACCTGCAAGTATTCACAAAGATTAATTTCTTAAATTGGGCTTGCTCACGTCTGAATTTCACAACAATAGCTATTGTTAATCCTGAGGTGGTCTCTGGGAAAGGAGAAGAAATATTGTGATTTAAAATTCAGATACTGAGAGTCCTTAAGGAAGGCACTGTACGTAACAAATTCAGATTATGGAAGTTTTGAAACTTTTATAGGATTATTATTTTGTCAATATTGGTTTTCCTATTCACTTTTTCACTATATTTTGTTCCAAAGTGAGAATGTTCAAATATGCAAAAAATAGACTCTGATTGTATTTTATGCACAAAAAACTAACTTGTATTACGAATGCAAAGATCAAAAAACTTGGAAGATGTATTTTTGACAAAAGTAATTTCTAAATACCCATGTGGAATACTAAATGCATTCCCCAGTGTATTGCAAATATTAAAATCCTTGATTAATATCGAATGAAAGTGGATGTAAATTCAATTATTATAAATTGATTTAAGAAATGACATTCGCCACATATTTACATGCATATAATTTAGCTTCTTGCTGAAACTGTGTTTTTTTTCATTATTTTTCGAATTATCATTAGCTGAAACTACATGATGTCCAGAGTATACCCTGTCAAATGAATAGCATATCTTGATTATGATGTTGACTTTGGTAAAATGGGAAGCATTTCCTTTTTTGAACGAAGGCAGAACATTATAAAGAATGGGAAAAAATACTTTGCGTAAATTTTATCAATTGTGGCCTTGAAAAGTGACTTTTTTTGTCTTTGGAAGTTTAGATTTCCAATCTTATGCCTCGGAATTACTTTAAAAATATTCTGATTCACAAAATCCATGTAAGGCAATAAATGCCCCAATCAATTGAACCCCATGATTCTGGTAACTGGGAAATCCTTCAAGCCATGAAAGCTACCCAATTAAATGTATTAAGTAGTGAAGTTTAAGATACTGATAAAGTATATTTCAATAGGAGCTGGTGAGCATTTTATTTGATTCTTATCAATATTTTAAAAAGGTAATGTCCGGAAGCAGCTAACTGTACGCACTCTTTGCATGGGCCTGCTCTGCTAAGTCTTGGGAGGGCAGATATACCAAGGTTAATTGGGTAATTATTTAGGTTGATAATCGTTGTAAAAAAATTTATAACAATGATTCTATCCGCATGGTACTTTGGTTTATGGGTATGTTAGTGGGGCCTACCACCTTGGATACAGATGAATGATGTGACAAGCTGTATCTCACCATCTATCTGCTGCAACTTGTAGACCGCTGCAACCACACACCACTTGTATGTATCTGCTCACCATGTATCCACTGCAACCACACACTTTACTTTTTCAAAGGGTACCAAGATAGAAATTGAGCAAAGTTTTCCAGGGGTTAGTTGCAGGGTGAATGGGATATTCAGAAATGGAGTAAGGGACAGTTTATTCACCATTTCCATCCCTGCCCTCTCTTTGGCTGTGCACACTTAATGTGAAAAGACACTAAGGTTTGTGTGACAACTGTGGAACATAACCTGTATTTATTTTCACAATACAAACTCCTTCTTTATAGTGTTTTAAGTGCAAGATTCTCTCAGGAAAAGTATTTTCAATACAAAATACAAAAGTATGGAAAATATGCATTGCAAGTTAATGTATTTCTGACTGTGCCCATCTCTGGAACCAAATATTTATACTTCTACAATTATGAGTTAGTTCAATCAGTATTCAGGTTTTCTTAAGCATGCTGCAATTGGTAGAGGAATGTGTCAGGTTGCCATGGAGTCGTGAAAAAGTAGCTGTCTGATAGATCACAACGACAACACATTCAATTCTTCTTTGTACTTTTCCAGCTTTAATACTCTCACCAACTGTATTTTCGATGAAAATTATCAAAAATATGTATTTCAAATACATATATTTTTGATACTGGCTATCTCTGCTTATGCTATCTTGGATAAATTATATTTAGTATAGTAAAATATGGTATTGTTAATGAAAATTTCAAAACTTCAATCTCTTCATTACCCAACAATGGCCTTGTCAGTCTTAATGAACCTTACCTGGAGTGTGCTGTCAGTGAAAGGGTTAGTGTTCAGCTGTTTAACTTATGTCTCTCCTTACTGTTAATATAGACCAAAGGTGGATCGCTATGGGCTATACATAGCTGAAGATGATGGTGAAGTGGACTGGGATTTTCCTTGCCTGGACAGAGGGGAAATTGTGGCTAAATTTGGGTTTCGTCATTTGGCATTGGTTGAGAGACCTGAAGCAGAAGTTGAGAAAGAAGAGGCTGAAGAAAAGGAAAGGATTAGAAAAAAAAGTGAAGGAAGCAGTAAAAATTCTCAAAACCCATCATCGCTTGGTCCATTGCCACGAGGGTGATTTTTTCCATTTTATTTCAAAATTTTATAAAATGTAAAATTAATTTTAAATATCATTGTGCTTTTTGTAATTTAATAGCTTCCTAATGCAAGTAGCTGTCCCTCATTTAAATATTTGAGAACTGTGAATGCTCCTTTAATTTGCTTCCTCCCGGAAAATTCTCTCTGATTTTGGCATTATTCGAGGGTTTCTGTTTGAATTTTAAGATTTTCTTATGGCATTGAATTGTGGTAGGCTGCTTTTGCAAATGAATAAAACTTTAAAATTAAAGTTTGCAGTTTGCCTTTGCCTGCTTTGTCAAACTGATGTGGTACAAGCCAATACTTCTGCCTGTGATAGTGATGCTTAGGTTCTGAGACCTTAGTCAGTATAGTAATAAAGTGTCAAGATTCTGAGAAAGTTGATTTTTTATAAATTATGAATCTCGTTGTTATGTGTGAAGGATTTTCAATGGCTGCCTTGATTGTTAAGGTTGTTCTAATCCCTTATTAAGAGACAGAATTTTAGATGTTGTGGAATTTAAATTGCTTCATGAAGATAATTGCTTGTTGTTTCTACTGTATTTAAAAGTAAATTCATAGTTTAATTGGGACATTCCTTAAGGTTAAAACTAGAGATGGGTGTCGTGCCATATGATAAAAATCCATAATAATTTATGCTATTTAAATAGTTGAAAATTAATAGTAGAAAGTGCAAAATTTTCAGTGTATAATACATTAAGCCGGTGTTCCACGGTAATTATTTTTCGTAAATTTATCCATGAATTCCATATTCTTGAATAGAGTTTCGTGAGCTGTTGTAACCTACGTCACACGAACAGGAAAAATTCATGAATTGGGCACTGATCAGCTGACGGCCGAGAAGAGAACTTTTTGTGCTGCCATCAATATTGTATTCTCTGAACGAAAATAACAAGCCGAGAAGATACTTTTGTGGTACCTATGAGGCATAATATGGAATAGCACACACCTATTGCTGTAATTACTGGAGATTTACTTTAGCCATACGTATAAATGGAAGGAATTGCAAGAACAAACATGCTTGCTCACGATGGGACACGCCAGAATTCCTATGTTGCAGTTCCCCAGCCCAGAGTCGCGGACACTATCTTCACCGTAGAAAAAGTCTGAAACTAGAGATAGAAATAACGATCTGATAATACTCTCCACCATTGTGTATGAAAATATTACAATTACGTACTGAATTTTAAAAAAATGTTGTGACTCAAAAAATTCGCTCACCAAAAACTTCTCCAATGGAGAATTAAGACCACCATCCTTCACACGCAAGGCAAGCGCGCTTCTCACCAGACTACCGCTCATTAAGATAGATTTTGGAAAACATGGCGTGAGGTTCTCAACTCATGATATGGCCTACTGATACACTCCTCAGATTCTAGTTATTTTTGTGTGTGTTATTCTTACACGAAAACTATTCTAATTTACTTGGATCCAGTTGAGCTTCTTATTTTTTGAGGTAGTTTGTACAGATATCATAAATTATTAAGAAATCAGGTATAATCCTCTCGCTCTGAAAGTTTCTGAGTGAAGCAATGAATGTACTGAGTGAACAATTACACTTGGTAAATATCAAGCGCGGTACCAATTTTATATATTAATACATGAATCATCAATCTATGTCAAAGTAACCTCAAATAAAGTTATTTAGAAAATACGAAGTGAGGGATTTCCCTCTCGTCGATGAAAAACATTTTATCATAAATTTTGACCATAATATATGTCGCGTAGTGTACAAATACCTTTCTTAATTTAAAGCAAAATGGCAAAGAGTATGTCAAGAAGCGCAGTTCCAATGTCGAATAATTACCTATTTATTAAATAAGAATATATTATTCAAGGTTCGAGATCCTGCAAGAACGTGATGGTGGTGGTCAAAGCGCATGTGCGCCGAAAAGCCTATCAGTGACTGAGTTTCATGAAGACTTGACAGAGTTTTCGTAATTACAGAAATGTACTGAATATTGGTGTGAGCTTGCGCAGTATAACTCTGAGAGTATTCATGAATTATTCATGAATAAATTTTTGAAATAATTTAACGTGGGAAACCGGCTTTAGAAATAATTTATCTTCCTCGCAACCATGTGGTTCTTCCTCATCGTCCTTTTCACTCTCTCCAGCTTCAGCGAAACCAAGAAAAGTGTTGATGATGTGCTCTCTGCAAATACATTTTGAAAATATTTCACTGATTGTTCTCCTTTTCCCATTCTTTCTTGTTAGAAAACACACATCTTCCTGGGCCCATGTCTCTCGATGTAATACACTGAGTCATGCTGTTTCTCATTGTCACTGTCACTCTTTTCGGGAGATTCCTTGCATATCGTATTTGCTGGCGGCAAAACACGAATAGAGTCAATGTAGCGTCAATCAATAGGAAAATTGGCCATGTACAAAAACAATCTGAGCGCCTTACTATTTTACAGAAAAGATTAATTCATTTTTACGAGGTGGTTCCATAAATTAAGAGAGAAATTAACATTTCGGATTTCATACATTGAGTTATCATGTAACACACATAAAAAATTGTCCAAAGTAGTTATTGTTATAAATTAACCCCTTGATGACACAGTATTTAAGATAGCCGTTTACATTTTTGGTGGTTGTAATAAAATGCTCTGAGATTTTCCAGTTATTCACTATTTTCCTCTCGTATACGAACAGACGTCAACATGCAGTGCCGACTATGCTGCGCTGCCGCCACTGATCAAACTGTCAGCGTTTGCGCTGCCACGCCGCTGCCGCCGGTGTTATTTCCCCCCCCCCCCCCCCGCACCCCCACTCCCCCATGCCGCCACCGACCAAAATTT
The DNA here is from genome assembly GCA_963169105.1 of Ceriagrion tenellum. Taxonomy (NCBI): domain Eukaryota; kingdom Metazoa; phylum Arthropoda; class Insecta; order Odonata; family Coenagrionidae; genus Ceriagrion; species Ceriagrion tenellum. The sequence continues at coordinate 55,272,830 of OY720644.1, forward strand.
AGATGACACCCAACTCTAGTTAAAACATGAACCCCACCACTTTTGTTAAAACATATGGCCATGCTATCTTATGCATTAACACTAGGCTTGTCATATCATTAGGAATGTCATATTGAAAACATTTTTAGGCTAGTTATGCTTGTACAACATTTTAAATCTCATTATTTCTTAAAAGTAGTCATGTTGAAACATAGCTTACAATGGCATTTTTTTTCATTTTAGGGATCTGCCCAACTCAGCATTTTCACGGGACCATGATATGAAAGTAAAAGGTATATAATTTCGTTGATATTATTCTGTCCTAATGTCTTTAAGATGGTGTGGTAGGCCTTGAAGGGTGTTCAGCTATATACTGAAGGGCCCTTGCAGCAAATATGGGTAATATATGCTGGCAGGGAGTGCATAGGGGTGGTGGTTTGAGAATTTTTTAATTGTAAATACCTTTGCTATGCATTGTTAATCCTCAGGTAGCCATGTGGAGGTCATTCCGATCCTCAGGCATTTTTCATTGCTTCTAAATTTTGTATTGGTATGGTTAAAATTTTTAATATCTTCAGTACCTTCAAAAAACTTGTAATTCACCCACAGCTAAGAAATGTTTAAAAAATACAAAATATTTTCAAGTTAACTTTCAATTTGAAGACATGGAATCTTTGACCATGGATGCCTATAACATTGCTTTTTCTGTCATGGGTATCTATGTGCTGTAATTCCTGTATGAGGTTATTTTATTGAAAATTTCTACATTTATTCTTAAACAATTATACATGGATATTTTTTTCCAGGAAAGAAACATCTTTGTTTCAATAAGTTTTTATGGTCAAATTTTCATAAACCACAAAATTATATGTAGATATGCAGACATTTACAAAAATATGACCTCAAGGTAAAAGTATTATTGTTTTATTAATAATACAAATGTTGGAAATGGTATGTTTCTGCAATATTCAGATGAAATAAGCTCTGGAAATAATATACTGCATTCAGTCATTCATTTTTCATTTTGTAAATTTTCATTTTCATAAATAAAAAAGTAATTCATTTTGAATTTTGGACCTCCACACACATACTTGAGTGACTAAAACTCAGCGAATCTACTTAATGGCTAAATGCATATCTTTTGCCATTCAGTTCCAAAATGTTAGCCAAAACTTTAGCAAAATAATGCAAATGGAATTAACCTACACCCCACTCCCTGATTAGCACCCTTAATATATTCTAGAACATGTTATGTCTATTTGAACTACAAAACTTATACACAGAATAATGCTATTATGAATATTTTTAACAGATTTTGTCAAAAGATTTGAAACTTCACAATTACTATTATTAAGGTCCCTGCAGCTCCAAGCTGTGACTCAAGTTAATGTGGATCTAATAGCCATGTTTATAGAGTTATGACATTTTCTTAATAAGGAGACTATAGTCTAATTTTCTTTGATCTCTTGGATTTATCAAACTTTATTCCAAGCTGTAATATGAGTTTAATTTTTGTTCTCTTTAAATTTGTTTTGTTTATGGCCTATTAACTCCTTTTTGTAATCCTTATAAAACAATAGCCTGTATTTTGCTGAAGTCATAATAATGGACTATACATTTAATAAACTTATTTTTGGTGCACAACCTTTGGTGGATAAAATTGTTAACTTTTGTGATATGAAAAAGGCATTGTTTAATAAGCTATTTAGTCAGTGGGACTTTGTCAACTTTGTCCTTCAAAAACAAAATTTTTGAGAGTTATTAGTATAATACACAAAAAAGGGTAAACATAATGATGTAACATGTGCACCACATTAAAATGGAATATTAGAAGGCTAAGGGTGAGGTCTGCACCTGCTCTACTTGCTGATACAGCATATTTAATCTCCTCTATTAACCCCAAATGGCAACAAACCATGAACTATTAACAATTGAGTCAGCACCAATTGGGGACAGGTTGTGTAATGTTTTTTTTAAATTTTCTGCCACATCAAAATGGCCTTGTCAATCATGTCAACCTGGAATTTGCTGGCTGTGAGTTACACCTCCTGTAACTCTGCAAAGGAATTTCTCTGGACTTATCTCACTAGGAGCTCTTATCTTGAAATATCACCTTTCTGTTATATGTACAAGTAGTAAGTTAGGATGAGTGCATTTCAATCTGGGTTGAATATTATTCTTTAAATAACTTTTTCTGTGATTGCTGTCAAGTAATTCTTTTCATCAATCGTTTCTCAATGTAGCTGATGAGGAGGAAGATCAACAGAGAATGAGGGGACACATGACTGCCCTAGAAGCACCACTTTATCAGTCGTTTCGAGTATTTGTGTTGGGGAGGATGCGTGTTCGAACGGAAGTCCACCTTGGTAACTATCTTCCATTAATACCTCAGATGTATATGCGTATTATTGGAATACAGTGTGGAATACAGAGCCATGTGTTGTTAGAAAAATTTTGAGGTACAAAATTTCAGCTAAAACTGAATTATGGTTAAATCTCAGCCATATGGCTTAACCCTTTGAGTGCCAGAGGGCCAATCTATCAGCCCTTGTGGTATATGCAAAAAATGCCACGGGCTGATATATCGGCCACGTTTTTTATGAATAAATATCAATATAAATATTTGTTTCTTTATAAAAAACGAATATAAACAGTGTAATTTAATCATATAAAATACCCAATGAGTTTGAGGAGATCATATAAAAAGTTAGGCCTTCAGATGTTGTCAAATTTTTGTGAATAAATTTTATACCAATGAGATACATTGTCATTAAAAAAAAGGCCTGGCATTTTTCACACGTATCCGCTCATGGAGGCTGGCAGTAAAAGGGTTAATATCTCAACTTTAAGCATTTGCAATGCCTTAATTCTACCATGAATGTTATACACTGATTAGTAAAGTGAGGCAAAGATGAGAGAAGCGACACTATGTTAACGGACAAGCTTACCATTGTCTGCCACTAGTTTCTTAAGAAGAGATGAAAATTGAAAATATTTTTCCAATATGCTTTGAGAGAAATATTTGATTTCTAAATGCCAGATGATGAAATACCATAATGTTTTGCTATATATTTGCGAGAAAGGAAAAGCAGAAGTACTATTTATCAATTCTTATCAATCAAAGTTAACTAGATTCAACGGGTGGCTGTCATCTGCTGGCCGAAAATTCATAAAAAAGACTGCTACTTGTTGAAATCTTGATCAGAACAGTACATTAAGTGTGGATTAATATTATTTCTTTTTTCTCTTGCAATGAAAATGAAAACCTTCCACTAAGTTAAGTCTGGGACTGTGTGGTTTTTTTAATATCTCACCTCCAGGAGAATGTTTTTAATTGAAGAATTGTGAATCTAGTAGTAGTGGAAAAAGTCAATGGTGTTTTTGGCTCTTGTAATATTACAGAGCATCGTGTGAAAGCTGGATACTGAGTGCCATTGGTCGACATGACCAATACTTTCATGTCTATTTTTTTGCAAGAATTGTCTTACCAGAGATTTATATAAATAAGGTGGCATCTGCATTTTGTGTTTAATCCCGATTATGACACCCAAACCCACCCGCAAACAAGACAAAATCTGGGAGGTCCTCCAGAAATTTGTGGGGAAGTTTAAGGTGCTCTACACCCTGGAGAGGGATGTTACCATTCATGAAAGACGTATCAAGGGTGGATTGGGATGGCATTAGTTCATTGGTGAAGCAGGCTCGCTTTTGCATTGAATTTTTTGTATTGTGCAAGTCAAAGAATGGATGTGTGTGGTTGAGTGTGATATATATGGGAAAGGGAACTGTGCTTGGTAAGGATTTTGGCCATATTCCCTTGTCATCACAATTGTGTTGTTACTGGTGAAACCACTACTCGACAAAGGGGTATTGATTGACCATGGACGATTTCAGAGTTAGCCGGGTTGTTGGTTTCCCGATCCACAGATTCTTATGGGACACTGAGGAAAACTAGGAGAGAAATACTTGTGGTGCTGAAAGGAAAAAAAATGAAAAGGGGAAGTAGCAGCCTTCTCAAAATGAAAGCTAATAGAGATTCAGTTGAAGGACAAAATGGTGGTGTCACTGCTGTCATCAGTGCATAATTGTCCCATGAAATGTGAGGTGGAGAGAAGGAAAATAAAAGAATAACCAATGGTCATTGTGGACTATAACGACTTGATGGGAGGAGTGGACCATGTGGACCAACACTTGGTCGATTACCCCATTCCCAATTAAAGGGGTAAAAATATTTTTTTAAAAATTGTTCACCTGCTAGAACTTTCTGTGTAGAACCCTTTTGTTCTCAGACATTATGCAGGTGGGAGCAAAGTGCATTTAGACTTATGTCTTAGGCTGATTGAGCAGCAAATAGATAAGTAAGTAAGTAAGTAAGTAAGTAGTTTATTGGTCCCGGAGACATAAAAAACATATGTATGGGACAAGTCAAGGAGAAGAAAAAAAAAAAAAAAACAGGAAAAGGAAACAATATATAAATACAAATCCTCGCCTCCAAAGGAGAACACAATACATAAATACAATCACTTATTCAAGAACTCATCGACTGAGTAAAAAACATTGTTCAATAGAAGTTCTTTCAATTTCTTTTTAAAAACAGGAATACTACGGGTCTGTTTGATCTCACTAGGGAGACTGTTGTACAACATGCATCCTGCATATGACGGTTGCCTTGTGAAGGACACTAAATTGTGAGACACCACTTTAAAATCACCATTTCTTCTGGTATTGTATGAATGAACATCGTTGTTCAAGGGCAATCCAAGAGCCAGATGATGCTCTTTAACATACATAATGTAGATTGTACATAATGTACAGATGTATATTGCCTCAGTGTTGTTCCCAATGAATGGGTAGGCTGCCTGCAATGACATCCATGATGACTGTTAGAGCGGCATTTTTCTGAAGTCATTCCTCCAAATCGAAAAGTAACCCTACCAAATAGTGTTTCCTATGCTGCCAAAAGATAGGCACTGAAGAAAATAAAACTTAAAAAAGATACAAGATATCACTGTCCCCATTGTGAAGTGTTTCTTGGCATCGCTTCTTGTTTTAGGATTTATCATGCAGCAAAAAACATTTGAGGACTTCATTTTTTGAATTGCTAATATTTAATCAGCATAAAATAAAAGGTTTTTGGTATTTTTTCTTGTAAAAATAAAATCTTTTATCTCAAAAAATAGAGAGGTACATATAATTGAGGTTTTACTGTATATCACATCTTGTATTTTTTGGTTTGATGGACTACCTGTATTTAATTGTCCATTTTTTTGTTTTTTATGACATTTTCCTGTGTCATACTCTTGGCCTTCCAGAAAAGACAATATATTTATAATTATTATATTGCAAACCATCTTTTCTTGCAACCTTAAAGTAAATTCGTTCTTATATAAATGCTTTCTTTTCAGACTCATACAATTTCAATTGCTCACATCTTGCATTGTGATGTCATGAGTGGTTGTTTGCTGTATTTAATACTTGTGTATTGTACCGCAGGGATGTCTTATCTACTGAAATTTCTGCTTCAGTTTGGTAGAAGAAGAATTGTTTTGGGCCCAACTTTAAATATGACGAAACAGTAATTTAAAGTTTTAAAACTCTTTATTTATGCTTTTTTTAAGAATTGTTTAATGGGCTTAATTCATGGCCAACTCAATTCATACCTAGGCCAGATGTGGGCTTTGGGTAGAGAACATTTGGTATACTTTTCAAATTGAAATTATCTAGGTTTATGTATGTTTTCAACTCTGATGCAAATTCTTCTCTGGCTTATGACCGGCCTTGGTTCTCCATCTTTGCCTATGTTTTGATGGGAGACTACCATTGTGTTTTGGGCTGTTGATCCTGGTCAGAAGCACGAGAAGTATCAGCATCTATTATTTTCCAGGATTAAATTTTTCATTTCTGTTTCGTTTAGGTATCTCAGGAGATAAAATTGAGATGGATCCAGTAGGACAGCAAAGGATAGGATCCAGATTTTGGACGCTTCGTCGTTCTCGCATGTCTTCCTCAAGCTCCCCTTCCTCTTCCTCACTTCCTTCCACCTCAACCTCGTCTACCTCAGCTTCAATCTGCCACGGCGCCACAGCCATTGCTGCATGTGACCTCACTGATAAGCACAGTCGATACTCCACATTTCGCCTTGTGCTAAAGGTCGAAGGACCGCCTGTACCTCGCTTTAAGCGTTATGACTTTGAAGCTGATCATGATATGGCTGAACAGGTAAATGATTGGTTATTTTTCAATCAGTCATTCCTAATTGGGGTTGCTCTAGGATTGGTAAACTGGGAAAAGTCATAGGAAATGAGGAAGAAGTGTGGAAATTTGCTTGTCCAAGTCATAATCTGATTGTTAACAGGTAAATGATTGGTTATTTTTCAATCAGTCATTCCTAATTGGGGTTGCTCTAGGATTGGAAAACTTGGAAAAGTCATAGAAAATGAGGTAGAAGTGTGGAAATTTGCTTGTCCAAGTCATAATCTGATTGTTTTCAATGAGAGAGGAGTACCACTCTATTGATGTCTGTACTTACACGGGGAGACTATGTACAATGACTTGCCACATTGAATGCCAAATTTTTTTGTCTTGCACCAGGTCTAATGCAACTCAAATTAGTTTTAGTCTTTCCCTAAGTACCCTAGTTATTGCCAAGTCAAATTCTGAATCTCATTTTTGCTGCCTTAATCTCCTCAGGATTACAAAAATGTAGGTTTACATAGCCACTAGTGTTGGTGTAAGTTAGATTATATAGTTTTGACAGAGATTGGTGTTATAAATTAACACGTTCGCGGCGGCGGCTATATTTGCAGTTTCTCCCCCATGGGCGGCAATTTTCATAAAAACGATGTTAATCGAATAGTGTTTTTTATTGTTGAAAATGACTTTGGTATGGTTGAAAATGAAGAATTTCACTAAATCCGGGAAAACTGAATGTCCAATATCGATTAATTAATCGATTCTCCTTGTGGGTATGCAACGACTGATAATGTTGTGAATTTCTTATACGTTCGTCTAAAATATATTCAGAATACATTCATCAGCGATATTTTTTAGATATGAAAGTAGATGAAATATTCATTGGATTCTAGGGAGAAATAGAACATGATTGCAGTCATGATATTGATTTGTCGGTAAAAATAAAATATTTCATTATAGCTTTTATCAACTGCTTCGGATGTTTCTTCCGTAGCCTTCAATAAATCCTTCTTCCACTGTAATTCCCTGCTTTGGTTTTACAGCTTCGGCAACAATATGCCTTGGGAGGGCAGTTGGGTCTTTTGGAATGAAAAAGGGTCTGGATACCTGAGGGCAGTCGTGAAAACGATTTTCCTATGCACCCGTCGGGAAATCCTCCACCCTTGTGAGGTAGACACCGGATGGCCCAGCCGCTGGGACCCCACATGAAACATTGGGTTACCCTCTCTTATGCCATCATGAGTGAGATTTCCTGGGATTTCCTTATCTAGAGTTTGGCGACCAGTCTCTCGGCACGTGTCCCACCCATTGCAAAGGCGAGGGCCTACCACCCGAAGGTCGCTCATGAGAGGGGTGGCGGCGGTATTAGCCTAGCCAGTACGTTTGAATCTATATTTTTCTTTCTCGGCGCGTGAGTATCCCATCTCCTGGAATATTTTCATCTACGTAAGCGAAGACGATACTTCAAGTTTTATTGCTGGGGGGCCTTGTACAGTTACATAACATAATCATTTTACTTGTATTGGCTGTGGGTGGGCAAGCCTTTCAATCTTCCACTTTGTGCTACTCTGAATAATAGCTTCTTCGGAATTCTTTTGATGATTTTCGACTGTGCAGCTGTACGTGCCGTGTTCATTCCTTCCAGTCTCTACCAATAGCTCTTTGGCAATTTTCTAACTTCCTTGTCGTAGGACAATTTTTTTCTCCCCCTGCCACTAACTCACCAAATATTACTCACGAACAATTTGGACAATTCTCAGTCTGGGCTGAAACACGAGTGACCTGCGAGATACAAGATTTTTACTTTTCTTCTTGGAAAGTGATTTTTTCATTGAAGTGGCAGAATATCGGTAGAAGTCATGAGAGATTCAGATAAATCACTCTTTAGCTTCTCTGACTCTGATGATTCGTATATCCTGTCCAATATCGAAGATGACAGTGACTCTCCGTATTCAGAAGAGGAAAGCGGGGAAGATTCGTCATTGGAAGAGGAAGAGCATGTTACATCTTTGTCAAGTTTGAGTGCATGCGAGATTGTACAAATTCTTCCCGAAAATTAAACTTCTATGGTGGTGCTGGTTTAGTTGTACAATTGGAACTTTCAGATCCGGTTAGTGTTTACATTTCCTGAACAATGAAGTTCAAAATCTAGTAGTTGAAAAGCCTAATAAATACGCAATGCGGGTTATGGATTTGGAAGTTATTACCCGACAATACAGGATGCAGAAGTGGAAAGAGTTCGAGATACGCAATTTCATTGCCATCCTGATTGCGATGGGTAAAAGCCACTTACCCAAAATGCTGCTATATTGGTTACAGAAACCACTTAACCAGAATGATTTCATCTGAAATGTAATGAGTCGGGACAGGTTCGAGCTACAATTGAAATGATTTCTTGTCATTAACAATGCTGATTTTACTGCCAGTACAGATAGATTAGCCAAAGTGAGGCCCCTCTTTGACCTGGTCTGCAGGATATTTCGTTCTACTCTCACTCCGGGGGAAAATGTTGTGATAGATGAATCCGTGGTACCTTGGAGAGGTCGACTACATTTTAGGCAGTACCGACCGGGAGAGGCTCATAGATACGAAATCAAGTGTTGTAAACAGCACACTCCTGAGTCCTATACACATAATCTCCATGTTTACGCAGGTAAAAATGAAATGCTTGTGCTGCGTGAGAATGTTGGGTGCAGTCACCAAGTTGTGTTGCAGTTGACCGAAGGACTTTTTGATGCAGGCAAGACATTGTGCATCGATAATTTTTATACCAGTGTTGGACTTGCTGAAGAACTTCTGAGAAGGAAAACGTACGTTTGCAGCTCACTCCGATCGAATCAGAAAGGTGACCCACAAGATGTTCACCAAGAAAGTTGAAAAAGGGGGAAAAGGTCATTGATGGCCTTTTGAAGGACGATTTAGACAGCAGCTAGTGATGGTGCTCCACCTTCGAAGAAGAAAAGGTCAATACATCACCTAAACAAATCTGAATGAATTAGGTATTGGATATAGAAACTGTTTAGTCGCAAATGGTATATGACTTGGGTAGTATTTAAATATTTTATACATGGAGGGGAACTTCCTACCGGTATGCTCACTTTGAGGTCCGTATTCGTGTTGAAAACCAATGCCATTTCATTTGATGTATGTACGATATTAGGGGAAAGTCAACAGAGAGACATTCTATATTGCAATTGTGGAAACTAGTGCACACTTTATGTACATCATGACATGCTTTTTACCGACTGAATAGAAAACATTGTAAAATTATGCTTTGTGTTATTGCCGCATCATAGACAATAACCGCTAAAGCGCAATGGTCATCTACATGTTTTTCGCGAATAAATAAAATATCATAGTGTTTATTTTCTATAAAAACTTTTTTGTTTGATGAAATTTATCAAAATACTGACGGGATAAATAATTTTAGGACCAGCTAATGTGAAACGCGTCGCAAAAAATGTTTCCGACCTCTGTGAATGAAGGATAGGCAATTTGCATTACACGAATTGTATCTATATAAGATCGTCATTATAGTTGATTCCAGATTTTTGCTGAATTTCAAATTCTTAGGTAGTAAATATAAGTTATCGTAATAATTTACGTATAAATACAAACTCTCGGTAAACTGAATCTATTTATCCACAGCCCATTGTTTTACTTGCTAACTTTCCACACGTAAAAACACCGCCATTACGTCAATAAAACATCTTCGTGGGCGAAAACAGAAGTTGTATTCCTCCCTCATGGGCAAACAGGGATAGAAGATCCCTTTCTTCTTATGGTGGGCATGACCACCGGTGGGTCATGCCGCCCAGGTAGCTTGGAAACCCATGACCCACCGGCGGGTCATGCTGCCGCGAACGTGTTAAGCAATCAATCACCATCCATTATCAAGTGCCTGTCGCCCCTTATGGTCTGCCCTACAGGCACTTCCCATGTTATATAATAGATGCATTCTGACATACACATCCTACTAACTACATTAGGAACTTGATAACACAAAGCACAAAAATACGAAGTTTCAATTTTATAAAGCCAAAATGTTGGCCCCAACAAAAGGCCTTTGCTAAATACATGGCACTATTCAAAAATATAAAGTTTCAAAAATACAAAATTTTCCTCAGACCCAGTCCCCACAGAAACTGAGTTCGTTTTTATCAACCTTAGGGGAATATTGCGTCAGAAAAGCTCTCTATTTGCTGACGTAGACACCTAACAAATCATAGTAGCGGAATGTAATCTATCAGTTGTGTAAAATACATGAAGTTTAGAGCATTCATCTTTCACAAGTGCCTGAGTCACATGGTTATTTATCAAAATTAAGTCGTGGATAATTTAGATCTTGAGTGACAGGGAAAACTGTAGCTTGATGCAATTTTTCCCTTATTTTATTTCTGTTTTCAATATTTGTTGCATTTTCATAATGTAAACAATTATCTTTTGGTTATAACTCATGTGTGGCACCATGTACCAACTCATTTCCTTCTGCTATAAGCAGCAATTTTAATGTATTGAGCTCTCGCACGGAAAAATGACATGATTAAATGATGGGAAACAGGATTGGGATACCTGTTGCAGTCACTATCCCTAAAATCCATGGCTTCATTATGAATAAACCTGCGTTTACTCCTGCCATTGTCCATATTTCATGAAACAACAGCAAAAATAGTTTCCCAGAATTTGCGAGGGTATATATGTGTCTCCGTGATTGATATAATTTTGCATTAAAAACTGATTACATATTTCAAATTTTGAAACAGATAGCCCAATCGAGGGAGTGGCTCAACAATATAACATTTTAATGTATAAGACCTGTGATAAAATGCCAAGCTGCCTCATCTGAGGCAGCTTAACATTTTATCACAGGTCATTTTAGCATTTTAAAGATAAAGATAAAGAAATGTTTATTGTTCTTGGACCACTTGGTCCACTAAGAACATACAAAAGATGAACATTAGTATCAGAGCTCGATTACACAGAAAAATTGGAAACATGCAACAAATGATATAATAGTGGTAACAAAAAATACAAGTATATTGGTGAAATTAATACAGAGGCATATTAGTAAATTAAATTTTATCCTGCAATAGCATTTTATTAAATAATATGTTTTTGAAAGCCAACAGTGAACTAGAGTTTTTGATTAATGCAGGAATACTATTCCATAACCTTGTCCCTAAAACAGAAAAGGATTTATTAAATGTAGTGGTTTTACCACATGTTGTTGGGGTAACTCCACCAAATTTTCCTGGAACCAACTTTCATCCATGAATTACTACATTGAATTCGTTGAGTAACCAGGCTGTGATACATTACATTTGATATATCATTACTGCTATCCCTGATTTCCACAAGATAATTGAACAATTGAATCAGATTTCATTGTGATGGCATGAGTAACTTTGAGTCCTAGGCATTTTATTATGCGGATGACACAAATTGGGCATAAATTGGACCCTGATGTGCTCTATTTCAAAATCACCTGACGTTTAGAAGGATCTGAGTATGGAAATTTTACTCTGCGAGAAACTTATTGTCATTATCAGGATTTTACCACAGAGAGAAGTTAGGTTTCAGCCTCAGCTGAGGCAGATTTTTTCTGTAACCCTAAGTAAGTAATGCCTCTTCCTAAGTTCCCCTCGAGTTAATTTCACAAAATATGCTTCAAACAGTTAATCTTATTTCGTTTTCGTGTTTTATGCTCCACAGCACAGTCAAGTATAGAAGGCGTTAGTAGCGGAGGGAAAAGAAAATAACTAAATAATAGAATGGAGAACGCTAGATCTGTAATATTTTTGCGATGCCCATTAGGGATGAAGTTTCTCTTTCACATGTTGTGGATAAAAAGTTCTGAAAATCATGGAGTAATTCAGTAATCACTTTTTAAAGACAAGGCATTTCATTAGCTTCTATGTTTTAGCTTACAAAAATTGGCATATAGTTCAGCATAACACCCACAATGGGAAGAGATTATGCATAGAAGGATAAAAAAAATAATCTCTTAATTTATTGGCTGGATTGATGTTATGCAGAATAGAACTATAAGCGCAAATCATCCAAGTGAAAAGGAACTTGGTCATGAGATAACATTTCTTTCTCAAACTTCAATGAGCGGTAACACTGTTTGGCTTGGAACAAAAAAATATTTCTTCCCAAGTTCGTATATCCTGCAGGGAATATGGAAGAAACCACAAATAATGACCTGAGAAGGATTTTTTAAATGGTCGAGTCCTTTGCTCTTTTTACCTATTGTTGAGTGATAAGGAAAGGGCGATTGGAAGCACTGTTGGGGCAGCTATCATCTTTACTGCGTAGGTATTAGAAACATCGATGAGAATGGGATTGGTGAAGTGCCATCATTGCAAGCAATGGCATTTCCTGGGTGGCAGTTGAAGTTTTCGTTTGTTCTCCATGACCTCCACATTAATATTCCATCTGTCCAAAAAATCTTGGTATTTAGAACTGGAAACTCAGTGTACTTTGAGCTGCTAAAGATATGGAACATGTCCGGATCACACCTAGTTTGTCATCAAGTGATTTGTAATTGGAACGAAATCATATTTCTTCTCAAGTTCGTATACCCAGCAGGTGATGTGGAATAAATTGCAAATAATGACCAGTGAACGATTTTTTAACCCATTCAGGTAAAGAGCCGGCAAATCCCTGGTCACGTTAAAAACTTATTTATTCTTTAATTTGTTTATAACTAACGAGATGTGAACAGTTACACTATTTTTAATCCATTAAAAATGATATAATTTACCCAATGAAGAAATTTTTATCTGAAAGGTGCTCTACAGCCAGAGATAAAAAATGAAACGAAAATTTTGAGAAAATTAAATAGGAACTTAGGGCCAGAAATTCCTAGGAAAATTAGGAGGTGAATGGGTTAAATGGACTGAGTCCTTTGCTCATTTTACCTATGATTGAGTGATAAAGAAAGGGTGATTGGAAGCACGGTCAGGCCAGCTACCGTCTTAACTGCATAGATGTTAGAAATAAATGCCTCTTTTAAATGCCCATACTAGTTGCACTTCCTGATTAGCCACAGTTTAATTAATACAAAATGCAGAACTTGCTTTATATTGATCCTCTAAACTGGGCGAAAATTTTGCAAAGAAAATGAACGCCAACTAAAATGTATTTGCATTGAGAACTAAGAGGTGATAGTTATTTCACGAACGTTTGTGACATTTAGCTTATGATATAAAGGCATTATTTCGAATGCTTTCACGAGTAACGACTATAAATCATTTTATAATGTTTCCAAAGACGAGAGAAGTCAGGTGGGAAGGGGATATATTTTTTTTGCAATTTATTAGAAAGGTTCGAAAATACGAAGTGCTGATTTTTCGGACCCGCCAACTTTGGATTATTGAGTTGCTACTGTACTGTACCATGAATACTATGTAGTACACAACATGTACTAGTAAGCCAAAATGTACAAGAGTTGAAAATTCCTCCAAATCTTAGTCTATGCTCCAGAGATAGCAATTGATATGGAAAAATGTGGAGCAAATTATCAGTCATATATTAATCCTGCAAAGTTCAATAACTATTGTTTCCATACTTTACATACCCTGATAAACTACAACAAAGTTATCATGTCACAAAGTTTGGCTGTGAGAATTTTAAGTATTGAACATAACCATTCAAAATAATAAAAAAGGGCAATTTAAAAATCAAAGAGAATGTCAATCTATTAGAAAGGCACTTATCTGTAGTAGTTGCAAATTTCGTGTCCTAAAATTGAATAACATTGGAGTTATTACTGTCCAAAGTTGGTGAGCCCACGTGGGCACTTCCGGCAATGAGTGGAAGTTTTTTCTGCACCTTTGGCATTTTTCAAGGTTACTAAATAAAAAAATGTCTGTAGTACCTATTTATGAGTAAATAAATTGCTTTTGAAAACTACTCCAATGTCCTTGGCAGTGAGTTTTCTGGCAGAGAAAGTTTAATTTTACTCTCAGAATACTTTGACCCTCTTATTGCTTTATTTTGTTGTCATGTATGATTATTTTTTTCAGGTTGTCAGAAAAGTTAATCACATTTTAGAGCTACATTCAAGCTCTGCACGCAAGGAATATCATGCCTTAAGGGAGAAGAAGGCTCAGAAGAGGAGAACCTCTACATTTCATCTTGGACCTCGATGAGCATTTTGATATGTATGTGAAGAATCTTTTCTCATCTGGGCCCTTACCTTTGAGGAAACTTTGCTTTAAGATTAATTGGCAAGAATGTATTGATTGAAAAACCTAGCAGCAATGTCTTCAGTCCAGAAATATTGTCACTGCCATCATTTTCACTGCCTTCATTTTGAAGTTGAGCAATACGACATTGCCTTAGTTCCCGTTACAGTTTGGGAATTCATTAAAAGATGACTTAAAGGTGCAAGACATACTTTTGTGTGCATTTATGAAAAGACAACCTTGTTTTTATGTGGACACCTCATATTTTAGGCAAGGGTTGTTGATCTTTGAAGTTTATATCATCACAATTTTCAGCTGAGTTTATCATATTTATCAACATGTAGTGTAAGTCAGTGAATATGTTACTCAGCTCACTTTTTCTAGTCGTTAATCTTACAGGTTTATCTTCAAGTTGTGTAATTTGTTGTAATGCTATAAATACTTAAGTGCAGCTTAATTTAATTTCTGAAGGTTAAACCTAAACTGCACGGTGAAAAAAAATGCAAAGAATTAAATATTTTTATTTAATGACTGAAGTGCTTCTTGGTCCCTCTTTTTTTCATTTCTAATTTATTGCCATGGTTGACAAGAACCATGTGCAGTCTCTTTGTGAGCACCGCTGGATTGCCAAATTGACTTATGTTTAATTAAGGATCTCTGTTAGTACTGCTTTTCTGTAACTATTTCTGGCAATCTTGTCCACAATCTCGTTAGTTCACCTTATTATGCTGAGATTTTGGTAAAATGAGACTTTCTGAACTGAGCATTGAGCAAATATAATTCTTTTGTGAATGTGAATTCCCTAATGTTGTTAAGGGTAGCCTGTCTTGTATACCAAAAATTGATCTCAATATGGAAGAATGCAGTTTTTGTATTATAATGCTGTCGTCAACTCTGCAGCAAGAAATGTATTTTACAAAAATAAATATAATTTGTAACCATAGATTGAATATGTTTAGTTTATTTCATCATAATACCCAGCGCGTACAGGAAGTGAACTGTATATATTTTATAATGATTGATATTATATGCTTTTCTTCTCCTCCAGTAAAACAATAAGTACTAAAGCTATGTAAATAAAATAGGAATGAAATTATATAATGCATGTTAAAGTGGTTGATTCTTTGAATATTGTACAATATTTTGTTTTGAAGCTTCTACATCTTGGCTAACTAAATCCAGCAATTTTTCACCCATGGTGATGTTTCTTCTTTTGATTTCAAGCAGCATCTTATGCATTTTAGTGAGTTTACGGTATTTCTTTCCAATCTCATGAAAGTCTGGCAAATCTTCCAAATATTTTTTATCTTCTTCATCAAGGAATGGCAGGCATTCCTTTTCGGTCATAGTTGGTCTTTGTTTACAGTGCTTATTGTATTCTCTACCAAGAAAAAGAAATGACATTTTCATTTAAAAAATTTCCCACCACGCATATCTTATAAAATATGAGTTAATTTTAAAATCAAGACAATAATCTACAAATATTCACTAAGATATGAAAAACTTGTTGAAAAAATGAATAGCAGTGGCCAAACATGTTTCTAACTTTTCAATTACGTAATTGCTTAACTGGAGCAATGGTGGCATACAGATTTTGCAAATGAGTCAAAAAAGTTTTTATGTGACCATAAATGTAAAGCGAGAAGATATAGGCATGTGCATGAAATATGTGAATTATGTCTTATAAAAAACTCCATCAAAATAACATTGAACTTTTATATGAATTTTAACAACTTTAGTAAAATATAAGTTAAATTTCTCCAAACAGAAGACTGAAATCGTAATGTACTTATTTTATCCAAAATTCTTTTCCCCAATATGCTTCTATGAGTTAAAAACCTAAATTTGTCAGAACAGAATAAGATCTCAAGTGAAAAGCTATTTTGTAGTTTATCTTAAAATTAACTTGGCCAGATAATTTTACAGTGCAAGCTATTATGTTTATTTCAAGGAGTATGATCCTCAATCTCTTATGCTGAGTGAAAATCTTGAATAATTACTGACTTAACCACCAGTATATAGATTTTATCTGGTAAGATCTATGGCTATTACTTCATACAATGTAATTTCTAAATGATACATTTTTCTGCACACTCAACCAATGATAAACCAATCAAATGTCCTTAGGTGTAACAGGTTGTAACCAGACTTGGTGAAAGTTGTCAATAATTATAAAGGACTAAACTCCCTCTTACATACTTATTAAGCTAACATGATATGTTTCATTGCATTGCTGCAGAATAATGTGCACACATCATCAGGGTCATGAACTAGCACATGATTATGTCATAGTGAGGTGAAATGCATCATGCTAGCCAAATTTGTCCGGAAGGGTACTAATTGTTAGCAATTCTCATGACAAATCCATAGTAAAAAATGCACACAGTAGGATGATCACCTTGTGGATCATCTCAGTAATCTGCCGTATAATTCCAAATGCTACAAGCCATATCTAAACCTTTACCAAGGCGTAGCAGCAAAGGATCCAGTCAAGTTCATTCCAAATTATTGTAAAACTTAATTCCCCCCAGAGAATAAATCGCCACTCCTGGTAAAAATGAAGTGCTCATTACACAAAACAAATAATCTCAGGCTTAATCTTGAATAGTCTATAACATAATCTTGAATAATCTTAATAAAATAAACAGCAGTTAATAATAACATGAAAAAATTGTAAATTAAACCAATAAAAGTTTATGGTTTGAAAGTTATTCTTCTTTGATGTCCACTGCTCTTTCTATCGAAAGAAGAGAATTAGTCACTGCCCTGTTACCCTTGACTAGGGCTGGATCTACAACATCTGAAAGTTGCAAAGTGAGTGGGGAGAGCGGTCTTAGGTTTTGCTATGTGTCATAATGCATGTATCTTCATTTCATTTTTTACCCCTATTCAAAGCCCACCTGTCACCCAATCAGTTTCCCCCTATTATGTGATTAAAATGTCACAAACCTGAGTTATTAGCAGTTGTTAGATATCTAACCATCCTGCTCCCACCAGGACAATACTATCGTTGAGGATAATGACCCCTTCCTTAAAGCAGGTGCTCCTTCAAGCTTAACCCCCTCTGCAGAAAAGCTCATATCTTAATATTCTATAGATGAGGTCTGTTTAGAGTCTTTTGGTTTGCTAAAGCATTTGAAAGGGGTAAAGCAGTGAGTCATTTTGTAGGTAACACTGTTGTACAGTTAACCATAGCATTTAGCTTTGACTGACAGTCACAAGAACTATCTCCAAACTGACTGAGTCCAAGATGTTGAAGAGAACCTGTTTGAGTTAAGAAGAAAGGATTGCGTTATCAAAGAACATGATGAGGGTGCAAGGTAAAGGTTAGCAGACCTTTTGAAATGTGGAAAAGCTTAAATAAACAGAATTTCAAAGTCTAGGGATTAAATTTTGAAGGAGAGACAATAGTCACTAGAACTGCAGAGTGAACAGAAAGTAGCAAGATAAGTAGAAATGGAACAACTTGGCTGTTTTTCCATTGTTTAAAGTTGTACAGTCGAAAAATGATAAGATTAGTGGTGCTTCAACAAATGAGAGGGCATTACATATTACCCTTCAAATAGGAGATGAGGATCTCAAGGCTAGCATTGCCTGGCGAGAACGATTTCATTTATATGTTACCATAACCTTTCATGGAATCTCAGGTGACTATTATGATATGAGTGATGACGTGTGCTTTGATTAGCAGATTTGAACTCCATTGATCATCAAAAACCATAAACAACAGCATGTTATATAATATGGACAAAAGCGGGTCATTTTTCTCTTCCAACTAATCCCTGATTCTTAATACAGAGCCGTGGAAAGGTGGCCAAAGACAGATTGACTGTGTGCTTTTGAGCGAGTGCTGATGGAGAGAAAGAAGCACCTCTGGTAATTGGGTAGTCCCTTTGGCTGAGATGCTTCAAAAACATCAATATGATTAAATTGGGTTCATCTAGGAATGAAAATAGTACGGATTGGGTGACTTCTATAATTTTTGAAGATTGGTTTAGAATATATTCAACTGTATCTGGCGGGATGTTGTGGAACATAATCTTGCATTTAAAAGAAAAAAATAGAAACAAACTTTTTACCGAGTAAACATTTTCTTTCTATTAAATTGAGTAAGAAGCTTTCACAGAAAGATGATACAGCAAAATCATAGCATCATCCTATTCCTTGACAGTGCAAAGTGTCATGTTCATCAATTCAAACTTAACAGCATCATTTAGACCTTCATTTGCATGAATTGATGAAGTTATGACAACATTGGATTCAGTGAAGAAGCTTACAGTGATTGATGCTGTATCATGGGTAGTTCCCGGATGGAAGGATGTTGAATCCAGAACAACTGTGTGGTTTCTTCAACCTTGTATGTGAAGGAAAAATTGAAGAGATAGTGATGCCTGTCATGTAAAAGCTTTGGCTCGAATTTCTGTGTTTGAATACAGCCAAAAGAGGAGGAAAACTGTGTCAACTGTTATTACTACTTCAGCTAGAATTAGGCGGACTCATTACTTAAAGATGCTACAGGTAAGATTTTTTAATGACCAATATTGCATCATTGATTGTAAGATATCAATGCAACATCAAACATTATCTTCAATTTTCCACATCTTTGTGTGGTGTTGTTTCATAAGGAACCACTTCTGAAGGCAATGATAATTCATATGTTGAGGAATCCACTCAAGAATCAATCCTGAGAGCTGGAGAAGCATTTTCAATGATAGAAAGGTGCCGTACTTCAGTGAGGAGTGCTAATTTCAAGAGGGTGAAAAGGAACGAAGTTTTTACTGAACAAAAATATCTTTCTAAAAAGGAAAAAGCTAAACAAAATGGCAAAGACCAAAAAAAGCCTCTGTACTAAAGTAAATTTTCCCCCTGATGTGGGAATGAACAAAAATTAGTAGACAAAAAAATAACATTAAAAAAAACTATTTTGTTGTTATAAATATTTGTTAGGGCTCCCAGCCTAGGGTGACCAACTCTCCCGTATTTTACCCTATTTTTTCACGATCTCCCAGCTCCCGTATTTTCTGTCTCTCTGGGTGAATTTCTCTCGTATTTTTTCATCAAGTAAAATCAGTTTCAACCAATCAAATTTTGCACACACAATCGAAATTCATTTGAATGTGCCGTGCTCATAATGACATGAAACGTGCATGTAATTGTTTAGATTATGTAGATATTGAAGTGTTACTGTTAAATATTTGTAGTCATCTTGAACTAAGGGGAACATAAAGCTTATTTTTTGATGTCGAATGGACAGAAATCCTTCGTCGTGTAAGTACTAGATGGATATCTCTCACCTGCTGTAAAAAGGCTTTTAAAAAATTGGAAGCCTACAAAAAGATATTTTAAAAGCATAGATGATTCAGACTGTCTAAAAGTTTTGAAACGGTATTTCAACAATGAAAATCTAGAAGTAGAAACAATTGTTGAGGCTCATATTAGCTTCTTAGTGAGTATTGGAAACGTTTTTATTCAAACAGCAAAATATTAGGAGAATTCTGATCTTAGTATTATGTAGTCCCATGACGCAGTACAGTAACTTATTAGTAAAGTTGGACAGAGAATTAAAGATAGATACTTTGGTAGTGTTACTTACAAATTGTTAGCTACTGTTCTCAGTTCAAATTTTAAATCTACATGTGAAAGCAAATTCCTTGAATTTTATGATTCTTTGTATTCTTACATGCTTAACAAATTTGATGATAGTTTAAAGTGCTTAATACCACTATGTCTTAAAAGGGAATTAACATTCAATGACATACATAACATTATGGAGTGTATCCAACTGGATTGTGTGAATGAAGATGAATTGTATGAGGAATTTTGTAGTTGTAAGAATGCAATAGCATGTGCTGTGTCTTTAGAGGGTAACGCTAGCTGAAAATGGGTGGCGGTTTTCAGCAGCTTAAAATCAAGCAATATAACTTCTGAAAACTTAGGAAAGTTGATAAGCTATGTTATGAGCATACCAGGTAGTAATGCTTATACAGAGGGAGTATTTTCTCTTATGATTAACAAGTAGACAGATGTTAGGAGTAGGAGCAGTACATAGCTGATCAAATCAGAAATGCAAGTTGCCATGAACTTCACGTAATCTTGCACTGAATTTTTAGAATTTGCAAAAAGTGATGAAAAACTATTATCTGAAGCAAAATCTGTTGGAAAATATATTTGTCTTCTTAAAGTATAGGTAAAATAGTGTTCTTTTTAAATTTTTTTTACAAACACTGCATTGCTTTTTCCTTTTCTGTGAAATTTTGCAGTGTTCTAAATCTCCCTTATTTTTGGTCAAGAATATATAAATCTCCCTTATTTTCTTCAAAAATAGTTGGTCACCCTATTCCAGCCAGTCTTTTATTTCATTTTTTAACTGTGATCCGACCTATTTCCTCACTTTAACTTTCCGAAGTATATACCTATGTATTATATTTTCATATGTACAACATTATCACAAATATTGAGCACTTATGCATATATGTATAAATTTCATACGCATTTTACTGGGCAATATAATACATACAGTGAAAATATTTCATACATGTCAAATTAAAATTCATTGAAATTTCCCACGAGTTACTAAATTATGAGGAAATAAACACCATTTGTGGATGTTTTAACAAATTATCACATCAAGAGTTTTTTCCAAATCTGCTGCCCACTTATTTATATCCTACTTCTAGAAACTGAACCCCTGTCGAACAACCGACCCTCTTAATAACCAATTATCGGTAAGACCATCAATGGTCCCTTACCACAGGTTCCACTGTACTTTGAATGAGTGATACATGAATCATAGTTTATATGGTCCATCTTATGTCTTTTGACTTGTCTTTAACAAGGAGGGCAAATTATCTTTGGGGAGACCTCAACAAAGCTGAGAGAGCTTTCTTTCAGGTTGCTTTGGTGCTTACCATGTATTGCATTGAATAGTTGGTGAATTTCTGTTATCACAGAGTACTTCACATGTCTCACGATGAGATATATCATTATCTTGTACCTAATTCTTTTAGTAAAATAATCGTTATTCTCATGAAAGGTGCTGAACCTTTGACGAACACTTTGCATCCCTCGTAAATATAATGAAGGCTTAATGACACATATGAGGAATGCATAAAACGCTTACATCAGCCAGAAAAGAGGTGCAGGAGATGTTCTGAAAGTGATTAGGCTGAGTAGGGAATATTTAATGGATAGTTCTGGAAGTGTTCATAACATTTTCCAGCACTTGAAAAGTGTACCAAAGGTAAATAGTGCTTAACACATCAAGAAAACTGTAGAAAATTATGAAAGGTGTGCAGCATACTGGAAGTGTTCATGAAATATGAATCAATTTTATAATTCGTGGCTCATGAAGGAAGCAGAATGCTCCACCGAATTCGTGAAATTTCCAGATAACTGCCAGCACACTCCACAGACAACATATATATGCCTACGACATAACCTAGTCTATCTGCATCTGAATAGCATTGACCATTTTTTGTTGCAAAAAAAACATTTGACCGTTAATTCACTACGTTGAATGATAGTAATAATTTTAAATTCCTCCAAGGAATAAACAAATAAGTAACTCGAGAGATGAATACCAAGAAATGGGTGTACATAAGGAATTTAGCTACTTCAAATTTATATTGAACTGAGACGCAAGAAATAATTTGTTTTAATGGAACTCGATGTTGACTACTGTGACAAACTACACGATGTCGTAACTGACTTCAAGTTTTTAAAAACATATTTGCGCCGCACATAGATACATCAATTAAACGCACGAGTGCACAGGGCGAACATCGCAAAAGACTAGATTCCACTGACCAGTCAACACATCATCTGAATAGGGATACAAAGCATTTTTTCTGTTTGAATTTTAAGGGTTCATACTCATAGAATTTGAAAGAAAAATATTGGCCAACTAAGAAAGCACTAAGCAACTAAGAAAACTACGCACAGTGAGTGAAGGAGTAAATCAACTCGATGGTTTCATTACGTTTTTGATGAAGGACAATATCTTACTTGAAAGTTGCTTCATAGTCCTGTTTCCTCTTCTTCGTTACATCCAACCATTCTTTCTTTTCTTTTCTTAATTCTTCCATGTACCTGCAGGGTGGAATGATGGTATAATTTAGCTGTGAGGAGCGGACAACTTAGGAATAAAAGTAGCATCAGGAACCAACCTTTTCACAAGTTCTTCCTCAGAAGGTAAACCACCTGAGTCGCTAGATTTCCTCGCTAGAAATGAGAAGAGAAATACAAAAACAACATTTCTAAGGTAATCGGTGAAACCGAACAAAATAAAATACATGCTAAATAACTGGAGTACATTTTCTGGTCTCTGACAAACTCTTCCTAACTTCGGCGAAAATGCTTGATCGTCGACGAGTCCGCCTTTCGATAATAGACACATTTTCCGTTATGTCATCATGTAAATTCACCTCATCACCTTTAGCCTCCATAGTGTTTCCGAATTTCTCTCCTACTGCTGGAAAATAGGGATACAAGTTACATTAAATAGTAGACTCCGTTTCCCACCTTGACAGGCCTTAACGATATGTTTACCTCAGTTTCCCGCCTTTACGTTTTCTTTCATTGTGCATGAGATTTGATTGGTCAACTTTTAATTCGAATGTGATTTGTTTTAAGTTGTTCATCTTGCGTGTAGATGGTATTCGTAACACCGGGAAGTTGTTTACCGTGAATCTGCTGTTTGCGGATAGCTCTCAGAGTCGGGTTCAGTGCCAAAATAACCCTTTTTTGTAGTTCAATTGACTGTTAGGGAGGTTAATTGCTCAAGAAATGTGTGGGAAGAGTGAGGATGATGCTGATGGAGGAGTAGATGGCGTCAATTACGAATATGAGAAATATGGTGAGTAAATTGTTCCTTATCGTAACGAATGTGTTTATTAATTGAGATTTTATGGATAGATTGATTGATACCCTTATTATAGTTTCAGTTAGTGTTGGTAGAGTATTGCAATGACGTCCATCAAGGCGACGTTTATTCTCTACAATCCAGTCATTAGGTTTTCACCGACAATTGACTTAAAGACCTTTGGCCGCTGTTAGACTCACGATTTCTTACAGTGTTACCATGTATTTACGCCTTGGTTCCGAAGAACTTGTAGTTTTCGTCATTTTGTATGTTGTCATAGCATTGCTCACCGATTCTCCCTTAAATGTATCTCGCGTGTATTCGAACTTGCCATCATATGCCTTTGTGATTGGTCGTTGGGGGCGTGGTTTAGTGGTCTGGCGCGAGGCCTCGGAGTCCTTCAAACATCGTATCAGTTGGTATCTCTCGAGCCGTATGGAATGTTTGTTTTAGTCGTGCAGCTATAGTCTTTCGGAGTGGAAGTTAGTGCTCATATCCGTGATGGCGAAGTCACGGACACGGGATCGCGCTGATGTGGACCGTAAGTAAAGCGTTCTTAGTGGTAATGGAGGATACGTTAGAATTCTAGGCCTGTTGTCACGTCTGCGATTGCGTACGCACTGAGTAAAAAAAGCCCTGCTTCATTAAACTTAAAAAGAAAGGGATTATTGGGTGTAAGTAGGGAAGGGTTTTGATCTATCAAGCTAAATGTTTGTATCGTTATTTAGGTTCGCTGTAGCCTGGCGCATCACTTGTGAGCCTTACTACTGCACACTTTGGATTAAGTGAGCGAGGTTGGCTTGTGAATTTTTTCGGAAGCAATGCAATGTTGAGTTATCTACTGTTCACATATTTATTAAGTGGCTACTTCTTTTTCTTTAAATGTGACCGAGTTGTCTTTCAAGGGTGTCGCAGCTGTACAACCGTCACCATTGTGATTGTCTGGGGGTGTGAATTTGTTGTGGTACACATCACCGCGCCCGGCGCGTGATGAAAACAAGCTCCAAAAAATTAATCACGACTGAGCACATTGATCGAATCGGAGATCTAGAAGATTTGGACCCATTTATTGATTTCTTGAAAGGATCGTGAATAAAAGAAAAGGAAAGTGGTGTGTTTTCTCTATCTCCCCAAGTCAAATAATGTGTACGCAGCAAGTTTTTAAGGCCCAATGAAAAAATGTGAACCGCACTTACAGTTAAAAATAATGCCACTGGTGGACATTGAAGTGTGACAGAATTATTGGAGTCTAGGTTGGCAGCCGCTACAAACCCAAAGAGTACAATCTAGATTAAGATTGCTGCAATTATTCGTCTATTGAATATCAGTTCATAGGTCTGTTATCATTTCCCCCGACATTATATCAATTATATCTTTTGAATTGAAGAGATTGGGAAAAAAATAAACTCACTTATGAACAGAAGGTTTGCGAATTATTTATTCTCGAGGATCATACTCGATGGCAACATAAACGGATCGTTCCACGTATAATTATATCCAAACGCACCTCAGTAATCGTCTTTATTTCACCGATTTACGTTTACCCTATCTATTTACGGCTGATACCGTACCATCACCTACAGGTGACTCGAGGGGTAGTGCTTAAACGATAGTTTGAATTTATCGCCCCTTAACGCGTACCCTTTTATTTAGATATGGTGTGATGTAGAAAGACGTGAAGTCTAGCATTAGTCAGCAGTGGCGGATTTTAGGACAGCGGTAAGAGAGACCTGCGATTGAGAAATCCTGGGATGTCCGTGTTTGCGACATGAGGATGAGGAACAGTATGCCTGCCTCCATATACGATATACGCTGCAAGAAACCTTCAGAGTCTGCAGTGGTTCCATATCTGATTATGATTAACAACAGACGCAAAGTTTCGTCCACCGGGCGACATTCAATTTTGCCCAATTTAGAGTATACCAGGACAAGCCACGGATTCACATTATGGAGACACCCGCAGTGCACATACTTACGAAATTCCCCTGAGAAAAAATCATCCGCCTTGAATGTGACTCGAACCCGGATTCCTCAATATCCGACCGAGTGCTTTGGGCAGTTAAGTTACTGGGGCATTCTCTTCTCCTGTGGCTTTTTTGTGGGGTTTAATTTTGTCTTAAGGGGGAATCAATTTTGTCGTCATGTCCCGTCAGTTGCGGTGTGTCAAAACTTATTGCCGGTTTACATTCACGTGTGAATTTACATTCATTGGAATCCCATGGAGTCATTGGTAACTGAAAGATATATAGTACAGCTTAAAATTACAATAGGCTTCGATACTTGTTATTGTGGTCCCTGATCACGTGCGGAAAATTCCATTTTAGACCTGGAGGTTCTGAAATCCATCTCTGAGGTTATGGATATGATGGAGTATACCATAATTAAACAGACTTTTTAAATTGTTGTTTACATCTTCAAAAGAGTTAACCACCTGTGATTTATTCAGGAAGTTGAGCCTGTATTTAATCTACGCTGTGAGATCGATTCCCATCCAAGGAGTCGAGCAAGGAGTTTTAGAGAGCAGTAGTTATTAAATTTGTGTCTTACCACGGAAGCTGCCTCGATGGTTTGAGGGAAAGAGTGAAATGTGCTATTTATATGTATCTGAAAGTTACGTGATCGTCGCCGAAAAACGTGAAGAAAGGGTGATGCTCTTTTCGTGTACTAGAACCTGCGAAGGCGCAATTTCTGAATTCCATGCTATTCGGCAAGTGTCCAGCAATTTTTTGCCATAAAAACTTCGTACAAGTAGTTTATTGTTGTCGTGCAAGAAGAATTTGCAGCCCCATGACTTTCTGTGATAAATGTAAACACGACAGCCTATGTCCAACCACATAAGCGAATGAGCGTTGTGAGTTCATTTCCCAAAACTTCCGGCTGAAGGAGCACGATCATATTCTGGGCGATACTTAAGGATTTCTTGTCCCGAGAGAACAGAATTATACTAAGTTCTCCGCGAACTTCGCCCCAGGGTCCCTCAGTTGGCAAATACATCAGTTTCATAAACTTGGCCAACTGTTCTGGAATTTCGGGCGAAGTCCGTCAACTGTGGAAACTTTAAATGGATAAATCAGCCAGTGGAACGAAAATACACTTGTCTATTGTTATTTGATGTATCTTAAAGAACCATTATGTTTAGCATAAATTGGTTACACCAACGGTAGAGACAGTCACAGGTTGGCGATAAAGGAATTAAATTTATTGAGGGTAGAAATTTACAATGTCAATATGCCCACGAACTAAAGGAAACCATTATAGGTGCGATAGATGATGTCTGTGAAATTAATATTATCTCTATATACTAATTCCAGCATACTACTGTAGATGGATCGTGGGTACTTATATAAAAAAATGTATGCTGAAGATAATTTCAATCTTTATATGTCCGCGGATTTGCAGGGACCAATGTAGTCGCGAAATATGTCTATGAACTCGCTACTCTCGTTAGATAGATGGATATTCTAGGCTCTCGCAGTTAGTGATGTGTCAGTGTCACTCATTGCACTTCACCCCGCGTGAATTGGTGGAACGAGTGATTTAATTTTCCACTACAAGTAGTTTATTTGTCAGTAATTTTTCTTATTCTAACCAATGTATTTCATTTAACCACGCCTCACATCATTACTATATCCCAATTTTATATATAGCCTTGTTTTATTTTGCTTTGCTGATTGTTAGCTTAGTGGAGTGAAGAGTTCGATTTTAAGGTTGAGACGAACATGGCATACCTAGTTTGTGATTTCCCTGTAACACACCCTCGGGAGGTGAATTATCCTGTACTTTGCAATTGCAGATGTAATAATTGATACATCGGGATCGTAGAATGGGATTCTTGTTGGTTCCAAGTTTAAATTTAGCTTCTCACGAGTTATTGAGCACCATTTCTGAAGAATATGCCAAAAAAGGTGATTGTGGCGGGAGCCAAATATCCTTAGCCCTTAATCGTCTTGTGTTAATAATTTCTGTTTTTCACTTGTAAAATTTTCTGGCTCTTAATTTGTAAGAAAACTGTCGCCATTATTTATTTCCTGAACTTATCGCAGCGTTATGTTTCCGCGGATGTCCACAAAAGCTCGGCTCTAAACGCTGTCATTGTTTTGGAAATGGATCGGAAATGCCTGTTGGCATATTTAGAAAACTCCTTTTGTTTCCATAACCACTTGCCTGCGGCTAAAGTAGGCGTGAGATATGTGCTATTTGATTTAGTTTGAATATTAATCAATAGGTCTGCGATGGAATTACGAAAATGGTTCACTAGACTTACAATCTACTTATCAAGTCTTATTGATAGCTATTCTGACGATTTGTAATTGTGTTAGAAAAAATTTACCTTTTAAAACCCTTCGCTCGTAATTTTTACTCTGCACTTTCATACCACTTATCACGATACCTCCGTGTATCATAATTCACAAAGTATTTTCACTCTTTACTTAACGGATAGCTTCGCAAAAGACGGTCGGAAATCCTTCCTTGGCGAAACTATCTTTTATATTGATGAGATTTTAACAAAGAATGATGTTTATCAAACTGACAGAATCACCAAAAAAGAAGTCCTACGAAGAGTTTGAGAGGATGCAAGAGTAATGAAAGAGAACTGAACGGGAAACATAACAAAGGGAAACTAAGAATGATGCCAGATAGTCTTCCACATCCATCCTCAGCCGAATAGTGAATGACGTCAAAGTTGGAAGTTTTGTAGAAGTGAGATGGAGAATACATTTGAGAGCTGCATCCAACCTGTCCTCGGATTGATGACTTCTGAAGAAGTTTTAGTCGATGGTTTTACATCTTGTTTTCCTGGGCCGAAAATTGTTTATAGTTGGGGCAATTAAGTAACTCTTGAGAAAGATTTTTCGCGTTAAAACTGCTGTTATTACTGCTATGTTAGGTTTAATTTCCGTGGATTAAAAAAAAAGATTTTATTGTTTTTCCTTGAATTAATCTCCACCTTATGTGCTTCAAATGAAGCTTATCCGTCGCTATGATTGCCATTACATTCACGTTTTCGGAGTGGTCTGAAATCCACCTCAATGTATGATATCGCCGTATGATTTCTATATTTAATCTTTATCAGATACTTGGAGGTAGACGTCAGTGTTAAAACCGACGCGAAATTATTTCACGTCGGAGACGCTGTTATTATTCTTAACATATTAGGAACACTTGTGATAATGATAGATGATTTAATTTAACGCCATAAATTGCGAGAAATGTTAACGTTTGAGTCCATTTGTATATGACTTGATATTTAATTCCGCGGCCAGTGGCGTAACTGCAGTTTTAAGTCGGTTAAGTAGCTGCAGTCTGCCGATGGTCCCCCTTTATTTTTAAAATAAACAGTTCACACCAAACCTGAGTGAGATACTAAACCAAAATTTTGTGAGATAATATGTATGTTTATTTTGGTGACTAATCAAAATATGAAATTAAAAGTATATTTTTATGCTTTTTTGTAACTGAACCGTTGAAGAGCACGTCATGTGTGAGGTCTATTTCGTTTATTCTATAAAGTTATACTGATGATGTGAAAAAGATCCGTTAATCGTAATGTATAATTAAATACAGTACAGTTATGGTACAGACATTTTCCTAAACGCGTAAATATACCTTTCATATTATTATAATTGTTCCTGTTAAATATCAAGGCATTGTACTAAATCACGTATTTGCAGACGATTTTAGATCTAATTTCCAATTCCGCGGCGTATATCCAAGTCAAAATGCATCATTAAAGAAGTTTTAAAAATTTAATTCTTGCATCGTTTATATTTTTTTCGGGACTATTTTTGGAATTTCACCTGCAAAGTTGCAGGAGACTGAGATTTAGCCGCACCTGATTTATGCATAGAGAATTAGAAGCCGAGCAAGGGTGAGATGGCCAGATCGTGGGCGGCGGAGTGGTTAGTGATTGCGGTGGATGATGCATGTGCATCGAGGGTTCGATCCCCGTCCGATCGCTTTTGACTCTCGATGTTTAGGATATGGGTTTAGCCTGTTTTTTAGTATGTCAAAGCTAAAGGTTATGCTTTGTTCAGAGGAATTATAAATCTTAACGTGTTCAGTTTTTAGCTCTAAAAACCAAGAAATTCGACTTTTTACAAACTTTTTATTTAAAGAAAGGCAATTAGCGGTTTGAATACTTTGTTTTGACTTTCATTTTATTGTGAGTAGAGTTATAAGTTTTAATGTGGTTGATTTTTAGGCGTTGAAACAAAAAAAATCGACTTTTGACGAGATATTTATTAGAAGAAAGGCAATAACCGGCTTGAATACTTTAAATTTCGTTTTATTGTGAGTGGAAGTAGAAGTCTTAAGGTAGTCCGAGCGAGATAGTTCCCTAGTCATAGTAGAGACCATGTTCAAATTATATGTTTTAATTTCAACAGCTGTAGGACACATTGATTGAATATTGGTTCAATAGTATAGTTTTATACGACAAAAATTGTAAGTAATTAAATGAGAATATCTAAATAAGTTTTTAACTTGACTCATTTTTTCGCGCGGTGCGTTTGATACTCCTTCAAAACGGTAGGTTTTTTGTGATACACAAGAACCTACTGCGGTGACAATATGAATAATTTTCAAATTTAGTTGAGAAAACATGCATACTACATGTTGTTAGTTTTTTTACGAAACCTAAGTTTTAGAAATTCCTCATTTTGTAAATAATGTCTCTCTGGAGTGCATACACGTACCATTTTCAATGTGAAAGGGCTGGTATTTTTTGGCAAATATCTCAGAAAGTAATGTGGTTAGAGGTTGTATTTTTGGTGTCATTAGAAGGGTGAGATATTTTTCTTTAAAATGAGACCAAATTCATTGATTTCTTAGTAAAATGATATTTCGCTCTTTCTACCTTAAATGTGTTCGATTTTTAGGCGTTAAAACGAGGAAATTCGACTTTTTACTAACTATTTATTTAAAGAAAGGCAATTAGCGGCTTGCATTTTTTTTACTTTCGTATTGATTTAAAAAGAGCAAATGCAATGTCTTAGAACTTGAACGAGAATGCTGCCTCCAAAGGTATCAGTACAGAAACAAAAATCGCTCTGACCTCAAGTGTGGTGAACTCGGTGAGTGGTGTTGGACGTCCCCAGTTGGGAATTTTGGGTGGCAGATTTTCGGAGTCCTTGGCGGTCGTGCCAAGCAACCTTCATCCTCTCGCGTAACAAAACCTGCTATTGGGGGCGGAGCGCGTCATTATATCTCAAGGCCAGGCTCGCTTGGGAGGTGGCGGCCCGACTTTTCTTCTCTAGTTGGCTATTGTGATGGTCCAATGTTGCTTCGAGTCATCGGTCTCGTCTTTAGAAGGGACTCTGACGGAATCTTTGACGAATGCGGTTGTGGCTTCTTTTTTAGGCTGTTGGTTAGGAGGCAAATCAACATCTGAGCCAATGTCTGCCCGCACAGCAGCCATATCTCCACGACGCCCTATCTCGCTCTCCTTTGTGTATCAGTATCGTTTAATTTTGACTTTTCGTTCCGCATCGGGCAATAATCATTTATTTAGAGGACCAGAGGTCCTTTACAGTTAGACACCTATTATACAGATGCTCAGTTGCCGCGAACACCAATGTAAATAGCCAACATCTGATTTTATGATTTTTGTTAAATTATTTTATGCGGCCAAAATGATGGGTATGGATCTCCAGTTCCTACAATTAATCGGAAACGACACTTTCCTTCTATTTGTAACTGATCCCATGAGATTTCCAGGGGTTTTTACTCGTATTTCGACAAAAGGCGGAACATAGAGCGCGTAAGCCATTGCGTCGTGGTACCGAGGGTGGTTTTATCCATGACTTGGTAGCTGTACATGTTATTTGTGCTGCCTATACGTGGAAAAGTAAATGAGAAACTTCTATATATCACAAGCCGCTAAAAGTGCGTTGATGCTAACATTAGCGAATGAAATATTATCAGCTATGATGAAAAATGGATCGGTTTGAAGAACAAATTATCAAATTTCGGCAAAATAAACGATTGGCGCGTTAGGGTTTTGGTTTAGAGTTTAGTCGTGATCGTCATAAATAATTATTACAGTAGCTGTTAATGGTGCAATTGAGATTCTTATGCCACCCTCGGTGAGTAATAGAGTAATGTATATCAACATATGGCATGTGCGCAGGTCTTTCGCTCATTTCCCTCCTGCTCAATTAGGTATGCACTTCTCTGAAATTCGCTGTAATCGAATAAATAGTGTATGACCAGGTCCTCAAAATTTGTTTTACTCTTAGGCATCTAGCAGCTCTGAAATGCGTTCAATCATAACTGGACACCAGGGCCGGTATGCGTAGTCGGAGTTTAAAACCGTGACTTAACGCCGTCATAATAATGTGGATAGCTAGTTAGGGACTCCATAATCCACGTAGACAAAAATAGGCCGTGGACACTCGTAGACTTAATTCGGACCCCTCCTAACCCCCTGTTGCCCACGTAGACTTTTCTTTGTTTCGGAAAAAGCTGTGAAACGAGTTATTAATTGATTGTCATGGACTATCTGTAATTTAAGGCTGGTTTTAAGGGAAGGTAGATAAAAGAAAAATTTCTCTTATTGCTATGATAATGTCGTTTACATTAAACTGTATATTTACCATTGTCTACGTAGGCATCCCTCCAGCCTCCGCAACTTGGACCTTATTTGACGACCCTCGTACCCCCCCACCCTTGTTTGGTGTCTACATGGATAATGGGCATCCCCTTACACTACATCTGAACAAACTTCAGAGTCTCATTGGCAGCAATTATGATGTATTAGATGAAAAATTAAATTTTACTCCTGTATGTGCTGCAGTTTTATTTCCGTTATTTAATTCTCGTGAGCTCATCTACCGTAGCGTGTCGCAGTTCGTAGGATCTTTGTAACTTAATCTAAAAATAAATTTGTTTTAAATTTACGTAAAGATTGTCTAATATTTAATCGATCATCTGAAAGCAATTTCAATTATAGTTTTTGCGAAAGGTTAGTAACACGAGATTATCGTAACCGTCTTTAAAGTAAAAGATCGTAGGCTTTCCCGGCGAATAATATTAGTAAAATCTTCTCGGATTTGGCACCGAGTAAGGCTATTAGAGGCCAAAGTTTCGACGAGAAACTCTGGATGATGACGATAAGAGAGTTTCTCGTCGAAACGTTGGCCTTTAATAGCCTTACCCGGTGCCAAACCCGAGAAGATTTTACTAGTCTTTAAAGTATTTTGCCGATCTTCGCTGCACTCGCTCTTATTTAGTTTTCTTAACGATCCCAGATACTGGCAGCGTATTTCAAGTGGGGTTCAACGAACTGCTTGAAGGTGGTGTTCCTCTTCAAGACCCTTTTCCTGTCTGAGTATTACCGACCTTATGTGTACTTATGTAGTGGCACAGTAACAGCTGCATCCCGAAAATGTTTTTCAGGATACGATTCCCAGGAAAAAATGGACTGACTCCAGCTTGTGTTTTCTGTAATTGGATCCCTGATTTGTAATTTCTTAATTGGATAATTTTTGAAGATTCATATTTTATACGAAACGCCTTTTCCACGTACCGCATGGATGAATTTCAAAGTGGACAGATTCTCTCACGATTCATCGGGAAATAGTTAAAACAATAATAAGGCGTCTTTATTGAGGCGAGATTGAGACTAAGACAGTCCCTTCTTCTATCTAACCCCTCGTCAGAAAAATACATGAAGTAAGTGTGAAGAAAGATGAATACATTTGTGGGAAAAACGTAAGGAAGTGAGGAGTCGACATCTTTGACGAAAAAACCCTCTGCAGGAAATCACCCATACATGAAGGGGAGTGTGAAAAACCTGCGTAAACCTACTGACAGATTTATCTAATGTAACACCAACCAAGAACAATGCATGGAATCCGTATGAAAAAATAATAATAGTAAAAGGGCAATTAAAACATAACTGGGACCAGCCTTTCTTCGATGTTGAAAATTTATCATTTAAGGAGCTTCTACTGTGTGCGTTAAAATTTAACGAGGTCTTGTTATGCCATCTTTGCCTTGCTGAAATAACGTGTCCTCAGGCTCCCCAGTGATGATTCATCTTTCACTGGGTGAGTATAACAAAATTGTTTTTCATTGGCGTGTTCATGTGGCTGTGTGCCGAATGAAAGCCTGAATGATTACGACAACACTACAATTATGAAGATTGGAAGAAAAGTTTACGAGGTGATACGAAAGAACGAGATTAGATACGAGAATTAGCTACATCAATTAAGAGAGAAGATCAAATAGACGGGAAGAATCGCCTATAAAGAAGTACAAAGTATGGTGCGGGAGAGAAGATGCCGACTGAAAACTTGGCGAAACGGAAAAGGATACTTATTGTACGTATTGTGAACAATAAGTTCAATAAGTTATCCCCCCTGAAAACTGATTGGTTGGCTATTTAGGTAATCTACTAACAAATAAGGTCATTATCGCCATAAAAGACGGGTGGGTAGGCTGGAGAGGAAGGTATTACTTGTGGAAATGAGTGAAGAGAAACCCTTGCGTCGGCATTAGCTTACTCTGAGCGAGGGGATCACATTTTCCGTCCCATCCGACAGGCTGAGTATTGTCCTGAAATCCTCTTCACTCATCGCCCAAGTAGGGATCGGGATATAACTGAAAATTTCGGTATTCTTGGATTCAAACCTGGGACAAATGGGTTGGGAAGCCAGTACTCTACTTAGTAGTCACCACGCCATCCCACTCCACAAACTGAAAACAGAAATAGAGGGGACGAGGGCGAAGAAGTACTGAGGAAGACCGAAGATCGATTATTTGGAGCCAATGTTAAATCGTGTCAAAATGAGGAAATATTATTTAGCCTCGCGTTTAGATGGTTCCTCAATGAAGTGGAAGTCTA
Organism: Ceriagrion tenellum; assembly: GCA_963169105.1. Taxonomy (NCBI): domain Eukaryota; kingdom Metazoa; phylum Arthropoda; class Insecta; order Odonata; family Coenagrionidae; genus Ceriagrion; species Ceriagrion tenellum. The sequence continues at coordinate 55,306,899 of OY720644.1, forward strand.
CATATCACATATCTGTGAGTTGATGACTGCCAATGATGATGCCTCATCCCCCTAGTTTTCACTCGATCGAAAAAATCCATGTTATGCTCCTTTGAATGTCTCTGGTTTACGCTTTTGTATTGCCTATCTCTTCAATTATATTGATTTCGCCTGAGATATCTCGTCACAGTCTCCGTTGGCTACCGATCGATGCATCCTAGAGTAATGACCTAGCCAACATTTTTGCTTGTGAGGGGAGTTTGTATCCCGGAAATGTATTTACTTTCGCATGTTAGCGGCGAGCAAACGGTTGTGTAATGGGAACTAGTGGTAATAATAATACATATATGAACACTAGGTGATGTTGCTTACTTTTCATTCCTATTAACCGACCAATGTTTCGTCTCAATGTTGTTGCCATTAATAAGGTAGTATCATAATGTCGAAGTCATGGTCCGGAATTCGGAATGAAAAGTATGAAACTGGTATTCTTATTTAGCGTGATAGACTTGAAACAATTGCACCATGTGACTCCGGAGACATTATATGAGTTCTGTAAGTCGTAGTTTATATTGTAGAGGAACTTGTTCTTTCCTTTTTGACGTGGAGAACAGCTACTAAGTGAAATGGTAATAAATTCAGATTTGAAGTTGACTATTCGTTGTCAATTTATCTTTCGCTTATCTTCTACTCATGCTTGATTCGCACACCATCTCCTGTTCCTAAGACTCCCAATATGTCTCCTCTTTTAAGTTTCTTTTACCACATTCACCCATGGCATTCGTGATCTATCCCTTCCTCTCTTACCATAAACTCTACTGTCATGTATCTGTTTCGTAATTCAATTCTCATCAATTCTTTCTACATGGCCAAACCAACAGCACCTTTCATACACCTTTCATCCACCACGGGTGGATCTAATACACTCTTTTTCATGGCCAACTCAATTCTAGCCATATAATCCAACTTATGCTTCTAATACTTGTCATGTGGGGTACCCCATTCCCTTTGCATTTAGTCTACTCTTATGCTTATCTTGGCATAGCCAAGCATCGCTGTCATATAGTTTATGATGTTGGATGAGTACTTCTGTATACAGCGATTCTAGCTTCCCTTGACAAACTCCTATTCCTTGATATGCCTACGACTTTCCTTCTAGCTTCCGCAAACATTCGGATAAGATAAACAAAATTGTTTACTTGTTCAAGTAAGCGTAAAAATGTAGTTTCTATAAGAAAGGAAAGAATTATTTTCCTAAAATATGCGGTACACCGTCGATAACATGGGTAGAAAAGATCTTATACTTCTATACCTTTTTTCTTACACACCGACCTAGGTTTAGATAATACTTATGTCATTATCAAGGCATATACAGGTATTCTCGAAACCTTGGTCGGTGTGTGAGAATAATGGGTGTAGAAATATAAAAAAATTCGTTTCATGAGATCATGTTATCTATTACCAATTTCCACAAGATATCGCCTGATTCATTAGAATTTATGCTGGTACTACTACGTTGAATTTTTGTCCGTGGTGTGGTAAATAGTTTGAGAAAATCATGGTCCTTAGTTTCCATCTCAAATTTACTCTTCAATCATTCCATGAGTTACGGATTCATACTTCGACTGTAGCGGTCGCCGAGTCACTTCCGCTGTGTCGAAGATTGGAGCGACGCTCTTGGCCTCCTTGTTTCGGTCTCGTTTCGAAAGGTGGGCAGTCCCGTAGGTCGTGGGTGACGCAACGCTTTGTCTCCGGCCGGCCACGAAATTGTCTCCGCCGTTGCCTGGCGGGGTTGATGTTCCAATCCACCTCTGGAACGGACCTTGTGTGTTGTAATAGGATGACGGTCACTTAGGGTTTTTGCCTTTGAAAAAGTGTTTCATATGTATTTATTTTTTCTGCATTTTTATTCTTGGAATGACTGTTGTATAGCTTTTGATTTTTGATCTAAAATATTACGGTTGTAAACTGAGCATTTAAACTTAGCAGTCCTATTGTCTACTTCCTTATTTTTCTTGTTGTTCGAATCCGGCGATGCGGTGAAGACAAGAAATTCTAGGAAGCATTTTGTTTCCTCAAATAGATATTTATTAATTTTGTGTAAGTTTTGTCTCCATCATTAAAATTTTTTTTATTGTTATATACTAAGGTAATGTCGAGGTTTCCGCCTCCCGGCGTCGTGTACTTGTCGTCGTATGTGACATTTTATATGATTTTATGCGATAATAAATTTATTTCTAGAAAAAAGTAACGCTATTAGTATTCTCTTGTTCTCGATCACATTGAATGTCATTGAAAAAAGTTTTCTTATTTAGGATTATAAGCCAATAAATCATTAAAAATTCGGACACCATCATAAAACTTCTACGCTGGAAAGGTAAGATTAACCAGTTTCTGTTGATTTAATTGAGACGGTCTTTAAGGATGTGACTTATTCATATATAATAGTATGTATCGCTGATTTGTGCTGCAACGGAAAAACCCATATTCTCCGCGCTTGTTTGGGGACAATTTGAAAATCATACATAGAGATGCATGTCTGCACCAATCATATAGATTCAAATGTTGAATTCGTCAGTATAGGATTAGGTACGTATAATCATAGAGTTAAAAAAATAGGGTGAAGGCATTAGAATTTAATATCTAGGTCATAGAAGTAAAAGAAGTTGAAAAACGTTCAAAACCAAATTCCCCACTATCGAAGACGCAATCTATAAAAACACCATTGAGTTATTGGAAAGAACCTGTCAGAGCCGAAATATTATCGAAAGAATAGTGACGTGCCGTTACGAAACTAAATCGGAATAGTATAGATACATGCCAGCTCGAACCATTTGAGAAAGATTAAAATTTCGTAACGGTACGAAACTTTACCTGTTCGATATAGTTAAGTTACGTACCGGTACGAAACTATATCAATAAAGTACCATGCCCAGCCGGTACGAAACTTGACGTTTAGTTCCGTGCCGGAATACATCCCTGCTTGTGTCTGACTACTTCTTCAGAGTGACCGGAGAAGTTTCAACTCCCCGACGCCCGTGTCTCTTCCATACTACTCTCCGGTGATTTGATTTTCCCCGCACGTGAGCTCGAGTTCCGGGAAAAATGTAATCCGTACTCAAAGTCTGACTCGCGAGGAGCTATTTCTTCCCTCGCGGAGAATCCATAAAATTATGTCGTCACGATCGGTTGATTCCGACCTTGCTGTTGGAATAACCTCACTAGTTCTTTTCACTCGCTACTTTTCAAGTCAGAATTTTGGGTTATAGAATTTTGATTGCTTTATTCCTATTTGATTTTTCTCGAATGTCCAGTATTTTTAATTACTGTAAGGCTGTCAGGTTGTTTAATAGTTGATACTTTGCGATCATAAGTTTCTAAGTTCCTAATTGTGTTATTTTATCATTTGTACGCTGTGGGGAAAATACTCAGCTGACGAACGGGGTAGTACGTCTGAATCATATTTTATTTGCGAACCAAGTCTGCGCCGGTATTCGCTTCTCATTTTTTATTTTAGTATATTATAGTTCTTAGGAGCTTGGTGGAAGCGCATACTTGAAAAAGATACTTCGTATTTTCCACAGTTATTTCATACTGAACCGTGATGTAGTCCTTAATAAGTCATTTCCAGGTCGTATGACTAATCGGAAGACCTCGCAAATGACTGCATATTAGCTGAAACTCAGACAGGTGATAAATTTTCTGTGCTGTTGTTGTTGCTGAGTATTTAAGTTTATTCATGTGTGTATCGTTGGCAAAATTGTGTTTTTTAATCCATTTAAAGTTTTCTAAATGTGGTTTACCAACGGAAGAACATAAATTACTCTTATCCTACGAAACTAACAAGGGGCAAGGGTTAAATGCATAATTTAATACGTAAATCGAAACAATTTCAAAAATTAAAGATTTTACTGCTGGAGTGTCCTCAGATTTTCCTCCAAGTATGGGGACCAGTACGAGAATTTTTTTATTTTCTAGCAACTTTGCAGAAAATTTTACACCAAACTGAGTTTCAGGTAATATGCGGTTATTTCCTAATTCTTCCTTTTAGTTATCCGACCTTGATAATGACTTATTAATGAGTGGTCATTGGCAGTATTTTATGCTCAGTATTTTCTGCGAGTTCGAAGAAGCCTATTTCTTGGAAGACTTTCGCCATATTTATTGCCTTATTGGGTAGAAGCTATCATTTACAAGATAAGTGCTATATGTATTTTATGCGAATCACGAACTATATAAAAATATTTTATTACAACCAAAGTTCCGAAAGTCAAGATTTTTCTAACAGAGTGCACGCTGTTTTTCTTGCGCTTGTGAGCACCAGTGCGAGCTATGTTGGGGACGGTCTTCAGTTAGATACACTTGTTTCGTGATTCAGTTTCGTCGCGTAAGGGCGAGAGCATTTCATGCGGATGGGTCGGTAGGAAAACGGGAAGTGGCACTTCACTGGCGAGAAACGTCTGAGCGACGGATGATGCAGTAGCGAATCGTGGTCGCGTGGGTGTGATTCAGTCATCTACTTTTCTTGGTCAAGGCGTCTTGCTAATTGGGAAACCGAGTTAGGGACGGTTTTAAGAGGCAGCTGGTGCACAGCGTGCATCCGCCGCCAAATGCAGAACTTTCAACATATTTCCAAAACTATTATGTTAGAAACGATCACAGGCATAAGATTAAGGGTATGGACTGCGTCAACAACAATACGACGTGGAGTCTATTTATGAGTTCTATAGGGGCAGATATTCCTGCTTGGATGTGTACGGAAAGAGATAAGTACAGTAGAAGATCGATGATCCGTAATTATAAACAACGGAAGTATCTATATAACGGAAGAATTTTGCGAACCTCATTTTTTATGTTGCACCGTGGCCATGGCGGTTAGTTAACGGTTAAAAAAGTCACCTCAAAGCACTGTTTGGCTTCCTGTCAACCGCACGGGTGCCAGCCAAGGGATATTAATCGTGTTTACCATCCAAAGAAGAGGTTCTTATTTATTATTGTGAAGACAACCGCTGGCGTCGACTCTAATGGTGATGATTTGATTGCTTTATGTTAATATTTTGTAGTAATATAAATATTTGTTTTCGCTTTATTTACCACCTCCTTGATGATATCACCTTATGCGATGACTTTAAAATTTACTTTACTGTAGACTGTAGCTTTTTCAGTAATAATATCCACTGAAACGGAATTGATCTAAACACGGGAAATATCGTAATTACAGAACGCACCAGGTCTTACATATACCGGATAATCGATTTTCTACTGTATGCATGCATTCCCGTATTTGTTTCTGTGTACCTGACGTGAGTGGATGCGCCAGCAGAATTCTATCGTTCAAACAGGATAACTTTTGCGTAATCGTCATTACTTTCGGTTGGGCAACAAACATACAAAACATATGCGTCACAGCATTAAAGAAACTATGTTTTGTTATGCGTATAATAGGAAGGTCCTCGGATGAAATAGAAAAAGAGAGATGCTACTTCGCTCTGGTTAGGCCACACCTCGAATAAGCTGGGAGAATTTGGAACCCTGGTCATAAAGATTTCACCAAAAAAATTAATACAGTACAAAGGAAAGCTGCACGCTTCGTTATAAACAGCTACGAGCGAAAACATAGTGTTTCACAGATATTTGAGGGATTAAGGTGGGGAATCACTAGAGACTCGGAGGCTACACGCTAGGCTTAGGTTGCTTGAGAAGTTCGGAACTGGTGTGTTTCAGGGAGACGCAGAAAATATTATCATGACGTCTCCTTACATCTATAGGTCTGACAGAAGCGGTAAAATAAGAGAGATACATAGCCGAACGGATAGGTACAAAAACTCGTTGTATCTGCGCACAATAAAAACTGAGCTCCACTAAATACACTTCCATAATACACGTCACCATTTCACCTCCCAATACCTCCCTCCCCTTACAACTTTACACGACTGGTGTCCTAACACCCCCTGCCACTCGGGGTGGGTCGTACTTTAGTATGTAGATGTAATACCTGGTGTTCCAATTTAGAGATTTCTTTTACTCGAGTCATTTTGCTTCAACTGGTAAATTCTAGGCTGTAGGAACTTTATTCTTGCTAACAATCATTTATAAGTCATTTATAATCATTGAAAGTAGTCCGTTCTGGAATACTATAAAAAATTAATTTTAGCTTAAACGGAGCATTAATCCCCATGGAGTCTATGCCCTTCTGTTTCATTTTAGTTTGGAAACTCCGGTACAGGGTTTTACCGACTCCTGGCAGTTGCAGTTTTTCTACGACTATCTGAAAATAGGATTGCTCAGCGCATACCGGGCGCCGTCTCCGTTCGTTTTTTATAGCTTGCCCCTATTTTTCCGTGCCTATGTTCCGCGAAGAGACGAGTCATTGCCCTTTTCTTTCTTTTGCAACCTCTTTCTCTAACTTTGTTCGCCGTCTTTTCCGCCTCCGTCAAGCCGTGTGAATTAGCGCCAGTTAGAAGGTGGATGCGCAACTGGCATGCAGTTGCGTAGCGGGTTTGGATAAACGTACCGGCATTTGTTTTCTCTGGCATTTTTCTCCGCACGTTGATGAACTCTTCCCTTGCACTTCACCGGGTCAAACAATGAATGGCTGTTGGCGAATAAGATGTTGCTATGGAATTTAATGTTACTATAGAAAAGACTCGTTTGTACTATCGTAACCGTAAGGAGGTTCCACCACGACGGAGTGAGTACGACATAAATTAATCCCAACTTTTTGCTTAACTTAGACTCTATTGCAACGGAAATCGAATTTTTTCTGGGTCCCACACGATAGCAATTAATCTTTTCGGAATCACTTTCTAAGGGGATTTGGAGCACCTCTTGTAATAATTTCTTCGTGTCATTCACGGTCTAAATTTCCTTTTGAATTCATAATTGTCCAGATTTATGTTCCATAACAGAGGTTATAATACCCAATAGGCTCTCTATCGGCTTGACTTCGTGGATTTCCAGGGAAAATTGAAGATGGGAATTTTTTGCAATATTCGTTCATCTATTAGCCCTCTTATTTTTCTAGAACCTTAAAGCTGAAACAAACTTCACATGTCATATCATGCACCAATCATTGGAGAACGGCCACGCCAAGTGCTAACTTCCGATTAGAAAAAAAGCAACCCTAAGTTTTGGCCAGTTTTTTTCCAAATTCATATCACCAAGCGACGTTTCGATGGTCAAATCGTACATCATCGTAGGGCCAACGGACGATGAATGAGTCGACCATCAAAATATTTCTTGGTGATATAAATTCGAAAAAAGCTGGCCAAAATATAAACTAGGTGCTTTTTTTTCTAATCGGGAGATTAAACTTGGCGTGGTTATACTCCAATGATTGGTGCACGATTTGACATGTGACGTTTGTTTCAGCTTTTAGGCACTTTCAAAATACGAGGGCTAAAAGTTGAATAAATATTGCAAAAATATTCCCACCTTCAATTTTCCCTCAATATCCACGAAGTCAAGCTGATACAGCACCTATGGGAACCTCTGTTATGCAGCATGATGGCGGACAATTATGTCCTCAAAAGGAAATTATGACAGAATGACACGAAGATATTATTACAAGAGGTACTCCAAAGCCTATTAGAGTGTGATTCCGAAGAGATTAGCTGTTATCGTATCGGACTCCGAAAAAAATTCTATTTCTAATAAGATGGAGTATAAGTTTAGAAAAAAGTTGGAATTTATGTTTTTTTACTCGCTGGTCGTGGTGGAATCTCCATTAGTGTATGGTAGTATAAGCGAGAATTTTCTGTAGTAATAATATATCCCATAACCACATCTTATGCAACAACTTATGCATCATTAGAAAGCGTGAAGTTATTATGGTGATGTTATGAGAAATACTTCTAAGGAGATAATCTATAATCCGGGACTCTTGCTATTCAATTAGGAATCCATGAATTAGTCTCCGTCCAAATATACACCGGCTTCCTGTTGTCCATCTCTTGTGCGTTTCATTATTTTGGTTTGGTTCCAATTAATGTTCAAGTCCCACTTATTTTGAAAATTTTGGTTAATTACTCGTAATGCACTGTGTAGCTCATCGTCACGGTGTGCTCTTTCGTCTGCAAATCGAATGATTGAAGGAGTTAACTATTATTTTTTAATCTAGTCTTATGAGTTTCCAAAAGTTCCTTCATTGCCCGTTCCTTAATCTACTTAAGGAGAAAAATTTATGCAAGTCACTACTTTTAAATACCTTTGTAGCTGTATAACATCTGATGGAATATGTGACCAGCTGTGAGCTGGGTAACCCCAAGTAAAAAAAGCTTTTATCAAGAAGAACACACTCTTGACATAAAAAAATGTGGCACTACAATCCCGTTAGGGATTTGCTAAAAGCTACTTATGGAGTTAGTGCTAATGCAGCTCAGAAACATGGACTTAAAGAAAATCAGAAAAGAACAAGTTGGAAGATTTGGAATTGTGGTGCTGGAGGCTAGTGAAAATAGTTTAGATGGAGAGACTTCGAGAGAATCCTCGAGGTTCTGGACAGAGTTTGGGATAGACGAATTCTGGTATATTCAGTCTTATAGAGAGAATACAGATGGATGGGACACCTGTTACGGCATTCTTGCTGGTTCACTACATTGTTGGAAGGAATCGTAGAAGGACGAGCTGGAAGAGGAAGACAGGAATACCTAATTGAGATTTTGGTAGGGAGGAAATACTCTGAAATCAAGGGACTACGATTGGATACAAAGATTTTGAATGTCCATCATCCTTAGGGTTGAGGTGTAGAAGAAGACATTTTTGTGTCTTTGAATTTACTTGAGTCGTAGGCTGAAAACGCCGTTGCACCCGAAGGTGTTTTTTTATTATGTACAAAAAATTACGGTGAGTTATCAATTACTTAATTTTTTTAAATGATCTCGAAAATATACAAACTTTTTGTGTGTAGTAAAAATCACTGTGGTGCGTGATTAATTTATATTTTTTTCAAGAACTGGTAGAGAAAGCATACCAACTAAACTCCATAAAATTCCTGATGCGGCCTGGGCGTTCGTAATTCCTCATTTTATTACTTCGTTTTTAATAACTCACTTAATTGTCTGTCTGACGGTTCGGTACAAATTTTGCAATCAATTTCAAACTGACTTCCCGATGAGCTAGAGAGTCGAAACTTTAAACATGGCTCAGAACTGGATGACAATGAAATAATGTGCTATAATAATACGAATATAATATAATACTAAATAATAAAAATAAATAATGGTAAAAGTTTGCACCAGGGTAAAAAGGGGAGCACAAAAAGTTAGCATCAGTGGAAAAAGCGGGGAACAAAATGGAATAGCCTGTGTCATCGAATTCGACACTATTGACAAATTCATTCGGTTTGTCCGTTGAACTGTGCAATATTATTGGTAGATAGGCATAACAATTTTTTCGTTTCAGATATGATGAAACAATACTAAAACGCAGAAAATAATTAGTTAAATTAGAAATTTTTTTAAACAACCACGTTTTTAAAACGGAATGAGAAGTATAGTTTCTCCTAGCTCCATACAGATTTATAACCCCATACAGATTGTCCTGAAAGTTTGTGATTGTGAATTTTAATAGATATGAAAATACTTGTAAGATTTAAAACGAAAAACGTGGGGTGTATACAATAGATAATAGTAAGTAGTGTAGGTAGTAGCTGACGTAGAGAAAAGTCACACAACAGTTCATATAATTTTCAGTTCAATAAAATTTTAGCGACTAGGTCAAGTATTCATGCATCAATTATGTATTCCATGCGCCCCACGTTTTTCGTTTTTAATCTTACAAGCATTTCCTTAGCTATTAAAGTTCACAATTACAAATTTTCGGGACAATCCGTATGGGGTTATAAATCTGTTTGGGGCTACGAGAAATTATTTTATACTTCTTAGTTCGTTGAAAAAAATGTGGTTGTTTATTTTTTTAAATTAAATTAAGTATTTTAAAATAATGTCTCTCTGCAGCGCCCAGCAGAGCCATATCCCATCGAATGTGGGTGCTCTTTTTTGCAGATATCTATCTAGGGAAGTTGTTCGATGGATAGCTTATATTTTGGCGGCGATAGAAAAACGGCATCTTTCTCTTTATGTTCGTAGAATGTTCTGCGTGGTGATATCTCGCTCAAACTACGTCAGTTATGGTGAGCGCTGACCTGCATTCTTCCGTGGAAAACTTTCTACTTAAGTATACTAGTTGCCAACGTAGAAAGCTGGAGTGAACGGTGTCCGAGCGGTTGCCGTTTTTATTATTGTCGTGTGTCAACAGCTGCGTAGGCGGTCACGTCACTATCGTGGGGGATTCGTCACTGAAGAATTAAAGCAGGGCGTTTGGGGTGATGCCAGGGGGAGGGTAAAGAGTGGGGCGTGGAGGGAATGGGTGGGGGGTGTTAAGGGACGCGTCACGCAAGTAAATGTCGTGGCAGCTGAGTGAGTCGGTTCTTCGAAAGTGGGGAGAGATGGTCCCTTGGGATGCCGTGATGATTAGCGGAGTTTTATCGCAGCCGTTATAGTGGTGGGATAAGTTTTTTTTTATTTTACGTGCGGATGTTTAATAAAACGGCTAGAAGTTTTTTTGAAAGCCTTGTTACCGCGCTTCAATTGTTTGTGGGCATATTTTTGTTGATAATATGTTCCTTAAAGGGTTCATAAGATTCACGGGGGAAGAAAACGCTTGGGTAGCTTAAATGATTAGAGCACTCAGCGCGAAATCAAAGGGTGTGGGTTCGATTCCCAGTCCAGACGAATGTTTTTTCCACTGTGAATTTCACAAAATTGTGTGATTACTAGCGGGTGACTCCGATCAAGTTACTGCGCGGCTAGTTACGAAGTTCTTTGAAAATTTTAATCAGGTATTTATATCATCAAGTTTTGAGACTCAGGGAAGTCGCATTTTTTTTATAAATTCACTTATTTTTTCCTTACGCTTTTTTCATGCTTAGATTTGGTTGGCTGGTGATTTTGATAGCTTGATTTCAAAATACAAACATACAGTGGACATGCGCTACGATATGAATGAAAATACCCCTTCTTCGTCTGTACAAGTTAAGTCGTACGAGTATCTATGCTCATTGTGGTGTACTGGCTAGCATTCTAGGTTGTGGTCCGTATCAAGTACCGTGTAATTCGGTAGTTGGAGTAGCAACAGTTTGTGCTGCCGGGCCTAATCAAGCGTATTTAGTCACGACTGGAAAATTTAGTGAAGGAAAATTGCTTCATCACTTTTATTTATGAATAAAAATTAAGAATGTATTTTTAATACTCCAAAATTGTCTATATCATCGTCTTAATTTATTTGATTCGTTAGTTGATTTTCTGTAGTAAATACTGACCAATTCCGTGATGGTTTGTTGATTGTAATTTTTAAATCTCAAGATAGTTTATCTATTTTAACTCTGAAAAAAGTATGAAAAGATTTTTATGCCAAAAATTCCTTCCCGGAAAGGATGCCGTCCGGGAGGGCGACACATTTTTCTGGGCGATAGTCTTGAATATTACTTCTCCTTCGCCCACTTTGGGTTGGCCTAAGAATTAGGTCACCATTCAGGACATCAGTACTATGAAGTTCATAATAATCACATGCATTTTTTATATTGATAGTATTTATACTCAAATACCAAGTAGAACAGATCTAACGGACTTATTATCCTTCGTTGCAAAATACTTCAATAAGTGAAAATGTGCACTGAAAATTGGCCATTATTTAATTCGTGGTATCAGGTGTAACTTTAAGGATTCGATTCATGCTAAACGGAAAATATAACTTGGTAATTTCATGTTATTTTATCAAGTTCCGACGTTGGTTTCGACTTTCCCCGTCATCTTTAGGTCAAGACTATGCAGAAATGCGAGTGCAAAAAAAACTAACTACTAGTAGTCATGGTGCTACTAATGCATGAATTAGTAGTTACATGCGTCAGTATATGTATTCAACTCAGGTAGAGGTGGGAAGGGCAGAGAGGGTGGGTGGAAGCATTGTTTGGATTTGGATCAGTGAGGCATTGCTTACGAGAGGTAAGGTTAGAAAGCTGTAAGAGGAAACGTATAAGGAACACACTACTGGAATGGCGCTGGAATGTGGGGTGGAGATGGATAAGCTATAAATTGACCGTACCATAACACCCTTAAGATAACTCGAAGGTCAAGGGATAGGGTGTGGGAAGCTGACGAGGTGGTCCCATCAGGTATTCGCGATACGGGATAACACTTGTAATCGTGACGATGGCGATCAACTTTCCCTCCTCTGAAAACGCCTCCTGGGCGGACTGCGTCGAGACCAATTGTGATTAGACAAAGGAAGTTGCGGGACTGAAAACAAAAACATTCCCCACGGTCTCGAGAACTGTTGACAAAAGAGTGAAAGATGTCAAACCTTCGCAACAATCCCATACGTAATAAACTGCCCGACCGGTTGATTTAAAATGTCATTTTTTCCGAATGTAATAAGGGACCAAATTAGTTGCGATAGATCTGTTCTAGGCTACTGACTAGGTTAAATAGGTTTTTGCTCTAGTGTTAAATATTAAGATGATTATTAGCTACTAACCTCGCATGTAATCTTGGACATGTTTTACTCTTGCATGATTTAGTACCTTGTAGTACCATTTATCTGTCGCAGTAATTATAACCAATAGTCGTATTTTGTGTAGTGTATTGCATGGTAGCAGGTTCTTCTACGTATGACTCTCCTAGTTTCTGGTCTTACTGCGCACTGTTGTCCTGACTGCTTTTGGCCTGCACCTACCATCTGGGGGAACGTGCGCGGTTATGATTTAAACTGGGATGATTGCTGCATGCCTGGTGTGAAAATCAACCCGTGCCACACACCCTAGTGGCTTGCACGGTATTTCGTTGATGCAAGGCGGCGATAATTACGGTAACAATCGCTCCTGAATTCGGTCGTTACAACGCGAAAGGAACATTGAGACAAATCTACTCGAATTGGAGCAAAACTCGCAAGCCTCTTCAGCACCTCTCAACAGCTGCGAAAGCCTACTCTAATTCAGCAGTTCCCTACATTTTTCAGCCACGGAGCCCCTTTCGAGCAATAACAAATAAATGTGGAATCTCAAAGCATTAATTACTTGTAGAGGCATTTTCAGTGTGTTGAAATTCAGGACAATGCCGGTTTTTTAGGAGGCATGGAGAGACAAACCCCTCTCCTACCAGCTAGTTGGTACTCCAACGGGATTATTTGAGGAATTAAAGTGGGAACCCCTAGAGACTCAGAGGCTACACGCTAGTCTAAGGTTGCTCGAGAAATTCAGAACTGGTGTGTTTCAGAGAGACAGATAATATTATCATGACGCCTCATTACATCTCAAGGTCTAACAGAAGCGATAAAATAAGAGAGATACATTGCCGAACAGATAGGTGCAAGAAGTCGTTCTTTCTGCGCACAATAAGTGACCACAATATAAACTGAGCTCCACTAAATACACTCCATTAATACACGTTATCATTTCACCTGCCAAAACACATCTTTACACGGCTGGTGATCTAACACCCCTGCCACACGCCCATGCGGCGGCTCACAGGGTAGCATGTAGGTGTAGATGATGCTGGAACTATCGTGCGAAAAATCGTATTCGATATTCTCTTGCAGAGAAAATATGGAGGAAGTTGTGCGGTGAGACGTTGCTCTAAACGTTTAACACTTGTTTTCAAGGTTCGCCTCTCTGGAAATGGTGAGAGCAACGGGACGAAGTGTTTCGCAATGTTGTGGGTGGGGTCGGGATACCTCGCACGTTGCAACCGCGACTGAGGTGTCTTCGTCGACCGCCGGACGTATCGTAGCCTGCGATTCTCTTGCCACAATAGCTAATTCCACGGTTGTCCGCCGTGCCGCGTGCTCTTCATTGTTTCGCAACACGAGTTTCATTTGAGTCACCTTGCGCTCGGCGTGCTTTCGTTTCATTGACCTTGCATTCGCGCAGTGGAGAGTGAGTCGCCAGCGGTTCTGTGGAGAGGAGTCGTGTGAAACTTTCGTTGGATAATCTTCTCGACTTGTTCGCGCGTCGACCTTCAAAACTGTTTGATGTGTTTACGTACGTTTGTTTAGGCACTACCCTGCTAGCCACTGAACAGTGGTTCCAATCCCTTATCTAGCGGGACTTAAGTCATTTTTGTAACCTTCAAACAGTTACTCCATGTGTAGTTATATCGTCAACTAATTGCTTTATCATGATCTATAGTCATTTTTCATCACACAAATGCCATACCTATACTGTGAGTAGAGTAAACGTAAAATCTTCAGATACAGTTAAATATCTTGGAATTACCTTAACTTCTGATATATCGTGGGGAACGTACATAAAAAACATATGCGGCGCAGCAGTAAAGAAACTAGGTTTTGTCAAGCGTATAATAAGAAGGTCCTCGAATGAACAAGTAAGAATGAGGTGCTACGTCGTTCTGGTTAGGCCACATCTTGAATACGCTGCGAGCATTTGGGACATTTGTCGTAAAAATTTAACCAAAAAAATTAATAAAATACAAAGAAAAGCACAACTCTTCGTTAAAAACTGCTACGAGCGTACATGTAGTGTCTCACAACTTATTAAGGAGGGAACCCCTAGAGACTCGAGGGCTACGCGCTAGGCTTCGGTTGCTTTAGAAATTAGAACTGATGCGTTTCAGAGTAGTACAGAGAATATTATCATGACGCCTTCACTACATCTCTGACAGAAGCGGTAAATTAAGATAGATACACTGCCGAACAGATAGGTACAAAAACTCTAACTCTATCTATCTGCCATGTTATATACTTTTGTGGATGATGTTAATTAGATGACGAAAAAAGTCTTTACCTTGGTCATGATTTATTCTTCGTCTTTTTACCATTTACATGAGCTTGCTGTAGTAGAATATGGTTCCTTGACTTCTATGCGTGGTTTGTGGCTGGGATGATGTTTGCAAATAAACACACGACGTTGGCATTGGTAAATGACGCAATTCATTTTATTTTGGACCAACATCTCAGTTAAAAGTGAAGAATTCTCTATTTTTCATTTTCAGGTTACTAAGATATTAAGCTAAAAATGTGTTTCATACCGTCACTGTATGAGTTTCGTAAGCCATAATGTGGTATATACAATTGCTGAAATGGGTTCTTTAATAGCGATTTATGTGCCGATTCAAAAGGCAGATGTTAGTACGTTACTAAAAATTGAAGTTAGTGAAAGAGAGTGCTTCCTGCTTTATATTTGTGATAAAAGAATTGTATAATTCAATTGATAATGCGGTCGATTCCGCATAATTGGGACACATCGGGACAGGTGCACTTTGCCACAACTGAGCGGCTGCGCAATTTAAGCGAAGTGTCCCGTAAGTATGCATTAACAGATGTAGAAAGAAAGATGACTAAATAAGGTTTATTATTAATTGGTTTAATAAATCAGCGAAATTGATTTAAACATTTTTCAGGAATTCTGTGTCTTGTTGCAAATATTTCTCTCAGCCTCTGGTGACGCTGGATGGATGCCTTATACGATATCCCATTAAAGAACAATGCATGTTTTATTAAAAAATACGTGTATCTATGTATAGAAGTTATATACACTTTTCTCTTGACACTTCGACTGCAGACCAACCACCGCCTCCAGAGTCAACTCCCCTAAAAACGACACTGCACTGGATGAAGCGTCATGGTCCGGAAACTAAATTCGGTTCCCCAACAGGCTGGTCTAAGAGTTTTAAAGGCAGGAAGAGGTACCCCTATGGAATATAAGATAAAATTAAAGAAACAATGTTTAAAAAAGCGCACCCTGATATGAAGGTAAATTGCATTTCCTTGCGAGTGTAGAGCCAATGTCGCCAACTCATGGCCCAATTAAGTGGCATGCTGTCCTGATTAAGCGGAGAAAATACAGGGATATTCTTCGATTGGGTTCTGTTCTTCAAGACTTGCCCTAATTCTTCCTTTAATCTGATTGCATTGCATTGCCATTGCCACAAAAATTACATTTCCTTGCCAGTGTAGAGTCAATGTCGCCAACTCATGGCCCAATTAATTTGCATGCTGTCCTGATTAAGCGGAGAAAATACAGGGATAATCTTCGATTGGGTTCTGTTCTTCAAGACTTGCCCCAATTAAGCGGCTGGCCGAAATACCCGGTGGCCCAATTAACTGGAATCAACTGTATTAAGGAAACATTGAGTTTAATAAGTTCTTACTTTTGGTTATTGAGAGTTTTTTACAGCTAGCCACTCGCTTCTCTCGCATTTGGATGTCGTCCAACAATTGCACTCATCTTAATTCTTACGAAATGCCACACTACATATTTCCTCTCCTTATCAGTTATTAATCTCGGCTACACGGTCAAGGTGAATTCCAGCGGGGATTAATACGAATCTGACTTGCTAAGTTCATATTATCATGATCATAGAAATCATAAAATATCCTGGCCATCCCTTGAACTGAGACATCTGTGTTTGTGACTGGCTAAATCTCCTGACCGGCAATCTTGAGATTAAGTAAAATGATTTTTCCATGCCGAATGCCATCCCGTGATGAATGAGACTGGTTTCTGTTACGCTCTTGTTCCGCAGTAGTTAGGTTTCTATTGTACCAATCGTTATCATCTCCTATCCGCTATTTCTTGGAAATGTTGCTACCACGATCTTTTCTATAATACCTTTCTTAATAGGCCGTCAAATTTCCTGCTCCCGTGATCTTTTGTATCGTGCGCTGATAAGGATTCTTGAGGTGGGAAATTTTCCTCTCCGCAAATCTATGGCGAGGAAAGTTGAGTACTCTGAGATTGTCAATTTTACGTGTACGGGAATATTTCAACCATATGACAATACATGACAAATGATGAGAGGCCATACCTTAGAGTGTTGGACTCGAAGCATGCTGGTGAACCCCTTGTTTTTCTAGGGTGCTGCCTTGCTGTATGTGATGCCCCGAGTTCGAATGTTGGCAATGTGTTTTTTTATTGCTGTAGTGCTACCTGTTTAGTGACATTCATGAGGGCAATCCTCGTCTTTGAGTCGATAATCGTGCACGACTAAACATTTTTGGAAATCGTTTCGTTTTTAGTACGTATAAAACTGTTCTATTGTGTTCGGTGATGAAATGCTTCTGCTGTAAACAGTTGCGTCGTCGGATGGATTCCTAGTATCTCTCAGCCGAGTGGGAATGCTAGGGCGCGGGTATGAATACCAGCGGGAGCGCCAAATGTTTCAGTTTATCCCTACGCACTCATGTGGTGGCTAGCAGGGTAGTATGTGGATGTAGATTACGTGATCTCATAGAATGCCGTTACCCACTTCGGGCTAAAGTATAGTAAGTGGCTTAAGATAATGCTATTCGGGCATAGCAATACTCCCTGATGTGCATTAAGTATCCGAAAATGGTACCAAGGTCATTTTTGAGTTGCCGTCAAACCATTGCCACTGACCCTATATGGTTGTTTCCTTTAGTTTGGTGATGACCTCAGTTATATCTACCTCCTCAAAATCACTCCCAAATATGATGAAAATGCAGCTGAAAACTATAGTAGAAGTGTCAGTCGAAATATTTCCTTTGAATCATTCATTTTTAATGTTATATTTGAGATTTCCCGTTCCTCTTCATCATGTCCCTTCATCGCATATCGATTGAGAAAAATGTGAAGCTCGTGACTCATGTCCTAGATGTAAAAAGTGTGGATTTACAGTTGTCGTTCTTCCCATTCTAGATAAAACGAGAGAGATCACGTGAACGGTTGCTTCACAAGTGTAATCAATTAAAGCAAAATTTCCTGGAGAGATACCAAAAACTCAGATAAGGCAGATGGTTTAGCAGGATAACAAGGTTATCTGCTTGAATCCAGGATTGGCTTCGTCAATAATCATCTCCGTGTGGCAGTTGACTTGCATGCTTTGGAGACCATTGAGATAAGTCGTCAGGAGCCGATTTAAGCGGTGCAATGGAATTCTTCCTTTAATCTTATGTTTAGGATTAGTGGCGCTTATCGATTTTATTCTGGATTGTTGGTTGAGTAATTATTCCTTTGCCTTGTCAACACCAGCCTCTTAAATGAAGCTTTAAATGACTCCCATAATTAAAGTGTCGGCGTAGAAGATGCCGATGCAGTTTAATTGAGGGTTTATTTAAATCAAGGATACCCCGAGTTAAATAGCGCTGTCTTTTTTTCCCTCAATGGTTATGTGTTTTGTGTGTATATGTTGCAGGAACGTTTGCATCGGTAGTAGTCCGATACACACACGCTTTTTAAGTGGTATCTAGGGGCTGTCCATAATCCACCGAGAAAAAAATAGGCCACTTTTTGACCCTCCCACCCCCCATCGTGGACTTCATCCGGACCCCCTCGTCCCTCCCTATTGTCCACGTAGACTTTTCTTTTCTTTTTGCGGAAAAAGTTGTGAAACGAGTTATTAATTGATGGTCATGGACTATCTATAATTCAAGGCTAATTTTAAAAAAAGGTAAGTCAAAGAAAAATTACTCTTGTAGCTATGATAATCTGTCATTTACTATGGCCTGTAAAACTAGAAACGCGTCGTGTAGACATCCCTCCAACCCCCTCCCACCTCCCAACGTGGACCTTCGTTGACAACCTTCGTACCCCCCACCCCTGTGTGGTGTCTACATGGATTATGGACAGCCCCTTACCAGAAATATGAGCTGAATCTATGGACTATGTTTCACCCCGTAATTCAGCGATTTTGAAAGCAGCGAGTTAAACTTTCAGCGCCTGTATTGTAGTCTGTCCCTATTTTAATTGTAAGATTTTCAATAACGCAGGTCCATCTATGGGTTTATTTTCTTAGTTTTTACTCTGATAATTAGTTTTAGATGTTAATATTATATCGAGTTATTAAAAGATTATTATTCAGAAGTATACGTATAAGTTGAGAATAGTAATTCACACATTGCTCGAAATGTGGTATTTCTGTCATTAAGTTACCAGAATCCAAATGAATAGGCGGTTTCTTTTCCTCCTAAGTCTTCACTATTTACCGTTAAAAGTCAGGTGGCCACGCGCTGGGCGCTGGGTTTATCATTTTTTTATTCTTCCATTTGTCTTCAGTGGTACGGCCTTCAGTTTAAATTATAGATGTGGACACCATCCTTACCTTAATGTTTATTTTTTTAAAGTGTTCATTTTAAAAGCCGATTAGTTGACAAGGTAAATGGATACTATTTTTGCGGGAAGAACCGAATGAGAGAAAGTGAACATGGCCGTAATGAATTCCGTGTACTTAGGCATGGAGGTAGGAATAATGGTAGGAGAGAATATGATAAAGTCAGTGACGTTAGCATATGAACAAGCATTGTTGTGTCAGTCAGTCAAGGGTTACAGTCAATGATGAATGCGTTAGATGGGTAGTGCGGAAGGTATGGGGTGAGGGTAAACCGTAAGAAGATGAAAGTGATGAGATTCTTCAGAGGCAAGAAGGCGGGGCTTAACATATGGGTGGCAGGGCACAAAATAGAGGAAGTCGAGCATTTGACATATCTGGGTAGTATTTTGGAGGAGAGTGGGTTTGGTGGTACATGCGATATAGAATTGCCATGGCTAAAGAATCATTTTGAAAGAGGGAATTGATGAGGATGGTCTGAGTAGATCTATATGTACATACTACCCTGCGAGCCGCCGCATGGGCGCGTGGCAGGAGGTGTTAGGACACCAGCCGTGTGAAGATGTTAAGGCTAAAGTTTTGGGGGGTGAAATGTTGACGTGTATCATGGGAGTGCATTTAGTGGAGATCAGTTGTTATTGTGGCCGCTTATTGTGCGCGGGAAGAACGAGTTTGTGGACATATCTGTTCGGCAATGTATTTCTATTATTTTATCGCTTCATCAGACCTAGAGATGTAGTGAGGCGTAGAGATAATATTATTAGTGTCGCTCCGAAATACCAGTTCTGAATTTCTCGAGCAAAAATAGAGTAGAGAGTTAAAGAAAAGGCGGATGAAAACTCTTATATGGAACTTGGTGATGACCTCAGTTATCTCTACCTCAAAATTACTCCCAAATATGATGAAAAATGCAGCTGAGAACTATAGTAGAAGTGTCAGTCGAAATATTTCCTTTGAATCATTCATTTTTAATGTTATATTTGAGGTTTCCCGTGCCTCTTCATCATGTCCCTTCATCGTATATCGATTGAGAAAAATGTGAAGGCTGTATGGGTCGGATACTTGGTCTTTGCGACGGGTGGATGTTCGTAGACGTGAGGCGTTTAAGATGTGGGTTTTGGAGTAGGATGGAGAAGGTGAGCATTGTTGCGAGAAGGACAAAGAAAGAGGTATGAGATATGGCTGGAGAGGATAGGAAGCTAGTGGCGGGGATTCGGAGGCAGATGTGATGGATTGAGGACATTTTATAAGAAGAGGGAATGCTGTAGAGGGTGAATGAGGGGAGAACGCTGGGGAAGCGTGGAAGAGGACGGAAGATGATAGGCATTCTGGACGAATTAAGGAGAGGGAGGCGATATAGGAATTCAAGAGGTATCTAATGGCTGGCCAACTATAGGAGTGAAAATGGATTGGTAGATGTACTGATTTCAAAGAGCCACGGAACTGGCCGCGCAGTTACTTCAACGGAGTCACCCGCTAGTGATCACCTCTGGCATCATATGTACGGTATCTGTGAGGACAACTTGCTCCTTAAAGCCCCCATGAGGTTCGCAGTGGAAGAGGACGCCTGGGTAGCTTAATAGGCCAGAGCTTCAGGGCGAAATCGAGGGATCTGGGTTCGATTCACAGTCCAGGCGAAGGATTTTTCCACTGTGAATTTCACACAATTGGGAGAAGTACTTTTCAAAAACCTACTAATCCGCTGGTAGAATACTTAAATGATGACGTACCTATTCGCCGTTCATGTGCAAATTGCATCTCTGAGATTGAAGTTGATAATTTTTCAAATATTTTTTGCGCCCTGATCTTACTATCTGATCATTGAAAGCTGTAAGAAAAATTGTTCACTATTACATTCATGAAAATTCTCTTCGCGGCAGCTGTTCAGATAATCAGTCTCATAAAATCATTATAGTCAGAAATAATATAAGTACGAAGAAGAGAGTGTTATGCATGAGTGATGAGAGTCATAACCTTGCACTATATGGCGTGACGATCTCATGAAAAACCATGCAGTGATAATACCGTGAATAATTCAAGGCTGAATGCTTCAATAAGTTATTTAATAGAGATAAATGGTGAAACCTATGTATTTTTATCCATTTTAATCTGTATCTACAGCTTAACTGTACCTTACGATCGGCCTAAAGATGGAAGGCACGACTGATTGGACGAATTAACGAATGTAAAGCAAGAATATCAACCATCTGTTTGAAATGTAAGACAAGAAAATCTTGAATCATATATCGGTTACTGTTCTCCTCGATGTTACCATAGTTTGCACCGGTAATGCGGTTATTTTTTAATTTAAATAAATAAACAATATATGTAAGGAGAATTCATATTAAAGAAGTATATAGATGCTGATTTCTAGTAAGTTACTGATGGAAAACATCGCAAAATTGAAAATTTATGCGTCAGCCAGTAAGCGCCAAAGGAAAATCTGGGATTAGAAAGATTGCGAACTGGCCACGGCTACGCTTCAGCTTTGGACTCTAGCAAGCCCCCTATCCATCTGCCAACGCACACGAATTTGACAACAATTGAGTCTGTAGTTGGGGGTGTTAAACGAAATCTGGTACATGTAATAGAGGGAATAGGGAAGAGCAATTGGATGCGGGAAAACACTAAAGTGAAATGTGTTTTGGCGATTTGCGTATCTGTGTCACACTGTTTTTGTTATAGCCGTTAGTCCGTAGAATGAATTTTGGTATCTACTCAAATTTTGTGTCTGTCATTTTCTAGAGATGTAGGGGAATTTTTCTTAATTTGGACCATTTTCTTAAATATTTCCACTACTAATCATTCAACATAAAATATCTATGCTGTATAATATTCTTCATAGTATCGTCTTTCATTAATTAATAGTATATTTGCAAGCAGTATATATTTATTAATTAGTAGTATATATTTATCTCAAGAGTAGTGTATTTTATACATTACTCTTGAGATAAATTAAGTGGAAAAAACCGAACTAATGCAAATGGTCCAAGTTGGGAAGCCGGTTGCCTATTTTGGATTCACGGTTGCCTAGGTTGGATAGTAGGAACTACTATTAAATGATAGCTAAACAAACAAGAACATAAACAAATAAGTTTTGTAATTATGCATAACATTTTATTATATAACACTTTTATTAGGCTGGATGAACATTTGTGTTTTGGTAAAAATATTAAATCATGAAAATATGCGGAAATGTGTCCATAATGTGAAAGTTTACTCTCTTTTGAAGAAGAAATTTTTCAAATTACAGATGCACACAATTTATGCAATGAATTTTGTGCGTCTGTCGTTTTTTAAATTTGTAAATGGTTAAAATAGAATATTGCATGTGTCATAGTATAGCGTGCAGTCTTCGAGTTTAGAGTGGCTACTTACCTGGTGTTTCCATCACTTGTGCCTCACCAACTGTAGGCTTGTATCAGTTGTGAATAAGCATTCGGCTAGGTTAATTATTTTGTTTCTAATTCTTTAAGCTAATTCTATTGTTGATATTGTAACATATTAATTATTGCTAACGCTTGAGTAGTGTAATTAGACTATATCAAAATTTCATTATTTTATAATGCCTTGAACAAAAATTCTAGGAAAATGGTTGATAGACTATTCATCATCATCCTTTCAAAAAGAGAAGTATCAGGCTTGATGTGGTGGAAAGAATTCATCATAATGAATAAGATTAAAGGCGATTTGCCACTCAGATAAATTTTTATTCGACCTAGGTTAAGATGTACTACATCATCATTAGGCCTTATGACATGTGGTGCATCGAAACCTAGGTCGAATAAAAATTTATGTAAGTGGAAAATTGCCTTTACTCTTATTCATTATGATCATCATCCTTTATTTAATCCGTCGCCAAATCTTTCACCTGTGGCGCGTGATCCGCTTTGTCTGGGTATTCTCCGTTGTTCGAAGCCCCTGGGGGCATATTCTTGAAGTCACAACCTCAGTCGCCAAATAGTGCCTTGACGGAACTCGCACTCAGCACAGCTCTTGTATGCGTGCGCGCAACAGGTTGCTTTTATTTTGCTTCGCTCGATATTTGGCAGCGGAGTTGCCAGACTGGCCGGGCAAGGAACCAAATTGGATATTTTTCGGCTCAAACGAACATGATTTTCTGGTAACTTGCCCTATTTTAGGGAACGCTGACGTCACTTTGTACCCTTGCGATTTGGAATTATTTTGCACTTGTTGACGAGACTCCGTTTGTATTTTTTTATGCCACTATTAGAATGTGATGATAAAGGTATCAGTCTTTTCAATTCCACGCAAATGTATTGAATGAACGACCGTTTTTGTCACAGAATTATATCTTCAACTACTTGAGCCATGGGACTTATTGAAATACGTCTGT
This sequence comes from Ceriagrion tenellum, assembly GCA_963169105.1. Classification (NCBI taxonomy): domain Eukaryota; kingdom Metazoa; phylum Arthropoda; class Insecta; order Odonata; family Coenagrionidae; genus Ceriagrion; species Ceriagrion tenellum. The sequence goes on from OY720644.1 coordinate 55,330,314, forward strand.
GTGGTGTTGCAAAGTGAAACCTTTTTAGCCTCCTTGTGAAAAAAACTAGAGCCTAAAACAGTTTCTTCCATTATTCAAAGTTATTGATGCTGTACAGAGCTATTTTTTAATTATTCTCATTGACTTAGATGGGATCGACTATCGATGAGCATGATAATTACGCATCTTGTGTAAAACAATGGTGGACTCCTAAAATTTCGGCGTGGAAATTTTCTCGGTGAATTCATTTGATGTGAATACAGGCATTTGACTACACTGTACTTAGCTCTACCTTATAGAATTATTCTACGTCTATCTACTTATTGTGTGACAGTTCTGTTTCTTGACAATAATTCCGAGGCTTGGGGCTGATAATAAAATGTGATAGGTATACGAGAATTGACGTTAAGTTGAAAATGTCACAAATGATGTACAGCATGAAGGCGCTGTGACCCAATGTATTGATATTTATGCATAAAACAAAAATTGTGTCAATGCTTGATTGAATGCCTATTGATATTCAAATGTAAATAACCCAATTATCATATGTACTTGAGTCCATTGTTATTTCCACCTTGCGATGAGAAAGGTGTCATCACATATGTCGCTTTTTTTAAAATGTGATTAGAATAATACTACTCAATGTCCTACGAATCGCAAGAGCATTAAAATGTGATTATATTTCAAATTGATACGGTTGTTAAATTTAAAATTGGAACGGTTGTTTGTTGGAAAGTACTGAAACATAGTAAATTTACCATGAATATAGTGTGTGCGTGAATGAATGAGGATCTTTCAAGGGACCTTTTACTGGATATGTGAACATGGGTATGTTGTAAATATTCCATGTTAGGGTGTGGAGCTTAGGAAATTATGTCCTCATGTATCTGTATTTTGGAATAGCTTACTGCTGAAAAATGTATTATTATTAATAAGTCCGTCCAGTCGTACAGGTCAAAATGGGGGGAATCGGTTACTTTTGTCGCATTGTCTTTATCGCTAACCTAAACCCAAATCGCTCAGAAAGGGAAATCCTTATATTAACTGCCATAAGAACGTTCGCAATCTATTAAATCTTTTGATATATACCATTCCACAAAATTGGAAAAAATGAACATTTCATTTTTGCTCCCATGATTCCGATTTAGAAAATAACGGTAACGCAACGCCCGCGTTATGGAGATCCGTGATGGTGCCCCTAATTCTTTCGCACTGGATTGGGCGCCTAAGAGCTTAGGATGAAAAACATGCATGTAAACTAGTTGAAGATCCATTCCGTCATAGGTCATATGATACCTTGAAGAGAAATAAATTTAGCAATTTATCAATAGTTGAATTTTCTCCCAGAATGTTGGTATTATTTTTCTATTTTAATATTTATCCGTTCACCAGGTGAACCCTCGCGTATATAATTTAATGAATGTCATTAATATTTAGAATCGGGTACTTTCCTTAGTTATATACCTTAGGTATGGTGGTCAAAGCCAACCATGGGTCCATAAAGGATATTTGTTTTGTTTCCTGAAATGTTCTTCTCAAATGTGAGAGTCATCATATCAATATTCAAAAGGCTTGCTGAAGGGAACGGGATGTCCGAGTAACAGTTTCCTTCAGTTTAGGCAACAGTAATGACGCGCCGAAGTGATTGGGTTGCCTAATACAAAGGATAATTTGCTAATCAAGGGCCCACTTTCGAGCCCGAGGGGCTTATGAGGTCGTTTAAATAGCCAGTGGCCGTCTCAGTGATCTCAAAAACCCGAATGTTAAATTTCAATGTAATCTGTCGACCGATTTTTCTTCAAAAAGCGGACGGAGAGTGGAGCTGACAGAAAGACTGATGTTATTTTATCAATATATATTATTGAATAGGTGAAAATAATTTACCATGGAAATGGAAGTTTTAGTTTTCTTTTTTGTGCCATACTAACAATTTTTACGATATTGAACTGATACTTTTCCTCGGCGAAATCACAGTGTGATAGGCTTACATACTCTTATACGTTGAACTTGCCATTAGAATAAAGGTCCAAGTTCCGTAGTTCGAATCCCGGTCCAGGTCGATTTTTCTCGTGACACTTTTTACGTATTTGTCCGCTGTATTTTCGGCGGGTATGAACTCCTTCGTTCGTAAAAACTGTTAGCAGATTTCCATTCCTTGAATTTTAGTTATAACAGTTATTTCTTACAGTTTTCCGAAAAGCTGCGTGCATTTAATTAAAAGTTCAGTTTTTTAAGTAAAATACACGGCGGATAATAATGGGGTCGTCGCTTTGAATACGTTCTAAATCAACACCTACGTGTAGACATAATATGCGCTTCAAGCTGTCACACTTCGTATGGAGATATCGAGTTATCGGATACTCGGGAGGAAGTCTCTGTCACTTCACCGAGGTGGTGTTTTCTCTTCCCTAAATAGAAAGGAGTGGCTTATGGGGCTGTGCTCTTTCCTCAACCTGGTGATATACGCTTCCTCCCGCCGGATTTCCCCGACGGAAGAAAATCTGCCGTTAACTGTTTAACCGGATGTCGTTTATTATTCTACGTGGACCTTCACGCATCCCTCTCATTGCTCAAGGATAAGGTATCCTTCAGGTCTTTTAATGGTGCCTCCGGCAGTGCGATTTACACCCTACTCATGGCGAAATTACTGTAAAAGGAGTCACATTTGCGGCATTAAGCATTCTTAAATTGTGTTGTAATGATTGGTTTTGAAACACTCTCCATATATGCCAACCCTACCGCGTAGTAATGTTGAATGCACTCTCAATGACAAACACACTTTGACGAATTCATATTTTGAAATGCTGACGTATCGAGCGGTGAGTTTGTTTTTTGTTACTTCGCCAAATATACTCTTTACGACTATTTTATCTGATTAGTAGATAGACTGCACAAATTCCACTCATTAGGTTGTTTTTCATTGAATTTTTATCGAAATAGTTCCAAATATCACCTTTTGCAATTTATCAACTTTTATCATCCTCATTTCTTCAAGATATGCTCTAGATTGTTTGTGATTAAGAGAGCGAGGTCTGACAGCTTTCTCTCAGGCTGTCAGTTAATTTTGTGATGTTTCATTGAAATCAATAAATATGCCTTTATTAATCAATAACTAAATCTTTCTCTCTTCTGAAACTCCTTCGATGGATCTCGCAACGTATTGCTTGTGAATGTCTCGACGGACAAGTTATCGATAACCTTTGTTACTGACGTTTGAAAATATTCTCAAAAATATATACCTCCATGGAGTCCTGGAAAGTTATACAAATTGGATAAGTTTGCCATCCGTATAGCACAACACCGTTCCGATTTGGCATGTTAAACTTTTAATTTTGCCTTAATTATTTTTGCTTTATGAAATGTATCGTATTTATACATTTGGGAACCATCAGGTTTAATTCTAGTTACAATATTGCAATCCATTGACTGTCCTGCTAAGATCGGTATGGTAATGCAATATACAGTTTCGATAGTTTCGTCAATCTACTATGACAAGGGGGATTAGAAGCACTTTTCGACCATTGGTTTAAATTTGCACGTAATCTTTGAAGTAAAATGTGCTGTTCATGGAAAGGTTTTTTGTCGACGTGTAAAGCATTTTTTGAGTCCCGGCATACTGCCGTACTGCCATAGTGTACTTTTTTCTGTACATAGCGTACGTTGTGTACATGTAATAATGTAGTTACTGTACATAGTGTACGGATTTGAGACTATAATAGCTGTTATTTAGACTTTGAATAGGTGATCGATGGGTTGAATAAATAGTAAATTTCCTGCCTAAAGCTTTATTAAATTAGTGCACACGCTAACTAGTCCTCACGGCAGGTCTCTAATCGTTTTATATACTACCGATAGTCTTATATCTACTTTAGCGTGTCCGGTGATATAGACTGTTTACTATTAGTTTGTAAAACGTTTGACGTATTGTGTTTTGGTGACCATTCGCTTCCTCGTGATTTCGTAGTCCTTCTGCAATAGAAGCGTTGTATTAGCTCCATTAATATTTAATTTTTCGTCGTAATTATTTTTTATAATTTCCCGCTCTATACATGTCATGTTTTCATTTAAATACTAGTATCTAATCAATTCTAAAAATTCATTTAAATACTAGTATCTTAACGCCGGCCCCGGTGGTGGCGGGGTAAAGTCCTCGCCTGCTAAACCGAGGGTCGCGGGTTCGAGTCCCGCCTGGGTGGGTTTTTCACCGCCCAGGGCATGGATGTATGTCAAGTTCTGTTGGTCCGGTCCCTGGAGAACCTGATGACAGGCTCAGCGGCCTATCGGGATTCCGGGGACATGCGGACCAACAGAATCGTCCGGCTAGCAAAAAAAAATTTACTAATAATATGCCTTCATAGTGCTCAAAGTAAATTTAATTACCAAGAAAGAATCAGCTTTTCATCATCATCTCCGGCCATTGAAGATTGTTACATCAATTACCATTACCGCCAATTTTAGTCTGTATTTAGACTCTAAAGACTTGTAAGCGAGTTAGTTGATAGATTATTCTTTTGCGTCACATTTCCGCGTGTGATTCTCGACTATTTCATTTTACGCACGGAAGTCTGTTGTTGTCTCATGTGCAAGTGTGCATATTGGTGAAGTAAATGTAGCCTCGGTTGACTCATATTTTGCCAATAAATCATAAACACGTAATCTCTCAACGTCGTGTTCAATTTCCGCCAGGCGACGTTATGCGATTGTTTTTCTTTTTATTTTTGGAATCATAAACCGCAAGTGATGTCAATGTTTTCTCATTCAATCAGGATGTATTGAAACCTACTTCCCTGGAAAGTTTCAATATCGTTGGGTGTCTTTCATAATCGGCTGGTTGAGCTTTCGGTGATTTAGTCATGCGTGAAATTTCTTATTTTTTAAATATGAAGTAACATAGTTTGATTGATTTCCTTCTTAATTGTCTTATCGAATAATTTTTCTGTCGTTCATGAAATGATATAAACCGATTTTTGACGATTGAGAGACAAATCAGTTTGCGTAACTTGCTACCACCGACCCTAGTAATAGGGAAAAATTATCCTGAAACATGAGGAAGGTGATAATTTATTTCTCTCGCGTAATTATAAATCGCCGTTGGTACAAATAAAACGTTGGAATTCAAAGATAGTATTATTCGGATGTAGATGAATATTTCAACGGACGAAGACAATGTTAAAGGTGGTGAACTAATTCTGTATAGTTTTATTTTTATATTGCGGTGGGTAGCGTTGTGCATTTTAATTCATAGCGTTGTAAAAAAATAACCCAAACCCCTTCATGAACTTATGAGTCTTCTTTACGTCCTCTTCTTTTCTTAACTTTGAACTGTACGTGCGCATACTATTACTTAAATAGCTATGCTAGCATCCCCCCGTGAGGCTTCGCCATCGTAATATCTAAAGAGTAAAGCGTGTGTTAGTGACCCATCGATTCCCAGCTTTTTTAATATCTCAGAGTACTATCTATACTATCCATACTAATACTATAATACTATAATAATACTATAATACTATCAGTAACGAATTATACAATTAGTAACGAATTATATTATTAGTTACGATTTTTAAGTTTAAAATTTTGCATAAGATTAGCCAAAATCTTATTTAGGCTGAGAAGCGTAAACTCAGGGAGCAGGAAATGTGAATCCGGACCTTTTAGGAGCGTTTTATTTGATCTGGTCAACTGAATGGAGTAAGTTTCATTGAGTATAGAATTAGAATTTGCGTTTGGTAGGTATAAAAGTGCAAACTTCAATCTATTCAGTTACACTATTAGTTCAAAGGAAGTCGGAAAACTCACTTCGATTCTTTGATCCCTCAGACCCGTATTGAAAGCGAGTGTGTCTAAAATGTTTTCACGTTAATGACGTAAATTATCCCTGCTTGGCGTTTATGAGTGAGTTAAGATGAGGGAATCAGGCAATGACCTTTAATATTAATGAGATTGATTGGTTTGGGAATGCGTAACATTTATATTTCAGTGAAACGCTTATATAAAAGTCCAATCCGGCCCCCGTGGGAGCGGGCTTAAGTCTTTTAGTCATGAGTATTTCTGTCTAGACTTATGGATTTGGTCCCTGAGAAACCTGAGAATGCTATGAGTCGCTTATCTGGATAACATGAGCATGAGAGCCAGTAGTATCGTTTGGAAAATTGAAATTACACTAACATTATCAAGCCTATAATTTTCAATGCGATAGTCCGCTGGCTACCAGAGGTTGCGTCCACAGTAAGCAATTGAACATCTCTAACTGAGGTATGAGTTTAATGTTTCTCTTTTGCATATCTTTGTCAAAACATTATTCCCTGCGAGCGGAGTACTATTAGCATTGAGTTACATCTTATACACATCAACTCACATTTTGCACATTTCGAAAAAAAACTACTACCAGATAGACACGTAAATTTCTGCAGGGTACGTGAAGCACGAAGTCATGCAGGCGCGTAAGTATTTCTACTAATTGTGAGAGACTGCAAATTTGCCAGCAATTATTGGCAGACATAATCTCGTTCGATTACGTAGAAAATACATATCATTCAAGAATGCCTTTGACAATTATTAACGAGTTGTTTTAAGCCTTTTCGGTGTATGGGTCCTAAGTTGTACAAGTTGTCCCTTACATTTTGAAAGAGGAACCAACGTAGACGATTTCTAAAAGCGTTGAAAAAATGGATTTTACAGTTTTAATAAGTAATATTATTTGAATGGAAAAATAATGAAAAATTTCTGGTCACTACCCATTGTCGTTGTTATACTGCCATTACTGATAGCATGTATTTATTATGGTTGTTTACCTCTGTTCATATGTATTTCATAGCTTTTTCAAAGCATAATCTGCACATAATTTAATTGTAGAGGTCAGCCCTTTCTCAGGAGTGCCCAGGGCATACGTATTGTTTTGGATATCTTGCGCTAAGACCAACTTAAATTTAGAATTGCGCGCAAGAGTGCTTCATTTATCGTTCAAGGCTATAGCACCTGTACATCTCGTCTTCATTAATCAAGTAGGTGCTTCATTAACGCTGTCATATTGCTTCTCGCGGTATTTCGTTTGAACAATGGTGACTCGCTGCTAAAGAGATTCATTTATAGTTGTCCAACTTGGAAGGGTCTCTGAACATATCTTTCGGCTGGAACGTCCGTATTTCTTCTTCACGTGTGCGCTGGCATTATTTTATAGCGGGTGATCTGACGATGCACAAGTTATACAGTTGTGTGTCGTTATTGGGAGAATGATTTCTGAACATAATGTATTCATAGAGGTTATCCATCCGTCGGTAACTAAGTAGAAAATTAGTCGAAACGTGCCAACTTAAGTCTGGAGTTTGAACGTGATCATTTCGGTGGGACAGAACCCACAAATGCACCTGCAGTATTGACTAAAGTCGTTGGCAAGAACGTTTTTCCCTGACGAAAAATGGTCGGATTACTAGCATCCGATTATAATTATAAGTCAGTAGATTAATGGGAACTATTTTCGTTTCCACTCACAAATTTCACTTGGGGTATTCCATTTCCAATCAACAAATTTAAAAAAATGTTGCCTAATCCCAACAGATTTCAACGAAATTTTGTTAGGTCCAAATCTTATCTTTACTTGGAACCACCATCTCTGTCGTTGCCTTCCCCGGGGCCGTCTTCCTTCTGCATTTCCTCTCTATCTGTCTGTCAACCCGAAACTGTGGACGAAATCAGCTAAAAATGTTTTTCCCCATAGTTTTCCTGGAATTGCCAGCAGTCTTATGTTACTCAGTAGAGAAGTAAAAATGACATCTATGGCAAGTGTTAAGTGTGTTGATGATGATTAGTAGATTTCGGAAATTTGAAATTGAGCTTGTTTTATTATTTTTATAATTGCGCGATGCTTACTTACTCTTACTCCTAGGGCCATTTATATCCAAGTTCCAACTTCTATCCTGCAGCTCCAACCCTCTCCAAATCTATCTTTACTTGGTTCCACCATCTATGTCGCGGTCTTCCCCAGGGTCGTCTTCCTTCTAGATTTCCTCTCAAAACCTCCTTCATCACGCACCCATCCTCTTTTCTCAACTGGTGTCCTGCCCATCTCATTCGTCTGCATTTAATCTCACTTATGACGTCGGCGTTTTTGTAAAGGTCCCTGATTTCCTCACGTACTTTCTTCTCCACCTTCCTTGTTCGTATGTAGGCCCGTAGATCTTTCATAACATCTTGCTTTCAAATACTACCAATTTTTCTTCTCCTTCTTATTTAGTTTCCATGTGTTGGATCCTTTGAGCAATACTGGGAATATTATTGTTTTGTGCAATCTAATTTTTATTTATACGACTGGGATGTCGAAGATAGGAGTCTGTGGCAGTCATGTAAGTATCTATTGGCTAGATTTAATGTTTTTTTAGCTCTGATTTACTCTATGCGTAACTTCAAATTTTCATTTTTTTAGGTTAGTATAGGTCATACATAAATGCAAAGGCGCAAAGATAAAAAACTATCTGTTGCCCCCACATATATCAACTAGTCACTGCCTAATTCCAACAAGCAACTTTACGTAATGGCTCGCAAGCTTAAATCAGAGGGGAAAATAAAATATCTCTGCGTAAGGAATAGAAAAATTCTGGCTCGTGAACGTGATGAGGTAAAGTTCTCCCTATTATGTCAGAAGAAGACATCCTTCGCTACGGAGAGAAATTGTCAAATTGTTCACTTATTTCTGTCCATACCAGTTACTCGCATGTCGATGGCTTGCGTGTCTGTCATGTAAATTGCCAGTCTTTGTTTAGGCATGCAGATGAGTTTCGTTTGTTTTTTACTCAATATACCTTCGATATAATATGTCTGTCTGAAGCGTGGCTTAAGCCAAATATTAGTGTTGATATGGTTGTTTTACCAAATTATATTTTAATCAGGCTCGACCGAATGAGCTAAATTTGTGGAGGTGTTGGGGCATATGTTCATCATAAACTTCAGGTATCCATGCTCTGTTCTTCTTCTGCGTTATATTGCTCCAAACCAGAATTTATAATCTTTGAAGTGTTCGGTGCTATTATATCAAAGGTATTGATTTCTGTTGTATACCGCCCACCAAAGACTGGATCCATTTCTGAATTTGAACAGGATTTTGCACGTTTATCTCCAACTTACAATAATATTGTTATATTCGTTGATTTCAACTCTGATATGCTTAGCACAAGTAATGAAAGTTCATACCTGTATAATTTCTCCCTCTGTAATAATTTTCATATTGTGCCATTCAATGCCACTAACCCTACAGTCAACTGCCATACGCTATTAGATCTATGTTTTGCTGAAGATCCTGAGAAAATCATTTCCTATTCCCAAACCCCTGTTCCTTTGCTTTCAGCCCATGATTTGATAACCATAACCTACCGCTTTAAACTTCCGCATATGCAATTACCTACTTTCTCGTTTCGGAATGTGAAAAACTTTGATGTTGTCAAGTTCCATGCGGAACTTTCCTCCTGTGATTGGAATGAAGCTTTTAACTCAAACTGTATTAATAAAAAACTACAATGCTTTAATTCTAATAGTCTAAATAGTATTAACAAGGTTGCTCCTCTAAGGTCTTGTACTCCTAAGCGTCACAAATCCCCGTGGTTCAGCTCCGAACATGAAGTGTCTCACAACTTTTAGAGGGATTAAGGTGGGAGCCCCTATAGACTCGGAGGCTACACGCTAGGCTTAGCTTGCTTGAGAAATTCAGAACAAGTGTATTTCAGCGCGTCAAAGAGAATACCATTTTGACGCCAAATTACGTTTCTACGTCCGACAGAAGCGATAAAAAAAGAGAGATACATTTCCGAACAGATTTGCACAAAAATTTGTTCTTTCCATGCACAATAAGCGACCACAATTAAACTGGCGCTCCACTTAATACTCTCCCATTATGATGTCACCATTTCACCTCCCAAAACCTCTTCCATTATACCTATACACGGCTGGTGACCTAACATCCTCTGCCACACGCCCATGCGGCAGCTCGCAGGGTAGTTTGTAGATGTAGATATATTTACAGCCCGAGATTGATTGAATTGATTTCGCCCCAGATTGAATCCGATCTGAGGTCTTCAGAAGGAAAATCCAGTGCTCTGGCCCAGCAGCAAATCCGATCTCGTACGTTAATGTCTAACTTTGATTGCTGAAAACCTCTCCCTCCACCGTTCATCATCTTCGGGATTGAATATTTGACCTCATCGGCGTGGCCAATATAACGTGTGCCCATAAAACGGCAATTGGTGGCCTTGTCCTTGAAGAGTTAAGAAGGAACATGTAAATAGTGACTGAGGAATTTTTTTCCGATTCTGCTGACGTGCCTGGCTGTGCCGATCCACTGTATGAAGTACATCGTCAGTTTCAGTTTTAGGGGAGCTCAATCCTGGGCTCAACCATCTCATTCCGATTTGCGATCAACTATTCCCCACTCATCTGGCGTCATAAATGTAATTGGTTATTCGCTCCTCTGTCCAATTCTTTTTTCGTCACACATCACTCGTTTTCCAGTAGTGGTTCGCTGACGAAATGCAGTTCAATGAATTAAGTCGAAAGGTATTTTCTTTGTGATTTGAAGAGGACTATAGATAAACAAACAGCTGTTATGAGATAAAAAGTGTCTTCTCATGGCGTCTTACCAGTAGCAGGGATGGGTTGTGGGGAATAGATGGGGATGATGGATTCGAGGTTGAAATTCAATCAAGAATTCCTCGTCCATTTTTATTTGCTTATCGGAAATCAAATATAATAATGAGATAAGTCTTTTTGGGAACGGTTATTTAAGATAAGATTATTTTATGAGCGAGTTCTTTGTTCTTGGTGGTGATAAATTTAAAGAGGTCCCCAATATCTATCCGATCACTGCAAGCCAATTTCCTTTCTCCATTCCCTTTAATGCTTGCTTTCAGCATCTGCCGTATGCCATGGTACTACGTGTTTACAACGGCGTTAGGCGGGAAAGTATGTCAATTCTAGCCCGCTTCTTATTTCGTAATGGCTCGCTGGCTAGTTCGAAGTTGTGATATATAACACCGTTATCATTTACGTTATTACTCGAGATGGCCTGCTGAATATAAATGGTTTTCCAATTTGGCAACCCTCCGATAAAAGTTACCCATTCTAATTTATCGCATACCTAATCCATTTTTAATAATTATTAAGAATAGATGACCTTCCCTGAGAGAGCAGACATGTTTGATGCGTCCACTCATGGATTAGTTTTGAAGAATTTGTATCGTAGCCTTCAATGCGTCGTTGCGAGTAGTTGTATAATGTAGCTGCTTTATTCTTTTGAAAATTTGATGAATAAGACAATTTCCCTTTGATGTGCACTTCCTGGTACGTTATCCCTCTGCATCAAGCTATTGATTGTGGGAATCGTGCGAGCACCCTAGAGTTATCGGAATCACTATCCGTAGGGCCCCCCCGTCGTTGAGATAAGGTTATATCTGTGACTCCCAGAGCGCGTTCGATCCTTCTCGTTCTCATATCTCCTTGTAAATAAATCCTTATCGCTCCAATCGATTGCTGGATCTTTAATGTTAAGCCAGAGTATCCGTCTCCGCTCTTTCGCTTGGAGGTTCAACAGGAAATTGGACAATTCGTTTCGATCGTAGACTATTTTGAATGACTGAGACAATGACGTGGTGAGTTTATCTCGTGGTATTTTGCATTGTAGATTTGCGGATGTGGGGTATCTCATAAGCGACTGCGGTAGATCATATGTATCATATATCTCTCTAAATTATTCCTTTGGTCTCATGATTTCAAAAGCACTGGGATCTTGATACTGAATTCAAGCCGAAGGCAACTATATCACGCCCGTGTCCCCATGACCCGTACTTACAGAGATGGAGTTGTTCCACCGATTTAACAGCAGCAACAAATATAACGACAGCAATGATAAATAAAGTATATAATCAAAACTTTCAGAAAAGATAACAAAGGTGGGATACCGATTTATAGAAATCCTAATGCGATTGAACTAATAGTAGTTATGCAGTATTCCGGAAAATTTCGGCTGGAAATGACATTTCGGAAAAAAGGAAAAAATGAAATTACAACCATTCAACGGAAAATAAAACAGGCTGCATGTGGATGTCATTTTCATCACATATGGTCCACTATCTTTGTATTTGACCTCAAACTCAAGGTTGCATAATCCAATTGTTCCTGACTCGGGCAAATTTTTGTCGAGTTTCTTCTAGCCAATGAGTTTATCCCTCGGTCTTCCTCATTAGACCGAGGAAGACATTATTCATTATTTATATTAATGACCTAAGTTCACGAATTAGCAGTTAAGATAATTTGCCGACGATACAGTTATCTACCGTGAAATAAGCGAGGACGCGGACGTTGAAGTTCTGTCATCGGACCTTAACAACGTGCATTCCTGGTGCTAGGAGTGGGGGCTAGAATTTAATCTTAGTAAATGTACCACAGTTCACTTCGTGCGAATTTTATAACGCATATGACATACCTATACTGTGGGTGAAGTAAACATAAAATCTTAGATGCAGTAAAATATCTTGGAATTACCTTAACTTCAGATATCTATTGGGGAACACACATACAAAACATATGCGGCACAGCATTAAAGAAACTAGCTTTTGTTTAGCGTATAATAGGAAGGTCCTCGGATGAAAAAGCAAAAAGAGAGTAGCTACTTCGCTCTGGTTAGGCCACACCTCGAACACACCGGGAGCATTTTGGACCCTGGACACAAAGATTTAACCAAAAAAATTAAGAAAATGCTAAGAAAAGCTGCACGCTTCGTTAAAATCTGCTACGATCGAACATCTAGAGACTCGGAGGCTGCACGCTAGGCTTAGCTTGCTTGAGAAATTCAGAACTGGTGTGTTTCAGAGCAACACAAAATGTTATCATGACGCCTCATTACATCTCTAGGTCTGACAGAAGCGATGAAATAAGAGAGATACATTGCCGAACTGATAGATACTTGATACTTTAAGTGCAGCATCTATCACCAATGCTTTTAATTGCTTGCGTTGTAAACTCTTCTCTGGCTTCCGAGCAGTGGTCGATGATTAACAGCCGTGAAGACTTTTGAAAAGATTTCTATTGAAATGTTGGCAGAGATGTGAGACGTAAACGGGAGAGGGAAAAGTTTCTCGCAGAAAACGCCCGTCTAGTGACTAACTCTTTCCAACGTTCGGGTGAGAAAGTGAGGAAGTCGGGAACAAAAGAAGTATTTTGATTGAACAACATATCTCTCTCTATCCATGTCTACAGCCCTTGCTGGGCCTTGCTCTCTCCACAGTTCGTCTCCAATCTCTTGTGTCTTTAACATCATCTACCCATCTAAGCCTTGACCTCCCCTTTCTTCTCGTATGGTGATACTTCTTCAATATTCTTCTGGGCATCCGCTCCTCTTTCATTCTCTCCACACGGGCCAACCATTCCATTTTCCTAGCTTTGACAAATCTAACAGTGTTCTGGCCTCCAATAAAAATGATCTAGCTCTGCATTATATCGTATTCTCCAGTCCTCATTTTCCTTAACAAGTCCATATATCTTTCTTAATATCGGTCGCTCAGATACTCTGAGAGCATTTTCATCTGAACTCTTCATGGTCCATGTCTCTGAGCCATAGGTGACTACCGGTCGGACCAACGTTTTATACATGTTTATATATTTTAATACTCGTCTTTCTTGTAATAAGACTGTTCTTGAACATCATCCTGTTTGCAAAATATGAACGGTTGCCAGCCTGTATTTTATCTTCTCTTTATCTTTTTGAACAACGTATAAGACCAGTGTACTTCAGCAGCTAACAAATTACAAACCAAGTTTCCAAGGCCCAGCGTACTTGTGTTCTGACTTAAAAACTAAATCAATCGCTAATGCTACTAATGTCAGGGGCTCTGTCAACTCAGCTGTTCGATGTGCACTCAACGCCGTCTCGGGGTGAAAGAGGTCGAGCGGTATGGCGGGATGGGAAGGGTGCGCCAAGGTTGAAGTGGAAATGGTCAGGTATGGAATTTAGTCGATTAGTGGTCTTGGAGGGGAGGAAAATAGTGATATGGGCACGTTCATCCAGTGGAGGTGTTCAATTAGAGCTTGGGAAACTACTTTTTGTCTCCAACTGCGGAATAGAGGATAATGCCTTTGTACCATGGTTAACAGTCTACATCTACATCTACTTATTACCCTGCAAGCTTCCACAAGGGTGTTTGGCTGAGAGTGACCCATCACCAACATGAGCTAGAGTGAAGAAATTTACTTTCATCAACAAACACCACATAATGGGTATGCTACATATGCTACAGAAACTATAAATAATCTATAATGTAACTACCTAAACGTGACATAAGAGTAATGCAGGGAACATGCGAAACATGGTGTTACCTCTACTCGGCAGATTTAGAAACATGCATTAGGGCGCACATGAATTAATCAGCTCCTCAACCTGTCAACTAACCTACTTCAAAGTCTAAACGCAGCCATTATGGTCTCTTAACGGTTGCGGGAAAAACGACATCTTAAACCTTTCTGTTCTACAATCTATTTCCCTTATTTTATTCTCACGATCTGATCTACTGTAGTAGGTTATAGTTTTTAAGATACTGAAAGCTTCTTCTGAAAATAAAGCGGTTTTGACTTTACTTAAAAGATTGAGTGTAATTTGCAATGGACGGTGTGAAAGCGTTTCTTATCCCAGATGTTGTAAGAGGTCGGTAACACTAACGAGACTATCTCAACGGCCTTTCACGTATCTTGCTGATATTCTCTGAGCGCGTTCTATGTTTTTAAGCCTACCTCATGTGGATCCCAAACACTGGCAGCGTATACTAAGTGGGGTCAAACGAGGGAGAAATAGCTGATTCCTCTTACTTTATCGTCGCACTTTCCAAGTACTCTTTAAACAAATCCTAATTTTCGATTAGCCTGACCAGTCCCAAGTTTCTTCGAAGTTTCTCCTTTGCCGACTGCTATTGAGTGATGCAGGATCGGGTGAGGGAGAATAGAATAGATTATAAATTTATTGTTCCAGGACAATGTCCTATGGAACATGCAGTTGACAAAGAAAAAGAAGCACTGTAGTATGGAAAAATTTACAACCACCTTGCTTAAACAACATGAATATAAAAACCATTCAAGATATTATTGCTATGCCAAAATAATCTGAAACAAATAATGGCAGATTTTACAAAAATTACCAAGTTAAGTTACTATCATAAGTGCGAAAATACAAGAACATTTTTAATGAAATTTAAGTTACAATCTCGGAAAGAACAATGTGGTCTGTAGTATCATGCAAACCCTTGAATCAATTAATTGTTGATGACCAATATACTAACTAGTAATACAAGGTAATATTTGTACATAAAAAGAGAGTTCGAGAGTATTTATCATTATGATACTTCAATGATTAATTTCATGCGGTTCAACTTAATATAATATTTTCAGGTGTATGTTGCCATACCTATTTACATTATGCATGTATCCCATATCGAAATTTAACATAATTCATCCCATATCGAAGTTTAACATATGGTAGGGAGGAAATGCATTGCGCTGGGTGCTATCAATGAAAGGATCTTTGAAATCTATAATTACTTGCATTATTCCCATTAATGGTACGATTTCACGATTTGAACCAACTTTTGCTCTTCTCTTCCTTCATATTAAGCAAATGTTGCAGTAGTCTTTTTACTCTTTTTCCCCGTCCCCTTCTAGTATTTTTTTTCAAAACCGTGCAAGTCATGAAAAAACTATGTGATCTAAAGCGTATTTTTTATAGTTTGATGTAATCTCAAGCTCTATATTCTACTAATACGTTATACCGGGATGGATCTGTTACCACTAATTTATTTTCTTTCGTGACGCAAATAGAAAGAATTTTACCATCAAATTAGAATAAAGCGGCTGAGTACCGTGGAAAAGAGTCTCAAGACTGACAATGATAATGGTTTTTGACGTCATCCATTAATGCTTTTTTTAAGACAATATGTTAGCCTCTAGATTGTGGAAATCCTTCATTCCGTTGCGAGAAAAAAACTTTGCTATTAGTTTTATTTTGAAAACAAACGATTTCATAAGAGATTTGATCTTCTGGTGTAACTCTGTCACGAAGTATCTTACATAAAAAAAGTTGTCCTCTTACGAAACGGGTCTTTCTCTTTAAATTAAAAGTGTAATAACGAAGTGTTCTTTTCATTGCTATTCAGCGATGCTGTTGACATGACCGAGCGCGCATTTTGTTTAACAGAAAATAGGTTAAACACGTTTTCTGTTGACAATGGACATGTTGAAATTCAGGTAAACACCATTAGTATACTCCATGTAATACCGCTGTGCTGTGTGATTAGAACGAGCCTGAGCCATTTTTATGAAATGGAAGGGATAGCTAGTGTTTGTATTTTTTCGGCATCCATCAGGGCTTCTGTTAAGCCTGTTTTTGTTTTTGTTTTGTTATCAATTCATCCTGAAGCTGGGAGCAATGTATGACTCGCTGAGAAATGGGCCTTCTAGAAGTCAGGAAATGACGCCACTTTCCCTCTTGACGACGGGTATGCTTCTAGAAAATCATAAATTGAATTTTTAGCAGTTTATAAATGTTAAAAAACCATCACGTGGGACGGAAGAAGTACAACGGACATCAAGCGGAGAATTGCCAAAGCTAAGGCGTTCATGAGAAAAAGACAACTGCTGTGCTCGAAGAATTTAGAACTACCAACCAGGAAACAGAACGTGAAAACATTCGTGTGGAGCATAGAACTCTATGGTTCGGAAGCATGGACCATTCCAAAGCTGATCAGAACAGACCAGAAACCTTTGAAACCTGGTGCTGGAGTAGGATACTGACGATAAATGGACTGACAAAACAAGAAATGATGAAGTGTACAGAAGGGTAGAAGAGGAAAGGACCACGTGGAACACAATTCAGAAAAGAAAAACAGATGGATTGTACCCACCCTGAGACACAATTGGTTTGTGAAGAATATAATTGAAGGTAAAATGGAGGGAAAAGTCCCCAGAGGGAAACACTGGAATAAGTTCATGGACCAAATAAAGAGGAGAGTACATAGGAAGAGATACCAGGAGGTAAGGGAACTAGCATTAGACAGGGAAGGGTGTTGGGCTGCAGTCAGTCACTCTTAGGATTGAATGACCCTTCAATCAATCTTAGGATGAAATATGTTCTACTACAGATAAACTTTGTGAGACGCGATAAGTGAAATGTTCGTAAAATCGAATTCACGGTCGTAAAAAAGTCGAAAGTCGATGACTTAGGTCGACTTTGAATTTCAAAATAACCGACTTTCGGAGTACAAAGTCGAAGTTCGACTTTCCAATCCCTAACCTGTCCTCATACATCCCGTGCAAGCCCTTTTGTTATCGCAAAGTTGGTCCAAAGTCTGAAGCTGTGACGTCACTCCCTCTGTATGTTGAAAGTTAAGTATGGTTTTTACACCTTAACGCTGATTGGAAATCGGCCAAAGTTTATATATATATTCAATGTTTAAGAAGGTGTAGTTCACTGACGATAGTGTTTTATGTATGTTTTCATGCTGGAAGGTGATGTTGTGGGGTTACATAGGGTTGGGCAAGACGGGAGTAAGCTCTTTAAACCGTTCATATCCTCTATCTTTTCCTTTTATCTTGCAGGTTCCAAGCTGAAGTTTGACCCGGAGTTCAACGGTCCGCAAAAATCTCGCTCATGCACGGATATACTCTGTTTGCTCCTCTTTATCGTGTTCCTCGTAGCATGGGCTGGTGTGTCCATATTCGGTGAGTACACAATTGTATGTTAAAACTCTTTACATCGAGTAAAGGATGTACTCTTCAATTTTCACGTTGTGGGAAGCCTCGAATCTTGAGAAAGATTCCGTTCTCGAAAACGCGCTCGTTCGAGCGTTTTTCGTCTCATGAATCTTTCAGATCTCCGATAAGCCGTTCTTGAATTATGTAGCATAGGGTGGTCGGTATTCTTAAGTTGAAGGAATATTAACGGCATTGGTTCCATTTCATGTAAAATCACTTAACATTTTGTTCGGATTTTCTATAACATTTTGGGTGCATTATTGTCAGCGATTCCAAGAATGAAGTCATATATGTATATACTATATCTAATAGAATAATTAATAGTAAATAGCTTTATGATACGGCTATATGCGTTGAATTATGGAGATAAATACTGCATTTAAGTTTGAGTTTATTAATTTTCCTTTTTAATACAAAACGTTTTAGAAAGGAAATGCATTTTAAGTCCTCCTGGACAAAAATTGGTCATCAGGAGCTGCTTATGCACGTGGGACGTATTTTGATAGAGACAGTGAGGAAAAACTGAAACTATGAATAGAAAAATAATCACGATGGCTCAAGTCATGTTGGATCAAAAACCACTTTTAACAAAGCCATCTTTGTTTTTCTTTTAAAATCGCTCACACCATTAACCTGTGCCAGATTATCCCACAAAATATTTAATAGCCTTGGCACCTCAAATCACAGTCTTCTTTCACCATACATATTATTAAATTTTGGCAGATCTTAAATATTTTTTCTTCTGAGTTCCATGTCGTGCTGGCATTGTCTATAGTTCTTATATTTCGCACTAAAGTTATTGTTTACAATCGAAGTGTAGTCATACAGAGTTTCCAATGGTAAGATATTTAATTTCTGGTAAATTTGAATCAGTTGCACGAAGTTGTCACCTTTTTTGTCAAGTACAAAGGATTTAGCATATTACATGAGTAAA
Source organism: Ceriagrion tenellum (assembly GCA_963169105.1). Lineage (NCBI taxonomy): Eukaryota > Metazoa > Arthropoda > Insecta > Odonata > Coenagrionidae > Ceriagrion > Ceriagrion tenellum. Next base: position 55,348,999 of record OY720644.1, read on the forward strand.
TAAATTAATAAAAAATTGAGTGAAATAATTGTTTTACACCGGACACAAAATTGATATACGATGCAATTCAAAATGCAAGACGAAGAGTTGAAGCTGCTGATGATTAATGGTAAACTATACTAAAATGGAACAGAATATATTTTTTCCGAAAAAGAAAGATTGAAGATGCTATAAACCTCACAAGCTCTCAATCTTGCGCTGTGCGTATCTCTTCGTTTCATAAATTCCTCATCGATTCCTTTTTGAAAAACTCCTCCCGATAATATAATAGCAATCTCCTATAATTCTCTTTATCGTGTTAAGACCGATCAGTGTACTTAGTGGCAACTGAAAGGATTCCATTGTTGAGGGAATCCAATTCCGATAGTTGAAGTTCGTCAGCGATTCCAAGAATGAAGTCATATATGTATATACTCGGTGGTTGAGGCCGATTCTTCGTGTAAGTCCATTTTGAAAGGCTTTATCCTTCTTACCGAAGCCATCCTTGATGATATTTGGTTTGAACGCCTTAAGTCGTTTCAATAGTGATATTTTTGGAGCTGAAGAAAGACCCGAACATGTCGGAAAGACTCTTCCTCTAGCATGATTTCCTAAAATTGACAGCGATATCTACGTCTTATGTACCCTGCGAGCCGCCGCATGGGCATGGGGGTTGTTTGGACATCAGCTGTGTAAAGGATAAGCTTTTGGGAGGTGAAATGGTGAAGTGTATTATGGGAGTGTATTAAGTGGTGCTCAGTCTTTATTGTGGTCGCTTATTGTGCGTGGAAAGTGCGAATTTTAGTACGCATCTGTTCGGAAATATACATCTCTTATTTTATCGCCTCTGTCAGTCCGAGAAACGGAATGTAACGTCAAAATGATATTATTTCTGTTGCTCTTAACTCACCTGTTCTGAAATTATCTGCATATGTAAATATAATGTATTACGGCCAACTGTTGCTTCGAGAAGCACACTTATTCCATTAATTCGTTCGTTACTGGAAGGAGTGTTATGAAAGCTGAAAGCCTCAACATCTTCTCTCTGATTCAAATTAGTCATCATTTGTTTCAATGATGGTGTCCCTTATGGACTATCCTGTTCCGGTGGTAAGTTTAGGCACAGCAAGGCCTTGATCAATACGATGCTATCAATATGACGCAAGAAGTGCCAATCTGTCGACCTTCTCATCAGTTATTCTTTAGTCTGCCATCAATTTTCCATCCCAATGCATGTTTCAAGGTCTGCGTAAGCTTTGGAACTCAGCTTTTAATTCTTGTGGTCGCTCGTCTCGATGCTTCGTGCAATATTGTCGTTAGGATGAACGATTCTGAGGGTACTCCAGTAAATATTGCTCAGTCGCTGACATCAGTGATTTAACTGTGAGGACAGCCTCCATGTCTCTTATATTCGCTCTATCAAGAGAGGACAGCACTTAGGGCTTTCCTGCATCTTTTTGGCACAGATTTGGTTCTGCCAGATGGTGTCAGTGTTTGAATCCCTCAGCAGTTGGTACTTACTTGGCCATACTTAGCTATTACTTGTCATGATGAGAAAGAGATGACAGTTAACCTAACTTTGATGACGATGTGAAACCGGCAAAAGTCGCTTGGTTGAAAAAAATGAATAGAAAATGTGGAAAATTACGAAATATTCTTTTATCTTCCTGTTAAGTAATGTGTAATAAAGTTATATCGCCGGCATTGGCTTCTATCTGTGCCTAGCTGTATATATTAAGAATTCTCCTGTGCCGATAGTACAGCTATGAGTAGTAATTGTCACAGGAAAAAATCCTCCGCTTATCCGTCTACTGGACGGTCCTTTTGCTGGATTGGGAATCAAATCACGGGAGTTTGGCTTGCCAGCCCAATACGCAGACCACAATGCTTTCCGGTTTTGGTGTGATCCCCAGTCCAGGTGCATTTATCTCCTGAGGTAATTTCTACGATAAGGTATTATTCCGATGTGAATGGTCCCTTGAGCTAATTGTGCCAACTTTTCTTTCCAAGTTTTAAATTTGTGTTCAGTTTATATGCTTTTTCTTGCCTTTTTATGATTCGTTCTCCCGTCGAATGGTGGAAAGAGGACTTTTTTATACAATATAACCGCGAGCGCATGCAAGCGTGACGATTTTAAAGCCGGCGCTCGGAAAATTCATGTTGTGGCGTTGTGTCCACTTTCCCTTACCAAGTTGTAGCCCTTCGTGAGTCCAATTTTCTGAAATATCTCTCTTCTTTAGAATTGTATGGCCTATTACTGCTGACTTATTTCGTTTCTCTGTCGTTTTTTCCCCGTTTTAATTTCTTAGCAATCCAATTTGTAGATACGTTGTGTGATACTTTTGATAATTAATGGATTATGAAATAGACATGATAGAGCTAATTTATTCTGAATGACCATGGAAACTATTTTACCCTATACTTTGTGAATTTTTCCCTTATTCGCTGTTATTCTTGTGATTTCTTCATGTAACCGCAGGGTCGATTTATTCGATATTTTGCACCATCGATATCGACTCGAAGTGGCGAAGAATCGAGATATCGAATGACCTTGATGTAACCGTTACATTTCCTTATTTTCACTTCTCTCAGAATTCGCCTCACATATTCTATATCTGTACATACTCACTATTATCTATCATTGCTTATCCTTGAAGTTCCTCAGAACTTCTCATTTATATTTCTTATTCTCATGGTTTTTTTTAAGGTCGTAATGTGTCAGAATGAGTCCAACTTTATCTCATCTCCTTCGCATTTCCATACTTTTCGCTTAAATTATTTCTTTATTGGATATTATATCCTTCCGTCTCATTATTACCATACTACTGCAATGCCACATTTCTATTCCATTCTCGTATGTTGTTCTACGTCATCGTCCAAGGTTCACTTCCATATTAGAGTATGCATGCCGATGCGCACTTGTTCTTGTCACTGACGTAGCTGTAGTGCGAACCGCCGAGGGACGGTCTGTCAGTTGCCGCATTTCCTTTGGCATTGGAAAATTCACAATACGTATGACATTCAGGCTCAGTTTACAAATTAAGTTCAAGAGAATTTTCTTTCATTTAAAAATTAAACTACACCCAAAAGATATTTTTATGCTTCCCGTTCGCAAATGCATGAAAGATACTCGTGTTTTATCTGTGAATAATCTACTGTTATTTTAAATATATTCTTAAATCGTTATTTATAATTAAATTTAATTTTCAACTGTCAGGATGGTTGATATTCATGTTCTTTTTACTCCTAAAATTACTTTCAAAATAGTTTTTCTTGAAAAGCCAAAAATGCCGAAAAAAGTTGTTCCCGGGGCCCACTCCGCCCAAGGCCATAGATACTATGTATCTACTATACTATATAAGTATCTATGGCCTTGACTCCGCCGCTCGCACTACGCCAATCGCACTACGCCGCTCGCACTAGCCAAGTGCATTCTTTCGTACATTCTCGTGTTTTCCGCCTCTTCTTATTGTGGAATGCTTTTTTTTGGGGCTATTCTGCTCCCTCTTTCCTTATTGCTTCATCTTCAGCTTACATCAATCCTACTCCGCGAAATTCCTCCACATGTTAAATTTTTTGCTACCCGTTCTTATGGTTATTTTTGTTTATCATTGCCTTGGCTCATCGTTTTTAAAAAGTCGAAAGACGCCTGAAGTCGATACTTGTAAAGTATGGGAATGAGTGATATAGAACATTCATCTGTCATTATTCGCATACTAGGTGAGATCATAAGCCTTGGAGAAGTCACGACTTCAGGCTGAAGGAACCATATGTTTATGGCCCGAATGCTGAGTGAAACCTTGAGAGATGTTCGTGATGACCTTGGTTTGGGAGGAGCGATTTTTCCTATTGTTCTCAGTGTTCCTCTTTTTTCTGGAAGACGATCTTTCGGAAACAAGGTTGCCGCACAGCACTGTTTCATTCCAAGAGAGCAGGCTGATGGAAATGAATTCCAAGGGATTCCGGCAGATTTCTCCCTCGGTCGATAAAACATACTAATGGTACTATAAATTTCAGTTCATCTACATCCTGTTCGGCAATGGATCTCTCTTATTTTATCGCTTCTATCGGACGTATAAACGTAATTTGGCGTCAAAATGATATTCTCTTTGACGCGCTGAAATACACTTGTTCTGAATTTCTCAAGCAAGCTAAGCCTAACGTGTAGCCTCCGAGTCTATAGGGGCTCCCACCTTAATCCCTCTAAAAGTTGTGAGACACTCCATGTTCGCTCCTAGCAGTTTTTAACGAAGCGTGCAGCTGTTCTTAGTATTTTATAATTTTTTTGTTAAATCTTTATGACCAGGGTCCTAAATGCTCGCGGCATATTCGAGATATGAGCCAGAGCGAAGTAGCACCTCTCTTTGCCTTTTTCATCCGAGGACCTTCGTATTATACGCTATAAATGTTGTGTGGCGTTGTAGTTGTTTGTCATTGTATTATATGCAAGGTTGTTTTTATTTTTATTTTTTTTATTTTACCATTTTCATGAGTCTGTGAAACAGAAAAAAAAATATTTCTGCGTGTCGTCTTTTAAGTATAAATCTTGCGTTGGACATTTCTTTTGATTAAATGTACCAACCGGAGAACATTTACGGTTCTCATCCACAAATAGCCACAGGGGCACTCTCTAAAATGCGTGCGATAGCGTTATCGTTATTTATAAAATGCGCGTATGAGAGCGAAAACGGAGTAGTCATTTGCCAAATTTTGTCAGGTTCTTAATAAATGAAATGCGTAATTAGGTGATTTACTGTTAGCATTACTCTTTTAGAGCGGAATGCGTTTTGGGTAACGATAGCGCTAAAAAAAGAACCGCAATTCCATCCCGTGTCAGTAGATTCTCAACTTCCTGGGGATTAAAATCTCTGGGGTCGGGAGCGAGGGCAAAAATATATGCAAAAAAGGCAATAGTGTTTGAAAGTATCGATAAATAAAGAAAAATTCTAGGTGCAAACCGTTCTAAGGGGAAATCTCCATATTGATTTTTTTTACTGTCACTTGGCTAACCTTTGCAGTGCCAATGTCATTAATAGTGTTGCTGATATTTTGATAATACCAATTAATAAACTTACTTTTGTAATTTTGTTTATTTCAAACATGGACAACCCGAAAAATGAGGAGCAATTCGTGAAACTGCCGGCGTGTTGCCTGTCAATCAGGTGTTATCACGCTTCGTAAAACCATTACTTTAGCTATTCTAACGGCAGTACAGTAATCTTTAAGTACACAAAATTTGCATAGTAAAATGATAAACCCTTCACGAGTAAACTGGTTCTATGCATGCTATATGTACCGAGTAATGAAGGAAAAACCACTTAACACGCTTAAAATTTGCATCTTTAGCACCCCTGCGGCACGGGTTGCCAGTGGTTAACCGTCTTCATATTTCAAACGTTGGTATCAAAAGGAAATAATTTAAGCTTGAAGACCTTACATTTTCGACACTTTGAAATTTTGGTCCACCATATTGGTGATGAATCACCCCCTACCAATCACTTTTATGCTGGCTTGCAGGGTAATAAATAAATGTTGATGAAGTGCACCGCTCACTTGGTCGGATGGGTCGTTAAACTGTATTCCTCCTGGGGACATATTTCCGAGTTTTCTCTTAAATACAGAGGAGTTATTTCTTTATTTTGCTTAAATAATGACCTGGCCCCGGTGGTGGCGGGGTAAAGTCCTCGCCTGCAAAACCGAGGGTCTCGGGTTCAAGTCCTGCCTGGGTGGGTTGTACACCACCCAGGGCATGGATGTATGTCAAGTTCTATTGGTCCGGTCCCTGGAAAACCTGAAGACAGGCTCTGCAGCCTATCGGGATTCCGAGGACATACGGGCATACAACAGAATCGTCCGGCAAACCAAAAATATATATCGCTCGTGCGAGTGTCATGGCATACGACAAAAACTCGAACGGGCTCGGGCACTCGTATCGAGAGGAAATAAGGATTTGTAAAATGGATAGGTGTCGCTAGAAGAAGTAGCGAGGAGCATGAGGCTCAGGTTCAGTTAATGAAAAACGAAATACATGGGCAGAGGAAGAAATATTGGTGAGGAGAGAACGGCAACAGTGAGGACAGGGAAGCAGAAGTTCGAGAGAGTTAAAAAATTCAAGTACCTGGGCTCAATAATTACAGAAAATAATGTTATGTCTGAAGAAATGAAGAAAAGAATTGCTATAAGAAATCGGATTTTCTCTCATCGGTAGATACTGCGGTCGATGAGAATTAGCAGAGCAACTAAGATCAAGTTGTACCAGACTGTCTTGAAGCCAATGATAATTTATGGATGATGGCAAATGAAGAAATGCTGAGGGGGTGGGAAAGAAAGATGCCGAGAAAGATTTATAGGGATATAAATGAGCAAGAATTTTGGAGGATACGGATAAATTAGGATTTGGAGTGGCTGTACAGAGATTCGGACTTGTTCAATGACATAAAAAAGGATGTATAAAATCCGAAGATTCTTGCGATATTGATTGGGATTTATGTACGATGCAGAAATGAAAATCCACGGAAATAAATTTGCAATTGTGTGGATTCTGTGGATTTGGATTTGAAATTTTCCTCAGAAATACCCAAGGTCGCAGTAATATTTATTTCTGTGGAATTGCAAATGTTTCATTTCTGCATCGAAAAAGAGGAAGGATCTGTTGGGCATGACACCTCCAGAGAATGCCGGAAACAACTTTCTTGAAGCTGGATGATCTGGAGGATGACTTGCTAAGACTGGGAGTGAGAAGCGTCTCCTCAGCGTGAAAACATGCGTTTCATACTTTTACAATGTACCTAACATAAATCAAGGTATCCCACCGAATAAAAAACGCTTGTTTACGTATGATTTTGGCTTAAATTTTGAATTCCGCGCCGTAACCTGAAGTCACAACAATGCTTTCATTGAAATGAATCTATTCAAGTATAATTATTCCATAATTAATATTATAACTTGCATGGTTATTTCCAACGCATAAATTGTTTTACGTAAGTTGAGCGTGGTCCGAGAATGTTTTTCGACTTACTTGAAAAGTTATAAAAACGTGCACTCAATGACTACGATTCGACTCCAACCACCTTAAAAGGCCGTTATTCTAACATCCACCTGCCACTCGTTTTTGCAGTGGCTCGATGTTTAGTGCGTTCTATTTTTGGTGGCAGCTCGCCTTATAGTGTCTGCTTTCATTGAGTCATACTCGCTCCTGTTTTTGAGTCAGCTCTCTGGCATCGCAAGAATGAGTAAGCATTTCCTACTGCGCAAATCACAGTTTACCGACCTTAATGTGTATGACTCTTGGGTTTAATAAATTATCATGCCCATTGCAGCAAATGTAACGTGTGAATATTATCGGAACCTTGATCCATACCGTTTCTGCCCTAAATGTCCTCCATGACCGTTCCAGATCTCAGATATTGTTTCCAAACAACTTGGGATTCTTATTTCATGTATAGCATATGGTGTTGGAATATAGAAGTGGAATATCATTGGGAAAGGTAGTCTTCAGTGAAGTCATCCAACTACTTTCAGCCAAAGCAATAAACATGGACTTAAGAAAAGATTTGCTAAATGTTGGATTTGGAGTGTTGTGCTTTATGAAGCAGAAATACGGACAGTCCGGAGGTAAGAGGAGAAATCTGTAGAGGATTTTGAAATGTGGCTATGGAAAAGAATGAAAAGATTAAAATGGAGTGATATGTGAGAAACGAGGAAGTGCTGGATGAATGAGAAAAGTCAAGGATGAATGAGAAAAGGAATATTTTACGATCAATAAGAAAGAGGAAGGCAAACTGGATGGGAGCCGTCCTGAGGAAATATTGCCTGCTGAAAAGAATATTAGAAGGAAAGATCGAGGGGAAGAGAGGGAGAGGAAGACGAAGAAATAATATGTTGACGGATATAATGTGAATGGAAGGAGTTACGAGGAGCTGAGGGACACAGCACAGGATAGACAGGTATGGAGGGAGCAGTTCAATTGAAACCTGTCTGAGGACAAATTCACCTTAGAAGATGATTTCATGTTTTTTTGTTTTTAGATTTTCGCATCGATTAGATGCACTAGTATCGACCTATTCCGGGTATACTGCTGCGTGGTGAACTTTAACGGCTCAATGTTTCGTTTCTCCTGCTGGGAACGTTGTCAGGAGACTGAAGAAGATGTATCCGTTTTCATCGGATATATCTTCTTCAGTCTCCTGACGAAGTTCCCAGCAGGAGAAACGAAACATTGACCCGTTAAAGTTCACCACGCAGCAGTATAACAGGAAATGGTTGATACTAGTGCATGATTACATGTTCTTGGAGGATCGCGCTTGTATATTTTTCATTGTCTTTGAGTGTTAGATATGTCTGGCATGTGAGGAAAAACCTGTTATGAAACATTTGAAGGAGGGATCAGAAGTTGGGAGTTCGTATTGAGTAATGAGAACGCCCTAAGGGTGGTGTACGATGGGGAGCATGTTAGTTAATTTTGAAAATAAGATGAGGATGAGTAGACGTTTTGGCGATATGATGGAAGGAAAAAATACGATGTGCTCGAACGGGGTTTCATGTTGGAATGTCGATGGATGTTTGATGTGAGAAAAGTCCTTATGAAGGGAATTATCGTCAGGGCTGTCCACGGACTTAACGTTAAGTTGGTAGAATATCGGCGTTGAGTTTGTGAAAGCCCTGTGTTAGTTTAATTTATTATCGATCCGATGATATTCCATTTGTGCGCTGTTTGTTTGGATCGTTAGCCTTAAAACCAGGTAATGAGGTTTTGGGAGAAATAGGAAATAAAAGAAACTCCCCTTGGAGAGTCAATGTTTTACTTACTAGCGGTTAGTTACTTTATCAATCCTGTGTTTATCGTTAACCACACCTATCTTTCTCGTGTACTGGCGGAGATAAATGTCTTATTATAACATAATTATAATAAATTTGATTGTTTCAGGCTTCAATTCATTGAAGTGAAGTGTATCTCCATTTTTGAATGGTAAAACTTTGTACATTTTAAATACATATATACGTTAGGGTGTTTCATTTTGTAAGGTAAAAAATAAAATGTAAAATTTTTGCAGAGAATGCTTACGCCCCGAGTTTCAGTGATGTAAAAGTTATATATACCAAATTTCAACTGATTGGACAATATTTAGAGGTTGCACACTTTGATCACTTTTGTAAAAGTAAGCAAAAAAATACGATTTTTCAATGTTTATTACTTTTATTGGGAAAACTAGAAACCACAATCTTAAAATTATGTTAAAACTAGGCACCAATAGTATAATAGGCAAAACATGTGTTCTATTAATCAACTTTGAATGATGCAATCCCTTCTTTTGTTCACTTGGTGACGACTTTTCTGTTATGCTCGACTACCCTCAACAAGAATTGTTTTTGTTGTTCGTCCCTGACCGTTTCATTAAACTTTTTTATCAGAGCAATTCCTCTTTCTGCGGTATCATTGACCACCTTAAGAGCGTTTACATGGCTTCTTAGAGAATCACTGTAGTACTCTGTCACGTTGTGGATCCCAAACAATTCAAAGAACGTCTTTGTTTTATTGGTAACATAGTGGCTCAGGTCTTTTCCTTCAAAAACTAGGTTTTTACCCGCTAATCGTTTCATTTCCTTTTTCTTTGCGGGTTTGGTTTCTAAATTTTTAGCCATATTTTCCTTCTCAGCCTGAGTAATACGTTCGCCCAAAAAAGCCAATCCTACGTTTGTCTCTGACAGATACCAAAGGTGTCTCTTAGCAACTGTGAGAGCACTGTTTTTGACGTCTGCATCTGGGTAAATGTTCAGAAGCTGTAGCATATCCAAATCATTCTTTGGAGCCCATCGACTTACAGTTGCCTCAAGCCAAAAGCGAACGTGTATGAGGCTGACAAAATGTGCAACCCGTTTCATTCCTTTCAATTCTCCTTGAGGAATATTCAACTGTTTAGTGAAGAGGACAATTTCAAGTGCATATATTGCCTTTACCATCCACCTTGCTTGATGCAGAGCCCCTGGGATCCTGAAGACGAACTCATTTTTAGACCAACCTCCTAAAAACAGGAGTGAGAGTTGTAATAATTCTTTGTAGTCTTATCTTGGATGACTTTCGTCTTTTAGGACATTTTGGATGTAGTTAACCATTCTCACTCATTGTTCATCTAGAAAGCCTTGAACGGGACTTTCTTCATCCAGCATTGTCGTATATTACTTCTTATCAAGTGAAGCCCACAGGCTTTGGAAATTCCTGAAAATCTGGATGTCTGGACGACTTGATGGTATACCACAGCACTCTTCAAACACTTCTTTCAATATTAATTCATGGGTGTGATGACGGCAAGCCAACCACAACAATGTTCGTCCGAATTCCATTTCAATTCTGGCACATGCCCCTTGGATCAGTCCCGTATTATATGCCGTGGTATCCAAAGACATACCGATGATATTGTCACGTAGCCCAAATCGATCCACTTTCTGAATAACTACTTCAGCCATTTGCTCACCAGTGCCTTTCGGGGCGATAGGTACGCCAAGCAAATGCTCAAAGTCTTTGCCAGTCACTAGAACTGCAACTCTATCTTCCAAAGTTTTGACACTCCCATGAGCAACTGAGGGCAACAGCTTACTATCCCAATGTAAGATCAAATAAGGAGGATTTTCAAAGAGTGACTCTTCAATTTTCTTAGCTATTTTACTTCTATTCATCGCCCGAGCTCGGAAAACGGTAGCTGGAGATACGGAAAGTTTTGAAGCATCGTGGCCAAGGCTCTTTGCAGTTGCTATAAATGAAGTACTTGCTTGTCGAATAGAGAGCTGTTCTCGATCCCAAGTAGACGTGAGTGTCTGCTCAAGAGGTTTTAATCTAGGACTTGAGCATATTTTTTTCAATGCTGGAGGCGAAAACTCGGCCTCTTCGTCGCTAGGTTCTGATGATGATGGATATGAATCTTCCAGCATAACTGTCTTATCGATTTCAGTGATAGATTTGTAATGTTTATCTTATATGAATGTTTTTTTCTTCTTTTGTACACTTAGTTCTTACTTTCTAGGCGAAAACTCTGTCTACTCCACTCATTGACGAACTCATACTATCTTCTCTTTGTGTCCTAAGAAATTCTTTATCTTCTTGTGATACGCTAGTCATGTCCATCACATTTTGTCGGAAAATCTCAAATAACTCGATTAAATCACCTTTCCAAATCTGCCGTTTCATATTTGTCTCCGTGTTTCTCGATTTCTCTTTACCCAGATTTTGGTATTCTTTGAACAGCACCTGTATATTGGCACGAATATTATTCTCCGCCTTAACAGGGATATTTGCTTTCCGCCACACTTCCCGTAGTTTAGTACTGGTAGATTTAGCAGCATCCGAAAAGTGTTTCTTTCATTTCCTTGTGATGGTAAATAAAAACCAAAAGTACTTGTTCCTTTGAAGGGAGCCGGGCTCCTAAAAACTCACCACTAGGCACCTTTTCTAGGAGCCAAATTCCTCTATTGGTTCCCATTTTAAAGTTCAACTACCTGCAAAAGAAAAAAAATACTCGAGAAGCCCGTTAGTACAAAGCACTTTTAGTACAAAGCTTGTTAGTACAATTTCACAAGCTGGAGATAAAAGTGATCAAACTGTGCAACCTCTAAATATTATCCAATCTTGTAGAAATTTGGTATGTATACCTTTTACATCACTGAGACTCGGGGCGTAAGCGTTCTCATATGAAAATCACATCTTTGGGAAAATGAAACACCCTAATATGCGTATATATTGAAAATTATAATACATTTCTTAACCCTTACATTTTATATAATAAAATCTTTTACTAATAAACAGGCCAGAAGGTGCTCTAGCAAGGTAAAACCGGTCGCAGTTTTCAGTGAAGTGTGTGAAAGTACAAAGTTCTATTAAAAAAATTATATTATTCAAAATAGATATCTATTTTGCTGTTATGAATGGAAAATTAGAACCTATTAAGACCCAATTTATATTACAAGTCTTATCTAATAAGATATGTTAGATTCAAATTCGGAAATATTTTGATGGAATCATTTATAAAGTAACGAATGCTCACAAATGCAAATATTAAACCTATCTGAAATGATTTTTTTTGTAGAGATAAAATATGAAATAATATATCACGTCAAATTTTCTCGTAAGTCGGTTTTATCTGCCATGGTTATAATTACAGTAGATTCTAGTGAGGAAGTTGCGAAGCAAATTATTTGCCGACCGCTGTTTTCCTTGTAAGACATTCACTTACTTTGGCTCCTTGGCTTTACTTTTAAGATATTGTTACGTACATCTTATGAGAGGAACTGAAAAATATAACGAGGTCCTTTGGTCGACATTCTTTTATAAGGTCGAAGGAAAGCGATGTTACTAATAATTGAGAGCTCTTGGAAAAGCAGCGGTGGTTAATTATTATTTTATTGCTTTGACGTGCATAAAACTTAACAAAATAAAAAATCCGTGAATTCATTTGCGAAAGGCGTTAGTTAATGTAATATTTAACCACAAAATTATAAGCTTTTTGTGGATTAAGTTTTCTATTCATATACTCCGTCTCATAAATGCTACAGGTTTTATGTATTTTAGACGAAAGTATGTTTTTCAACAGATTATTTAATCAATTGGTGGTTACCTACCTTCTTATCTCCTGCTAAGTGGAGCAGATTAAGAGTCAAGGTTCAGTATTTCGTCGCGAAGGAAACATGTATATAGAGTGCCAAATATAAGTAAATAATTTATTCATGAATAAATAAAGTTACTGTAAATTGCCTATAAATGACATGAAGAATAGATAATACTAATGACATATATTCTGCTTTAAGTAGTACGCATATGTCTTTCGTATAGTGGCTTAAATTCTCGTAGACCTTTGTATATGATAGCCCCACTGAGTTCATCTGTTCCAGGTCTGGGTCATGCAGGTGGCCTTTCTAAAATAGTCCAAACTAGCTCTAGTTTTCTGGCGTCCTTCAGCCTAAACTTGGGCCTCTACGGAGAAATAGTGGAGAAATTCAAGAATTAAGAAATAAGATAAAGTCAAATGTTGACCCTCTGGGTAAGAAACTGATAACTATTTAGGTAACAAAATTGGAGCTGGATTCTAAGATTGTCTGAATTAGCATTCCGGTCTAACGCGAAAAATGCCAGCGAAATGAAGACTTCAAGAAAGATCCCGAGGACTTCGGTTTATTTCTGACACCCGACATGGTAAATGGGCTCCCTCACCACGTCGGTTATTTCGACCTCTCCGAACAGGGAGGTTCGCACAGGTGACTAGAGATTTTTTGGAACGGAAAAATTACTGATAAATCAAAAAATAGACTGAATTCCTCGAGTACACTATTTATTACGACCGAGGATTCGCTTGTCGAAGCATCATCAGGTCGTAATAAATGTGGAATTTGCTCTATTTTTTTATGTATCAGTGCCTTAAACTACGAGATTGAAAGCGATTATAGCAGATAAGCTGAAATATTCGTTGCGACGAGTGAGCGTTAATGTGACATGAATAGAATCATGTTTAGCGTGACGCTTGCTTATTATGTCTTAATATGTTCACTATGCAGAGCGACGTCGGACGTTAATGGCTCGTCTGGACTGGACTGGATTTAGGGGATTTGTGCCATCTGGGACAGGTAAGGGAAGAAGGGTGGATAAAACCCCGGCTTCGGCATCAGCCTGCTCTTAATGTAATGCGCCAAGGGGACCACGGTTTAACGTCTCATCCGACAGACGGTGTACTGTACTTGAAGTACCCTTCACTAGACACTCATGTAGGAATCGGATTTCCTCTGAATAACATCCTCCTCAGCAGGGATTTGAGCTCTGGACACCCCTATGGTTAGCCAGTACTCTAGCCAACACACCAACCCAATCCCCGACATCGTTTAACAAGAGATGATAAAAATGGGTATGTTATTTAATGTCAATTTAATGAGGAAATATCGATTATGCGGCTCGCGAGAGTTGTTCAAAGTCAACCAGGCAGCAAAAAAACAGGGCTCGACAGTACTAATTAAGTTCAAATAATTTCATCAGTGTCCAATCAAGTGAGTAAATAGCGTGGCCAATATTCTCATTTCCTCATCCTTTGTCTGTCTTCATTATATTAGTCTTCCTATCCACAACATTCATTCCACTTTAAATGCGTTCCCTCCCCTCTGTATTTCTCTCCCATCTGCCTCGGAACCCAAGATGGATGATAGGATTTCCATGATTCCACTCTTGAATCATAAGGAGAGAAGAAAACAGGCCTTGGTCGATTTGGGCATTATTGATCGACATTACCGGTATTTTAGGTCGTAATATAGTTCGATAGCACGCAAAACTGACTCACTCAGTGCTCAACTCGCTGAAACTTGACGCCTGCCACCCACCACTTTCTGTGATTCTGCTGTCTCACTCCAAAATATTATTCGTCCCCACTGTCCTCTCATACTTTGACGCTTCAGTAAAAAAAGCTCACTACGATGTTGGTTTTGATATTGACGTCACTTAATAAAAAATCGCAGTGTATGATTCCGGGCCTTGCTTTTGTCTTTCGTCGATTGTAAATATTTCGGGTGCCTGAAGCGTTGAAAACATGAAACAGTATGTCCAGCAACGACAACGGTGAGTGCATTGTCCCGTAATGCTTATGTCATATCGCAGAGCGGCTTCCACTTACATCGCCGTTCTTTCTACTCGAAACTTTTCGCCATGTTTTGCTTTCGGGACCCAGATAGCATGCATGTTGGAAAATCAGTAGATTAGGCTTTTTTCAAACCACGGTTCACTTTTTTGCAGCCATATCTTCAAAATCATGTGATATTACTTGCCTTTTATTCGTGTGTTCAAGTTCTAGTAGCTTTGTGCAGAGGCTCCGTGGCTAATGATGTGAGCAATCACATCACTTCATACATAGTGACATACGTCACTGACTAATTCAAATCTTATTTTTTGCCATATGGAACATTTGGAAAGTTATGCTATTCTGTTTTCTTTCTTCACGACTGTTTGAACACAGGCATCAGTTTTAACAAAATTAAAAAAACGTTTCATGTATATTTTAGCGTCTTATCGGAATATAGAAAAAATCAGAGTGTCGGTTAGCTCATACAACAAAAACAACCTTCAAAATTTCATTTTCTCTAAGCTAAAAAGTCCTATCCCTAAACTCATGAGTCGGTATTTAGTTTATTCAATTTATTTTTTGGACTGTGATACTAATTATATGGGTCATACATCTCAATATTAATAAAACAGGGGTTGAGAGTATAACGATAAAGAAATCAAAAATAATTTATGTGCACTCGAACAACGTTACTGTGGTTATATTAATTGCTTCGATTGTGTCATTGAAAGAATTTTAAATTTCGAGAAGAATATTATAAACGTTTAGAGAAAGTAGTGATTTGTAATAGTGTGGCCAAAAAACTTGCTGTATGGTAACAGATATTGCGAAATTAAGTAGTATTTATGCTAGTATTAATGGTAAAAATATTAAAATTAATTTCGAGATAATATTTCTGTTTCCATGGCTGTATTTATATGATTTTTATTTCTTGGGTTAACACTAGAACCGCCGTAGGTTTTACCACCCCTCCGACCGCCAAGGGGTCATTTTGACCCCTCTTCATTTTAATTATAAAATAAATTACTGTACCCTAAAAAGGAAATACATATGTCAATTTTTTTTCCAATATTACTTAGAACGATCGATTTTTAATATTATTATTATCATTTTAGCAAGTTAAACTAAATTAAGATCACTTACACATACGGTTTTTAAAAACAATTTTGTACATAAATCACATATGGGTACATAAATGTGGCAAAATAATTAACAATTGTATAAGTTATTATTAGCAATAATATTTTTATCGTTTATAAACTTGTATAAAAATTTTTAATGACTTTTTTCATAAAATTATTAGTGAACACAATTGTAGAGCACATCAATATGCAGACCAGACATGTTTTGCTTATCTTGCCACAGCAGGATCCACAAACGAATTTTTTACATGATTTACATTTGTCGGAAGCTTTATTACCTTTACACTTTCCAATCTGGCATTTTCAACGGGCGCGACCCTGACTGTTCTCTTCCCGTTTTTCTTCACCTTCTCCATCATCGGATTCTGATATTTCCTCAGTAGGAAGGTATTTGTTGCGTAGCTCCTCCGCTAATTTTCTGATAAATTCTCTTCGCCGCAGATATTCACCTGTTACTTTTCTGTACACAGTAAATGCATTTATCGCGGCCAAATCTAAAATATTGAAAAATGTGTGGATTTGCCATCTTCGCGCGGGAGCTTTGACTGTGTACTGCCGATCCCAGACAACCAGGGATAGAGGAGGGAAACCACATTTTGATATTTTGTAAATGGGTGGAATTTGTAAGGAGGACACGGCTCAACAGCTTGCATGTGCGTCGCTGAATGCATTAGTCTGTAGCCAGGAAGTATACAAAATAAAACCGGGGAAAGAACCGAGAAATGGCATGTGATACTTTGTGAAAGACAAGACAAGGCAAGGAAAAAAATTTGGAAGGGAGACAAAATTCGACAACATGCAATCGGCGGTCTAGACAAGCTAATGCCAGTCCGGCTGCCAGCTATCATCTTCGGGAACCAAGGGAAGAGGAGATAAAAGGGAAGAGGAAGCGGTGCATACCATTGTATGTACAACGAAGCAGACACCATGAACAGCAAACAAGAAAACGATGTACAAAAACGTAGGGTCATTTTGACCCCTTGGCGGTCCGAGGGGTTGAGGGCCTGTACCTCAGAGAAATAAGAATACTTATCTTTTACCTAAGTGGCATCCAATTAGGCATGAAAATCGATTAAAAGTCATATACATATGATGACCCCATCTAAAAAATTCTAAGAGTGACAATGAAACATATACAACCTCAGAGGTCAAAATGACCCCTCGGCGGTTCTAGGTTCTAGCCCTGAGGAAGAATAAAAAATAATATATGTCGGAAAACATAAATACATAGTTCATCATTTCAAAATCATCAAGGAGGTTCTGCTGTTATTTTGGCGAAATGGTTCGTGCGTTTAAAATTACGCAACTATCGTTTCTTAGGTATCTACATCACAGTTGAGTGTGATATTCGAACCGCGCCATTTTGTAACTACCTTTCAAGAAAATTAATCGTGTTTGCCACCAGAATTTCTTTATCGATTCCGTTTGCCACCCAATCGATTTTTCGGTTAAGTTAGGAAAAACATCGATCCTGAACGTTAAAAACTACACTACATTTAATCTGAGTCCTTCAACCTTCTATATAGGATTCACAATTCAGTTTTCGTTATTTTCGGGAAAATCATTTTATAGTAGATGAGGCTGATTGATAAAAAAATTATGTTGAAGCCATCCTCAAGTAAACTTAATATAGATAAATTTTAAAATATTTTATTTGTTATTTATTTTTACCTTTGCTATCTTAAAATAGGTGATTCATCATTAGGATTGTGAATGATAATCTTATGAAAGTATTAGCCCATTTTTGCAAGTGACCTTCCTCCAAGGCTTTCTTCAAACAAGCAGATACATAACTTGCAAGGTACGGAACTCTTTTGTATAGTTCTGGTCATGATAAAGCTGAGCTCAAAACGAGAATAATCAAAGTGACCCCCTTTTGGAAAGCTTGTTGACTCTGGCTAGACGGGGAACTCAGTTGTCCCCGAAACGTCAGTTTTTGAACTACTTCTTTCTGTCCTTCCTTTGATCTCCCCAATGCCAGATAAGAACAGATAATTACTTTGCGGAGTAAACTGCTCCCCAGGGTTTTTGTCAATATTTCTACTTCTAAACATTACATAGTGAGTGGCCGTAAGGGCGTGTGTTAGGTGCTTCAAATATTTCGTCCTTCGGCGTTTGGAATTCAATCCTCAGCAAATTTTACGATTTTCTGTTGTCCATATATGTTACAGAACGCCGTTACTGGTCGCTATTGATGGCTCCCCTCTGTCATGTGTCCATTAGATGGCCACCTGTTATTGTTCTTATGAAAATTGTTAATGATCTTATGAAAATATGCAGCTATGTATAGCTGTGAAGGTAGCCTCAACTCTGTTTTTTCATAGAGGCTACCTAAAGCTTCCTAAAATGTATGTATGAAATCTTTGTTTTTTTTGTGTGAATGTTGCTTTTGTAAGTAGTAAAAACTTATTTTTATTATTATACCTCTGATTTTCTGCAAATGAAACGATTTTCTATACAGACGGACAAACGAGGATGTTTAAATAATTTAGATAACGTCTTTTCATGGTGCTATCTTTATTAACAATGTGATATACATCGCTCTGTTATCGTTTTTACTCTTATCCCCTGAAAATCAATTGCAATGTGAGTAATGCCTTAATTGAAGTAGAGTTAGGTGTACAAATATGTATTTATGAGTGAAACTTAGTGACTGTGCCTACTCCGGAAGGGAACGGCGTGATTGGTATGTACGAGTATGTATGTGAGTATTCATTGGTAAAATTGTCCATAGGAAACGGTAGTCGTCTCTGACATGCCTTAGAAGCGAGAAAAATTACTTTTCTTTTTTTTGTCTTGCCCCTACCATCATCCTAATCGTGGAAAATCGTAGCTTCTGTGTGAGGTGCTCCAAAAAATATATAACCTCCTCACAAAGAGTTCAAGTTTCGCCACCTTCAGTGCAACGTTTGCATTTCCTTAATTCGTGTCACAGGATTGCGTTTTTTGGAGGTTTCATTCCGTGAACTCAGGGGTTTGCGCGACTGTGGAATGATTAATGGATGGAGTTCTTTTGGAGCGAGGGAACAGCACTATCGGTGAGTACACTGGGCGCGTTACTTAGAACACTCGAGTTCTGTAGTCACGCAATGTAAAAAATTTCATTTTTAACGGATGTCTCGCCGCGTCCTTTCCCATTAGAGGATTAGTCGACTTTTGCATGGTTTCTAATTTTCTTATTTGCTACGTAAATTATTTCCATTAAATTGATAAGCCGTTTTAGGATTTTTTTAGTCATTAGCCAAATTTCATTAGCCGTCAAATATACCTTAACTTATGGTTAATGAAAATAAGTCTGTTTTATCATGGCGAAATTGAGACTGAGCCATCTAACCCATTGAAATTGGATGCACGACATAAAAATAAAAGATATTCAAGTGAACTAAACATGAAGCAATGTGGAGAATAGTTTAACATTCATGATATAGCAAACAGTTTTATATACGGCAGCATGTGTGGTGCAGACTTAAACAATTTGAGGGTTACATCCTTGTCGAAAAACCCACTGCAGGAAAACAGCCACTTAAGAAAGGGAGTGTTAAAAACCTCTTGATTAGGCCTATCATTATTGAATTTGGGTGTGAATGAATTTCGTGCAGGTAGAGGATAGTTAAATGATACATAAGACAAGATTTACATGAAAGAAAACAAAAGGTATACCACTTTTCTCTGTTTTGCTGAAACCTATGGTCAAAGATGCTGAAAGGTTGTTATCAGCGTACCTACAGAAAAACATACTTCAGATTTGAGTTCTTTATGGAGATGAAATGTAAAGAATGAAAATAACTCCAAAACGAGCCGTCACACGATAAGATTCCTTAATTTATTTCTCCAAAAAATGCAAAAAAAACTCCGAAATAGCTATTTGTGCAATGAACATTATTTTTAACAACTCATATCCTATGTGGTGATGTAGATATTTTTGTACTGAGGAAAATGCGCCCAGACTGGGGTCCAATGTTTGCAATAATTTTTATACAACCGCTATTTTTATTGTAATTGCTATTTGAATCGATGTGTAGTTAATGGAATTCCATATACCCAGGGAAAGGGTAAATTTGTAGCATGGAACATTGTTTTGGAAACTAGAAGATTGTGCCATAAACCTCCCATTAGGAACATTTGCATTATCTGCCATGAACACCCCAATAATGATATTAAAATGGAGGTTTTTACGACATAAATAATGTGTAACCGCATGCAGTGTGAAATTTAAGGCTTTTTTAACCTATGTGGCTTTATATAATTAAAAGGGCTTTTCATAATTTTTTGATGGTATAATTTACTGCATTTTTGACACTCTTTCGACAAGCTACCCCAAATTTAAATCAAAATCCTGGGAGTACTTATGGAGATAGTGAAGTTTCGTTGAGAGCTAGTCGATTTTAAGGTGCTCGATGAGCTTATTCAACGTCTACATCTACGTAATAACCTGCAAACCGCCGCTTGGGCGTATGGCAGGGGGTGTTAGGACCCCCCAGCCCTGTAAAGATGATAGGTTATGGTGACGTTTATTATGGGAGTGTGTTTAGTGGAGCTTAGTTTTTAATGTGGTCGCTTATTGTGCTAGGAAAACGTGAATTCTTGTACCTATATGTTCGGCAGTGTATCTCTCTTATTTTATCGCTTTTTTCAGACCTAGTGATGTAGTGAGGCGTCATGATAATATTCTCTGTGTGCTCTGAAACAGACCAGTTCGGAATTTCTCAAGCAACCTAAGCCTAACGTGCAGCCTCCGAGCCTCTAGGGGCTCCCACCTTAATCCCTCTAAAAGTTGTCTTGACAACGACTGTATCAGTCATTGAGGTACATAGAGGAGGCACTTGCTACGCTGGCCAATGCTAGAAGCTGAAACCATTCCGCCATAATGGACCAAATAAAAATGTCTTTGTTAACTCCACTGGAGGTTTGATGGCACGACGCGGGTTTTGACACTTTAATGGCACGACCCGGTTTCAGGTGAAGATGATAAGAAGTGTCAAAACCAGAGTCGTGCCATTAAACCTCTAGTGCAGCTAACAATGTCATTTTTATTTAGACCATAATGGGTAACTACCACAAAGTGAAGCCTGCAACCATTTCCTTTGTGTCAGTCCGCCATCTTTGTTGACCCTCATTTTCCTAGAGCCCTTGCGGGCTAACGCACTAATTTTGAAATTTTACTTTATTCCATCGGGAACTTCCTACGATTCAGTACGCATTTACTTCTGTAACGTGGATTCTCCTTCCATATTATTTTATGTATTTAAATTCATAATAATCCGATTTACCTATGATAACTTGGTACCAAGATAACTTGATATGATAAATTGGCAATACCTTGGTACCAAGATACCATTTCCGTACCTTGAAAATGACATAGCTAATGTCGAAACCAGGTCGGAAAATAAAATTATTTCTGCGGAAAGTGAAGAAAAACCTGGTAAGTTTGTGCTTTACGGGCCCCAAGAAAACATTTTTTCCACCCCTAAAAATCAATATATTTCCATGAAATTATTATGGAGGGAAGTGCATGAAGCGGACGTTTTGGCTATTTTCCGGAGATCGAGTGATCGAGGAACTATCACATCCATGGAGTTATTAAGGTACAGTTCGACAGTTGGTGATTATAAGGGTAGAAATAGGCGGTGTAAGCATGTAGAAACGCATATTTTCTGGAAAAAATCTCCCTCGGGACGGTTGGTGATTATAAGGGTAGAAATCGGAGTTGTATGCATGCGGAGACGCATATTTTCTGGAAAAAATATCTCCCTCGGAACGGTTGGTCATTAAAAGAGTAATATTCGGATGTGGAAGCACGTAGAAATGTATATTTTCAACACAAAATTTCCCTGTAATGTAGGAAAAGTGACTAAAAAGTAGTATAAAGAAAGGTTGAGATAGTGAGAAAGAGGCAGAAAATAGGTTGGTAAATGGCGAAAAAAACATGGAAAACGCGAGAGATCGGGTTGAGGAAATGCAGAAAAAGGTGTTGTCTGGGTAAGAAAATGTAGGAAAGCGACTTGAAAAGTGACAAAATAGGCATTAACAGCTTCGAAAATGGCCATTTCGAGGTCGCGTATCGTCCCACCCCAGCATCCCTGTTTCACTCCATAGGCTCGCAAGCTTGTTGAGTGGAAGATATGGAAGAGATGAAATGAGTGAAATTCCGCTGGTGGAAACGCTGGAAATACGAAAATATGGCGTCGTCGCGCAAGTACAAATCTTGAAAATAGGTGATTTTTTAGACTAAATTTCCCAGAAAGTATTGAAAATCTGTTGAATAACGTTAAATAAAATGAAATGCTGTTCCTTCAGCTTGACACTGATGTATAAAGTTTTAGTATATGTAGTGGTAGAGCCCGGGAATAAGATATCTTAAGGTGAAGAGGTAAGGTAAAGCGCAGATTTATCAAAAAACCTTTTCATTTTGAAATCATGATATATGTTTCAAGAGGTACTTTCCTTAAATTTCAAACAGATGGTTGATATTTTTGATTTACATATGCTAATCCGTCCATTCCGTCGTGCTATCCATAGGAAAGTAAGGAAAGTGTAGCGCTAAACAATTTGGTTGTTATTTCGGTTGCCAGACTTGAGTTTGATGACGTAGTGCCTTCTCCATACATCTGAATGGTGTCAGTCAAAAGTAGTACTGGTAAATTGCACATTTTCGTTTAGTTGCTTTAAAATACTGCTCACGCTAATAAAATGTGTTACCTATTGATCACCGAACCCCCAGTAAAAGATATACGGTTTACTCCACGAATATAATTTGATAGAAGACTTTTTCTTGCCCATTACAACGCCATTCGTATTGAATTGCCTCATTTTGACTTCGATTGCGGCATTAATTCGATTGTAACTGACAAAAATAGGATGGCCTCTCCTGAATATTGTTGATTGATTTTATTGGAGTGTTCTGCTTCCTTGTTACAAATAGTTTTCCGCGGTAATGCCGTTTATATTGTGTAGAGAAACACTATTTTTCCCTCGGTTTTTCCCGTTCTCTCAATAACCAATGCTTAATTTTCAGTTCATTTTTTTGAAAAAAATAGCCTGATGAAGTACCATTTTTCTATTCATGTCAGGTAATGGACTTCCTCTTAAGTTGCCAGAATATGAATGAAATATTATTTAAGTACTTTTACGGTGCAAGAACCATGATTCATTCAGTCGACATGTACGCAAAATGCCTAGCCCATATCATGAGTGCAAGTAATAATAAAAGCAAAATAATAAACCTCAGCTGGATCCCATGCGTTTCTTATGGAAGTGATAGCTGGTTGAGAATAGCATAGGAGCCTTGGGCTTTCTTAATGTAGTCTTAATCCTTGTAGATGCTAAGGAACAAATTTCCGAAATTTTGTTTAAACTACTGAAGACGTTAAGAAGGCTATGGAGTTCAAATGATAGAATTTCGTTTTTCATAATTTTAGATTATTTTCAAGGTCTAAATAAGTAATTCAGTGAAAATTAGGAGCCATGGTGTCGTTGAAAACCGCAAATAACGCCATTCAATTGGATGTATCATCTTATTAATTATGATGGTACTATTTTTCCGTGCATTCTCTTGCCTTTTGTCGACATTCCGCCTTTCTGGATGCGCCTGTTTTACGAGGTCCTCCAATTCCCCAAAAAAATTAATTATACCGCCGACCGCCCATAAATAAGCTGAAACAGGGTAAACAAGCTAAGCACGCAACTTGGCTTCCCTCAGTCATTCCCGGCATTATTTTTTCACTGCCTTGACCCCGCCTATTTCATGATTTTTTTATGTCATGGAAACCCTGGTGGTTTTTTTACCTCGATGAAAATAAGTAAACAGTTTTTAAAGATCATTCTCGCGTGTTTAGTACGATCCATATTTTCTGATATTAGTTCCACTCTCTATTCCAACGTACGTTTGAGAAATGCCGGGGATAAATAATTAATAGGTGGTCAAGTTGGTCCAGGTCTTTAGTTCTACCATTTTAGAAAAAACGTTATATTTTCAGAGTCGATAGCCCTATGTTTATACAGTTCGAATAAACTTAATTTTTATTTCTCTAGTCACCATTAGGCAGCTATTTTTCAATCTTGGTGGAGAGCATTTTGTGTGTTTAGAAGTATTGGGAGTAACTTCTTTTTCTCTATAATCAGTTGGAGGACAGTGAAACGAAACTTTTTATGTTATTTAAGTTTAATACTACAGTTTCGTATGCTTAATATCCTGGAATAATTCCTGCTTAATAATTAGTTTTATTCCCAAAATATGGAGTCGATGTGGCAAAAATGGAATTCCGGAATTTTTTTAGGAAGAAGGTTATTTTTCAAATTCTTTATATGTTTTCATTTATCTTTGCATCATTTCTCCATGTCAAAATTATTCGAAATTCGGAGCTTGCATTAATATATTTTTTTTGGCGTTTTAAAAATTAAATTTCGAAAGTTTTGTAATTTTCAGGGCTAAATATCCTTGGTGGGCCGTTTGTTTAAAATTTTAAAATTAACAGGAAATTACAGAACTCTAAAATATGTATCTATTATAAAAAGTTTGAGTGTATGACTTATCTTGTTTAAAATTTACAGCCATGTCAAAGCAGCAAACTTTTTCACGCATTCAAAAACAAACCATTTCTAGACTTCATTTTCTCCGTTGGGGGACCAATTAAAAATTTTGTAACCATGAAATATATTGATATGCACTATCGCTACAGATTTACAACAGTTTTACACCACAATTTTGAGATTGTACTAGTGAAAGATTTATCGCAGCTGCAAAGTAGGGGGAGATTGATTAAAAATATAATGGCTGGCGTACATATTTTTAAGTTTTTCTAGGGAAATCTAATTATAGGACTCGCCTATGCGTGGACCATTGAGATAGATATAGAGGGCATTACGTCATCTAACTGAAGTCATCTCCGGGATACTACTCCTTTCTAGATGTCAAAATTATTTGACTTTTCCCCTTTTTTCTCAATTCAAATCATGGCTTTTTATTCCTTCTTTCCTCTGCAAAATATAATTTGGTTTTTCTCATTGTAATATGTAAGTGTACCTCTTCATAATTCCTTCCGTATGGTTCAGCATCCTGATGTCGTCTTTTCATTCTGCCGGAACTGCTGTGGAACTGTCATCAGTAAAGCGCAGCACGCTGATTTTCCCCCATGATGTGTGTTTCTGTTTTATCTCCCATTTTATTTGCCTGTAGTAATTTAAAAAATCATGTGGGTAAAAGCCTGTGACACCTGTCTTATTTCTAGTACTTTCCTCACCTTTGCGTTTGCGTCCACGCCTTGTTTTTACTTCTGATACTTATGAAATCGTTTCAGGCTTAACTTGCCTCCATGTGAGTCTTATGTCACTTATGGCCGGTTGCAAGAACATTTGGTTATGGAATCTAGTTATGAGATCAATGAAGTTATAGTACTCATAAAAATATTCGGGTTGCAGGAACACAACAACTTATTAACCAATAGTTTATAGCTTCGAATACGTGATCTAATTATCTACGGTGGGATAAATGTGTGAAAGTTTAGCCTATTTAATTGCTAATGCACGTAGTAATTATTCGGTAAGAGTAAACAAACTGATCATCCGTCTCAAAACGACTGTTTTATCAAGTCATTAAGTCTCCATGGCTTATAGGTCCCATAATTTTATACAATAAATATGTGTCGTTCCTGCAACTGGCCATTAGGGGTGCTCCTGTGATTTTATAAATGGTCGTATATTTATACCCAAGTCGAATGTGAAATGCTTTCTTTGTTAGGTCAATGAAGCCAATGAGTATTAGACGTTCGTAATGGAATCATTTCTCTTCGAATTAGGTTTTAGTCTAGACTTGCTTCATTTCCCCCTGCTTTTGCTGAAACAATATTTTGTTCTCATCCAATTATTCTTTCTGACTTTTTTTCCTTTTTGAGACCAATGTCTTATCAAAAGATTATCTATCTCCATTCAACTTCCGGTATGTTTTAGTTAACGTTTCGAAGATGTTTACGATCTTTGGAGACAGTTTACTCGTACCAAGATAAGTAAGTGACATTGTCATTATTGAAGCTTCCAAACGTTCGCATAAAATTTTCTATAACAGCTCCATGGTGGGTATTACCCTCTCCTCCTTTTATGTTTGCCGTTCTTCGCCACGCGATTACTCTGCTGCTCCCTCTATAATCATAAAGATGTCTTATCTGTTCTTGAAATGGCCATAACATGCCCATATACCTCGTCACGTCCTTTAATGTGCCTGTAATCTTTTTGTCGGAAGTTGAGAGTAAAATCAATAATTCTAATGTCTGCATTTAATGTGTCGTTCCGAGTTCCATTCGAACTTTTGCTGATGAATCGCACTCGGTTGAATTGCGGTTAGTCACCCCTTCAACGGAATAAAACAAAAGAAGGTTTACACTTAAAAAATGGTGCATGGAGAACATCGTGGCGCCACTCTTATTTATCTTTACCTCTACATCATACCCTGCAGGTTGTCTTGGTGGAATTCTAACCCGGATCGCCCAATTACCAATGGGCTATTACTGGCGACATACTTGCCCGGCAGTTGGAAGATTTGGTTCCCAATACCGGTGAAGTCAATTTTTCCATGGCGAAGTTAATTCACTTTGGTGTATATTTAAATATTTGTTCTCTTCCTCTGCTCCTCTTTCTATAACTTTTTGAATTCCATCATTGCGTTTCGCTGTAAATTACTCTGCTCTTTTGTTTCATTTGTATGATTTATGTTCTTATTTTGTCGATCGAATTGCGAGTTGGTAGAATAATTCAATTGTATATTATTTAAGTAAATAGAATTGCGATTTTTTGTACATTACAATAACCGGTGAATCCATAACTATATTCGTATTCCTACATTTATTACCCTTAGTACGTTGTGCAAACCTGTAAGTAGTGAGGTAGTAGCAAGGGGGGTCAAATACCTTTGGTGGCCAGTAAATCTTTAATAAATCAGTTAAGTTAAAAATCTGATAAAATTTACTTACGGTACTCTAATTTAGTACTTTGCAACGCTTGGAACCGAGAGTCATTTGGTGACAAGTATGCCGTCTAATCAAAATATCAAAATTGCTGCATTGGCGAGAAAAAGTGCATTAACAATTAACACACCTTAATTCATAATGTTATGTAAAAGCTATTGATTCGATTGAAAAATACACAGGATTGATTCTCTTAGAATAATTGATACATATAATCTCAAGAAGTCATTTTAGAATTCATTCAAACGTATGTACATTTACATAATTGCCTGCGAGCCGCCGAATGGGCGTGTGGTAGGGGGTGTTAGGTCACCAGCCGTTTAAAGATATATGTTTTTGGGAGGTGAAATGATGACATGTATTATGGGAGTGTATTTAGTGGAGCTAAGTTTTTAGTGTGGTCGCTTATTGTGCGCGGAAATAACAGACTTTTGTACCTAACTGTTCGGCAATGTATCTCTCTTATTTTATCGCATCTGTCAGACCTAGAGATGTAGTGAGACGTCATGGTAATATTCTCTGTGTCGCTCTGAAAAACATCAGTTCTGAATTTCTCAAGCAACCTAAACCTAGCGTGTAGCCTCCGAGTCTCCACGGGCTCCCTCCTTAACCCCTCTAAAAGTTGTAGGCCCTGTATGTACACTCGTAGCAGTTTTTAACGATGCGCGCTGATTTCCTTTGTATTTTGTCAATAATTTTGGTTAAATTATAAAAAATCTTTATTACCAGGGTCCCAAATGTTCGCGGCGTATTCGAGGTTTGGCTTAACCAGAGCGAAGCAGCATCTCTCTTTCTTTGTCATCGGAGGACCTTCCTATTATACGCTTAACAAAACCTAGAATCTTTAATGCTGTGCTGCATATGTTTTGTATGTGTGTTCCCCAAGATATATCTGAAGTTAAGGTACTTCCAAGATATTTTACCGTATCTGAAGATTTTATGTTTACTCCACCCACAGTATAGACATGGCATTTGTGTGATGACTTTTGAAGGAAGTGGACTGTAGTGCATTTGCTGATATTTAATTCTAACCCCCAGTCCTGGCACCACGAATGAACGTTGTTAAGGTCTGATGACAGAGCTTCTAAGTCCGCGTCTTCGCTCATTTCACGGTAGATAACTGTATCGTCTGCAAATAATCGTAAAATACTGCTAACTCGAGAACGTACGTCGTTAATATAAATAATGAACAAAAGAGGGCCGATCACGCTTCTTGAGGAACACCGGATGTGACTTCGACCATATCAGAGCTAAAACCATCAATAACTACTATTTGTTTTCGATCACTGAGAAAGTCTCTCTTATCCAATTCACTATTTTTCTATTAACTCCGTATTATTGCAATTTATATAAGAGTTTTTTGTGAAGAACCTTGTCGAATGCCTTCTTGAAATCAAGTAATATCGCGTCGATCTGCTTATTCGATTCACCTGATTTTAGGATTTCATGAAGGAAGAGCGCAAGCTGCATGCCCTTACGGAAGCCGTGCTGACTGCTATGTTAGAAGTTACGATTATCCAGGAATGTCGTAATATCGCTAACGACAATGTGTTCGAGGATATTGCATAAAAGTGATGTTAACGATATAGGCCGGTACTTTCCTGGGTCACTTCTATTTCCTTTTTTAAATATCGGAGTGACTTTGGCTATTACGTATTTATAGCGCTTCTCATCTCACATGTTTTGCAACGGAAACTCACACAAGTTGTAAGAAAATGCCAAAAAAGTACCAGAAAACACAACTGCCGCGGTGTAATCGATCGCGATCTATTCGACACGACCCCCACGTCTAAATTTTAATTCACCTAAAAAAGGAGTGTAATGGTAAAAGTGATGATTCTATTTGCATAAAAATATCGATTTCATTAATCTGTATTCCGAACCAATTTTTCTGAAGTATTTTTGTGATTTGTTAGCATGACAAACGTGAGAGTTGTATTCATTGCGCAGCAAAAATACGAATTTTACACCAAACGTAATGGTACTTCAGTTTTTAAAAGTTTTTCAAAGTAATAAATTACGCCAATCAGCCCTAAATATTCATGTTTTTTCAAATTTGTATAGGGGAAACTTTTTTAATCAGTAAGAAGTATTTTTGTAACTAGTAAACATGACAAACGTGAAAGTGGTATTCATTGCGCAGCAAAAATCATTAAAAATCGGCCGTCACACTGCAATCGCAATTGACTTTGCGCTCAATTTTTCTCCTGATTTTTTAATTGTACACCCTCGAATCCCCCTCATCCCCTGTTTAATTTCAATTCGAACCCTCCCCCTCATGATAAAGGAAATCCAGGCTACGTTGCGACGTATT
Organism: Ceriagrion tenellum; assembly: GCA_963169105.1. Classification (NCBI taxonomy): domain Eukaryota; kingdom Metazoa; phylum Arthropoda; class Insecta; order Odonata; family Coenagrionidae; genus Ceriagrion; species Ceriagrion tenellum. The sequence continues at coordinate 55,377,974 of OY720644.1, forward strand.
CGCGTCGCCGCTCTGTGGTGGAGACGTATCGAGCCATGCTGCCTCCGAACGTCTACGAACGACTCAGGCGTCGATTGGGCATTGGCAAATTTTGAAGGCAAATGTTACTCTTCAGGGACAAACAAAAGATGTATCCCGGTCAGCCGGAAGGGCTCCGTGTTCCCTGGGACTCGGGTCGTTCGAATGAGGGCACGGGAGGCACGCGATGTCAAGTCAATACGGCGCGACGCTGCGCCCGAAATACAGTGTGGCGCCCTTAGGTCTCTTGCATTATTGCGCAGCTTACGCCGGCGGTGATCGGTGGCGAGAATGTGGATGTGGTGTATCCATTACTCGCTAAGTAAAACGGAGTAACTTAAATGGCCTCCGTATTCCGTAATTGAATCGGGAATCAGCCCTGTTCCTATAGCCGTAAATGGTCTCTTGGCTTGTATTTTCGTTCATAAATACGAAATACGAAAACCACGTCTCGCGGTCGATTTTACCGCTGTAGTTGTGTTTTCCGGTACTTTTTTTAAACTTTGTCCTATTACTTGTGTGAGTTTCCTATGAAAAACATATGAGATGAGAAGTGCTACTAATACGTAGGAACGGATTCTAAAATTACTTTTTGAGATCATATGTATCAATTCTTCTAAGAGAATTAATCCTTTGTATTCTTCAACGGAGCTTATAGCTTTCCACATAGCAGAAGGAATTAAAATTGTTAATTTTTCATTCACTTATTCATCTAAACGCTGTAATTTTATTATTTTTACCACAATGTATCCTGGTCACCAAATGACTCCCAGTTCCAATCGTTGCAGATTACTAAATTAGTGTACTGTATGTAAATTATATCAGTTTTAACACTGGCCACCAAAGGTATTTGATCTTGAAATTAGCAAAGTTTAAATATTACATTTTAGTACCTGTTCAATGAAAAGTAAATCATTGGATAACAGATTAGGTAATCTCTCTTCCGTAAAAAATTCCTGAAAATGTCTTTTTTTTTGGGAGATCAGTACCATCTTTATGTAGTTGCATTAATTGTAAAGCGTGGATAATTCCTAACTATTAGATTCATAAAGTTGTTGACTCTATAATACTCAAAGCAGCAGTGCTTCCTACTATAAACCTTAGCTGAGAAGTGAAGATTATCACCAATGCTTACGAGTGCAGTAAATGCTCAGCAGAGAGATTGAAAAAATGTCCGCCATTGACAAGGAAGAGTAAAAATCAGCTGAATATGTTTTTGCGCTGTCAAGACATAATGACTGTATGTTCATAAGGTCATAAAGAAAAGTATATGTTTTCTAAAATGGTCGAGCTGCCAATGTTGGAGCACTTATTATGAAGTGATCCTACTTTATTATCCACTATTTTAATTTCTTTTCCGCCTCCTCAGAAAACAGATTCTATGCCCTTTTATATCGGGGTGTATTCAACATGTAACAAAGGACGAATGCGTAGAGCCACGCCCTGAATGGTGAAAATATACCCAGGCCTGCCTCGAACCTGCGAGTAGGCTACTATTTGTGTTTATTAGCATCAAATATATTACGTGGATCGTGTGTGTCGGTGCAACTTATGCCCTTAAACTGTAATGGTATCTAGAGCATGTGCACTATCCTTGGCAGATGTAAAAAGTATGCTGCTTGTTCAATTGTAAGGTAGTCTGAGTGAGATAGTTCCCTAGTCATAATAGACACCGTGTTCTAATTATACGTTTTAATTTCACCAGCTGTGGGACACATGAATTAAATATCGCATTATTAATGGTGTAATTATGTAATTTCACCTGACAGTAATTTTAAGTAGTTGAATGAAAATATCTAAATGCGATATACTTTTAAAACACCTTCAAAACAGTAGATTTTTCTTGATCCCGCAGAAATTACTGCGGTGACAATATGGACAATATTATTCATTTTTTAAAATAGTTGAGAAAACATACAAACTACACACTGCAATTGTTTGATGAGGTCTAGGTGTTAGAAATTCCAAATTTTTAATCGTGAAAGGGCAGGTATTTTTCCTCATAAATCTCGGAAAGTAGTTCGGTAAGGGGCTGATATTTTGGTATCTTTGGAAGGATGAGATATTTTTCTTTAAAATTAGACCAAATTCATTGATTTCTAATTAAAAGGATATTTCTAATTAAAAGGATATTTCGCGCAAACTACATTAACTCTAAGTGGATGTACCGTTATGTCAAACAGTGCTCGCAAAATAGTGCAGTAAACTTCTCCATGATATCTAATTTATTTTATCCTATTTTTCATGTAATACCTCAGTAGATTGTGCTACCAATTTTGCTTGGCTTATAATTTTAATGGCCCGGACTCCCTGTATCCTGTATTAAATCCTGGGGCGCTATCATGGTTCTTCACAACGCGTGCGTTCGCGTCATCGCTTTGTTTCAAACCAACTCATTGGAGGGATAACGCAATAGTCATTCTTCAAATATTGTCGGGTGATTTTAATCACTGGTTTTTATTGATGGTTTTCGTTCTTGGGACAAGTTGTGGGCTGACGTCAAAGGTACCTTAGTCTCTTGGTTAATATTTTCGTTCATAAATACTAATTTCGTGGTCGATTTTACCAAGGCAGTTGTGCTTCCTACGCGCGAGGCAGTTGTGGAACTTATTCATGTGGAGAGTTGATAGCCTTATACCTTGACTGCTCAAAACCACATTTATTTGATTTTTACTCTTTCTTGTCAATGGCGGACATTTTTTTAAATCTCGGTGCTGTACATTTACTGCGTTCGTAATCATGGGTGGTAATCTTCATTTCTCAGCTGGGGTTTATTGTTGGAACATGAGGAAACACTGCTGCGTTGAGTATATTAAAGTCAACAACTTTACGTATCTAATATTCAGGAATTAGTCAGGCTTCGTAATTAATATCACTATCGAAAGATGGTACTGATCACCCAAAAATTATATTTTCTGGGTATTTTTAGGTGCGGTTTGCGTTTCGGATAACGATGGCGACAACGCGAAAGATGGAACTGTGGTCCCACCCCTGTATCGTTGCTTGTTGCGTTGATGGAATCGGTTTGTGATCATTCTCTGCCACTTCAAGAAAGTGCTGCGAGGCATGTCGTTAATTTAATCGCAGCGTGTGCATGTGACAAGAGTAAAGCTAAAGTTGTCTGCTGCGATAACCTGTTTCCATTACGGCGATAGCGACGCTTTCCCAGAGATTAGAGTTGAGAGTTTTATCGCCAGTGTCGAGAGGGTGTATCTACTGAACTATGTTATGTATCATAGTGGTGCTATCCCGAGAGGAAAAAAATCTATTCAGAATTCATTGCTTGAAAAATTTCCCTGGAATTCGGAAATAGATTTGAAATTCATTTTAGCGAGTAATTTTATGGCCCGAATGAATATATTTCAAGATATCTATGATTAGTGTGTTCATTCGTTGGTCGTTCAATTTTAAGATTGGTTGATTGCAGCCCTCCACCATTCCCTATCTAATGCTAGTTCCCATTCCTCCTGGTATCTTTCCCTATGTAAAGTCTACTTTAATTGGCCCATGAACTTATTCCTGGGTCTTCCTCTGGAGACTTTTCCCTCTATTTTACCTTCAATTATGTTCTTCGCAAACCCATTGTGGCTCAGGGTGTTTCCAATCCATCTGGTTCTTTTCTGTATGGCGTTCCATAAGGTTCTTTCCTCTTCTACTCCTCTACAAAATTTTATCTTCAAAATCTTCCTACAGTACCAGATCTCGAAGGTTTCTATTCTTTTCTGTTAGGTAAGTGCATATGGCATGCATTTATTATCTTTTTAGAAAAAAATGTTTAAGTAATTGAGAAAATAATTGAAATGAAAAAGAGGTCATTTCTTAGGCAGAAATAAATACTTTTCGGGAAATAATTATTTTAAGGTGGTTGGGGCGATTTTCCTTTCAGTGTATAGATTTGCATGAAACTTTGTATGTACGAATTTGTATGCATGTGCATAATGGATGCTGTGTTAGGCGATTTTTAAAAATTACCGTGCTCGCTGTTTACTTCTTTCATTCATTTTTTTAAGAACCGGAAGTGAGTTCGGAGCAGTGCGATCTTTGTAAGCAGCGATAAAAATCGAGCCATGGCTACAATTACTACTTCCATAAAAGGCAACTTCCTCGTGTAAACATAACCAACCCCGATGATCACTGGTCTGGCGGGCTTCGGCTACTGAGATCGATAGTTCAACATCGATGTTTTCCGCCCTTCTTAGTAAACCTGAACCATCGTCCATCAGATCTTTCAAATCGGCCTAAGTTCAGATTGATCTGAGTTCGATTAGTAAACGTAGTGTATATTCACTCGTCCAAAAGTCATCCGGTCGCTCATTTCTGAATCTCATTATAAATCAGTATTCATTCATTTCATTTGTGATGTCACCATTTTTAGTCTGCTACATTCAGGGGCGAATTCAGGCCGTCTTATTTGGGGCAGGCGGATTAATACATTCCCAGAGCCAAGAGTGTGGGAATACCTTATGATTAGAGGCACCTGTTTGTGATGAAAATTTTTGCCTGATTTCGTCATTTTTTAAAGTTATTTCGGTATATTTTGTTGTTATTTATATTTCATTTCGTCAATAATTTGGCTAAATTTTATTTCCATCTTTCAGCAATAAAAGTTTAAGTAAAAGATCATTGATAGTATATTTGCTGTGAAACGTCATCTTTTATTTTTACATAAGTACAAGAATCATAAATATTTTACATGTGATGAAAACACGCACTGCCACTTCCATGTTAATAAACTGCAGAACGAAAATAAATCACAAAATATAAGACTGAATGCACCAATCAGCAACAATTTCCAACGCGCAATACACTGTCGCACATTGATATGTATCGAAGTAGTGTAGAATCGATTGTCATCGATTATCTGATTTTATTACCATAACTCGAATCAAATTTCCGCCGTTAACTTCCAGTGATGTGATTCCACAAAGTTTCGTCGATTATTTCGCGATTTTGCTTAACGGTAAATAGTTTCACGTTTTGAGCCAAAGTAGTAAAATTTCGCAATAACTTCGCGATTTCGCGCTTTGCGAAACACAGGTGCCTCTACTTATGAATACTCTTTTCACTATTTTACCTGGAATTACGATACCCCCTACACTCTCCCTTAATTAGCCCCTGACCGCATTACAAGAGAGACCTGGCATTACAAGTTTATAGTCTCCTCGCCTGCGTATTTTTTGTTTTGTATAGTTGTTTTTCTGTATGGTATTCCTTAGGCTCCTATATTCTTCTACCCTCCTGATTAAGTGTACAAAAGGTTGGAAGAGGAAAGGACCATATGGAACACCATACAAAAAAAAGAACAAGAATGATTGGACACACCTTGAGACACAATGGGTTTGTGAAGAACATGATTGAAAGAAAAACAGAGGGAAAAGTCCGTAGAGAAAGACCCAGGAATAAGTTCATGGACCAAATAAAGAGGAAAGTACATAGGAGGAGCTACCAGGAAGTAAGGGAACTAGCATTAGATTGGTAAGGGTGGAGGGCTGCAGTCAACCAATCTCAGAATTGAACAACCTACGATGATAATTGCTGGTAATTCGGAGATAGACCTGTCGTGTGTAATTTAAGGTGTTTTTCCATATGTTGGGAATTCGAGTCGTAAACGAAGTCCAATAAAAGTATGCACCCCCCTGCAGATATTTATAAAATAGTTTCGATTTTGTGACGGAAAATAGCTTTATCTAAATCCAGCTGGGCGTGACAGCCTTGAGATTTTGCTCTAATTTGTTTTTCCTAGACCGTAGATGTTGCGATCCCCTCGCGAATGGTATTTATCTTTCGATCAGACCCTCGAATCCCTCCAAAGAAAATGGGTCGCTTTAGGGGTCCCTAACCTACGACAATCCACTTGACCTCCTTTTCGCGGGAATGCCCTCGTTCCTTGGGCCTTGGCCGGCTAAATCCACGGAAACGTGAAGTTTATGCGTGAAAGAGATGGTTGACGGAGCGTTTTATATTTTTTGTCTTTTTTACACGTCTTTCTTGCGCCCTTCGCTGCATTTCTTATGCAAAGGAACTCGCCTAGTTGTATTCCTCTTGGAAGCTAAATGTAAGGATCGCCTTCTTTGTGTCCTTCTAAGTCGGTATTCATAATGGTGTAAGGTGAATGATTACGAGAGCTACCTACTGATCCAGTTACCACCCTCCTCGACCCGTAAATATTGGTGTGCCTCCCGGAGAATTCTAATTATTCATTTATTTTAGTATTCTACCGGTAAAGGTAGGTTTTGTTGAATGTCAGAGAATCTCCTTCCAGTTTTCTATCCTTTTAGGGGCCTGTCTCCCTCTTATATATCCTTTTTCGCCTCAGCATACGATCTACCCTTCTTCATCCCGTCCATGAAACCTATTCTCTTTCTTCCCCTACCCCGCTTGCCCAAAATCCTTCCCTTTATTACACTCTTCAGCAACTCATCACCCTTTATTACATCCTTCAGCCATCTACCCTGCCTATCTCGGATTTCATTGAGAAGTGTCCTTTCCTCGCCCACCATCTCAAGCACTTCCTCGTTAGTCTTCCCTTCCGTCCACCTAATCTTCTCCATCCTTCTCCATACCCACCTCTCAAGTGCTTGCAGCCTATTCTCGTCCTCTTTTCTGAGGGTCCACGTTTCTGCTCCATGCAACGCTACGCTCCATATCAAGCTCTTCACCAGCCTCTTCTTCACATCCTTGCCCAATGTCCCCGTCATCAGCTCCTTCTATTACTTAAAGCGTGATCATAATTACTCAGAAAAGCATTAATTTTCGTAAAAGTTCTTATGGTGAATAACATTTTTTTATGCATTCGTATTTCATTTGCGTTTCCCATCCAGTAGGCTCGTGGTTGCCATGGAGATCCACATTGTCGCTTAAGCCAAATTCAGTGAATCTAGTATTTGAGTTATTCTGAGGCTATCGAGACGATAAAAATTTCCCACTATATGTTGTCCGAGTACGATAATAATGTTATTGCTTGTACATAGTAGTGTTTTCTCGAATATTTTAGCATTAATCTCGACGTTCTTCCGCGATCAATTATAAAGCGCTCGCCATTTTTCCTTAGAGTGAAAAAGCGTTTAAAATTGTTACGCTTTAAAGTGAAGTGAAAGTTAACATTTCTATTCAGAATTGCTCGCATCGCTCTCGGAAAAAATTAAGGAAAATTGTAAGGAAAGCTCTTTTACTCGGAAATTAGGATTTAGATTTTCCATTACCTCTCGCCAGATGTCATCATTGAATGTATGTTTAAAGAAACTATGCTGTTAATTTGGCTTTTCTCGTGTAATTATTGAATGATGAAGAACTTCAGTATGCCCTTCAGTGCTATTCCTCCGACTTTCTGCTTAACCCTTCTTTCTCTTCACTCGTATTTCAGCCACTATTTCTACGTTCACTTGCATTTCAAACGCCAGTTTCCAGCGCCAATCCTACAAATAGTAACTCTTTAGCGTGGTAAACTATTTTACTACGGTTAGCGCTGACCTGCTTTCATACGGGGAACTTCTTACTAGCTTCCAAGTTACTTCAGTGGAAAGCTAGTAATTAACGTGGGGTACTTTCATTAACTAAGTAGTGAGCAGAGCATATGTATCGTAGCATGTTACAGTGCGATTTGTCAAGTTCTCTTCAGATGCTTCCTTAATGAGATCGGGGCCCTTGGGGAAACGGCTCCCAGCAGTGGAAGACTCCTGTCAAGAGCTATGCCAACTAGTAGAGAAGTTCAAATTCTCTCTACCTAGGGTACTGAGTTATTGATGAATGTGTGACCACGACGAAATTCGCGGGTGATATTCAATTTTTACCAAGTATTTGATTGCTTTGGTATGTTGTAATTGTAGTGATTCTGGTTCTTTAATTGTTCTTCATTTATGTGTGTTAACTTGTTTTTATGTTATACTTTGATGCTTTGGTTGTTTTTTTCATTCGTTCGTGGTCGTTCCCTTGTGTTTTGGCTGTAATTATTTTCATGGTGTACATGACGTTCTTCTCCCATGTTCGTAATTATTAGTGTTAGGATTTTGGACAATGGTACGTTAAATAATCATCCCATTTCGCATTTACCTTGTTGTGCAATTGGCGTTTACTCATTTTATTATTGTAACGAAGTTCGCTGGATTCCAGCTATTCTACGCTGTCTTAAGCATGAAAACGAGTTAATATCGAATAGGGAAGCTTTCATTGGTGGAAGGACGTCATGATGATCAAGATAACAGTTTTGACTTCCACAATTTGGTCTCAGTGGTTTCAGGCTCAACTTTGTGTAAGTGCATTGTAAATAATGAAGAAAGAAAACTTTAGTTTTATTCCACCAATTTATTTTCCGGTACTACCTCTTTCGACGCAGCGGCGTCATCTTCAGGTACAAAAACAAGACAGCAGGGCGCAAATGCCGTGTATTGCAAGTTTTATGAGGTACCTGAATATGACGCCGCTGTCTCGGAACTAGTAGTACCTGAGTATAAATTGGTGGAATAAAACAGTTTTCTTTTTTCATTACTTACGCTGTATATTTAAAAGTTATCGACCGGTCTCGGCTGTCAAGCTATCTTCAGAGCTTTTTTCATTAATTGCAATGAACTTCCTTGAACCTGAAACCATTGAGATCAAATTGTGGAAGTCACAAACTTTATCTTGATCATTATGACGTTCTTCCACCAAGCGAAATACTTTCGATATTTACTTGTTTTCACGTTTAAGACAGCGCGTAATAGTTGGGATCCAGCAAACCTCATTACAATAAAAAAAAGAAATGAGACAACGCCAATTGCACTAAATAGAAATGCGAAATGGAATAATAAGCTTGTGACTTCCACAATTTATTTAAAAGTCATCGACCGGTTTCGGCTGTCAAGCCATCTTCAGGGGAAGACGGGTTGACAGCCGAAACTGATCGATATCTTTTAAATATCGTAAAGTCACAAACTTATCAAACGAAGTTCTCTTGATCATAATGAAAACGAGGTCTAGGCAATAAGAACCTGGAGTTCTATGGGCGACGCACGTGCAGTGCAAAACAAGACAGCAGGGTGCAAAGGCCGTTAATTGCGAGTTTTATGAGGGGGCACATTTTGCAGGGCTTCGTGACTAAGTTGTTTAGGTTGTTAAATAATTGTTTGATACCATTCCCGGGTCTACAGAGATAATGCAAGTCTCTTTGAGGAGAGATCTAGGGGCGACGCACCCTGGCGCCGGGTTTAAAAACGTAGCACCAACGGTTAATGTCGATAGTTGAGATGTCTGCCTCTTGAACGTGACAATTGCCTGGACTCGGAGGTGGTCCAATTACTCGATAGCATAAGTGGGAGGGTGCATCCCTGTGATAGTGGGAATGACTCCAGAGATAGCTAGTAGCAAAACTGTGGAATGTGATGACAGACAGATGCATGAGAGCAGTCGCTGACCTCCAATGAAATTCGTGACGACATACTATGCAGAGTATTGAATAAAAAACTTGGGACTCAAAGCATTTTAATATTAGTCACCTTTATGTGGTAATTTTGGTTATAAATGTGCATTAAATTCTTCCTTAGGGTCTTATTTGCTCTAAAAAATGATCATTAATTGCTCTTATCCTGTATGACTTCATGTCTTTGGAGAAAAGGAGCACAGGAATCGTTAATTCTAATCAATTTAACTGAAACATTTTCCCATTGTCACCTGGGTTGTTTGTAAGTAAGTCTGTAAAGATCTTATTTTGCGTACGATACTCCTAATACGCATTTAGCTCTGTTGTAATAATTTACATTCATGCACTTTTAATCAGTGACTAATATGTCCCGCAAGATCTCTAATTATTTTTGCTCTGTGGTATTTCGCACTGATGTGCACTTACTGGGGATTCCGTGATAGTAATAACGTGACTAGTCCCAGCATCCTTAATATTTGTGATAGTTTCAGGTATCACTGATTAAAGTTCTCCTGGGAACGTTGATAAAACGAATAACTTTCGGAAATCGGCTATTTAATTTCATTTATTTAATTTTCATTCCATTCATTTATTTAATTTTAATTTCATTTATTTATTTTCATACATAATTCATTTCATTCATTTAATTTCAAAAATTAAATTTTAATTTTACCAATGCAGCGTAAAAGTTATTTTTACTAACTAAGTAATTTCATTTCATTTTACCCGACTCCAACTTGTTCGAAAGATCTGCAAAATTTTGTTTGCTTTCATGACGGTAGCTCAATTATTGGCGTGTTTCACTCCAATCTGTCGATCAAAGCGGCATAAATGTAAAAAGTTCGCAAATGTTATAGTTTCTAGTGAGTTTTAGGTGTAGAATTGCACTATATCCTCCCGAATTGTAATATCTCATTAAAAATAAGGTTTGTTGCTATCTTCTACTTTTTAAATCAAGGTCAAGTATGGCTGCTACGCGTACAATGACCGTTGGTACTCTATATCATGCTTCTAATTTCACGGTAAGAGCGTGCGTCCGGTACCATCGCATTGACCTTCGTCAGCGTCAAAACGTGTTGGCTGCCGGTGGTCCACCCTCAAGTGTTGGGACACACCCAGGGTTTCCGGCCTCCCTCCGCCCACCACTGTATATCTCATTCCCTATTTTCCTATTTTTTCTTTAATTCCCTCCACTGGGTGCACTCCCTTTGGGGTCCCAACCTCATTTGCGACTTAACCCTCTATCACGCTGAGTGACCAAAATGTAGCATATGGAAGAATTTTTTTGTCTCTGATTAGGTATCTTTACGTCTAGATGCATTTGTGACATCAATTATACAGCTTTGCAACGGAAATCTCTCTCATTCGTAACTTTTAGTTCCTGATTCTACCTCGACTTGGGTAACGTGTGAAATGAATGCACATGGTGGACAAAAAAATCTGTTTATAGAGGGTTAACGCATGCCCTGGAAGAACTCAACCAGTTTCTCTGTCTCTTGAATTTCATAAAACATTATTACTTCTATAGCAAGTACTACGACTTGCCATGGTAAAGAAGCATTTACAAAGAGGGAATTGATGAGGGGGTCTTAGTGGAGACGTAACGAAAAGGCTGGAGAAAACCCTAGTACAGTGCGTGGTGCTGGATGGGTCGGAGGCTTCTTATACATCTACATACTACCATGCGAGCCGCCGCGTGGGCGTGTGGTCAGGGGTGTTAGTTCACCAGCCGTTTAAAGATGTAAGGCATAAGGTTTTGGGAGGTGAAATGGTGGCGTGTATTATGGGAGTGTATTTAGTGGAGCTCAGTTTTTATTGTGGTTGCTTAACGTGCGCGGAAAGAATTTGTTTTTGCACCAATCTGTTCGGCAATGTATCTTTCTTATTTTATCGCTTCTGTCAGGCCTAGGGATGTAATGAGGCGCCATGATAACATTCTCTGTGTCGCTCCGAAACACACTAGTTCTGAATTTCTCAAGCAACTTAAACCTAGCGTGTAACTTCCGTAGACTTGGTCATTGCGGAGGGAGGATGTCCGTAGACTCGAGGCGTTTGAGATGTGGGTATGAAGAAGTATGGTGCAGTTGAGCTGCGTGTTGAATAAGACGAACGAGGAGGTATTGGATATGGTTGTAGAGGATAGGAAACTAGTGGCAGAGGCTCGGAAGAGGCAGAGGAGATGGATGGAGGACGTTTTGATATGTGGGGAATGTTGAGAGGAATTATTGAGGGGAGAACAGTGGGGAAGAGGGGAAGGAAGAGATTAGGGATTCTGGTCGAAATGAGAAGAGGGAGACGGTACGAGGAATTCAAGAGGGATCTAATTGCGGGTCATCGTTAGCAGTCGCAATGGAACGACGTGCCATTTGGATAAAAACTGCCCAAAAACCTACTAATCAGCTGGTACGCAAATAATTGAACGGACAATCACTTTAGGATCAAATTATTGCTTGCATGGTAAAGCTGATAATTTGATTATTACCGTCTTTCGATGGACATTTCTAAGACAAAAATCGCGTAATTTTGTTGATTTTTGATAGTAAGCCAAAAATCCAAAAATTTCGCCGTAGTCTGATTATGTCTAGATACTACCCTGCGAGTCAATGCAGAGGCATGTGGCAGGAGATGATAGGGCATCTGTACATCTACATAATACCCTGCGAGCCTTCGCATGGTCGTGTAGCAGGGGGTGTTAGGACACCAGCCGTGTAAGGATATAAGGGATAAGATTGTGGGAGGAGAAATGGTGACGTATATTATGGGAGTATAATTAGTGGAGCTCAGTCTTTATTGTGGTCACATATTGAGCGCGGAAAGAACGAGTTTTTATACCTATCTGTTCGGAAATGTATCTCTCTTATTTTTTCGCTTCTGTCAGACCTAGAGACGTAGTGAGGCATCATGATAATCTTCTCTTTGTCGCTCTGAAACACACCAGTTCTGAATTTCTCAAGCACGCCTAGCCTAGTGTGCAGCATCCGAGTCTGTAGGGGCTCCCACCTTAATCTCTCTAAAAGTTGTGAGACTGTATGTTCGCTCGTAGCAATTTTTAACGAAGGTTGCTGCTTTTATTTGCATTTTATTAATTTTTTTGTTAAATCTTTATGACTAGTGTCCCAAATTCTCGCGGCGTATTTGAGGTGTGGCCTAACCAGAGAGAAGTTGTATCTCTCTTTGAATTTTTCATCCGAAGACCTTCCTATTATACGCTTAACAAAACCTAGTTTCTTTAATGCTCTGCCGTGTATGTTTTGTATTGAAACGGGACGGAATAGGTAAAATGAGGTGGGAAAGGACAGAGGTCAGTTCAATCTAAACTATGGTTTAAGTTCGTTTCACGTATTTTCGCTATAATATCTCATGGTTCGCTGAAAGAAGGAGTATTCGTGTCGATCAGTTGAACTGTATTTCTCTCTTATTTTTCCGCTTACATCTTGAAATAGAGCGTGGAGATAGTCGAATCAACCGATGCTTGCCAAGGAATGACCATCCTTATGATTTAGGTGATATTTTGTTCCCTTAGTTGGTATTTTATTACGTGAACATACAGAGCTAGTTAAGTAATACCCTAGCGAGGCTCCCGTAGCATGAGATCAGTGAAAAGTAAGGGTAGGATCCTTGAGAGGTTGTACCTAAGGCTGAGCGGTTTTCCAATATATTAGTTCTAATATCAAATTTTTTTAATATTTTGATTCCAAAATTATAGCTTTGGATCGACCAATACCAATATCCTGTATTGGATATTAAATTCAAGTATTGAATATTGGAACCCGGTGAGGAGGGTGGTCGGAGAGCGCCCTCATCATTCAAAACAGACGGCGCGCAAGGCACTCAGAGCAGCACTTCCTTTTCCACCGTTATTCAGAGCAATAACTGGGAAAAAGAAGCATACATTGGTACTCTTGTTTTATTAACGGACTTTTAAATAGTTTATAAAGTCCCTTTTTCGAAGTAACCCCCCTCGGTTGAACGTCCCTGTATTTAAGGTGGTTGAGGTTGAAAATCTCACCCCATAGAAGGATATAGGTGTCATTTTATACAGATTCTTAAAACACAGAAAAACATGTCCTCCATCTGGCACGAAGGGCAAAATGTAACATTTCGAAGTTATTTTACTCGCACATTATGCTTGAAATAAAATGGTGAAAAATGCGGCAGGGATGAATTGTATTTTTGACTAATAGTACAGTGTGTATCAGCATAGATTATAATTACTCTGTGGTAATTTAAAAGCCATTTTCCGGGAAACTGTGTATAAGAAGCAAATATTCCTGGGGAAGGGAGTAAAAGTAAAATAGATTCGTCTTTCCGCATAACTAATTTGTTGAATTTTGTTAAAATTTTAATCAATGAGTTATTAACTAATTACAGCGACCATTGAAGCCAAGACTTGGTTAGGCCATAGAAATGGTTCTCCCGGCGGCGCCTATGGCTACTAAAATGTGTTCAATGAAATAGTAGAATGATCGTCGTGCTTTGTACCTTGAGTTTGGTTTCCAATAGCTGACGCACACCATCTGCGAAAGCCGATTTCGTAAACCAACCAAACAAAAAGATTGAATATAAAGTAAGGCCAAGATAAGAGCCCAGTTGACGGTTAGAAATGCACCCAATTGGTAAACTCGTCCAATTTTATTTGAAGATGTGAATGACGTGACCGGAAAATCCATGATGGTGGCCTTTGTTTAGATCGTACGATCGTGAAAAGATCATTTACTTTCCATGTCTTTAGAAGCCAAATCAGTCTACTTCAAATGCGCTCTAATCTTGGAGGGAATCTATTATTTGTTTTGACTCACAGCCGAGGGTGAACCTTCTTAACTCAGCAAAACGTGAAAATTTTGATTTCGCCATGAAAAATAATTTGACTGAACTGGGATTCGAATCCGGATCTCCCAGTTGCCGGTGAGGTGTGTTAGCTAGTTACACCACCAAACCATCTTCCTTCAAGGCGAATTTCGAGGGAGGTGTTTGCGAACTAGATATTGACGCCCTAAGTCTACATTGTGGCACATAAGTAAATAGTCGTACTTACAAAGCCACTGACGCGGTGGATAAACCCAAAATTGTCGTTATCTTCATTGGTCGTTCAATCCTAAGATTGGTTGCCTGCAGCCCTCCACTATTCCCTATCTAATGCTAATCCCCTTACCTCCTGGTATCTCTTCCTAAGTAATTTCCTCTTTATTTGGTCCATGAATTTATTCCTGGGTACTTCTCTGGGGACTTTTACCTCTATTTTGCCTTCAATTATGTTCCTCACAAATCCATTGTCTCAGGATGTGTCCAATCCATCTTGTTCTTCTGTACATTTCATCATTCCTTATTTCTGTCCATTTTATCTTCAGCTTCCTCCTCCAGCGCCAGGTTTCGAAGGCTTCTAGTCTTTTCTGCTCAGCTTTTCCAATGGTCCATGCTTCCGATTCATAGAGTGCTATGCTCCACACGAATGTTTTCACGTACTGTTTCCTGGTTTATTGTCGTTAGATAACGATGAAATTGACGGATTTCCAATTATTGCATTGACAAATGATGTGGTGCGAAGTCACTCGTATGGGTGCATCCTTCACTCTATTTTGCCTTCAATTATCTATGTTCTTCACTAATCCATTCTTTCTCATGGTGTGTCCAACTCATCTGGTTCTTTTATTCTGTATCGTGTTCCACATGGTCATCTCCTCTCTACTCTTCTGTACACTTAATCATTTCTTGGAATATAGAGATTTTACTAATTTTGAGTGGCCATCCTTCACTAGATATACTAATTTTGTTTGAATGTGCTACAGCGTTTTGACGGCTTACATCGTGCGTAGGTACGGAGATAAACAACCTATCGATCGGTATCGTCGATTGAACCCTACTTTCCTCCGTGGAAAATTCATGACGCTTCAGGCTAGAGAAATGGCGTCGCTCTCGGCGCGGTCGCCGTCAAATCGAACGCCTCCGTGCGTGGCGCCAGTTGGACGCCCCCGGCTCATTTCCGCGGTCGCCGAATCCTCCCCAGCATCTCGTTCTCCCCTTTGTCCTCCGTTCTTCTCCCTACTCCCCTATCTTCTCCCTCCCGACCTCGCCCTTTTCTACCCCCCCCCCTTCCCTCAGCCCCTCAGTGGAGCCACTCAGGCGGCGCGGCGCCCCCAAGCTGGTGAACCCTCGTCCCAGTCCCCTCATCCCTTACGTGGTCTCTACTGCGTTCGTCGAAAATCAACAAATCAAGAGATGAGGTGACTGAAGCGTAATCGTGGGTCATTGAGAGCATATTTTGATGTTTGAAATTGAAAAATAAGTTCATTGCTCTAGGACTATTCATCCTTAAAGAGCAAAATCAATTTACATCAAGTAATCGATAAATTACATATAATTACCAATATTATTTTGATGTTTCATGTAAACCAAAAATATTTCTTCAACGACATAATAATTAAGCTCTTTTGTGTTGTTTGAGAATGCTTTATAGGCTGTTATGGAAATTATGGAATGATTATATTTTATTTTTTCCTGTAAGTTAGTTTGAGCAAAGTTTCAGAGCGACGCCGAGAATATTATCATGACACCTCACTGCATCTCTAGGTCTGACGGAAGCTATATAATAAGAGGGATACATTGCTGAACGAATAGGTACAGAAACTTCTTCTTTCCGTGTGCAACATGCGACCACGATAAAAACTGAGATCCACTAAGTACACTTCCATAGTACACACCACCATTTCACCTCCCAAAATCTTACATCTTTACATGGCTGGTGATCTAACACCCCCTGCCATACACCCATGCGGCGGCTCGCAGGGTAGTATATAGATGTAGATCATTTCTCTGAGAAATCAATGAATTTAGTCTCATTTTAGAGAAAAATATCTCACCCTTCCAAAAATATCAAAATATCAGCCCCTTACGCAATTATTTTCGAATATTATTGACGAAAACTACCAGCCTTTTTATATAGGAAATGAGTCGTAAATGGACTTCTGATAATTCTCATTTTTTTAAATGAGGAATTTATAACACTTAGATCTCGTCAAAAAATTAGCAGCGTGTAGTTTGTATGTTTTCTTGACTATTTCTGAATATAAATTATATTGACTCCACAGCAATTTTTTAGGCACAGTCTTCTGTAGTGAAGGAGTATAAAACTTACCCCGTGGAAAAAGTGAGTCAAATTAAAGACTTAATCTATATTTTCATTTAATTGCTAATAATTTCCATGGTATAAAAGTATATTTTGTACCATTAATTCTGCAGTAATTTATTCATGCTTCCTACAGCTGCTGAAATTAGTAAGTATAATTCGAATATGATCTCCATCATGGCTGGGGAACTATATATAGTCTATGTTCATCATTCATAGGTGTAATTTGAATTGCACATGTTTCAAATGTAGAGGTTTTGGTTTAGCTTTAGCCTAGCTTGCGGATTTTATTTTATCAGATGGCTTGCCATATACATTTCTAGTCAACTACTTTATGTTCATAAAAATTACCTTAGCATTTAAGCTATCTGGACTGGGAATTGAACCATGTGTTTTAAAAAAAATATAATCGTAACATTTACAACGACAAAGATTTAAAAAACAAATGATCCAGGTTTCAACACTTGACTGTCATCTTCAGCTGAAGATGATGCTCAAGTATTGAAACTTGGGTCGTGTGTTTTTTTTAATCTGTGGTGTTGTAAATGTTATGATTAAATTTTTAAAAATATAGAATACCACAAAGTTACAAAGAAACTTGTATTATTTATTCATGGGGTGCCAAGTGGATCACGGTTTAACATCTCATCTGATAGACAGAGTACATTACTTGAAGTGCCCTCCACAAGGCGCTCATGTGGAGATCAGGTTTCCTCTAAAAAACATCCACCTCTGTAGGGATTTGAACCCTGGCCGCCTGTATGGGTAGCCAGTACCCTCGCCTCCACACCAACCCGACCTCCCGCCTTTTTATTCAGGAAGTCTCGGTAGAGTAGTGGTCTGCACATTGGCTGGGAAAGCTATGGGTCGCTGATTTAATTCCTGGTCAAGGTGGATCTTTTCTTTAAGTGGTTTCTCTCGTTGTATCCCTTAGCTCTTTTGGTACAGTTGAAAATCTTCATTATTTCTCTACATTTAAGGCCAATTTAATCAAGTAGGCTAATCCCCATTTCAAGTTTCCATTTCTGCTTAAATGGCTTGGCATTATGGACCTCTGATGGTGCAACTTACATGTACATCTACGCACCACCCTGCGAGCCTCCACATGGTTGTGTGGCAGGGGTTGTTAGGACATGAGCCGTGTAGAACATAAGGTTGTGGGAGGTGAAATGGTGAAGTGTATCATGGGAGTGGATTTAGTGGAGCTCAGTTTTTATTGTGATTGCTTATTGTGCATGGAAACAATGAGTTTTTGTAACTATCTGTTCAGAAATGTATCTCTTATCTTATCGCTCTTGTCAGATGTAGTGATGTTGTGAGGTGTCATGACAATATCCTTTGTGTCGCGCTGGAACACACCAGTTCTGAGTTTCTCAAGCAAGCTAAGGCTAGTGTGTAGCCTCCGAGTCTCTAGGGGCTCCCACCTTAATCCCTCTAAAAGTTGAGACATTTTTTGTTCGCTCGTAGCTGTTTTTAATGAAGTGCTGCTTTTCTTTGTATTTTATTTTTTTGGTGAAATCTTTATGACCAGGGTCCCCAATGCTCGCTGCATATTCGAGGTGTGGCCTAACTAGAGCAAAGTAGCTTCTCTCTTTTACTTTTCCTTCCAAGGACCTTCCTGTTATATGCTTAACAACACCTAGTTTCTTTGATTCTATGCCGCATATGTCTTGTATGAACTTCAAAGTCAGCATCTTTGCTTATTTCATAGTAGATAACTGTATCGTCGGCAAATAATCTTAATTTACTGCTAACTACGGGTAGGTAGCTGAGGAGCCAAGAGTGGCCTGTTGTATTGTAACGTACAAGGCTCTTAAATCCAAGATGATGCCTAATTATATGAAAAAAGTCCATCAGTTTTAAATTATTAAATACATTCAGGAGTTGATTCAAGTGACTATTTCATGCATGTATTTGTAAAACAGTGTGTTTTTTCCTTTTGAAATTTCTAGATTTTGTTTACCTTATTGTGAATTTGAAAAAAAATGTATAACCATTGTCTAATTAATTGCCTATCGTTATCAATGTTCATGCATTAAGACCTTCAATGTTTTCATTGTTTCAGCCTACAAAAATGGGTCTCCGGATAAACTGGTGTTTCCTACAGATTCCTTAGGTCAGCAGTGTGGAGTTGATGAGAGTGTCAAACATAAACCTCACCTCATGTTTTTTGATCTCTCAAAATGTGCCAAACCTGCTGTGATAGTCACTGGATGTCCAACCCCACAGGTAAAAACTGATTATGCCTCTCGAAATTGTATATATTGTTTGACTTGTGATGAGTTTGTCTTACATGGTCCTTGAAAACTATTGCAATATGCCAAAGTGAAGTAATATGTAATTATCTTTTTCCATCTTTGTGTCTGACCATTATTACTTTGCTTTTTTTATAAAATTGGACTTATTTATTTCTCTTCTACATGGAAATGCTAAATTTGGAATCATTTAATGAGCTTAGTTCTCCTGGCGTGTCTGCTGGATAAATGTTTCTCAGGTGTTCCACTGGGTAAGCAGGTCCATAAGACCTGATGTTTCGGAGAATGACTGGCTTTCCATCTTCAGGGGTTCTGAATGCAGTCTTCTCAATTTGGCTGGTATAAATACTCAATCCTTTGGGTCAGGTGCCATCTGATTGGCTATGGCATACGTGCGGTTTCCTGCCTTCCCTAACATATTTAAGGGTGTTGATGATTGGTCTTCCCTGTGAATGCCGGGAGATGTATATTGGAGAGACTGACTGCACAATCAAGACAAGGTTGAAAGAACATCAGAGGCATTTTCGACTGGCTCAACTGCAGAAATCAGCTGTAGTGGAGCACAGAATTTGTGAGAATACAGTGGGAAGAGACCAAGCTTCTCAGCCACACACAAAGTTAATGGGATCAACTTGTCAAAGAAGCCATCGAGATCTGTTTACAACCTAAAAACCTCAACAGCAGAGACACTGGTTTCCAATCAAGTAACATCTGGAGAACAGTCATCAGCACCCCTAAATACGAAAGGGAAGACAGGAAAACACTCATACACCGTAGCCAATCAGATTGCACCTGACCCAAAGAAGTGAGTATTTATACCGGCCAAAATTGAGAAGACGCTGTGGCGGCACTGCTTTTTGTAGTTTTATAATTTGATGATTAATTATCTTTGTATTTTGAATATTAATTGTTGTGGTACATCTTTCTGTCTTTGCAAATTGATGATTAATTGTTTTGTAATTTATTTAAAATGTATAAGGGCGAAAATCATGGGAATAAGTAATAAGAAGCCTCGTGACTACCAACGGGGATTGTTGGTTGTTAATAAATAAAAGGAATGGATCTCCATTCATGTTAAATCATGATCATGTTAAAAGCAACATGTGTTTTTTTTTGTGTGTGCAATTTCTGACACCACAATGGCATTCAGAACCCCTGAAGATGGAGAGCAAGTTGTTCTCCAAAACGTCGGGACTTATGTACCTGCTTACGTAGTGGAACACCTGTGGAACATTTATCGGTTGGAATCTATCATGTTAGGATTAACAAATGGAAATATTTGTGCTAATATTGCAGTATTTTCACCATCAATGTTCATCATTTTGAAGGATGGCTTTTGCTTTTTTTCCCATTGTTCATGAAAGCTGTCAAAGAATTGACATGAACTATCTTTAACAAGTTATTTGTTTTTTACATCCCCTGTACCACTGCTGATGCCAAAATGATAAAGATGGACATTTTATTGCTCCCCTGTGGTGCATAGTTTTTTCTAGTATTACAGGCTTGTAAAGTTGCCTAAGTATGTTGTGCGTATGTGATCACACATGGTGTGTTAATTTCTCAAATGGTGGAATGATTCTTTCATATCAGGTTTGTGTGGAGAACTGCCCCACCCAGGACTTCTTCTCTGGGTGGTACACAGATGGAGTTGGGTCATTTAATGCAGCTGAAGTCCAGAGTCAGCTCGTCTGCTGGTATAACTTTGACAAGAAAACTATAACAAGTAGAGAAAAACTTAGGGAAGCCATTGAAAATCACCATTGTTCACCATGGCATCTAAAGAGTGAAGCCAGTAAGTACTTTTGTTTAAGTCCTCATTCTTACTTAATATGTCTTCTATATTGTAACTAACTTGTGCTAATTTTGTCAGATAACTCATATGTGTCAGCCCTGGTTGGGATGCACAAATGGTTGGAAGGCACTCATTTTTTGAAAGTTGAATTTTTCTCTTGCTGTAAGCAATAGTCTTAATGATCTTAAAAAAGATAATGGGCGGGACTGTCAAAGGACAGACAATTATTTGGTAAAATATTTACGATGATCAAGTTGGATGAATACATCTTGCCTGCCTCATAAGTGGCTCCAATGCATGCAAACTATGCCAAATGTGGTGTGTAGCTAGATTCTTATCATGTGCAGTGCTTTTTTAAAACAGATTTAACAAAATTAGAGACTTCTTATTACCAGACAAATTAAACTCTTCAAAAGGTTTGAATCCGTATTCAAAATAAGCCTTGTTCTTTTCCACAGTTATTTATTGTAAAGGTACAACATGTTTTGCAGATTGATGCATCTTCAGGTACAATTGTTTATTTTATAATTGTTTGTCTAGTGATTCAAAGATAAACAGTTGTACCTGAAGATGCAGCAAGCTGCCAAATGCATTGAACATTTACAATAAATAACTGTGGAAAAGTACAAGGCTTATTTTCATTATGGATTCAAGTATAAAATACTTCCTTGAAGTGACACCTTAAGGTGTAAAGTTTCTTCAAAAGGCTTATTTTAGGGGAGACTCATCCTGTGAGAGATATGACTACACAATGAAAGCTCTGCTTCACTGTTATTCATTATAGGCGATAGATAATTATGCTGCAATATTTCTGTCCTGGTATCTTAATTGGTAGAGGTGCATACTGTGCTAAAATGAAAATTTTGCTTGAAAGAACATGCATAGAAAGTTTATAGGTAAATTACATTAATTTTCTTAGTCAAGCTAAGTATAGACCAGGAATTAGCATTGCAATGGCGTAGTGTGTGATATGTCTTCATATAGATCATACCAAGAAGTATTTAGTGTATTGTAATCAGTAGCCAAAGTAGTAATGTACTCGCAGAATTAATCGTATTATTCCAAAGTCAAATAAATCATACTCATCTGTTTGCTGTAATCATACTTTGTACTCAGTATTATTTATTCCATTAGTTTAATGAAACTTGTTGGGCTGGTTCTTATTAATATTACACAATTTATAACTCAGTTCAGTGTATAACATGCTGTTTTGTCAAGCATGAACAAACTCCTCTAATCTACCCAGACCCCTTGTTATCGGGACAGATTAATGATTTTATTTAGCCTCCATCCTATCTTTAGTCAAGGTGGATGTGGGTTGATAATGAATCAATATTGTGTTTTTGTTGCTTGCTTGCAATAACTAATGCTCAAAGTCTCCTGTGGAACATAATGGATTTTTCCATTTCTGGACAGTTTTGTTTTTGAAATTCGATTATTATTTGTTAAAAGTGTTCTAGAGCAAGTGAACAAATTTCAAATATTTCATGTGGCCAGGTCAATATTTACCCCATTTCATCCATCCCCATTCTGATGCACTAACAAAGATATTGCGGTTGAAGGGAGCAAGCTTAGAAATGTGCGCAATTACTTAAAACTATGCATAAAATTTATTTTGAGAAACCTTAAAAAGAACAGCAAATTTCATCTCAAGTAATACTTTTCCTGCTGATGCCAGAAAAAAAAATTATTTTTGTTACATCGTTATGATATATTTTCGTAAAATTACTTGTACGTTATTGCACAACAGTTAATTCAAATAGCTATCTCTCACATCCAACAGTAACTGAGAGTTGAATGCATACATGTATAAGTATGCATGCAAAATCTTAATACCTCTCAGTATGCAGCCCTAACCTATTTCTTTTGGAGACAATTACTCATTCATGTTAATATATATTTTACTTGAATTTACCTGTGCTGCTGTGTTCAATATAATTGTAAAGTGTATATTGTGATGTATTTAATGACAAATAAGAAAGGGATATACTTGTTCACTCCATTATTGGCTAAAAAATCATTGCAAGGTAAATGTTCCCTTTATCATTTTATTTGTTTCTGGGATTCTATGGCAAATAACTTTTATATGGTCACTAATGTTGAAATTTAACCATTCCATTTTCTTCCTATAAATATTTAATGTGAACGATTGCTGATAATAATATTTTTCATGTAAAATATTTCCCAAACAATCACTGTGCATTTTATGGGCTGGCGTGTCCTAAGCATAAGAAAATATGGTATTTGTTAAGCACACTTGTTTCCGCTGTTCCCTCCCAAATACAGCCGGACTGTAGTAATTCACCCCACCTTGCAGGTTTCTAAAGAGAATATATCTAATGTGCCCATGAGTATAGTAAGCCATCAACTGTGGTAATTTTTCTAATTAAAATTGTACATTATTTTGTTATTTTCTTCATTTAAATAGGCACTATTGCAAGGAGTTACTTCTGCATTAATGTGCTTTTTATCAAAGAATTACTTACTTTACATGTGTTTGAAATTAGCCATCAACCAGTTCTCTCATGATTGGAACCTCTTTTAATTTTTTTTGTTTTCATCTTCATTTACCCATAAACCACGTAGGTGACAAAATGAGTTTTGGCCAGCATCATCGGGCTGTGAGAAATCCTTGTGAGTTTCATCTCCATTCATCATCACTTTCTCCGCATACTCATGCATGGTTACAAAATATTTGTGCTTAAGGTGGTTCCACATATGCTCTGTATTCATTTATCATGGTAGTTTTTTTGTTCTTTTGCATAACTTGTTAATAATTTTTGTACCTTCCTGTTTACCTCTTCATTGACATGCCACGTACAATGTATGCAAGATACTTGGCGTCTAACAACTAAAGCATATTATTGTATTATTATTATCAATTGAAGTCAAAATGTAGTAATTCCATAGAAATGGCTCTACAGTAGGCATCTATGGAATAGAATAGCTCTTAAAATAATCAAAACCATTGACAGCTCGCTCCTCGGATTGGTTGCTTGCTAAGAGGCCCTTATTTTGAAAGATTTGGTTTTTTCCCGGCAAACATCGCTGATGAAGTCTTCTTGGCTTTACAGCTGGGTCAGGAAGTCCATTGCTGCCAGTATTTTCATGGCTTTCTCTGCCATCACCATCAAGCTAATGTTGGACCAAGAATAGTGCTGGGTTTATATGGGTATGATGCCATAGTTGCTGTACTGCAGAAGCAAGTCCCAACAGCTGAGTTGCTTGGGGACCATTCAAGAATTACATAAGAGGATTTAAGCCATTTTTGCCCTTCCCCTTGTAAGATAACGTAAGATTTTCCCAACCCCACCTCTTCCCTCTCATTCTTATGTAAGACATTATATATTTGTATCTACTCTTCATTAAATGCTCACTTTCTGCTATTTCGTCTTTACATATAAGCCATTGTACAACTTTGAGCACTGGATATCACATAATTATGCAGTGCTGCAATACCATATTCATTAACATTAAGAGCAAAACAGTACCACAGCTGATGAAGTTGTGAGTAATCACAGGATATTTGGAAAAAAACACAGGATATTTGGAGATGATACAATGTTTCTACACAGACAAAAATCTTATGTAAATTGGTTCCAGACCCCCTGCCTCCCCTCTTCATAAGGCAACATAAGATGATCCCAACCCTCCCTACCCCCAAAAACATACGTAATACTTGAATGGCCCCTTGGCCCTCTCGTTAAGTTGACTCTCAAAGCAGCGGATGGTACGATGAGTTTCCTCCCTGTAGAACGATGAAGGATTTGGGAACCGGCACAATTCTTATTCCAACATTAACCCTTCAGTAGGCAAGTGGGTGGACGAATGAATGACACTATATGAAACACTACTGAAACACTGTATGGGCCACGGTGGTGGCCCATATAGTGTTTCATTTGTGTGCAGTTTCTCATAGGATGGCATAATATTCTTGTAAGTTTCAGTAGCTGCACATTATTACGTTCTCAAAAGTCTCACATTGTCATTTGTGACAAATTGTTGCAGGGTTAGTATTAAATAGCGTGCAAAAGGGAGCCTGAGTGACTAGACCACAAATGTGGCCCACTCGACTAAGAGTGTAACCTTTTTCGGTCAGCATTGTTATATTATGTACTATTTATATAGTATTTATACATTATTACATTATAATCAATTATATTAAAATTGTTGGATAGTTAATATAAATTTTGTCACAATGGATCCTCAAAATGGTTCACGACTTTTCAATGATGTTGAGTTTTGTTCTACTAATGACTATAAATATGTTCCATAGTGAAAAAAACCTCAATAAACGGTAGTTATTTGTCTAAATTTATTGTTTGTAATAATATTTTCTAAAAAAATTGAAAACTTTAGGCAATAAAGAGATTGAATTTGGGCCACCAGTGTGACCTGTGCGCCCAATCGTGTAACAAAATTTTATGCGCCCACTGAAGGGTTAACCACAATGACGATGGCAGAGAAAGCTATCAAAATGTTGGCAGCAGTTGCTGAAAAGTGTTAGTGAAAAATATATTTGTGGGCTTATTGGCATTTTTTGCACCTTAATTTAGGTTTTCAATAGCTAACACATCCCATCAGTGAAAGCGAGATTTTTAAAACCGTCTGTGAAAAAGTTGGAACTAGTAGTATTTGTTGTGACTCACTTAGTCTTGGTGGAACCTCCTTAACTGTGAGCATAAGTTTGGTTATGAAGATTTTATATGTAAAAGCATGTCATTATTGATGCTTCTTTTGATTTCAGTAGGCAGTTGTACTCTATATTTATTGTATGGATGTAGTTTGTTATTAACTTTGAATTCATTATTTTAGCATGTCCTTGTCAAATGATGGATTATTTTTCCTCAATTATCTTATATCATATGTATTAATTACATTTTTATGATTAAATTATGTTAGCATGTCCACTGCATCCAATGGATTGATTATTCATTTGCCGGGAAAGTAAAACATTCAACAAGCATGGAATTCTGTGTGAAAAATTATTTATTTTTGTAAGTGCTCCCAGTAATATTGTTACAACAATGTTTTTATTTCCATTATTTACAAGAATGCGACGTAGTAATCATCAGTTTTTTTTCAGTATGGTGGAACTGTTCGTACCTGTATGATGTATGTGTTTGATTATTAAAGATGTGTGCTTTAGTGTTTAAAATATGCACTCTATTCTACTTTACAAAGTCACTGTATTATCTATTAATAGTGCCTTGAAGGTTAAGAATTGGGATCCAAAAACTGTAAATGAGGGTAATTCTTCAAAGTCAGTCGTACAGTAGGGTATCTCAATGCAAACTGTAAGGCTACATTTACATGGTGATCCTTTCTTTTCATTCTGGCGTTATAATGTGGTGAATAATTTCATAATTGCCATAGATATGGTGTTGTTTGATCAGGGATCTGTTTCTAAGAGCTACAAGTCCACAAGTTACAAGCCACAAGTTACAAGTCTATGTTACAAGACAGATGTGTAACTCAGATATGCCAAACGGGAGATATGAGAATAGTTCAAAAAGATGGTGGATGTTATCAAGACCATTTTTAACTTCATGACATTTATTAACCATGAAGTTTCGTTATAATATTACATTATAAAGCCATTTTAGTGGTTCAATAAATATAAAGCCAACTCTATGTGATATCTTGACATGTAAGATATATAAATTACCACCATTTCGAGATCTTCCCTCAATAATTGCAGCGAAATTAACAAATTTTTTTGTATGCTATTAGGTTTTACCGAAAACCTGGCTTTGCTTGGGATTATTTGAGGTAAGTTACAAAATTAAAATATGTTTGTGCATATTTTCAGTCATTTGTCTTTACCCAAAAACGTGGCACTAGCTTTTGGATGAGAAGTAATTTATTTATTAGTTCCTCCATAGAGTAAGTATCTGTGAGCGTTGGGAGCGTGGTGGGAAAGAATGTGATGACATATTCGGTGACGTCACAGTGTATATCGTAGCGCTCCGGAGCGAACTACGGACTGCTCGGTCCGAGGTTCAGAGTCGTAAAAGGGAGGGGGGAGAGGTGTCATATTTTGGGTCGGCTGAAAAATGGCGACCAGAGAAGCTTAAGCCACCTAGCGGGCAAATAGTCATTTAAAATTATATGTCCATTATTCCCCATAGCGTGGCCACTCTATATTTACTATATACTCTATGGTTCCTCGTTTAGCACATAAACATGAAGGTAAATATTCAAAAATAGCAAACAAGGGACTTAGGTTCCCCTTAGGATAACATCCTGTTTGGGGTTAACTGACTCCTATTTGAACAAAATCACATGAATAAAGAAAACAACGAAAAACAGCCACTGTGGCGAAAATTACTAATAACTTTACATAAAAATTTTAGTGGATATATAAATATAAATGATAAGAAAATGAAAGTGGAAAAAAAAACATTGGTAATGCCGGAACACACCACAGAATCTTACTTGGATCACTGTAATTTACAGAGATAGTTTTTACAGTCATAGTTTTATAGGATTATGATGCATAAATAAAGTAATATATTGCAAGGTATACTCTCGGGATGCATCGTAATCATCAAAATATAAGTTTCATAGGGCCTTGAATACGTCAGTGTACATTTACACGTCTTCTGTTTGGCATATCTGAGTTATGCTTCTGCCTTGTGATGTAAACTTGTAACTTTTAGACTTTTAGCCCTGAGAAACAAGCCCCTGGTGTGTGGCTACAATGCAAGCGTCTGGCAAGATCTCTTTTCAGCACTACCTCCACCTGTCCCACTTTGCCAAAATTCCTCTTCTATTCATTTACATAGTATGTTGGGAGCTAGAGATGTGTGCTCTGGCATTTCTTAAATGGCTTTTAACCCTTCCAGCATGTGCGATGCAGCATATGCATCCACTTAATGCCATGCCTTTAGCATGACTTTTATCGGAGGGATTTAAATTGCTCAGGGTGCTTTTTTTCGCAAGCATCGAACATTTAGTGCAGGCCTTTACTTACATTTTTACATCATTGTAATTGCAATTTTAAAAATTGCCAAAAAAATAAATTAGGTTTAAAATTGTTTATGCTTTGTTATTATAACTTTATACTTACATTTTGTCAAGCCTTTTTTTTTCTTCTCTCCGTAACCAGTGATTAGTAGTTGACCTGTGTGGTATTGCTCAAAACAGGGGTCTAGGCAGAGAGACGGTGTCCCAGGACAGTTTTTACACCTGTATCCCATTTCTTTTCTCTTTCCGTTTTTTATACATACCACACACTTTCTTCTTCCAACTTTATAAGTTTCGGTTTTTGGATTTTCTTGAATGAAATGCTGACCTGTCAATCGCGTACATTCCATGTCGGTATCTGAGGGCCATCCTTTGCGCTTTTCTAAATTCTGCCCATGGTACATGGCTATGATGTTGTTCACTAACTCTATTCTGAATGATAGATGATCTCTTGTTTCCAGCCTTGCAATATAGAATGTAAGCATTCAACACAGTTGTATTTACTAAGTGGTTGAATAATTTTTTGTACCACACTTGTGTCCTTTTCCTTTCTAGCAAAAATGATTCTAAAAGCTGATCTTTCAAGTCTACACCTCCCATGTGTTTATTATACTCTATTACACACGTAAGTTTATTCAAAAATTCTAACCCACTCTTTCGACTTACGGGTTGCATTTCATCTGAATGTTTGGTAGTCAGCACTGAGACATGGTGCTTATCCCTCCACTTCAACACCACCGATTTCCCACACTTAGCACAAACCACTTCTCCTTTCTTCAGTTTCTTTTTTAGATGCATTGGTATGCCTTTGCGTGTGATTCTAACTGTTCCAACAGCATCTGTTGTCTTCTGAACCAACCTCTGGAAAAGATCGGGACTGCTATAATAATTGTCCATGTATACACAACTTCCCGAATCTAATAGCTGCTCACACAAACTTGGAACAACTTTTGTTGAGAAAAGATCTGTGTCTTTGGTAATTTCACAGTCTAATTTTGTCCCTGAGCCACTGTAAATTATAAATATCCTGCGGAATCACAAAGTTCAAACATTTTTATGCCAACCCGGGAAGCTTTCATGGGAATATACTGTTTCCATGAACTCCTACCTTTCCACAACAACAAAGATTCATTGAAACTGACTTCTTTACCCGGTATATACACTTTCTGGAACTTATTTTTCAAATATTCACTAATGGGCAGAATTTTATACAGTTTAGGATCTTGTTTTGAAATTTCCTTATAAGTGTTATCAACAAAATGGAGAAATTTGGTCAGCAATGAAAACCTTTCTTCGCTCATTAACATGGAAAAAACGGTGTTTCTAATAAATGTTTCCTACTAAAATACATACATAGTCACTATGATTTTAATTAGATCGTCGTCAAAAAATAGCTTAAAGTATTCCAGGGGATTATTTGCATACCTAACTGGCACTATTTGTTTCCCAACGAAATCACACACTAAAGGCAGAGAAGGATTAGCACTGTCGATCTCTTCCCAAGTATTCTCTTGAATATTCACAGAAAATTGAGGAGATTCTTCTACTTCCTCTTTGGAACTGGAGTCCAGAGTGTATCTACTTGAATTCTCAGAAATTGTATTTGAACTTGCTTCGCTCTTTTCTTCCAACACATGACGCACTTGCTGGTCAGACAACTCACGAGAGCTAGATGCCATGGTGAACTAAAGAGGGGTTCAGCCAAGGGATGGTCCCAGGGTAGATGAAGATAAAAAAGCCACAATGCGGCTAAGGTCATTAGGCAGTAGGCCTCAGGAAACCTCGACTGTCCGTAAATAAGATACCACATGATGGCAGATCTTACGAGGCTGCGAGCAGCATTGTGTGGCCATGTCTGGGAGGGACCATGCCTACGAGAGCATTGCCATGATGAAAGAGAAGGGAGAAATGTTTACTCAGACATGAAGATATCAAGGAACCACAGAATGAAAGCAGTCAGCATCAACACGCTCATATGAGCTCTCTGAAAGCAATACATCAGAGCATGAGTGGAGATATCTGTTCTTATCCATTTCACCATACGCTGTGTCACGAGTAAGCATTTTCTTTACCAGGCATGAGTAAGGAAAAAAAGTTTTAAAAATACGGGCACATAGATACAGGCAATCAAAAAGCAGAGAACGAAAGCAGGCAGAATTAAGTCACATTCATACTCACTGAAAGTACATATATAAGAAGGTGAGCGATGAGATTTCTTAATGAAAAGTTTTGTCACAGAGGGTGTGTCGCACATGCTTGAGGCATGGATTTGAGCAGACACACATGTTGCGTCGCACACGCTGAGGGATTAAATACTTCCATTTAAAGTCACGCTTGAGGGTTTAATTTTGAGAAAATGGGTATAGCACAATTGGATTGCAAATGCTAAGTTAAAGTTTCATATGCAGCCCATATGCTATGATAAATGCGTTTCTTTCTTCCCTTGGTTGACTGCGGGTTATAAATTCTCATAAGTTGACCATCACCTCCTTCCCTCTTGTAGTTCCTCTCCAAATTTATTGACCCAGACTTGAGAAGAGAGGCTCCAATGCGCACACCTATTAATTATTTTAAAATAGAGCCCTCCTTTCAGGGACTATTAGGAGAAGCCGTATGATTCTCCAAATAAGTTCGTCATGGGGTCACTCACTCTCAATGTAGTGCATTGTATTTTTTTCCCAAATGAATGGTTCTTAATTTCTATAAAAAAATCTTTCTGTTGAGAATTATTCATCCTAGTTCCATGAAATTATTAGTACTTTTGCTATTTTAAGGATTAACTGGAATTACCATATCATCACATTGGAAGTTGATACAGTTTTATCCAAATGTAACCATCTGGAAAGTTGTACTGCTAGATGCAGATCTTGTGTTAAATGTCATTGCTTTAATTTACTGAATTAATTAATGTTCTTTTTAATTATTTTTAATGCATGGTACATAATATACCTTTTTCAGTGGAAGAAGTTGTTGTAATTTTTGTTTCTTAATACCACTTTTCCATTTCTTTTGCTATTTAATGTTAGTAGGAGAGAGGAGCTAGTTCTATGTAGTGGTTTGTGAAGGCTTTGGAATGTTTAAAACTAATTATTTTTGTCTTACTACGTTCCAAGCGAGCATTAATTTTTAGCTGGGCTTGAGCTTGTTCTACGGTATCATGCTCAGAGTTGTATTCTTATGACTAATGCACACTTTATCGGTAGCTGAAATGTAACACTTTATGTATTGTGCTGGTGTAAGTATTTTCGTGTTTATATTCATTACCTATTTTCATGGTTGGTTCAAGTTCTTGTCATCCTGGACTTCATTTATATTACTTGTTTTCTTTAAGCATAAAGGCAGTTTTGTTGACAGTTAATATATCTCTCATACTTTGTCTAGGGAATCATATCACCAAATCTGCATGAATACCTCACACAATTTCTCACAGAAACAGTTGAACATGTTTCAGAAACTTACTCCATGGACCTTACAAAAGAAATGCCTTAATTTTTCAGAAACTAATTAAATTAATCTTGCCTACATTTTCTCAATAGATTCTTCATTTTTATCGTGTTTTAAATGTTTATTTTGGTATTGCGTCGAGATTAAGAGAAATTTTATGCTATTCTTTCCAATACCTCTCTGTCTATCCTACTTATTCCATTTAATTTTTGGTAGATTATGATTCCATTTGTAGGTGATGCGTACTGAAATTCTTTTTTTTTTGTATGTTAATGTTCTTTTGTTTCTTCAGTCCAGTCAGGGTGTTGTATGAATGTATGTTTATTCTAGGAAGATGCTGAATTTAAGCCAAGAAAGGCAGCATTGGGGAGGTTTTTGAAATCACCAGCAAAGCAAAGATTTTGAAATTATTTCTCACTTCTCATGACAGTACATTCATATCTGAAATTGATTGTGTCAGAATGTTGACATCATTTTGTTTAAATTTTAGGAATTAAGAAGTATTTCTTAGCTGATCATGTCTGTTTTAGCTTCAGATTAATCTTCATTATTGAATTTGTTTAATCCCTAGAAGGGGAACCTGCAGCCGTCCACTTATCCTTGATGTGTGTGCTGACTCCTTTATATATTGATTTTTTCCATTCTTACCATCCATTTCATCTGATTTAGGCATTTATCCTTCCTTCTTCCAGGGACTATCTTAATTTATTTCTTTCTCTCTCCTTATATTTACTTCCATCATGCCGGGTATGAGCGCTAAGTGTTTATGCACATGCCTGGAAGACATCTGGCTCAAAAGCTGTATCATACATCACATAAATTTAATGCATCTTCATGATAACTTGTAAACTGGTTCACAGAGAAGTAAATATTTCTCATGAGGTATATTTTGCATCTGTTTTTCTTTCTTGGGTTTTTTAGATCACTCTTACCTTATGATAGCACTAAATGCATCTGTTAGTTTATAAAGTAATAAATTATTTATGATGCCAAAAGCACCCACTGTGCTCTTGGTGCTACTGTGCATTTGTAGATTTTAAATATTTGATTCAGTAAGAGTGACTTATTATCCCTGGTTGACTAAGTCTTATTGTGTATTTTATGTCATTCACAGCTGCTGGGCAATTATTTTTTTGCCATAAGGCAAGGGGCACCACGTTTCCAAGTTTCAAAGGAAATATCATGGCAAAGGCTTATAGGTTTTCTCTTGAGATCGGCCTTCTGCTTTTCTGAGTGGAGTGTCAAGGCTGCCTTATGTATTATGGATGTGCCATACTGCTCTTTTTTTGAACTGTTCATTTTGATCCAGTACAGGGAACAGAATAATTCAAAAGAATAGATCCAAAATAACACTCTCTGCATTCCAAATGTTGAGGGAGGAGCTTTATGATATTTTAATTATCACAATGGTATATTAAGCTCATAAATATATTCATAAAAATGAAGCCGAAGGGAGACTTTTATCCACTCCAGCCACCTCAAGTGATATCCCTTAGCATGCAAATATCCCTTAGCATCCCATGTGATATCTCTTAGCATGCAAAGGAACATAATTATAATTTAATCTACATTTTTAAGACAGTTAATGTATTGTAAAATATTTTGTGACCGTCATCCCCAATTCCTTTTATCATCTATGTATTTTTTTATTCAACGGTCATTTTTATTAGATGATTGTATCATGAAAAAGAAAGTAGTGGGAAATAATGGCTCTTAGTCAAGTAAAAATAATCATTCCAGTTGTAAATAACATAAATAGTCAGAAAAAAATATCAATATTACCTTCTATAACAAAATAATATATTTATAATGTACATAAATGGCACTTACTTTTCTCTCTACTGAAACCTGAATATAAATACAGAGAGGCTGTAAGGAAATTAACAACGGAGAAAATATGTATGCTCATATGTTTGTGGTGCTAACTCCAATCTGATATCATTCCCGGTATGAATACTCTGCCTCCCTGTATCGAGTATCACATTTTAGTAAACCTATCTATCTAAATGCGGATAATCTAATGCTTTGATTGATTCATTGAGCAAAGTATATGATGATGAATGCTTGTTGTCCTTATGGCTTTTCACCATATATTGTCCTGGTTGAATAACACTTTTGATGAATGGTCAAAACATAAGAATGCTTCAAATACCTGCATTTTATATTTCTTCATCTTACTCAATATTTGACTCTGAACTCAAAGAATTTCCTATGCAGAACTAATATTTCCCATGAATTGAGCGTTATGTGTCCACAGAAATTCACATGAATTAAAGTGTCACATTTTTATTTTCCTTTCAATTGTAACCCATACCACTTAGTGAGGAAGGCATGGATAATTACCAATCAGAATAGCTTCATGCTAACAGACTCAAAATTTTCCAAATGCTACTATTGCTAAGCACTTTTCACCCTGCTGTTCAATTAATCTTTGCGAAAAGTTCTGTAGCTGGGGTGTACTGTTCAGCAAATCTTTCTGAGCAGTTCTGTATGTGAACTCTTTCGGGCACTCTGTTCAGTCACTCTTTCTTAGCAGTACCATCTCTAAACTATTTTAGGCAAGCTGTTCCGTGAATCTTTCCTAGCAGTTCCATTGCTTCCTCCTTATGGGGTTCAGTCTCTCCTTTTTTGGAGCTTAAGAATGAGTGTAAGCCCCACTCTCCGCAAGGGATGCTATCATATGGATGTGTGGATTTTGGCTCCAACACCCTCTAACCTAAATGATACACCTCTGTTCTCGCTAATTGTTTGTGCTCAAAGGGACTTGGTGAACATAATTTATGGCCTTACTCTTCATTTCATTGGTCGTTCAATCCTAAGGTTGGTTGGCTGCAGCCCTCCACCCTTCCCTATGGATAGCTAGTTCCCTTACCTCCTGATATCTCTTCCTATGTACTTTTCTCTTTATTTGATCCATGAACTTATTCCTGGGTCTTCCTCTGAGGACTTTTCCCTATATTTTGCCTTCAATTATGTGCATCACAAATCAGTTGTCTCAGGGTGTGTCCAATCCATCTTGTTCTTCTTTTCTCTTTGGTGTTCCATATGGTCCTTTCCTCTTCTACTCTTCTGTACACTTCATTTCTTACTTTTTCTGTCCATTTTATCTTCAACATCCTCATCCAGCACCAGGTTTCGAAGGCTTCTTATCTTTTCTGGTCAGCTTTTCCAATGGTCTATGCTTCTGATCCCTAGAGTGCCACGCTCCAAAAGAATGTTTTCACATACTGCTTCCTGGTTTGTCGTCCTATCCTCTTAGAGCTCAGTAGTTCACTTTTAGGCCTTCCACTTAATTCCAAATTCTGTTGGCTTAATGTGCTCATTTTCAACTTGCAATAAAAGGTATTTGTTGTCACTGCAGTCTGAGAGTAATGAGGTTTTTGTCTTAATGAGGTGAAATTTTTCAAAAATACACATGTGCTAGGTGTACAGTTCATCCTAAAAAAATGATTAGTTTCATGTTGTACTCAAGAATGCGACTGAAAGACACAGCCAGTTCAACCTGATGCCTGGCTTCTCACCTCAAGGCCTACTTGCTCCCTCCCCAACGGTGCGGAAGGGAGGCAACTTTGTGGGTCAGAGGGTTGAGCTGCTTATGGGCTAAGTAGCAAGTTAAAAATTATCTTAGGTTGCTATACATAGG
This sequence comes from Ceriagrion tenellum, assembly GCA_963169105.1. Lineage (NCBI taxonomy): Eukaryota > Metazoa > Arthropoda > Insecta > Odonata > Coenagrionidae > Ceriagrion > Ceriagrion tenellum. The sequence continues at coordinate 55,412,612 of OY720644.1, forward strand.
TGCCACTCACTGGTGTATATGCTAGTCACTTAGCTCTCAACTGACACCCTGTACCATATGCAGTTGTATGTGCAGAAAGGGACCGTCTTGTTCTTTATCTTGGTAATTCACATTAGTGTGTTATTCCAACCTCTCAAGCTTCCCATGCAGACACAACTCATGATTTTGTCTGATTTTCAATGTGTAAACTATGGTGTGTCTTACAAGTCATGAAGAATGCACACTATCATGGTACTTTGGCCACTTATGTACATTTTTTACAATTTTTTGTTGCTCAAACTTTGCATGATTGATTATGCCTTTATAATGCCTCCACCCTTTTCTTCTTAATTTTGTTCTTCCTCAATGTGGTACTGACCATTTTCAGTTCTTGGGCGTTGTATGCCGTCTGTTGGTGGCAGCCAAACTGTGGTTCAGGGGAGGACGAGGGAATGGTGGGGTGGGGGAGGGAAGTTGGGAGGGAGGTCAGGAGCCATGGAAGCTCAACCAATGAGCCGTGAAGAGCTTCTAAAAGGCCTTCGAGATAATTTCAACAACTACTCTGGTGCCTTTCAGGTACTCTTTCATTTGAGCTTTAGGTTGACTTAATGTAACGTCATTGTTGTGAGTGCAAAATTTCTCAAGAGTGGCATTGCTCAATGTGCCTTGTCATTTGAGTTATTTTCATGTTATTAAATCATCTTTTCTTAATAAATTATTTGATGGTGGTGATGGGATTGTCATAAGGGTGAGATAAAAATTCAGGACATCAATATGTCTTAATTTCATATAATTACATACCTGTTTTTTAGTTAATAATTTGCATTTACAAACTCAGTAAAATAGAATTAGCACACTTGTTATTCTACTGAACCAAATATTTTGAATGGAAATATTGTTTAAATTAATGCATTATTTATTTTTACATTCTTTTTTTGAGAGCTGAAATTCAGGGCTTTTTTGGATGTGTGGCAACTCGAAGTGGTGATTACAATACCGTACTACTTGATTTGTTTAAGTCTAATTTTTAATGCTACTCAGTCTCTATTGAATTACTGTAGCAAGCCTTCAACATGTATCGGTTTTCTTCTGTAAAATGTATTTATTAATGATAATTAGTGTTATATATTAATGTTTTAAAGTATATTTTGTATGACTGCATTCCAACTCTCATGTGGTAGTTCTGAAAATTCCTTCTCTCTCTCCTCAAATACTTATGCTGAAGATGTTATGCAGTAATGAAAAATTTGCTATTATCCACAGAAATAAATTTTACTGCAACATAGGTTTTGATGTTTTTAATCATCATCTGGTGACAAATGAAGTTAAGTGCACACAATATATAGTCATTGAAAAAGAGTCTTCATTTTCGATGACTATATGATGTGTGCACTTTACTTCATTTGTCTCCTGTTGATGACGTAAATACATCGAAACCTAGGTCGCAGTATAATTTATTTCTGTGGATGATTGCAAATTTTTCATTTCTGCATCATGCCTAAATTCCACTCAATATCGCTGGAATCTTCAGATTTTATAATTAAGATGTTAGTCACCCATGGTGGTATAAGTGCTCTCAAATTCTGTTATTGAATTGTGTTTGTAAATGTAATTAATATTATTTAGGGCTCCAGTACCTATTTAAGTACTTATAACGGGGACCTTGGTACTGCAATTATAATTATGATTTGAAAGCATGGAAGATGCAGTTATGTACTGAAGGAGGACAAATATTCTTAAGTTGGCGTTGCTGGTAATTATAGTTTCTCTCACTTGAAATTTTGTGTAATAGGGTAATAGGTGTTTTTTATGTATGCTGAGGTAATTATTAAGAAAAATTATGGGTGTCACACTAATTTTCCCTCTCCTCTCCATTATTCCCAAAATCCTGACACATCTTTATGCTTCCTCTAAGCACCTACATGCTAAGCAGACAGCTACTACTAGAGTGCCTGGCATGGGTTGTTAGGAGACCTGTCATGATGAATGAAGGAAATAGGGAGAAGGAATTGGTGCTGGGAAAGGTTGAAATATATTGTTGGATAGTCCTATCATCTTATTCTGTCAGTGGTGGATTTGATGGTGGGTGGACTTGGTGGCCACTTTGGGTCATTGAACTCAAAGGGGCTCACAATCCCAAGCCAAGATGTTAAAATATTCCTATTCTAAATTCCAAAGCCGAAAAATATTCTATTTTAATATAATAATATTCCGTGTGATTTTTTAAAATTTACATTCAACTTTCCATATCCTCTGTTGGGTGATTTTTGTTGAATAATATGCATTTTAGGTGGGCTATCCTTATTGACAAACATATATGTAGAAATTTTCTAGCAAACCATTGGCCATTTATTTTCCTTTTCATCTCACTCAAATTTCTTTTCTTGACCATTAATTTTTTTTGAAGTTGATCTTTCAAGATAAATCCTTGTTTATACCCTTCTTCACAGCTAAAATCATGAAAATGTTTTACAATTTCAGTTGCTCCTCAAATAATCCTTTGGTAGTTTTTAATTTCTCTCACAAGTGTGTTTATATTCTCAAACTGGATTTTTATAGCCAGGACAGAACATGCTTTGCTCTGCATTTGCAGATGATTTCCCCTGGAAGTTCTCTTTTGTCCTCTTTTATCTTTTTTATTCATACATCCTAAAACTCAATGTGGTATATACATCTTGAAAAATATTCTTTGGAATTAGAATAATGGAATATACATAATTTTAGTTGTAGCATGATGCTGGTGCTCACGTCCAGTTTAGTGGCTGTGATGGGATGTGAGCTATGCCTCTGCACCCAAAAAAAATTCCATGAACACAAGAACTGCCTGCATCACTTATATTTAGATATGAAAATATGGGGAACTGACTTTTTTGATACCTATCTTATATGGATTCGCAATTTAGTAGAATTCCTAATTATTAATCAGCTCAAGTATTTTCCCAAGTTGGATTCCAAGTGATGTCATTCTTTGTGAGGAAAAAGCTCATTCAAAATAAACCCTGATGTGAGGAAATGCATGTGAAAGTGCCAATTTTGGGTATATGACGCATGCATGGGTATACTATGTAGGAGGAGGCTATAGTATTGAAAGGTCTCAATCATAGTGGTTTGCAAATAATACCAGTGGTGGTTGGGGTTGACCACGCTGTTGAAGGAGAGGGACATATCTTACACATGCAGCTAGTTTCAGAAGATTCCCAACTAAGTTACAAGCACCATTTCAGCAGCAGGTGGAGGGTTTTTTTTTATTCTTTTCTATCTACATTGACTTCTTTGAATCATGAAATGAATTTGAAGGCCATACCGACAGTTTGTATTTTGAAAACCTTATAAACTAATGGGTAATAACAGACATGAGTTAAGATGAAGACAAACTTCAATGCTCCAGTCTAGATAAGGGCTTGGAATGCCTCTTCTTCAGTAAGACTACCCATTGGTGGGCCTTAGAAGTTAATCCCTTGGAGAATCTACTATACGTAGCATTATGATGTGTTTTTCGATGTAAAAGAAGTTTTTGCAGTTAGATTTATATAGGGTGTATGTATCTAATTTATACTGGTTGTTTTTGTTTTTAAATTAGAATCTTCATACATATTTAATTTCTTAGGAATAAACCTCAGACCTCATATTAAATAGAAGAACTTGTCTCTTAGCTCCTTCTCGTCTCTATCCTTACAGTGCCAAACACCAGCCAGTGAGGCCAGCTTAACCTTCTCTTAAGTTGGCTTTTGCAAGCTGTTTCAGTATATTCTGAAAACCCTGAATTATCTCCAGGTTTCATTGAATTTTCCTTATAAATCAACTTCTCCATTACATTAGTAGGGAATTAAATTTAAGTCCACCATCTGTGAGGAAATTGGTGTTGTTTTCTGTTGGGGAATCTTCTGCAATCTAATGCTCAACCAAACCACATTTGAAGGGAAAAAGTGAGCTGTGAGCTTGTCTCATTTTTCCCTCAACTTGGTCTATTAACTAACTATATGTGGATTAACTATTGGAGGTCTTAAATATTTAGATATAATGTGTTAACGTTAATATTTTTGTATTGTTATTTTCAAAATTATTTTTTATTATAATAATTTTGATGCTATATTTGATCTTATTTACTCGTCTGATTTTTTATTCATCGTATTGTGGATTGAATATAATGAAGTCTTTCTTCAGTGATCTTATTTTTGATTGAATATAATAATGTCAATTTCTACAGTGTCTTGGTGTAATATTTTGAGTGCATTTATACTGTATTGATATGTATTTCCTTTGTATCATTCTTGATTTTATCTTTACATCTATTTTATTGAAACAAATATGGCTGTGGTAGAGAACTTCTCTCTACATGAAACATTATTGGTCAAATTACAGTATAACAATTTTGTTTCTTAATATTCGACCTGTACTTATTATTTTCTATTCAAAATGGTTGTTATTATTTGCTATCTTTTATAATACCTTTATGACTGATTGTACTGTCTTATTAGAGCCATAGGGTCATCGGTCATTCTTCTGAACGACAATAAGATAGTCATCATCACATTTACTCTTATCAGAAATACTAACCTTATTGTCTTGATTTTACAATCGTTGTAAAGTTAGGAAGTATGTTACAAGTTAGTGTTTCCAGACAGTGGTAATTACAGATAGTGTCCATGTAAAATTACTTACACCCATGCCATAATTTTCTGTTCCTCTCTCTCTCTCCCCATCTCCTTAAAGTTATGTTAATAGAGAACATATGTTGGCTCTGTGAACTAAATGGTCTAAGTGCCTCATTACAGAAATAGAACTATGAAACATGACTATGTATTTAATTACAGATGAAATAACTCCTGCATAGCCTTTAAAGCCCTTATGTATTATTATTTCTCCTGTTATTTAAATGTATTTGTATGTGTTTAAGATATTTAAGTTTTATTCTTTTACTTATGTTGATTCTCGTATCTTAGTATTCAATTATTATTAGTATTAATTTTGTTGTAGTAAAAGTGTTTTAATTAGGTACTGAATTTCCTGGCCTTAAGACACTTTTTGACTCCAACATGTGATCTAAAATCATCCTGTGACTTATGGCCCTGATCCAAATCTATCCCAAATAATTCCAGTGGGTCTGATAAGCCAGGAAATGCGGTATTTTCAGTTATCACATAAAATGTGCCCTAAGTTTGTAAGTGAAACCTTAAAATATTTTTACAGAGTTGCAGTTATTAGTGGCAGCATGCAAGTAAGGACACTTAATTATTAATGTCCTCCTTTACATATTTCAGGTGACTGAATTAAATGTATTCCTTTATATTTCCTATATTTATTATTAATATAAGTTAGCTTTGCTTTTAACATCCTGTGTATTATGGGATTCATCATGTCAGAAATCTGATATATTTCAGGCTCATTCTCATGGTAATAGTTTTATTTTTCATCTACCAAGATATAGGATATATACTGTTTTCCATTACATGTTTGGTTTCTCAGCATCAAACTTTGACTTTATATAGAGTGTTGGGTAATTCTGTGACAAAATGCTCAGTTGCAATATCTGCAGCAAATGGTTTTTCCCCCTGTCAGGGAGCAACCAGATATTCCTGTGGATGTCCATTATAAAAATGAAAATCTTACTTGATTATTAAACATGAAAATTTTACTTTAAGGGAACATGTTTTGAAATGTCAAGTAGATGAAAATACTAAATTTAATTATGGTATATTCCCATGTATGCCCCGAGTTCTTTTCAGCTGTTTGTGGGACAATCACTTAAAAATGTTAATCCTAATTTTTGAATGAGATAAAAACAATAATTGGGTGTTTCTATCAGACTCTTTCACTGTTTAGGTTGATGGTTGAATGATAAATTTCTGCCGATATCTTCACATTGTTCCTGGAAAGGTAATGAGTCTCTGACTCATATTTCTCCATCTTCCACCAGCCCTTATGATATCTCAAGCATTGAAACATTCTTTTCTCTCAAATTTTCCATCGCTCCCATGCATGCTGCTTTTAATGTGGCCTGTACATGATCTTATTCCTAATCCTTGGTCTTTTGAATCTTTTCTGCTGCTTTTATTCTGCTGTTCATGTCTGTCCCACAGTAGCTGGACGGTGTCTGCCATACCTTTTGACTGCCGTTGAAGAAAAGGGACTGTCTAAAGTTAAATATGAGATGAAAGGAATATCAGGGACCTTGAATGTCACAGTGGATGAAATGAAAAATGCCACTAAGATTCTAGCGGCATTGTCCAATGCTCAGGAGGTAATTCAAGTTGCTTATGTGTGGAAACTCATTGTGATTTTCCAATACTGTCAGCTTGATGCTGTGATTGTTAAAGCCATTTTAACCCTATAGCTGTGGGAAATGCACTTCTGTGCTTGTTTTGGTAACTGTGGAGAAAACATTCTTGTAGATTTGCTCACCCCCATATTTCCCCTTGTCTCATCCCTCTTCAAAATTTGAGGCTGGTAACCTTTTCTGGAGAGATTCAAATGGATGCACTTTTTTGTGTTGAAAAATTGAGGAATTTGCATTTTTTTGTGTCAAATTAATTAGAAAATGACCAGAAAAGTAACTGTAGAGTACTTATTCAGTATAAATCCTATATGAAATAGTGTACTGTGATGGTCCCGTGCATGCCCCCCCTCCCCTGCGAAATCGACTCTGACATTGTCACCGGTGATACGTGGGATGGCGGATCGGAGCGCCACTCACATTAAGAGTTTCCCGTTCAATATAATGGTTTTGGATGGCGATCGGCGATTGGTCAGAGATGCCTCCACTCAGACTTTTGATGGTCTTATGGGCATAAGCAGGGATCCCCTGAATTCCACAGCCAGCAAGTTGGATTCCTGGTGAATCCGGTCGTAGGAAAGACGTCCAGAGGCTTTGGCAGCAAATGAACAAAGACTGACGTGCACTTTGGACTTAATCTTGATAAATTGAACACAAAAAAACACTAATTGATACACTGTTCCCCAAAATAGTGACATTTAAGTAAATCTCAAAATTGGACCACCACAGTACCTCTTAGCTGTGACATCTCAGCAGGTGCTTGAGGATGATTATTCCCCCTGCCAGCATAATCAGGTTGACCTTAATCAATAGAGTCCTCTACTTGCTACACTCTTGCCTGTGCAAGAAGGAGAGAGAGCCTCATTACTTTTCTCCCTCTCTCGGTGGAAATAATGATGCTAATGCAGCTGAAGGGTTAATCTCAGTATTTAAACTTACGCATGGTCGCATGCTGTCTACTAGTTGTTTGCTCACTGACCAAGCTTTGCCCTTCTTTTCCCTTTGAACTACTTGATTTGATAAACTTTATTAAATTTCTTTTTAAGTTATTTGCTGGAATGAGTTAAGCTTGTCTTCTGTGCATTTGAAACTGACAGAATGATGAGGAGTTACTAACTGGATTACCTGAATAACACTGGGGCTACTCACTGGATTTTGGAAGGTTTGCCTTGTGCAACTTACTAATGAGTGTACATTCTTAAATTTCAGTTGTGACACTAATCAACAAAGAATGAATCAAATTTAGGATTTCGTGAAAGGAAAGAAAATGTCAATCTAGCTCAGAATTTAGAGCTGTAGGAATTAATAGGTGATTGAATTAAGGACTTTTGTAGTTGTATAACTCTTCATGCAATTGCTAGTAAATTTAGTTTTATAAAAGTATCTGAATGTATAATTCATTAACGAAGGCTAATTAATCCAGTATAACAGCCAATTATTGTGAGATGTAGTTATTTTTATTTTACTGACATAATAGCTCAGATGTCAATTATAAAAACTAGCACTCTCTGACAAAGCATAACATTAAAATGAATCAAGCATTGTACAGAAATACTATTCGGGTGTAAATCCACCAGACATCAGAGACATCAAAACCTATGAGGCCATCTCACTGGAGAAGGCGCCCAGTGGTAACTGGCAGATTGTGATCAAACTTTGTAGGGTGCAAGAAAACCTAAATAAAATCGGCACATGTATAGGAAAAGCATCCATTAGGTCTTTGTTTTCGAGATACATGTGTATTTGCTTACAAAATTAGGTAAGAATTTTTCTCCAATGTCCTTTATTATTGGCAACACTGGTCAAAAGAAAGAAAATATTTACTGTTTTGGTTTAACGTAAATGTCAGTGAATATTTTCTTATACGTCAGTAAATTTAATTAACCAACACATCAGTGAATAGTATTAAACAACTCAGTAAATATTTTATTACTCTTGATGAGTGTTGCCGATAATTACGGGCGTTGGAGAAAAGTTTTTCGTAATTTTCTTAGTTGACGAGGCCGTAAAGCTCGAGTTTCCTTGATTTTTTATGTATTTGCTGTAGAAAAATGCTTGAAATTTCCTGCATGATGCAACCTACTGCGCACATATTGGCACATGCTATAATTACATGCATCCTCATTTCAATGACATGTTGGTAATAGCTAAGGTAGCTGACAAGTAGCATACGGAGCTTGTAATCTTTTGACTCTGGTTTGAACCTGTGTCTGGCTTGTTTTGGGAATCTACATTTATTAGCTTCAACCCAGTTTCTATTTTTTAATATTAACTATCCAAGCTTTCCTCCTGTAACTTACTAATATTAACAGATGTTGCTTAAAATTTTTTCTTCTAAAATACTACATCCTGAAAAATCATGTGCAACTAATCCTGGGCCTATGCACCCTTTGGCCAAGAATTATGGTACTTTGGAAAGTAATTTCTTACCTTCTCTCTATTTTTCAAGTGTGGGTGGAATTTTCCTTTATTTATTTACACATCAGCCACATCCAGGGATAAAAATGTTATTAGTTCCTCGTTCATTTGTGGTTTCTGGTGTGGGTTAGTCTCCTCCTTCTGCATCTATCAATATTTTATTTTAGTCTCATTTCATCTCCTTCTAGAGATCTATCCATCTCATGTATGATCTTGTCTTCCTATTTTCCTGATGCAGCCAATTCCATTTTTTTCCTTCAACATAACCTCTGCTCTCCATAATATATGATTGAATAACATCAATTGTGCCCACTTGAGCTGTATATGAATAGTGGAAATTCTCTTCTTCCAAAAATGTGGCTTTCAAAGCGTTATAATCCTATCCTTTGTTTCATTTGTCCTCTGTGAGTGATATTCCCCTCCCAGTAGACCACTCTCGTAGATCCAAACTGTGGACTATTTTACCTCCTGAATCCTGGAATACTTCACTAGGAGGAATGCCACCCCATGGTATGAATTCAAGGATGCATCTCCGAGGGAAATTAATGTGGTGCTCTCCAATTCTCTTCCTCGCAGCAGTGCTCTGGCTGATTCTGTGAATTTCACTCTTGCCCAAAGCTGTAGTACATATTTGATACCACCTTGAGCCTCTTTATCTGTGCCTTCTCCCTAGATTTCTCCCTCTCTGCAGTGGAGCTGAGTGGTTCTGTGATATGTGTGTGGAGCAGAAATTCCCAATGCCTCATTCCAGGAAAATTTATCAATACATTTTTTGAAATTTGGAAAATATTTGCTCTCCCCTATTCTCATATCAGTAACACTCAGAGGCAAACACCCCTTGGACAACCCGATCCCCTCATCTTCCTTATAGTTGTCATTTAGGCCTAGTCAAGTTGCCTAGCTGTCTTTGCTGGTATATCTAGAGAGTTTTCAGACTCATTATGAGTTTTGTAATGCCGGGTGAAGCTTAATAAAAACTTAGCTCAATGGCAAGTAAGTTCTCTCATAGACTTACGAGTTTCGTTTAAGTTTCAAGCATCACTTTGTGGTACTTAACCATTATCCAGTGAAGAACTTCATGCAGTCCACTTATTTTTAGTGTACTATGCAAAGGTTTTCTTTTCGTTTACTCGAGGTTCCCATGTCATTTGCTGGATTGTCCTTCTACTGAATTGCTCTATAATAACATTGTCCTATGCATTCAAATGTATTATAATGAAATAAGTGGAAATTAGTGGCAGTTGTAAATTTTTAAATCTTTCACAACCTCCCACTGATTCCAAAATTCCTGATCAGTTGCTGATCCAGCAGTCTTAAAAGTCACAGCCATAACAACCATGTGCTGTGGATTTAAAATAAGAATTGATTCCGCCAACACTTATCTCTCTCTCTCTCATAGGGATTGTATAAAAAATCATTTGTACTTTGTGTTAGCCACAAGTTTTCTATTTTCAAACACTGTATGGTATCTCTTTATTCAGGAAATATAAACTAATAAAACTTGTCTATTGTAATAATATTGCCTGTATTCATAACTCAGATACATATTCATCATGTATAGCATCTTTTATGTTGACTTAGAACATGCATCAGGCAAACAGAATTTCTACTCGCATGTACGTTAGAGTACAACTTTCTTAGCACCTCTTTCTTGCTAGCTACTCTGTCCTTTGATTTTCATCTTCAAGAAAGCCCTACTCTTCACACCTCTAGTCTATTCAGATTATCTCTCTATGCAAGTCATTGTTTAGTTAAAAATTGGTCTCACTTCTGCTTAGACTCTGCTAAATACCTTCTCCAGAGCTCCTCCTTCTCTTGTATATGTTTGTGTGTTTGTAGTTAAATGGTTCCCTGCTGTTCCTGCGTGGGATAATTATATTTTAAAAGTATTTGGTATTTTTATGTCTAGCATATTTACCGCATTTTATGGACTATTAGACACACTTTTTTCTTCAAAAAATTGCCTCCAAAATTCGGGTGCATCGTATACTCGAAATTAATATAAAAATGTCCAGTGTTTGATTTAAAATTCCTGCCAGTCTTAAAAATGGCCATATATTGGATGCCGCGGGAAACCTATACATATAACCCCTTTTAATTTAATTTAATGTAATTTATTTAACCCCTACTGAAAAATGAAAACTGCGTAAAAATGGCCGGAGTGGAAAGAAATTAAATAAAGAAAAACAAACTTTATTGAATTCTCACCAAATTAAATTTCCAGTTTATAAATGGAACAGCGCAGCTAGTCTAATAATAAAAATGGTAAAAATGTTATTATTTCTTCAAATTGCTTAAATTAAGGTGCATCTAATAGTCCGTAAAATATGGTATGCTATAAAAGTATAACTTACAAGTTAAAGATAAACTCAGGAAATGTAATGGACTCAGTATATACTTTCTGGTCATTATTGATTTGTGGTGTTCCTTTGTTTGCCTTGAATGGCATCTGTGTGTAAACATTAATGCATGGTGTTGCATTATTATTGTGGCTTTTGTGTTTTTATACTTTGTGTTTATATTTATATTTTTATGTAATATTATTTGGTTTAGTGTAATTTTGTTGGATGTATTTAGTTCAATGGTATGATTTTTTTAATTCTTCTGGATGTTGTATCATTACACCTTTTATATTTTGTTTTTCGATTACTCTTAATTTGTATCTCATTTGCTAGTGTGTATTATTTTTATAATTTAACTATTGGAGAAGCAGACATAGTATTGCCTCTTGTCTCTCACACATCACTTACAACATCACTCTCCTAAATAAGTGTTGGCTAGAGAGCTTACATGCTCCATTTATTAAGAGACAAAAATTCATTCAGTACCTTTCTGAAGAAGAAATTGAAGACTTTACAGACTAATCAAGGAAGTCCTTGGAGTAAAGAAGAGGAAGGAGATTCTCAGGGAATTGGTATGTTTTGGGGAATGAGTTAGAAAATTGACTTTGTATGTCATATATGTATTATGAAGATCAGACCTCCTTGGGATAACAAGTGTGCTATCATTAACACTGGAACAATGTTGTTTGATGTAGGATTTTTGCACCTCTTGACCTTCAATTAATTGTGATGCCCTTTCATGTAATGTATCAAAGTATTTTGGCTGAAATTTGTATTGACTTTAATTTTCAGTTTGCCATGAATTATGGACATCAGCCATTTATAGGGTTATCATTTGAAAAGGTCCACTTACATCAGCTTTTAGTCACACATCGAAATTTCAGCAGCGATGGAGGACCTGAGTCAGTGTTTAAACCAAGAAGAATTCTCATTTGATATTAGCTGGGAAAGAATTAGTCCTATATATTTATGTTTAGGGAACCAACAAACCTTGCCATAACTACTGTTGGTGCAAAAAATATGTAGACTCGAGTTTGGACATTGATTAAAAATGAGCTGTGGTACCCACATGAATGCGAATTATACCAAATTTTAGCTTGTTTTATATTACGATTAATTGTGGTTGCCAATTATTTTTACATTACACTCTCAATTTTTTATTCTGGTGAGAACAAAAAAAGTGCCCGTTTTTTACCGTTTTCGAATGGAGCGCTCTCTTTGACATTTAATAGTGAAGAAACTTAAAGTTTAATTGTAATGAACCTGTAGTATTGTGTGGGAAAAACATATTGAAATATATCTTTAAATGTTCAGTTTTTTCTATTGTGCCATAAAAAAAGTTATGAACAAGTTGATGAAACAACTTTTTCTTGGTTATGAAAAGTCATAGAAGCAAGATCTTGGTCTTGTTTTGAAGCTCTTTTCAGCAGTATTTAATGACAGTTACCATGGTAAACTCACATTGTGATATCAATTTTTAACGAGTTAATAAACAACCGAGTATTTTAGCGGGCTCAAGCTAGCAATGAGGCGGCCTTCTTCGCTTGAGGGGTGGTGAAAGTATGAGCCCTGTTGCCACTTGCAGGTTGAGGGCCGAACCCATTACTCATACGCTCCTTCTGTGCATTGCCTCGAAGGGCGAAAACAATGGCTGCACACGCTCTGTTCATGAATTTTATTTTAGGTAGCAATTGTTGTCTTTTTAGTATCCAACCATTTTCCTTCACCTTTTACTAGGGATGGGCAGATCCAGGTTTTTTTTCGGATCCAAATCCGGATCCGGATCCTTCATTTCGGATCCCGGATCTCAGTTCTTATTTTCGGATCCTTGGATGTATTCAACGGTATATACAATTCACAAATGATAATAGAATTTAAGACTTGGAGACTTTATTGAAAATAAACAACATCAAGTTTAAAAATGTTAAACTTAAATATTAAAATAAAGACAATGTCGATGCCACAATAATACTAATCCTTGATTACTGTCACGTTTATGCAATGACTGTTGTCATACCACATCTTGAGATTTGATTCTTGAGAATAATGAGATGGATAATAAAGGGTGAAATTGATTTAAATTCAACAAAAGCCGGTTGTCGAATTAATTACATCAACAGCATTCAATTTGTTCGGCAGAAAGCCGCCGATAGCCGACGACAGCCGACACTTCAATCGCTTAAAACTCTCTGATGCATATCTGATTCACTGTAGTACTTGGATCCGATATCAGTATCTCATCCCATGTAAAGATCTGCAGATCTTTGGATCCGCAGATCCGATCCGACCATCCCTACCTTTTACTCATAAGAGCCTTTTGTCAATGCACTGAATTTTTTCAATGTGCCCAAAGAGATTCCAATACATGAACCGCCCACAACCGGCAAATTTCTACAGCGCTCAAACTTTCACCACCATTCTCGTGAAAATGGCCACCTTACCGCTGGCTTGAGCCCACTAAAATACTTGGTTGTTTATTAACTCATTCCAAATTAATATCCCAATGTGAGTTTACAATGGTAATTTTCATTAAATACTGCTGAAAAGAGCTTCAAAACAAGACCAAGATCTTGCTTCTACTACTTTTCATAACCAAGAAAAAGTTGTTTCATCAACTTGTTAATAACTTTTTTATGGCACAATAGAAAAAACTGAATATGTTTTTCCCACACAATACTACAGGTTCATTACGATTTAACTTCAAGTATCTTTACTATTAAATGTCAAACGGAGCACTCCGCTCGAAAATGGCAAAAAACGGGCACTTTTGTGTTCCTACCAGAATAAAAAAATGAGAGTGTGATGTAAAAATAATTGGCAACCACAATTGATCGTAAAATAAAACAAGCTAAAATTTGGTATAATTCGCATTCATGTGGGTACCACGGCTCATTTTTAATCAATGTCCAAACTCGAGTCTACATAATTTTGCACGGACAGTAGTCTTGCCTTAACTAATTTTGTAACTTTAGGGCCCTTGACTGTGTAGATTGTGATACCAGGCAAAGGGTGGCAGATGAGGATGTAGGGACAGTGGGACACATCTCTCTGGAATATCTTCAGGCCCTCATCATCATCATCATCATTGGTCATTCAATCCTAAGATTGGTTGCCTGCAGCCCTCCACCCTTCCCTATCTGATGCTAAGTCCCTTACCTCCTCGTATCTCTTCCTATGTTTTTTTCTCTTTATTTGGTCCATGAACTTATTCCTGGGTCTTCCTCTGGGGACTTTTACCTCTATTTTACCTACAATTATGTTCCTCATAAACCCTTGAGGCCCTCATATCAACCATAAACAACTTATTCTCCCTTCATAGCCAATGGATCACTCCTGGCAATCACCTCTATGTCCTGTGATATTCATACATTTTTCCTCTACCCTAGTCTTTACCCTCAAGATCCCTTCCTTTTCTGCATTTTTCTTTTGTACTCTGTGGTTTGGAGCTTCCTATTATTGCTAAAGGGGGCTGTATACTATGGCTGAAAACACTCTGTTAGTTTTGACTTTTGCCGTAGCCTGGGAGAGATCTTCACCTTCCCCTTGACTACCCACCTCTGACAACAGACTTACTGATGGCACAATATAAAATGGGTTGCAAAGGTTCCCAAGAATGTTCACTGTGACATTGTTATACCTAATTTTTAACATTTTGATAATTCTCCAAAGAGTTGAAGGATTCCTACTTTAAATAAGTGCAAAGAATTTGAGAAATATACACATCATGGTGATTGCCTGATTTTCGACAAATTCATGTTTCTTCTACAGTCAAAATAGTAATATGTAATGAGGATAATGTTTTCCAATAACTTCACTGGTGATATTCTGAATTCAAAAGAATTCTGCTGAAATATCATGGCTGCTTCTTCAATGTATGAAACATTGTTTTCATTATTACATGCTATTTTATTTCTGTTATGTCACATATCTACTCGATTTTGGAGTTATTATGTGAACAGCAAAAAGGGGACAGTCACAACAGTTATTTTCTGTTACAACCCTTATTTCAAAGGCCTACACAAACATTTACTTTAATTAGCAAAGCTGAGTCCTAAAAGAAACACACAGACTTTTCTGGAAGCGTTTTCAGCTGTGGTTTAAAGCCCCCCTTAAGTTATTTGAAGAAAAACTTATTTTGGACATTAGTAATGAGGACAATGTTTGCCAATAACTTCACTGGTGATATTCTGAGTTCAAAATAATTCTGCTGAAAAATCATGGCTGCTTCTTCAATATATGAAACATTATTGTTTTCATTATTACATGCTATTTTATTTCTGTAATGTTACGTATCAACCTGATTTTGGAGTAACTATTCTGCGATTTTTTGCCTTTATGCCATTTAAATTTCTTATCTTATGTAATTATTGCATGCTTGCTAATATTGAATATAGGTGTAATTGTAGTGTATTGTATACATATGCATATTGTAATTTATTATGTTCACCTTCTCTAATTTAGTTTATTACACTTATTCATGCTAATTTGTTTAACGTGGGATTATTTTAGCATGTAAAAATGGATATTCTTCGAAATGGTTCTTTCATGTTTTTGCATTTGCATGCTTTCATTTGCAATGGAGGAGAAACAATTAGTCTTTTTATTGTTAACACCTAGTGTTTAAGGTTTTTGCTTAAGGTAGTTTTATTGTGTTCGGTTGTGACCTTAATATGATACAATGCAGGTAACCTTTTACTAGTGGTCATTCAACCAGAAAATTTTCATTTGATAATCAGTCCTTAGAATAATATTGGAGACGTTTTAAGTTCTCTGGTAATTGATCATTTCAAAATGGATTTCTTTGCTGTGACCTTTCCTTTCACCCTCCTCTGTGAATTCATTACCCCAACTTTCTTAAAAAAAATGTTGTTGAAA
This sequence comes from Ceriagrion tenellum, assembly GCA_963169105.1. Classification (NCBI taxonomy): domain Eukaryota; kingdom Metazoa; phylum Arthropoda; class Insecta; order Odonata; family Coenagrionidae; genus Ceriagrion; species Ceriagrion tenellum. The sequence continues at coordinate 55,428,500 of OY720644.1, forward strand.
TATGAACCATTTAGAAAATGTGACGTACGTTATCATTTCCTAAGTTTTGAAGATGTATAATCTCTAAAATCAAATATTTTGGGCTCTTATCAATATATAAAAATGTACTACATAATTGATTTTGGAATTTTCCCAATTTTCACTAATTGCTGGACTTCGACATAAGACATGAATTCCTATCTGTGTTTTCTTTTCCCCAAGATTCATGTTTTGATGTACATCTATTGTTTGTCAATGGGAGTTGTTAAATTGATGTCAATACTTTTAGTATTTTCAGTTGGCTGTTTAGAAAATGGTGAAAATTAGTATCAAAATTCACAAGACAAAAGTGTGTGTTATACTATATCAATCAATATGTAGTTGAGGGAAAGGATTGAATGCATTCATTGTCTCGTGTTTTTTCTTTTACAGTCTTTGTGCTTCTTTTCTCTTTCTTCACTTCTGTCAAAACTAAAATTTGCCACCATTCATTGGTAATGATAATGCGCTCAAAACCTGCTGAAGTCGATGCTTTGGTGACTATTGGGTGACATAGTATTACTTTTTTCCCAATGATACTCCAGCGTGAGAGAAGCATTGAACCACACTATGCTATAAATGCAGCTAAACCTTGAATCAACCAGAGGAACAAATCACTGCAAAAGTGAAATATTTATGAAGAAATGACTTGGGTGTTTATTAGGGTGGGCCGAAAAACACGGAAGTGTCCTAATCGAATCGTAATTGCACGGAAAAGTTGCTACTTGTCACCCTGATCACAAAGAAAAATACATTTTTGAAATCGGACCATAACTTCCGTTCGCACATCTCGTTCGAAGTTTCGAAAAATCGTAAAAAATATGACTTTTTTCGGGATTTTTTAAAATGACTTACAGTGATTTGGTTGTGTTCCAAATCGGTATGTGGCCTCTTCTAAAGATCCTTTGTCTTAAAAATATATATAATTCCCCTTCCCCATCTTCTTTTAGGGGGAGGGGGAATCGCTCATTGCATTCAAATTATTGAAAAATCGTTAAAAACATGATTTTTTTGGAATTTCCTATTTATGAGTTACAGTGATCTGATTACGTTCAAAATCGGTATGTGGCCTCTTCTTAAGGTCTTTTGTCTTTGTTAAAGATACAATTCCCATTCCTCCCCTTCTTTTATGGGGGAGAGGAGGGGCATGTACAAAGAAAAATGAGTGACCTTATGGTAGTTGATTTCCTCGTGTGAAGTGTGCAACTCTTCGCCCGCTCCTATAAACTTAAAGTATATGGGAGCAACTCAGAACTCAAATTGTAATGTAAACTCAAATGTAAACAGAAATGTGTTGTGCGTAATCCTTTTGTTTCTCCTCATATTTTCTGTCCATTTGAAACTTTTATATAGTAATACTTATCGTGAGGAGTTTTGATAAGGTTTATGATTCTATTGCGAGAGGCCGTTGGCAAAGATGCCTTAATGAAAATGGTCCTGATATCATCAGCAACGACATTAGCTACTGCAGAGAAGCTGACATCCTATTATGGACTGGCCGAAGCCAGGGCTAAGGAATATCTAACATGCTGGCAATGCAGTAAGACATCAGCATGCGATGAACGAATCTGATAGTTCAGACTTAGAGGTGGTCCAAATAAAGGGCAGTGAAATTTCTCACCAAACGTCCTCAACGTCATTGTCCACTGTCAGCTCTCTTCAACTTGAAGGTACGACGGTGCTTCAGCACTAAGCAGAAGTAGAATGCGACTCATCTCCCCTAGACGCTTGCTCTCGGAGCGACTTGACTTCTCTGGCGTGTTGCGTGCAGCGGCACAACAAATTCCTTGCACCAGCTGCCGCCAGCCTGGCTGGCGGTTTGGTCCTCCCTTGTCGAGGTTCCCCTCTCATTTATTATATAAATTACGTTGACGTAATAATGATATGAGTAGGATATATTGTAATGCGTTGAATGCCTTAGCCTACCCAACGGCACTCTTCACACGAGTAAAGGAACGACCAGAATACAAATCCTTTTGCCGAAACAATGTGAATGTACCGTCAGTGTGTGGAAAAAAACTGATCCTTTCTGTTGGCAATTGCAAATTTAGAGAAATAAAAGGTGTGACTCGCGGTGCAGATGAAAGTACCCATTTATCTAAAGTTTCTAGGGTTAAGAGCTGCACACTTCACACGAGGAAAACAACAACCGTAAGGTCACTCATTTTTCTTTGTACAAGCCCCTCCCCCTCCCCCATAAAAGAATGGGAGGAATGGGAATTATATCTTTAACAAGGACAAAAGACCTTAAGAAGAGGCCACATACCGATTTTGAACGTAATCAGATCACTGTAACTCATAAATAGGAAATTCCAAAAAAATCATGTTTTTAACGATTTTTCAACAATTTGAATGCGATGAGCGATTCCCCCTCCCCCTAAAAGAAGATGGGGAAGGGGAATTATATATATTTTTAAGACAAAGGATCTCTAGAAGAGGCCGCATACCGATTTTGAACGCAACCAAATCACTGTGTCATTTTAAAACTTCCCGAAAAAAGTCATTTTTTACGATTTTTCGAAACTTCGAACGAGATGTGCGAACAGAAGTTATGGTCCGATTTCAAAAATGTATTTTTCTTTGTGATCAGGGTGACAAGTAGCAACTTTTCCGTGCAATTACGATTCGATTAGGACACTTTCGTGTTTTTCAGCCCTACCTAGTGTTTACCCAAAATTGAAAAAAATTCATTGAAAAGTGTTGGGAATTTGACATCAGCATAGGAGTTATTTTTTCTCTATCATCAAAGGAATAACTGATACATGAGCTTATCTTTGATGGGAAATTGATAACTACTGTAGGATGCGCTAACAATAAGTGGATTGGATGATCTAGTGCCAGGATTGTTGGGAGCCATATATGTTATGAGGGGGATCAGTGCACTGACCTCTAACCATCCAGTTTGGCACAATATAATAGATTTTTAATGGAGCTCAGTTATGTGTTACCCTTTAGGCAACTTATCATGAACTTCAGCAGATTTTTTTTTGTATTTTGCTACAGCAGCATGCTTGCCGTAATGTATTTACAGTGTGTTATATTAATGATAATTCCAGTAATGGAATGATGAATTAATCAATTATCATCAATCAAATAGGTGTTTTATTGCTATCATTTCATTTTCCGTTCTATTAACTTAAGTATCATGTTATGATTAACATTTTTGTGTATTTTTTATGATGTTATTGCTAATGCTAGTTTTTTGAAAATGAGTATAATAATTGAGCGTAGAAAAGTCATTGAATGTATTTTGCTTGATATTTTGTGTTACTCACTGTTGTACATTAAAATAAAGCCAGAACATCTCATAGATAACTGTGTGCATGTCATTCACTAATATATTTCCTTAAAAAATTTTTTAACTATTTTTGTTTCGATAATTTTTCAGTTTGGAGAAATGATGCTTCAAGATCTCACTAAAATTTGGCCTTATATATTGGTGGGCCTGGCTGTTGCAATGATTGTCTGCTTAGTGTTCATTCTCTTAATGAGATGGCTGGCAGGAATAATGGTTTGGCTGTCGATTTTTGGTGTCATAGGACTACTTAGTTTTTGTAAGTGCAAATCAGCATCTAAGTTATCTATTCCACATTTGTCTTGGTACACACTGCAATTTTCATGGAATTGCAAGTAAATTTAAGACCCATACTTTCAGTTTCAAGAATTACCATAATTTTCTGGTGACATTTCCTTTAAATAATCAGTAAAGGTAAATGATTTATTTAAACACAGGTCATGAGTTGGTTTATATTACTGCCACATGTAAATCTTACTTGAAGAATATTGTAACATAATAGCCCAAATAAAGGGTGATTGGTGATTTCATTGGATTATTTAAGGAGTGCACAATTTTGCCATGTATGGGTAAAAATTGCAATTGCCTCCTAGAATTTCTTTCCTCATCATGTCATATTCATTTCTTGTCCTCCTTTCTGTTAATTGCATGTATGGTCTCTGCCTTTTTTTGGTGTGATTATAAAATATATTTCTGCTATTAGTCTTCCTTTTACTTTTACTTTCAGGTATTTATCTATGCTATTCACGATATGCTGAAGTGGCAGCTATGACAGACCAAGGTGATGCTAAACCAGAAACAAAAGATCTTTCTGTCAGTGCAAAGGACTTGCTGCAGTTGGATCTCAATGAGGTCTTCAAAATAAACTTCAAGTCCTACCTTGCTAAGAAGGAAACTTGGATGGTATTTTTAGTTATAACAGCATCTGTATTGGCTATAATCCTGCTTATCCTCATTTTTCTGCGAAACCGGATACGTATTGCCATTGAGCTCATCAGGGAAGCTTCAAGGTAAGTAATTTGTGATCTCAAATATTTTCTCTACCTTTACATTCTCATATAACTCAATGGTAGTTTTCATATCCTTTCCATAATCATGGCTCTTATAATCTAATAATGGCATTGCCCTATTTTTGAGATTGAAGTAAAAAGAATATATGTACTAATGATTGCATTGTTGCATATTCTCTTTAAAGCTAGAATTTTCGTTAGTCATTCAGTTGCGGAAATCAGTTTTTGCTTTCATATTTTATGCACTGTGTGATTACTAAGTGGGCAGGTTTTGAGTGTCTAAAATCTTTTTCTGAAAATAAAACAGGCATATGGACATTTATTTCATTACTATCGATCCAAGCATTCTCTTTACATTCTGCCTTTAGCTCAGGGTCACATAAATTTACTCTAACATAGGTCATCAGTTGATATGAATCAAGAGCACTGGCTACCATCGTGCTCCTTGTCATTGGTTGTTAATCGAAGGATATTTCTCAATTTGAACATGTGAACAGCAGGATAAGAACGCATAACAAGTAACCACCATACACTCCTATAGTACACGTCACCTCCCAAAACCTTATCCCTTACATCTTTACACTGCTGGTGTCCTAACACCCCCTGCCACATGCCCATATGGCAGCTCGCAGAGTAGTATGTAGATGTAGATGTAAACCTGTAAGGGACCATTGTACCCAGTGGAGTATAAGTGTAGGATGTAATGATATTAATTATGCCATTTTCCCTTTCAATTTGTTTCATTGTTCATGAAATCTTCAAATAATTTCAACTACTATTCTGCCATTCATTTTTATGATCAAAGGTGGACCTTTCGGAGTGATCCTTAAATGTCAGTATTATACAAAATATGAATTCCTGTTACATAGCTGTGTTTAGTATTTAATTATTATCAAGGGGAAATGAAATAAATTTTTTTGGTGAATGTCAATGAAATTTCATCTCATAGTGATGCAATGAAACCTCTCTAATTCACTTTTGATGGGGACAAAGGAAAAAAGTGTAAATTGTGGGAAAATGTAAATCTATAGAATTCCAAATTGCTGGAAATTGAAGGTAAGTCATCACTGAATATTGCTGAATTTTACTGAACTAAAAAAAATATTATTCCTAAATCTAGTAGCTGCAGCTGACTGCTGCAATTGGTAGGGAAAAATACCAATTTACTTTTCCTTAAGTTCAAATTAGCTGGGTGTTCAGAGCAATAATGCAGTAACAGAAGGATTTTTCTGTTTTGGCCCTCAGCCTTTGCATCAAGGGCATACATTAGTCCTTCAAAAATACCTGATGCTATTCATGCTTATGTGTTGGCATGCTTAGGTTGTAAGCAAGGTCTTGATGGTGTTTTTGAATGTGGATTTCTAGTTTTTTTTCTAAAACAAAAGGCTTAAGTCTCCCACTGCCATCTGAATTGGCTTCTAACAAAGCAGTGAGGTGAGCTTTACTGTGCTTGTCCCCCTGGCATGAATCCCCTTTGAAGTCTTGGGTCTTGTATGGCAGTATATCATGAAAAATACCTGTCTGGTCTACTGAAATATTATCTTTAAGAGCATCAAAATGATTATGCAAAGTCTGGAGATTCTGGTGAGAAACTTTTAGGATCTACACTTTCAGATTCACCAGACGCTGTTAAAGACAATATTACAAATACTTTTGAAACTGTCTATCCAGCTATACCTTGAAGTCATCATTGTTAATATTGCTGCTGCACGAAGTGCCTTTTCTTCTAACGTAACTCAACTAATCGGTATACTGTGGACTCACGGAAGACTTCACGAATGGCATGCACAAACCTTGCTAAATGTGGTATGAATAAAAATTGATATAAGTTATTCTGTTGGCTACATGTTTTCAAAAATCATGGGTTTATATTGCTGAATTCAGGTTGAAGTCAACAGTGTCATGACCAGGTACATAAAATCCACACGATCAGGAATTAAGTTGTTCCGCAAATTGATAACAGCTTTATAGCACATGAAGTTAAAAAATGGACACTTTCAGAGAACACTAAAAAGGTTGAGAAGATGTTGAATTAAATTCTGATGGCAATTGAACTGGAAGTAATTATACAAAAATCTTGCAAATTTTAGAATTTCTGTTAGATGCTGAAACAAATGGGCACTTTTTTCATTGTTGCACAATTAACAGACTTTTGACAGTAGTTAAAAAATTGTCATTACAACTTTTCAACAGAAAATGAATAGAATAGAATAATCATTTACTTTACTCTTGGACAGGTCCCTTAGAGCAAGAATACAATAAAATAATATATTAATATAATAGAGTATTAGTATAGAGTAGGTAGGGGTCATTTTGCCATCTTGCGTTTATGCATTTGCACATGCATTCTTGTAATTTGCCACTTTATACGGTGCAATTTGAAATGCGCCTTTGTTCATACATCAGCTTGTGCAATTATGTGCCCTGTATGAAACGGGCACGTAATTGTACGTATTGTACAGGCTCATATGACACCCTGAATGACTTGAGCATGAAAATGAGTCTGAAAATGCAGTAAATTATGAAATTATGAAGCACCCTCAAGTAAGACAAACCATGCAAAAACATTGGTTTCTTTTACCTTCTCTACGTTTTTGTCGTATAGTCGTGATCGTAAACCTTGTTAGCTTTTTTAGAGATAAAAATCATATCTTCTAAAATTTCATGTAATAATCAGCTATTTTACCCATTTGTGGGCAAGACAGATGTAGCAGGCTTTTCCAGGGACATTTTACGTTATAGTTTTCAACCCCCTGGGACACCATACTTACCTGTTATTCCTCGCCAAGATGCTCATTGTCAGGAGGAATTGTCGTGTATTATTCAAGGACTCAAATGTTGACAGCGTTAGATGTCATTCCTCTGGGAGTATAATATAAATAACAGTTCTAGTTTTTTTACACCTGGAAGGGTTATGCGTACAGATATTCTTAGTAATCAAAATAACCTGAAACAACGCAAAAAGAAATTAAATAGAAAGCTGATAGCAGGATTACATATATTAGTATGATTTAAAATATATTTCACTTCAAGCAAAAGTTTCTGCATTTAGTCCTTAACCCTAATTGGTCACATGGGGTTAAATAAACCCCAACCATTTTTTACTCTCTTCTTAGTCTCCCATAATCGTGAAAATGAGCCTCGTGGTGCCATTATTGTGTTATAATGATCATTACTCCTTTCATTTTAGTTGTTTGTGCAAAATAAAGGTCTTTTATTTTTTGAGATTTTTCAATCTTCAAAATAAAAAATTTGAGCGAAGAGTTTTGAAAAAAAAATTTATTGAAGTATTATATTTCAGAAATAGATTCTTATAGTTTTTTGCTCAAAATCATTTCTGTAAAAAAATACAATTTTTCCCTTTAAAAAACATGATTGTTCATTACCATAATTTTGGCGATTAGTTTTACAATACTTAAACAATTAATTTTGGTTGGAAAACTGTGACACCTTTTTTTGCAATCCTTAAGCAATACCAAAATAATATTTGTAGGTTTTTAGAACTTATTATTGAAGCAGGATATCACTTTTTCGGTGCTGGGGTGAATTTAACCCAGTGTGAACGTTATGCCATTCTACTGAAGTGTGACCAATTAGGGTTAGATGAGGATTTTTTTGCTTTCAATATTGGTTCATTAATTTATTAATCATATTTTTTCCTTCAGGGCTGTTGGCAGTGTGACCAGTACATTGTTTTTCCCCATTGTGCCTTGGTTGGTTCAGTTGCTGGCTCTTGCTTGGGGTCTTTCTGTCGCACTCTATCTTGCATCATCTGGAACTCCTGAGCATAGGGTTACTGGTGTAAACAAAGATTGCACGTGTGACATACAGTACAAGGTATGAAGTTCTTCGTAATCATTTTCCTTTTTTAATGTGGAACTCCATGAAGTATTAACCGCATCTCTCACTTATCACGTCTTTATTTTCTTGTCGGGTTTTCCCACGTGAGTTCCACTGTTTGCATGGTTATTGAAGAAGATACCTTTTGGTGTTGAAGCTATGAGTAAATAACAAGCTTTACATTCCCTCCATTGAGTGAGTGGTTGTGATATTCTTCTAACGGCTATGTGTAGGTGTAACCACGTTAATATTCTGCCATATTTTCTTATTTCTTTTTTAGCCTGGTGATATCTGCACACCAGAAATCTTTAACAAACACTGTGTGAACTTGAAAACGAGTGATGTATCATGCGGATGCCAGTTTTTTGCTCACAGGTATTGTAGTAGCCATCTCCCATGTTCATATTATGGAAACTAATTTTTGTTTTAAATGTAGTCTTTCATTTCTATCATCTTGAATATTATCCTACCCTAATGATCATGCAAGATAGAAAAGTTCTTACCCTCTTATATTCGTTTATGTTTTACTGAGACAGTTTAAAAGAATTTTATACTTGTTCCCCTATTTTTTAGCTTCATCTTTGTTCTGTTATCAAATAATTCAAAAATCTTGGTTTGTTTGTCATGAATGGTAAAGGTCAATGCATTGCTTTCACTTGTCAACAGTCATGTTGGTGGAAATTTCTCATTATATTCACCTTGCTCAGATATTCAGGAATTTTTCGTACTCTCATAATTCCAGCCAACAATTTCTAATATTATTACCAGGCCTTGAAGGTTAACAAGTTGTATCTTTTAATTGGGATTTCACATGATTGGATTATATAAACTTTCTTAAATCAATGCCAAAGGAAGTAAACTAAACCAACATTTACAAACTTATACTATTACATGTTTATATTTGTACAAATCAAGAGTTTGAACTTGCAACAAAACTGAATCAAATCTCCTAAATTATGAAATGATAGAAGAATATGGTAATTATTTTCACTCTGAATCTAATCAAGAGTTTGAACTTGCAACAAAACTGAATCAAATCTCCTAAATTATGAAATGATAGAAGAATATGGTAATTATTTTCACTCTGAATCTAATCAAACTATGGATTTTTGAATTGAATTGGTCAGCTTTGCAGCAATAAAGTGGTTCAAGTTTGAAGATGAATCTCAAAGATTCAAGTCATGCTTATATTGCATCATTGGATCATATGATTTACCGGTGAATTGAGTAATACTTAATTTGATTCAATTCAATCCAATTTGGAAGCACTTGCACTGCTCTATTTCTAATAATGTTTTTGCTATTATTTCTTGAAAAGTTATGATCTGTTCGTCAATTTTTATTTTTAAATTTTTTCTCTATGTATGTGCAGTTATATTCTTGATATTGTATTCTTTTATCACTTTTTCCTAAGATATTGTTGTTTTATTGCAGAACTGAAAACTATGTTCCTTGGCTTCACGCCTTCAATCTCTTTGGAACCCTCTGGCTTTTATTCTTCATATCTGCTCTTGGTGAAATGATTTTGGCCGGTGTATTTGGTGCCTGGTATTGGACTTGGAACAAATCGAAAGGCCTTCCATTTTTCGCCTTGACTGGCAGCGTGTGGCGAGCTTTTAGGTAAATTTAGACTTTCTTTTTCTCTGGTGGCACTTCCAAGAATGAAATATGAATGTTGTTATTGACTCCGGTCCAAAATCATTATATCATTCATGAAGTCACTCAATGGGTCTTGAAATCCAATATTGGTAAGATTTGTTTTTGTTTATCCATTTATTCAAAAATTAAATGTACGTAGAAGCTACCTTCCATTCCATTGATTAACTAATGTTATCAAAGTCGCCTATCTAACTTAAAAAAGTATAGTTCATTGAACAGGTGAATTATCATGTGACATGACTGTAAAAGTATTTCACTAGTTTCTTGACTTGTCCTGTGCTTGTGTACATCTCATCTTGGGAAGATCAAAATATTATTATTATTAAATTACTTGCAAGAGTGTAAGGAGTCAACAAAATTTTGTTTCTGGGTCATAAAAAAATTAGTTTTGAGCAGAACAAGATGTTGCATGGACTAAGATGGCTCATACCAATCATTGCACTGGTCATCATTAGTGACTTGTGACCACATGACCTCTGAAGCAGTTGTGGTCATTGGCAGAATAGAATATGACCTGAAGTCATAATTTTAATAACTGGAAGATTTACCTCTCCAAGTGCATAAGTGGTTCATCATAAAACTTGAACTCTAGACAACAGGTTGGAGGACATGAAAATGTGTGCCTCTTATTTAAAATGTATGAATATCGGCAAGGTTCTTAAGCATATACATCCCTGCCACAGAGGATACACACATCATTTGTTTTAGCAAGGTTCATTGTATCAACCTTTTACTGTAATTAGTTAATGCAAGCAAGCAGTTATTACCAGGAAAGTACCTTGACAAATCTTAACTAAAGATTGCAATTTCAGTTAGTTTTTAAGGAAATTATGAGCCCAGGGAATTGTGTTGGGTTGGTGGTTTTAGTACTGGCATTCCTTACCAAGGTCTCAGGTTCAGAACATACCATTGGTTGAATTTTTCATGGAGTTGCAACTTCTTGGATATATTTTGAGAAATGCGGAACTAGCCACTGTATTACCTATATGGAGTTACCAGATTTGGGGAAACTCAGTTTTAAAATGAGCTCAGCTCAGCTCAACTCAAACTCATTCATCAAAATATGAGCTCAACTCAAACTCACTATTCAAAAAGTGAGCTGTGCTCAACTCAAAGCTCAAAACTAGCTCAATTCCCAAAAAAGTTGAATAATTAGAGAGAATAAATAATATTAAGTTTTGTAATTGAAGTTTTCCTTTTGTTCAATAACACACTAAGATCTTCGGTTAACTTTAAATGTCACTGCCTCTAAAATGAAAGAAATTATGCTTGCAACAAATTCATATTTCAAATAATTTTATTAACTTTCAAAAGTAATTACTTTTCAAAATTAGCATCTGTCATTTTAGTTCTTTTTATAGTTAATGCATTCTTCGCTACACTAAACAACCTCTCTGCAGCACCACTTGAAGGTAGCGAGGTGTTAAATGTTATAAATTCTTTCTTAATTTCATCTAATGGAAATACTAAGGTGCCGTTTGTTGGTTCCAACAACCAGCATTCCAGAATTTTATCCTTGTTTTCTAGGGATTAAAAACTAAAAACATTTCCTAAGTCATCATCAACATTATTCATGTTACTTTCTGTTGACTGACGGTTCGTTTTTCCGACTGCCGCCATTGTCCATTCCTTTGCCTGCTCCTGCTTTTTCGAATCACGCATCCACGTAAGACGAAAGCGTGGATGTACGCACGCTGCAATTACATTGATCTTTTTCCAAAGCTGGCATTCAAACCTAAAAATGGAAGAATAAAAGGTAAGATTAATAACATGTTAATGGAATATAAGGACACCATTAATTGATACAGTGTCGGCAAAAGATACCCAATAGAAGCTTTCTCTCCCTGCAATATATCCAGGGCTTTTGCTTAAGGTTCCATGACCTATTGAAATTAAGATTGAAAATACGATGTATTAAACAGAATTAAAATGTACTTTGGTGTTTCATCCTATGACATCCTATGACATTGTACAACAGAAACACTTACAGATTCATACTCAGTCAAAAATTTTATCTCCCGTGTAGTTAGTCTGGGAAGTCCTGCTGCATCGAACAATTTCTCCATCTCAGTTCTCCTGTGCCTCAAAATTTCATTCAATTCAGCCACAGCATCGTACAAGGAATTCCACCTAGTAGGACAGGGTGTTTTAAGATAACGCCCTATTTCCTGTATAATTTTGTCTGCAAAAGCTTTGACCATAAAGGTGCACACATTGTAATTAATGTTCTGTGCAGGTTTTGGTAATCACTGGAGGTTAATAGCAAGTTAAAGGTGTGGCTGGCACAACGATTATGCTGGGGGAGTTCAATTAAACTCTCATGCACGTTTGTGCTGTCAACTAGAGTTGGTATATCCATGACATCTAGTTCTTCTTCATTGTCCTCCTCAGTTTCCCCTGGTCCAAACACTGAAATAATGACAGTAGTAAGAAGACATCTCAAAAATAAGTTTGCAGAAAGTGTAACTTACATATTAAATAATGTCATTTGTACCATTCTAAAAATCTGCTTTGTACGTACTTAAAGGCCTTAACAAAATTTGTAGCATTTTCTGTAATGCAAGAGGTCACTTTATTTTGGTTGCAAATTTGCTGCAGCTCTTTTGCTAGCACATCATAAGTATGTCTTCCCATCAGTCTTCAGCGTGCCAATGCTGCAGATTTCCTTTGCAATGTGTCAACCTCAAACCAGTGAGCCGTTACACGTAAATAGCTTCTGTAACAATGGAAATGAAATGAAGTTAACTAATTCAGTATTTGTGAACCCCCGTCAAGCATGACTGCAATTAATTTTAATTAACCCTTTGGCTGTGGAAGCCGGTGATTTTTGCTGAAACTGTGTGCAGGAAATAAGCGAGACCCTGGCCAAGTATCTCGCAGGTAGTGGACCCTTACTGACACTATTCTATTGGAAACTTTTGTTCCAATCCTGAAATTTTCCAGTGATACACTATTTTTTAGAAGCTGATCTACCACAGTCCGTACAAATTTTACCAGATTAAGTGTTATCAAACTGGAAAATTTGCGGAGTAAAATAATAAGCTGTGAACCAAGACGTTGATGCAGGCACACTTTCTGCAGCAAAATTGGACGAAACGCCTTCGCCCGAATCGTTTTCACCATCTCCATCCGTATGTGTGTCACTCGAGGTGATAGACTCAATGGAGACATTTTCGTCCTTACTCTCACAAATGGAATCAAACAATAAATCGCGAAATTCTATCTCGAACACAACCCTACACATGTCAAATGATCAATCAGGATCAAAAGAATCACAAAATTGCACAAAATACCTAAATCACCATACGAGTATTTCATGAAAAGCAAATGAGAGATTGCAAAATCTAGAGTGAGTAGAAAGTATATTCGGAAAACCCAGGTAACGGACAAGATACTAAAACTCAGTGCCACGCATGGTCATCGCTACAACACGGGGATGGAAGACTCATTTGCCAAAGAACAAGAAGGGGAGACCAAAGCTTTTCTTTTTTCCTTTCTGAGGTTGATGGACACTGGCCAGATAAAATTGATTCCTAGGAATAGCAAGGTTTCATTCAAATTCTTTTCATTGTGAAAACACCATAGAGATGGAAGCCCTCAGTAGGAGAGGAAAATCCTGGGAAGCGCCCCCCCGCCGTGAGGTTTGGCCCAGAGCACATAGTTCCTGAACGCTGGTTGCCTCAGTGCCTCCAGCTGAAAGGGCTGGCTGAGTGCAAGACCTCCGGGAAAGTGTAGCAATAAAATTTTGGGGGACAGCTCAGGTAGTAGAGCAGTGGTCAAACATAGAAAAATGTTTTTCCTGTAGTCACCATGCTAAACGTAGAAAAACGTTCCCGCAGCCAAAGGATTAAATATATTACTTCAATTATTATCTTTTAACATACCTGTGACTGTATGACCAGGCATCTAGTGTGATTCCGACGCATAATGCCTCTTCCATTTCACTCCGAAGTTGCTGTTCCATGTCACTGAATTTTGATTCAAGTTTTTTAATGACCGTTTTTCTACATATTAGCACTTCTGTCTGTCTGCCATAATTAATCATGTCTAAAAGACTCTTTCTCCACCTCTGGAAATGGCTGCAGTGAATCAATTAGCAAATCAACGATAAAGTATTTTAGTTTTTCTCTCAAAAATTGGCCTGTCCTAAAATCTGTTATTTCACATTGCTTCAGTTTCTTGGCCGCAGGCTCTCTATAGTCTGAAAACGGAGGCCTTCTAAATTTAATTTCCTCCCACTTCTTTTTCAACCGTTGCACTTCTCCAGAGTGCTTGCACTAAAAATAAATGGAAATGCAACAGATTCAAGGTGGCTATTTAAGTTTTTAATTATTTTATTTATGATAATTTGAACCTATTTAATCTTTCCACAAATTCTCTTACTGCTGGGGAAATTCCCTCACCTTTTCCGAACGAAACAAGTTACTACTTTTCTACATCTACGTCATACCCTGCAAGCCACCCAAAGGGTGTGTGGCAGGGGGTGATTCCACATCAGGCAAGTATAAATTATATGACCAAACATAAAAGCTAAATTTAAACTGGCGTACCACACATGCAACACGCCAATTAAATATCTACTGAGCCACAAACATTCTATCGTCAATTGTGCCAATATGCAAAGGTTACAAGACTACAGATTTAAAATATTATGCATAAATTAGAACATTAAGGAGAAATAAAAGGAGAAAGATCTACAATTCACTATTTGCACTGTTCTTGACGACGATCACAACGATTATGGTATGCGGAAAAATGATGACATTTTTATGCATACCATATAAATATATTTTAAATAAATACCATTTATACCCGAATGGTACGCGGAAAAAATGACATTTTGTACCTATCCGTCCTAAAATCTACTTCTTTGATTTTATTGGCATGATCTAATCTGCCATAGTACGAAAGGGTTAATAGCATGTTTTAACGTCATCAAAGAAATGTTTTTCCTGAAACTAAGTCAAGAGGTTAGGCCTTAAAGCCTTTATATGGCTTTCCCGCGATCACTGCCCTGATTCTACAGTTATTTAATTATTACAGTGTGCAAAAATATGAATAATAAGTCAAACTTACCTCTAATGTTGCAACATGTTCGTTGGTGATGACCTTGAAATGCACAATTTACATGAAACAACAAAGCTTCCTGATGTGTTCACACGTTCTAATTTAAAATAAGAATTATACACCGGCCAGGGTAACTCCCTCACAATGGTCGATGATTCCTCCTTCAGCTCCGCCATGGTCACGACTGATCGACTGACTGAGAGCGTGTGTCTCAGCACCAGAGAATTAGAAGTATGCACGCATGATTTTGAATATGAAGCACTGGATATCCATGTTCCTAAAACTGGGATTCGTGGAAATGTAGGGAGCTACGAACACTCGAAAACAATGGTATTGGTAGGCCTCTCGCTAAAAGGATCCACAGGATGGGGCAAATGGGCTGTTCACAGACAGCGGTCGCGTGGTTGGGATTTTCCAAGTGCTAAGGGGTCGAAGCAGAGGAAAAACCGAAACTGGGAATCAGCATGGCTGATTTTTACCTGCGTGAACCGCACAAAATTTGTAATCTAAGTATGTAATAAAATTCTAAACAAATTTGGGAATTTTCGAAATGAGCGAAAAAATGAGCGCCATTTTAACCCTTTCGCTGCGGTCAAACTGCAGAGACATTACAGCCCCTGTGTGGCGAAAACGTGAACGCTAACCTACGTCAGCACAGAGAGTATGCCTCTCGTTGTACCTGCAACTCAATAGTCACTCAAGCTCCCGGGATTAGTACAATGTATAACAATGAACTTAGTGAATGGCACTCGCAGAAAAAGAGGAAGTACAGTAGCGTGGGTAGGAACAACCACTTGCCAACGGAACGTAGGAACTACGTTCACAGCAGTCAACCGGGCGAACGTAGCTACTACGTTCACAGCAGCGAAAGGGTTAAACTCCAACTCAAAAAAAATTGGAGCACGCTCACGCTAAAACTCAATTTCTTAAAAGTGAGCACACTCAAGTGCAAAACTCATAAAAATTGAGTGTGCTCATGAGCGTACGCTCAAATGAGCGCGCTCGGCCCCAACTCTGGGAGTCACCCACACATGCTTATATGTATGATGTGAGCTGGCATTGGTAAATATCATGCAGAGTGCTATAGCTTAGTTAAGCTACCAAGACCTCATTGTGTTCTTTTAATTGGTTTTTACCTCATTGACTGTGGCGGTGCACGCTTTGGACTACTTCTGTGGAATCGCACCGGTATGTTTATTTAAAGCCCTAAAAAATCCTGAGATAGCTTAGCCGGCCACAGCAGTGGTAGTACTGATTAGAGGGATCTGGGTTCAAGTCCAGGTCAAAGTGAATGATTTTTCCCATCCTCCATGGATGCTCTATGGAGAGCACTCAAGTAAATGACATGTTCATCAGATGAGACGGAAACATGTATGCTGTCTCTGAAAGTCTGATGATATTGCTGAAAGGGGCCATAATTTTAAATAATGTAACATAAATTTTTAATCATATGATTCAGTGAAAATGATGCTGCTCTGATGAAGTCGATAACTTATCTCAGTGTCTCATCTAAGAAACAGTCCTTCCACTCAAATTAACAGCAATCACTTCAAAGGGAAAATACACGCAGCTGCAGCACACATGTGCATCAGTGGCCTGCAGGCTAAGCGTAAAAAATACTCCAAAAGTAATCAGGATACTAATATTGCCTTTCTTGAATATCAAAACACACCAATTATTGGACCATTTTCACCATCATAATTGCTCATGAATCTGAGGTTGAGTACTAAAATTCCTATCTCCAAACATTTGCTGATTCCTCAAGTACTGCAAGGTGTAAGGGAATATATTATTAAGGGCTCAACAAAAGCTATAAATTGTCATGGTAAAAATTCAGGTCAAGGAAATACAAAAGGATCAAATCTTTTAGAGTCACTGATAAAGTGTATGTATATAACACAATGTAAAAAATCTGGGAACTCGGACTAATAGTGGGTCATGCACTGAGTCCAAGGTTTTATTTATTAAGAATGGATCACTCACACAAAAATCTAAGATGAAACAGCCTTAATTTGTGAGAGTGTACAATAGATTTAGATGACTTGTGTAGTGAAAATGAAGATACTGATCAAAAAGAAATAGAAAACAATACTCGGTTAGTTAGGGTTATAAAAAGACCTAAAAAATATAAGGATTTTGTTTTGTAGCTCTGAAAAAGAATTTATAATTTGTGTTATGTGATTATCATAATTTATTTAAAATATATTTTTGAAAATTATTTTGTGTTTGACATTCGACAGTTTGTTGAATTAACGTTCTTCTTCAGAGGAGGAGGTGTTGTGAATATGTATATGTATTTGGTTGCTGAGATGTTTGTTTAAAAAACATGGAATAAATGAATGAGCATTATTGGGTATGCTACATTTTTAAGAAAGTCATCACTTTATTTGCTTCAATATTAATTAGATATACTATAGGCTAAGCCTGCCTTATCTTGGGTGTGCGTTGGCAAATGCGTTAAACTGTGGATTCCCTGGCATCATGCCAATGCTGGGTTCCTCTCCTCCCCTATCCCACCAGATTTGGCATTGAAGTCATCTGTTTGAGTATCATGAGGTCTGGGGGTGGGTGAAAAATGAATGGTTGGTAGAAGTCAAATAAGGATCATGCATTTTCTAATATGTACAAGGCAGGGTAAAGTGGACTTTGGTTCTCGAGTGGTCTAATGTCTTTTTGTTTTGGATTGAAGGCTTGTTCAGAGGTCATATGGTGAAGAATTTGATTTTCTTGGCTTTCTACCGAGATGGTCCATTTTTTTGACAGATTTTTGCCTCTTCTCTGATAATGCTTTCTATTCCTCCCCTCAAATAGTCTACATCATATTCTGTATGTGCTTTTTAATTGGCTCCATATGATTTTTATTATTTCAAAGTTTTATAAATTCATCACCAAATATATGCAATTGTAAAGCTATCTATTCTGTTGCTATTAATCGGCCTAATTGCAATTTTCTTTGTCTCTCTTTCCTTCTTTTGGAATGTACAGAACTCCTATTTTTGTCTTTAAAATAGCTTTTTTGGTAATTAAATCATGCATTTATCCAGTGCAATGGTGGTCTGCAATTGCATATTGGTGACTATTGTATTTGGGTGGCCATTTGCTGAGGGCAGTATTTCAAGGATCTGGAAGTCTGGCCAATGTTGGATTACCCATGCCTACATTTCACATTTTATACATTTTCTTTGATGGATTATCATGGACTGGTAGATCAAATTCTTAGTGGTCTGATATCCTTACCTCTTCCTGCCCCGGGTATAAGCGAAAGCTTCAAACCAGGGAGGAAGTTGTAATCCTGCGGCGTGAGCCGAAACACCTGGTCTGATATCCTGTTAACCCTCTGAGTGTGGCATGATGTGATATCATGCCATGGTTGTCTTTACGCTGGTGCTGATGACGTGATATCACGTCAATGGTGCTGTGAGGTTTCCAGCTTTCACTAGGGAACTTTCAATAAGCCCCCTAATGGAAGCTGGAACACTCATGGTAATGCAGCTGTAATCATGTTATGCCGCACTCAAAGAGTTAATAGAATTGATTCCTGTGTGAAACAAATGGCATATCAGAATTTTTAAAAATTCTGCTTTGGTCAATTGCCATTGAGTCGTTAGTCAATGTTACCTCTTCCTATTCCTAACTTTTGAGACACCAATGTCTCGGTGATCATTTGAATCTGATCAAGTATCGTGAAATTACAGAATATGAAAATAGAGGATGTAACCATTTATTATGCTCAAGTTTTAATGTATGAACACTCCTGTGTGTGGTTCATGAAATTTTCTTATTTGTAAGTCCTAAGCCCTTTCAGATAGGAGCATTAAATATTTGACCTTTAAAACACTTAACTCTTTGATTTCAGGTACCATATGGGAACATTGGCATTTGGCTCACTCCTCATTGCTATTTGCCGGTTTATTAGGATAATGTTGGAGTACATACACCATAAACTGAAGAAAAGGGATAATAAGGTATGTGACTGATTGATGGTGTTTGCGTGTTTTGTCAGCTTCTTCTCCCAATTTGAACACTTAAGTTAGGTGTTTGGTTGCCACTCTGTGATGGGTATGACAGAGTAAGTTTTTATGGTAATATTCTCAATTGCTCCCTTTCTCTTGAACAAAAAACAAAATTTTCTACTGGGTGAGCCCCTCCCCTTGAAATATACTAATGAGATATTAGCCAGGTTACGGGGTTCGGTTTAAGTAAAATAATGTAAATGAGCAGGAGTAATTGTACTTGAATCATTTACAGTTTATTTGTAGGTGCCATTGCAACCTTTTTTTAGTACATAGAGATGGAGCTAGCGCTCCTATCGGCAAACATTCGTTCGACACTCTAAGCTGTCTGACTAGTGCTTCCACGTAGCGGCGATCATACAATCTACATGATGCTGAGAAAATGCATATTCCAACGTATACCCATGAGTTCTCCTTGATTTCTGAAATTTAGGAATTTCTCCTTGAATTCCTTGGACTTTACTTTGACAAAGAATATTGTGAGGGTAATTTTGCAAAATTGCAATAACAATTCTGTCCGTTAGTGGCATCATTTGTTTTCAAATCAAATTATTGTTGGTATTGTTAGCCCTGCTGACTGCCAGGTAAATTCTTGACTGCTAACCCTAGTGCAGTGGGTTTGAGTCTTGCCTGGGTGGATTTTTCACCTCTCAGGGTATATTTTTGTGTTTTCCATTTTTTGTTGTTGAGTAAATACCGTATGAAAGATGATGATGTAGAGGAGCTGTTTTTGATGGACGTGGAAAATAATTTTAACAATTCTCAAAATTAGATAATTATGAAATATTTAGGTACTTTGTTCAAGAGCTTTCTTGACCCTAGAGCTCATTTATTTATTTCCTAAGACATGCTTATTTCATTTGTTTTTGCTTAAGCTTGTATTGTAGCATCTCAGCTTATTCATTGATTAAATTTCTCTAAAGATTTTTCGATGTATACGAAGGCCTGTATTTCACTGAGACTTACATGGTTGTGTTCGATGATGTTTGAAAAACTAATTTTGATTTTCTGAAATAGGGATTTACACGGTTATTTTCTTCTCCTGTCTTTTTTCTAATGTATCACATCTATATATTTGGTCAAATTGGAGCTGAACAGTATTGCCACCATTTTTCTGGGAGGCAAATAAATAAATTAGAAAATAGATGAGACATTTATGTGTACTAACCTATAAAGCATCATAACATTTTTGAAAATATGGTTTACTCTCTGGGAACCATGGTATAATTCCTGATTTTGCCGAAAGAAACCAAGTGAATACCCAGAACTGGAGCATGATGACTCTTTTTAGAGTTAATTTAGTTTTAATTATTAGCCTCTGTAACATACCTTGAAATTTAGATGGAAAGTAATTTACTTATGTACCTGAGGTGATGTAATATTAAATTCAAATGCTGTTATGGTAATATAGTTTTATAATTGCATTGAAGGGAAACAAATAAATGCCATGTTTATTATTGTGAAATTTTCATTAAGAAACACAACGTTATTTTCTTAGGTATTCTAATGACATAATTTATTTATTGTGGGAGAATTTCCTACTCTTGCCATTGTTAGAATTAATGCTTGTTAACTTGTTTTTTGCCTGTCCTTTCTCATTGATTTTGGTTATTTATCTGGAAATTGTTGCAACGAAATGCCTATTCAGCTCCCAAAAATTGGCTGCAAGGATATTTTTGAATCCTATCTATGTGCTTGCATTCATTTGTTTTATGACCGCTAAAACAGGTATATTCCTTGCTTCTATCCTAGGATATTGCTCCATTTAATACCTATAGAGATGCATTGAAGCAACACCCACACCTGTAGAGTTATTTCATTCTCTCTCAATTCCAAATTTTGTAACCTGACTTTTGTACTATACAAACTGAATTATTCAAGAGGAACAATAAATATCTTAATTTCTTATTTGATTTTTCCTAATGTGAGTCAATTATTGAGGCTTTATTCAATGAACGGTTAAATTAGATTATGAAAGTAGGGATAAAAGTGTGCATAGCTTTGGTTTATTTTTTTATTATTATGGGAAGGCATTTGATCTGGCTGGTCATAATATTTGATTTAATAAATGTGGAAGACTTTGTGTGTGGGGTTCAGCACTATCAATTATGGAACCATTATATGCCAATTGGCAAACTTGTCAATTATCCTTATATACTTTCCCACTTACAATCATTGATTGGGCTTCAGTTCATGGACTATTTATGTCTTTGTCTTTCACAGCTAGTGCAGTGCCTCCTCTGTTGTCTTCGATGCTGTTTCTGGTGCCTTGAAAAGTTCTTAAGGTTCCTGAACCGAAATGCCTATGTCATGTGTGCTGTTCATGGGACCAATTTTTGCAAGTCAGCCAAGGATGCTTTCAACCTTTTGATGAGAAACATAGTGAGGGTAGTGGTCATTGACAAGGTAAGGGCTAAGAGAGCATTTGAAAATTATAAGGGTGCTTTAATAGATGGAATATGCTGAAATTTTTGCCGCAAAATTTAGCAGAGAGCAAAGCTATTGTTGTGTAAACAAATTTTGAGGTAAGCCCCTCCTTCTGCTAAGTCTTTTCCCTCAAAGAGAAATCCAATTTCTTTTATTGTTTTCCAGATATTTCTTGGCAGATGTTAGAGTTATTCAATTTTTGGATGAGGGGCTTGGGAAATATAGTGTGAATATGAGGACTACGAGAATTCTGTACGTATGCTCAGATAACGTGAGCAAGTGGAACATTTCAATTACTTTGGTAGTAGTGGGAGAAAACAGACATAGTAGCAAAGACTTATGGAGGAGAATAGCACTAGCCAAGGAGGCGTTTATTTATAGATGGGAGCTGATGATGGTGACCTTGGGTAAGGATGTGAAGAAGAGGCTGGTGAAGAGCTTGATATGGAGCGTAGCGTTGTATGGTGTAGAAATTTGGACCCTCAGAAAGGAGGATGAGAAAAGGCTGCAGGCATTTGAGATGTTGGTGTGGAGAAAGATGGAGAAGGTGATGTGCACTGAGAGGAAGACTAATGAGGAAGTGCTTGAGATGGTGGGCGTGGAAAGGAGACTTCTGAATGAAATCAGGAGTAGAAACAAGTAGGTGGCTGGAGGATGTAATAAGGAGCGATGGGTTGCTCAAGAGTGTGATAGAGGGAAGGATGTTGGGCAAGCAGGGAAGAGGAAGAAAGAGAATAGGTTTCATGGGCAGGATGAAGAAGGGTAGATCAGATGCTGAGGCAAAAAAGGATATACTAGAGCGAGATAGGCCCCTGAAAGTGCAGAAAACTGGGAGGAGATTCTCTGGCATTCAACAAAACCTACGTTAACTGGTTGAGTGCTAGGTCACGCTAATCCAACAAGTGATGCTGCCATAAAATTCATTAAATTAAATACAAGCCTGTAGGCCTTGAGGATTGTCAGTGTCCTTTTTTGTTGCACCATTATGTGTCATAAAAAATGATTATGGTGCTTCCAGAAATGTAAAAAGTATTGACAGAAATTATCAAAATGAAAAAGATTGAATTCTAACATTAATTCTGAAAGAAAAAACCTAAGACTGAATTCTCTAAAATTCATGAAAAAAGCAAATTACCCATGAGTTAGGTTGGATGATATTTCAATTTGAATAAATGTAGACCATCCATATCTCAGTAGTACTATTCAAGATGTCCACCTGGTAATAGTTTTCAATGTTGCTGACATTCCGATGGCCAAGTTGTCCATTGTCTTCAGGGCAGATTCATGACAGGATGAAAACCCTGGATCCAAATGCTAGAAAACTGAAGACTGTCCACCTTCGCCTTACTCTCACCATGAGATTGTTAGTGCATTGACCATTCAATGACTGCCATCAGAGAGTTGCTTTGCAGTAAAGAGGCAGAAAGACTGAAAGAGAAGTTAAGCACACCATCAACCTCCAAGAAGACAGTCCCACTGTTGGACTGAAAATGGTCAGTGATCCTTCTAACCAGCAAGATCCTGGATGAGCCCACTCTTTTGTTCCTATCAAAAGTTTTGAACTTTGCTCTGGCACAAAGAGCTATACCCAACAATGACTTATTAGGTGGAACAGAACTGGCAGCGGTAGAATTTGACAACTTTCCAGGGATTCAGAATAGAAGGAGAGGGCAGAAGTAGCCATAGTCTTGAAAAGGGCCATTCCACTCAAAGCCTGTATTACTAAGGAAGAGGGTTCCACTACTCTGCCACTAGGGAACAGTAAGGCAGTCAATAGTGTTACCAGCTGACAAGGGAATGCTACCATGCTGTTGAATGCCCATGACTACTGCCAGAAGATATGGAAAATTCTCCAGGATAATTCTTACCAGAAATTGGCCTACGATCTGAAAGATTGCATTAGCAGGAAGAATAGCTAGCCTTAGGATCAAGCCATTAGAATTATCGGCATTGGTCTTGATCAAACAGTCAGGCCTTATAGGGGATATCGCGTAGAGTCTGCATCCTCAAGCAATAATATTCCTCCTAAGCTCCTCCAAGGTTCTATGGACTTCCAAAGATTCACAAGAAAGGTGTGCCTTTGAGACCCATTGTGAGTGCCATCGTGTTGCCTGCATACAAGTTGGCAAAATATCTTAAGGACATCCTGTCCCCATGCATTGGCCACTGTGAATACCATGTGATGAAGTCTTCCCACTTTGTGCAAACCCTTGCTGACGTTCACCTAAACAAATGGGACATCATGGTGAGCCTGGATGTGGTGTCTCTGTTTACTCAGGTCCTGCTTGCTGATGCACTGAGGCTCTTTTTAAGCTTTCTTGAAGATGATGGATCGAAAAATCACCAACAGTGGAAACTCTTACCTGGTGGACTTCCCAAATAGGACTGCTAAGTATCACACACCGGGAAAGCCTTATTTTTACTGAATTTATACCAGAAATACTTTTCCTCCCTGTGTTTGAAGGCAGCAGTAGTGGTAATGAAAGGAAACGTCTCACTTTGCCCAAGGGGGGATTTGGTTGCATATCAGCAGTGACTTGGAGGATCTTAGGCCATTTCAGCACAATGTGTCTGTGGGAGGAGAGTGGGATGTGGCACAATTGTTGTTATGGAGCAAATAAATAACCCTTTCAATAACCTATACCATCCCAAACTGTGTTTATCTTGCATCAAGAGACTTGGAAGTTGATCAGATTTGACAGAGAGAAGGGATAGGGTGTTGTTGGTTCATTTTGCTGCTTTCAAGTAACCCATATTTGTTGTTGGAGACAAACCTATTGGCAGGAAGAGTGAGACCAAGGGCTGGGGAGTTCCTCATTCTCCACTCCATGGCTTGTTTCTTTGAGATGACGGTGAGATTATATAATCATCATTCAGCTAGTAGTTCAAGGGATATCCCATGCTCTGAGACTATGCATTAATCAACAAAAAGTTTGTGACTTCCACAGTTGATTGGTTTGGCTGTCAAGCCATTATCAGTTACAAAATCTCTGTTGTCAATCAATTATATATGTTTCAGGGGATCATGGAAACCCTTAGTTTGGGGAGGGGGTGATTGGGAGGGGTGCACAATGGTTGGTGGACAAGGTGAAGGTGAGTTAGGGGATGAATTGTGCAGTACTAAGGAAAATTTGAGGGTACTGGGAGGGTGTTCATGAGATTAGTGGGGAGGCTGGGTATTATGTAAACTAAAGGAATGGGTTGGGGAATGTGACATCATTGAGAAGGTTATGTGTGTCTTCAAGGCTCCTCCACTCTTCCAAGGCATCCATCTTCCATCCCTTCATGGAGAAATGAAGTATGTCCAGTTAGAAGTCGCTTCAATGGCCAGTCTTGCATAGGTGTCGCACGAAAGCTGACAAGTTGTCTTTTTTCCTCCAACGTTCCTTTTTATGCTCGGTGGATCTGGTCTTAAAGTTTCATCCGGTTTGGCCAATATAAACACATTCACAATGATTGCATTTCAAAATATACCCACCGATTTTAAATTAGGGTCAATTGTCTTTTGAATTATTTAAAATTTGTCCCAAGCTGTTGTTATTGTAAAAACAAATATTTAAATCATTTCTCGAAATAAGATTGCCAGCAGTGTAAGACGGGGCCATTAAAAGGTATTTTGAACCATTTGATTTTTTCCTGAAGTTGGACAGGCGACAAGGAACTGGATTGTAAGAAAGCTAGACATTTTAATTTTCTGTTTAGGATACAGGTGATGAGAGATGTCGCCTGTGTGATATAGCTGGTCATTCAAAATAGAACTGTGAACAAATACCAAGACATTTTGATTTTTCATAAGGGGAAAGTTTGGTGTCCCGGGAGGGCAAAAACAATTATGTATAAGCACAAGGCTGATACAGCCATGTTGTCTACAAAAGGGATAATTCATAATAAAAAAAATCCAAGGTGCTAAAGAATCCACTTGAACTTCCTTCTTCAACAGCTGAAATAGATGACTAAAACTGGCTGCTGAATTGATGCCTGGTGAATGTGGACTTCTCTCATGCTTGTTTTCTCCTATCAAATGGATCATTGAGAAACCTTTTGGCCATGACTCTAGTCTATCTTTTTAATGGATAACCTTAATGGATACTTAAAACAATAAAAATGAAAGTTGTTCATTTGCTTAGACTACATTCTTTGCTAAATATTTGTAGAGACATCATTTATACATGTACTATTTTATTGTTTATGCATATTCTGTTAATTACAGGTGACTGATTTCCTACTCTTCCTCGGAAAGATTCTTATTGTGGCTGGAATGGCTGTTTTATCCTTTTATGTGTTTGGACACCAGTCAGCAGATGTTGATAAACATTTACCTGAGCTCAATTATTTCTTCTTGCCAATCATCGTCATCGCAGTTGGAACATACTTCATTGCCACCGTATTCTTTGGAGTTTATGCAATGGCTGTAGATACTTTGTTCCTTTGTTTCTGTAAGTATTTTACTCAGTGAAGTCCTTGTTTACTGTGTTTATTGCTGTATGTTTGAGGAATTAAACCTAATTTAGAAAATCAATTAACAATATTACATGGTCCATATGATGCACTTGTTTCACTTGAAAATGTGTCCTAAAATTGGCCAGTATCATATAAGATAGGAGTAAAGCTATGTTTTCATATCGAGGAAGTCAATGCGGGATTTCCACCGGGTCAGGTTGTCCATGTCTGCCGACGTTTCGATGACCGAGTTGCTCATCGTCTTCAGGGCATTTTCAAATCAAATGTTTTCATATCCTATAATGCACTGCTGTCAGGGATACCTACTCATATTTTTACTTTTACTGCAGTCTTCATTGCAGCAGAAAGCTATAAGTACAATCACAACCATTCATATATTTCTGGAATTGTGGGACAAATAACAAAATTTAAATGTTATTTTTGGTTTTTAAGAAATTAGTTTTCTCCCCATAATTGCTAACATTAATAGATGATAATCATTATTTATTCTTCTAAATTCCTACCTGAAAAATTATAGCGTATCTTTTAGGCTGGCGTATTCTATAGGCTGGTAAGTATGATAAATTTTGGATCTTCAAGAACTTGTTTAAAATCCTTAGATCAGCAGTGCTCAACCTGTGGGTCGTGACCCCTTTGGGCATCTAACGACCCTTTCACAGGGGTCGACTAAGACCATCGGAAAATACACATTTCCAGTGGTTTTCTGAAGTAGCAACGAATATAACTTTATGGTTGGAGGTCTCCACAACATGAGGATTTGTATCTAATGGTCACAGCATTAGGAAGGTTGAGAACCACTGCCTTAGATGCTCAAGGTGCAAATAGTTTGGCTTCCTCAGGTCACCTTAAGACACTTAAGGTCTGATATGTCAGTTCATAAAAAATCTCAATTTATTTGATATATGTTGCTTAAAACATTGATTTTGCTTTTTCTCTTTTTAAAATGGTGTTTTCTTTTTCTTTACTCATTTTATTAAGTATAATCTATTATAAAGATAACCCCATTTTTTGTCAGTTACACTCTCTGTCAGTCTTTCATAGAATATCCAGTGGACGGACGATTTGGAGACTTTTCCTTTGGGCATTTGAGTGCACGAAGATGGCCATATGCTATATAAAAATGGCCTCAGGGGTGACGAAGTGGACCTTGTGATGGCCATTAGACCCCCTGTTTGTAGATACGTAATTATGGAAGTCTATCTCGCAGGATACATTTATTTTGCCATCTGATTTAGTTAGGCATGTCTTATGAATGTTGACTCAATAGAATATTGTCATACCATAAAGGCATGGGCTCTCTGTTGAGAGAAGATTTTCCTGTCCATAAAGCAAAGTTACACCATCATTTTAAAAAATGCTGGATCTGAGTAACCTCAGCAATAGCCATTCTTGACAACGGAGGTAAATGAGCAAACCATTTGTCGAAATGGGTTTCCACTTGTCTCCCAATAACATGAAGCTAAATGATGACAAAAAGACTTAGGATTCTTTATTATTTTTACATAGTTTTTTAAGAATTATATCACAAATAACCACCTAAACTCATTTTAATGCATTGTCTAGACCAAATAACTTAGGGGAAACAAAAAGTGATACATTTTGCTGTTCATTAAAAAAGTTTGAAAATACAAAATCAAAAAAGTTTGAAAATTTTATAAGGACAGAATACCGCTGACTTTTTATTATTGAGTTTCTCTTGTATATTGTTGCGGAGAGAATATCAGAGTGAAACTTTTGCCTTTGTAAATAACAATAAGCCATGACAGTAATATTTCAGCAGGTGATCTTTGTTATTCTGTGGCAGACAAATAACTGTTGACTCATATAATACCCTGTTTGCTCTTCTTTGGCGATTGCTAATCATTAAAAATAATGCCTCTCTGAGAGAATACTTTCAAGAAATGTGGTTAAGCACTGGTTTGTGCTGTTCTCTTTGTATTTCTCTGTTGTCCATTTATATTCAAACTTATATTCTGTATTTATTTTAGTGGAGGATGGGGAGAGAAATGATGGATCTGCTGAAAGGCCATACTTCATGTCCAAGAATCTGATGAAGATTCTTGGGAAGAAGAACCAATTTCGGGAGGCTGACACTAAATGAGTACCTGTATAAATGAAAAAAAAATTAAAATGTGCGTGATTGCTTTTCAGTGACTTAAAACTGTGCCATGTGGCCATATGCTCTTGCATTTATAGTGTAACTGCTCATTTTTGCTCTTGAAGTGGATTTTTATCAATCATGAGATCATTGTTCTGATATTGGAGCTTGTTATGATTGGCAATGCATGGTGCATTGATTATTTTAAATGAGGTATGAAAATACTTGCTCAATTATGTATATAGTTTTATCAACTACATTACATATACTGATTTAATGACCTATCAGCATTTTATCACAGTATTGGCATTTCTTTACAAATGTTTAGTTTTGTTCTTGCGATTATTGCACATAAATTGTTTCATATGTGAGAGTCTTCGTTTTTTATGTAAGTATTTGCTATTTAGCTAGTGAACTACAGTTCACAGTAATGGTCCAACTGTGTGGCCTTCAATTTTTCCTAAATACTTTAAATGAAGTAGGCTACTGGGCATAAAGCGATTAATGTATGTATACTATAGCTCTGCCTAATCAAAATTATTAGAGACATTGTGTACTTTCAGCTGAGTTGTGCACTCAGTGATCAAATCAATAATGGTTATCCTAGTTGTTGAAAGGAACATTTTGATTTGCCTGTTGTGATATATAAAGAGTTTATGTACGTTGCTTACTCCTTTCTTAATCATTTGAATTCCTTTTTTCTTAGTCATAATGAATATTTCAAATTGTATGACCTATAAGATGTATGGACAGATATGAGGCATCCCAGCTTTCATCAATGTATTTTAGTGGTAATTAATAACTTCTCTAATAACCTTTGACATTTTTATGGTGATACTGAGAAACCAGCCCTGGTTTTTATACATCTCTAATGTGAGATTTGCATCATCCAGGTTTCTGCAAATTTTGAAAATAAAAATAACATAAACGGCATGCATTGTTGCCATGAATTGGTTACTACAGGCAGTTTTTAAAATAGTATTTTAAGAATACATATTAATGTAAAATTTGTATGAATTCAAACGAAATTTTTGGTGTCCGGTTTTCTGGGACTGTGTCACCAGAAGTTCATCACCAGTTGTATTTACACCAAATTAAATCTTAAAGTTGACCATGTTAGACACAGGGTCGTATACTAAAAAAATTCTTTCTAGAAAAATGTTTTTCATATGCTATCCAGAATATATGGCATTTTGTGTTTAATTCCATGAAATTTCATCGGCCTACTATGTGGATGGCTTTATTTTTTTGTGATTTGGTTTAGTGATACATATATGTGTAATTTAATTTGACTTAATCATATGATACCTCTAGCATCAAGACAATATTCAGGGAAATGGAAAAGGAAAGGAACTTTATAGAAAAAGGAGTATTTTATTAGTAAGCATATTTTAAGGGTGGATAAAGTTCATAATATTTTTATCTGTGTTGGCGGCTCAGATGTTTATGTAGAGTTTTTATGTCAATTTCCCCAATGATGGTTGAATGTATAAATTTTAAAGATTCATATATATTTAATCTTGTAATCATGAATTGAAACTTTTCAACTGCAAGCCATTTTTATTGTTTGAAAATTCAGAATTTTTGTTGGTGAAATTTTGGCAACTCTATCCTTACAAGATCTTTAGTTAATGATGAGACACAGATAAGGCATTTTGAAAGCTCAATCATGATTTACTATAGAATGAAAAATAAACTATATTTTACTGAGAGAAGTGAAGTAATGCTGGCACCGCAGAGGCTCAGAACTTGTTGTTACACAAGAAAATTAATATTTAATGTAGATGGCTACCAGTATTCTAACTTGCTGTAAAGGCTTGCTATGAAAAGAGGGTTAAAATAAATATTTAGTACCTACTAATGTGAATGAACTGTGTGCCAATTATGAAGCCAAGCCGGCATATTAAGTGTATATTCTTTAGCTTGTAACTCAGTGGCATATTCATGGACAAATAAGCATTCATTGTAATAATAAATGGCTTATAGGAGGAGATCTAATTAAAGCAGATGTTTTGATCTGCAAAAAACTGGTGAAAGTACCCGAAAACTCGTTTATGGAAAATTTTTTCTACCTGTATCAAAATTTAAAATATTTATTCTTTACACTTATTCTTAGCATTTTAAAGAAAATCATGATTTTTCATCACTATGTATGGTTATTATAAGAGGTGCATTCGTGAATTCTGTAATTATTTATTAGTGCTTAATTTTAAGAACAACTTTATAGAATTTTCTGACAAATTAGATTTTATATACTCACGTAAGTAATACATTACAGTTATGGATTATTTAAATGTATATGTAGTTTTCTTTTTTTGTCTTCTTGGTGTAACCTCAGCTAGAAATGCACCAATCTATATTTAGAGAAATTGGCGTATAGAGTTTAACTTTATAAACATAATTACTGCAAATTTTTTTATATATGTCTTTTATATGTAAAATTTTATACCAACGGAAGTGGAAAAAGCTATCATGTTGAATTTAATATAGATTGCAACAACTTTTATATCTTTTGTATGTATTTGTGAAATGTCCATTCAAATTGCTCCATAAATTTCTCACCCGGTTCATTGCTAATGGATGTTTAATGTCAAGAATTTTGCTAATGGAAATGATATGAATACTGTTGTTATTTCTCACCCGGTTCATTGCTAATGGATGTTTAATGTCAAGAATTTTGCTAATGGAAATGATATGAATACTGTTGTTATATCTTCTGATAGCCCTCTTTTAACTGACTTTATATTAATCCATCTATTCAAATATATATTGTGAAATATACAATTTGTGTGGGTGATGCTGTACAATCATCACTTTTTGGCAAAATCTCTGGATTTGGTGATGTTTTCCTAAGAAAGTAAAAATTTGCATGTTCATAAGCTTCTACAAAAACTAATTACATAATCCAGTTCCTACTCACTGTTTGTAATGTATTATTTTTCTGTTGGTTTTCTCCCAGGTAGTTGTAAAAATCATTATTCATAATTTCACTTCTACATAATTGGATGTGAGCACAACATCAATTTTGGTTGAACTTTGATTTGATGACAACAAGAAATAGCGACATAATTTCATCAATTTGACATTATTTCTTCAACCATTATCAAGATCTAAAATGAATGTTCTTCTGAATAAATTCTTTTGCTAGAAAATTTCAGCTCATATTTACACTAAAAATAATTATGGCATGGAGTGATTAGTATAAAAATAAATAGCATACCAAAGTTTGTGGCAGTATAAAGTTTAAATTTCTACAACTAAATGACAATTAGATGGTGATGAGTTATGGTCTCTGCCTTCTGATAAAGACTAATATAGCTTAATCCTTCGGCTGTGGGAAATGTATTTCTATGTTTGCTTGGACAACTATGGGGATAACGCTAATGAAAACTTGAATGGACTAAGCTGTCCAATGGAGGTTTGAAGGAGTGCATTTTCTTCTTGTTTTTGGGAGGGGTCTTCCTTTCCAAATTAATTAGGGAAAATTGCATGCTCCTCGGACTACATTGATGACATTTTTAGTTACTTTAACATTATACACTATGGCTTGAACTAAAAAAATGCATAATGTTTACTATAAAATGAATCAGAAAACATCAAGGAATGGAGTTTATATTCAATAAAAAATCCTTGTAATGTAAATTCTCAGTGCTTGCAACTCGGCTAATGAATGATAAATACTGCTACCTCCAGCAAGTGTACAAAGACTAACCTAGAATGCTAGAACCTTCCACCCTTTTGCGGTTAGGGGAATTCTCTTCTTACATTATGACAGCAGAAGAAACTAATATGTATTTAACTGAGGGTATTTGATTCTGTTTGGGAGTCTGTGTGATTTCACTCTTGGAAATCTAGACTTTCATATATCTGTTGTGCCAAAGTCATTATTGTAGGGATATCCAGTTGTGATTATACTTGATTGCTGAAGTTGTCCACTGCCTGATTTGATAAAGGATTGTGTTAATCTTCATCATCTTTCTTATATCTAACAAGACTAAATCATTCCAATTGAAATGGAAATTCTACTTAAATTTCTTGATGAATTCATGACAGATATTAGTGAATGACCCACCATAGCAAAGATACTCAATGATATTGAAATGCTAGGAAAATTTATGTGACTGCATCTTACTGATTTCCATCCTTAAGAAATTTGTTACTGATGCAATGACCTTTTTCTTGCATGGGATGCTCAAATTTAGATTCTTCCTTTTGAAAACTTTGTTCTTGACTTAATTTTCCTATGGCCTTTGCAGCTTTGGAGGTTTTAGTGAAGGCTGAGGGTCTTAGGCTTGAGGGTTAAGGGAAAAATTAAATGAAAATGACAGGATACTTACTTTATTCTAAGTGGTCAGTAGAATTATTAATGTCTTTTGAAAATTTTATCAACTGGTCAGAGTAATTTTTTGTATTGGTATGAAAATTCTTGATTATTGCCATATTTTATAATATAAAACTAAACGTGCCATCCTTAGCAAGATGCAATTTTCTTGTAGCCGGTAATGTTGGAGTTATTGTGGGAATTCAATGTAATGAAATAATATTCCGATTAGAGAATAGCCCTCTTTTATATATTGTAATGAAGATTATGGTATAAATTAGCCCTACAAATGACCAAAATATGGAATATTATCATGAGGGCCATTAAAATAATAATCTAAAAATTTTCAATTCTATGAATTTTTGTGATTTCCTGGCAGAATACGTTAAACTCCAATTAACTTTTCAGTATTTTATCTCTGATTTACCTTAAAATAAAGTTAATTGCACATCTTGGATTTTTGCAACGTAAATCTCTGAAGTGGCCAGGAAAGGTAGCTATGGACAACATAGTATTTGCTATCTATGAGTATACAAGCAGTCCCTGCTTTTTCATCAGTTGATGTTCTATAAAATTGTAAGGGAAAGCAGAATGATGTAGAGGAGATCATTAAATCCCTTTCATATTATACTACATTGAAGCATGTACCTATGTACTCTTTTTTGGGGTATTGTAACTTTCTCATTAAAAATATACAATTTGTATAAACTTAAAACCCGATGGGGACTTAACAATCAGATAGACTAAATACATTAATTACATTAGTATGTAGATCAAGGTGATGGAATAATGGATTAGTTGTGTTAAATTTCACCTGACATATGACAGAAGACTAAGCAGAGACTGACTGTATTCTATTAATTATTTTTTCATTGATGTTGAAGTTTATGTTTTCTTTGCCCAGAACAATCCTTGTAGCATCTTCTGTACATCATATGCTGTTGTAAGCAAGACTCATGTTCCATTTACTGTGGTTTATATATATTTCCCTGCATTTTAAAAATAATTGTGCCATGCTCACTGTGTCAGTGTCTGCATATAAAACTGTTCCACTTGTTATTAACTGCTGTGATTATTTTATCCCCATATTCATTTACTATATTTTCCACTTAGTTCATTTCACTTTTGCTGTGATATTAAGTTATTCTTCTAACGATGACTTGCCGAGTAAAACTTCATCAATCACCATTATTGTCTTTTAAGTACATATATTTGTGTTCATCATCCCATTCTCGGTTTGAATAATTGTAATTGATTCCACATCCATACATATATTTTCCAGATACATGTTCATCTGGAAAATCTCTTATTCATGTCCATTTGTGTATTATTCAAAAAATAATAAAGAATTCATTCATTCTGCATTCATATGGTACATATTTATTTTGAAAGTCAAGGATATATTCCTTAGGTGATATACCATAGAGTGTCAGTTATCCAATGATATCTGATTGCTTCAATAATTACCTATACGTCAATTAAATCTGCTAGTACCAGGATGTATTGCTTGATTTTCGAGGGTTAGCACTAGTATCATATTGATTACTTAACTTCTTCCTGTTCATCTCATGCATCTCATCTTTGTCTTCACCACTGCATGCAGTTAAGTTTATGGACAATGGCCATTTATGAGGTTTATTGGTGAATTTTCAGGGGCAGGTCCTATTTCCTCTTGCTCATTATCCAGCCCAAAATTCAAAATGATATCTTTATTGAAGCCAGAAGAATGGTTGGAATAATAGCTGTTCGCTGGGCATTGTCATCTCATTCTTGTACTCGTGAAATGTCTGTTGAGTGGGTTGAATAACAGATTCTGGGTAAAATTGGCAGTCTCATCAGTCACATTTTTTTTTCTTTTAAAGATTGGCATGGTCTAAATTGCTACATTTTGCCCAAACACAAAATTTTCCTGTAGTAGGCATTTCAATCGAGCAGATGGCAGTGCTGCTTTATAGTGAGTCTCCAGAATCACTGCTGAGTGTTTGTGCGACCAAGGGTAGTGAGCTTATATTGCTTTCCAGTTTCTATCAGCTAAGTTTACAGCAATATTTTTTTTTTAGTAGTCTGCCGGTAAAGATAGGCTTTGTTGAATGTCTGAGAATCTCCTTCCAGTTTTATACACATTCAGAGGCCTATCTCCATCTAGTATATCCTTTTTCACCTCAGCATACTATCTACCTTTCTTCTCCCTATCTATGAAACTTATTCTCTTTCTTCCCCTTTCCCTCTTACCCAACATCCTTCCCTCTATCTGAGTAACCCATCGCCCTTTATTACATCCTTCAGCCATCTACCCTGCCTATCACAGATTTCATTCAGAAGTTTCCTATCCTCCCCCACCATCCCAAGCGCTTCCTCATTAGTCTTCCTTTCCGTCCACCTCACCTTCACACCCATATCTCAAATGCCTGCAGCCTATTCTCATTTTCCTTTCTGAGGGTCCATGTTTCTGCCCCATACAATGCTACGCTCAATATCAATCTCTCCACCAGCCTCTTCTTTACATCCTTACCCAATGTCCCTGTCATCAGTTCCCTTCTCTTACTAAATGCCTCCTTAGCTAGCACTATTCTCTTCCGTATTTCTTTGCTACTATATCCCTTTTCCTCTAGCATGCTACCTAAGTAATTAAACTGTTCTACTTACTCGAGTTTGTGTCCTCCAACTTTAATAACAAGCCTCGCTTTCTTTATCCTAGAGGATCTCATTACTTTTGTTTTCTTATGATTTATCTTCATTCCGAATATCCCGCACTGCATTTCTAAAGCATCTACCAAAGCTTGCAGTCCCTTTGAAGATCCACTAACCAACGCCCGATCATCTGCGAATCTAACCGACTTTATCAGATGCCCCCTCCCCCTTTGATTCCAACCTCAAATTCTTCCCATGCCAGAGCTAAGTCCCCGCTGGTCAGCGGTCCTCCAATACAACAATCAGGGCTCGACCAATCTCATCCCGCCTAGTGCCAAATTAAACGATCTTTTTTAAACAAGCGTCATTAGCCTTGAGAATGGGTGACGAGTCGGAACCCGAAACATCGGCTGTCTATAAAAATCTTACCCGGTGGCGAGCCCAAGAAATTTACACTAATTTAATTCGCCGGGAAAGTGTAAAGTCCTGATTATACTCTGTTTCTTTCTATAAGTGTTCTCATCACTGCTATCGCATCCCAAGTGGACCTTCCCTTCCAGAACCCAAACTGGTCATTGCCCAAGTAGTTATTGGCCTTACTCTCCAACCTTCTACTGATTATTCAAAGTAAAATTTTGGCTGTGTGCGAAATCAAACTAATTGTTCTTTATTCCTTGCATTCTTACGTATTCTCTGGGATAGGAATCAGGACTGTTTTCACGAAGTCCTCTGGCCATACTCCTTCCTCATTTATCCTATGTATAAGTTCGAAAAAAGCTTGCATACCTTTATTTCCAAAACTCTTTAGCAGCTCTAAAGGTATGTTATCTACTCCTATGGTTTTTCTCGCCTTCATCTCTTTCAATGCTTGCTCTATTTCACTGTCGAAAATCATTGGCCCGAGGTTATCTCCATCTAGGGTTCCCTCATCCTCTGTATCTAAAGTAGTTGGTCTACTAGCACTGTCATATAGCTCCTCCACATATTCTCACCATCTTTCTTGGATATCTTCCTGCTCGATTAATATTCTACCTCTCTTGTCCTTAATCTTTGGTACCGTTTGCCCTCTCTTACCTCCCGATGACAATTTTACCCTAGCAATAACCCTTCCACCAAGCACACCAACTTCCCCTTCTTTTTTTTTGGTTTCTCCATTTCCTTGCATTGCCTTTTCCACCAATTTTCCTTCACTCGATTGGTAATTCTCCATAGTTGATTATTCAGCTCTACAGCAATATAATTGATATAAAATGTCTAGTTCTTCAGGATAAAGGAAGTGCTTCATGTGAGACATTTCCAAGAAGTTGAAGAAAGTTGAAAGTGCATCCAATGGAAATCTTTGCTTTTAGTGCTGCATAGTAAGCTTACCAATGAATTATGGTGGTTTGTGACCATGACTTGCTTACGTGGGGAGCAGGCTTACTATTACTAAGCATAGACTCCCAAGACTCTGAGCTCCCCAGGGGGGATCATTAATTGCTGTAGAAGAGACCTGTGTCTGGGTTAGCCATATTTTTGAGTGGAGGAATCAGACTCCAAGGAGCTGTAGTCATGCAAGTGTGCATCAGCTACCTTGATGTAGGTCTCAGAAGTTATCAAGACATGAATAAATTGAAAAGTTCATAGTCAAAGTTGAAAAGCAAATTTTGCTGATTGCTATTCATATATGTCAGATTCCTGACAATGATTGAATTGAATGAAATTCATTCTTATGGGGCAGATATTACAAGTAGGTACACTGAAACTCCTCTTAAAGACCACTCCTTGCTAGTGACCACCCCTCTGAAAGATCATTTTTCAGCGGAACCATCAGTGGTTGTTTAATTCAGTTTCACTGCATGTGTACATCAAATTAATATGCATTGAAATTCCCCAGGAGCAACTAAATTATGAGGAAATAAAAGCCATGTGAGTAGGTTTTAAGAAAACTGTTGCCTTAAGAGTGTTTCCATTCTTTTTTAAATAAGCCGCCCATTCACTGGCATAATACTCCTAGAAATTGAACCCCTGTCAAGTGACCACCTCTCTAAATGACCATGTTTCAGTGAAACTGTTGGTGGTCCCTTGATACAGGTTTTACTGTATATAAAAATTGAATGCGTTATATGTTTGAGATTCCCCACCAAATGTTTGAGGAAGTAATGGATTGTATTTATTGCATGTAACCAACCAGCTTCAATTTTAGCCGGCCGAGTATTATATCACAATATGCACAAATTTCAACAAAGTATGATACTGAAACCAAAGCCACATTTACCTCCTTCTTAAAAATGAACAGATTAGCCAGGATTTTGATTATCTGAGGGCTTCCATCACCATTAGCATGGATAATTGGTGCTCGGCCATGTATTAACATTGGGCACTGGATTAGAGGCTGTACCCTGGAGGTAAAAAGGCTGATGTATTGACTTAAGCTTGTATAATTTCATTAGTTATCTCATTTCCCAGGCCTGTTAGGAAACAGTTCTAAAATCCAGTCTGTCATACAGGCTGAGGGTTCTTATAGCTGTGTTTTCATAAATCTAATTTTGCCTAGGTGTCAAAGGTGTTCATCTCTCTATTTTCACTGTAGATTGTTGTGCTTTCCATGTATTCACCAATGGCATTGATGCACTTCAAGTCGTTCCATGTCTCATATTGAAGTGCTTTGATGTGCTCACAATTGGGCCCCACAATGAGCATGATAGCTGTTCCACTAACACACAATGAGAAGTTGATGCATGTTTATGTGGTGCCATCATCAGTCTATTATTTAAGTCTGAAAATAACATAAGAAGCAGGGAAGGTATGCGCTCATAGTGTTGACATCCTAAGTCACAAAATGAAACTGATTCACTCCTTGGAATAGCTTTCCATATATTCATGTACTGCAGGAAGAAGAATTCCCTTACATCATTTGTTTCATTCATTGATAAAATTTCTGTAACATACTCTGTCTATTGAAAAGCTAATTTCTATTATTCTCATTTTCAATATTTTATCAGAGATTTGCAGCCTCCTCTTGTCCTATTGATTTCATTCTTACCCAAGGTCCTTAGACAGCAGATATGAACAAGTGGATTGGGCTGGTGTGGTGGCAAAAGTATTAGCTAACCATATGGGAGGCCAGAGTTCAAATCCTGGCAGAGAAGGATGTTTTTCAGAGGAAACCCAATCCCTCCTTGAGTGTCTTGTGGAGGGCACTTCAAGTGCAGTACTCCATCTGTTGGATAAGATGTAAAACCATGGTTCCCTTGGCGCCTTTTGTTAAGAGCAGGCTTATGCCAATGCCAGGTTTCTCTCCACCCTTCCTCCCGTACCTGTCCCCTATGACACAAATGACCTTAGCTTTCAGTTGCCTCCCCAAATATCCAATCCAATCCAGATATGAACAAATTTTAAGCTACATAGTTTAATCTCTCTGAGAAAAGAGATGTGTCTTTTTAAACATTGTCTTGACCCAATGTTTGGTGATCATGGATTCATCGACTCTAACTTCTATAACTATGAAAGTACTAATGGCAGTTTCAATGCACAATGCCATTGTCCTCATCGATAAAAATTAAGGTTATGGTTAACATATAGTGCTAACTTGCACTGCACTGTCATAGAGAAAGTAAAAAAAACATGAAAATACGGGTTTTGCACAAGAACAATATTTATTTTTGCACATTATCAAAAGAAATCATGCAAAATATATAAGCAGTATGGAAAAATTATTAGTCATCAAGTTGTCCAAGCAAATTAGCATCATCCCCCGCTTCTTCTTCAGCTTTTAATGCATCAATTCCATCTTCTGTATCAATTGTGCTCTGAAATAAAATATTAAAGATTCATTAGATTCAACTATAAATGTAGTAAGGCATTCACATAAAAAATAATTGAGTACAAGCAGATCTCTTTTTTGCCTTGGTTTCTG
This sequence comes from Ceriagrion tenellum, assembly GCA_963169105.1. Classification (NCBI taxonomy): domain Eukaryota; kingdom Metazoa; phylum Arthropoda; class Insecta; order Odonata; family Coenagrionidae; genus Ceriagrion; species Ceriagrion tenellum. The sequence continues at coordinate 55,467,238 of OY720644.1, forward strand.
ATGCAAAATAATCACAGTCAAAGTTGACTACTGACATGTGCTGTGGGTATTGTTAATAATTATTTCAGGCAATTTGAGCTAAGTACATATCATTTCACCCAGAATTCATTGAATTTTGTCTCATTTTTAAGAAAAATATCTTGCCTTTTCAAAGATAACAAAGTATCTGCCACTTATTGCACTACTTTCTGAGATATTTGGCAACAAATGCCAGCCATTGTACACAGGTATTGATATGGGTGTGCACAGTACAGACACAACATAAAAACAATGCAAAAAATCTAAAACCTAGATCTAGTAAGAAATTTAACAGTTGGTACCATGTATGTTGTTTCTAATGTTTTTTCAACTGGTTTTAATAATAAATGAATTGCCTCAGAAAGTTTAACAGAATCTTAAAATAACCTTCCAATGCAGAGGATTTTTTTCCCTGTGCAGTATATAAGAATGAGTCAAAGACTTATGCATGCATATTTTAATAATTACTGGGAATTTCAGTTGTACTAAAAAATCTTTTTGGGCCATTATTATAAAAATATCTTATGCATATTACCACTGCTGAGGTAGAAAATAAAATTTGAGTTTGGTCTCTATAATGACTTGTGAGATCCTCTCTCAAACTACCTAAAACTGTAAAGTCTTGATGTCTTAGGCTAGTTAATGCATCAGTTACGGCTAACAGTGACAGCCACATGAATAAAACCGATCACAAACCCTGCTGTCATGGCTGAAGATAAACAATGGTCACAAGAGATTAAACAAACTTTGTTGCATTTGATTAACCAATCTTTTTAATAAATAAACTATTTAACATGACATTTTTCAGTTGAGGAATGCCTATTGCTGTCAGCTAAAATGGTTATTGGAAAGAAAAATGTACCTTTTTTTGCTTAAACTTTAAGCCACAGTGCAAACTAACCTTGATATCCAATTGGGCAAGGTTTTTTGAGAGATCTCCCTCTTCCTCGATCTCTTCCTCTTCTTCCATTCCCTTTTCCACGCCTTTTCCCAACACATCCTCACCCACTGACTTGTAAGTGAAAGCCGATCTCTGGAGGTCAACATCAACGGGGAAGAGAGGTGTTCTGTTGATGGGCTCACCATCTGGGCCAGCTGGATCCAACACGGCCAAAGCCCTGGCATGGAAGCGAGCAAGTGCAGCGGCCAGGCGGCCCAGTTGAAGCACTGAATCTTGGGCACGTTTCGAATCCAAAAGCTCAAGCTTCACCAGAACATCACCCCTCAGCCTCGCAAAACGAGCTCGAGCCTCCTGACGGCAACGCAAGATAAGCCTGCATTTGAGAAAGAAAAGGGATGAAGAATTTTAATGAGAATACAGGGTTCACTCATTGAAATAGCTACCTTCTAGGGAAATTTTGGGAATACTCAAAGTTTAAGCTTAACTTTGGTGAGAGGTTATAGGATAGAGGTAAGTTATAAGTGAAAGATGTATCTTATGTACAGTTTGTGTTATGATTAATGATGGTGCCTAGAGAGAGTTGGACTTTTTGTGCCTATTAGGTAATTATTTTTTCATATCTATCAATCCTAGAGATAGTTCAGAAGTTTTTATAGTAGCAAGAAAGAAAGCTTGGGTAACTTTGAAAGAAGTCAAATACCACTTCTTTCATGTGGGTTAAACGACTGGCGTCCGAAATATTATCTTTGGCAGAAAAGGTATTGCCCGCAAAATAAGGGGAAAATAAACTTATTATAGGCAAACTATGTCCCAAATCAATTTAATGAGCCCTTCATACATTCCAATTTTGAATGGATTAGTATTGGCGGAGCTTTGTATCAACATGAGTAAACCATTTGGAATCCTCAATCGTCTCACAAGATTACTCATTGCTTTAATTCAGACTCAAGTCAGCTGGCCTCAAAACCCATGCTTGATGGGAACTAATGGCGTTTGATTGGAATGGTCTGGGCTGATGAGGTGAAATGCGAGAACTACTGCTTTCTGTTTGTATTCCAATGAGAGTAGTAGGCTTTTTCCTATCCTTAAAGTTCTATTAAACATTCACAGACAAATCACCTCGCATAGTAAAAGAAACTTAGTTCACAGTAAAGCATATGAATGCAAATTAATTCACCGAAAGGATTCAAAACTCCATCTGAAATTTGCCTTGCAAATAATAAAGCTAGGTAGTTGTAACTGAGTAACAAACCTGAATTGCAATCAGTGTTCTTCATAATACTGTTGTTCAATTGCGGTCATGATTTCGGGAATGTGATCGTCATTAAGAAAGATCAGGTGCTACATAGCAGTGGAGTGCGCTCTCAGGACTTTGAGCATTGCCCTACCAATGAGGCTTGCCTTTTGGATGACGATAACGACCACGAGAAGGAAAGAATCATGATTCCACCCCTGGTTGAGACATTTTTGAGTTTTTAATTCAATTTCTTGTTAAGTAAAATGATTTTTTTGGCAAATTTTATCTATTTAATATTTTAAAAATTTCATATCATCAGCCAGTCATTGCTACTACATATTACATGCATTCATATCGCCAATAAGAGAAAATAAATGTAGAACTCATTTGCGTTCATTAAAAATCGAACACATTCTTTTGCTGGCCAAATACGTCTGACAGCGGCAACATTAACCATTACCTGTTAATTTATTTCATTCCTGAAATTTTACTGAAGTTTTTTAAAAGGCTTATTTGTTAATGTCATATGTGGGGCGAATTTTTAGCTAATACATATAAGAACATATTAAGCAGTCAGATGTAATAGAGTTGTTTATCCATAAATATACCTAATTTGGGTTAAATTTTTCTGAATGTTCATTTGTATGTTCTGCATTTACAAGATAAAGCTTCACAGTGAACAGCTCATCACCAAGCTTCCTGTGATAAGATGAAAGACACGTCGGAAAAATATGCCTAGATTAATTGGTATTGATGCGAGCACATTTATTTTTATTTCATGAAATTATATATTTACCTATGTTTTCATAGTTTAATCCCATTCTGACAAACTAAGGACGGATTTTTATTGGGTCATGAATGATTCATTAATATCCATCCATTTTGAGATCGGAACTTTTGAACGGAAAAGCATGAAAAATTACATCTCTTAGAATATACTTATTTTATTTCTTGATTAAAGCTTTTGCGGCTCATGTTAATTAATGTAATAATTGTTTCGGGTATATGCTGCGTATGAAATCAGGTTTTGGCTCGTTGTTTCGTGACCCACTGCCGGTCACTTATTCATGGGAATGGATTTCCTATTGCTGGTTGTCCTTTTAAATTAAGTGGAAGAGGTGGAAGGGGGATGGAGGTTAGGACAGGGGGAGGAAGGCGGAGGTGGAGAATTATGATGGATGATTGGGTTCCAGATGTTGCTGATTTTTAAGCCACCATCTCTATTGAAATTCTGCTTATTTTTCTTTATCTCGATGGCCTTCCGGATGAGTCGTGGCTTAATTCTTTCGACTTTGGCGATGACTTTGGATTTTTCAAAATCGATTGCGTGTCCCAAGGATTCGTGTTCAGCCACTGCAGACTTGGTTGTTTGCCCCACCGTGTTCTTCCAGTCTTGTTTTGACTGAACGTCTGGTCTCGCCGATGTATTTTCTGCCACATGTTCCGCAGGGAATTTTGTAAACCCCTTCGACTTGCAGCAGTGTCCTGTCCTTCTCATTTCCAATCAGGTGTTTTACTTGAAGATGTGGTTTAAAGATTGCTTTGATCTCATAGTTTCGAAGGACATTGCTTATCTTGTCGGTGGTGCCTTTAATGTAGGGGAGGAATGCTTTCTTCTGGCTGTTGACATCCATGGCTTTGGATGGGTTCCTGTCGTCCTTGTTCCTTATTTTCTTTTTAAAATTTCGTGAGACAGCTCTGTTGTTGTACCCGTTAAGGCAAAGAATGGCTTTCAATTGTTCTTTGTCTGCAGGGAAATTCTTGGTGTTGCTCAGCTGAATAGATCGCTCAATCAAAGTGTTCATGACAGCATTTATCTGGGCAGGGTGGTGATGAGAGCTAGCATGGAGATACCAGTTCGTCGACATAGGCTTTCTATAAACGGCATGTCCCAAGGTTCCATTGTCATTTTTCTCAACTAGAACGTCGAGAAATGGAAGCTTCCCGTCTGTATCTACTTCCATGGTGAATTTTATGTGGCTATTTATGCTATTCAATTTTATCATTACTTGAATAGCATAAATAGCCACATAAAATTCACCATGGAAGTAGATACAGATTTACTATAAATTCAGTAACTCTCATGATGTTTCTTGCTTAGGGCTTCTCAAAACCCTATACTAATAGTTGAAAATAATAATGATGGTTATGGCCCAAGGTCATTGAAGTTAACTCTAGAGGTAGCTAGTGCAAGGACAGTACTGCTGGCTACAGGAAATTCCCCAATTACTTTACAGCAAAGACTCTTTTTGGGATTATGGGATTTGTTTTCTCCATTGGGATAGAGGTTCACTGTTGTCAAAAGCACCAGAAAAATTATCATGATGGTATACAGAATCAAAAGACTTTTATACTAATTGAGATGCTATATTCAATGGTGACAATGATTGGTCAGTAATATTTAAACTGAATGCTAAAAAAAAAATTCCTTGATTTCCACATGTTAAGTAATTTTTCTGATTTTATGTTTCACATGATGCCGTTGATTAAGTTAAAAACAGAAGGGAAAGTTTCTTCAACATGACTCTTTATAACACTGAACTTTCATTCTAATTAGATTTAGTTTCAACATTGTTCTATTAATTCATAAAATAGACGTTTAGTGGCCACCTTGACATTCAAATTCTCCAATGTGATGAAGACTTTCATTGTTTTAAATTTCCTATGCTGACAAGTATTTTTTCATCCTCAGAGTAGATTATAAAGGTGCAAACCTGTATTCATAGTTTCCTGTTTCAACTCGATATAGAGGCTCTTGAAGTGCGGCATGACTGCTCTCTTCATCATCCATCTCCTTTACTTTCAGACAGTAAGATAAATACTCAAATTTAGCATCAGCATATTTTCTGATTGTCAAGCGGGTATCAGGAATAGCCTTATGAAGGTATGTACCCAGGTCAGAGAGAATCTGTAAAGAAAATAGTTTTATTGAAATAACTTTTTAAAATAGTAATGATAGAAAATACCTATAAAGTTTATTGTACTACCTTCTATGGTTTATACTAGTGGCATTTGTCTAACCAAAGGCATTGAACCATGGCTAAAAGCATAGATTATTACTGTAAACTACATATAAAGAATAATTTATTTAGCACTAGAATGCCTACTGGCGTCATTTTGACCTCTCCACCAGGAAAAATAGCTGTTATTTTAATAAGTTTCATAGTCTAAGCTGTCTCCTTTCATGACTTTTCCTTTATCCTGCTATTGAACTCTGCATAAAAAGATTCGACACCTTAGTTTCAGGATGTTCAAATTAATTACAGATTTACCCAGAATTTACTAGGGGTATTAAATGTATTCTTTCATTCAAATAGCTTGAATGAAAGTGATTGCTACTCCTGAGAGCTAAAAATTACTATGATTGATGTGGAGGAATATTTTCAATGTATGCTCATCACTCTGATGATGCCACACTGCCTCATTCTCAATCCACACCTCCCCATTCCTCCTCCTCCATCTGCCTTAATTGATTCTATCATGGGTTGCTGTTGTGATGTAAAATACTATAAGAGGGGCAACAAATGTGGGAGGAGCAGAAATCTGATTCTTGAGAGACAAATAGCCTGCCAAGCACAGACTAGTGCTTCTCTTATCCTCCCCTCCCAGAAATCAAGCAGCCAATTGCCCACCATTCGAGAAAATCAATTTTATGAACCAATGATGGCATGGAGGAAATGACTAACAATCAATGAAATAGTCAATTTAGCATGCTCTAGAGATTTAATTAATATTTCTTGCAATTAATGGCTGGTAAAATTGTATAATATCATAGGCAATAAACAAAGATGACCATAAAATTCTTCAAATCAGATTATATGATTTTTCCATTACAAAAAATAACTTTCTTTTTAGGTTGAGTCGCAATGACAAGGTGACTAGGAGATGGCTCAGTCCAGATATTGTAATGTTAAAAAGGCAGTGAATCCATTATTTAAATAACAGGCTCTCTCTTCAACCCCTACCTTTTCTGTATAATATACAATAATTGTAGGAATTTTTCAAATGATAAAGCTTGTTTTAACACAATTAATCTAATAACCCATAGGTTCCTACTCACAGGCCGCACTTCCTTCACCATTGCCATCCCAATTTTTTCCATTTGTCTGTGGTGCTCTCCAAATTGCCTGAAAGCTTCACTTGCTCTTGCTTGTGGCTCCCTAACTCCCATTGCAGAAAAAGTATCGCCAAATGCTGTCAAGTTTAAAATTCACATTATCACTCACAAAGATACATATGTATTATATAGCTTGTACATATACATAGGCAGAAGTCAAGATTGATTCATTTAAAATATAATATGTATGGGGGAACAATTAATGCCCACACAATACATAAGTTGAACACAATATATATTATCACTGACGCTCCTCATAAATGAGCCTTTGTAGTCAAACATCGAATAAGTCAGTTTATTTGCATTATTTTAGTTAGCTGCACAGAAGAAATCCTCTACCTGCATTCATTTTTGTACACAAGTATTGTAACTTTAACTTCAGTGAGTTTCCTCAGGAAAGTGGCAGCTAGAGTTTAATTATTTCTTAGAATAGAATATTTGTCCACAGATCATTCATTATACATGATATAAGACATGTCAATATATATACAAAAACACACATGCTCATACAAATGATACGGATTAGTATGATGACAATATTTGTGCAAGGATCACATTCAGTAAGATATAGAACACATCAGAAGAATATAGGAACAAAGGAGCATAGTTTAAAAGTCATAGCCAAGTAATTCCATACCTCCATGACAAAAGTATAACAAAAGTTATCAAAACAAATAATCATACACAGAATTATATAAATTATTCTTAACCCTTCAGTAGGCGTGTGGGCCACAGGGGTAGCCCATAGTGTTTCATTTGTGAGCCGTTTCTCATTGGATGGCATAATATACACGTAAGTTTCAGTAGCTGCACATTATTATGTCCTCAAAAGTCTCACATGGTCATTTGTAACAATTTGTCGCAGGGTTAGTATTAAATAGCGTGCAAAAGAAAGCCAGCATGACTGGGCCACAAATGTAGCCCACAGGACTTACTCTGTAACCTTTTTCTGTCGGTATTATTATATTATACAGTAGACCCTCACTTTAAGATATTAATCCGTTCTGGAGGACCAATCATAAAGTGAATTCCATCGTATGTTGAATCGGAATTATTTCCGGACAAGGAATCGGTTAAAAGAGCATCAGTGCCAATCCATTCAGTGTACGCATCAGAGCCAATGCATACGAAATATCCTAGGTTAAAATTATTGAAAATATTATTAAACCAATAATTTTAAAAAAATTAGAGAAATTTTAAATATTAAAAAGCGCACGCAAAATCAGCTCAGATCTTAAGTCGCATCCATTGTAAGTCAAACCCATCATAAAACGGGGGTCTACTGTATATTATTTATATAGAATTTATACATTATTATATTATAATCAATTATATTGAAATTGTTGGATATTTTATATAAATTTTATCACAATGGATGTTCGATGCTCAAAAGATTTCACGATTTTTCAATGACTTGCGATTTTGTTCCACTAATGACTATAAATATGTTCCATAGTGAAATAAAAATAAAAAATAGATATTAGTCTAAATTTATTGTCTGTGTAAATATTTTACAAAAAAATTGAAAATTTTAGGCAGTAAAAAAAATTGACTGGGCCACCGGCGTGGCCCAATCGTGTAACAAAATTTTACACGCCCACTGAAGAGTTAAGGAGTTGCAATGTTTCATGTTTCAATGCATTATTGATTTAATGTTTCATTGATTTATAACTTTTATACTATGGGGCTATCTATTAAACTCTCTAAATCTATTTAATTCATTTAACTTCAATCCTCATTGGTAAAAAGTGACATTTTTGACCTAAATAATCCTTGCTCTCAATAGAACTCATGGAGAGCTTCAAAGATTACAAAGCATTCAAAGTAAGTCAAGTTAAGAGTTAATTAATGAACTCAATCAAAGAGAATACCCCATATTAAATTACATACAAGAGATTGTACTTCATAGAGAGAGGTGGTTAGGCATGTAATAACAGTCCATGTTAAATACAGCAACTTAGTGAATTTTTACACTGATTTATCTAGTATAGACAATCATCCATGGATCGAGCGAAGTACTTAATCATCATTTGGCTTTGAACACTGGTGTTAATATATCATGAATAAAACCATGATGAGTATGAACAAAATCAGGGTCCAAATTCATGAAGTCACTTCATCACCCAAGACTAGTTTCACAAATTAACACCTGCACCCTATATGCATTATCCTGCCCATTTCACCTTACAACCAACTGAGACAAATATTCCATCTTAAGTTTCCCTGGCGTTCAGATAAATGCTTCTCCATTTCTCAGGTTTCCACCGTGTAGGTTGTTTTTGAGACAACAGTTTTGACCATGTTCCAATGAGCATCCTGAAGACTTGAAGATGCCTATTGGAACACAGGCAAAACTGTTGTCTCCTCTGCGGTAGAAACCTGAGAAATGGAGAAGCATTCACACCGAGAAAAAATCTGGCAAACACATGATAGATTGTATCCATTTCTAGAGAGAAAAAGCGTCTTAATTTCTGAAAAGACTCACCCTTGTAGATGTGAAGAAGATGGATGGTAGCATTCAAAAGGGCTCGTGTATGCCTCAACATTCCCTCATATGTTTCTTGAGTCCTAGTCAAATGGCCGAGACGACGGAGAAGGGAGTCATTGCAAAGGATTGCCCTGGAGAGGCCCAGGGCATCTGCTGTGGCACTGCTCATACCCTCAACAAGACGGTGCTTTGCTTTCTTCAATGCAAGGTCTAAGGAGCGAGGACCACTGACCCCGCTTCCTGAGTTCCCAGGTGGATGCAGTTTGTTATACTGAATAGTCACCTCATCCTTTGATGTTTAAAGGAAAAAGAAAATGGAGAAAGAAGCTATTTTTTCAAGAAAAATGATAAAAATGTCACATATATACTGTTCTTCTGGATTCTTTCAGTACAAAAATAAGCATCACTCTCTTCATAAATCTTGAATGTATTATTATAATGTATACACACACATTACAATCACATTACATTGGAGACCATTTTACCATAGACTGATTAGAGTTGACAAACAAAAGAGTTATGAAAATGAAACAAAATATCAAACCTGCATACATTTGAAGCTCTGGCAGCTTTATATTCCTCCAGATACAACCCTAAAAGCTACTGTCAGAGTGTGCCAGGAGGTGTTCCGACACAAGCCACAAAAAAGTAGGGAATAGAAGGATGAAGCTCTCTCTGGTTTCCAACGAGGTCGGCAAGGACAGCAAAACTTTGGCCACAATGGCCTTCCTTACCCAGCAGGAAAATTGGGAGAATTCACCAGCATGCTTGCAGTGAACATACCAATTCCTTTAGAGAATTGGAGTTATGAGAGACAAGGGATCAAAAGTGAGGAGTTTATTTGATGTACTTCTATTCTTAATCTGCTCCTGCTGTAGCGATGAATTAAAGACGGCACTGAAAAAGCACAGCAATTTCATTTCTACTGTTTTGCAACTACAACAGTGTGAAACACTCTAATACGAAAAACAGTTACAGGCACACCAAACAATGGGTAACTGATCGGTGTTGTAAGAACAATGCTGGTAGTTCTACATTGTGTGTCCACCAGACAGGTATTTTTTGGTTAAATTAACCAGCAACTGCCAGCAGCGGATTAAAATTCAACAAATTATAGCTCATAACCACCACACAGCCCCATGTCCAGTGCCATGGAAAATAAATAGAAGATGACACAGTTAGTTTCAGCAATTAGCTGCAGAAGCACAACACCACAACAATATTCCATGTTTTTCAAAAGTCCATTGCTTTTTAATGTGTAATAAGAAGAAATGGTGAGGCATGGGGAGAGATGGAGGTATGTATATAGGTAGGAGAGGATCGGATCAGGAAGGAAAGTCTGTGAGATTTGCAGATGATCAAGCATTGGTTTGTCAGTCTGCCAAGGGATTACAGTAAAAAATGAATACATTAGAGGTGCAGTTCGAGAGGTATAGAATGAAGATAATGATTAAAAAGATGAAAGTGATGAGATTCTGTAGAAGGCGGGGCTGAATATGAGGGTAGGAGGGCATGAAATAGAGCCATGTCAAGCACTTTACTTATCTGGTTAGCATTTGGAGGAGAGTGGGTTTAGTGGAAGGGACATAAGATGTAGCATTGCCTTAGCTAAAGAAGCATTTTTAAAGGGTAGGGAATTGATGAGAGGGGGTCTGAGTAGAGACGTAAAGAAAATCCTGACGAAAACCCTAATACAAAGTGTGGCACGGTATGAGTCGGAGAGTAGGTCATTTTAAAGGGAGGATATATACTGACTTGAGGCATTTGAGATTATGTGGGTGTGGAGAAGGATGGAAAAGGGGAGCTGGATAGTAAGAAGGACAAACGAGAAGGTATTGGGCATGATTGGAGAGGAGAGGAAGCTGGTGGCAGAGGTTTGGAGGAGGCAGAAGAGATGGAAGGAGGATATTTTCAAAAGCGAGGGAATTTTGAAGAGGGTATTATAAGGGAGAACACAGGGAAAGTGAGTAAGAAGATAGGAATTCTGGACAAACTAAAAAGAGGGAGACTATACGCGGAGTTCAAGAGGGATCTGGTGGGTCATCAATAGGAATGAAAATGGAAAGATAAGCCAGAAAATTAGGATAATATCATTAAGTCCTCGATTTAAGTAGGAGATGTGTTTTGAAAAAGAGAGATGGAAGTCGACCAACGTACAATGGATCCAGATGTTCGTGACCACTTTAATCACAAGATAAATCAAGGCGTTAATAAAAAAAATTGCTTTTTGTCTTCATCCAGGAAAAATAGCTATTTCAGATAGGTTTATTACGTCTCAATCATTTAAAAAACACAAGCATATGCACATATGCTCTATTTTATCAGCATTGAACAGGGAAAATTTTTCGACAACCCTTATCAGAATGGATGTAACATCGAAACAGGTATAAATCAAAATGACACATACCGAGGACCTAATGTACTGTCTAAAAACTTACCAATCAGCAGGTAGGATACTCAAATGAAATGAAAGAACCTGGAATTGACTCACTGGTTCAGCCGAAAATTCAGAGGTAATTGCATGACCCTGGCGTGACAGTTGTCAACAAATATTTGAACCCTGCCTCCTACCCTATCCTCATAACTGTCTCCTGCTCAGCTCTCCCCCCTTCACCAAAACATCCCGCCTCCTACCTTCCCCTTGACCTTAAACCCAAATCCGTGCCGACACCCTAATCACCCATTATCCCTTCAATCAAATATCCAATCACCTTTCTACCAACCCTTTCCTCCCCCCCTTTCCTACAGTCTTGTGCATATAACTGACTGAAAATACCTGAAAATCACCAAATGATGATGCTTAAGTATTGAAGCCACGGATCATATGTGTTGTTTTATTTGTGATATTGACATAGTTACCTCATTAAATACTTTTCTGCAGCTAAGTTTCATTCTTTGAACAATTTTTGTTGGCTATCCTGCAGGGTTCTTGTCTGTGTTAAACCAAACCAGAAGAAGCTAGCAGGATAATACGCCAAATATTGTACAGAGAATAGAATGACATAGCAGAAATATCAGATGATAGATGACCAAGTCTTCAAGGATGCTGATGTGACTAAAACAGCCAACTAAAAAGTATACATACCTATTTTATGCCTTCCTAAGCTTGTAAAAGTAGAGCATTTTAATTATTTAGGTAGTAAACTAAAAGAAAATGGACAAGGTAGCAAAGACATATGGAAGAGAATAGCATTAGCTAAGAAGGCGTTTAGTAATGGAGGGGAGCTGATGATGGGGACATTGGGTGAAGATGTGAAGAAGAGGCTGGTGAAGAGCTTGATATGGAGCCTAGTGTTGTATGGGGCAGAAACGTGCATCGTCATAAGGGAGGTTGAGAGTAGGATGCGGGCATTTGAGAAGTGGGTGTGGAGAAAGATGGAGAAGGTGAGTTGGACGGAGAGGAAGACTAACATCTACATCTGCATAATACCCTGCGAGCCGCCGCATGGGCGTGTGATAGGGGTTGTTAGGTCACCAGTCGTGTAAAGGTGTAAGTTTTTTGGAGATGAAATGGTGACATGTTTCATCGGAGTGTATTTAGTAGAGCTCAGTTTTTATTGTGGTCACTTATTGTTCACAGAAAGAACAAGGAAGTGCTTGAGATGGTGGGTGAGGAAAGGAAACTTCTGGATGAAATTCAAGATCAGCAGAGTAGGTGGCTGAAGGATGTAATAAGGGGTGATGTATTACTCAAGAATATGATAGAGGGATGGATGTTGGGCAAGCAGGGAAGAGGATGAAGGAGAATAGGTTTCATGGACGGAATGAAGATGGGTAGATCGTATGCTGAGGCGAAAAAGGATATGCTAGAGCAAGATAGGCCCCTGACAGTGTAGAAAACCAGGAGGAGATTCTCTGACATTAATTAAAACCTACCTTAGCCCATAGAATACTTGAAAAAAGCTTGTAAAGGCCATATGGAACATAGAAAAAATATCAATTTTATTTTATCATGAAATAAAACAGCAGAAGGATGACTAATCCTTTAAACAAGAAAAAATAGAAACTGAATTAGATGTTTCCTTTTCCATTACATTCGGCATTAAAAAAAAACTAATTTCGTGGAGATTAAATATATGACAGGAAGCCTACCCTTCATCCATGCATTCCTAAAATAATCCTTCAATGCATACCCTTAATTCACCAATCAGGAGAGAGTGGACACCTCCTCTAATGAGTACGCATTCAGCCAACTTACAGCAAGGGAGTTCCTTAAGTATTAGCTTAAATATGGAAATAGGTATACACAACTAGTAAAAAATAACTTAAATATTTCTCACTTTTGTTGCCTGTATCATTCTTGCCACCTCAACTTTAGTCTTCCCTTTCACTGATTGTCCATTTACACCCACTAACTCATCTCCACTTTGCAGGCTACCTTCTTTTGCTGCTGGAGTGTCATCAAATACCTGAAAATTAAACATCATATCAATCCATGTTGATAAGATCGAAGAAAATGACAGAATTATGAATGAAAACTTAGAGAATATCTAACTAAGGGCATTAAAACCCTTCTGTGGTATCTGAAAATCGAAGCAACATAAGCCAGTAGGTATATAATATTCTTTCCGATTTCCCATTGTTTCAGAGCAATTTTTACCAAATTTCATTAAATTTCCATACCAAATCTAGATTAATTGTTGGTTTCTTTTATTTTCTTTTGCACATCAGTGACTGATTTTGTTTAACAAATCAGCAATCAAATCACCTTTTGCACATATAATTCATTATCAGTAGCAATTACAGCAGTTGTGACCAATATAGCGATTATTGTTCTGAAATAAATTATGAGAGAGAGGGCAACCCACTTCTCATGAAAAAGGGTCAAAGCTACTTCAACATTTAAGGGCATTAAATATTTCCAGAAAATTCCTTCACTTGAATGTCGCTCTTAATTTAAACAAAAATGTTTTTGTACAACAGTTCAATCAGCCTCCATTAATTAAAGAAAATTACATTTAGCATTCTTTTGAACCAAAGAGGTAATAGATGTGATAACAGGTGAGCAATAAGTTTGAGTTGGAAACCTATATAGGAACATTCACTAAATTTGGAGCATTATTGACCAATATTTTCAAAAAGGGTTAGAAAAGTGTAAATCACAGTAGAGTGCTGACTATCCATACCAATGGGGGGTTGAGGGGGGAGGGGAGGCCCAATCGGATAATCAAAAATGACTGATAATCCATTCATATTAAATCCTATGGTACTTGTGGTCTTGGGCTGCTATTCTGAATGAAATAGCGTGAACGCTATATGCCCGAAATAGCCTTCGTTACACTTTTGTTTCAAAAAATATATGATATTCATTCATGATATTCTTCGGAAAATAGCAAAACGAAAGCTATTTCTTGCATACAGCGTTCACGCTATTTCATTCAGAATAGCAGCCTTAGTTTTAGAACCATGCTTCATCAAAGTCTTTCATGTATATTGTTATGAGATACTCGTATTCCTAAAATATAAATTCATTTGTCAGGCAATCATTCATTCCATATACTTCTCTGAAAGATTTCGTTAACTAAAATTGATGTCTATTGATTACATGCAATGAATACCCAGTTAACAATATTTGGTCCTTAAATGCTCTGAAACTGGTCTGGATTTGAAACACCTTTGAAATCCAGACCAGCTCAGTCCAGTAATATACCACTTCAAGATAAGATATGTCTTTCAGAGCAGTTACAGACATTATGCTCTATCAATACATGGGACATTTGCTGGTGATTCTTACTTTCTGACACGTAAAGCATTTCATTTTTAGTTATACTAACCCATTTGTGAGAGTTAAATTCATTATTACCTTGAGTTACACTACTTGTGAGGAATCTGACTGTACCAATCCAGCAAATTTTCATTCATTTAGTTTTTAACCCTCAACTATCATTGGGTCCTTTTTCACTCGACGTAATGTGGTAATTTGTAGTGGTAAAATGGCCACTTGCAGCAACCTTGGCTACAATATAATCCAAGGGGGAGGGGAGGAGTGAGCCAGTGGAACTTGAGACAATGCAGGTGATGGTTGTTGTTTATGAGCAATTAAAAAAATCGGGCCAAAAAAGACCCGAGGATAGTGTGTACGTGGCCGAAAAACATAATAGTAGTTAAGGGTTAACTTGTGAGACTCACATCAAGGTAGCTGATGTAAACTTGCACAACTACAGCTCCTAAGACTCCAATCCCAACACCCCAAACTACAGCTAACAAGGCATATGTCTGTTCTGTGATAAACAGTGATCGCCCCTAGGGATTCTCTATCTTTGTTGTTACTCAACCCGCTCTCAAAGTAAACAAGTCAGGTCACCAGCCACCTGATTTCCCAAACACACAAAGATACTTACATCCTCTCTGCTTGCAATAGTGAACCACTTCCTTCAATGCCCTTCCAATTACATTCAACTTCTTGAATTTATACACAAAGCACTTCTTCTCCCCCCAAGAATAAGATATTTTATATAAATTTTATTGCTGAAGGAAACTAAGAAAATACAAAACAGCAGTGGAAGCAAAATGAGCTCCTTTGCTGGGGTTGCACAAAAGTGAGCAGTGATTCAGAGGACTTAGTATAATACAACACTGTCAACCGTGTAATTGAAAAGCAACCTTATGTTTGCGCAAAGTTAACAACTTTGTACACTTGAACATGGCTACTGGCTGCAAGTACGGACAAAAGCAATGGTAGGTGGGGAGATAGGGATAAAGGGGAGGGGATAGAAAGGAAGAGTATGGGAGGGAGTTCTTATGGAACTGGTGATCAGATAATCTGATAGTCAGTTAATCACACATTGGATAATCAGCTCGATACAGAAAATCCTCATGATTCAGTGACTCTAGCTCAACAGCTGGTCATGAAAAAATTAAAAGGTGTATTAATAAAACCCTTGGGTGCTAGGAAGCCAACCTATTGGTCTTTATCGTTCATGCAAAAACTGCTATCAGTCACTTAACTGGCTGGAATATTTATGCACACATGTGAAAATATGAATAATTTTAATCTTTATTATCTTAAAGTAAAATCTGCATTAATTAATTTTGTATTATTTACTCTGAAATTTTCATCAAATACCACATCTCCCAGTAAATAAGATGCAAAGCAATTGTTTGCGTCAGATTTTAGAAAAAAAATTATAAATACACTTAAGCCGCATAAGACTCAGACTGATTTTAGATCACATTTTATAGTGAAAAAATGGCATTTTATAGGCTGGGAAATGGAGTGCTTGAAGATTTTATCTCACCATAAGCACTTACACGATGAATTTTTCAAATTTTAAAACTAACACATCAAATACTAAAAAAGGATGGCCTCTGTTGTTTCAGCAAACCATGGCCTGTCAATGACTTACCTACCCTGATGCCTTTATTAAACTTTCTGAGTCTGCAAACCAACATCTTTCTATTCAATTTAGGCAACATCCACTGCTGAGTTCTCGAACAAAGTAAGGAGTTGTACAGTCATTGGTGACCATATTCACCATATTGCTGAACCCATAGGATACACATTGCACAGGCTCATAAAATCCACTCCAGTTTTTTCGGCTTAGATTTTAGTAGAAAAATATAATAATCAACATCCACTAATGTCAGCAATTAAGAGCAAGAAAGTGGAATTGTAAACTTACACAAATAGCAGCAATAATAATATTATTCATTGTGGAATGCGAGGAATGAATGAATGAATGATGAATAGTGTTGCTATAGCGCACTGCCACAATACCCTGAGCTAAAATTAAAGAGAATGGCACCTCCAAAAGCAACATTAAGTTGGAAGCATGATAATGTAGCTTTACCCTTAATGCATTAGATGCAGGTCATTTTTTTGAATGTAATTTTCAAGAAAAAAGTGCATCAATTGTGCAAGTACAATTTGATAATTAATAGCCAGCATCACCATAACAGTCACTGCTTGGGAAAGACAAGATTTGCAGGCCAGCTGATACTGATCATAAAGGCCACAGGGGAGAAAATAAACATTAGATGACGGGGACAAAAATTAGTGACCCCCAGTAATCTATTGGTAGCAAAAGGGATAATATGATTAAATCAGATTCATTGGCAATGTAATAGACCCATAATAAATATTTATAAAGAGCAATTATGATCACAATCATGATTGTAGAAAATCTCACCTGAACAATGTAAAGGCAAGGGCATAGTGGCGCTCCTCCTCCAATACTGATCCCTATCATGTTGCTTCCATCTTTGTTTAGCTTCACACTCCCTGATGTTACCGTCATCCCCCTGTTGTTTCACAATTGACCAAATAAAATTCAAAAATGTATAATAAAAATGTAAAAATTCGTACCAGGTCAACTGACTACTCACACACCATTATATCATTGGTTAATATTTGCACCAAGCTCATCTAAATTAATAGATTCAAATTTCATTGATGTTAACAACTATATAAGCAGTCACAAGGATTAAATTTTTGGCAAATTTGCAGGTTAGTAGATTGAAACAAAGGCTTCAAGTATGAAAGTTCATGTGTCCCTCAAGTGAATGATAATTTTCACATTCAATGCCATAAAACTGAGAAAATAGAATGAGGTTTGAGACAAAATTAAAAGATAATAATCGACAATTTTCCTGGAAAACAACACAAATTGTAACTTACAATATGACCATTTAGGTGGCTTAAGTTTGAAAAACAAAGAGAAGTCTTACGTGCTTCTTAAAAAGAAACTGGTTCAAGACAGATAACTAAGGTAATAAACATAAAGATATCAGTTTCCTACAGACATATCAGTAAAGTTGAAAAACATGTATGGTTATTGACACATATATGATTCCAAAAACATTTTCATGGGCAATATGGACATGCAAATATCACTCATGCAAGCATTGCACCAGTTTTTCAAAGCACATTATTAAGGCATTGCTTTCATAGTTTGTGCCCCCATTCCAGGCTTAAATACAGCTAAGAAATGCTTTAATGTTGAAATGAGGAATTATGGAAAGAAGATGCAGTACACAGTAACAAGGGTTGAACACAAGTAAGAGAATGATCAGAACAGATGTAGGAAGAATGTAGAACACTAAAAGCTTTACAAGTGTTTTAATGATATAATTGATTCAAGAACAACTTACTACATATCAAGTCCTTAAGCAATATCCTGGTTGTCAACAAAAGACAACATTTATTCATCACTGGAATGCAACATAAACAATGTTATTAGAAATCCAGCTTATTTTTGGAGTAGATTCAATTCTTAACCCCTTATCTTTTTCCATATCTCCTGATGCAAATACAAGCAGCAAAAGCTGGCTAGCCTCAATCATTCCTTCTTAAAATTCTATGATTCTACAGTGTAATTTTTGTTGGCTTGGATTTGTGTCAGTGCCATTATAAAATGTAAAAATCTACGGTATAAGTGCTTTTCTTTAAGCAGCTACATGGTTCTGCAAAGCCATTGAGTTCCTACTGAAAAATCCTGTTTGCCTACCCTTCAAAATGAATATAACCATTCCACATATAATTACTCGTAGTATTATAAAAATTGTGAAAACCACATTTTATCATTTCATACACAAAATCTAAAAGCTAACAGTCTTTCTAGAACATGGTCAGGGACCAAAAACATAGTTCTCTGCAAAAATTTATATGATCCACATGGGAAATGAATCCATGGTAAGCTTGGTAGTAGACCATTTCCAAGAGGCTGACATTTCTCAGTCAGTAGATACATAACTAGTCTTGAGCATGACTCTTTTAATTAGCAGCCGTAGGAAGTGTATTTCTTCCTCTGCTAGAACAATTGGAAAAATATCCTAGTACATTTGACTATCATCTTCTTTCCTGTTCTAGTTCTTTCTGAATTTTATGACATTTTCCAAGAAATACTTCAAATAGTTATACAACATCAGGGAATATGGTCCTCCTTTCCAGGGCAATAAGGAAAGGATATGTGGTCCTGGGTCAAGGTTTAGTACAGCGTTCCTAACTTATTTGAACATTATGAATATCATCATCATTGGTCATGCAATTCAGAGATTGGTTGACAGCAAACCCTCCACCATTCTCTATCTAATGCTAGGTCCCTTACTTTTAATTATGAATATATCTTAGCTAAAAATCCAGTAATTTACGCACTGCTAACCACTAACTAAATTTGAAAATAGCAATGGAAGTAAATGTGGAGGGTTTATTTTATAAAAGGTCCATTTAATGTTCATAAATTTTCAGCAAGAGCATCTCTACCAAGGGGCTCAAAAATGACTGTTTCACTAGCCTGCAGATTCAGGTCAAGTCAGAATATAAGGGCCCACCACATCAATCTCTATATATGGACAACTAGGGAGAAAATTTCTTTTACTTTTCTTCTTATCACAACAAATGACAGCCCAAGCTGAAGGGTCATTATGAACTGACACTCTCCAAGGTTGTTTTTCAGACATTATCATTTTCCAATGAATGCGCATAAAATGGATTGACTTAAAAATATTAGGGTGAGGTTGTGAAAATAGTAATATATCCCAAGAGAAAATCTGCTATAATCTCTGATTTAATTTATGGCTCATTTTGAAGGGTTGGCTCAGAGGATTTAGGAGGCATTAACACAATTGGCAGCCTCAGTATCTGAATGGCAACTCCTTCAGATTTTGGTATTAGCTTCTAAAATATTTCAGACAAGATGTAACCTCTCATCCCAAAACAAGAGAGAGTAGCAACCCCAAGGAAGACAATTTTAAATTCATGTTACAGGAGAAAGAACCCACACAATGCATCCACTAAATCACATACAAACTATTTAAAAGCAATCAATGATTATATGACTCACGAGATCACAGATTTTGAGCCGTATTGATGACTAGCTAGATGTAGTTTTATTCCAATACAAAATATACACATAAGAAACACTATTATTTGATTGTATAAATTCAAGATAATGCTTATCAAGGTTTAGGGTATGCAGGTTTGGAGTATTAACTTGCATTCCTTTTACCCACTCTCATCTTTTGCATGTGCTGTACCATCTGTATCACCTGCAATGACTTCTCTCTCTTACACATAAATCCATGCCTCTATTGGCAAAGAACCCCACTGAATTCAATACCTTAGTGTAGATCCACAAGGACAAAACAAGGATGAAAAAAAGGTATTGTAACCACTTATAAACAGCAGCCTGGCCTAAAAACTACTTCAGAACAACTCATCTTTTTTGTAATACAAGTAATATTACCCAATAGACATTCGTGATGAGAATGCAGATTGGTAATAGTGCCAGAGAAATACAGAGACAGTTTTCCTGCACTCAGTAAGATACATCATGTTCTTTTTAATCAAGATTCATAACATGCTCATTTAAATTGTCACAATAATGGACATTCTTGGGCTAAACAATTTATACATGTTACACTCAGCACTTAAAGCCATTTCACAAATGCCAGCACTTACAATGAAAAAACTATGATGCTGTATTTGTTTGAAAATTTTCTTTATTTCGAATATTTTATGTAGTTAGCATGTTCTATGTTATGTAAATTAATCAAACCTGCAACAGTGATTAGAGACATTAGTTATATCAATGACTAACAGCTTGGACTATGATGACAACTTGCAAAACAAGGACTTAGAATTTCAGCAATATAGATGGATCATTCTGAAAATAACTGAGATAATTTTCATAAATTATCATGGTATTTTACGCAATTTACCTAAGGCCCTGGAAATTACCGTAGTTTTCAGTAATATTCACCTCAGTCGCAGATATTTTTCATATTGATAAATTTCAAAAATATTATTTTCAGCCAAGTCTATATACACTTCATATAACCTTCATCATAAATTAAGGCAAGAACAATTCATTAGCAGAATATTTATACTTGAGGAATGATTGATTGAAACTATGATTTAATGCCCCAAAAAATATAGTTATTCGAGCCCTAAATTACAAAACTGATATGAGGTATTAGTAATTATTGTTTTCAATTTATTTAATAATTTTATACATACCTTACTTGTATCAAATATTTTAAATTCCAAAAATAGAGTATAATTCTTATGTAGCACACAGAGACCAATAAAAGACATGATAATGTGACAGTCAACCCAGGTTTTTATTTTTATATTTTTCTATCTTCTGATTACTGGGTTAATTTAAATGCAGAGTCCTCAGAGGCTCAGGACAGTTGCCTCACTTGCCTGGCTCCAGTTGCGCCTGGCAGTAGTGCTTCAGCCCAAGCATGGGCGACACTCACTAAAAATTTTCAGCTCTCACTAAAAAAGAATCTATGGTTTACAAAGCAAGTAATGGGAAGGTTCTCAGATAGAAAAGTGAACGAGAGAAGTTAATTTGGTTTGGTTAGGCCATATCTGGAATATGTAGAGATAGATACAAAGGAAAGCAAACAGTATGAGTCATACAGCTGATGAAAGGACAGCATTGGGAACAGTTAGGGATTAAAGTGGCTACATGCTAAGCTTAGATTACTTGTTAAATTCAGATCATGCAGATTCCAATACCACACAGAGGATATTACTCTGACACCACCCTTTATCTCGAGAAACTGACAGCAGTGACAAAATAAGAGAGATTCACAGCCACACTGTTAAGTAGAAAAATTCCTTCTTTCCATTCATAATTAGTAACTAGCTAAAACAGCATGACAAATTAAACACATCATTAACATTCAATTCATCTCTTTCCTCTTCCCTTTCATGGCTGGTGTCCCAACACCCCCTGCAACATGCCCCTTGAGGCTCACAGGGTAATACAAAGATATATTGAGCTTCCACTGAAAAATCTCAATCAATGCCAAGGTTCAAACCCTAATGGTACAGCCAGCATCAGTGGTTAAAGCTCAAGCAAATATGACCATATGCATCCAATATCAGAAGATATACAAGAATAAAAATTTTACTCTCCAGTAGACTTCATTAGTGAAATTATAGGTATAGTATTACAACTATGTTTATGATTTTTCAGCTTATTTTAGCGGATTCAGCAGATGCATTAGTAAGGGCTCCTTTCTGATGGCACAAGAACAGAGATAACGATGCCAAATTTCAGAACCCAAGACACGCATTTAATAGAGGTCCAGAATTCTTGAGGAAGCTGCCACCACAGACACTGGATAGGAAATACATTTCCACAAACGGACGAGATCATCCCACTTACATTTTATCCTGGTACGAGAGGAACAAAAGATGTCTTTCGCCTTCTTCGTCCATCTCCTCATCCTCTTCCTCCTCCAACTGCAATGGAGGGATCCCCTCCATTTCGTCCTCCACCTTCTTCACCGCCACTTCCTCAACTCCAAAGGAACATGAGTCAACCCCTCCGTCACCACTCTCCCCAGGCATAACATCACTCCCCAGACCCTCAATGTCTATAAGGGCCCCAGTCTTCCTAACCCCCTCGGGAGCCTTCTGGCTCACTCCAGCCTTCCCCACATCCCCTACTCCCTTTTTCCCTCCCCCATCATCCCCACTTTTCTCAATAGTTTTCAGGGACGGCTTTGGCCTGCCGGAGTAAGCAGGGGGAAGGAGGGCAAGTGGTGTGATCTTGCATCAATTTTTGTAAATTATGGTGCAGGTTCTGCACATATTTATAAAATGCTCAGGTAAAAATATTTGGCGAGTCAATGCTCTGAAGCTGTTCTGAAAGACTAATATCTGATATGGATGTGGTCTGCTACCAGACTGAACTGGATTTTAAAGATGTTTCCAATCCAGACAGGTAACATACCACTTCCACATCAGATGTTAGTCTTTCAGAGCAGTTACAGGGTGTCCACTGAAGTAAAAGTACAAAATTTGAACATAATTCCAGGCTTTCAAGGCTAATTTTATACACAATTCCAGGTTATACTATCACGGTTTTTATATGAGCCTAAGTAATGTTTTTCAATTTTTATGTAGAACATGGATTTTTCTAGCTAAACCCACAAGTAAGAATAAACAACCCCAACCCAAGAATAAAGTAATTAAATGATTGTAAATAATTAAATAAGAAATAATTGTTAAAATAAAGTAATCAAATATGTAGTTTTATTGGTAGTAAGTTTTATATTGGCTTAAAGAAGACTAAACCAGAAGTAGAATTACTCTACATTTTTCTACTTTACTATCTCTACTAAGTTTTTGTCTTTGATTTATTTATTTACAACAATGATAAATCCGTTAAATAACGTACAGATATTAGATATATTGAAGTCATCGTTGTTGATTTTATTTATAGAATAAGGATTTCTTTGTCTTAAAATGATAATTGTTGAAATTCCCGACTCAAACCACAAATTCACGAATAATCCACAAACATTTCCCGGTGCGAAATATTCATCAATAATTCCCGATTTTACCAGTCAGTGCACACCCTGGATCTGTTCCTGGACTGAACTGGCCAGGATTTTAAAGATATTTCAAACCCTGACCAATAACAGACCACTTCCAGATCAGATATTAGTCTTTCTGAGCATTTATATACCAGGTTCAGAGCAATTACAGACAGAATATTTTTTCCTGGTTATTATTTGTAGGTTTATTAAAAAACTATTTCTTTCCCATTAACCATTCTGCTCAGCTTGACATACCAAATAAATATTTGAGCATTTCCTCTGTAGACATTTCATCCTAAACAGTAACAAAGATGTCATATGCAACTTTAGATTCCATTGACCAATTAGGGCGGAGCATATTTTTAAAAGTATATCCAAGGAAATTCCACCCAAAATAATTTAAAAGTCACATTCATACAATTTCCAACTCAAAGAAAAATGCTACAGGTGATCAAAATATAATTGAATCCCTTTGGACCAATTCTTTTGCTGAAAATAGATCATTTCCTCTTCACTATTTAAAAATGGAGTTTACAGGAAAAAATTAAAACCGTCTGAAGCATTTACTTCATTATTTAACAATCTTTCCCTAACTTGGAAAATTGGGTATTGGTAAGCAAGTCTAAGCGGGGTTGCTGGAAATCAATGTACTGAATTCTGCAACGCTGATGTTGAAGGATCGTAAGAATTTCAGAAATATGTTCCCATGATGGAACATGGTTTAAAAGTATCACCACATGATATTGGCCAAAATATCATAACAATGAATATCAGCTCATGCCTCCTCAAGGCATTTCCTTATAAAAGCTGAATACAGTATTGTAATCAATGTAGTTACATACTTTAAAAAGCTTAAGGAGGTGAACCTTAACTGATGAAATGATATTTAACCCTCTTAGTGCTGACCCCTGCCAGCGGTTCCAGTGAGAAATGCGGAGGGTAACTAGAATGAAATGTATCACTCTAGGAAAATAAATATTATAAAGTTATTGTTTAAAATATCCATATGCAGTTTTTCTTATTGCGTATGCATTGAATTAGGTAATAATAAAAAAACGCTTATACTTCGTACAAAAAATATTTGTAATTATATTTGTGTGCAAAAGTTAAACAATATTTTGCCTATGAGCCGATATATCGGCCTGCTGCACTTTACGCCTGAGATGCCAAAGCCGATATATCGGCCCGCCGCACTAAAAGGGTTAATGAATTTATTCAGACTAATGTAGCTTATAGAAAACAAGCTCTCCATCTAATGAAGACAAAAAAATCCTGCAACTCCAAACTACATGCATATTACTTCCTCTAATTGATGTAGCATGAGCTTTATGCTTTCTAGTATGAGCTTTTTTGTGAAAGACCAAGGATTTTCCGGACAGGTGCAAAACAGCCAAATGTAACGAGAAAATATTTAGTTGTTTAAAATTATGAGGTATGATAATAGGAATCATTCATATCGTAATATGAGCTACAGTATCTAGAAAGTTAATGAATCCAGTTGTAATCACTTTAAAGGCTTTAAAGTGAGATTTTATGAACCAAAGGTTAGAAGAGTATGTTTTCTGCCAAGCAGCAAGTCCATTTCAGCAAAAATTGATGTAAGAAGCAGATTATTTGAGGACTTTAAATGGAAATAATATGGAGGAACTATTCCATATAAGAATTATTGTGAATAGCAAATCATGACATTTATTTCAGTCGGAATGCAGCAATTCAATATGTGTAAATGATGAAGAAGCCAGCTCTTCTAGGTGACTAAGTTGATAACTCTTAGATGTACAAGAAACTGATATGCATCTATACTTTGCCAGGTCATCTTAAAACACTCAAGGTACCAAAAAATAACCTGGTACAAAAGTTCTTTTGTGTAAACTTCACTCCATTATTACTTGAATACAGCCTCATCTTGTTTCATTTTTTCTTTAAAAAGCATTTTATCATACGTATGTAAAAATAACACAGGTACTAGGTTGCAAGATACACTCAAACAACATTTGAATAGTTGAAATAGAGAAAACATTTTTTGTACTGAGCTTTCAGAGTGAAAAAGAAAAACTCACGTGGAAGCGCAAAGGTTATTAAAAATATAAATCCATCAGCTACTCTAATCCACCAAGAGTTTGCTTTTCCACTGTTTAAGCATGTCATTAGTGAAAGTAGTATATTTTACAAAAACTCAAAAACGGCAAAATGTCTGAAAGGCCTTTGACTTGTGATGGAACATCCTTGATACTCAAACTTTTATGGAAGCTTTCGAAGAACTAATCATATAACCTTTTAGTCAAACCTAACTGAAATCAATTAGAAAAGAAAAAAACTGAATCAAATGACATCTATGTCTCAAGCAGCAATTTCAAACCTTGCTAAAAATAATTAGCTTCAGTTCACACCAGTTAGTTTGCAGTAATAATTCAGCATTTCTATGTACGTCCGCCAATGGATTTGTACTCCAACCAACAGTAACCAGTTAAATCTAGCAAACTACAGTTCACCATAAAGTTTTTTTCATAAGGAAGACACATAGAACTAAACTCATTTTATGAATGGCACATTAACCTCGATATTCTAAACATGTTATCAGTGAATTAATTTTATTCTTTTGAATCATTTCATGTCATTGTAAATTTGCAAAATACTTCTGTTCACATGTATATACCATGCCAAAATCTTCTACTTTTCAAATGTAATTAATTCTGCAATTTTCCATAATTTATCAATAATATTGCCATTTATAAATCAGATATCCACAGGGATGCGTGTGCATAATTATGATAGCACTACAAATAGATTTCAGCGGCTACAAAAACGAAAAAGACAAGTCATATTAAAATGGAGTTCATTGCCTCTGTTACAAAAATCCTTATGTATAAAGACTGATACAACTATGAAATAGATGATGACAAAATGGCTACTTATACATTCCGTAAAATCTCTGCTCATGTATATATGTATGGTGGAATTACTTTTCACGCTAATTATCAGCATAATTGTAGTTTAATGTCGTCAATAAAATAAAATATTGAGGTGAGATTTTGAATGATTAATTTATTCTGATGTAGCAACCATGCCACCCACTGAACTATGACTCAACATCAACTAGATGGCATAAAAATTCTCCTTTTCCTGCTTTTTCATTTTTCCACAGTTTAAACTATTTTCTAAGTCTCTTGAATAGGGCAAATAAGTAGTTTTAATGGAACTTACTTTACCCTCCGATAGTTCCTTATTCATCATCCATCTTACTCTCTACATCCTTCTCCAAACCCACATCTTAAATGCCTCTAGTTTGTGTACATCATCTCTTCACAATGACCGAGTTTCCGACCCATTCTGTGCCACACATCATATTTGAGTATTCATCAGTCTTTTCTCTATGGCTCTCCTCAGACCCCCCTAATCAGTTCCTATCTATTTGAAAATGCTTCTTCAGCCATGGCAATTCCACATTTTATGTCTCTACCACTAATACCATTTCTCTCCAAGCTACTGCCTAGATACGTAAACTGCTCAACCTGTACTACTTTGTGACCTCACACCCTTATATTCAGCGCCAACTTCTACTTCCTTGAAAATCTCATCACCTTTGTCTTCTTATGATTTATTTTCATCCCATACCTTTCGGACAGCATCTCTTAATTATTCAACATTGAAATTAACTCCATGACTGGAAGGCAAACCAAGGCTTGAAATTCTGCAAATCTTTTCCAACTCTATCAGCCCCCCTCCTGCCCTATATTTCACCTAAGCCTCAATATTTTTACAAATCCCCACATCAGGGGATGAAGCACTTTTCTCACAGGTTCAAACATAAAAATAACATTAAATACTTCAGAAAATGAGAGAAAATAAATTATCCAAATTCACCATTTGAAGGGATGACTGGTACTATTGAATACCTAATGTTTTCACTATTCTGACCATCTTAAAGACATTAAATTAAACCCCAATGAGATAGAAAAGGCCTTAACCTAATGGGTTCTTGTAATGTGAATAAACACAAGTGCCTACTTCATAGTGTTACATATATGGTACCTAATAAGAACATCTTGTTCCTTAGAAACCCCTCTGGAAATCATCATAAGGTTGCCTGAGAAGCTTAATTAGTAATAGCACTCACAACATTCTCGGATCTTCGTTTCAATTAGTCAAACTTACTTTAGTCAATTACTCAAACATGACTTCAATACACTTATCTGAAATAAATTGAAACCAGACTCTTTAAATTGAGTAATAATGTTCATTAGGAATATGCCAAAAAACCTGTGCAGGACAAAATCTTAGGAGCCTCAATTCCATGCAACAAAACAAGTTAGAAGTTAATGAAGGATAAACAAAACTCTGTCCCTAACCAGAAATATTCTCTGTAGAATGCTGCTGACAACAAGCATCTATGAATGACAAAGGCAGTAGGACTATATTCTTAAGATGATAGCACACCTAGAAAAATACTAATGTAATGTTATTTATCACATTTCATGTATATTTTTAAAAGTACAGATTTCAGAGCATTTGAAATGTTTCCTTTATAGTAGTAACACTTTTAAATGTCATTATATAAGCAGAGTATGAAAAAATTTATATCACAACAATAAGCTAAGAGAAAATTAACCAAATTTTAGTATTACTGAAGAACTTTAAACATGATGAGACCCATAAATATTATTAATCTTGACAACCCAAATGGAAGAACTTGCTTTTAACATTGTTTTTATGAAATGATGAAAAACTAAGCTAGAAAAGGGAAAATAATATGACTCGCTACTAGGTAGAGACATTAGCAGGAGTGGGCATCTGCGAATGAAAGACAGGAAAATATACGAGCATGCTGAATCCATACAAACAAAAGAAAAAAGACTGCAGCAAGAGGTATACTTATGATATCTTTTCAAATTCAACTTAATTCTTCTGACCTAAATCTCCAAAAGTATTTGACCAAATTATATAATAACAATCTCATTTGTATTGCACCTACAAAATTCAGGAATTTGTCATAACATGTTCCCATCAATATATGGTTTGAAAACAAAACACCACATCTTAGGGTATCCAAAAAGAGAGTGAATATTCATCTCCTTCCATTCATTAAAATAATAGAAACATATATACTGATCTTTTCCATATTCATTGGAGTTAACACCTAAGAAAAAAACATATCCAAGTCTTAATCTCATCACCTAATCAAGCATTGACATTCCCTAATAAATAGTGAGAAAATAGTATAACAGAGGAGTGGCACACATGCAATTTTATTTCTCTGTGACCCATGAATTTTTTCATACAGGCTTTCCCAATGAGGGCATAAGGAGGTAACAAAATATCAAGCTAGCCACAGGTAAAAAAAAGCCCCCTGCATTGACTAGGATCTGTAGTAAGCTCTCTTGCAATAGACATTACAGTAAGAACCACTCCTTCCAATGGGAGGGTGATACATTAAAACTAAGTAAGCTGGACGGCATTTGTTATCGGCATTACTCACATCTCCTGGGTCAGGCTAACATTGACATGTAAGTGCGAGTGTAGTTCCTTCCTTGCTGTAGGATGGGGCTGGTGAGCCATTCTTTCCTTTTGGGCACTACTACCGAGACAAAACCAATGGCATTGCAATGGTGTGGTGAATGACAAAGGTTTGCATGATTATGAGAATTATGTATTCAAAATGCTAAGCTTTAAGAGCAACTTGAATGAGATAAGAACACTGTGGTTATACCAGATAGCAACATCTGTTAACTAGATATTAATTAATAGAACTGAGAAATATTTTCTCTGCAACAAATACTCTCAATAAATAAATTCATAGCATTTTGATGAAGATTATAAAATGAACTAAACTGAATTTCAATTACTGTTCATTGGCAAGTTAAGAAAAACTAAAAGATGAGGCTTCAACTAATGAAGTATTATTGAATTCCATTCCTTGAATTCAATGCCATATTCAAAAGAGAAGTGAGGCTATGTTCTTAATAGCTCAAGAGCCTTTGTTCATATCTACCCTTAATCTCGAAAAGGAAACTAAAACATGGGGTTAGTAATATAAAACCTAAATGGATGAAATGTAACGAAATATTACCTGTTCAAAAAATACCATAGCATGAAATTTGCAAGCAGGAGAAATTGTTTAAGTAGAAGCGATTTACAGCCAAAACATTTGCTTTGTGACTCATGTGCATATCTCCATCAACTTCAAGTAGCAGACGACTCATCCATCATGGAGGGTTCTGGTGCAATGAACTAGAAGGCATGTAACATAACTACATATTTGTTTTATAAAAGGCATCTGTTGACATAATGGCAATGAAGGAAATGAGATAAAGGAATATTGGGATGTGAAACATACAGTTGATAGCGACCAAAATACTTCGGTGAGAAAGGTTGAATTTCATCATTCCCAACACGAACACAAAGAAGCAGCTCAATCACCGCAAGCGACATTTTTTCACAGCATCCCCAAAACGGAGAATGAGGGAGTGAATACTGAATTACGAAATAATAAAAAGCTGAAAGCAATGCCATAGGTGTACTATACTTTCGACCAGTGCATAATGTGCAATGCCAAACAGCTGCAGAGTGCACAATATAATGAAAATCTAACATACATCCGATCTTCCACCAGCAGCCAGTCATACTGATGGCCAAATGGTAGCAACGGGTACTCTCCATAAATGTTATGCCATGCCATGTCTAAGAATTCTACTGCATCAACACAATAATATACACTTAAATGTTCTCAGGTTAAGGAAAAAAGCAATCCTCTGACATCAAATAATACTGCAACAAAATGGATAAAAAGAATGAAATTTATTCGTGAAAATTTAACAAAAAAGCTAATAAAATTTACATTGCAGGGCTGACGCAGGCGGACTCAAGCCAACAACAATCGACAACTTACATTTTATCCTCTTCCAGAAAGTAATCGTCCTCATAATCAAGCATTATGGAAAATCTTACTCAGTTACACTTGTGAAGTTAGTCACTCACTCTGAGGATAGTTAACAGATAATCACACTATGAAGAGACTTAAATTCGGTTTAATGAACAATACTATCGCACCACTTTTATCACCATTACACATCACATTAAAAGCTGTTTAACACACCCAAAATACAACCGATACAACCAACACAACAGCTTACGATGCTTGACGATGCTGACGTCAATGAAAACAAAACACGTTAGCACGTAATCGCGGGCTCGTTTAAGGAGCTTACGATATATAACGAATATCTTGTTTTTTTTAAGTTTTCACTCAAAATCGACGATTATCGCTGGTCTTATTGGCAAATGCAACCTCATTTCGCACTTCTCGCAGTGGATAAAATTAATTTCCATTGTAAATGTGGTAGAGTTCAGTTGGTTCGGTTTTTTTCTGGGTTTGTAATCTCGTAAAGTCGACCATGGCTCGATTTCGATATGTCGGCTGCTTGGGACAATTTCGGCTCCATGATCCACATCAGCCCTCTGAAAGTAAGATTACCGTATGATGTAGCAAGTTTGCATTAGTTCCTGAGGAGGCTTAGTTTAGAGAAAAACATCGAGAGCGCTGCAATCGCGAAAAATCAGTCATTGCTAAATGCACGATATTCGCTCTTTTTATGCGTTTTTGGAAGTATAAGAATGTACTGCTTTAATCAATGATGATGAATTTACATTATATATTCATTTAATGTAAATTTTCCCCTCAGATTCACTGGTTCGAGTAAAACAAGTCTCTCAATCATACCAACTTTACGATTTCAAGTGTAAATTAAAAAAAGAAAAACATTAATCTAACCCTATAGCTCTTAAATCGTTTACATATTTGATCTTTTAGGCAATACAATGATTTA
Organism: Ceriagrion tenellum; assembly: GCA_963169105.1. Taxonomy (NCBI): domain Eukaryota; kingdom Metazoa; phylum Arthropoda; class Insecta; order Odonata; family Coenagrionidae; genus Ceriagrion; species Ceriagrion tenellum. The sequence goes on from OY720644.1 coordinate 55,498,102, forward strand.
TGCTTTGAATAGAATATATCAAAATTCAGGAGAAACCCATCCCATCGTCAAAATTAAACTTATGCAGTTTCCTCACTGATTTCTTAGGAACAATAGGCGGCCTGTGTGTTTCTTTTGTCTAAACAAGTTTCCTCACTCATATCTTGAGTTGTTTTTTCCCGCACATACTATTGCCCATATTATTTCGTTGTCACGCCATTATTGCTGGATATAATTTCATTATTTCCGTAGAAATTATTTCGCTGTATCGCAATGGATCTGTTGTATTTGCGTAACAAGAAGTGTGCGGCCGTCAGATGTACCTCGGTATCTGCCGAGCACAAGTTTTTTAAATTTCCTAGAGAACCAGAAAGGTATGTTTGTATCAATTTATCTTCGATAAGATTCTCCCTAGTTATTGCTGTCTTAATTCTTTCACCGATTTACGATGCAGATATGGTTTTATAGATTATAGTCCATTTTTGTCTAGTTTCAAAGTTTATTCATTTTTTGAGATTGCCCGGAAGTCACAATTTCTGTTTCTGTATTACTTATCATTGGTGGTGACGAGAACGATGAAATCACATCTTTAGTGCAAAGTGATTATTGTGATGCAAAAGCTGCCTTGTACTCTGCACCGAACTGGAACGTGTTCGTGGATGTAGTGTATAATCTTCTACGTCCGTTGGAATAATTCTGATACCCATTAGACAAGTTAAGTGATAGAAATAAATTAAAGAAAGGAGAGGATTGGACACTCATCTCAAATGTTGATGTAATATAGCATGAACGTAAGTCGGCATCTGAAATTGATTGCTCTGTCTCAATCGGTTCCATTTAACAAAATACAATATATTTTGGATGATAACATAATTGCCCTGACAAGAATTTTCAACGATAGATGAGGAACGGAAGTCATAATTGAAAGATGTGAATGTAAGTATTATTATTGATGACTCCATGAGATGATTGCACTTTTTCCTTGTTTGTATACATGTGACTGTGAACCTTTTTCAGGAATTAATGGTGAGCATACAATTGCTTTGAACCAAAGATTACTTTGATCGGTTGAACCACTTAAGCGTCATGTTGATGAAGGTAGAATGTTGTTGGTTGTTGTGGTAAATTATGACAGAGCATTGTATGATACAATATATTTTGGATGATAACATAATTGCCCTGACAAGAATTTTCAACGATGGATGAGGAACGAAGTCATAATTGAAAGATGTGAATGTAAGTATTATTATTGATGACTCCATGAGATGATTGCACTTTTTCCTTGTTTGTATACATATGACTGTGAACCTTTTTCAGGAATTAATGGTGAGCATACAATTGCTTTGAACCAAAGATTACTTTGATCGGTTGAACCACTTAAGCGTCATGTTGATGAAGGTAGAATGTTGTTGGTTTTTGTGGTAAAATATGACAGAGCATTGCATGTTTGAATACTTAATATGCTTATACTTAATTGATAAAAATAGCCCTGACAACAATTTTTCTTGAATGGATGAAGGAAGGATGCAAATAATGGTAAGAAGTGAATGTATCAGTGTGATATTTCCATGAAATGTTTTCAACTTACGTTGGATGCTGACATAGACTGTTTATCTGTTTCATGATATTGTTGTACGTATGCATTTGTTTTGAGCTGCTGAACCAATGAAGCTACATGTCAAAGATGGTTGAGTGTTTTTGGTGATTGTAGGTAATGAGTGCAGATTATTTTGTGACATTTGAGAATCTCTTATTTAATTATTAATGTTAAAATTTTGCTATTACTAATGTGATATTTTCTTGTTCTTGAACCTGGTTGAATTCTAACTTGTCTAAAACTTATTTCAGGACATTTGGACTTAGCGCTACTGGAATTTTGAATTGTATACCATTCAAGACGATTAACGGAGAATGTTTCCAGCTCTAGAATGCAGTATATGGTTCTGGTCATTGATACCTTGATGGATTGTTTATTATTTATTTTATCTTTTTGGACAGTAATGCCTTAGCCCTTCTCCCCATTTTAGTGGGTTTAATTAATTTTTTTTACTAAGTCCATTGAGGCATCATGATCTTCTTACAACCTTTATGTTTTCAATGTATTTGTCAGTAGGGCTAATTGCTATTTGGATCTCTCTCTTGTCTCAATGTTTTTCATGTTTATTTTTAAAATGATGAGGTTGTTAATGTATTCACTTTTAGAGTTTTTTTTTCCTTCGTGTGATTTGTTATGGCTTATTACTTTGTCCTTTTTTGTTAACTACATCTTGGGTTATGTGGTGGATACTGGTTCATTATTTTGAGCATTTGGTTGGTGATAAATGCTTCTGGTTTTGCAGTAACTTGATAACCATATCCTTATTGTTGCTTAATGTGCTTTTATCACAGTAGTACTTATATATCATTGATGCTGGTGGTTGCTCGGTATGCATAATATACATGTCATTGCTATGGTACTTTATGTTGTCATTTGTTCGGACCTCAATTGGTTAATTAAGGTAATCATTTTTTCAGCAGTTACATCACGGTGAGGCAAGAAAAGCTGAGGAGAATTTTGTTTCTTTTTCATCTTTGGAAGTATTCTTAAGGAAAGCCAATTTACTACCTACAACTAACTTTGTTACAGGTATGAGTTAATAGGTTTTAAAATTTTCACAATTAGATTTGTTTCATTAATTCACTAATTTTGATAATTACATACTACTATTTTTTGTTTCGTTTCAGCGTACATGAAAACTCATGTTATTAGATGAAGATGGCTATTCTTCGACCTGTGTGCACTAGCTTTTTAACTAATGCCCCTTACTTCCATAAGGAATTCTTTCAATGGCCTTAAGTGGTAGTCAGATCAATCCAAGGTAAAAATGAAATGTTTGTTATCAGTGTCAGTATGTACTATAACTAATCTACTTCTTTGCTGTGTATATTGACATTGAGGAATGGAGGGGTAAATAAATGAGACAAATCCGTTATTTAACTTAAATGTTTATCAAGAGCGCTTTCTACTGTAATGTACTTCAATATCTGTGTGTTGGTTGTTAATTTTCGTTTTTGATATTAAGTTGTTCACACCTACTACTTGTTCTTTCTGTGACCTTGTTAGTAAATGTTAAAGTGAATGGTGAAACAGTAGACTTGTAAACACAAGCTAAATAAACCGTTTCTAAATTAATTATTTTCTTTGTTTATGTTTAGAATCTGAATTGAAGGGGAAAACCCTGCAAAAATATTTTGTTGAGTATGAAATTTTTTCCTAGTGTTCAACTGAACCACTGCTAAGTTTGTGATTTTCCTGATTCATGTGTGAATTTTCAGCCGGCATCGCTGCAAGAGTATGGTTTTGCTATCCGTATGATAATAGTGGCACATTAATAGAAATAATAAAAGCTTGCGGCAGTTATTCAGCTACCATGAAGCAAAACAAACCTGGGAAACAATTCAAATTTCCCGCCGCTAACTGCGTAGTTCTCTCTTTGACCGTATTGAACGATCAAGGTCGCCACTGTAGCCAGTAAAAACTTATGACGCCATTTTTAACACACAGATGACTATCTTTCCTGTGTATATAATCTTTGATCCACATGGAGTTGGAAATGTAAACATGTGTAAGCATGAACATTTTGAATGCGTCTTTTATTAACTTAGCCTTGAAATAGTGTTAATTTTTTTGTTTTAAATACTTGTCCAGCCAGGAGCTAAATAATTTTCAGGAAAATTGCCTTCTTGTATCATTCGGAATGAACAAAGAAAGTAAAAGAAAAGTAAGTAATTTTGCGGAATCGTGACCGATGAATTTTCTACCTGTTTGTAACGTTTGTCGTATGTCGCTTTCGTGGTTGATTAATTTGTGTATAAAACTCAGTTGTGACATTATAACATTTTTCTGGCATGATAGGCGAAAAGAATTGAAAGGAAGAAGAGGAAGATTGTTGCTTTCCTAGAAGTGGCTCAGTTAAACGAAGACGATAGGAAGGTAGATGTGTCCCTTGATGATCGTCTTCCGCTATTATTGTACCAAGCAGTTTAATTCTAACTCATTGATACCTATTTTTAGGCCAAGAAGGTGAAAATTAAAGAAGTCCCAACAGAATCAAATCCCTCAAGCACAGTTGCTCCAGCCCTGAAAACAACCAAGATTGAGGAAGCAGTGGTAAGCAAAAAAATTTATTCCGATTCCTTTTTCTATGGCATCACCCAAGCAATAAGTATGTGTGTATTTCTCAAAATTTGAACTCTAAGCCAACGTAAGCAGTCAAATGTGAAATGGAAAAGTAATCGTGAACCCAGAATCCCAGAACGTGAACGTGGGACTTGAAAAGGATCCTTGTACCCATTATAAAGTAGCGAGGTTCAGTGGCCAAACAGTAAAAATCAGTATAAATATATTCACCAATAATTAGGACGAGAGAGTTGTGGAAAATATTTGAAAATATGGTGTGTGAGGAAGTTACTCTTAGGTGACCACCTGCTGAATGGGGAAAACATACTGTCTCAGGATGACAAATGTCCATTGTAAATTAAAGGCAAGGGTGTGACCAAGAACACTGGGTGTGACGATGGATCTCACCTGA